>OX328106.1:50354383-51655821 GCA_946811185.2 Hippopus hippopus | reverse complement strand
CTCTAACTTTTTATCAGAAAAACCTAGTTTAATATTCATGTATATCGCCAATTACTACATGTGAAGAAACGAGAGAAGGCCCTTTAAATTAAAAATAAAAAAACCCCACCAAACATCTCCTTCCATTTCCAATGTATTTTTTTAAGTAGTATAAAACCCTTGTTGGCAAAGGAGCAATTACTTGTTACTAGCAAAAACCCTACAGGTTTTAAGCTTTAGGCTACTGAGCGCGACTCGAGGACCTTAAGCAGACAGTGTATATCAAGATCAGACTGCAAAGAAACTGCAGTCTGATCTTGGATCTATTCTGTCCGACAAGAAGAAACCCCTCCCGACCCCCTTCCCCCAAAAATAGCTTTGAGATAGCAATATTTAGGTTATACTACCGGCTTGAAAGTTTCAATTTCAAGTAACCAATTTAACAGGTTAAGGGCTCTCCGTCCAGACGTCAACATTCGTATTTGATAGCAACAGGGCAACTTACTGTCTTACAGAGGACTCCTATTTTAACATATGAATATTATGAATCAACCAGATTTGAACACACGAGTTAAAAAAAGAACATTGTGACAAAAGAAAAATTACATGTTGCGGACAGAAAGTGGTCTGCTCCAAGATTTGTATGAATCGACGTTGTTATAAAACTGATTCCTATTAACCAACCGTTTCATACGGCCTATCCCGCCACTAACCCTTAGTCTGTTAAGCGCGACTCCGTGCGCCTTTGCGGACAGTGTAGATCAAGATCAGACTGCACACAATGTACAGTCTGATCTTGGATCTGTGCAGTCCAATGACATGACTTCTGTGTGGCGAAAGGAATGTTGAAACCGCATTTTTTTTGGTTTTACTATGGGCTGAAAATTTCCAGTTAATCGATCCGTCAGATTAACCCTTAGACTACTAATCGCGACGCAATGACCTTATGCGGACAGTGTAGATCAAGATTAAACTGCACAGAACGTGCAGTCTGATCTTTAATCAACACTGTACGATAGAGCTATTTACCCGCCCCCCCCCCCCCAAAAAAAAAGAAAAGCAAAATTTGGTTTTTACTATCAGCGTTAAGTTTCATTTCACTTTTTAGAAGCTTAAGAGTTAAGAGTCAAAAAGCAAATATCGACGGTGGACTATCCCAGACGATTTCTTGTGTGGGATCCTCGATGGCGTACCAAAATCCTCATTGCTTTCCGAGATACACCCTACATTCCTATCATTCGATACTGAATATTCACAAATTTCTTTTACTCTTTTTAAAATGAGCCGAGCTTTAACGAACCTGATGAAGAGGAATTTTGAATGAAAACGTTGTTGGAATAGGAGAACTTGCTGGTAACCAGCATTTTCTCCTTTCCCATAATTACCTTCTGATTGTATGGTATTTAACGCCGTTTTCAACATTATTTCAGTTATATCGAGGCGGACAGTGCACCTATCAATGCTTTCCTAGAATTACTTTTACGAGTACTCCGCAATATATTCTTACCAACCCATTGACTGCTTTCCCAAATAACTATCGCCGAAGCAATGGCACGGGGTAAGAGAGTAATGAATCCTATTACAATGACATACCATCAATCCTCGGAAAGAAATTGGCCGAGCCGGGGATCGAACCAGCGACCCCCTGTACACTACCGATTGAGCTACCGGGGCTCGGGACTTTCTATCCTTTCAAATACGTATACCATCATTTAAGCCGTTTTTCATTTGTCGTGTTCATTCGTTTTTCAGTATGGACATTTCTAGAATTGTTTCGTCTCGTAAAAGATTAAACGTATAGAAAAGATTTCTTTCTCTTAACTCTTTATTGTACAAAATCTTACAATCTAGAGTAACGTTACCATGTTTAAAGCATTTGCATACGGCAAACTGAATGTGTCGTAAATCTAATATTTGTCTTTGACAGGGTAAAAAACATCGTGCGAAAAGGAGAAAATGCTAGTCAAAACGTTTCCAGAAGCACTTTTTCTAAAGCGGTTGAAAACCTTTACACAAAACCACCAGTTTTAATAACCCTGGGAAAGAACGCTTTTGAAAACATTGTGGGACAAGGAGAAAATGCTGGTAACCAGCATTTTCTCCTTTTCCCACAATGTTTGCTACTCTTTCACTGCCAAATCGCACGATTCCAGCCACATTTAAATTGTCGCCTGCAAATGCTTTGAATTTAGGCGTCTCCAAACTATTGTCGTTTGGTAAATCGTTATAGCTTTGAATGCTAAATTCAAAATATCGAGTCTGGAGAAAAAGTATAGCACAGCAGAACTGTTCTGCTGCTACTAGATCTACATGGTTCTCCCCTAAACGAAAACCGGCATTCGCTTTTTTAAAATTTCTTTTTGACAAACTTCTAGATAAGTCAATAATGAAGGTATTCGCAGCTACAAAATTTAATGTTTTAAAAAGTCCTCTTTCTCAGGATTATGGGATTGCTTTGAAAAGAGTTAAAATCCAACACTGAAAATTATGTATCATTTTCACAGAATGGTTTACTTTTCGACAATCCGCAATCCCCAGTAAATCCGATACTCGTTTTTTAAATACGTGAAAGTAGTAGTTGTTTTCCTATTATACAATATTCTAATTGATATTATAAACCATTTTTATGACAATATAAAAAACCTCAAACGTTAAGTCCTTCCCCAACCGACAGATGCTAGACTCCTCTGAATTTGAAACATTTGCAGATGTCAAATTCAAAATTGGTACAAATAAGCTGAACTTCCTTAAAAGGGTAGAAAACAATGTAGGAAAAGGAGAAATTGATTATTACCAGCATTCAAAATGCTGATCACCAGCATTTTCTTCAATTCCAACAATATTTTCGTAAGTTCATGCGCAAGTGTCGTTATAATACGTGACTGTGTTGTAATTGTTTAAACGGACATTCAATTAATATCAAGTGTCAAACAAAATCTACAATTTATACTAATCACTTTCTACGGTTGGTCCCTGGAAACCTAGCGCCAAAACTCGCGCCGTGATCTGGTTTGACAACGCTCATAAAGGGGTTCGAACCCAGGACCTCTGATGTGAAAATTGGATGCTCTACCCTTACATATCTATATCCCAAAGTGAAGTCCATTGGAACACTTTGACCGATTACCAAACATATATTATCCCGTTTTTTTAACCCTTAGCTGCTCAGCCCGCCTCAAGGACCTTTTGCGGACAGTGTCGATCAAGATCAGACTGCACAGAACGTGCACTGTTCGGTGAGGAGATATCTCACCCCCCCAAAAAAAACCACCTTTTACACAGCTCAAATTGGTTTTTTACTGTCAGCTTGAAAGTTTCATTTCCATATACATGTATAGCAAGGTAAGAGCAAACGATTATTGTGAGAATGTCTAAAGCTGCTATCCAACATTTTCTCCTTTTCCCACAATGTTTTGTAGCTTTTTGAAAAGAAACCCCCATCACATTGGTACACCCTTAATTTGTCGTCTGCTGATGCTTTCAAAACGGACGAGTCAGAAATTTTGCAGGTCCGGTAAAAAGCTAATCATTTACCGCACAACTCCGATTATTTACGCCCCTGCAGTTGAAATTTTGGTATTGTTATCGGAAAAAAAAATCTGTAGATCAATTTTCCCCTTTATTTCACGTTGCAGGCATTTTTTTTTTAAAGCTTATTGAATACATCACTTTAGAACGTAATATTACTTTTCTAATCCTTCTATCGGACAGTGCGCAATTTAAAAGAACTGTCCAATGGAGCAAAATGATCATAGAATTAACTTATTCTTTGCCATCTAGATCTAGGCCAAATTGTGCAGAATGTGAAGTGACCTAATTTATGTGCAACAAACATAACTATATTTTCTTCCGTGTTGCTTTCTTTCACAAAAAAGTAGCCAAAACTGTACCAAATTTGGCAATTTTTAGGACCATCGCAAATTTTCGCGCCAAATGAAACATTACAACGTGAACTCACCTTAAAAAGTTTCGGTTGAAGGGGAATTTTATACAGGGAATTCCCCTAGCAAGTAGCGAACGGCTGGTGGGCAGACATATTGCCCCGGGTTTACATGCACTGTAAGCCAATCAGACGTCTTGTTTTATTTAACTTTTTCAGTAGGTTCCAGTGGGGGAGTTATCGATAAACTTGAACAAGTAATTTGTTAACTATACTTAGCCCTTTCCCGAGTTCAGAGACCCTGAGGGAGAATGCCTTTAAAAATATTGTTAGAAAAGCAAGTAAACAGGCCAAATGGTAACCAGCATTTCCTCCTAGTCCCTCAATGTGTTTTCAACTAAGCCAAATCTTATTTGTCGTCTGCAAATGCTTGGAATTTGGGTAAGTCTAAATTTTTTTTTCGTCTTGTAGAGTGACGTATATTGACTGTAAAATTTGTTTTTGCGGGGATTTACGACTATTGAAACAAAATTTCAGTCGCGTTTGTTTATCGACAGCTTCAAATAACTAATTCTGTACTAAACAACAAAATTCTAGTCTTGTCCAAATAAAGAGCAATTGCAGACGACAAAATAAATGTGACTGAAATGTGTTGAAAATTTGTTGGAAAAGGAGAAAATGCTGGTTACCTTTATTTTCTCCTTTTCCCGCAATGTTTACAAAAGCCTTCTCCGTCAGTCAATAAAATCGGGATCGCGTGGTAGAGGATTCGTCCTTACCAAACTATCCCTGTTCAAGTAGACGGCTCTGTAGAAAGATGTCTAAAAGGGAAAAACTATTCTTTTTTTTTCGTCTGGGCGACCTCTTTGGTCCACGATTAAAAGTTATGAAGGGGGATAGTTATCATTCAGATAATGTACATATTATTAAGTGGAGTTTTCTCTCTCATAGATCTACAACTGCAGCTGGATCCGTATTCACCAACCATCCTTAATTTCATTATGATTCATATTCTAGAATTTGAAAGTAACGCAACTTCTGATTGGCTAAACCAAATGGTTTAGCCGGTCAGAAGTTGCGTTACTTTCAAATTTAGAAAGGTCTAGCGAATAAGCCCAAGAATAGTTGGTGAATACAAACTATGGTGCCTTCTTTTCAGCTTTCACTATACATACATGTAGGAGCAGCAATGGCGTAGCGCACATTACCGTGACGCATAATATGCACGTGCGTATAAAATTTGCGCAACCAAAGTTGTAAATCACAATATTATATACATGTATTGATTTTGCTCTAGATCTGCACGTCTTTTCAAACTAAACAGATGGGTTAAATAATCAAATGGATTAAATGCCACCACAAAGTGTCGATGGAGGAGGGAACCCCCATCCCCACCCCCTCCCTCCTCCATCGACACTTCGTGCCTCACTTTGCGTATAAATATTTCAATCCTGGCTACGCCTATGAGCAGAGCAAACACTTCTGAACCTGATGTTTTAATGCAAAGCGAATTATTTCTTTCATTTTCGGTTAAGTCTTAACCAAGCGACAATTTTTTTACTTCTCCAAATTCAAAGCATTTGCAGACGACATATTAAATGTGTCTAGAAGGATGAAATTTGTCCTTGAAAGGGTAGAAAACATTGTTGAAAACGGAGAAAATGCTAGTTTTGCCACGATGCTTTTCAAAGACTTTTTCTTTTTTTTTCTTTTTTGCTCATGGTCATTAAAACTCAGATTGTGTGGTAAAGGGTTAAGCCGCTGTACCTAGTGGTAATGCGCGTATCTGTGAAGGGGGGGGGGGGGAACTGTTAATATGAATATCGAATCGACCCGGCAAAATTTAATCGTTCTCTTTCCGAGAATTTATTAACTCTTTGTCATATAATTCCGTGCAAAACACTCTTAGGAAGAGAGCTTCGTGAGAAAAGGAGACAATGATGGTAAAACGCATTTTATTATTTTTACAGCATGTTGTCTACTCTTTTACAAAAACAAATCATATTTGATTTGCATTTTTCATCTGAGAATCCTTTTAAGTTTGACAAGTCACATGAAATTCACGTCATTGTGACAAGATTCATTTCTCTGTACATGGTTGTTTATGTAAGAAAGCAGCCAGTGACTCCGTAAGAGTGCCGCGTGGGAATAAATGGTTAGACTCAAAGTAATAATCCCATATTCTAGCAACCCTGGGAAGACGGCTCCTGAAAACAATAAGGAAAAAAGAGAGAAATTCTGATAGCTTCGATCCAAGATCAGAGTGTCCGTCCTGTCTAGAATGATCTTGAATCGACAATCTCACTAAAAAGCAACTGTGATACTCATCGATCACAAACTTGTACTGTAACATGTGTGTACGTGACTCAATAAAATCGGTCAGCACAAAAAGAGATTTGATTGCATTTTTCAGTCTGATCTTGATCTTCGTTGTCCACAAATGCATAGATCAAGTTCGCTTCTCGAGTGGAGAGGGATTACTAAGGACGTCTTCAAAGTCCTTCATACCCTAGTGCTTGCAGTACTTTGATCACAAAATTCATTTGAATGTTGCCTATAAGTTCGCCCCGTAGTTATTAACACGAGACTGTTTCGAGCTTGAGCAAAATGGCACCGTAAATTGTGCTTACTACGCATTTGTTTGTAATCTACAAGTAGGGCGAATAAATTGTTTTTGTATATCTGCAATATTCAGATGGAAAAGTGGACAAGAACACGAGATATCCTTCTAGATTTACGCCGAAATTTGTCGAAGATTCTCATTCGCATTTTCACGACATTTTCCTTTGTAGAGAGTATAAGTGTTTACCGGCTTGTAATTGCGCGAGTACAAAAGCTGGACCCGTCGATAGAAAAGTTCATTCTTCGGGTTAGCTGGAAAATTACGCTGGTAGCTTTTGTTATCAGTCCTCAATTTAACATAAATTGGCAGCCTACTTCCTATCGGACGGGTACGAGAGATACCAGTAACTATAAAACATGCGCCTTATGTTTATTTTGCAGCCCTGTAAGGCCATGTGCTACAATCATCTAAATTTATACATTATGAATAATTTTGCCATTTAAAGGAAAATACTGATGTAAAATTTTAGATAAAGGTTTGGATTGGTGTAACTAAAGTCTAGGAACGCTGGTGTAGGAACTTGAACTACACTTCAAAAGGTAAATAAGATACATAAAAGAGATCTTTTGAAGAATATTAATCTTACTAGTTGATCGAGTTAATACTATAAAAAAAAAAAAAACCCTTTTAATAATCAAAGCGTTGAGAACGCTGATGTGGCATTTGTCAAGGAAGCCACTGTGTAGATTTAATAATTTGAAAACAGGAGGGCCATGATGGCCCTGGATCGCTCACCTGAGTCAATAGGCGAAATTCACTCCAAGTGCGTAATTCAATTTCTGACCAATTGTCTGGTCAATTGAGCTTAAAATGTGGCCTCTGGAGCGTCCACAAGGAATTTCCTGAAGTTGACCTAGTGACCTAATTTATCACCCGATGTGACCCAATTTAGAACTCGTCAAAACATTTATCAAGACAAACATTCTGAACAGTTTTCAAGTTAATTCAGCAATAAATGTGGCCTCTAGAGTGCCCACAAGGTATTTCTTAACTTTACCAAGTGACCTAGTTCATGACCCCAGGTGACCCAATTCCAAACTCACCCAATATTTCATCAAGACAAACATTCTGACCAATTTTCAAGTCAAGTGAGCAAAAAATATGGCCTCTAGAGTGCCCACAAAGTATTAGTTTAATTTAACCTTGAGACCTAGTTTATGACCCAGGTGACCCAATTTTGAACTGACTGAACACCTTGTGCTCAGGTGGGCTAACAAACTTAGAACAGGTTCACTACATACCAAATAACAAAGCTCTATGCTTTCCAGTTTTAGAAAAGAAGAATTTTAAAGTTTTCCTTCTTTGTTCCTTTGTTCGAATTTGTGATCCCCGGGGCAGGGCCAGTTTTGACCCCAGCCGCATCATTGAACAAACTTGGTAGAGGTCCACCAGGAATTGCTACATACCAAATATCAAAGCTCCACACCTTCCAGTTTTAGGGAAGAAGAAGTTTTCCTTCTTTGTTCCTATGTTCGAAATTGTGACCCCTGGGGCGGGGCCAGTTTTAACCCCAGGGGCATCATATGAACAAACTTGGTAGAGGTCCACTAGGAGATGCTACATACCAAATATCAAAGCTCTACGCCTTCTAATGTCAGAGAAGAAGATTTTCAAAGATTTTGCTATTTTTTTCCTTTCTGTTGCCATAGCAACCAGAGTTCAGGGTGGAATTCAATCTCTTGAACAATTTTAATGGAGCTTCACCCAAGGAACATCCCTGCCAAATTTCACCAAGATTGGCCCAGCGGTTTAGGAGGAGAAGATGTTTAAAGGAATTGTGGACAGACGGACAGATGGACGCCGGACAATGACCGATCACAATACCTCACCTTAGCACTTCGTGCTCAGGTGAGCTAAAAAAAAAGAGAAATATTATTTAAATATTAACTTGAAAATCAACCTCCTAAGCAAATTAATACGTCTCTTTGGTTAAAGGGAGATTACTGGTGCCTAAGTTTGCGTTATTTGTGTATTGGTGGTCTCCCTTTGATCTTTCAAGAGGAGTCAGGAGTAACGTCCCTTGACGGAAGGATGCACGATGGGTAGAGAGAGAAGCCATGTAAATATATTGAATTCAATTAAGTTTATACCTGAATACTATGATTTTGAGATATCTTTGGCCGTCAGGACCTAATTCCCAACATTACAATAAAGTTTTCTTCCTGTAAATATTCATGCACAATCAAATGAGTAGCGTGCAATCATGGGACGAACAAGCCCAGGGACGAACTGGTTTTGGAACGAACAACCCCGGAAGCAAAGCGGTCAGAAGACAAATTTTGTGCATATCATTGCGCCAATAGAAGGCTATGAAGAGGTGAAGCTATTTTTACTCAAAAAGAAGTATTTCCACGATCGATAGCCTTTTGCAGTTTATTTCAATACGCCATTTCCAATTATATATCTGAGTGCTATTGAAAAACTTATTTGTATTGAAAAATTGAGTTTAATTGGGTTTACTTCCTTCGGTTTTGGACAAAATACCATACATGGTCTTCAAAATTCAATATTGAACATTTATTATTGATCTCATAGTGGCATTGTCTTCGACAAATGCCACTCATTTTTTTTTTTTCACTTGATTTGCATTAAAATAGCTGTATGAGAAGTGTGAAAATCAGCAGGTTTTCCTATGGCATTGTTTTGATGTTAAAACTGTGCCTTGTCTCTATTTTACCATCCTGAGGCAATGCACTGAAAACTAATGACAAATAGGTACTTGTATATATTTTCAAATCCCTGACATTTTGTCAAAAAGCATTTTGTGGAAAACCATAAATACATAACTCTTACATTTGAATTCATCCCTACTGTCTAGAATTGGTTAGGATGTGTTTGATTTATAGGGGTAATATCAGAAGAAAACAATTTTCAGCCAGGTAACATGATGATATTACCACTCTGAACATCATCTCACATGTGTAAAATATTTTCAAAATCAGACCAGAAGTTTAAGAGATACAAGGAGAGGAAATGATTAAACAAGTTAAATGTTTGACCCTCTGCTATGACTGACATTGGATCCTGGGGTCTGAGTTTTCTGTTTTATAGTTGTCTTACCACAGTGCCAACATGTGTGACATATTTTCAAAATCAGGTCAGGATTTCAAAAGTCATGGAACAAACACAATTAGCTCTTTACCAAACAAACAAAAAATTTTTTTTTTTTAAAAAGATGGTGCGAAAATTGTCACAAAATGTAGAAAGCATCAATTTCACGTCAAATTTCTTGATAAGGCAAACGCCGAACTATTGAAACAGAGTGAACAAAATTTTAGACTGGTAGATATTGAAAGTATTAGAAGAAAACAAACTAAATGTGGCTAAAATGATGGGATATGTGCTAAAAGCCGTAGAAAACACTGTGGGAATTATAAAAATCACTTATTACCAGCATTTTGCCTTTTTCCACAATGTTGTCAAGTCTTTTTTCCAAGAGTCAGTTAAGGGTAACTCTATGACTAAATGACTATAACTTTTTATACCACTTATGTTGACAGCTTTTAAAAAACAGTTGGAAAAGTCACATTGCATTTTTCATGAAATTGCTCCATTTCTCACAGTATTTTCATTTCTTCATCTTCTGTAATTGCTCATTGTAATGTCAGCATTATAATGACCATTTTTCTGTCATTTGGGACTAAAATCTTATATTTTCAGACATGGCCTGGCCTAACAACCTGTCATAAATCTTAATTAACTTGGGGATCATACAGATATATGTTGTTAAAAAAAACAGCTTTTTATAGCAAAGGCAGTATTTCCATGCTACAAGAAATTACTTCTGTCTCCTTATACCTTAACCTAGTGTTTTAACAATCCTGAGGAAAAACAGGTTTTGAAAACATTGTGAGACAAGGGGAAAATGCTGGTAACCAGCATTTTCTCCTTTTCCCACAGTGTTTTCTCATCTTTCAAAGATGAATGCCATCGTTTCAATTTGTCAACTGCAAATGCCTTCAAGCTGGAAAAGTCTAAAATTTTGAGGACCGGAAAGGGTTAGTTTTTCCTCATTGTTAAAAAGAGGCAGCTTTCCTTTCTACAAAAGTTCCACAGCAGTGTCCCTTTTTCTTAATATTTAAAAGATAGCCTGAACAGTAACAAGTACAACCCATTACCTAATTATAATGCTGAAACAATTTATTTAGTATGAGCCATGCTCTGGCAAGAGGGGGTTTAATGCATCACCACAATATATGATATGGCCTGCAACACGCGAAAAGGGGCATTCCGACATTTACGTAAAGTGTTGTCTCAGATCAGCCTGCGCAGTGATCCGAAACAACACTCCGTTTTCATGTAATTTTTTGTTTTGCACAAGTCTACTGTAGCACAAAATCTAATGTAGTCGTAAAGTGCCATCTCGGATTAGCCTGCTCAGTCTGCGCAGGCTGATCCGAGACGATACTTTACGCAAATGTCCGAATGCCCCTTTTCGCGTGTTGCAAGCCATATCAAGCAAGTCATCAAGCAATTATGGGTCCATAAAATCCATTTTATCAAACAATCAACTGAATAAAGAAGTACATGTAGAATATTCCTTTGACATCCAGAAAATTTACCAAAAGCAAAAAGTTTTGACACAGGTCAGACTGCATGGACTGCCCTAACCCCCCTTTTCACAGAGCATCACTTATATAATGTATGAAGACACAGGTGCAAATTTGACAAATGTCCTCTTAAAAGTTTTGCAGGTGAGGTTTTGAATCAGAGGAGGCTCTTGGATCACATGACCATATACGGTCTCTGGACCAGGGTGGCAAACAGACTCCATGACAGCACCATCCTTACCTACAAAATATATTATTACATAAAGGTAATCCTTTATCAGGTAATTCCAAGATTTAGCAATGCTGTGGAGGAAGGAGAACATTGTTGGAGAAGGAGGAAATGCTGGTAACTAGACTGTACATTCTTACCTACACTGTCCGCAAAGGTTGATTGACTGAATGTGTTTTACACTGCTTTCAACATTATCTCATGTATCATGGTGACAGCTCACATATTCATACATGTCCTGGTTTTCACTAATACTAGGCTAGGGTTCTGAAGTGTCTTGCCCAGGGGCTCTCCAACAAAAAATCCAGTGGTTACAGTAAGGCTCAAACCTGGGGCCTTCAGGTTACGAGTCTTAACATTTTAGCACTGAGCCAAGCAGGACCCTTGTCCATAAAGGAAAGGTACTTGGATGCCTAAATGTTAGCGAGTCTCAACTTTCACAGAGGAGTTTTTAGCCTACAGAACTTTATGTCAGTCTTTTGAACCTAATCTGTCCATTGGAAATTTATACAAGTATGTGAAAAGCTTAAATATAAGAGAACTTTTTAAGAGGAAGGTATGAATGAGATTTCTTTTATGGTAAACACTTTTACAAGTTGTTTTAACCCTTTACCACACAGCAAAATTTAAGACCTATCCAAATTGAAAGCATTTGCAGACGACAATTTCATAGTGGCTCAAATGACGCAACTTTTCTTTGATGGGGTAGAAAACTTTCCCACAATGTTTTCAAAAGGCCTCTTCTTCAGGGGCGTTAAAAGGCGTCATTGTGTGGTAAAGGGTTAAAGATGGTTTTGCCAGCAACCTAAATTTCATGAAGGCTAGCAGGGTTTTCCATGACCCCCTGTTTCTTTGAATTTTGACCCCCAAATTTTCAAAATGACTCCCAAAATTCACATGTGTGCCTTCTTTTCTTCATTTGAAGGGGGTCAAATGACCCTCAAATCAGAAAGTCAAGGGAAAACCCTGGGCTAGCTTTATAAATTTACCCAAAAGAACATCTTACTTGATACCATGACATGCTTTCCACCAAATATTTGAAAAAAAGTTTAAAATGGTATTGCCAGCAGCCTGATAGTTGAAACATCAATGTGTGTTCAATAACCCCTGACCCAAGCCATAATGTATATAACAGAAATTCCTACAGTGTATCAAAATCCAGATTAATTGTGAGTTAAACCCTTTACAACACAATTGCCAAGTTTTAACGACCCTGAGGAAGAAGCCTTTTAAAACCTTGTGGGAAAAGGAGAAAATGCTGGTAACTAGCATTTTCTCCTTTTACCACAATGTTTTCTATCCTACTAAAGACATTTTCATCAATTGAGCCACACTTAAATTGTCTACTGCAAATGCATTCATTTTGGACAAATCTGATTGTGTTGTTTGGTAAAAAGTTAATGCAGGTGAGGTAGTAGTGTAAAAGATCTTTTTACTGGTACTTTGTGCTTTGTTTGACATCTTAGTTCACAATTTGATAATCAAACATTAAGGCTCCTGTCCCTGGCTAAGATGACCATCATTGAAACAACCATCAGCCATGGGGATGGAATGAATCCTGTTGGAATGACTATCACCAATCCTTAGATGAAATTGCCTGAGCTGGGGATTCAAACCAGCAAAACCATGGTCTAAAGTCTTGTACATTACCAGCTGCAAGCTGGTATAAAGTTTCAATCTATCAACTGTGCAGCATTTTTTACTCCATATGTTAAAGCTGCATAAAGATAGATTTTGAACAAAAAAAGTTTTCAGGAGAATTTGGATATTTGATAAAGAAAAACAATTACCAAATAACGATTTACTCCGAGCTGTAAAAAAAAAAAGTACAAAACTGTTTTAACATTGATTGGATTTGAACTGACATTCCTTAAACTCATACTCCAACAACTCTACCAAAGGAGGTTTTTGCCCAATTAAGTACTGTATCTTAAAGTCTGTATGGCTGTCAACAGTGTTAAAATGCATTTTCAAGAGTTTGAATCATAACGTTTGAAAGCACGGAAATCATTGCGCAGATAACAATCTGTTATTGTACGGTCAGTCCAAGTATTAGTCGCTGGCAGACAAATGAATTTTAAAATCTGGTAAACAGTAAACAAAGATAGAGCAATCTGGGAACTTATGACCTACTTTTAAAATTCATTTTCATACCAGTAACTATCATTTGGACCAAACGTACAGTAACTTTTTGTCACCTTCACAATAATTTCCATACTTTTAAATGGTATGAATCAAATCTAAATGCATTTTAACACCCACTTTGTTTACTTCAAATAGCATTTATTTAGGATCTAACTTGTTACCAAACAATCTGGAATTTTAACAGTCCTGAGAAAGAAAGTCTTTTGAAAACAATATGAGCAAAGGAGAAATCTTCTCCTTTTCCCACGTTTTCTGCTCGACAGCCAATTCGACATGTCATCTGCAAATGTTTTCATTTGGACAATTACAAAAGTTTGTTGCACAGAGTTTAGAATGTTAACCCTTATGCATCTCACTGACCTTTAGCGGACAGTGTAGATCAAGATCAGCCTGCACAGAGTGTGCTGTCTGATCTTGAATCTACAATGTCTGATAAGGAGATATTTTTCTCCAAAGAAATAAAAATGAAGCAACATTATTCAGGTTTTTACTCTTAGCTTGAAAGTTTTATTCAACTTATTTAGCAGGATAAGGGTTATTCACCCTCATTAACTATAACACCTACCCTGTAACAAACAGGGTTAGAAATTTTATCCCGTAAATAAATAGAAAACTGGGCAACAATAATAACCTTTCTGCAAGATATTTTTGTACATTATTTTGCACATAAAATCCCTGTCTCCTCATCAATTTTTTTAGCTCACCTGGACTAACTTCTCTTAAAAGCTGTAAGACTGTGCTATGTTAGCAGGCCAGGATGAGGATTAAACTTGAGACCTGTGCTTAGTAACTCATGATTGAATGAACAAAAAAAAACCACACACACAAAAACCTTTGTTTTTCCCCAATTAGAAAAGTTATTATGGGCCAAAGCAACATGAATTTAGGAAAAAAAATCCAGATTATTTAACCATTATCCTGGTAAATAAATTAAATGAAACTTTCAAGCTGATAGTAAAAGCGGAATGAAGTTATTTAAAATCTGTTTTTTGTAGAAAAATATCTCCTCATCAGACAGTGTAGATCCAAGATCAGACTGCATGTTCTGTGCAGTCTGATCTTGATCGACACTGTCTGCAAAAGGTCTTTTAGTCGCTCTTAGCAGCCTAAGGGTTAAAGCAGCTGAAATGGACAATTTTGACCTACCTCCAGTTGTTAACATTTCTACAAGCTCACTGCCCACCTGAAAGAGATTTAAAAGAAAATTAATAAGGGACATGCATCAGAAAACATAGGCAATATGGTTTACACTGTAAATCAAGATCATACTGCACAAAAAAAAAAATGCTGTCTTGTCCGATCTTAACTTCACATTATTCTGTTCAAAACTATTTATTCTGGTATAAACACACCTAACTGGAACCTTTAGGCCTACTGTAAAATTTAAAAAAACAAAGCTTCAGCAAATAAGTGAACACTTAACATACTGGATATTTCTTGATTTTCAATACCTCTGAAAACATTGTGCCAAAGGGAAAGGTTATTCATAACGACCACTTGCTAATTTTTGTGTCAGTGTTTCAACATGTACGAAACCTAAATTCATCTCGATAGAGATACCCGGTAGGATTTGTCCTGGTCATAAAATTAATTTTTCTATCAGTGAATGGAACATTGACCAATTGCACATTTGAAGAGTGTCATCATCATATTAATTTACATAGTCTTAAATGGTATGATTTGAATTTAACTGCATTTTAACATTTCCCATTGTTTACATTTGGACTTCACTGTGACTTCAAAGGACTAAAGACTTTTTTCAAAGCTGGATATTTGTTTAAGAGGGTTGCAAGGGTAACATGCTCCACCTTTAGCCTTAACCCTAATCTATGTGAGAGTGATATTAGGGGTGAAAGAGTGTGTTTGTGAGTGAGATGATTTCACCCTTTTTGCATGGCACCACTCACTTGGCAAGCTTATGTACATGTATCTCTGATCACCTCATGTCAGACCTCGAAAGAGGAAACTTCTGTATTTTTGTCATATTCAAAATTGCTGCTAGTTATTGCTTTGATCCAGGTAGGTAACACTTGCCACTGTGTGTTTTAAAGTTGTTGATTGTTTGTTTTTTATATTTTCATGAGAACAGTGTCTCTTTCAGCACCAAATAAATAAACTCAACTCTTTTGACAGCTATAAATACAATCGGTTGAAACTTACAAAGATTTTGATTGTACTTATAGGCTTGACTAAACAAGCGGACGGTATAGATCAAAGATCAGACTGCACGTTCTGTGCAGTCTGATCTTGATCTATGCCATTCGCAAAAGTCACAGTTTTCGCCTATGGCGCCAAAAGGGTTAAACATTGATTTTTTTTTTCAGGTTTCTTGTCATTGTATTTGTCAATATATGTTCAGTAGAATTAGATGGAAACTGCAGACTTTAGACTTTATCATGCTCATAACATTTACATACCAAGCACATGCTTTCAATGAGACAGTCCAGATATTACAATTTCTATATTTCAATATTGTTGTGAAAGGAATTCTGTACAACAAAAACAAGGTAGATCTAAGTTTAGGCAGCATTTTCTGCACAATCTGATCTTCATCTACCGATACTAGTCTGCAATATAAAATATGTCCAGTTTGGAGCTTGACATGTTAACCCTTAGGCTGCTATGCGCGACTCACTGACCTTTTGCAGTGAAGATCAAGATCAGGCTCCACAGAACATGCAGTCTGATCTTGGATCTACACTCTCCGATAAGAATATTATTTTTCCCCCAGAAATGACTTAGAAATTGCAACATTTTGGTTTTTACTATTGACTTCCAGGTTCATGTTAGTTATTCAGTTAAAGTCCCCTAGGCATCCTGTTCCAGCTACAATCCAGATACACTGTTGACCTGTAGACTCTGATAACTGCCTCCTATTTTTCATCATTTCCATGCATTACCACTGTAAAGCCATTTTACCAGAAAGCATTTAACTTTTTACCGAATGGCAAAATCTTAGACTTGTCTGAATTCAAAGCATTTGCAGATGACACAATAAATGTGGCTTAAAAATTGCAATTTGGTTTGGGAGGGGTAAAAAAAATGCGGAGAAGGGAGAAAATGCTGGTTATTAGCATTTTCTCCTTTTCCTATGTGTACAATGTTTTCAAAACAGGTTCTGTTTCAGGGTTGCTTAAACTTAGTACTGTGTGGTAAAGGATTAAGCTACCAAAAGAGGTGACTACAACTTCACTTACATCTTATTCATTAATCCTTTCCTGCACAATGCCGACTGTTAACAACTCTGGGAAACAACCCTTTTAAAACATTGTGGAAAAATGAGAAATTGCTGGTAACCAGCATTTTCTCCTTTTCCTACAATGTTTACAACCCTATCAAAGAAAAATATCACCATTTGAGCCACACTGAAATTGTGGTATGCAAATGCTTTCAATTTGGACAAGGCTGAAATTTTGTCATCTGGTAAAAGGTTTAACCCTTTACCACACAATCCCGACTTTTAACGACCCTGAAAAAGAAGCCTTTTGAAAACCTTGTGGGAAAAGGAGGAAATGCTGGTAACCAGCATTTTCTCCTTTTCCCCACAAAGTTTTCTACCCTTCCCAAAACAGTTTCCGAAATTTGAGTGGCATTTATTTTGTTGTCTGCAATTGCTTTCAATTTGGACAAGGCTGAAATTTTGTCATCCGCTAAAAGGTTTAAACTGTGAAGCTGTGCCACAATGCTTTGACCATTTTTTAGTCACCAAATAAGAGGGCCATGATGGCCCTGTTTCATGCCACTGCCTTTTAGATGTACCATGCACTTTACTGGCATCAACAGAGACATTAAATCATAAGAAGCATAAAAAGTCTGCATGGCAATAAACCTTCATAGAGAAAATAGCCAATCCCCCCCCCCCCCCAAAAAAAAAACAAACCTTTTTTTCTTTTTTTCATATGCCAAGACCATGTCAGTGAACACAACACAATTAGATCTAATTAAACGACACTCATACCAAACATCAATGAACTGTAACAAAGAGTACTTTGACAAGATTTCCAAACTTTAAGCAGCACAAAATCAATTTTTCTATGACATGAATGGTAGAGTCATGCAACAAAGATTGATTGATCGATCAAATGATGTTTTACTCCACTTTCGACATTATTTCAGCCATATCATAGTTGACAGCTCACATATTCATGATTTTTCTGGGTTTCACCAGTACTAGGCTAGGGCTCCACGCAACAAAGAATTGATTTATACAATCCTTACTTCATGTATCTGTTATGAGGAGACGAGTTATATCCCTTGATAATTGGATAAGCATAATTCAAATAGACTGATCATATGTTCTATAGTCAAGCCAAGCCCACATCAGCTATGTTCTTTGCAGATCAAAATTATAAAAAAAAAAAAAAATCTGAAAAAAAAAAAAGCTTTGTTGTCATGACAAAAAGAGTTTTTTTTTTTTTACTGCAGTTAAATTTTCTGAAGAGGAATTCTGAAGAGCTCTATGACAGGATCATTTTTGTGAAGTTTGGGCAAAATTGAATGGGTAGTTTCAGAAAACACGATTTTTAGAATAAACGGCAATGCTAGGATGCACAGGGAATGGAAACAGGGCTATGACACAGTCTCTCTAGCATTTGGCCAGTTTACCTATATCCTGCTAAATAAGATAAATGAAACTTTCAAGCCGATTGTAATTTACAACTTATTTCATGAAGAAAAATATTTCCTTATCGGACACTGTAGATCCAAGATCAGACTGCACGTTCTTTGCACTCTGAACTTGATCTACACTGTCCGCAAAAGGTCAGTGAGTCGCACTTTGCAGCCTAACAGTCTGAGCAGTCAGAGAAATCGGCATCTACATTGACCAATGAAAGAGATGAGGGAATAATCATAGACCATCTTTGTCAAAACGGCCATTTTTAGCGGATCTGCTATATAGCAAATCCGCTTACTGTGATCGTTTTGGCCGGAACCAAATACATCATGCGTAACGACGCATGCGCGCTCACTTTCAGTTTTGCATGGCTGGCGTAGGGACGAACAACGCAGATCTACAAATGATATTCAGCTCTGACTTTGAACAAATACAAATTATGTTTGATATCTTTATCGAAATTTCGTCAAAACTACAAAAAATGTCAGTTTGAAATACTCTAAATACTGAAACATTTTTTTTTCTCATTAAATATTGCCATTAATGGGTATGAACATTGTTTACACAGACTGCCCCCATTTTCATCCAAGAAATGTTCATTCACAACTTGTGTTGTCCGCTGTCGATATAAACAAGGAGATTAAGCAATAATTTCTTAGTGAAATACATTTTAAACTCTGTATTATATCAAATATCTTCAGATAGCTAGCTAGAATTTGGCCGTAAATGATTTAAAACCCTTTCGATAACGAATACGCAGAACCAATAAAGTCGATTCGGCACCTTGTTAGTTAGGCCCTACCGACCTTCGTATAGCACTATCGATGAATTTCCGAATTGTTTGAAACATTTCTATGAAACGTTTAAAAAAATGAAGATGGTGTAGTCTATTAAAATATATATATTTTACGTTTGATTTATGCAAGACTGCTTCCAAAATTTCTCTCCAGTTATCGATGGGACATAAAGAAATCCTGCGTTTACAAACGGCCCCGATCAGGTACGAACTCGTGACGTGAATTTATATTGAGGATTTTCGAGGGGAAATCGTGTCCTTCTCAGTAAACTGCACATCCACTAACTTAACCTAACATCCTGGACTTTAAACCTCAGATACTCAATTATCTTCAAGGTGTAAATGTCCATTCATAGTCCTTCTAATATGCTTGAATTTTATTTTGTTACCTTTCATGTTAAAGAATTAAGAATGCAGAATTTTCAGACAGATGTTTGATAAAGGGTCCACAGGAATACATCTTAGTCTAGATCTATACGTCTTACTATTTGGACATGTAGATTTAAATTCTTTGATATATTTTTTATGCTTGGAGATTGAAGTATATGTACTTTATTTAATAAAGTACATATTTATGATGAACTGCTGCTCAACCCGTACTAGAGACGGTAACTGTGCTTCATGTAAACAGCAAGTAATTCAAACCTCAGTATGAAAGTATGCCTATAGTTTTTAAAGTTTTAAAGAGGGACCAATTCCTGTAACCCTTAGGCTGCTAAGTACTACCCAAGGACCTTTTGCAGACAGTGTAGATCAAGATCAGATTGCACCGAAGGCGCAGTCTGATCTTTGATCTATACTGCCCAGTAAGGAGGTATTTTTCCTCCAAAAATAACTTTGAAATAGAAATATTTGGATTTGTGCTATCGACTTGAAAATTTCATTTTATTTTTGTAGCCAATTTTTACTTTGCAAAGCAACTTGTCACACTGAGTGTGATCTTGGTCAATTCTGGCTGCTTCAGCTGTACCCAGGGCAGGGATTTGCAGATATCAAAAAGCAAATAATATCTGGAATATGTTCTTCCAGGTGATGAGTGATGATTTTAATTCTATTCTTCAGAACATGAAAATGGATTCACTCAAAACTGCATTGGAAGTAATGAATAGCTGTTTTACCAGTGTTAATATTGAATTTCAAGTATCTTACCATGCTACATCATGTTTTTTATTTTTTGCACATGTCCCTGCAGTGGTTCAATTATGTAATATGACTCAAATTCACTAAGACATGACTCAAAACTTCAAAAAGAAATCTACATCTGTATTTTTTTTTGAAACTGTGAATGATAATCTAAGTTCAAACTGTGCAGAATATGAGGTCTAAGCTTGAAGCTATACAGCCTATGTTTTTTTTTTTTATATTTGCACAAATATAGCGGTGAAATGACATAATCCTGTTCATTTATTTAGTGAGGTTCTGTGAGACTGTGGTTGATTGGTGAAGGTGGCGGTTTGAGTTATCCCGGATTTTTTATCCTCACCTAGTTGGCAGGATTTTGTAGGAGTGCCTACAGACAAGACACTGCATAGAATCAGCCTAGCCCTAGTAAAACCCAAGCCGTACACAAATAAATGGGTTGTTGTCACTCTAAGATTGAAACAGTGTTGAAACTAAAGTAACCACCAGAAATCAGTCAAACATCAAATTATTCTTGAAGGTTGTTACAATCAATTTCATGTTTTGTGTCAGTGCATGCCTTAACCTTACTTTTCTTTTGTGAAATCATTATTTCTTGACTTGTGTCTTTATTATGATACAAGGTGAATTTTCATTTATCTTCCAGAAGGAAGGTATATTCAATACTCATGAATTACACATGGCCTAAAGCTTTGAAAATACTAAACATACCATTTAGTTTTCACCTTTCAGACTATTTCATAACATTTTTTTAGGTCAGGAATAAAACCCAAGAATTTTCTTTTTAAAAGAAAGAAGAAATCATTGTATCTGAACAATCAAATTGTTGTGTCTAGTTTGATTTTGTATTTCATTTTGAAATTAATAGTTTCAAGTTGTGTAGTAATAAGGAAGAACCCTTGAAGGTATTCCTAGGTGTAGAGTCATGGAAAGGAAAATGTGCTTTCAGTAAGAAATTACATAAAAAAAGCCATTCTTTCTATTTCCCTGAGAGGACTCCAGTGTTTTTTTCAACTCTTTACCACACAACAAAATTTGAGACTTGTCCAAGTGGAAAGCATTTACTGATAACAGAATCAGTGTGACTCAAAATATGAATTTTAATTTTGGAAGGTCTGGAGACATTGTGGGAAAAGGAAAAATGCTGGTTACCAGCATTTTCTCATATTCCCAAATTCTTTTTAAAAGCCTTCTTCCTCAGGGTCGTTCAAAGTCGGGATTGTTTTGTAAGGGTTTAAACTAAATCATACTAGTTTCAAAACAATACATGCTTTATACTTCAGAATGAGGACAGCTTGTTTCCTTTGTAGCAAGAGTAGATTAAGATCAGACCACCTAACATAGTAAAATCCCACTCCTATAGGCACACTATTTTAGATTTGAATTGTTTGCAGTCTGTATGATTATACCCACTATATGAAAGTTTAGAAAGTGTTGTCTTTATAGTCTGACTAGGATTGTAAAATGCTGTTTTAAAAAAAAATCAAAACCTTGATATCTGAGTACAGAAGTTTCAATATTTCAAAAGAGTCTTGCATAATGATGATTAATAATGATTTTAGAAATGCTTAAAATGCTATGGTAAAGGAAAATATAGTCATCATGTTTAGTGTATTTATTTAAGCTCACATGTTTACAAACCCTAGGGTGAGCTGCTGATATTTCCAATCTGACTTAAAGCATAATCTCAGACAAAAACCACCATCACTAGTCCTTCTGAACATCCTTCAAAATGGAATAATAGAGCCACACTTACCTTAGTTAAAACACATTGTATCCTTTATGGTGTTATGGAATGGGGAAAAAATGACTTTGGTAAGAATGAAAAAAAGATCTATTTGTCTACCAATGTTTTCAAAAACTTAAGAGCTACATTTTGTGAGCCTGACAGAAATATCAGATAAAGGTTAACCTTGAGGGAGGCCAATGTTAGATCCACATTTGATTAATTGAATGGCATTTAATGTCGCTTTCAACATTATTTCAGTCATATAACTGCTACAACTAGCTTATTTATGTATGTCTGGGTTTCAGCAGTTCTAGGCTAGGGCTCTGAAGTGTCTTGCCTAAGGACACTCCCACAGAAAAACATATGGCCATCAGGTAACAAGTCCTAAACTTTACTAGTAAGCCATGCAGGACCCCAGATCCACATTTAGAGAGGAGTTAATTTTTGTAAGATTGTTCAGATTAGTCTATGTCCACCATCTATGCATAAATTACTTTTTGTTTTTTAATCAAAAATGGTAATTAAATGGATGCTATTTCATTATTCATTCCTTTCCCATATAACAAGGTTTAGGCTCTTTAAATGTATCTGCAGACAACAATTCAGAAACTGATACAAATGAGCTGAAGTTCACTCCTATGAATGAAAACAATGTTGGAACAGGAGAAAATACTGTCTACCAGAAGTTCGTCCTTTTCCCATGATGCTTTTAATTGTCTATTTCCTTCAGGGTTATTAACCCTTGTCCTGCTGAATAACTCAAATGATACCTTCAAGTCGATAGTAAAATACCAGAGGTTGCTATTTAAGGTAATTTTGAGGACGATAAGTATCTCCTTATCGGACAGTGTAGATCAAAGATCAGACTGCACATTCTGTGCAGTCTGATTTTGATCTACACTGTCTGCAAAAGGTCAGTGAGTCACGTTTAGCAGTCTAAGGGTTAACATGAGTGTTCAGTAAAGTGTTAAACCCCAATCAAAATTTTCTCCAGATCCAGTTGTCAGATGCCAAGGAAACCTGACATGGATCCATATGTTGTATACTGGTCTATCCCACAGATTGATATAAATGTATAGCTTGAGTTTGTATAAGGGTACACTTATCTGTCTTGCTATAGAGCTAGCTTTTGTAGCAATGTTGTAGAGCGTTTGCCTACGGAGTTTGGACCTGAAGGTTCTAGGTTCAATCCCAGCCTCTGGGGCTATTTAACAGAACTGTTACATATACATGTAATCAGTATTCAAAATACTGTACAGTTTGTCCAAACATGGCCTATATTTGACCCTTGAATTTTGTGTCATACAAAGCTAAATTGGGAGAATTTTTGAAGATTTTTCTGTTTTTTTCTTTTTTAGCCCTGTAACACACAATAAATCCTATGTTTTATGAGTCCTGTGTAATAGGGCTTATGAAAACAGTGTTGGAAAACAAGACATCAGAATTTCTTTTTTTTTCTTCCAGAATTTTTTCTACCCTTTACAAATACAAACCACATAATCTGAGGGCTCCATATCTATTGAATTGTTTGTTTATACTCTAAACAGCAAGCTATTTAATTTTTTTTTTGCCACAAATCAAATTATTCCGTAAAAGGCCAATAAATACTACCAGGTATATATTTCTTTTCAATAAAGTGTATGGTTAAATTCAGTAAAATGATGCAATTTTGGGTGTTTGATAATGAAATTGTAGGCTACTTTAGCAATAGGTCACTCTGTTTATTTTTATTACACCAGATATGATGTCTTGATACTGATTTGAATATATAAATCCTTGTTTTTGGTGCATGTTATTGATTAAGTACCATTCCCTCAAAGCTTTCCAACACTGTGGCATGAAATCTAATAATACCCAAGAAGGCTGAGTAGCGCATTAAGGAAATATCAATTCGGATATTATTTTCTAAATCTTATCTTTCTTCTTTACTTATGATTTTCCTGCTATAATTCAGTAAGTCATTTTTGAGTTTGTTGAGTGTATGAAAATCTGAATAGTTGGTTTTAATTTGGGGGAGTCAAAAATCTTGTCCTCTGGTAAGAAGTTCAAGAAGAAGGCACACAAATTTCATACTGCATACATGTGTAAGTAGCAATATATTGTGCTCTTTGATCAAATTTGCTCATGATTGCTGAAACTGATTGACAACTGTAGACCTTAACAACGTGTTTTTACAGAAATATTATATATCATCATCCTATTTTGTGTAGTTTTTTAAGTCTTACTCATCAACGAATCAACAACTGAAGTATTCTATATATTTGTCAAATAACTTTCACTTATAAATCTATCTTGGTTTTTTTCTTTTTTTTTTTTGTTTTCCAGTCCTATGCGTGTTTACAGTCCTAAATATAATACTAGCAGAAAAAAAAAAACATCAAATTGTTGGATCAAATTAATACTCTAATAAGTAGTAAAATAACTGCTGCTGCGAAGCATACTTGGTAGAACAACTTTGACTCCCATTGCCCTTGCTTACTCTACTATTTACTTACAAATTATACATGTATTACATGTGATAAAAAAATAATTTTCGTTACGTCAAATCACAGCTTAAAACTGTTCAACAAATCCGCTTTTCAGGACTTTCAGTCCTTTGATTTGATAAATGGTATTTGATTTACTTTAGGGTGGGCCATAAAAAAAAACTGCGCTTTTAAAGCTATGTAACTAACCACTCAATCTTGATTTATGACAACTGCAGAAGCTTTTCATAGTCATTGACTGTGACAAGAAAATATTAAATTCATTGATATAACTTTTGAAAATGGTCTTTTTGAACTGATGTGTTTTTTATTTAAGATAGATCTACTTGGTTTTGACAAAAGAAAAATTCGGGCGTGCAAGGTTGACTTAGTCAATGAAACACAGCTGCCCACGAATAGACCGACAACTTTTCAAGCTTACCTTGATGTGTCATTGGTGACATTATTCTACTTCTTTACCATTCGGCATACTTTGGGTGATCCGGTGATCAAGTTAGATCTAGGTACGGAATCGGCCGAGTTGTGACGAGTGCTTCTTTACATAAATAGGTATCCTCATTCCAAATCAAATGGACGTTGGGGATTTAGCAATCACGTGCTGTGGGTCTGCCTAAAAACCGACACAAACATATGGGAACAGACAAGAAAACTTAAACGTATTTAAGTACTGCACACAGTAAATTTAGTAAAAATCATTTTGTTTGAATTGACATTTTTATCCATTCTAGGCCTTTTTATTATTTTTTTCATAGTTTGGCCTTTACTTGCCGTATGGAACTCAAATATTGTATTTCAAGCCTGTTACTATTGTAGAGAATGGTCTTTATAAATACCTAATTGCCGTATAAAACTAAAATATGCATGTTGCTATCGTAGGCGTATAAATACGAATCACTTACTCGTGAACAAAGCATTTTCATTGCAAATACTCTTCAAAATTTTCATATTCTCCTGTCCCAAACAACAAACTTTAGACTCCAAAATGAAAGCATCTGCAATTCACATATTCACAAATTAAAAAATTCAAACAAAATGAACAAATGTACTCTTGTGTGGTAGAAAACATTGTAGGAAAAGGAGAAAATGCTGGTGACCAGCATTTTCTCCTTTTCACACAATGTTTCAAAAGAATTCCTCGTCAGGGTCTGTAAAACACGGGATTGTGTGCTAAAGGGTTAAGGCATTTCTTGCAAAAGCAGCCACGAAATTAGTCTTGCTTAGTTGTAATTTCCATACTAACCCTTTAAATAGGCTGCTAAATGCGACTCAAGGACCTTTTTGCGGACAGTGTAGATCAAGATCAGACTGCACAGATCGTGCATTCTGATCTTGGATCTACACTGTCCGATAAGAATAAGGAGATATCATTTCCCCAAAAAATACCTTTGAAATAGCATAATTTTGGTGTTTACTATCAGTTTGAAAGGTTCATTTTCATTTCACTTATATAGAAGGATAAGAGCTAAAATGCCCTTTGGGTGAATTCGGCGCTCAACGCTGAGCCCCCGTAGTTCAGTCGGTAGCGTGCAGGAATTGAGAACAGGGGGTCGCTGGCTCGATCCCCGGCTTAGCCAATTTCTGTCCGGGGTTTGATGATAGACATTGCGACAGGATTCATTCCTCTCTCACCGCTGACCATCGTTTCGACGATGGTTATGTGGGAAAGCAGCCAGTGGCTTGGAAAGAATATTGTGCGGAGTACTGGTAAAAGAAACTCCAGAAAAGCATGGATCGGTGAACTGGCCGCCGCGATATAACTGAAATAATGTTGAACTGACGTTAAATACCACACACACACACATCAATCAATCAATCAATCGGCGCTGAAACGGTTACGAACAAGGGATCATGAAGATAACAAAACGAGTGAATGATATTACCTTTTACGATAATTCGAGACGGGTGTTTCGCTAGCATGATTTTATCAAAATTTTCATGATAATGCTATTGAATGAACTGTTTAGAGTCCATCCCATAACCGCAAAAAATCTGAATTGTATTGAGTCATTGACTAATTCCGGAAGTTCATCGTAAAAATCAGCCCATTGTGCGCCGACCTCGACCCCTGGGTACAAACTCATTAAGCATTCTAGACCCTCAAAGTGATTTTAGCAACTAAAGTTGATTTTGCGGCCTGTGTAGATCAAGATCAAGCTGCACATAACATGTGGGTGATCTTTGATCTACTCTTTTCCCTTTCTGAAATACCGTTTAAACAAAAGCGACAATGAAATTGCAATTTGAGTTTTATTTTTTAGGCTAAAAATATATGCTATGTAGGTTTTATTCGGTGCTCTAAGGATTAATAAAATTCTTCATATAATTCTTAAGCTTTTTTCTACATGTCAAAGTAACACTGTTTTTCTGGTTGGCTAAACCAAATGGTCTATGCTAACCATCAGAATGCAAGTTGAAATGGCTTGTGAATATGGCTTGCAACGCGCAAAAAGGGGCATACGGACATTTGCGTAAAGTGTAGTCTCGGATCAGCCTGCGCAGTCCGCGCAGGCCGATCCGAGACGGCACTTTACGACTACATTAGATTTTGTGCTACAGTAGACTTGCGCAAAACAGAAAATTACATAAATACGTAAAGTGTCGTCTCGGATTAGCCTGCGCGGACTGCGCAGGCTGATCCGAGACGACACTTTACGCAAATGTCCGAATGCCCTTTTTCGCGTGTTGCAGGCCATATAGACCCTTATGTCCTACACGAGGACTTTCGATACTGACAAACCCTTATATGGCCTGCAACTCGCGAAAAGGGACATTCGGACATTTGCGTATAGTGTCGTTCCGGCGCAGTCCGCACAGACTAATCCGAAACGACACTTACCGTCCTTCTGTAATTTTCTGTTTTGTGCAAGTCTACTGTAGGACAAAATCTAATGTAGTCGTAAATTGCCGTCTCGGATTAGCCTGCGCAAATGTCCGAATGCCCCTTTTGGCCTGTTGCAGGCCAATTATCAGTGCATCCTACATGTATCTTTGTTAGTCAATTGTTTAATTAACTGTTTACCACACGACAAGGCCCTTGTCAAAGTAGTCCATCCATCCATCCATCCATCCATCCATCCATCTACCCATCCATCCATCAACCTAGACATCAAGCAGTCTGATCCTGATCTACGCCGTCCGCAAGTTATCTCCGTTGCCATTGGCAGTTACAGAGTTGTATCAGCAAATTGAAAAGCAAAATAATCTTCATTCATGCCCCGAAAATAGAACTTTCCAGTTCAGCTCAGTTTCGAACTTGCATTACAAGCCCTGTTGATTGCTGGCATGAACATGAATCTTTGATTAGCAAACCTTGCATCTAAATGCCATGTTGCAATCAACATGCAGAAATAAGAAATTTCTTTATTAATTTTATCTGTTACCGTCGCTCAGCCATTAGAACGCTAGACTCGACTTACCTTTGAAGATAACGACGACCCAAAATCAGACCGCACCGTGCAGTTTGGTCTTGGATCTACACTGTACGATATTTTGGGTTAACTTTTTTGCGAAGTGAAATGAACACATTCGGAAAGTAAACATGAAAAAAAAAAAAATGAGCCATGCTCTGGTAAAAGGGGGCTTAATGCATCTCCGTAACCCATCATACCAAACAAGCCATCACACTCTTATGGATCCATAACAGCCACTTTTTTTTAAAATAACCGACTCAATCATAAGGTAGACTGGTTCTATGACATACAGAAAATTGACCATTAGCGAAAAGGTTCGGCCAAGGTCAGCCTGCGCAGGCTGACCTGGGTTGATACTTTTTCGCAGCTGCATTAAGCCCACCTTTCACTGAGCATGGCTCATATATAAACGGTCGAGCCCGTTTTAGCTCACCTACGCACTGATCTATATCTTACCAAGTCTATGGACCCACTCGATACATTTCTCACAGAGGCCCACACTCTCCACCCACGCAAACTAGTCCTGATTAGATAGTTGTTTACCCTTTCCCAAACGAAAAAAAAAAAGACTAGACCAATATGAAAGTATTTGCAGACGACATAGTGCATGTAGCTCAAACTCTGTGGATAATCTGTCTTTAAAATGATAGAAAACATTGTGAGGAAAGGAGAAAATGCTGGTTGCCAGTATTTTCTCCTTTTCCTACAGTATTTTCGCAAGCTTCCTCAGAAAAATAAACCCGGATTTGATTGGTGAAGAGTTAAACCAGTGAATAAGGAGGTAAATAAAACCGGCATTGTCTCTTTTTGTCTCAGTGTTTCTGAGCTTCCTTCCTTAGCGTAGTCGTTAAAACTCGGGATTGAATGGTAAAGGATTGACATATGAAAAGACAGAGATGAGATGCTTAGCAAAGGGAAATTGTTCGAGCAAGAGGCAAGCAGTTGAAGGTATATAGCAAGAACCCGTTGTCTGCGCCTGTCATATTCTTCGAATATTCTACCTGTCTGCTATGACGCATCACCCATCCCCGTATACCTGGGAAAAGTAGGGCTTATACCGAAGCTATTGGCCTATTACCCAAGCATGTAGGGCCTGTTTTAATAAATGGCCGATGCATAGGTTACATGCTAGCCGATCATAGCTGAATGAATCGCACCAGGTAGCGTAAATATTGAGTAAACGTTTATTTCATTTTTAAATTCAAAGTAACGGTTGTTGTTTTGAAAAGTAGTCCGGTTCTGTAACCAGAATTCCCAAATTAGATAGATGTGTATTTGTAGAATGCAATCTAGCAGGAGATAATGAGCAAGAACTGGCCGAATGAAGTTTTCCGTAGAACTGTTCGGTAATGGTTTGAGTTTCCGTTCGCATTTCGTTATAGAATTCTAGAAAAACAGATGCGGAAAAATTTTGCTTTACGAGACTTTCTGAAATCTTTAGTACATTAGCTTTGACAGACAGTGTAGATTAAGATCAGACTGCACTGCCGACTTTTGTTCTAGTTTTACAACACATCAATATTTTTTTTGACAGCGACTGAAACTTTGCCAGATTCGATTGTAAATCACTTTCAGATTCATAATACTGTCAATGAATTAAATTTGTCTTTAATTTGACCCCAGAATGATTTACATTTGGCAGATAGTAGGCCTTTAGGGTTTAGATTTTACGAACGGTATAAGAGGTTTACTTTTTAGCGACGATTTTATACCTTATTTTTCGGTAGTAATTCGCCCCGTACTTCCGGTGAGCTAAAGCCCGGATGAAAAGAACAGAGCATGCTAGTACTAGCCTGAGGCTAGAAATAAATACAATAAATGAGTTCATTAAGAGCGCATCTTCATTCCATTATCGAAGTCGATCAGGCCTGAAATTTCACGAGTGTTTTCTGTCTCCCCCTTGTCTGTCTTTGTCAAATGAAAGAGATTAAATCGGAAAAGTGCCATCTTGGGTCCATCTTCCCAATATGAGAACGTAAAACCAATCATTTCAGAAGTAATACCAGAAAAAGTAGAAAACAGACAGGGTCCGTATTCAGCAACCATTCTTTAAAGACCTTCTTAGTCTCATCCTCCAGAATGTTCTAAATTTGAAAGTAACACAACTTGTGATTGGCTAAACCATTTGGTTTAGCAAATCAGAAGTTATGTTATTTTCAAATATAGAAAATCTTTGAGAATAAGACTAGAAATGCTCTCTGGCTGGATGACATATTCGACATGCACGCAGGAAATGCATTCATTCGTCTTTTCGTCTGTTTACAAGTCTATCTAGCTGTACCTACATGTATACATGTATATAACATCATCTACATCGTGTTTGTCTACTTATCACAATGTTTTGGTGATAAAGCTATTTAAAAGTGCCGCAGCAGTAATTGCAGTTGGTGGTATATTTCGGAACAGGTAATGGACCTTTTTTCCAAAACAAATGCCTGTGCAAGCAAATACTTCGAATCAAACCAAAGTTCAATTCATCATATGTTCGAAAAAATCGAGAATTCTTCTGATTTATTGCAAAATCAACCTACAAAGAGGACTGAAGAACACAATTAGAAGGACCCAGTTTGAGAGGACACGTACCAATGTTCATTTATCTATGAAGTATAAATGTCTCTTAAGTAAGTCGTTAATGGAAAATCTGGGCATTTTCCCCCAGAATCTGTCACAAACTGACGTTTTACCGACATGACATGCTTCTCTGAGCCATGCCAAGCCGAGCCCTTGGAATGTATACGGCTGAATTGAGCCCGAAAAAAGTTTTATGAGCATCGGATATACTGCATTTTACTCTTACATGAACGCTGATCACTCGACTTTGATAACATAAATCAGCAAAAACGATAGATCGCTATCGATAGATCCACCAACTGAGAAATCAACGACCCGAACAACGAGCCAGGAAGCTAGTTGGCAGGCCAGCCACTCAATCAATCAATCAATCAATCAATCAATCAATCAACCAACCAAGCAAATCAAATCAAATCAAATCAATCAATCAATTAATCAATAGTAACGACATTTCTCTGGCTGCGACATTTTACATAGCACGGCTTCACCTGGACAAGCATGTTGCAGCTGTAACCATACAGACATTGAAAGGATCCAATATAAAATCCTGATATTAACAGCCGCAGAAATATCGTCTCAGAGAGAACAAAAGGAAGGAATCTCATTGAGTTCTACTATTTTATGTCATTGTGTCTATTTGTTTCTTGAATTGTTTCGGTTTAACTTGCTTCCTAATAGTATTGTGTTGGATATTTTTGTTTTTTTTACTTGAGGTGTACGAGCGTATTTAGAGTTTTCAACCAAACAGCAACTGCATCCGACCGTTGGCACCCGCAAGCTATGTTTCTTTTTCTCTGTCTCTTTTTTAATTGTCATCTTTATTGAAATAGCGCATGTCTGTATAGAGTTTATTATGTTAACCATTTTGGGGATTTATTTTTTGCATTACAACGATATAATTGAGTCGTACTCTGTGAAAAGGGGGTTTAATGCATCTGCAAAAAAGTACATCTGCAAAATATATCGACCGAGGTCTGCCTGTGCAGTCCGCACAGGCTGACTGGACTTGAAACTTTTTGCTAATATTGGTCAATTTCCTTTTTTTTTTTGAATGTTAAAGGACCAGTTTATCAACTGATTCCGTTGGTTGTAAGACAAAATTGATTTTAAGGGGTAAGAATTGTGCGATGACTTGCTTGGTATAATGGATCACCGAGATGAATAAAACCCCTTATCCCAGATCTTCAGAAAACATAAACTGATTGAATATGAGCCATGCTTTGTGAAAAGGGGGCTTAATGCATCTGCGAAAAGTATCGACCCAGGTCAGCCTGCGCAGTCCGCGCAGGCTGACCTGGGCCGAAACTTTTCGCTATTGGTCAATTTTCTGTATGTCAAAGGACCAGTCTACCTCATGATTAAGTCGGTTGTTCAAAAAGGGGCTCTTATTGATCCGTATTTATGTGATGAACTTGGCTGGTATCATGTATCACAGAGATGCATTAAGCCCCCTTTTGCCAGAGCATGGCTCATATATATTATTCCTTTTTTTACACAGTATTTGTTGAAACAGCATGGCAGATATAATAGCTAAAGCACGCACCTGCCGTCACGTGGTGTTGGGGATTGTATTTTATATTTACCTTCTTGACTATATGCTGCTGACCGCTGTCGGTAAGTCGATACTGTACATCATCATCATCATCATCATCATCATCATCGTCGTCGTCGCCATCATCATCACCATTATCATCATTGTCGTAGTCGTCTTAAATTACTTCTTCGTCCTATCCGTCCTCTTTTTCGTCGTCATGTACATGGGCCGCCGTAATAAAACCAAAAATTTTACATTGATAAAGATGTTAAATAACAAATAAAAAGGTTTACTTTTATTTTCCTTTTAGTACCGATTCTTCCGGAGTTACTGGTCGAATCAGATGCAGAAACAATCACGGAACAGACACAGACACGCCAACATGTCACAAAGCTAACAAACACAACACTAGAGCTCGATTTTCTCTACAATATAAGTGGAAACATTGCAAGTGGAGTCTACAAGAATAGTAGCCAACCATGTACCAGATCATTTCGAAACAGTCATTTAAAAGCCACCAGCGAGAACACGAAGGTCGGTTGGCTGTTGTCATCGAAAGCCTTGGTGCAAATCGCAGCAAGTCCGGTCATCGGCTTCCTGTCAAACAGGTAAAGTTTATTTTATTGTCATGTTAGCGATAAACTTTGAATTCAATCTGGCTATGACCTTTGTCAAGTTGATTCTGGTTTAATCCTGTCAGTCTCATCTTAAACTTCTCGTGCTGACGCCTATACTTATCGTCGCCAGTCTGCAAGAGTTATCTTTCTTTTAGCACGCTTGCATAATGGCCTGCAATACGCGAAAAAGGGCATTCGGACATTTGCGTAAAGTGTGGTCTCGGATCAGCCTGCGCAGTCCGCGCAGGCTAATCCGAAACGACACTTTCCGTTTTTATGTAATTTTATGTTTTGCGCAAGTCTACTATAGCACAAAATCTAATGTAGTCATAAAGTGCCGTCACGGGTTAGCCTGCGCGGACTGCGCAGGCTGAGCCGAGACGACACTTTACGCAAATGTCCGAATGCCCCTTTTCGCGTGTTGCAAGCAATATGTAGTAAGAAAACAAACAAGTCTTGCAAGACAGCGTGATATTATCGGAACCTACAAAGGGCCCATAACTTAACCAAATCGTTAACTTGCCCATAACAGGAGACGAAAATAAAAAACGAAAGCCTTAATATAGTTATTATATAGATACTGCATCACCATGAAATGTGTCTACATTACTACAAATGGCTGCGTTTGATTGTAGTATATTATCTGGCTTGCAACACGCGAAAAGGGGCATTTGGACATTTGCGTAAAGTGTCGTCTCGGATTAGCCTGCGCAGTCCGCGCAGGCTAATCCGAGACGGCACTTTACGACTGCATTAGATTTTGTCCTACAGTAGACTTGCCCAAAACAGAAAATTACATAAAAACGGAAAGTTTCGTTTAGGATTAGCCTGCGCGGATTGCGTAGGCTGATCCTAGACGACACTTTACGCAAATGTCCGAATGCCCCTTTTCGCGTGTTGCAGGCCATATATGATGCCGCTGATTTTTGTTCACGCGTCGTTCCGGTAGTAGCTTTAAACGCACCTTTAACCACTAATGGAAATGAGAAGTATTGACGCCATCTCTCTGCATCTCTATCTTCTCGGCGTTCTGTGTGTATCTTTGTTTCAAACTTTCTTCTAACTAGATTCTTCACACAGTCGATTGAAAGCTGGGGATTCAATATTTCAAATGTAAAGAAGCCTATGTGACTTTGCACAAGCAAAATTTAGCAACCATGTGAGAAAAAACTACAAAAATTAAAAACGTTTACCCAAAGTTTCAAAAGAATACTTTGTAATAGAAAAACAAAGAAGAGATCAGTGAGGAGTAAGGTTTTCTGCATGCCAATGACCATTCTACGTCATGAATCAATCGGTTGTAAGACTAAACGGATTCTATTGATCGGTTATTATGTGATGTCTTGCTTGGCATATTGCATAACGGACTGCATTAAACCACCCCCCCTCTTTACCGGAGCATGGCTCATATGTATATATTCTGAACGATGATTTGCTTGCATCTGAAAGACTATAAATATGGCCTGCAACACGCGAAAAGGGGCATTCGGACATTTGCGTAAAGTGTTGTCTCGGATCAGCCTGGGCATTCCGCGCAGGCTAATCCGAAACGACACTCTCCGTTTAAATGTAATTTTCTGTTTTGCCCAAGTCTACTGAAGAACAAAATCTAATGTAGTCGTAAAATGCCGTTTCGGATTAGCTTGCGCGGATTGCGCAGGCTGATCCGAGATGACACTTTACGCAAATGTCCGAATGCCCCTTTTCGCGTGTTTCAAGCCATATATAAATTATTTTCTATGATTTTCTTATTATTATCTTCTATAGGCCGATTTTTGTCTTGTAGCATAACAGTTTTGAAAACAAAAGAATAAATTGCTTGCACTTGCATTCACGTTGATGACTTATATTTTTACAAGATGCATTCAAGGTCGTCTTCTGCAAACTGTTTCGGCAGGGAAAGCGAAAATTCTTACATTTTATAGTCCTGAATCGAAACATGACGGCCGTATTCTTTATTTCAGGGTCTCGTATAAAACTCTCTTACTATTCGGCACCGGAATTCTTATGACGTCAGCATCAAGTAAGTGATTCGTTACGTAAAGCTTGATAGATATTCTTTTATCTCTGTTTTATATTCTCGCCATTATGTGAGCCATGCTCTGGCAAAAGGAGGCTTATTGCAAGTTCAAGGTGCTTTATACTTAACCCTTAGGCTACTAAGCGCGACTCACTGACCTTTTGCGGACAGTGTAGATCAAGATCAGACTGCACAGAACATGCAGTCTGATCTTGGATCCACACTGTCCGATAAGGAGATATTTTTCTCCAAAAAATAAGTTTGAAATACCACTATTCGGGCTTTTTACCATCGGCTTGAAAGTTATATTCTGAGGTGTAGTTCTTTGACACGCAGAAATTTACCAACAGCAGAAAGTTTCGACCCAGTTCAGCTTACGCGGACTGCGCAGGCTGAGATGGGTCGATACTTTTTGCAAATGTAATAAACAGCTTTCCACAGAGCATGGCTCCAACGTTTTAAAATGGTTTTCTTTTATATGAGCCACGCTCTGGCAAAAGGGGGCTTAATGCATCTCTGAAATGCATGATACCAATCAAGCCATCACATAATTATGGATCCTTAATAGCCACTTTTTTTAACAACCGACTTAATCTTGAGATAGAATGGTCATTGGACATACAGAAAATTGACCAATAGCGAAAAGTTTCGGCCCAGGTCAGCCTGCGCGGACTGCGCAGGCTGACCTGGGTCAATACTTTTCGCAGATGCAGTAAGCCCCCATTTATTTATCTTAACTATTTGTCTTCGTTTTTGAAAACGTCTAAATTATGTCATTGTGGCAAGAGCACTTATCAGTGCGTTACGAAATCGTGTTTCCGGGCGAGGCGGGAATAGAAAACTAGAAATTAGTTCCCCTAATTTGGACTTTTCAATATATATAATTCCCACTAAAAGTAGAAAATGGAAAGTTTTGACTTGATAACTGTCATTAAACACTCGCTTTTCGACCCAGAAATTACTTAGAAAAGTCAAAATAAGCGAGGACAGTTTCTGATTTTTCTGGGAAAACAGACTGGTCGAAAAGTCGAAAAACTAAAGTTTTTGACGCGACAATAAAAATACTACTACTACTACTAATAATAATAATAAACCTTTCGACTTGTCAAAAGAAAAGTTTACCGAGAAAAAGTTGAAAAGATGATTTAAGTGTGTGTCAAGTTCTACTTTTCGGACAGGAGAAACCAGAAAGTTAGGAATAAACTTTTACTTATCCAACCTTTCATGTATTTTCTTGGTCTTGGGTAGGCCTCTGTAGTGTCTTGCTCAAGGACAACACCTATGATCCAGTGTCACCAGCTGGGATCGAACTAAGAACCTCTTGGTCAAAAAACCCAACTGCTTAACCCTCTGCCACGCAACAAAATTTTAAACTTGTGCAAATTGAAAGCATTTGCAGACTAAAATTTAATGTAGCTTGCAATACGCAAACTGTCTATCATAGGGTAGAAAACATTGTGGAAAAAAGGAGAAAATACTGGTTACCAGCATTGATCCTTTTCGTACAATGCATAATTTTTTCAAAGCCTTTTTCCTCAGGGTCGTCAAGAGTAGTGATTGTGTGTGAAACGGTTCAGTTTCAGAGGGTGCATTTGCCAGAATATTTCACTTAGAAGCGGACAGCATTGTTCCAACATCAGTTTGCTAGTTCTGTGCGGTCTGATATTGATCTGCACTGTCCGTGACTTGCAGTCTGATCTTGATCAATACTGTCTACGAAAAATCTTCAACGTACGCTCCCATGGCAAAGATTAATCACGACAACGTTGAATGACCAACGTTTCGGTTAGGATGGTTCTTCTTTATTTTAGACTCATTTTTATTCATTGTACTTTTTTCATCGATTTTCAGTATTTGCTGGCTCCGGTTCGTTCGTTCCACTATTAATTGCTCGGGCATTACAAGGACTCGGATCCGCAGCTACAAGTATATCAGGTAGATGGGCCTACAGTCGTTGAGAGTTACCCTGCAGAATATACGTACATTTTATCTCATGTAAAAAGGTTGCAGTTAACAATTTGATACTGTATAGCTTTATGACCAAAGAAAAAAAAAAGGTGGAAAAGTTTTAACATTTAAGCTGCTAAGCGCGACTCAGAGAGCTTTTGTGGACAGAGTGGATGAAGATCAGACTGCACGGAACGCGTAGTCTAATCTATGAACTACGTTATTCGCTACATGTAATTTCTGCGGCGAAAAAAGCTTTGGAAGTGCAAGATTTATGTGTGTATGATTGTCTCGAATTCTTTAGTTAATTTAATTCAAGCATTGTAAAAGTTGCAATACTGGACAGCTGGCACCACCGTTTGTGATTTGCTTATTGATGTTAATTGAGAACAGTAACTTCTAGACTTTATACACTCAGATAGGACTACATGGGTGAGCAGTGTGATTCTGGCATATGCTCTCCACAAATGACACCACGGGCTTACAAATGGTAGGATAAGGCTTATTTTGTTCGAGAACTCAAGCACTTGCTTTTTGTTTCAGGTATGAGTCTTTTAGCGGAAAACTATACAGACGACAAAGAGCGAAGTCGAGTTATGGGTATAGCAATGAGCGGACTTGGTATCGGAGTGCTGGGTAAGTATTATTCTCGTTCCTATGCTACTCTCTCACTCTTGCGTATCAGCGGCGTATGCAACAAAATTTATTTACTCAGGTCAATCGCCAAGAACTGAGGCGTATTTTGTTCAAATTTAAAGACACGGCGTATATACGAAGTTTCTGTGGCGTTCCTGTGGCATATCTGTGTTCGTATGGAGTTCAAGGGACGTAAAATACGGCCTACTGAGGCGTAAGCGTGGCGTATGACGCGTTGCCGTGGCGTAACTGCTTCTTTAGCACGACGTTCCTTTCTTATGTGCAGCCTTGCCGTTGCGTAAATACGGCGGTCACCGATGGAAGATACTGTGCTCACTTTGTTGCAGTCATTCATTTAAAAGAAGTCAAACATATCATGTTAACCAATACGTTCGCGTGACGTAATAAGTGTTCGAGCTACGTTCCCGCGGCGTCACTGCTGCGTTGTTTTCGCTTTTACGGTGTATGTGGGACGTAAGCATGACGTATCGGAGCTACTACGTACGTGCCACATATTTTTAAGTGCGGACTTAAAAAAAAACGTCGAACATCCGCGTACAAGGAGATCGTACTACGTACCAAAGAGTATTAGCTGACGTTAGTTGACGTTACTGCGGCGTTGTCGCGGCGTTCCTTTCTTATTGCGATACGCCGTACATACGCAAGCCGATACGCAATAGTGAGAGAGCATCTTTGGTATTTGTTATACAGTACGATGCTTGGTTTTACCCTTAACCCGCTAAATAATTTAACCATTATAAGGCTATATCCTGCTAAATAAAGTTAAGACTTTCAAGCCGATAGTAAAAAACAAAATATTGCTGTTTGAAAGGTATTTTTGAGGAAATATATCTCCTTATCGGACAGTGTAGATCCAAGATCAGACTGCACGTTCTGTGCAGTCTGATCTTGGTCTACGCTGTCCACAAAAGGTCAGTGAGTCCTGCTTTGCAGCCTTACAGTTATATGAAACTTTTAAGCCGATTGTGAAAACCCTGATGTTGTTTTTTCAAAGTTATTTTTAAGGAAAAAAAGATCTCTCTATCGGATAGTGTAGATCCAAGATCAGACTGCACGTTCTGTGCAGTCTGATCTTGATCTACACTGTCCGCAAAAGTCCTTCAGTCCACTGGGAACTGCTTCTGGGTCGTAGTACATAGTACAGGAACCCTGTTTGAAAATTTGACAGCAAGTGTTTCTGCTGGATTTTTTCATTTGAAAAAAATAGAGGATTAAGTCTAAAATGTGTTTCTGGTGTTCATAAAATGATTTTTGTGGAAACTGAGGGCAAAAATTGTTATTCCCTTGGCAACTATTTTATGCACGTGACCACCAGGAAGAACAGTTTTTCACAGTGTTTTTAAAGGTTAGTTGTGTTTGAGGTGGAAGAGCAAAAAAATGCATCGATTTAGGTGCCATTTATTACCTTCTTGTGTAGGCCACTGGTCACGTTTTTGAAAGAAACAAACAGAAAAGTGCTTGGTTTGCAAATAAAAGTACAGCAGAGAGTCATAGATGGTGATATCTCTCTATTTTTAATGTAGCAAAAATATTATAGTGGTGTGACACCCAATGACAAAAAATAGAAAAGCCTCCACCCCACCCAAATACCATAATAATCCTTTCGGCGAAACTTGGACAGACGATAAGAAGGAAGGTGAGTAATGGGTATAGCAATTAAGGGCCTTGGTATTCAGGTATTTAGTTAAAAGTATTCTTCTACCGTAAGTTTTGCGATGCATCAAGATCGAAATGAGCCATGCTCTGTGAAAAGGGGGTTTAATGCATCTGCAAAAAGTATCGATCAGATCAGCCTGCGCAGTCTGTGCAGGCTGACATGGTTTGAACTTTTTTGTCTTTGGTTTATTTTACACGTCAAAGGCGGTCTACCTCATGATGCAGCCGGTTGTTAGACAAAATGAGTTTTCTAGATAATTGCTTATGTGATCGTACTTGCTTGGTATGATGCATCATGGAAATGCATTTAGCCGCCCTTTTGCGAGACCATGGCTTAAATAATTAACGAATACTGTTTACTTTTATATAGCAACTGTCTTGATAAAATGCTGAGAAGAGTTCGGTATATCATTGAATGTTCGATATTTCGAAAGAAACCAGTATAAAAAAAAAACAAAAACGCCAGCCATTGTATTCCTGAATAGTGAAATAGTTATATGGATCCAGTAGTACTAAATTATGAGCAGAGCAGAAAGGAGAAATTTCTTGTCAAACCATCACTCCTTTTCCCACAATGTTTTCAAAATTGTCAAATGCAAGAGCATGAAGAAGTCGTAATTGTACAGTGATGTCATGTTTGCAAAATATACAAACTTACGCCGGCCTCTTTCAGTTGGATATCCATTTGGAGGGTTGATCTTTGCTGCTCTAGGTCAAGCTGTTCCTTTCATTGGTATTGCAGTACTCTGTCTGATCAGTATCTGTGAGTATAACTCGATACAAGTATGTACAAGCTAATTTTTTATTCGTGTGCAGCGCCGTTTCCAACAGCGTTTTTGTCACATCAGGGCGAAAAGTGGACCTACCCCTTGTTTCTGGAATTTCTTTTGTCGTATCTTGCTCACAGCTCTTTCCAAATTACTGCCAGGGCTCGGTTTCATGAAAAAACTTAAGTCTCTTATTTTACTCATGTCTGCTAAGAGACTCATTTTCCAACTTAAGTTGAGTTACTCATTTCAGACCCATTTCACTAACATTGACAGGCTGTAGAAACATTCTCAAATCCTAAGTTGAATAAATGTTTCACACTCAGCTCAGTAAAACAATGGACTTAAGTCATCTTAACGGTCTTAAGTCCATTATTTTGCTGAGCTGAGTGTGAAACATTGTATCAACTTAGGATTAGAGAATTTTTCTGAACGCGGTAAATATTAGTAAAATGGGTCTCAAGTATCAAACTCAACTTAAGTCGGAAATGGTGACCGTCAACAGACTTGAGCGAAATGAGAAACTTAAGTTTTTTCGTGAAACCGGGCCTAGCTGGTTTCAAACATAAAAATAAGTTAGATATGAAAGTGAGAGGAACGAATCTTGTTAAAACCATTTTCATCAATTACTGGGAAAAAAATTGACCTAGGTTTGGATTTTGGACCATAATCCCTGGCTTACTAGTCTTGTAAATTATCAACAAACGAACCTGGACTCAGTAGTAAATGATAAGTGATATAGACGTATATATATTACCTACAATCCGCGAAGAGAGTTCTTGAATCAAAACAGTGTGAAGGTCACTGCTGGGGTGTAAGGGCGTTCAGTCTTAATGGCCGAAAACAATTACAGGCTATAAAGTGTCGAATAGTCTATTCGTGGAAAAGTACAGCTAAGCCCTGTGCATCGACCACTCTAAACTGCGTTCTAACTCGCTCTTTTTTTTTTTATTTTTATTGAAATTTCAAAGAGAGCAATCTGATTCGCTAAACCGAAAAATAGGGCCAATTAGAAATCATGTTATATTCTTAATTAAGCATTGGAATATGAATCATAAAAAATGATCGGAGAATGCGGGCCCTGGGAGCTCAGGTGGTCACTGGCTGGATTCTAACCCAAGATTTGTTATTTCGGCAAAAAAAAAAAAACGTGCTATGGTTCGACAACAATCATTTCAACAGGATTCGTTTCTTCCTTAGGCTATTCCAGAGATCGTTAACGCCTCCATTATGTTATCTGTTCACAAGATCGCGGCATACAAGTTACATCTTAGATGAATATATTATGTGCACTGCAGAAGACATACTTAAAATTTCAAGGGGAAATACATGTAACTATACTAATACCGTTTTCTCTCGTACATTAAAGGTCTCCAGTTAAAGTTTACAGACAGAACCTACTTATCGCTAGAGGTGAGTTAGTCTTTAAAGACCTGATAACCACATTCGTGTCAGCTAATACAAGTTTGTTGTTCAGCAATAACTTGTCAACCCCGGTGGTTTCTTTAACCACAAGCACCCAACAAGTATCCTTGACCAAGTAGCTCCATGTACCTAGATTGATGTTTCGCGTTTTGTACGACATTTCTTCTACTGTACTTTCTAAAAAGAATTCTGCTACTACAAGCTCGTAACTTATTCTCTCTCGCTTTTTCTTTTAAATTGAATCTATACACGAACTCGCCATGCTCCGGGAAAACTGAGGCTCGATAATAGTCTGGTGGTCTTTAAATGATCTTATATATACCAAATGTTTACGTATTATTTACAGTTTGATGTGAGCCCACTGTTGATGTGGAAACTGTGTAAGGATCCATATATCCTTATTTGTTCAGGTAACGTATGTTTGCCTGTCTTTAGGTATTTTTAACTGTGTCAAGAAAGGAAATTTTCTAACTTCTCTCCTGGAAATTTGTTTCGTAACGTAAATTTACAACATTTGAAGGCATGAGTGTTAAAAGTTTTGCCCGTGTTTTCTTATTCGTACTCCAAATAAAGTCATGGTACTAGTCTTAATCGAATAATCGAGGTTTGGCTATGCTTCGAATTTAGCGATTCATTCGAATTATTGTAGTGTTCGAATTATTGAGATCGTATTCTTCCCTGCAGGTGCTCTCATGATAACAGCAATGTCGATGGCTGTTCTCGAATCGACTGTTCCAATCTGGGTGATGGATACCATGTTTGTTGAACAGTGGGAGTTAGGTTTGTACAAATATTCATAATAATTTTATGCTCCACTGGTCGTATTCACCATCCGTTATAAAATGTATTCCAATTCTATTTTTAAATTTAGAAAAGCATGCAATTTCTGCTGACTACGGTCCTCGGATCAGGAATATTAAAGAAAACCACACATTGTTTACGATGCAGTCATTGATTTTGAGCTCATCATCGGACAGTGTAGATCCAAGATCAGACTGCACGTTCTGTGCATTCTGATCTTGATCTTCACTGTCCGCAAAAGGTCCTTGAGTCGCGCTTAGCAGCCTAAGACATTAAAGTAGTACAGCCTAGCCTGGATCCCCTCAGTTCACTTACAGTAAATCAAATGTCAAAATTCCTACCTGACGTCAGCCAATAAAGATATGGCAAGCAACAAATAATCTCATCTTCAGAATTTAATACCATTTTAGTTTTTAACTCAATTCTTGTCTGGACGACCAGAGTACTTACCATTTGCATTCTCACTGTCCTTCAACCAGTGCCGGACACAACAATATCACAAAGTCACTGGCTGCTTTTCCACATAAAAAGAGTGAATTAATAAGAAAGTGGCAAGAGAGTAATTATTCTTTTTGCAAAAACCAAACCTTGGGCACTTGCAACTGCTTTTCTGAGATAGTTTAAATCAACAATTTGCCATAAAAAACGACATGCGGTCTGATCTTTGACTTACAGTCCAATATTTAAATGAGAAAGACATGAGATAGCAATATACGGTTGATTCTGGACATAAAAAGCCAATGACATATATAATTTATTCGGATAAAACCATGGCTAAAATTTCCAGTGACTTTTTGATAATTCGACATTATTAAATTGTTCCTATACATTGACACCTTTCGGATTCCAAGATATTGCGATTTTACTCGTACTCTTTACCAAGCGACAAAATCTTAGACTTGTCCAAAATCAAATCATTTACGGAAATAAATCAAATGTGAACAATATGATAGAACTTGTCTTTGATAGCGTAGAAAACATTGTGGGAAAAGGAGAAAATGCTGGTTACCAGCATTTTCTCCTTTTCCAACAATGTTTTCAGAAGGCTTCTTTCTTGTGGTTAAAACTCAGGATTGTGTGGTAAAGAGTTAAGTTACCTTTTTTGCAGGCATTATCTTTATTCCAGACAGTATAGGATATTTTGCCGGTATCTATGTGTTTCCGGTTATAGCCAAGAAGTACGGAAGGTAATTATAGTTCTTTTAAGCTCTATTGGCCGATGGCCGCCAGAGCTTTGTCATGGCGTGGTTTCCGTCGTCCGTTCACTTGTTGGTCTTTTTTTTTTTTCTTATTTACGCGATAAAGTCTGCTTTTTTTGGTCGGATTTTCGTGAAACTTGTACAGTTTCTTTATATCATCAATATCTTGAACGCTATTGATTTAAAGAAAAAGTAAAAAATCGACACGTGGTAAGGGAATAGTAACCATTTAAAGTTGAAAATTTGCATTTCTTGTTTACATAATAACGTCAACATTTGTGGTCGGATTTTCGTGAAACAAGCACATTTTCCTCATATTATCAATAGCTTGAACTGTATTTTAAAAAAGAAAAAAAATCTAACAATAAAGTAAGGTAAAGAAGACATTTAAAGCTGATAATTTACATTTCTTGTTTACGACATAAAGTCTGGATTTGTGGTCAGATTTTCGTGAAACTTGTACAGTTTCTTTATATCATCAATAGTTGAGCCCTACTGATTTTGAAAGAAATCCGACAATTATTTAAAGAAAAGTAGCCGTTTGAAGTTGAAAATTTACACTTCTTGTTTACGCGATTAAGTCTGCACTTATGGCTGAAATTCATATGTTACAATTTTTCCAAAGTAGTCTGTTGCAAGAAGTAGATAAGGAGTCTGCAAGAGGTCACGTGTTAGGCGTTATCTCGCTTTATATAAGCATTGTGAAAAAATTAAAGTTTAATCGAGAAATAATGCCATTAAAGGGAATTACAAAAGAAGATATAAATCAAAGCACTATTTTTTTTTCCAATATGTAGGCAACGTTTTATAGCAAAATAGAAAAGCTTTTGCCTTTCCGGATAAAGGCCGTTGGAAAAAATATTTAACTCTTTTACACAACAAGAAAAGTTTGGACTTTTCTAAATCCAAAACAATTGCAGTTGACACGCTTTCAAATGGACTCTTCTTCAACGTGTTTGAAACTCAGGATTGTGTGTTAAAGTTAACAGAAAAAGTGCTTTCATTTCTGTATTATGTGAAGAGTTTTGTTATTTCGCTTCGTGCTTTTTGGCTTTTCTAGGTGGCTATTCACACTTGGTTCTATGTTGCTTATTGGTATCGGTACTACGGCTGTGAGTATAACTATGTTTCTTTTTCAGTTTGTCATTTGTTTTGACATATCAGATAGTATAGATCTAAGATCAGACTGCTGGTTCTGTTCAATCTGGTCTTCACCCACTTTCAGCAAAATTAGATTAAATGCACTTGAATTGACATCCATGGGGGTCATGTATTAGCATTTTTGCGATATATTATTGACGAAGGTGAAGGTGCTAGGGGGTAAACTTAGATCCTGCCCTGGGTCCTGCACCTGATAAATCGAAGGTGGAACGAATCCCATGATTTCCTATTCTCATTCGAGATAGACATATCTCCATTTTGTTCCTGAGATAAATTCTGAACACATATCCAGCCATACGCCACCAATGTGTATTGTTATATAAATAGGATATATATAGTCAACAGCAAAAGAAACGCATAGACAAGTAGGGGCCTACTCTAAAGAAAGTCAGTTGTGATAGTGCCTTATTTTGGACATGTCATGAACAAAATTGTGCAGACTTAATGAAATAGTTTTTCTAAAGTTCTGAGTGAAATGAATTGAAGTTTGAAATGGTTCTTCCAAACTATTGAATTTTCTTAGAATGATCAATAAAATTAACTCGAGAAAATATATGCGTTTCTTTTGCTGTTGAGTATACAAGCAGAGTATTCTAGAAATATAAAGAACATTCATTGGTTTTTCCATTGCGGTTATTTTTAGAAACAGGTTGTTAGTAAACAAGTTGTTTACTAATCCATGTTGTCATCTTTCTAGAAAAGACTAATCTAGAATTTTCCAAACTGATATAAATAGGAGTGACTTACTTGGTGGGATTGATTTTGAAGTTAATCTTGTGGGTTTGAGGAAACAGAATTAGTGAAAAGTGTTGGATTTAACTTGGGATATAGATCTGTAATTTAATTTTTAAACAGGTTGCTCATATCTATTTGCAAGTTAAAACTATTGTTAATTTAGGTTTTAGGAACCAGTAATTTCATATTTTTTGTAGTCTAAACATATTTCTTAATTTTGAGGGACTTATTCTGTTTCTTGTTCTAAGATTAAAAGTTGTCAAAATTTCATTCAGACTTAACTCTTATTGTACTATTTTGTCTTTATTCATTAATAAATATTGTTAATTGTTAAAGGCTTGTTGCTGGTTTTCTTTCTCGTTACGCTTGTCTCGTTACAATGTGAAGGGAAGTGAAGACCACAATTAGTCCGCGCATACGTTCAATCTGATCTTGATCACTCTCTCCGCATCTCTTTTGATATTTTCATACGTCACATGATTATTCCATAAAATGCTGATGAATTTAACAAGATTTACGTTTGTGATTTTCATGGACGTATATTGTAATTCGGATATTTGTACCAAAATACCCTCTTACAATTCGTTTTTACAAAATACCCTCTTAAAATTCGTTTTTACAGCTGCCATTTTGTAAGCACGTAGAAGAACTTATAGTGCCACATCTTTGCCTCGGCCTCGGTGTTGGTATGTATAATTTTTTTTAATGTTGTGGTGTTTTACGCTGTCTGTTATATCATAGTAGCCAGTGTACCTGTCCATGCGTACATGTTTATGTTTCTTTTCTTGTATTATGCATCGCATTCTTCCAAGCCGTTTGCTGGTAGAACACATATACAGAGTAGGAACTATATACTCGTATGTTCAGTGGTGAATGAGGATTGTCGGGAAGGGTCTTTACAATGTCGGTATATGATCTTGCAACCCCTGAGGGGCTAGCCCTAAAACTCTGCCCTTGACTTATAAAGGCCTAGGATTCATTAATTATTTTAATGTCTGCTGATGATTATTTTTATGGCTTAAGCTGAAGGTGCCACTGGTTTCTCTAAAACAAGGCGAGAATGTTTGAGTATTTTAGATTGTCAGATAGATCAAGGGACATTTTCAATCGTTAAAGAACCCAAAGAATGATATATTAGCTATGCAAAAAAATGCAATTTCTTCCGACAATATCTCTTTCTTTATACTTACGCCATGCCATGATATATCTAAATCAAAGCACTGAAAGAACTAGTAGAAGTGATGTTAGAAAGCTAGCAAATAGGTTTTAACCCTTATCCTGCTAAACAAGTGAAGTGAAACTGACTGTAAACACACAAATTTTGCTATTTCAAAGGTATTTTAGGGGAAACATCTCTCCTTATCGGACAGTCTGATCTTGATCTACACTGTCCACAAAAGATCAGTGAGTCGCGGTAAGCAGCCTAAAGGTTGACAGTGAAAAATTCATTCATCTGACGGCTGATAACATTTTTTTCTAAGATTGATAGCATTATTTCACGACTATTTTCCATAAAATTGTATATCTAAGCATGTTGGGTTGGATCTATTCCAGGTGTTTGGAAAGTGATTTGGGGTGTTATGACAGTGGTTTGATGACGTTTTGGGGGTGTTTCTCTTACTTATTCATCCGCAATGTAGACTTTACAAACTAGGTCATGTCAAAGCTGCGAAACAAGGCCAATTTCAAGTCTATAGCTAATTCTATGACATTTAAGTCTGAAATTCACAGGTTTTCAATCTACATGTTATTTTCGCATATCAAATGACACAGACGCGTCTGTTCATTGATCTGTGAGGAACTATTTTTCTTGAAACAGAGGAGTGATTCGTCGTAACAGAATTTCACTTTCACGGTTGCCATAAGATGATGAGACTGAAAGTCATCAGCTTCTGAAAAGCGTATCATGGTCATAATTTAATAGACTTCTCTTTACATGGTTTTAGTCATGATTTCCCTGTAATAGTTTATTTTCATCCACAAGGAGTAACCGATGCTGCCATTTATCCGCTGCTGGCCTTGCTTGTAGATAACAGACACGTGGCAGCTTACGGAAGTGTTTATGCAATTGGACAACTTGCTATTTGTTTGGCTTTCTTTATAGGTATAACTTTATTAATTATAACATGACATGCAACACACGAAAAGAGGCATCTGGACATTTGCGTAAAGCGTCGTCTCGGATCAGCCTGCGCAGTCCGCGCAGGCCAATCCGAGACGACGACTACGTTAGATTTTGTGCTACAGTAGACTTGCGCAAAACAGAAAGTTACATTAAAACGGAAAGTGCCGTCTCTGATTAGCCTGCGCCGACTGCGCAGGTTGATCCGAGATGACACTTTACGCAAATGTCCGAATGCCCCTTTTCGCGTGTTACAGGACAATAATAATTAAGTTTTAAGATTCCTCAAAGTTCAAAGCAACTGTAGACCAGAGTTCGTATTCACCAACCATTCTGAAGGACATTCTTAGTCTCATTCTCAAGATTTTGCGTTTAAATTTGAAAGTAACACAACCTCTGATTGGCTTAATCAAACGGTTTAGCCAATCAAAGTTGCGTTACCTTCTAAATCTACAACTGGATATAGAATAAAATTAAAAATGGTTGGGCCCAGAACTTAAAATGTGGGTTCAATGATGAAATTATTCTGTGAAAGGGTAGAACCGTTGTGGGAAAAGTAACACAAGAAGTTATTTAGAACAGCAGAGACACATTTGCTTACATGGTTAATATTAGGAAATTTGCTGCTCCGCCACCCCCCATCTAATAATTTGGAAATTCGGAGTTTGCGTAGCTCTTGGAGCCACAGGCACTCGATTTTTATCAATATTTACATTATATTTTAGGTTATCAAGGGCGAACACACACCAGACATGTTCAGTATAGAAAGAAGAGTTCAAGGTTGCTCTAGTTTAGAATGTCTATCGCAAAGCAGACAGTGTAGAACAAAGATCAGTCTGCACGTTATGTGCAGTCTGATCTTGATCTACATTGGCTGCAAAGGCAACTTAAATTTTGTGAGGCGGTGTTAGGGCTAAACAAATACAATAGCAATTTTATCTTCTTTAACAGGACCGGCCATTGCAGGACAAATTGTTCCACTGGCAGGATTCAAATGGTACGTAAGTACGAAAAGGGTTAGGGACGAATGTGCACATTATCGTTCTTTTTCCCGGACTAATTTCATTGTTTTGTCTTGACCCTTAACCTGTTATATAAGTGAAATAAAACTTTTTAGCCAATATTAAACCACAAAATTTTGCTATTTTGAGGGTATTTTTTGGAGGAAAAATATCTCCTTATTGGACAGTGTAGATCCAAGATCAGACTGCACTATCCGCAGAAGGTCATCGCGCTGAGAAGGCTAAGGTTTAATGCAATTTTCAACATTGTATCAATTATGTCAAAGCGACCAACGCACCCAATGCATTCTAGGCATGCGTTTCTTTTTTGTATGCACCTTATTGCGCACTGCACCATTTTCACCAAGGAATGATTTCCACTAAACGAAGTCAAAAACGATGTTAATCTGTGAGTACGAAATAAATCAGTTTCACTTAAATCAAATATCAGAAAAAAAAATGGCAAGCTAGGATTCAATCTCAGATAGGAATTAGGTTGACAGTGCAACAAAATTGGAGAACTTTGATAAATTCTTAACTCGTTACCAAACAACAAAATTTTAGACTTGTCCAAATTAAAAGCATTTGCAGACGATAAAATAAATGTGAATCAAACTTGAAGCTTGTATACAGAAGGATAGAATACATCATGGGAAAAGGAGAAAATTATGATCATCAGCGTTTTATCCCTTTTCCGCGATGTTTTGAAAAGTCTTATTCTTTGGTGTCGTTTAAACTTGGGATTGCTTGGTAAGCAGCAATTTCTCCTTTTTCCCACAATGATTTCTACCGTTTCAAATTAAACTTAATCTTTTGTACAGCATTTAATTTGTCGTCTGCAAGTGCTTTCAATAAGGACAAGTCTAATATTTTGTCGTCTGGTAAAGGGTTTAAAAACATTAAATTCCTATGTCCATAACTTTTATTTTAGGAGCATGTGGGGTATCGCCATTTTGAACGTCGTTTTTGCCCCTGTCTGCATGTTTCTGCGTGCTCCGCCGGTCTTAGAGGATAAACAGGTATTTGTTTATTTTTATTTGTATATTTTTAGTATATTGTGTTTGGGCCAATTTTTATGCATTTACAGAGAAGTGATTGTTTGACTTTTTTTCTGTGTGCATGTTTCTTCATGCTCGACGCAGATCAGCGGGCACGAGTAAGCAAGCTCTAGCAAAAGAGGGCTGAATGCGTCTCCTTGATGCATTATACCAAGCAAGTCATCTCATAATTATGAATCCATGAAAGTCCTTTTATCTAACAACCAACTGTTTCATGAAATAGGATGGTTCTTTGACATGTAGAAAATAAACAAGGAGCAAAATGTCTCGACCCATGTCAGCCTGCGGGGACTGCGCAGGCTGACAGGTCGAGTTTTTTTTTGCCGATGCATTAAATCTCCCTTTTCACAAAGCACGACTCTTTTCATGGAAACTATGTTCTCAGTCAATACAAAAGATGCGAATAGTACCAATTTCAAAGATGTTTTTGTCCTAATATCTCACACTGTAGCGGACTGTGTGGTGGAAAGATCAAACTGCACATTCAGAACAGTCTGATCTTTATTTATAATGTCCGCTTTACTCTTTACATGCATGCGATAAATCAAATGCTACTAAAATCACGGGACTTATCTTTGAGAGCGTAGAAAACATTGTGGCAAAAGGTAAAAATGCTGGTTACCAGCATTTTTACCTTTTCCCACAATGCTTTCAAATGTCTTCTTTCTCAGGGTCGTTAGAAGAACGGATTGTTTGGTTAAGGGTCAAAGAACGTTTTTTGTTGACCAACTTCTTTACTTTTCACAGCGAATACTGGACAGTATAGAGGAAGAAAGTGTACCCTGTGAAGGAGAGGACGGAACTTTCATTTACCACACTTTTGATGGCATCTCGGACAAACAGAAATAATAATTTCTATGAATGAATTCCTTAGCCTAAACCTTAAACCCTAAACCTAAAGGTAGCTGTGGAGTGCTTAATGTTAATTCAGATCTGACTGCACAATGGATGCCGTTTAAGCTAGGATTCACAGTGCCATTTTAATCTTCAACTTGCTAAGTAAGTCAAATGAAACTGTCAAGCTGATAATAAAACCCCACATTAAACTATTTCAAAGTTACTTTTTTGGGAAAAGTGTCTCCGTCCTGTGCAGTCTGATCTTGATCAACACTGTCCGCTAAAGGTCTGTAAGTCGTGTTTAGCAGACTAAGGGTAATTTTTTCTTGTCATGAAACAAGTCTGCAGCGCATGAGTTTAAAAAGATCCAGTTAAAATATGGATAGCCAAAATGACCCATCACTACTAAACATCTCGAAGTTTTCACGATCCTCTGGAGGAAGGCATTTGAAAATATTGAGGGAAAGGAGAAAATGCTGGTAACCAGCATTTTCTCCTTTTCCCGCGATGTTTTCTACCCTTTTAGAGGCAATAATTATCATGTAAGGACGCATATAATGTCGTCTGCAAATGCTTTCAATTTGGACGTGTCTAAAATCTTGTCGTTTGGTAAAAGGTTAAATACGTAAATATAGACAAATGGAATGAATTGTTCTCCATGAGCATTTCTCTTTTTACAACAATGTTTTTCAGTGCGATCTACTGAAAAACGCGACAAAGTCGTTGGCAGCTAGTAAAACATATATCAAGTCATTATTTCAAGAAACAAAACCATTCCACTTTAGAGATTAGCAGTCTGACAACATCGAGATTGTTTGTATATTGAAGGGAGGAAACCGCTAAGAAGACAAAAGCAATTTAACATGGTTACTTCCCTTCGAAAGTCTTCGGAAGCTGTCGAATCTTTTATAAAGTCATTGTTTAAAAAAAGAATATGCAAATTACGGGCAAGTGATTTTTTTCCACAATGTTTTCTATAGTATTTGCTCTCTCTAGGTACACAATATACTTTTTTTTATTAGAAGTGGTCAATGACATGAATTAAGGTGTTATTGTACATGCGTTTGTATGGTAAATCTTTTTAAAAGCAGATGTAAGTGACGACTGGCTCTCTCTCTTTCTCCACTCGTTTCGAAACACCCCGCACTCATACAAGTATAAGACTGATCGCATGTTTGATTGATTTAGATAATACTGTACATTTTGGCTGATTGTGACATCACGGATCATATATTTATTGTCCCCTAACCTGTTTTTTACAAAAATTCACCAACCATTCTTCTGAATTTGGTTCTGATTCAGAAATCAAAGACTAGCCATTTCATTGGCTGAGACATTTTCTCTCGGCCAATAATTTAGCTTGTTGTTTGAATTTTTCAATAAGAACAAAATTTAGAGTAGTTGTAAAATACGAATCCTAGCAACCACATTAAAACGTACTGTAACAATTTCATAAAACAAATCACACGCGTTATATGTGAAAAACATTGGAATCAGAGAAATGAAATGAAAAAAAAAGAGAGCGAGAAAAAAAAAAACTATTCCGTGAACCAGATGATCAAAATTACCGCCTGAAATTTCCACAATTCTAATAATTGCTCTTAGATTCATTCATCAATTCATTAAGGTTGGTCGTTAACAGGGCTCGGATAATTGTAAGCATCGCCTCGCGTGACACGTCATTCGCTACAATCAATACTAAACGTTTTCTTTGTAGAGAAGCGAGCCGTTTTTCGATAATTAACACATTTCTTCAGGCAGGCGACATTTTTTTCGTCTTGTAGTATGTTGATTTTGAAAACATTGTGGCAAAAGAAAAAATTGCTCGTCACGAGCAATTTCTTCTTTTGTCACAATCTTTTCATATGTATTCATGTATTAAACCTTAATTCCTACTGATTATCCTAGCAGAGATATTTTCAGTGTTGTCTGCGAATGTGTTTTAAGAGGTAAATGGTTAAACGATTTTCACCCGCTGGCACTTTATATCTTTTCAAACCTCCGAACCTGAAGAGCTCTTGAAAATATTTGTAATCACATTTCGTGTCCATAGAGTGCCCCGTGATTGTGGTAAAACGATGGTAAATTGTCATTTTCACGGTTGTTGGCTTCTGTTCCTTTAAGCTCATCATCTCTAAAAACAATTTTGCAGTTGAAAACTATGACAGAAAAAAATCGTGTGAAATATGAATAATAAGTAGTGGTGAAAGTTTGCTTTTATACAAGAGAGAGAGAGAGAGAGAGAGAGAGAGAGAGAGAGAGAGAGAGAGAGAGAGAGAGAGAGAGAGAGAGAGAGGGAGGGAAAGGGAGAGACTGCCTCGTATAAATACTTTGTGTAACTGCTTGCTACGAAAAATACATTATCTCTTTTCTACAATGATTTTAAAAGTTGACTTCTGCATGACGAAAGAGGTCGTCTAAGTTAAATGCTGATGAAACACCATTTATTTGAAAATGCAATCTCTAAAATAACTAGGAAAGAAAGAGAATGTACAATAAGCACATGCACTCTGATGTTAGTCTACTTTTTCCACTTTTCCATTACAGAAATGCTGATTTCTTTACAATATTTCTTAGTGGTCCAATATTACATTTAATAATTACTGAATACTATGATTGCCGTTAGAGATCTACCTTCTGTTGCGTGCGCAATACATTATGATTTTGATGGTTATGCGTCAAGCACTTCATGTTGGTTCTGCGTTCAGCACTTCTGGTTGGTTATGCGTTTAGGACTTCCGGCTGGTTATGCGTTCAGGACTTTCGGTTGGTTATGCGTTCATCACTTCCGGTTGGTTATGCGTTCATCACTTCCGGTTGGTTATGCGTTCAGCATTTCCAGTTGGTTTTGTGTTCAGCACTTCCGGTTGGTTATACGTTCAGCACTTCCGGTTGATTATGCGTTTAGCACTTCCGGTTGGTTATGCGTTTAGCAAATCCAGTTGCTCATGCGTTCAGCACTTCCGGTTGGTTATGCGTTCAGCATTTCCGGTTAAACACCATATCAAAGGCAAGATCAACCGTTCGATATATCTTCTGGTTTTGAACTCTTTGACATTATCTTCATGACTGGCAACTGTTTTTTGGATGACTGAAATCGATATCTTCATATTCTATTCACAAAAAGTAGTAAAGTGCCCAAATTGTGAGAAGCCCGTTTTTTTTTTGTGAAAACTGAAAGTTTCTGGTTTTTTTATGGGTTTCTAAGGAAAAAAAAAACACACAGATCGACTGATCGGTAGTACGTGTATGTGTGCACCTTACTGTAGTTTATATAGTTTACATGTCTTTAGCATAAAAAACAATCATCTATTCTTTCATGCGCTGAATTTTATACTAAAGTGTTATGATGAAACCGACACCAACGAACAATCAGGGACGAATAGCATCATGCCTGTCAATATTAAATCCACTGAATAAATTTTACCCTACTGTATCATCTTTGCTTTTCTTGACCATAACTTGATGCAGTGCTTTGTGCATTCAAAAACAACCTAGAAAATAAATGCCTTTTCTACGGTTTAATAAAAGAAATATTGTTATAACATATTTTATTGCCATACATATTTACATAAACGATACATTCAACAAAATTTAGAATACACTGAAAGATACATTGACAAAAGGTCTGGTCACAAGTTTTTACATCTTAGGTTCATTCATTTCCCTTCTCCAATTACATAGTCAAGAAATAAAAGCCTTATATGGCAGCTGAAAAGCATTCAAACATTATTAAGAATTGAAAATGATTTAAAAAAAAAGCTAGACGAGCAACCTAACCACATGTAAATGAGCTGCGTTCTGTGAAAAGGGGGCTTAATGCGTCTGCGAAAAGTTTCGACCCAGGTCAGCCTGCGCAGTCCACGCAGGCTGACCTGGGCCGACACTTTTCGCTATTAGTCGATTTTCTGCATGTCAAAGGATCAGTTTACCTCATGATTGAGTCGGTTGTTAAAAAAAAGTGGCTATTATGGAACCATATTTATGTGATGGCTTGCTTGGTATGATGCATCACGGAATTGCATTAAGCCCCCTTTTGCCAGAGCACGGCTTAAATAGTTATGAACCATGCTCTGGCGAAAGGTGGTATAATGCATCTCCGAGATGCACTGTACTAAACAAGTCGTCACATAGTTATGGATCCATAAAATCAATTTTGTTTAACAACAGACTGAATAATGAGGTATACTGGTCCTTTGACATTGACAAACGAAACATGACTAAAGCAAACAGTTTCGATCCAGGTCACCTGCGCGGACTGTGCAGGCTGTCCTGGTTTGATACATTCTGTAAATGCATTAAGCCCCCTTTTCACAGAGAGTGGCTCAAATAGTTATGAATTCAACAATTTTTCTGTGCGAAAGTGAGCTTAGAAACAGCTAGGTTCCTGACTAAATATAAAGCTAAAATTGACTGACCACTTTATGAGCATCGTAATACTTCTAATACTGCAATTGACGAGCGCTCTATGAAAGGCGAAAATTCCGCAAATTTAAAGATATTCACGCGAAACATCATAACTGTCAGGCAAATCACCGTTCTTCCACTCTTTAACGCTTAACCAAAATATCACGTGATTTTATGACAAGAAGATGGCGTTTGAAAACATTGCAGGAAAAAGAGAAAATGCCGGTTACCAGCAGCTTGTTTTTCCCACAATGTTTTCAGCCATTTCAAAGACAAATTCCGTCATTTGAGCCATAATTGATTTTTCGTCTGCATATGCTTTCAATTTGGACTAGTCTAGAGTGTTAGTCGTCATTGAAAGCGTTAATTCTTTACCAAAAACGACAAAAGTTCAGACTTGTCGAAATTGAAGGCATTTGCAGACGGAAAAATAAATATGACACAAAAATTGAAATTTGTTTTGGGAAGAAGGTAAAAAACATTATGGGAAAAGGAGAAAATGCTGATTACCAGCATTTTCTTCTTTTCCCACAATGTTTTCAAAAGGCTCCTTTCTCAGGGCCTGTTAATAAAGTCAGGATCGTGTGGTGAAGGGTTAATGGACTTTTCACATCGGCAAAGCATATAATCAGACATGATATAGGTTTTCAAAGAAGGGATAGAAAGCCGATCATTAAGTGTTGCGTTCACTGCCAAGTTTGAATTCTAAACAGTCATTAATCCTTTTCCATTCTGAAGACCGAGGTTTTCGGATTTTGCATCAGTACGCTTTCGCAAACACTGTGGCTGAATCAGGAGTTGCTCGTAAGTGGGCATTTCTCATTTCGTCACAACTGTGTCAAACTAATATGTTTATTATGACTAAAATCGTGTGAGTTGTACAAAATGATTTATTTTAACAGTGTTTTTGAGGCCGCCTGCTGCGATCTTGATTACATATACCGTCCTTGCAGATCAAATCATAGTTGGGCGTAAAAATGATATGCGAGAAAAAAAAAAACTCTCTAGTCTTTCCTACGTGAGAGGGCAAAGCACTACGAATCCCCGTGTTAGTACTGATGAAACCCACGGAACACATATATAGGTGGACCTGTCGCCGTGATACAGCCAACACGGTCTTGAAAGCGACGGAAAACTGTCAAAAAATAAACAAGCCTTAAAAATCAAGTTTCATCTTTTTACATTTGGGCGCTTATTTGTGGGACAACGAAAGAAATGCTACGACCTGCCTGAAAGTCACTTTAAGTTGGTATATTCTGTTGCCTTTCTGGCTGCAAGTGTAAGGCGAACTACAGAATGACTCTTAAAGTTTAACTCCTGCTAAAGCTGTATGGGGTCACATAGCCGGCGGTCGTTGAAGTAATTCCAGCAATTTCATGTGACCGTATTACGTGCTATATCAAAGGGCGCGTAATTCATTATAAGAAATCATAAAGGTCACAACAAGGCCTGTTATTACACAAAAAAGGGGCCATATTCACAACAATTATTACACGAAATCATAAAGGGGCCATATTCACAGTAGTTATTACACAAAATCATAGAGGGGCCATATTCACCGTAGTTATTACATGAAATCATAAGGGGTCATATTCACCGTAATTATTACACAAAATTATAAAGGGGCAATATTCACTGTAATTATTACACGAAATTATAAAGGGGCCATATTAAACCGCAGTCATTACACGAAATCATAAAGGAACCATATTTAACCGCAATTATTACACGAAATCATAAACCAACTACAACATTTTCAGCTGTCGTAGGAGATCGAGTTCTTATATTTGTCACTGAGAGAGCTAAGCTCCATAAAAAGCAAAACATAAAAAAAAATAATTGAAGAAAAAAAACTGCCATTACGGAAAAGGGTCAAAGACTTGAAAGGAGAAATTTACACGAGTCCGCAATTGCGTTAACTGTTGGGAGATGATTATCTTATCGCTACACGAGGGATAAAAATGAAGCCGCTCGCTCTGTAGCACGACATCATAAAGTAAGAAATTGATAGGCAACCGGCTATTTACTTGTCACTCCAAAATATTGCAGACGGTTATCTTTTAGGTTGATAAGGAGAATTTGAGGTGGGGGGGGGGGAAAGATATCCTCAGCGGCCCAGTGATTAATCTTTTCAGTGCCATAGTCAAGAACAAACAAGGGCTTTTGCCGACGGCATAGATCAAGAACGCCCAGTTTGATCTCGGATCAGTACCATTCGCTTGTTAATGTAGTTTTTAACTGTTTACCAAACGCCGAAATCGTAGACATGTCCAAACCCAAAGCATGTGCATACGCCAAATTAAATGTGGCTAAAATTGTGGAAGTTGTCTTTGATAAGTTAGAAAACATTGTGGGAAAAGGAGAAAATGCTGGTTACCAGCATTTTCTCCTTTTCCCACAATGTTTTCGAAAGTTTTCTTTCTCAAGGTCGTTAAAAGTCGGCATTATATGGCAAAGGGTTAAGGGCTTTGCAGGCGACACAGATCAAGAATGGTCTGTCTGATCTTGGATACCTACCATTTCTTGTTTCGTCTTTGCTCTTTACCAAACGCCGAAACTGTAGACTTACAAAAATTGAAAGCATTTGTAGACTACAAATTAAATACTTCGCAATTAATGGGATACTTTTAACAAAGCTACAAAACATTGTGGGAAAAGGAGAAAATGCTTGTTACCATTATTTTCTCCTCTTTTCCTACAATATTTTCAAAAGCCTTTCTGATCAGAGTGGCTAAGATCTCGGGACTGTTTGGTAAACGGTCAAGACAGTTTTCGGAGTTTCAGTGGATTTCATTTTAAGCGGTCGAAAGAGGTCATATATGGCCTGCAACACGCGAAAAGGGGCATTCGAACATTTGCGTAAAGTCTCGTCTCGGATCAGCCTGCGCAATCTGCGCAGGCTAATCCGAAACGACACTTTCTGTCTATATGTAATTTTCTGTTTTGCGCAAGTCTACTGTAGCACAAAATCTAATGTAGTCGTAAAGTGCTGTCTTGGATTAGCCTGCGCGGATTGCGCAGGCTGATCCGAGACTTCACCTTACGCGAATGTCCGAATGCCCCTTTTCGCGTGTTGCAAGCCGATACATATTAAGCGCTAAAACGGTCAAGACTTGGGTTATGAAATCAGGGGCCGTTTTAACTTTCCATTTTAAACTCGGTTCTCATTCTAAATTCCGTGTTTGTTTCCAGCTGAAGGTCCTGGTCACCCAGAATTGTGCAGCTATATAGCAAAGCACTACAAAGCCATATCTAGACCTATATCTAGATTGACCTCCAGAAAGTTAGTAAGCTGTCGCAATAAACTGACTAAGATACTGTTGGAAGCTGCGAAAATACCCATCAAACGAATAAATCATTCTAGTTCGATATGATTAAAGCCGTTTTCGAACAGTATTTCAGTCACATTGTGGCAATAGAACACACATCGGTGCTGCATGAATCATAGATACGAAATCTAGGGCTCTGGAAAAGTGAATTGCTGAAAGACGCCTTTACCAAAGCCTGCTGCTCGAGGAGAGATTTTTATATCATATTTTTTGTCGCTATTGATATATACACAGTAAAATGTCCATAATTACTTGTATCTGGAGCGTATTTACTAACCATTCTAAATTACATGCTAATTTTCATAAATTTTCTGAAAGAATCGTTATTTCTGACTGATTAAATAAAATTATTTAGCCAATCAGACAATATGTTACTTTCTCGATTTAGGAACCCACCATGACTGTTATTTAGGTTGGTGAACACAAGCCGTCGTAAAGAATAAACTCCCGTAAATAATCAACGTGTAACTATGTGCCATTATCAAAAGGTCAATCGAAACGGTCTTGATAATAGATAAAATGCTGAAAAAAAACCCCACATACACACTCTGAAACAGACGTTGTTATTTATAAATGAGACATACTTGGTATAGTCATTTCTACCGCATGATTTAGTCGGTTGATGGAGAAAATAGAGCCATATTATGTCACGAATTGCTTGGTATAATGCATCATGGGGATGCATTAGAGACCCCCTGCTGATCTATCTTTAGAGAAATCTCAAAAATGAAGGAATCGGTGGATCGGGTATGGTTTTATTGTTTTACTTTAGAAGAAGTAGAAATGACGCTTTAATAAAAAAGTATTTTAAATACATTTTTATTCAATATAGATATCTACTAGATCTACAGAATAAATTGTTCAGATTAAGGAGTCAGTGACGGTTCCAAGATAATGACATATACTTAAGAATTTCCGTGAAATATTTTTGTAGAAATATAATTCAAGTTTTCAGATTATTACATGGCGTAGCCTACCAAATAATCGACGTATCTGTAATTTTCTCGTTTTTTATTTCTTAAATGATCGGCATGTAACCCCTCTATTACCATCATCTTATTAAGTTTTATCTATTTAGGTACTTACATGTAGGTAAATGCAAATATAGTGTTAGAGCGCTACATATTTGAACTAGTAATCTATGCGATTTTTCTTTTCCAGAAAGAGAGCCAGGTTTTGCATTTCCAAGACTTTTTTTCCTATGAACAAAGCATATGCTAGCAACCCTTTCCAACGTAAACAAACTAACAAAATGATGATAATGATGATGATGATGATACTACTACTACTACTTTTATAATTACTACTTCTAAATAAGTATTGATAATAATAATAATGGTAGTAGTAATAATAAAGATAACAAAGGAACAATAGATCGTAGATCAGGCTGTTCGTTCTGTGCTGACTGGTCCTAACCTTTACTATCACCAAAAAAGATGAGCCCTGCTTTGGCAAAAGGGGGCTTAATGCATCTCCGTGATACACGATACTTGCCCAAGTCATCACCTAATTATAGATCTATAAGAGCCACTTTTTTAAACAACCGACTTAATCATAAGTTAGACTGGTCCTTTGATATACAGAAAATTGACCAATAGGGAAAAGTTTCGGCCCAGGTCAGCCTGCGCGGACTGCGCAGGCTGACCTGGGTCGATACTTTTCGCAGATGCATTAAGCCCCCTTTTCACAGAGCAGGGCTCATATAAAATCGTACCTATTGGGAAAAAGTCTTGTTAAATTACTCTTATTTTCGTGTCGATTGAAGAGACGATGTAGTTTTCGCTAATTTACCTTACAAAGCTACCAAGACGAAATATATTTTTTATGGTATTAGGCAAAAACGGTCTTGATAAAAGATAAAAAGGTGAAAAAAGAAATACACACACACTCTAAAACAGACGTTGTTATTGTTATTTATAACTGAGTTATACTCTGGCAAAAGAGGGCTTAATGCTTTTCTGTGATCCATTATACCAAGCCAGTCATCACATGATTATGGATCCACTAAATCGATTTTGCCGAACAACCAGCTGAATCATGAGCTATTATGGCCCTTAGACATGCAGAAAATCGTCCAATAGCAAATAGTTTCGACCCATGTCAGGCTTGTCAGCCTGCGTGGAATGCGCAGGCTGACCTTTGTCGATATTTTTTTGCAGATGCATAAAGGCCCTATTCACAGAGGATGGCTCAAATATGTACGTGTATATAAAAAAAACCCTGTAACTACCCTCGGTTTATTTGCTTTTTTTCGAAATCAGGAAAAACGTGACATAATTGAGAAAGAATTAGCAAAAAGGTTTAATTCCGACACTTGTCTTTAAATCCACATTGAATCTGACAGCACTCAGAGAAGAGGTGGTTATTAGAGATACTGGATAATTACCGAAATATTCCGAAATTAGGCGTCTGTGGAGACGCTAATATTGCGTAATTAAAGCAGTGTAACACGGTAATTTACCCTTTCAGTGCTGTTTTTGTTGAAATATTTCTGTGAAAACTTTCAGGTGCTTGGACATTGCAATCCAAGATCTGACTTCATAAGCCGATCTCCCAGAGCTTGATTTGATATTATCCTATATTTTTTGCGAAATCATTCGGGAAACAGCGATGAAAAATTGCACGATCGTGGCCTTTTTGTTTGATTAATGATATCTTTTTAATATATTTAGGAGTTAAAGGGTTAAACCTGACAAATGGAATTAAAATTTGTATTTTCTAGGATAGCAACAAATAGTAGGGTAGGGTAATGTTGCCTTTCTTTACATTGAAAGTGACATTGTTTTCCCTTTTAAGCTGACAAATACACTCGAAATTATGGTGTATTTTAAAGAAAACTGGATTAATAAGTAGGATTTTGCCCTGCTTGACGTCCATAATTATATTTTTGTCTCTTTCAGTAGTGATATATGTCAAATCTTTTATTTTACTGCTGTAATCTTTTTTATGTATTTTGCTCCCAAGACAAATACATCATTCTCCAACTTATCAAGTGCTTTCAAGATTGTATGGAATTTACATGGTACCATGTCTTTCTGCAAAGAGTCAATTCGTTAAACGACTTTATTCTATTCCTATCAGTGAGTTACTGGGATTTCACAGTGATTAACACCACAAGTGATTATAAATATGGTATCATCACTAGTGACGATACAGTTTGAGAATGTTTGCCGGAACTACTTTTTTCCGATATTGCTCATATTGACCCATTCTTTATAATTACTAGAATATAAAAGGGTGAATTAGGAATAAAATAAATATTATAATCAACTGGTTGTGTGTGATATTAAAGATTCTGTCACTTGATGGGGTTTGATGCTGTTAAAAAACGGGAATATAACAAATAGGATAATCAACTGGTTGTGTGTGATATCAAATATCTCACTCGAAGGGGGTTTGAGTCCATCGGACTCGTTTTTAAACAGCATCACACGCCATTCTAGTGACAACACACAACCAGATGATTATCCTCTATGTATATACTCATAGCGTTTTACAATTTTGATGCGATTAAACTGAATAAATAAGCTATAAGTAGACTGAAATAGCCGCAAATTTATAATTTGACCAAAAATCTCGAAAAAATGCTTTGATTGGAAAGATACTATTAAATTTGTGTTTATGTAGGATAGCCGAAATTTACATAAGGACTTTTTCTAGTCTGACGCCTGTCTACTTTCCCCTTTAAATCTACAAAAAGAAACATATCACAAGAAAGCAAAAACCAATTTGGTACCGTTGGTAAATCTTACATGATACCTGGAGTGAAATTCCGTTAATCTTTATACCATTCAATGTATTAATGTGACGACAATTTACGTGCGGCTCAACTGATGGATTTGTCTTTGAATGGGTAGAAAACAATGTGGGAAAAGGAGAAAATGCTGGTTACAAGCATTTTCTGCTTTTCGTACAATGTTTTCAAAGGCCTTTTTTCTCAGGGACGTTAAAACACGTGATTGTTTGCTAAATGATTAACCTTGTATAGTTTTGTTCTATTTCTTTACTGAAAACTGTGCATTTTCATAGGATTGCTGCAAAATCGGGTAAATGTTGAAAACATTTACAAAAATAACTACAACTCTTGATAATCATAATAATACATCATACATACGTCATTTTATTGATGTATGTATCAATAATGATGGTAATTATAATGTGTAGGACGAGAAGGATTTCAGGGTACCTTTCACTAAACTGCGTAGATTTGCGCATTTTTTTTTTTGGGGGGGGGGGGGAGTTGAATATACACAGGTACGATCCCTGCGTACCCAAAGTTATGAACTGGCGTAAAGTTCTGCAATTTTTTTACTCGGATCGTAAAGTTATGCCGTTCAGTGAAACATGTTTTCAGATTTGATGCTTGCTTACAAAAACTACCTACGCAAACTTCATGCGTACGCAGTTTACTGAAAGGTATCCGTGACAGGTGCGTAGCCAGGAATGTAGTAAAGATGGAGCCCAATTTATTTTCAGTTTTCTTCTCTTATTTTTTTTTTTCTTTAATTCGTCATTTTTTTTCTAGCAAAATCGATGTTAGCATCTTAAAGAGTCACTCACAACCTTGTCAATTCTTTAAACAATGTAAATCTTAGGTCAGACTGCATTTTGGGGACAATCTAGATCAAGATCAGATTGCACAGAACGTTCTGTCTGACCTTTGATCTATTGTCCGCATTTTAGTTTTTATTTTCTAGCAAAATTAACTTTAAAATTGAGATGATCTGGTTTCTTTTCCCGATTGAAATATTTGATGCTTTGATGGTTAGTACCGAAGCACGGGCTTCCGCCTGGTTTTTTTCATTTATTTGAATCCTACCAAGATCTCACAAGTTCATGGTCTTTCTCCGTAGTCTTGCTGATGTTATCTGATCTATGTCGTTTCTATAGTTTTAAGAACTACATGTAATAACACATACGGTCGGGGGCTATTTCAACTTTATATTAAAATCATATACAACTGACGTAGATTGTCATATCTATTTCAACTCCTCATTTATATCTAATCAGTTTTACACAATATACAATGACATGTATACATGAAATCTCAAGATATAATAACTCATGAAGTAAAGCATATTTGTCCAGTATCTTTTCGCAGTAAAATAGAGGGTACTGAAAACACAGAAAACCGTGCCGCGTGTTTATAAAACTGGTGTTAATGAGCAAATTCAAAGTATGAAATAAAAGTTTTACACCCATTTGCTATCTTTATCTTACTATAGTTCGATAATACAATGGAAGCTGTGACAGAAACCATATAGTTCATGTGGAATATTACAACAGTCTGGATTTCTGCATGGTCGGATCATGTTGAGTTGCGTAAGTAAAGAGGTTCGCAACGTATTCGGTCGTATTTTCCGGTGAATGTGGACTAACGCAAGCGGCTCTTTGTCTTTTCTCTTCCCTTCTCCATTTTTTTTACCAAACAACAAAAAATGGGCTTTTCCAAATCCAAAGTGTTTTGCAGACGTCAAATCACATATGACTTAAACGGTGAAAATTGCCTTCAACTCTTTACCAAACGAAAAAAATTTAGACTGGTCCAAATTGAAAGCATTTACAGACAACATATTTGATGTTGCTTAAATGATGATTTCTCTGTTTGATAAGTCAGGAAACATTGTGGGAAAAGGAGAAAATGCTGGTTTCCAGCATTTTCTTCTTTTCCCACAAGGTTTTCAGATGGCTTTCTCCTCAGGGTCGTTAAAACTCGGGATTATGTGGTAAAGAGTTAAAAGGGTAGAGAACATTTTGGGAAAAGGAGAAAAATCTCGTTATTACGTGAATTTAAAACACGTAATAACGCAAAAAAAGTCGCACTAACGCGAAAAAATCTCGTAATAACGTGTATTAGAACACGTAATAACGTGTTTAGAAGTCGTAGTAACGCGAAAAATCTCGTTATAACGTTATTACGAGATTTTTCGCGTTAGTGCGACTTTTTTTTGCGTTATAACGTGTTTTAAATTCAAGTTATTACGAGATTTTTCGCGTTACTACGACTTTTAAACACGTTATTACGTGTTTTAAAACACGTTATTACGAGATTTTTCGCGTTAGTGCGACTTTTTTTGCGTTATAACGTGTTTTAAATTCACGTTATTACGTGTTTTTGATTTAAGAAATAATCTTCTTTCTATCGTGGTTTATCGTTCGATAAACCACACTTGTGAGTTATGAGGCACAATAAATAATCCACGAGGGCGATAGCCCGAGTGGTTTATTCATTGCGCCTCATAACTCACAACGTGGTTTATTGAACGATAAACCACGATAGAAAGAAGATTATTTCGATTCTAACATGACCAACTCTTAATCAAAGGAAAACAAGTTAATACTTAAAGTAAAAACGCGGATGAAGATTATATTCCATTGAATAACTTACTTACTTTATACAGAATGACGTCACTCTATATACGAGGGTTGTCCCAAAATGTCGTAGACAACACTATTTTTTATGGAACCCGACGTCAGATTTCAGTAAAATTTGCATGTTGTATCCGTTAGTCATTTGTGCATATTCCCGTTTAAAATAAAAAATCAAGATCGAAAATCGTACATTTCATGAAGTTATTTACACAAATGGGGTACCTAACCCGGCGCACACCAAAATATGAGCATGCTACATCTTTACTTGTCTATAATTCCAAACATGTTCATAAATGCAGGAAATCATTTGATGTGGATTAATGTCATTGCATTTGACGTCATTACACCGAAGGATGCTTACGTAATGTTATTTTGAAAAAAAAATATTGGATAAAACCTAGTGCGGTGGTTAATTCCAACATGCTGAAAATGGTGACGTCAAAGGAAATGGCTGCGCAGCGGAATGTTATCGAATCGATAACAGACGAATATTGTGTACAATTAGATACGACTCCTACGCAAACATTACGCGAACTGCACGCTACAGAAAACTGCAAATCTGTGTCAAGATCGCTTGTATTTGTTGACGGATGGAAATAGGAGCAGCGCCCTACAGTCCAGACTTAAAGCACCCGTAGACTTTGCTTTGTTCCCATATTTAAAGTCTAAGTTGCGGGGACATAGATTCGAAAACTTCAATGAACTGCGACAGGAAACTCTGCCAGTGTTGAGCAATTTGAAAAGCAAGTGGTTTGGATACGTATACGATAAGTGGGTCACACACCACCGTAAATGCATCGAGTACAACGGAGAGTACTTTTAAAAAAGAATAATTGTTTTCTAGGGACGTCATGACGTTAACTTTAGTGTGCGCCGGGTATCTTTGGGTAGCTTATTTTAAATCGTGATAGATTGAGCAATTCTTAAGGTAGTTAGTTTATATTTCACACACATATGCACAAAGCTCTTGTAAAGAATTCCGAAACTTGGTGAATCTATTGTGGTAACACTGATTGTGTTATAGCCTTTGTCTACGCTATTTTGGGACAGCCCTCGTAGAATGACGTTACTACACAGAATAACGTAGATTTTACCACGTTTTCGTTGCACTGTGTTTATAGAGCCGAATTCACGTGTCATGTTAGAATAAACATTTTACCTTCATTTTGACCCTTGTAGGCTTTCGTAGTAAGCAAGTACCCGTGTAAAATTTAACCAGATAACAATAATAAGGAGTTATAAATACCAAAAGTTTAAGAAATAAAAAAAAAACCAGGCAAGTTATAGATAACTTTCCGACTATTTACCCTGTTATCATGTTTAGTTGACAGCGTCACGACTTAGTTGCTCTGTTTCTAAACAAATATGTATATGGTAAAATAGACGTAACACCAAAATTGAAATTTGTTTTGGGAAGAGTAAAAAACATTGTGGAAAAAGGAAAAAAATGCTGATTACTGGCATTTTCTTTTTCCCAGAATATTTTCAAAAGGCTTTTTCTTTCGGATCGTTAAAACTCGCGATTGTGTGGTAAAGAGTTAAATATGTCTTGTATTAACTTTTTGATCCAGTTTTTTAAGAACCTGTCATTGTGTTCAACATTTAGACAGTTTTTTAGACAGTTTTACTTTCGCTGCAACATGATCAAGCTCATTCGACCACATCAGAAGCTCACTTTTTTTGATGACCTGTTACATGTTGCAATATACCACTTTTAAATAACGAGCATATAACTTGAAGGCCCAGTAGAAGCCAAAATATCAAAGCAGCTGTAATACTCGCACATCTCAATCTGTCGAAAGTATTCAGTTCTTCTTGCTCACATATCCACTTTGCAAGTTGGCGGCTATTAAGACGTCATTACACACTATTACTTATTACAACGGCACATACATCCGGTGGGTCTTTGTCCTCAACGGTTTCAACGCCGACGTCTTCATTGATGTTTTGTGATGTTAGATTTACGTCCGCTTTATACTGAAGTGAAAAATCTTGCGGACTTTGATTATTGGCTTTTTCTTCACAAATATCTTTCAAACTTCTAAAATGATTAAAATGGAAATCTGCATTGTTATTTTTCTGTTCATCTCCTGCACTAACGTTTTTTATGCTGTCGAACAGAAAGTCATTTTTTGCTTTCCCCATTTCACTTGTTTGACTGCCAAATGCATGTGCAGTGGTGAGCAGATCTATATCTTTGTCGTGGCATTTCTTACGGTCATTGTATTCATTCGCTATTTCTGCAAGTTTTTCTTCGCGTAATTGTTTATATTTCTCTGAATCAAGTTTTTCTAAAGAGAAATTCAATGGCTGACAGTTAATGTGATTGTTATCTAGTTTTGACGAAAGAGAGGCTGCTTGCTCGAGTCTCTCCTTGGCCTTTTTCAGTTTGGCCGCGTTCTGAATAGCTTTGGCAATATCAGGATTTTTTTCCACTCGAAGTTTGTGTTCGGATATTTCGGATGTCGTAATATTCTCGTGTTTCTTCCATTTTGTTCTTCTATTCTGAAACCATATTTTCACCTGAAAGTGAAGAAAGACAAAAAAGGTAAACCACTCAATCACTCAATCAATCAATCAAATCAATCAATCAATCAGTTTGGTTTGTATTGGAGTTTAACGCCATTTAACGGCTCAGGTCATATCATGGCGGTCAGTGACGCAATTATGTGTTTCCTGGCTTTCTCACACCAGTACTGACACCACTTTCTTTCCAAAGCCACTGACTACTTTCCTCACATGCATCGGAGGTGAGAGGCGAAAAATCGCCGGAAAGAAAGTTCGCTGCAACCGGGTATCGAACTCGCAACCTTCAGGTCAGGAGTCAGATACGCTAGCCACTCAGCTACCCGGCCAAGCCAGTCAGTCAGTCAATCAATCAATCAAGACCAATCAAGCGAGCTAGCGTTCAATATATTTCTGTAAAACTTTGATACATTATGATTATCAATTTTTATGGTTAGTTTTCACAAACGTTTTCTGCAAAATTTAAAGCTTTTACTGACGACATATTGGATTGAATCAATTTGGATAGATTTTTCTTTGAAAAGGTAGAAAGTATGAGAAGAAAAAGTGCTGATATTAAACATTTTCTCCTTTACCAACAATATATTTTACCCTATAGAAGACATCCTATTAACTGAGCAACATGACTTTCGGACATTTGCGTAAAGTATCATCCCGGATCAGCCTGCGCAGTCCGCGCAGGCTGATCCGAGACGACACTTTACGATCGTGTGTGATTTTCTGTTTCACGCAAGTCTACTGTAGGACAAGATCTAATGTTGACGTAAAGTGCCGCGGACCGAGCAGGCTGATCCGAGACGACACTTTACACAAATGTCCGAAACCCCCTTTTTGCATGTTGCAGACCATTATGATATACTCTGTATCAACGTACAATTTAAGAATGTGAACTGTAACAACGTAAAATCTTCAGCCCCTCCTTTCAGACGCTCTTAGAGAATTAAAGACCCGGCCATAACAGGGGCAGTGGTCACCCTGGGCCAAAAACGTAATTAAGGTCATAAATAAAGATAGGCTTACCCTCACGCGATACTCTCGCCCCGTATTTATACAAATACATATTAATTGCTGTATTAATTAGCGCTTTCTCACGTTTCAGACTCTTGATGGAAACACTGTTTAATTGTTTTAACAATCGGTATTTAATACTAATGGTACTCCGGGAGTATAAACAAAGTATGGTAACAGTGCTTTATGGTATATGCCGAGAAATAACCCTTAGGCTGCTAAGTGCGACTCGCTGACCTTTTGCGGACAGTGTAGATAAAGATCAGACTGCACAGAACGTGCAGTCTGATCTTGGATCTATACTGTCCGATGAGGAGATGTTTTTCTCAAAATATTTCTTTTTGAAATAGCATTATTCGGGTTCTTACTATCGGTTTGAAAGTTTCATTTCAGTCATGTGGCAGGATAAAGGTTATTTTATTTTAGGACCCTCTTGGCTATACATGTTCAATTTTGCATTTCACATTGATGCCGACCATTTGTAGATCCGTCAGTATCGCTCAGTGCCTTCGGAGCTGTGACATACGCAAAAGTTCTTTCCTTGATTTTTGACGAAAAAAACGCGAATGGAGTAATTTTCTCTCACCGTTGAAGATTATTTTGAGATTTATGTTGGAAAGCAGCCAGTGGTTTGAAAAGCACATTGAGCGCGATCCTGTTTCTGAAATGCCAGGAAGACACGTGTATTTATCTAGTCGCTTTAAATAACGGTTCTAAACAACTAGCAAGCGCAATAGACTTAGAACTTATAAGTACTATATGCCAAAGAAACAACGGGGACCGTATACAATATTCATTGTAAATCCAACACTTACCCTAAATCATTATTTTTTTTTTCCTATAATCCAAGACGTACAACCTTAATCAGTTGATTTAGGAATTTTGCATCGGACTAATGATTAGTAGTCGAGTTATTTTCCCTGCATTCTTTGTGCCTGGCTATGTGTTATAGACCGGAAGTAAATTTGGAAGACAAGGATCGCCTTGATCCGAATTGCAAACGATTTTAACATTACCTGTTTTGCGAATTATTTCCAAGCACTATTTTCAAATTGAAACCTTCTTAAGTCATGTTTCTGTTACTTAATTTAAAACACTCCTAATTAAGGAAAACATGCCATGCCAATAGACATTCGACACATTGGTATCAGCACTCAAAGAGTCTTGAGCTCGTCCCTAGCATCCATAGTAAGTTATGACTTTGTTTGTTACAACAAAGTGATTTTTATCTGTCTCCCTTCAAAATTACAATGACTTCAGTTTGTCTCCTTTTCTATCCAATCATCTGATGGGCTCGCCATTGTCACGGACTACAGATGATTGACAGCATTTTTTTATTGACTACTAGTATGTGTCTATTCTCTCTAGGTATATAGTATCTGTCTGGCAAGCTAGCTGTAATATTTAGCTTACATTTATCACTCCAAGACCTAACAGAGAAATTTTCAAACAAAGTATTGCCTACTCGGGACCCATCATTTGGAACAGCCTACCAAATAATTTAAGATCAGTTGATAATATAAACAAATTTCATTCACAAGTTATCAAATGGACTCAAGAACCCAGATATTAGTATTTTTTTTTTAAGAATTACATACCTTATATGTACTATTTGAAGTTCAACATCTGTAAACAGGTATATGTTCATATGTTTCGATATAGAGAAGATTGGTGTGCGTGTGTGTATGTGAGGGTGTGTGTGTATGTGGGTGTGTGCTATACCATGACTTGTATATATGTATCTATGGATGAGAAAAACCATAGATACAGTTGAACTGCTATGTGCCCGCTGTGCACTAATTACCGATATCACGGTTCTATAAATACAGAAATATCTGTACCAAGTCACTGTAGGAGACTGAGGGCGAGTTTACTTGCCACGATGAGCTACTTGCCATAGACAAGATACAATTTGTCATTAGCATGCTTCTGATACTATCAAAATAATCACAGTCAGAATAAATCTCAGATACGTTAAGCCTGGCTCACAGTGAATTTGGTACATTTCATTCAAGTCTATCTATGTTTAAATATGAACTATTCATCTACCTTGTATATATGTACATAATAGAGGACCTCATGGAAGATTAGTTTTGTAACTAAATGTGTTACCCTCTCAAAATAAAGTCGATTATTATTTATTATAATTATTATTGTTATTTAGCGTTTTACGTACTGTATGAAGCCCAGGGTTCGTATTAACAAGCCATTCTTACGAACGGTCTTAGTCTAATTCTCAAGAGTTTTCTAAATTTGAAAGTACCACAGCATCTGAAGTTGTATTACTTTCTAAATCTTGAATTTAAACTAAGAATGAAACTAAGAATGGTTGGTGAATACGGGCCCAGAAAAACAACGTAATTTGAAATGGTTTCGTAAATTTATTTAAATAGTTTAGAAAAAACTCATATGGCAGATGGTCCCGTACCCTCATGATACCAACTGCAGGTTGCATACAAAAGCACATACGCCATTTTGTTGGCTACTTGCACAGACGCATCCACAAGCAAATATGAAAAAGTAAAACTTACCTGTGTCTCGGTAACGTTTAAAAGTGACGCCATTTCCGCTCTCTCCGCAGACGACAGATACTTTTTCTGCTCGAACTGTTTTTCAAGTTCGAAAATTTGTCTTCCAGTAAAAGTAGTGCGAGCTTTCTTCTTCTTGGTCGGCTGTACGTCCCCATCGTAGTCTGGTGATGTTTCTACAGATAATTTCCTTTTCTCGCAATTATCTGATTCTGAAAGATAGAAAGTAAGTATTGTGATGATATTTCTCCATAACGGACTCTTAACCGTTTACAACACAATCATGATTTATTACGGCCCATAGAAAGAAAGCTTTTGAAAACAATATGTGAAAACCAGCATTTTCTCCTTTTCCCGCAATGTTTTCTACCCTATCAGATACAAGTTCCATCATTTTAGCCACATTTAAATTGTCGTCTGCAATTTAAAGTGCCTTCAATTTAGACCAGTCCAAAATTTTGTCGTTTGGTAAAGATTAAAAGGTACAGACGACCGAGGGAGGGAAACCATCATGCTTCCGTTCCTTTTCTTATTGCTTTGTTTTACTTTATATGATACATGTAGCTTTACTGAATAAAATATGTCTAAATTAAAGGTACTGACCAATTTAAGTGATTTATTTTCTTTGAGGTGACAGTCTTCCGGGTAAAAGAAAAAATGTAAATAAAAAAAAAAAACATTTAGTGGTCTTCTTTTACAAAAGGTAGAAAATATTTTGGTATCCACATCTTAGAATTATTTGATAGTGATAGAAATAGAACGGTCATTTTAGCTGTAGCTTTTCTCATGATTATTTGATTCGTGAAGTCAAAAAATATTTCTGGTGACTTACCCATTAGTCAAATGAAGGGAAAATGGGTTATTAGTCAAAATTATCTTACGTTAACAGAGGGAAAGCTAGCAGTGAATTTCATTAGTAGCTAAATTTGGAAGTCTAAAAGTTTTATTAAAACAACAATAGCCATGAGAATTCAATCGAAAATTGTGAGATACATTAGCTTGGACACGGGGGGGAAATCATTTTTACATGTTGTTCAATTCATATTCCGAAACAATATAAAAAGAATAATTATGTTCATAGAATCTGTCTATTCCCATTTGATCCTTTTTCCTACCCTATGCGAACTCAAAGCGTTACATGTTAGATGGATTAACTGAATTTTGAATCTTGGAATTCGACCGTTGCAAATCTTGGCAAGTTTCACTCAGAACCAATTTCTTAGAAAAAAATGCTGCATATTTATTGGCCCACATGTGGAAGTTTTTTTTTCTCGAAGCGGGGAAAAAAACACAATGTTGTGCACCAGAAACTCTGATTGTCCGCATGAACAATTACAGCTGCTGCTGCACCATTTTTTCCAAAGATTTAACCATGTAAGTGTTACTTTAAGTGTTTTAAAGCTAGCGCCTTTTTTTTTTATTTAGGTAACGTAATATTATTTGTACCACAAAAAAGTACAAAGTCTACGTATCGCAAAATTTTTAGCGTCTTATTTAGAATGCAAGCGCATTGCGAAGTCAAATGGTGGACACAAAAAAAGTAACAGTGGATTTATGAAGGCGAATTGGACGAAAATGAAAATCATAAAATCAAATACAATATTAATAGTGATAAATAAAAGACTTTTTCCTCCTTTTCGATTCTTTTATAACGTTATCATTAACCCTTAGGCTGCTAAGCAGGACTCACTGACCATTTGTGGACAGTGTAGATAAAGATCAGACTGAACAGGACGTGTAGTCTGATCTTGGATTTACATTGTCCGATAAAGAGATATTTTTCTCCGATAAAATAAGTTTGAAATAAAATTATTTATGTTTTTCACTATCGGTTTGAAAATTTCTTTAAACTGATTTAATAGGTTAAGGGTTAATGATTGTTGATAATGATGGTGATGATGGTATTGATATTTACAACAACAACAACCACTTCTTTTAGGACACTGTAGATAGACACTCACTGTCAGTTATTTGGCAGCGTAATATTTAACGCTATACCCAACAGTTCCGTGTTTTGTCGACCCTGAATAAGACGGCTTTTGAAAATCTTGTGGGAAAAGGAGAAAATGCAGGTAACCAGCATTTTCTTCTTTTCACACATTTTTTCCCTTTCGAAGCAGACAAATTCCATTATTTCAGACACAATTATTTTGTCGTCTGTAAATGCGTTAAATTTTGTCGAGTCTAAAATTTATCATTTGGTTAAGAGTGAAATCAAAATATGTCTACTTTTAGTGGAATGAAAACGTATATTTATTAATCTTTTGGCAGACTAAAGAAAATTATATTATTTTCATACACACATTTAAACATCTTTTTTAAAAAATAACATGACAAATTTTTCCATAATTTTGCTTCCAAATAATCTCTGCACTTATTCTTTGCAGCTGCTGATAATGAAATTAATGATACTATGAATATGAAAAACGAATATAGTTGTATTGTTTAAAAAAAAAAAAAAAATCTGATAGATTTCTTAAAAAATAATCTTTGATGAGTTACATTGATTAACAATAATTCAGATCTAATTTTGCGATGCATTCTTATATAACAAGTAGCATCTGATGAAACACAATTCTCTCAAACCATGGATACTGACTTTCAATCATAACTTAAACCTTATAAACTTTATATATCCCTGTTCATTTGATACAAATTAATTAATTTTACTACAAAATGCTGAAATGGCATTAAACTGAGGTATGCAATCTCAGAATGCAAACTGCAATGAATAGTCTTGCACACCCTATACATAATATAAAAGAATTGATTTTTCAACGAAAAACAGTTCTACTTGCTAGCTTTAGCACTTTTTTAAGCGAAAGCCACGAAACAAACTTTCTATGTTAAAATGGTGAATTTTAGAATAATTATATAATCAAGTTTGCATTTTGTAAGTTTTATCAATCTTAATATATATTCCCACCAGTAGATGCTTGAAATTAGAACGAAAAAGTGAAAGGACAAACAAAAAGTACTGTTGATACAAAGGCTGTTGCTTTTTATAAAATAATTTTTATTTAACGGTGAAGCTTGATTTTAAATGTTTACTGTGAGACTTATCAAAATATCTGTATACATATGGGCAGCGCTCTGGCAAAAGAGGGCTAAATGCATCTTTTTGATGCATTATACCAGGCAAGTCATTAGATAGTTATGGATCCATAAAATCCACTTCGTTTAACGATTGACTTAATCATGACGTAGAATGTTGTTTCGACATGCAGAAAATTGACCAAGAGCAAAAAAAAAGTTTCGACCCAGGTCAGCCTGCGCGGACTACGCAGGCTGATCTGAGTCGATACTTTTGCAGATGCATCGAACTTCAATTTCCCACAGCATGACTCGTGTACAAGAGTTAAGCTAGGTAATTTAGTTAATCAGTATTACTTGTCTCTATTACAATTGTTTGTAAATTGTATAATATACACATATTGATAAAATATTTTGAACCACGTGTAAATACTTTCATTTACATTTTTGTCAATTATTTATAATGAAGAAGAAGACGAAGAAGAAGAAGAAGTGTATTCAAGAGAGAAAGAGAGAGCGGTGAGGTCATCTGTATCAATTAGGTATCGTAAATTGTCCATAGAGATAAAAAAGCACGTGCGGACGCATCTTGTGTCTTGAATTAATACCAGACCAACCTTCACTAAGCTCATTCCTTCTTGCACATGAATTTTCTCCATCTAACAGACCACGTGAAAACATTGTGACAAAATAAGAAATTGCTCGTAACGAGCAATTTCTTATTTTGCCACAATATTTTCACTCTTGTGATATTCATATATCAGACTTTTATTCGTATCGAGTATCCTAATTCAACAGGGATGTTTTCAAGGTTAAAAATGAATTAACTTCTAATACCATCCAGAGAAATCATCAACAGAACTAATGAATGTTTGTTTTATAAATATCTATTATTTCAAAAAGATAAACTTTAAAAAAAAAAATATTCTGTAATCGGGAAGGGCATTCCATGATCGGCTTATATTGACGAACAAGCTGATCTTGGTCTACACGGTTTGCAAAGGTCACCAAATGTGACATCCAATACGCAGGATGTGCTTTTTGATTTTATTAATGAATAAACTCTTTCAATGTCAAAGGCGAAAAAAGACAGGAGCTTTTGCGGGTGCTATGTCAAAATAAGCAAGCAATGAATTTGCAGTTTGATCTCGGATATATACCGTCCGTTTGTTCAGTTATGCCTATAAGATAATTTTCTTTCTGAGTTTCAGCTGGCTGTATTTTCAGCAATCGAAAAATTTCGTCTTTTAGAGGGCGCTGAAACAGTTAATAAGATGGACAGTATCATTCTGTTTGAAAGAGCCATAAAGTTACGAAGTATGTTTTGAGGGCCGCATTACAATGGGGCTAATTTTTGAATTCTGAGAGTATAGAATGGGGCTAAATGAAAAGGTATGAATGGGGATTGGCTTACCTGTACATTAACTGGTGAAATAAATGAAATAAATCGTTTTGACTTTGTGAAGAGTATTGAGTATAAATTCAGGGCAAGAACTGACCTAGTGTAAATTACAACTAATGTGAACTGAGAATCTGTATAAAGCATTTTAAAGTTTCAGGACATAGACAATCATATATATACTGTTGACTGAAGGTAGAAACTGTGTATAGCATTTTAAAGTTCCAGAATATATGATGGAAACCTAAGGCTGACTGTAATTATAGCATGTCAATGTTTTACTGAACCCAAAATGTACTTATTTTACTTTGTCTGATCTTAGTTGAAAATCTTAGTAATCTTACCTTTTTCTGTAAGAAAATACAGGTAAATGCAACTCGATTAGCCCCATTGACTTCTATTAGAAATAAAAGTAAAGTAGCCCCATCCATACATTTTTCCTAGCCCCATCAGATTTTTTTTTTAGCCCCATTGTCTTGACAATTAGCCCCATTTTGCATCGCCCGTATTGAGTAGACTAACGAAAATCATAATATTCAGTATTGGAAACTTTACATGCTGGATCAGATTGCAGGTTCTGAGAAGTCTGATCCTAGGGCGATACTTAAACGAGAGCAGCTGATTCCATCATTAGCTGACTCAGAAATAACCCATTGCCTCATGAAACCATTTCCTGCAGACAACTTTAACAACATTGTACATATACCTTGAAAAAGAATGCAATCAACTCTTTACCAAACGACAAAATTTTTGACTTGTCGAAATTGAAAGCATTTGCAGAGGACAAAATAAACGTGACTCAAAAATTGAAACTTGACTTTGACAGAGTAGAAAACATTGTGGGAAAAGGAGAAAATGCTGGTCACCAGCATTTTCTCCTTTTCCCACAATGTTTTTCAGAAGGCTTCTTCCTCAGAGTCGTAAAAGCCAGGGATTGTTTGGTAAAGGGTTAATGAATACAATGAGCCATGCTCTGTGAAGAAAGGGCTCAATGCAAAATCTGCAAAAATTGTCAAAATCTTGCTCTTTGTAAATTTTTTGCATGTTTAAGGACAATTCTGCCCCCAGATTCAGTCGGTTGTCAGACAAAATGGATTTTATGGATCCATAATTATGTGATGACTTTCTTAGTATAATGCATCACGGAGATACATTAAGCTCCCTTTTGCCACAGCGCCGCTCATATAGTTTATCTAGAAATTCTTTATATTTGCTTAAACGTAAAATATACATGTCAAAAAAAAAAGAAGACTGACACATTTTTTTTAAATGTATGTAATTCTCTTTCATATTTTTCAGAACACGAAAATGACAAATACGTGTACATTTATCAGTCTTCAGATGGATATTGAAATATTTTGTGAACTTTTAAACAAGCCATATACACTCATGATGAAAAAAAAAAACAAAGCAAAAAATTATCCGAAATTAAATTCAAGGCTTTGAATTCAAGACTATAGAAATCTGATTGTATCTAATAAAACATCTCAGCCAATCAGATGTCTCGTCTTAAAATTAAGAATTAGACACTAGGAATTAGACGCATGAAATTGTGGCGTCTCCTTTTGTACTTTATAATCTATATTTGGTGTAAAAGTTTCCATCATCGTTTAAACTCTTTAACACACAATCCTGAGTTTTAATGACGCTGAAGAATAAACTTTTGAAAACATTGTGGGAAAAGGAGAAAATGCTGGTAACCAGTATTTTCTCTTTTTCCACAATATTTTCTTCTCTTTCAGACACAAATACCACCATTTGAACAAAATTCAATATGTAGTCTGCAAATGCTTTCAATTTGGACCAGTTCAAAATTTTGTCGTTTGGTAAATGGTTACATTTGAACCGCTGGACTTATACATAGTCGTTGCTAATTAACTCTTACCAGCCTCAGGTGAATCTACACGATCTCTCATGAAGGAGCAGGGTGACTGTCCGTTTGCTGGTCTTGTAGGTCCGCGGTCCGAGTATCTGGACGGACTTGTGGACTGGTCAGCGTCATATTTTATAACTCCATTTGTGTTGCACAGTCTCTGCGGAATGTTCAGTTGATTAGCGTGTGCGGTAAACTGAGGTTTTATTTGGGATCGAACCTCAGACTCCCTGGCTGATGACTTTAAGTCCAGTATATTTGAGATAAAGAAAGGCGTCGGTTTTTTAACGGGTTTGTTGTATATATGAGGATGCCACGTGTTTAGTGGGGCCGTAATTGTTGGTAGTCCATAGAAAAAACCGTTTGCATAGGGAACCAGCCCGTCCATCTTTAGAGACAAACTTGTGTAACAGTTACTATCCATGTTGAGTCAGTGACTCGTGGTTTCTTTATTCCATCTATGCATATATTTCATAGCATTTTTCTTCCATGCATTGTTTAAATCTTTTTTTATATTGCGTAAATGTTAGTTTCAATCAGTAATATTAAGATTTTCTTGCTTCTGTCTTTGAAATACTTTTCCATGTTTAAACTCAAAACACCTTTGTTATACTACATGAGTTCACACCTGTTTATTCGTTCAAATACTAAAACTTTGGACGTACTTCAGCCGTATCAAAAACGTGGCAATATATTTAGAAATATAATCATTTAAATGACAATAAAAAAGTACTTGCTTAGTTAAAATCGTTTGAAGCTGATTTGTATTTATTAGTAGAATTACATATTTCGAAACACAGTTTTCAATTCCAATCACTTGTTGAATTTAAATCCCAGTGGAAAAGCTACTACTGGTAACAGACAGTTTTGTCCAGTGTAATTTTCAGTCAGCACTGTGAGTCACGGATCCATCAATAAGTGTCTTTTTTAATCTTGCCTCCCCGTCTTTCTTTCCTGTTTTCCAGCAATTAAAGCCGCTTTTCTCCTTAAGTCCGCTTTAAATCGGGCGAAATGCGTAAATGGGCGACAAATCGCCAATTAGAAACATCTGTACAAGTTCTTTCTGTCGCGCGACGCACTCCAATACCGCGACTTCAAACAGACAGCTTTAATAATCTTCTTTGTTTCACTATGAAAACTCTTTAACTCACTTCCCACGACGAGAACACTTGTTCGTCACTAAGCGCCGCTGACGGAGAGTTAAGTGCCACCAATTTCGCACAAATTACGGTTTTCTATCGCTATCGATTAAACGATCCCTCAACCAATAACCAAAATTAACGAGCTTAAAGGTATTTCTATAAATCAATTAGTTAACAAATGAGGTAGAAATACCAGAAGGGTATCAATTGCTCGACAATATCTTCCAGAAGCTCTTTTTGCCCTCCTGCGAGTCACGTGATCGCTCTAAAGCACGCCCCTCTTGCTCACTGATAGGTAAGAGTTGGAGTTTATCCGACTGCCTAAGCGTAGATTTATAGAGAGGGGAAGCGTCTAGCTCAATAATTTGACAAGAGGCCTTGTCTATAATGTAGCTTCCCTGTCTATTATCAGTAAACGCTTTCTTTCGTCCATGTGTACTGGGGGATTTCTATGTGGTCATTAGCGCATTTCCTTACATTGCAATTTTTGACTGCTCCAATGCACGGGTGTTAGACGAAACGCACAAATGTAGACATTAAAAACCTGGGTCCGCATTCACCAACTATTTTTCAAAATATTCTTCAGTCCTAATTCTCAAGAATTTTCTAAGTTTGAAAGTAACTCAACTTCTGATTGGCTAAACCATCTGGTTTAGCCAATCAGAAGTTGTGTTACTTTCAAATTTAGAAAATTCTTCAGCATAAGATCAAGAACATTAAGAACGGTTGCTGAAAATGGGCCCTAGATCTGCTATGGTCAGTATTCACGAATCATTCTTAATTACATTCTAAGTCTGGAATTAGACAGTAACACATCTTCTGATTGGCTGAACCATTCGGTTTTTGGTATTCAGAAGTTTTGAGACTTTCAAATTGAAAAAAAAAAAACATGCCAAAAAGACTAAGATTGTTGTTAATAATGATTGGCGAATACGGACACTTGAGTCATTGATTAAAACTATTTTACGAATGAAAAATAAAAAAGTTCATTTGAGAAATGTTTCTGATATTTTCAAATGCCTTATAGATCTACCTCAAAATGGGCAGTAGGTACTTTGCTGTGAAATGCAAGTATTTCGGCAAGAATGAACGATACTTGATCCCGGTCAGTTTTGCATTTCGAAAGAAATTAAAGCATTCAATCAAACTGGGCAACAAATTCAAGATGTCGTTACAAAAAAAAAAAATGCATGCACATGTACAATTCAAAGAAACAAAAGCGCCTTGAAACAAAACTTCAGTTCATATTGCAAATGAAGGTTTCTTTTGTGATTGCACATAAACAGCTACGATGTAACACAAAATAAAATATCATTCTAGTTAAAGATAGGTGATATTATGCAACCTCACTAGGTCTTTAAAGAAAAAAAAAAGAAAAGGTATTACAGTATGATTTTATGAACATGTATGAGCTTACCTGTTTCGCCGCTCAGTGAATAGATTCCACTTTTTCGAGGTCAAAAAGAAGATACATGTACCATATCATTTGAACACCGCTTTCAGTATAGCAGCAGTTTGCTAGCGCCATAGATTCAAGATCGGAGTGCACTTTCTATGCAGTATGATCTTGATTAACTCTGTCCGCAAAACGAATTCGATCCTTAACCTGCTAAACAAGCGAAATAAGAATTTCAAGCTGATAGTAAAGACCCAAATTTTGTTATTATAAAGATATTTTGGGGGAAAATCTCCTTATCGGACAGTGTAGATCCAAGATCAGACTGCACGTTCTGTGCAGTCTGATCTTCATCTACACTGTCCGCAAAAGGTCCTTAGTTGCGTCTAGCAGGGTTAAGTCCCCATGGGCGGTGGGAGAGTTAATTGACATCGAAATATGTATAATAATGCATATGTACTTTTCGCATTTCGCCCTTTGCTACACAGCAAAAATTTAGACCTGTTACAATAAAAAGCAAATGCAAACAAAAAAATTGATGTGGCGGAAACTACGAGAATTGTCTCTTAGAGGCTAGACCACATCACAGGAAAGGGTATAAAATGCTGTTTACCAGCATTTACTCCTTTTCCCACGATATATCTTGGGATCGTTAAATCCTACGGACTGTGATTAAAGCCTCAGTGGCTGGGCACATTTTGAGTGTTAATTATCTGTTTTTGTAATATGATTTTTAAAACTCATATTCGAATTATCAAGGTTTAATTGTATTTCAGTACGATAATTGACTTGTTCTAATGCAAGGTTTTTGTAGTTTAGGGCAAGTTTTTACAGTTTTGCAGGGCGAGGTTTAAATGTATTTCAGGTCGAGGTTTCAATGATTTTAGGGCCAAGTCCTACTATATTTTAGGGCAAGGTTTAATACAGGACCACATCTTACTATATTTCAAGGCACATCTTTTTTTTTTATATATTAGTGTAGGCCAAATTTTTATAGTATCTAAGTCAAGGTTTTATCGTATTTCGAGGCAAAATTCTACAATATTTCGGGCCTAGGTTCGACTGTATTTAGGACGATCTAGGTCTTACTGTGTTTCAGAGCAATGTTTTACTGTATTTCAAGGCGGAGTATTACTGTATTTTAGGGCAAAATTTCACTGTTTTTTAGGATGAGGGTCTCAATGAATTTTAGGTCGAGGTTTTACGATAGTTTAGGGAAACGTTTCACTGAATTTTAAGGTGAAGTTTTATTATACATTAAAAGGCATTTTTGATTGTGTTTAGGGCAAGATTTTACTGTATTTTAGGACAGGTTTTACTGTATTTCAGAACGATGTTTTATTGTATTTCAGGGCAAGATTTTTCTGTTTTCATGGCTAAGAGTTACTGGATTTCAGATGAGGTTTTATTGTATTTCAGGATTAAGTTTGACTGTATTTCAGGGCGTGGTTTTTACTGCTTTTCAGGGCGAGCGAGGTTTTACTGTATTTCTTGGCGTAGTTTAACTGTATTTGAGAAGGTGTTTTACAGTGGTTTAGGGTGAGATATCACTGCATTTCAAGGTAAGGTTTTACTATATTTCAAGGCGAGGTATTACTGTAGTTCAGGACGAAGATTTAATGCATTTAAGTTACTGTATTTTGAAGCGATGTTCTACTAGGCAAGGTTTACCTGTGTTTGAGGACGAGGTTTTACTGTATTACAGGACCAGATTATACTGTATTTAAGGGCAAGATATTACTTTATATGAGGGCGAGGTTTTACCTTATTTTCACCACATTTATTTTTTCTACATTTCACAGAGAGGGGGAAGTGAGGTTTTACGATATTTCTATGCGTGATTTAACTGTATTTCAGGGTGAGGTTTTACAACATTAAAGGGAGATTCTTACTGTATTTAAGGGAGATGTTTTATTGTATTTCAAGGTAAGACTTAACAGCAATGCAAGGTAGGGCTTAACTGCATTTCAAGGTGGGATTTTACTGTATTTAAGAACAAAATCTTAATGTATTTCGAGGTGAGATCTTACATCATTTTAAGTAGAGGTTCTTCTGTATTTTATGGCAAGGGCTTACTGTATTTTGGGTAAACTTTGGTTTTACTGCTTTTCAGGGCGAGATCTTAAGCTGTTTCAGGGCATAGTTTTAATGTATTTTAGGATCAGAATGTATTTCAAGACAAGGCTTTATTCTATTTCAGGGGTAAGTTTTATTGTATTCCAGGGCAAAGTTTTGCTGTATTTCGGTGTGAAAGTTTTACTGCTTTTCAGGGCGAGATCTTAAGCTGTTTCAGGGCATAGTTTTAATGTATTTTAGGATCAGAATGTATTTCAAGACAAGGCTTTATTCTATTTCAGGGGTAAGTTTTATTGTATTCCAGGGCAAAGTTTTGCTGTATTTCGGTGTGAACGTGTTCACTTCATGGCGATATTTTACCATATTCTAGGGGGAGCGAGGTTCTACTGTTTTTCTTGGCGTGGTTTCGCAGTATTTTCGGGCGAGGTTCTTCTGTGTTTCAGGGACAGGTTTATCTGTTTTTTAGTTTTATTGCACTTCAGGACGTTTTTTAACTGTTTTGAGAGCTAGGTTTTACAGTATTTCAAGGTGAGGTTCTACTTCATTTCAGGGCGAAGGTTTATTATATTTCAGGGCGAAGTTTTATTGTATTTCAGACGAGATTTGTCTTTATTTCACGTCGAGGTTTTACTGTATTTCAGGGCCTGATTGCTCATGTCCATGTCTAGAAACTTTTTAAATCGCAAGACGACCCCGATGAATACATATAAACATTAACTAGTATATTCTCATCTCCTCTCACAGAGTTTTATACCTTTTCAAAGATCAATTTCATCACTTTAGCCACAACAAATTGTCGTGTTCAAAAACTAGAGTGTTTTGTAAAAAGTTAAAAGTTTTTTCCAGAGATAGTTAGAACCATTTCTATTTATTTGATGCATTGTAAGATAGTTTCTAAATGAGTGTAGCGTTTATTTAAAAAAAAAGCGCCTATAGAAAGAGTTTTAATGCGTGTCAAGAAAGACACATTAATTATAATCATTATGCCACACGTCATCTTAAATGAAATGACAGAAAAACGAAAATTGAAAAGTTAAAACAATTTTATTGCCCCACGAAAAAATCCGATAGGTGCTTATCAACAGGAATATTTCTTTAATATTTCGCTATTCACCCTTCGCATCGCTACATTGAATTCTTTAAATTTCAACTCTTTACCAAACAATCCTGTGTTTTAACGTCCTTGAAGAAGAGGGCTTTGGAAAACATTGCGAGAAAAGGAGAAAATGCTGGTTACCAGCATTTTCTCTTTTTCCCGCAATGGTTCCTATTATTTTCTAGACATGTCCCATCATTTAAGTTACACTTAGTGACACGCTTTCAAATGCTTTCAATACGGATGGGTCTAAAATTTGTGCTTTAAAAATAAGGTAATTCCCACTGTACAAACAAACTGTTGGTGTACGAGACTTTCGTTACCTAGAGGTAAAGGCGTTGGGTTTGCTAATAGTTCATCTTGGTTCGATCTCCGATAGCGATGCAAGTCACGTGGGACGGTGTTTGGGCAATTTAGGACATTATACCGTACTTGGAACTTGTAAATTCAGGAGACCCATGTTTAGGTGAGCTACTTCTATTATATGACTGAAATGCTCCTGAAAGTACGGTAAAAACCGGTTAATCCTTTGGCTGCTAAGCACGACTCAAAGCGCTTTGGCGGCTAGTGTGGTTCAAGATCAGACTGCACAGATCGTGCAGTCTAATCTTGGATCGGAAAGTGCTGTCTGATAAGGATATATTTTTTCCCTAAAAATATCTTTGAAGTAGCAATATTTGGGGTTTTTATTATATGCTAGAAAGTTTATATTGACTTATTTAAAAAAAAAAATAGGGTTACAAGCCTAACGGGCTGATACCCTATTGCATTCTTGTTGTAAATTCGAAAAGACTCTTCTGTCAATTTATTACCGTACCATCCATGGATAAACCAGTGTTTATTACAGTTGACAGATATGATAAACGTTTGAGGAAAGGTAAAGGCGTCTATTGAAAATGGTGAAAAACATTGTAGTAAAACGACGAATTGCTTGTAACATACCAGAGTTCCTGTTATGCGATGCTATCAAGCCCTAACCCTTAAGCTGCTAAGTGCGACCCACTGACCTATTGCGGACAGTGAACATCAAGATCAGACTGCACAGAACGTGCAGTCTGATCTTGAATCTACACTGTCCTATAAGGAGATAGTTTTCCTAAAACAAAAGTTTAAGATAACATTATTGGGGTTTTTAGTACTGGCTTGAAATTTTTGTTTAATATATACTCAGTTCCATAAATAAGTGTGCACTTAATTTTCTTTTATTTCTCGTCGCATGTTTTACTGAAGACCAACAAATTTGGTATCATACTTTAGTTCAGAGTCTGTAGAAAATGCCAGGCTAATCAGATTTTGACTAACAGAAAGTTTAAGTTAGTTTTTTGCAGTTTAAATGAAGGTGGTACTAAAATCAAAGTTGCAGAAATACTCAAAGACTAAGGTAACATTAAAGTTAGGTTTTGGCCACCGCTCTCGTTCAGGAATGGAATAACATTCCTGATGCAATGATTTTACGTTATGTAAGGTCTATGCGACGTCGAATAATTGCCTGTATCGACAGCAGAGGTGGCCATACAAGATATTGATTGATAAATTACAAGAACTTTAAGAAAAACCTAACTTTAATGTTACCTTAGTCTTTGAGTACTTTTGCAACTTTGGTTTTAGTACCACCTTCATTTAAACTGCAAAAACCTAACTTAAACTTTCTGTTAGTGAAAATCTGATTAGCCTGGCATTTTCTACAGACTCTGAACTAAAGTATGATACCAAATTTGTTGGTCTTCAGTAAAACATGCGACGAGAAATAAAAGAAAATTAAGTACACACTTATTTATGGAACTGAGTATATTTAGCAGGATAAGAGTTAAATGTACTGCAAAGGGTAAAAGTTAGAATTTTGTGGTAGTATGGCATCCAGAGATGCATAGAGATTCATAAATCTCATAAATTCGTAAGCGGTTTACTTGGCTTCTATTTCCGCAAAATTCCGCTTTCGCCTCGTCATAGCCTAGGAGAGTATTTACATAGTTTGTGTGAAATAATTTCTCCTATCTGAATTGCCCATATATCGGCCTATTGATCCGATTATTAATTCAATCCTTCATAACCCCCTCTGACACTTGGGCTTACAAATATTTACCCGAGCGCCCCGTTGGATGCGCATTAATATCCCATTTGACATCCTGTAGAGTGTTAATTCTGAGACCTTTTGTTGCCCTTTTACGGTAATTTGAAATGAGAGTAATATCGCTCAAAATGATTTAGATGGTATGTCGTAAAAATCTTATACCAAAGTTCTTGTTCATAAGCTCTTAGCTCTTAGCTTAATCGATAAATGTTCCTACAATTGAAGAGGTATCGTGTTCGATCCTCGGAGCCGCGGTAGATCAGTGGTAACATGTTTGGCTTGTAATAAACGGATTCTAAATTCGACTTCTACCTCGAACAACTCTGATTTCAAAGATAAATTTCGTAACAATAATTTCATTTCATATTTTTGGCTATGTTCGGCATAAAATATATTTCGGTATTTACAAAATTTGTATGATGTGACCGAGACAAAAAATGGTAATGTACAGTACACATAAATCTAATATATTAAAGACAATTAATACCATAAGCCTTCGAGCATCCAATGAAATGCACGTGATAATGGACAGTGAAGAAGATGAGAAAGGGAGGGGGATTTGTCCGTTAACAAAAAGTATCGACTCATGTCAGCCTGCGCAGTCCGCGCAGGCTGACATGAGTCGATACTTTTTGTTATCGGACAAATTTCTGCCTGTCGAAGGGCCAGTCTACCAAATGATTCAGTCGGGTGGTAGACAAAATGTTTTTTATGGTGACTTGCTTGTTATAGTGCATCACAGAGGCTCATTAAAACCCCTTTTGCAAGAGTGCCCCACAAATATATAATCAGGGGAAAGCAAAACTTTTTGAAAGTCTGTGGTAGGATTTGATCCTCCCTTAATGCTAATAATGGTTCAAGGCATTTTTTTTTTGGGCGAGACTAACCAGTTCCTCAGATACAGCGAGAATACTAGACTGGGGCTCTATTGTGCTTATACACAATATTTGAAATATTGTCTTTCAGGGGTAGTCTGGAAGCATAGTTGTGGAGGGGAAGGGGGCAATGACACGCGGGTACTTTTTTCCGGTAATGTTTTCCAAGGCTTTAAACAGCTGAGTTTCCTTGGCTGATCCTCCAGCAACTTATCAACTTTTTTTTTTTATTTTCTTTGATAAGCGGTTTTTTTTCCCTCTTATTTTCTCTTCCGCTATAGCAAGATGACTTTACATTATGTAATCTTTATGTTTATTTATGACTGTTAAATATTGTAAACTTGTCATAAATATTATTCGTTCTTTCATTCTCTTGATCAGTGGTTCTGCTATTCTTTTCTCTTTTCTCCTTCTCCATCCCCTTTTTGTCTTTGTCTGCTTCGTGCTTTACTCTTTTCTTCTCAGTTTCGCCTTCTCGCTTCAATTTTCTTGTGAGTTTCCGTTTTAAATAGACATTCATGTCATCCGATAGTAAAAAGACATTAGAAAATATCTTTTTAAATGGCTCTCCTGTCGCTGAGTGCTTTCACTCGTTTCCAAAATATCCCAAGTTTTAGCGACCCTGAGAAAGAAAGCTTTTGAAAACATTGTGGGAAAAGGAGAAAATGCTGGTTACCAGCATTTTCTCCTTTTCCCAAACTGTTTTCTAGCTATTCAAGTAAAATCCTATCACTTGAAAAAAACACTTGAATTTACCGGCTGTAAATTCCTGCTATATGGACCAAGTTTAAAATTTGTGCCGTGTGATAAAGGGTTAAACATGCATTGAATTTTGACCCGAAAAGTCTGGTTCGAGTCTCTCTGTGATGACTTAACAGGTTAAATTGACCTTAGATGAGACACTACAAAACCTGATGCATGAAACCAAGGTGAAACATATCAATAAGTAATCTGATGCCATGGTATGGCTTGAATACTGCTGAAAAACGACGTAAAACCCCCCAGTCACACAAACAAACAATCTCTCTGTAAAAGACTTGTGAGAACAGTCGAATGCCAGTACACATTGCAACATGGCTTCAGAACATATGTGACAAGCGTGGAACGATAATCGCTGACTTGATAACTATCGTAGGTAACAGGCATTTAATCTCACCATGTTTTTAATTAAGCAGCAGGATATGTGTGTCAGAAGCTTTTTATCACATGCTCTCCCAACACCCGTCTAAAAGCATACCAGTGAAAACAATAGGCGGTTGGTACCTGGTTTCATTCGGGGATCTAAACAATATATTATGTTTGTAGACTAGAAACCGGGTACCAACCGTAAAATAATGATAACCTTTATCCTTATGAATGGAAATAAACAAGGGGACCAGCTATTGTTTATAATCTATTGGTTCATTTTATATGGGGCGTTGGAAAACTTAAATAATTCATCGGGTGTCGAAAAGAGAAGACCAGAATCAAACTGCACGCATGTGCAGTTTGATTCTGGTCTGCTCTTTTCGCAAAAGAATATCAGATGTATAAAACTCAGGGTATGGGTGAACGCCGATCTACCAAGAATGAAACTAATGTTGACGGGTCTTTAACGTCGTAAAAGAGAAGCTGTGTAGAAATTATCATTCAATTGACTGTCATTAATGGAGCTTTAAAGAGTAATTGAAATCACGTTACGGAATTAGCCTGTCACAGTCTATGTACATCTTACGTTTGATAGACCGGCGTTTGTGATGCGTTATCCGAGTGAAGTTGACGTATTGGTAATTCATAAGCAGAGAAAAAATGTCATTTTGCTTGGGTTTTAGCGGGCGTAATTGAGAACAGATTTTGGGAAACGGCAAGTGCACATTTTGGAATTGTTCTCGGCTGATTGTTATCGGGTATTTAACTTCAATGGCTATTTATCCTGTTTGAGATTTGCGAGCTTTTGGCCGCACTTGGGAGTCGGAAAATGTGGAAACAGCGTGGCCTGACCTTTATTCTGTAACTCGATTCTGCACCCAAGAATTAAGTATTTACTGGAAGAAAAAAAAATACATTCGTCTACTATGAAGGGAGTGTAGATTACAAATTAAATCTTCACCACACGATCCCGAGTTTTAATGACAACAAAGAAGAAAGCTTGAGAAAAAAATGTGGGAAAAGGAGAAATGCTGGCAACCAGCATTTTCTCTTTTTCCACTGTGTTTTCTACCCTCTAACGGACAAGCTCCAACATTTGAGCCGACTTATCGTCTGTAAGATCTGAAAAAATTTGAAATCTCAGGTCTAAAATTTTGTCGTCTGGTAAAGGGTTAAGTGTGCCTCAAAGAATGGTCTTTATCTTTGCAAGAACAAAAAATAATGTGATAAAAGGAGAGAATAAAGGTTAAAAGCGTTTGCTCCTAACCTACGATGCTTTCAAAGGCTATGTTCCTTAGATTGGTATAAACTCAGGGTCATAAAGTTATAGTGGAGGGTTAACGAAATAATGGAAAGCAGTGAGTGGACAAAATGCAGAATGGATGGCTTTTGGTCTGTTCACTGGTTCGGTCTCAGGGTAGACTTTGGAACCTTTGATTAGCCCCAGTAATGACACGAGTACCCTCTGCAATGTCAGGATATACAATCATGTGCTGGATCTAGATGAACTAACTATTTTAAATATGGGCCTTGCTCTGGAAAAAAACGAGGTTCAATGCATCTCCTTGAATTATGGACATGCTGAAAATTTACAAGTAACAAATAGTTTTGATCAAGGTCAGCCCGCGCGGACTGGACACTCTTATACGGCCTATACTTTTTACAGATGCATTAAACACCTATTTTTTTACAGAGCATGACTTAAGTACTGTCTCAATTCTAAATTCCAAAATAAAAAACCGGATAGGGCGAGAAACTCTGTCTCTGTTGATCGAATGACTACGTAGTCTTAGAATTTAAAACCTGGACAATACTTAGAACGGTTTGTGAATTACGGCCCCAGGCCGCTTATCGCAAGCACCAAACTTTGAGTCTGAAGCAATTATCTTAATCTAGCCAAGATTTCGAAATCTCGCAAAATCTCGCAATATCACACTTCTGTGGTTTCTTCAAAACAGCATTCACAAAGGTGGTCTATGGCATTTAACCTATTTTAAAGTTCATTAAAGGCAGACTCATGCTCCTCCCCTAGCCCCACTCAGGGAAAATGGCAACATGGACCAGAATATAGTTATAATCACTTTTATGGGGAAAATCTCAATTTTCAGTTCTCCGGTGCCTTTTGAAAAAAAATACCCAAAAATCTCATCGAGATAGTACGTACTATGGTCAACCTATCCGTTTTCTACCGACATACAGTGTTTTTCGTACAAACCATGTATTGTTTAGGAAACAGTCATACGTCAGCGAGCCAATGTTTTAACTCTTTCCTTACTGTTGACGACACCAGAAGCTTTTGTAGACAGTGTATATCAAGATCAGACTGCACAGAACGTGCAGTCTGATCTCTGGTCTACACTGTCCACTACTTTATTTTTGATTAAGGCCAAACCGTCTCTGCGTCTTGCAGTGGAACTGTATTTATAGCCAATGAAAAAGTTTAAATTATTTACTAAGTAGTGAAAGAGTTAAGGAGAAGACGATTAAGAAAACAGAAGGTTAAGATTGGTCGTATCTCGTATTTTATCGCGATTTCACGCGCGATCTAGCACGAGATATTACGCAGGCATGATTCTGAGACCACGTGCTCTGTAATGACCGCGATTTGCCTACCATTAAAAAGCGTTTAAAGATGTAAGTAGCACTTTTTAAAAGCCTATGTAATGTTCCATTGCACATACAACATCAGACCCTTTTCTGTTTCATTGATATATGAAAGCACCATATTTGTGATTTTTTTCTCTTTGCTTGATTTGAGAAATCGTATATGTAGTTTTCCGGGAATACTACCGTCCACATATTGAGTATACATACAGTGAATAAGATTACATTAATGTGCTTTGTGTGAAACTGACCAAGTCATATTAACGATTTTGACTATCAACTACTGAATCCCACCCGGTCCAGAAGAACGTCATCGATGAGAATGTGATTCTCTTATTTTTTTTTATTGAAATGTTTAACACCTTCTTCGGACCAAAGGTACTTAGGTTTTGATAAACTTCGTCTTTATGACCTTCCTTATACGTGACAAGGTATCGGACTGTATTACACTACCGTACATGGCCCCAGTCATTTGTCCGTTTTTATTTTCACACATTTCTGAATTGGGATGAAAAAGGCCGTTAATTTCATCGTGTTCTACGGTAATTTATCGTCGATCTAGGACTTGGAATGGAACAGATACATATTAAGTGAGTAAATAAGGCTTAAGACTTTGGAGATTATTATTATTATTGTTTTTTTTTTTTTCTATTCCCACCGTGAAATGGAAATATTAATATCGCAGTGAATATATTGCACGAAGGAAATTTGAATGTCACCTTTGAAATAACGTTGTGATCCTGAAAATAATTTTGATCAATCTGTTTTGTCCAAATGTCACACTTGGAACTGTAAATAACTCCCCACCCCCGAAGAAATAACCTTTTTTTGCAAATCTCAAAGTATACCCTGCATCAAATAACTTTGCTGAAGCTTAGGGTGAGGTGACTAATCCGTGATGCGACTCTATGTTCTGCTAAATCTACACCCTTAAAAAAGCTATCTCAAGTCGCATATGTGCCATGATATGGTTTAGCTCAGTTGACCCAGAACTTGCAAAATTAAACAATAGGGTGTTAAAATGCATCTAAATCTAAATCATACATGCCACTTAAAGGTATGGAAATTATTGTGACGATTACAATCTGTTATTTGAAAGTCGATCCAAGTGTTAGTCCCTGGCAGGAAATTGAATGTTAAACCTGGTAAAAAGGTAAACAAAAGATGGAACAATCTGGCAACTTTTGACCTTGTTTATAGTCATATTCCTGTCAGTGACTAACACTTAATTATCAGAAAACCTTAAACGATAATCTTTACTAGAAGAGTCAGAAAAAAAAAATTAAATGATAATTATTATCGGGAGCACCACAAAGTCTGCTAAAATGATGTTTGACCTACCTTTGAATAGGTAAACTTTTGACTACAATATTAAATTGGTTACACCACGAAAACATCATAAATCTTCTTGTCTGAAACAGAAAGGTCCAGAAAAGATATATTTTGTGTGAACCACCATCAAGAGAGATCCTCATTAGTCAAAGGGGAAATCTTGTCGTTCAGTTATAATCAATAATACTCATATGGTCAAACATAGCACTATTTTGGAAGTCATAGTTTTACATGGAATAATATTATGAAAAATAAAAAAAAAAATCTTCTTGTCTTCTTGTCTTAACCTACATAAACTTATTTTCCACGTACCATCTTGTGGTCCCATACCAAAGTTGTCCAGATTATGGTCTCTGCTGAGAACGCCCATGTTCCAGAGGTCACATGTTTTCAAAGATTAAGCTATACAGAGAATTTCATAACTCTTCTTGTCTGAAACCGCAAGTTCTTGACAGTAAAATTTTATATGTAGTAAATAGCATCATTTGTTGGTCTAATATGAAAGTTGTTAAAAATATGGTCTTTGGGTCAGAGATGATCTTTTCCCGAAGGGGTAGCATGTTGTATATAGATTTATAGAAACCTGCAATTACCTTAACATTCTAAAGATATGTTTATGAAACTTTGCCTGTGATAGATTTTGATATGCAGATTGTGCTTTAGTTATTTCTTTTGTTTCAGACTGAAGCGAAGCTCAAGGTCACTGTCACTTATAACAGGAAAAATTGATATAAGTTCAAGTTTTTATATGCGAGGTTTATGAAACTTAGTGATTTAGTTCGAAGCATACCGATATTGTCAAATCTGTGTTAAAAGAATAAATTGCTAGTCGTTGTTGTTCTTATTGAAATTCTACTGGACCGACAAGTCTGAAAAATCTATAACAATGACTCTAAAAACAATCATTGAATTTTAGGTAACAGAATTTTATCCTTTACTTTTATTTAGAGCATTGTTTCAGAAGAGTGAGTAGTTGTTTAAATAGGCAGGGTAGTAATTCCCCCCCCCCCCCCCCACATCCAACTACCAGAAATTTACGTGATGGGTTGATAATAAAGTCTGCGATGTTTTCCAAAAGCCATCTTGGTAAGGGTCGATAAAATAGGGTGTGTGAAGTTGGCAGTAAGTTCGATAATCGGAGTTCGATATTCAATATCGAAATGAATATGCGGATGAGTTGAATTTCATGCCGCAGTAAATTCGCTTTTTTTTCAAACTCAAGGGATAGTTACGAAAATTAATGAATCCTGATTTGAATATCGAAATGAATTTCATGCTAGCAGCAGATTCGCGTTTTTTCATCTATGGGCATAAGGATGGTGTATGAAGTCGAATGTCGATTTGAATATCGAAATGAATTTCATGCCAGCAGCAGATTCGCGTTTGTTTCCTGTATGGGCATATGGATGGTTTATGAAATCGAATACCGCTTTGAATATCGAAATCAATATCATGATAGCAGCAGATTCGCGTTTTTTTATGTATGGGCATAAGGATGGTGTATGAAATCGAATGTCGATTTGAATATCGAAATGAATATCATGCCAGCAGCAAATTCGCATTTTTTCATGTATGGGCATATGGATGGTGTATGAAATCGAATGTCGATTTGAATATCGAAATGAATATCGTGCCAGCAGCAGATTCGCGTTTTTTCCTGTATAGGCATATGGATGGTGTATGAAATCGAATGTCGATTTGAATATCGAAATGAATATCGTGCCAACAGCAGATTCGCGTTTTTTCCTGTATAGGCATATGGATGGTCTATGAAATTGAATGTAGATTTGAATATCGAAATGAATTTCATGCTAGCAGCAGATTCGCGTTTTTTATGTATGGACATCAGGATGTTGTATGAAATCGAATGTAGATTTGAATATCGAAATGAATATCATGCCAGCAGCAGATTCGCGTTTTTTCATGTATGGGCATTGGGACGGTTTATGAAATCGAATGTCGATTTGAATATCGAAATGAATGTCATGCCAGCAACAGATTCGCGTTTTTTTATGTATGGGCAAGAGGACGGTGTATGAAATTGAATATCGATTTGAATATCGAAATGAATTTCATGCTGGAAGCAGATTCGCGTTTTTTTTTATCTATGGGCATAAGGATTGTGTATGAAATCGAATGTCGATTTGAATATCGAAATGAATTTCCTGCTAGCAGCAGATTCGCGTTTTTTTATGTATGAGCATAAGGATGGTGTATGAAGTCGAATATCGATTTGAATATCGAAATGAATACATGCCAGCAGCAAATTCCTATTTTTTCATGTATGGGCATAAGGATGGTGTATGAAATCGAATGTCGATTTGAATATCGAAATGAATAGCGTGCCAGCAGCAGATTCGCGTTTCTTCCTGTATAGGCATATAGATGGTGTATGAAATCGAATATCGATTTGAATATCAAAATGCATATCGTGCCAACAGCAGATTCGCTTTTTTTCCTGTATAAGCATATGGATGGTCTATGAAATCGAATGTAGATTTGAATATCGAAATGAATTTCATGCTAGCAGCAGATTCGCGTTTTTTATGTATGGACATCAGGATGGGGTATGGAATCGAATGTCGATTTGAATATCGAAATGAATATCATGCCAGCAGCAGATTCGCGTTTTTTCATGTATGGGCATTGGGACGGTTTATGAAATCGAATGTCGATTTGAATATCGAAATGAATGTCATGCCAGCAGCAGATTCGCGTTTTTTTTATGTATGGGCATAAGGACGGTGTATGAAATCGAATATCGATTTGAATATCGAAATGAATTTCAAGCTGGCAGCAGATTCGCGTTTTTTTATCTATTGGCTTAAGGATTGTGTATGAAACCGAATGTTGATTTGAATATCAAAATGAATTTCATGCTAGCAGCAGATTCGCGTTTTTTATGTATGAGCATAAGGATAGTGTATGAAGTCGAATGTCGATTTGAATATCGAAATGAATATCATGCTAGCAGCAAATTCGCATTTTTTCATGTATGGGTATGAGGATGGTGTATGAAATCGAATGTCGATTTGAATATCGAAATGAATATCATGCCAGCAGCAGATTCGCGTTTTTTCCTGTACAGGCATATGGATGGTGTATGAAATCGAATGTCGATTTGAATATCGAAATGAATATCATGCCAGCAGCAGATTCGCGTTTTTTCCTGTATAGGCATATGGATGGTGTATGAAATCGAATGTAGATTTGAATATGGAAATGAATTTCATGATAACAGCAGATTCGTGTTTTTTATGTATGGACATCCGGATGGTGTATGAAATCGAATATCGATTTGAATATCGAAATGAATGTCATGTCAGCAGCAGATTCGCGTTTATTTATGTATGGACATAAGGATGGTCTATGAAATCGAATGTAGATCTGAATATCGAAATGAATTTCATGCCAGCAGCAGATTCGCGTTTTTTTATGTATGAGCAAAAGGATGGTGTATGAAGTCGAATGTCGATTTGAATATCGAAATGAATATCATGCCAGCAGCAGATTCGCGTTTTTTTCCTGTATAGGCACATGGATGGTGTATGAAATCGAATGTCGATTTGAATATCGAAATGAATATCATGCTGGCAGGAAATTCGCGTTTTTTTCCTGTATAGGCATATGGATGGTGTATGAAATCGAATGTCGCTTTGAATATCGAAATGAATATCATGCCAACAGCAGATTCGCTTTTTTTCCTGTATAGGCATATGGATGGTATATGAAATCGAATGTAGATTTGAATATCGAAATGAATTTCATGCTAGCAGCAGATTCGCGTTTTTTATGTATGGACATCAGGATGGTGTATGAAATCGAATGTCGATTTGAATATCGAAATGAATATCATGCCAACAGCAGATTCGCGTTTTTTCCTGTATAGGCATATGGATGGTGTATGAAATCGAATGTAGATTTGAATATCGAAATGAATTTCATGCTAGCAGCAGATTCGTGTTTTTCATGTATGGAGATCAGGATGGTGTATGAAATTGAATGTAGATTTGAATTTTGAAATGAATGTCATGCCAGCAGCAGATTCGCGTTTTTTCATGTATGGGCATTAGGACGGTTTATGAAATCGAATGTCGATTTGAACATCGAAATGAATATCATGCCAGCAGCAGATTCGCGTTTTTTCATGTATGGACATAAGGATGGTCTATGACATCGAATGTAGATCTGAATATCGAAATGAATTTCATGCCAGCAGCAGATTCGCGTTTTTTTATGTATGGGCATAAGGATAGTGTATGAAGTCGAATGTCGATCTGAATATCGAAATGAATATCATGCCAGCAGCAAATTCGTGTTTTTTCATGTATGGGCATAAGGATGGTCTATAAAATCGAATGTAGATTTGAATGTCGAAATGAATATCATGCTGGCAGCAAATTGACGTTTTTTTCCTGTATAGGCATATGGATGGTTTATGAAATCGAATGTCGATTTGAATATCGAAATGAATATCATGCCAACAGCAGATTCGCTTTTTTTCCTGTATAGGCATATGGATGGTCTATGAAATGGAATGTAGATTTGAATATCGAAATGAATTTCATGCTAGCAGCAGATTCGCGTTTTTTATGTATGGACATCAGGATGGTGTATGAAATCGAATGTCGATTTGATTATCGAAATGAATATCATGCCAGCAGCAGATTCGCGTGTTTTCATATATGGGCATTAGGACGGTTTATGAAATCGAATGTCGATTTGAATATCGAAGTGAATGTCATGCCAGCAGCAGATATGCGTTTTTTTTATGTATGGACATAAGGATAGTCTATGAAATCGAATGTAGATCTGAATATCGAAATGAATTTCATGCCAGCAGCAGATTCGCGTTTTTTTATGTATGGGCATAAGAATTGTGGATGAAGTCGAATGTCGATTTGAATATCGAAATGAATATCATGCCAGTAGCAGATTCGCGTTTTTTTCCTGTATAGGCATATGGATGGTTTATGAAATCGAATGTCGATTTGAATATCGAAATGAATATCATGCTGGCAGCAAATTCGCGTTTTTTCCTGTATAGGCACATGGATGGTATATGAAATCGAATGTCGATTTGAATATCGAAATGGATATCATGCCAACAGCAGATTCGCGTTTTTTCCTGTATAGGCATATGGATGGTATATGAAATCGAATGTAGATTTGAATATCGAAAGGAATTTCATGGTAGCAGTAGATTCGCGTTTTTTGTGTATGGACATCAGGTTGGTGTATGAAATCGAATGTCGATTTGAATATAGAAATGAATATCATGCTAGCAGCAAATTCGCATTTTTTCATGTATAGGCATAAGGATGGGGTATGAAATCGAATGTCGATTTGAATATCGAAATGAATATCATGCCAGCAGCAGATTCGCGTATTTTTATGTAGGGGCATACGGAGGATATGTAAAAATTTAATGTCGGTTTGAATATCGAACTGAATTTCACGCTAGCAGCAGGGTCGCTTAAATTTCTGTAATGGCATAACGACCGTGTATGCAATCGAATGTAGGGTTGAATATCGAACTGAATTTCATGCTAGCAGCAGAATCGCTAAAATTTCTTTACTAGCAACAGATGATGCATGAAATCGAATGTAGGTATGACTATCTAACTGAAATTCATGCTAGTAGCAAATTTGCTAAAATATCTGTACGGGCATAACGACTGTGCATGAAATATAATGTAGATTTGAATATCGAACCGAATTTCATCCTCGCAATTTAGAACAATTTGTCACCTAAATATGCCCAAGTACTTATTGTTGTCAGATAGGCTGTTTATTCAAGATGATTGTGAATTTCTTAAAACGCATGGGAGAAGTCGTCTATTGCACAAGATACGTTCTTTCTTGTATGCATGTACATAAAAATAGCATTCACCTCACAAAAAGGTCGATGATTTAAACTAGTGAACGTGAATGTAGTTTCTTTTGTGATTGAAATGTCAATATTGGTAGATAAAAAGCAATGAATATATATTAAAAATTTATCAGTTATAAAATCATCTACAGAATGAACAAAATGGAAATAAGGGATGCATAACCTTTTTTTTTTGTGTGTGTGTGTGTGTGTGTGTGTGATCCTGTAGATTTAAATATAGTTTGACATAGTTTCATTATCATGTCCATTTTATCTCATGTATAGTGCATTTATGTTGTCATTTTTTTTATGTAGAAATAAAATTATCTTTGTACAGTTTTCATACTAGAACATAGAAAGGAGTGCAACTATGTAAGGAGTAACGTTATGTCAATGTTTTATGGGTATTGAAAGACCACATGATACAATAAAACACGGTGCAAGGCTGATTGAACTAAAGTAAGATCATTCAGCTACGTCGAAAAAAGAAATTGAGAAAAATAATTTGACTAATTACTTAAAACCCCCAGACTAAATAAGGGTAACTAAATGTTCTTTTTCACAACCTTTGGACGTCATGCAAAAAATTACAGCATATTTTTGTTATTCTTCATATTCTAAGTGTGTCATGTGAACAGACATTACCTTTACTAGTGTAGACTAATTAAGTACAAGTAGTGGTAGTAGTTGTAGTAGTAGTAGTAGTGGTGGTAGTAGTAGTCGAATTCTGTAGTCATCTATCAGTAATATATTCACCCGTTTCCATTTTTAAGAAACTTCATACTATTTGCATAAGGTTGCCTGTTTAAAAATAGCTACTAAGACAAACGCTTAAAGCAGATAATTTTTTTTAAACTAACTTTCACTTTACATGAGAAGTAAAGTTATATACAAGAAATTGGATTTGATTTGGCAGTGCGGCTACTTAACAAAAGTCCAAACTGGGTCTTAATTTCTACTCATGTGAGCTAAAAAAAAACTCTATTTGTCATAAAACTGTACGTATAACCGACTCAGGTTTGCTTTCAGAAGGTAAAATCTTTAAGGCACAATAATAACAGATAAGAATTTACCATCACGACGACACTTTTATTTTACAACTTGACTCGTCTTCTAGAATTCTGAAGCAATGAATTACAGGGTACTATTTTCACAACTTGCTGCTTGTTTTTTTCGATCTGCTGCTGACATGAGATTTAAATCGCTGACGAAATCTTTATTCGACTTCATAAACAATTTACATGCTCAAATCGAAAGTTTCGCGATTTAGTTGCCGCCATGAAACTAGTATCACTTGTCGGGTGCAGGACAACTCTCCCCAAAGACAACTCGCCCCACAAAAAAATCGCCCCAAGACAACTCGCCCCACCTTCAAAAGACAAGTCGCCCCAAATTCTGAGACAACTTGCCCCATTTTTATTACTATCAACTTAGGTAATACCCCCGTCACACCAAACTCGTTCTCACTCCGTTCCGAATTTAGTTGCAAAATGGACTTTTTCGAACGGAGTGAACGTATAAGCAACCTTTCACGATCTGTTTACGAACTTAATGGACGGGTTAGGACGGGAAAGGTGCTCCAGAACTTTGAGCCTGCTCAAATTTTTTGCCGTCCAACCCTTCCTGTAATTAGACGGAATGACAACGTACTTAAAACGACATTGACATACTACAAACGGAACTGCCATACTTCGATCCTGTCGCAGTGTAGTCGGGAATCAAATGGCAGTGCGTTTGCATTTACCGACAGAAATTGCACGTCCTATCCCGACCGCAGCCCGATTTACGATTTTTGTTGACCGGGTTAAGACTTTCTATGAACAGGTTTGGTGAGACAGGGGCTTCAGGCATTATCAGGCAAAAATTACACGTCCTACCCGCAACCCGTTTTCCGATTATGTCAGGGCGGGGTAAGACGATTTTGTCAGGTAGTAAGACGTTCTAAGAACTAGTTTGGTGCGACGGTGGCCTAAATAAGATAGAGGTCTACAACTGTTATGATTTTTATTCAGTTTTTATATTCAAATGTGTGGTGATTAATGCCATGCCAAATGTTTTTAACGGCGACAATTCACATATTCATGGGTCCTTACTATCTAAAACCCGTCTTTGGATCTGCAGGCAAGCTGTTTCGCCTTCATTTCAACTGAAATCATCGAGAAAGCGCTAGTAAGCCCTTGTAGACTCATGAAACATCGTGGTGAAAAGCATCGTTTTGAGATTGCTCCGTGGGGAGAGGTATACATGTATGTAATTAACCTTTAACCACATAATTCCGAATTTGACGATCCTGAGGTAGACGGCTTTTGTGGGAAAATGTGAAAATGTTGGTAACCGGGACTTTCTCCTTTTCCCACAATGTTTCTGACCCAATAAAGACAAATTTAATAATTTGAGTTCAAAATCAAATTTTACCTACTACTGTACAAATACGACTTCTTACGACCCTGCAGTTGGTCGCATTTGAAAAATCATGGAAAAATGCGCAAGTAATTATTTTTTTACAAGTCAGGGCCGTGGTCGGCTTGTTAAAAGTGGTACGGCTATGGAATGCAATGCAATGGAATGCATTTGGCGTTCCCTGACAGCCAAAGGCACAAGTGTGTGTGTGGGGGATGGGGGGGGGGGGAGCTAGACAGGGGATATCCCCTCTGGTGACGGATGTTTCGGGGCCTACCTCTTGAAGACTTTTTATTTTGTTATAGGGCATATTGCAGGATACAGAACAAAACCCACACTGAGTTGAGCCGAGCCTGTTTCTGTCAGTGTAAAGTACTGTCACACGGGACCTTGATTTAACGTCTCATCCGAAAGACTATTAGTATTTTTAGATGGCCTGCCATGGGGCTCGAACCCACACCTTCAAGTGACCCAAGACTTGATGCTTACACGTCCTACGCTCTACCAGTTGAGCTTTGCCGGCTGGTCAACTCAGAAAGATTGATTGAATTTGCGTTTATTTATTGTCACCACCGGTTTCCCATATGGGCGACGCCCCCTGAAGACTGTTAGTTTTGTTCCGAGGGATAGTGCAACATACAGGTTACAACCAGCCTAAGTTACGCCCTGTTCTTTAACGTGCTCGGTTTATGGCACCGTCACACGGGAAATCGGTTTAACGTCTCATCCGAAAGACTATTGGTAATTATAAATGGTCAGCCGTGGGGCTTGAACTCTCACCCTATAATAACCAAAGACTTGACGTTTACAATTCAGGTACGCTCTAACACCTGAGCAATGCGGGCTGGTCCAATTCAGAAAGGCAGTTTGTCAAAAACTTTATACTTGATCTGGCCGTCGGCATGTTGTTTGATTTCATTTCATAACTAGTTTGTTTGGTGAAATCACTTGTCTAAATATATTCGATTGCATACACCATCTGTATGCCCGCGTTGAAATTTTTGTGTATCATACTGCAGTATGAAATTCATTTTGATATTCAAATCGTTATTCGACTTTATACACCATTTGCATGTATATATGCAAATACAATGTCGTTTGGAAATCTGCTGCTCGCATGAAACTCGCGTCAGTATTAGATTGTACACACTTTATACATGAGCATTCATTTATTGATATCCATTATTGTAATTTTTATTGTTTTTCCTCCAAATCGGTGAACATTTTAACAACAGTAATGAAATATATACAACAGAAAAGAAGGAAAAAAAAAAAGAAGTATTCAGCAAAAATGGTTAGAATGAGAAACATTGCACAACTAAATTACAACCTGAAATGGCAGTTGCAAAAAATATGAAAATCAAGTTTTGGAACTTTGCAACGATAACGAAATGCAAGGTCAAAAAATGGACCAAACAAAAATATGGAAAAAAAAAATAAATGGACAAAATGAACAGACGCGTAGAATAAACGCATTAAGTGAGCAAGTGAATATATATTTATAAAATAGATAGTCACTCAATCACTCGATCCAATCAATCAATCAATCGAGCGATCGATCAGTCACTACCAATAGAAGTGCTCTAGTTAGCGACCCCTTAAAAGATACTACAAAATTTCATATACGACAGGGTAATATGTTCACAAATTATTGTTGGTTTTTACCGAACTGCTTCTGACATAAGATTCAAATCGATGGTGAAATCTTTATTCGATTTCATAAACTGTTTACATGCTCAAATTCAAAGATTTCATGGATCAGCTGCCGACATAAAACTCGTATAAATTATTAATTCTACATTTGTTTTCATAGACCATTTTCATGTCCGCAGAGAAATTATTCCGAACCATATCCTAGTATGACATTCAAAATCGTTATTCGGTGTTAAACCCCATCTATATACACCTTGCCAATGACCATATGGAAATTTCGCAAATCCGTTGTTTGCATAAAATTCGTATCTATATTCAAACAGATATTTAATTTCTTATAAGAATTATAAGTACGGGTAATTTTTTTGTAAAGAATCTAATGCCGTCATGAAATCATATTTAGATGCCAATGTTGGTATTTTTGCGAATCGGCTTCTTGCATGAAATTCAGATAGAGATTTCATATGATTTTTGATTCCAAATATCATTCATATGTCCATATGGATATTTTTGCAAATCTACAAATATTTTTGCTTATCCAAAACCTGCTCTTCATTTAAAACGCCATCTTCGTGCCTAAATTAATATTCGATTTCATTCATTATCTACATCCTCATATTGACTTTTTTTGCGATTCTGCTGCAAACAGAAAATTCACTTCGATATTCAAACCTACATTTGATTGCATAAACAATCAATATGTCCATATAGATTTTCTTTCCAAATCTGCTGCTAGCATAAACTTTACTTCAACATTCAAATCTACATTCGATTTAATAAATCGTCTACGGGCCCGTGCAGAAATTTTGGCGAATCTGCTGCTAGCATGAAATTCAGTTCGATATTCAAACCTGCATTCGATTTCATACATCATCTACAGCCCGTGAAGAAATATTGGCAAGTCCGCTACTAGCCTAAGATTCAGTTCGATATTCAACTCTATATTCAATTCCATACAAAATCCCAATGCCCATACAAACATTTAGCGAATCTGCTCCTAGCATGAAATTCAGTTCGATATTCAAATCTACATTCGATTTCAAAGACCATCCATATGCCTATACAGGAAAAAACGCGAATCTCCTGCTGGCATGATATTCATTTCAATATTCAAATCGACATTTGATTTCATACACCATCCTTATGCCCATACATATAAAAAAAATGCAAATTTGCTGCTAGCATGATATTCATTTCGATATTCAAATCAACATTCCATTTCATACACCATCCTTATCCCCATACATGAAAAAATGCGAATTTGCTGCTGGCATGACATTCATGTCGATATTCAAATCGACATTCGATTTGATACAGCATCCTTATGCCCATACATGAAAAAAATGCGAATTTGCTGCTGGCATGATATTCATTTCGATATTCAAATCGACATTCGTTTTCATACACAGTCCTGATGCATATAAATAAAAAAACGCGAATCTGCTGCTAGCATGAAATTCATTTCGATATTCAAATCTATATTCGATTTCATACCCCATCCATATGCCTATACAGGAAAAAACGCGGATGTGCCGCTGGCTTTATATTCATTTCGATATTCAAATCTACATTCCATTTCATAAATCATCCTTATACCCATACATAAAAACGCGAATTCGCTGCTAGCATGATATTCCTTTCGATATTCAAATCGACATTCGATTTCATACATCATCCTTATGCCCATACATAAAAAAACGCGAATTTGCTGCTAGCATGATATTAATTTCGATATTGAAATCGACATTCGATTTCATACACCATCCATATGCCCATACATGAAAGAACAGGAATCTGCTGCTGGCATGATATTCATTTCGATATTCAAATCGACATTCGACTTCATACACCATCCTTATGCCTATATATAAAAAAAACGCGAATCTGCTGCTAGCATGAAATTCATTTCGATATTCAAATCTTTATTCGATTTCATACACCATCCTTATGCTCATACATGAAAAAACGCGAATCTGCTGCTAGCATGATATTCATTTCGATATTCAAATCGACATTGGATTTCATACACCATCCTCATGCCCATACATGAAAAAATGCGAATTTGCTGCTAGCATGATATTCATTTCGATATTCAAATCGACATTCGATTTCATACACCATCCTTATGCTCATACATAAAAAAATGCGAATCTGCTGCTAGCATGAAATTCATTTCGATATTCAAATCTATATTCGATTTCATAGACCATCCATATGCCTATACAGGAAAAAACGCGAATCTGCTGTTGGCATGATATTCATTTCGATATTCAATCGACATTCGACTTCATACACCATCCTTATGCCCATAGATGAAAAAACGCGAATCTGCTGCTAGCATAAAATTCATTTCAATATTCAATTCGACATTTGATTTCATACAGCATCCTTATGCCCATACATGAAAAAAATGCGAATTTGCTGCTAGCATAAAATTCATTTCGATATTCAAATCGATATTCGATTTCATACCCAATCCATATGCCTATACAGGAAAAAACGCGAATCTACTGCTGGCATGATATTCATTTCGATATTCAAATCGACATTCGATTTCATACATCATCCTTATGTCCATACATAAAAAATTGCCAATTTGCTGGTAGCATGATATTCATTTCGATATTGAAATGTACATTCGATTTCATAGAACATCCATATGCCCATACAGGAAAAAACACGAATCTGCTGCTGGCATGATATTCATTTCGATATTCAAATCGACATTGGACTTCATACTCCATCCTTATGCCTATATATAAAAAAACGCGAATCTGCTGCTAGCATGAAATTCATATTGATATTCAAATCGACATTCGATTTCATACACCATCCTTATGCCCATAGATGAAAAACCGCGAATCTGCTGCTAGCATGAAATTCATTCGGATATTCAAATCGACATTCGATTTCATACACCATCCTTATGCCCATAGATGAAAAACCGCGAATCTGCTGCTAGCAGGAAATTCATTTCGATATTCAAATCTATATTCGATTTCATACACCATCCTGATGCACATACATAAAAAAACGCGAATCTGCTGCTGGCATGATATTCATTTCGATATTCAAATCGACATTGGATTTCATACACCATCCTTATGCCCATACATGGAAAAATGCGAATTTGCTGCTGGCATGATATTCATTTCGATATTCAAATCGATATTCGATTTCATACACCATCCTTATGCCCTTACATGAAAAAACGCTAATCCGCTGCTAGCATGATATTCATTTCGATATTCAAATCTATACTCGATTTCATAGAACATCCATATGCCTATACAGGAAAAAAACGCGAATCTGCTGCTGGCATGATATTCATTTCGATATTCAAATCGATATTCGATTTCATACACCATCCTCATGCCCATACATGAAAAAATGCGAATTTGCTGCTAGCATGATATTCATTTCGATATTCAAATCGATATTCGATTTCATATACCATCCTTATGCCCATACATAAAAAAACGCGAATCTGCTGCTGGCATGATATTCATTTCGATATTCAAATCGACATTCGACTTCATACACCATCCTTATGCCCATATATAAAAAAAAAAACGCGAATCTGCAGCTAGCATGAAATTCATTTTGACATTCAAATCGACATTCGATTTCATACACCATCCTTATGCCCATACATAAAAAAACGCGAATTTGCTGCTAGCATGAAATTCATTTCGATATTCAAATCGACATTTGATTTCATACAGCATCCTTATGCCCATAGATGAAAAAACGCGAATCTGTTGCTAGCATGAAATTCATTTCGATATTCAAATCGACATTCGATTTGATACACCATCCATATGCCTATACATAAAAAAAAAAAACGCGAATCTGCTGCTAGCATAAAATTCATTTCGATATTCAAATCAGGATTCATTAATTTTCGTGACTATCCCTTGAGTTTGAAAAAAAAACGAATTTACTGCGGCATGAAATTCAACTCATCCGCATATTCATTTCGATATTGAATATCGAACTCCGATTATCGAACTTACTGCCAACTTCACACACCCGATAAAATACGGGAATATGTGGTAAAACGTTTAAATAATCAAGGTTTTTCAGTGCCAACAGTGCCTTGATAATGAGATATAAAGTTTTCTAAATGGTGCCAATTAAATGGAAAGGCTTTAACAGATTTAGGTTGTCATACCAAAAGATTATCTCCCGCATATAAAAAATAATAAAGTCTGGGTATAATAAATCACTCAGAATTAAATATGATATCACTTGAACGCATACAGGTGTCAATAAGATTGACTTTGCGTTTCCTTTCTATTTCAACTTTTTTCCACACTTTCCTTTTTTACGTGCATCATTCATCGGCGATTTTCGTTTGCCTTATAGTTATTTTTTTCTGTTAATTACCTTGTACACAACAATTTTGGTGAGGAACAATCACGGGCTTTTGTCTTCAGTGTGGCCCAAGATTAGTCTGCATAGTATAAATTGGTCTGATACTGGGTAGACTCTTTTGGACATTTTGCAAGATGCAGTGCCTTCCCTTGTTATTATGTCAGTCACACAATAGGGTGCTGGGCATCCAACATTGGACATCTAATACCCCCGTCACACCAAACTCGTTCTCACTCCGTTCCGAAAAAAATTGTAAAACGGACTTAAACTGTGTTCGAACGAAGTGGACGTATTAGCGACCTTTTACGATTTGTTTACGAACTTAATGGACGGGTTAAGACGGGAAGGGTGCTCCAGAACTTTGAGTCTACTCAATTTTTTTTTGGCGTCCATCCCGCCCTGTAGTTAGACGGAGTGACAACGTACTTAAAACAAGATGGACGTACTACAAACGGAACTGCCGTACTTCGACCCTATTAGAGACGCGGTGCAGTTGGGCATCAATTGGCGGTGCTTTTGCATTTTACAGACCGAAATTACAAGTCCTATCCCAACCGCAGCACGTTTTTCGATTTTGTTGACCAGGGAAAGACTTTCTAAGAACAGATTTGGCGAGACAGTGGGGCTTCAGCTATTATTAGGCCAAAATTACACGTTCTACCCCGACCGCAACCCGTTTTCCGATTATGTCAGGACTGGGTAAGACGTTCTAAGAACTAGTTTGGTGTGATGGGGGCTTAATGTCAGAATTAATGATTGCTATCATTTTGGCTTGGTTCGTACTTAGTTAAAAAAATGAGACGAATTTCGTAAAAGAAGTATATGGCACGTCACTGTCTGAACCTAAAACATGTAGAAGACATTACGTTGGTGTTTACCCGGACAATAATCGTCCTCATACTCTCACTCCTTTCCAGACTCCTCTACAGATTTAGAGGATTTAAAGGTGGGTATTTAGATTTTTCACATCTCACCAAATTAAAAAATCTATAAATCACTGAAATTTATATGAAAAAACAATACAAATCATCAATAATTAAGAATCATAAAATTACAAAAAAAAACTTTTTTTTTGATAGTGTTCCCTTAAAAGGCTACGTAGCCTCTTAAGTTATTTTTAGATTTCGCGCCAGAAATCAAAAATGCATTGTGGGAATGTCAAGTGACTGGCACGTGACTAATGACGCTTAAATTCCATAACATAACAAACATGTAATTATTTACCATAATGTCTTCTTCGGACGCTATGTTTGAAGCTTCGTCTGTGTATTTCCGGTATGTAAAGGAGCGAGTTGCTCATGTAAAAATAGACCGTGTTTCCCGCCGGTGTCGACCTGGACCGTAGTAAATCTCTAATTTCTCTTATTGTCGGATGGTTTTCGACTACTGGGGTTTTATAAATGAAAATTAAAAGGCTTTGGGAGTATAAAGATTATTTTTTTTGTATTTTGTAAAATTTTGTAACAATCTGAAGGGCCACCTTTAAACAAGCTTGGTTTTTATTCACCAAACTATTCTTATTTGCATGCCTAGTATAAAACTGAATTTCAGAAATTAAGTCAATTTCCTATTGGCTAAACCAAACGGTTTAGCCAATCAGAAATTGTATTACTTTCTACATTTACAAAACTTTTTTTACAGTTAGACCGAAAGAGTATAGTTTAGAATGGTTGGTGAATACTAGTTCCACGGTCGTATATACGTGAAGGGTATATTGTTTTTGGCGTGGTCGCTCAGTCAGTAGATTATTAGCACTGTAAGTCCGATCCCCGATCTGCCTAAATGTTTTCCTCTCCTTGTAAAATAAAAATGTCAAACCAATTAAACACCTGCTTGAACAAGAATCGATATCTAATATCCTAGCCTAAAATCATCTTTAATCGTCCTTTTATACCCCTGCTCATATCGACGACAAGTTTTTTTTTCCAAATCCCATTGCATCTGAAGTAATTTTACCTTAAATACTTAAAATTTAGCCCCTACAGATCACAGGATTTTTCAAACTTTACTGTAAGAGAAGCAACTGTTTGTAACATTGCAACAGCTCCTTTTCTGTCTAATATTTTTCAGGTACATTAAGTCAATACAGACTTTTTTTCATGTTTCCTAGGGCAAAGCTAATGCCACTAGCAAGTTTAGGAAGTTTCACCATTTCCCATGTGACCCAATTACATGTAGGACAATTCGAAACCAGTTACCCTGCTAATAAAATTCTTGCCCACCCCACCCCCAGTAATTAATATATTAATGTAAAATTAAGTTACTAGTAGGATCAAATAAAATCAAAGCGTTGAGAACGCTGAAGTGGTATTTGTCAAGAAAGCCATTGTGTGGAATTAATAATTTGAAAGAAAAAAAGAAATATTATTCAAATATTGGCTTGAAAGTCAACCTACTAAGCAAATGAATACTTTTTAAATTTGGTTGAAGTGAGGGTACTCATGACAAAGTTAGGATTATTTGTGTACTAGTGGTCTCCCTTTGATCATTAGGAGGAGTAGGAGTAACGTCCCTTGACTGTAGGATGCATGATGAATAGAGAGAGAAACCATGTGAATATATAGAATAAAATTAAGTTTGTACCTGAAAACTATGATTTTGAAATATCTTTGGCCGTTAACATTTAATTCCCAACATTACAATAATTTATTTCGATCTATAAATATTCATGCCCTATCAAATGGAGTAGCGCGCAACCATTGGATGAACAAGCCATGGGACGAACTGGTTTTGGAACGAAAAAGCCTAGGACCAAGCGATCGGTAGACAAATTTTGTATCAGTGGGCCAATAGAAGGCTTTGAGCGAGTGAAGCTATTTTCAATCAAAAATTAGTATTTCAACGATCGATGGCCTCACCTAGTGTATTTTAACATGCCATTTCCAATTACATATCTGAGTTCTACCGAAAAACTCATTTGCCTGAGAAAAATTGAGTTTAATTGGGTTTATTTCCTTCGGCTTTGCACAAAATACGATGCATGGTCTTCGAAATTCAATATTGAACTCATAGTGGTATTGTCTTCGACAAATACCACAAAAATACTAGTAAGAAGAAATGCTGGTATTTGGATCTACATCATCCGATAGCAGTGAATTTTTCCGACAAAACAATATTTTGGCCATGCTCGATGAAAAGCGGGTTCAATGCATCTACAAAAAGTATCGACACTGCCTAGCGCAGGCTGACCTTAGTCGAATTATTTTCTGTTGGTAAATTGGTCGTTGGCATGTCCAATGACCTTACTTACCTCATGATTCAGTAGGTTGTAAGACAAAATGGGTTTTATGGCCAACTAGTTATATGACGACTTGTTTAGTGTAACACAACACGAAGATAGATTAAGCTCTCTTTTCAAGAGCATGGCTAATGTAAAATCCCAATACATGTAATTATTTTTCTCATTATAACCTGGAAATAGAACTTTACTCGTACCTGTTATAATTGGCCTGTAACACTCGAAAAGGGGTCTTCGGACATTTGCGAAAATTGTCGTCTCGCATCAGCCTGCGCACTCCGCGCAGGCTAATCCGAGACGGCACTTTACGACTACATTAGATTTTGTGCTACAGTACACTTGCGCAAAACAGAAAATTACATAAAAACGGAAAGTGTCCTTTCGGATTAACCTGCTCGGACTGCGCAGGCTGATCCGAGACGACACTTTACGCAAATGTCCGAATGCTCCTTTTCGCGTGTTGCAGGCCTATTCATCTAGCTGTTTCAGGGTGAGCCACTGATGTCACGACCACTCCATCCCGAACTGCGCTGTAACATGCATGCCTTTTGAAAAGAACGTGGCAGCAGTTTTAATTGTTCATTCGAGCACGAAATAAATTGCTCCTAACCCGGTTGGCGCAGTGGGGTTTAGAGTAAGCGATTCAGATAGTTTCATGTGCCAGTGTCAAAATAATTTGACCAGTTAAGTGTTCATTAAAGATCTCAGGGGAAAAACAATAATGTTACACCCTGAGCTTACCAAAACTTTCCCTTGAATTCTAAAACATGACAGTCCTTTGTACAAAATTTCAACAAAGCAGATACACCTCTGGAGATTTGGATTATTTCCTTGCTTGGTCTGCAAATAATTTCATTTATTAAACGGCGTTCAACAAGCATATGTATAAAACACTAAAGAAGAAATAAAACTCGTGGTTTATTCTGAGCAATGCACTCTCCAAGGACTAGCATGGAATGAAGTGACCAAAATGAATACGGTAAAATATCGATACTTCAAATACGAGTGGTAAAAGGGAAGGACTTTTAATAATCATTCTTATTTCATTGTTTATTGTAAACCAAAGTACTTTGGGTTATGTACATATTTGTTCACCCCTTAGTGTGTATACTTATTTTACCCTTATGCTGCTAAGCACGACCCAAGAACCTTTTGGGGACAGTGTAGATCAAGATCAGACTGCACAAAACGTGCAGTCTGATCTTTGATCTACATTGTCCGATAAAGAGATACTTTTCTCCAAAATCTACGTTTGATGTAGCATTCTTCGGGTTGTTTACTATCGGCTTGATAGTTCCATTTAAGTTATTTAGCTGGATAAAGGTTAAGAGCAAGCAGAACTGCTGGTACATTTTTTTTTCAACGGCATGTATGTATCGGTCAATACCTCGAATAATCGCACGATGGAATTATGGCGATTTGACTATAGCTTGATATCTTGATCACGTGGTACTCTCTATCGACGAAAAACGCCGACATATCCGCATGAAGCGCTCTGCCGATTAGCGCCGCGCTATGGGGCTCGTGTCAAATCTATCAACCCGTCATACAGTTTATCTGTGTAATTAAATTTCTATCATCCGAAGGGACTTATTTTGGAATCTATGCTTACGATATTCAGTGAGTTTAAATACCGTCCGAAGTACGCATCTGGCTTTGTATCAGATCGAGTAAGATTGTCTGCTTTTCCCGCCATTCATTCATTAAAAGTTTCTTTGCAAACAGATCGAATTGAAAAAAATCAAGAATATCTAACTTATATTTGAGCAATGCTGTGGCAAAAAGGAGGTTAAATACATTTCCGAGATCCAATATACCATCACATCAATCATAAATCATCACATAATTCTTGATCAATGAAATTCATTTTGTCTAGCAATCGACTAATGCGGTTAACTGGTCCTTTGAGCTGTAGGAAACTGACCAAAAGCAAAAACTTTCGACCCAAGTCAGCCTGTGCAGACTGCGCACGCTGACCTTGGTCGATACTTTTTGCAGATGCATTAGATACCATTTTCACAAAGCATAGCTCTTTTTTTTTTTCATTTTAACTGTCAGAAGAGCTTACAGTGAAGCTCTAACATCAGACCACGAGTCCTGGACAATCTGATTCGTAAATGTATCTGATTTCTTCAATATCCATTTTTTTTTTTTTGTTATATCAATTGCTAGTTAAAATCAAATTTTCCTTTCTCTGAAATTGTTGCGTTATCTATTTCCTTTAGGGTCGAACAAGGTCTTATTTTCAGGTTAAATCTTTCACTACGAAATAAAAATTCCACATTTTTTTTCCATTGGCTACAAATAAAGTTTCACTGCAAGATGAATAGACAGTTCGGTCATAGTCTAGATTAATGTAGTTCACCGTGTAAACCTGAGTTCAGACGGCACGTTTTGTGCATTCTAATCTTATATGCACCGCCAACAAAATGTTCTGGCGTCATGTGAGGTACGGAAAGAGTCATTGGGATAAACACTGTCTCAAATTGCACATCTTAGTCAGTCATTTGGGCAGCGTCCAGTTTTCTAGCTATCACTCGGATATCTCAGAGGGCTTGTTTATTGCAAAACTTATCGCCTAATGACGGTAGTAAATTGCTATCAATTAAGTTGGCAAATTAATTATTGCCACTAATTGCTGAAATAAATTGAGCAACGAGGCAAGATCCCGGCATGCCATCTGAGAGCACGTGATATGTTAATTAAGCCTATCTTTTCTTACAAAAATGTTTAGATACTGGATTGGCAATGAAGGATGCTCTTTAATAAAACGGTTCATGAGTAACACGCCTACACTTCATTTAGAATAGAGCATAATAAGAAAAATTGCAAGATCTTTTTTTCTTGTGTTAATTTCATTCAGTTTTCTAATGGTGAACCTTTGCAAAGTACCAATTTTTATGAGCCATGCTCCGGCAAAGGGGGGCTTAATGCATCTCTGTGATCCATGGTACCAAGCAAGCCATAACATAGGCCTACTAATGGATCAATAATATCCACTTTTTTTTAACAACCAATTTATTTTTGAGATAGACTGGTCCTTGGACATACAGAAAATTGACCAATAGCGAAAAGTTTCGGCCCATGTCAGCCTGCGCGGACTGCGCTGGCTGACTGGAACGATACTTTTCGCAGATGCATTAAGCCCACTTTTCACAAAACATGGCTCATATATTATATATTTAAAAAAAATCACTGAATGCTCTTTGAATAGGGGTTAACGCATATGCAAAAAGTATCGACTCAGGTCATCCTTCGCAGTCCGCGCAGTTTGACCTGGGTCGAAACCTTTTGATTTCGGTCAATTTTCTGCATATTAAAGGACCAGTGTACCTCATGATTTAGTCATTTGTAAGACAAAATGGATTTTATGACTTGTCTGGTGTAATACATGACGGAGATGCATTAAACCCTCTTTTCACAGAGCATGGCTCACTGACTTTTCTATACGTCAATACATTCTGAGACGGTTACGCCATACACTGGCTACAACAGTAAAACAGGGATTTAAAACACTGATTTAGCAATTTTTGGCAGCGGGTTTACCCCGCTGTCATAGTTCCTACATCATGTATGCATGTATATACTGGTTTTTTGAAGCCTATTATCGTTATCTAGGTCAGATTTTTGCTTCCGGCAGGTTTTTCCTGGATGAGCATGTAAACAAAACCAGTTTCGTACACTAACAAAATAGTTCTGCCAGTGATATTCAAACAAAGCAGTTCAACTTGATACTGTACGAGTATGTTCTCTGAAAAAAATTAAAACATCATGTTTCAGTTGTCTTTTTGATTTAAGGTAACAAAAGATTTTCAGCTTAAATAAAACAAAAACCGTGCCGGGTTTAACACCTCCCCACCATCTGGCATATTTATACAACAACATACCGCGTTGCTGGAGAAATCGGACCCCGGTGAACTCGTACCCTATCCTTAAAGGTAAGAGTTCTCTGGAGAACTTTCCGTTTTGATTAATATTAGTTTACGGGTAAAAAATCATCATAGAAAACACAAATGAGTAGCACGTATTCGGAGTCAGAAAAGAAATCCGCTGCCTTCAGTGCGTTAGCGCTTTGATCAATATTTGTAGCCAACAGTGATAATTTTATTTCATGCTTTTCGGTAGTTTATCGAGAAATAATGGTGGATTTTAGTTTGATATTACATGGTTACGACCAGTGAAAAATACAGATTTTGTATTTTCGAACTCTTCAATCGAAGTTGAAAACAGTAGTTCCCACGCACAAGTTACCTGGGTAAACATCGTGAGCCGTTCAACCAGATGGAAACATGACGTAATTTACGTGCATTTACACTACATTTCTTGCGCTTTATGTAGATCTAATATTGTAATGTGTTCTTATGTGGAGGGTGTACGCCATGGGAAATTACCGAAAGCAAATGTACTGGATTTTGACGAATGTCTCCATAAAAAAGGGGTTAGAAGCATGAAATAAATAGAATAGTTTTCTTTTTTTTTTTTCGGTGAAAGATCGAAATTTATTTCATCTCGTGAATATCATCGATAATATTTTCACTCGATATTACCGATGAAGTTCACCCGATGAAATAAATTTCAATCTTTCACCGAAAACAACAACTATCCTCTATGTATACTTCCAATTTAAACCTTCGTTGTTGTGCATCAATCTTCTAAAAGTTCTTTCATTCGAATTCAAAATATGGAGTTACCGTGAGCTGCAGGAATTAGCTGAGACGAAGGAAATACGTATGCTGTCGATATAATCTTAATATGCACTTACTTTATCCATTATTAGTGACTTTTCCGTTTATTTTCTGTCGTTTATAAACTAAACTCGCCAAAAAGACACGAGAACTAATGAAATCAGCAGCTAGACGGTGACTTCACAAACGGTCACTCGTTCGAATGGTGCTATCATACTGCAAAGAAATTTCTCGCAATCTGATTGAATAATATGCCCGGAGCAAAAAGTCATGTACACTTTCAAAATCCAGGGAAAAGCAGTTTTCCTTTCGGGAGCCGCGTATACTTCACTACACTTTCAACATAACATCCAACATGGCGTCGTCGATGGATACGAACCGCCAGCAAGACAAATATACTGATTAGTCTGCATCATATTATACTAGGTCCCGTTGATGGTTGTCATTTAAGTGGAAAGAATGGATTATTTTTGGGAAAAAATGAATATATTTCCATATATCATCGTTTGTTGTCATTCTAAAACAAATACACGGGGTTAAAAGGAGCCTTCCCTTCGTCAGGTAAGCAAATTGTGAAATGTCGAAACTCATACATTGTAAAGTTAAAAGGATAACCTAATGGTCATTCGAGGCAACTAATGGTTGTTTACTCTTGCCAAGAAATCATTAAAATGCATAGTTACTAACCTTGAAGGTTTTTAAATCCATGTTTAAACAAAAATACGCCGAATGTCTCTCGCAGTGACATCATCAAGTTCATGCACCAAACTTCATATTTTAGCAAGATTTCAGTGACGTCAGTTTTCAGTGACGTCAGTTCTCATTGAATTTGGGCACTCTAAAGGGAAATTCGATTTCGTCAGTGTACTTAATTCGTGACCATAAAAGAGCGAAATTTGCTGAAGGCACGTTGGAATGGTAAAACTTTGCAGTATAATGAATTCGTTGTACGGTCAGATGGCGACATGATTTGGCACAGCCGTGAACAAGTTTCCAAGTCCCCTGCCAACTGACCGTACGGCAAATATTATTATACTGCAAAGAAATTTCCCGTGATCCGATTGGTTAATATGCCCCGAACATATATCATGTACACTGTCAAAACCCACGTAAAAGCAGTTTCCCTTTCGGGAGCGCCGTATACATGACTACACTTTTAACACAACATCCAAATCGGCAGCGTCGATCAGTCGGTACGAGCCGCCCACAAGACAAACATACTGAGTAGGCTGCACAATATTGTTACTAGTTTCCCTTGATGGTAGTCATTAAAACGGAAAGAATGGATTATTTTTGAAAATAAATGAATATAGAACTTTACATGTATTAAATTATCATTTGATGTCATTCTAAAATAAATACACGGGGTGTTAAAACGAGCCATCCCTTCATCTGGTAAGCAAACTGTGAAGTGTCGAATTTCATATATTGTGCATAACGTTAAAAGGATAACCTAATCGTCGTTTACTTTTGCCAATAAAACATTAAAATGTATAGTTACTTACCTTGAAGTTGTTTAAATCCATGTTTAAATAAAAAATACGACGAATGTAAATCGCAGTGAAATCATCAAGATTATGCACCAAACTGCACGTTTTACCAAGGTTTCAGTGACGTCATTTCCCAGTGACGTCAGTTTTTATTGAATTGGGGCACTCTGAAGGGAAATTCTATTTAATCAGCGTACTCAATTTTTAAGACCATAAAACGGAAATTTCGCTTAACACACGTTGGAATGGTAATACTTTGCAGTATAATAAATTCGTTGTACGGTCAAGTGGCAGGGGACTTGGAAATCTGTTCACGGCTGTGGCGAATAATGTCGCCACCTCGCCTTCGGCTCGGGGCGACATGATTCACCACAGCCGTGAACAAGTTTCCAAGTCCCCTGCCACCTGACCGTACAACTAATAATGTACTGTCTAAAACATTTTTTTTTTCGCTTTAACTTTCCCAATATGGACGGAAGCAGTATTACATCACTGTTTCTCAGTTCGGTGCAATACTATATATACAATGAAAAAAGTTGAATTTTACACATCTGAAGTAAAAGCGCTCATATATATGTGGCTTTGTTCGATGATTACTTCCTAGATACCTAGTCAGTGCTTTCGACAGCTTGCAGGTAGTACCAAAGGTTGACGCATTTCGTCAATTAATTCGATCGAACCCACAACGTCTGCCGAGAAAGGCTGCGGTCCACCCTTGCACCACTGTTTCCAAAACAAGTATTCATGAGCAGAATTGTACTTACATGTAGGCTGAATGAAGATCGGCGAGTCTATAATGATTCTACTTTAACAGGTGGCTTTATCTATTTGGCTGCTAAGTGCGACTCACTGACCTTTTGCGTACAGTGTAGATCAAGATCAGACTGCACAGAACGTGCAGTTTGATCTTGGATCTACGCTGTCCGATAATGAGATATTTTTCTCCAAAAATTAGTTTGAAATAACATTATTCGGGTCTTTCTTTTCGGCTTGAAAATTTTATTTAACTTGTTTAGGAGGATAAGGGTTAGAATGAAAATAAAAGAAATAGTTGAATAGAAAGAAAGAGAAAAAAATCGCATTATGCACGTGCTACCTATCTGTAGGAGCTCTATCCTCGTTTTACATGATGGCTAATGACTCTTAATTGCTAATTACATCGCTAGTTACTGATCATCACTTATCAAGGATCGTTATCGTGCCAATATATTCTCTAGATACACCTTTAAATACCTTCTCCCTTGTCACCTCTAGCTACTGCATCCCAGTCCCCTAGATCAGGATTTTGACATCGTAAGGTCCCTTTGCGGACAGTGTAGAATCAAGATCAGACAGCACGGAACGTGCAGTCTGATCCTGAATCTACACTGTCCGCTATTTGTCAGAGTAGCCAGGACCAGCAGATAACTTAAAAGTACTATGATTGGGTCTGTTTATGTTATAGACATGTGCACATTAGTTGATGTCCACATTAGTTAGAACCCCGGCTCGGCCGAAACTCTTTTTATTTCCGAGAACGGCCAATGAAAACAAGTACAGAAATTATTTATCTCTGAACCCTGGACAGCGTGTTGACTCTTCTCCGCGTGGGAAGCAGCCAGTTGCTCGGAAAGGTATTTGGGCACTATGTGGGTCGAAGAAGCTACAGGAATGAAAAGGTAGTTGTACTTATTGCCATTGCAGGACTATAGTCGTATTGAAGTACAGACGTACTGGAAACTACATTAGTTTCATAAAAATATGCCTAAAAAAATTTGCCTAATACATGCCCTTTGATCGCTTATCGAATTCATTTATCGCATAGATATCAACGAGCCAGGGTTTCTTTTTTTTCGGAGAGCGCATAAGGTAAAGGGCGAAATTGCTTTTCCCCTGGCGGCATAATTGACCGTTTATTTTACGATTCGTAATCCAATCACTGCGAATTAGCGCTATCAATGCTTTCTGCTGACCCTTGAGTGATGCTTTAGATACACATGGAAATTGCTTTGCACTTACCTTATTCTCGAGTATCATAAAAACAGGGGCTTCTGTTCAGATATGTTTAAATGTATGTTGTTATCAAATTCTTTGTTTTTACTTTATTATTCCTAAATCTGCTAAAGAAATGATACAGACATTCTCAACCATTGCAAAATTCAAAATATTACAACTTTAAGACTGTTCCTTACAGAATTACAGTAATACTTTGATATTTCGAGGTCTAAAGGGGACAAGTAAAAGTTTCGAATTATCGCGATACTCGAAATATCCATAATGTTCATCAAAACAAAAAGTACCATCGTATGTACTATCCACCAGCCGTCTTATTTACATCATAACTTGAACCTGGATTCACGGGTGCGTGCTGGTCTGAAAGTCTCGTTTACCTTGCTTAAGGGTACATTATAACCACCGGGGCCAGAGGTGATGAAACCTTAGCCTAGACAAGAGCAACCCTTCAACTTGCATCTATTTGGGTCTTGTTTCTAAACTGAAAATTTCTGTTAACTGTGAGGTTTATGCGGCGGTGCTTTACCGGCAAAGCCTACGGGTGTATATAGCATTGAGTCTATCATCAACTGCTCTTAATCCTTTGGCTGCTAAGCGCGACTCACTGACCTTTTGCGGACAGTGTAGATCAAGATCAGACTGCACAGAACGTGCAGTCTGATCTTCGATCTACACTGTCCGATAAGGACATATTTTTTTCTCTCAAAAATATCTTTAAAATAGCAAAACTTGAGTTTCTACTATCGGCTCGAAAATTTCATTTCACTTATTTAGCAGGATTAGGGTTAACTCTTTCACTACTGAATAAATAAATCGCATTTTCTCAAAAACTAAAAATACATTTCCTCGGCAAAGATCAAGACACAGTTCGGTCATCATCTAGAATATAGCAGTGGACAGTGCAGATCAGAGATCAGACTGCACGTTCTGTGCAGTCTGATCTTGATCTACACTGTCCACAAAAGCTTCTGGTGTCGTCTACGGTATGGAAAGAGTTACTTCAATTCTTCTATGCTTCCAAAATATGTTTTTGCTAGGCTGAGAGAGATTGTCTCGGCAAATCAAACGGTTTGTCCTATAATTTCGAAGGATATGAAGATAGTGAAAAGTTTGGGAATACTAAAGGACCCAACTCGATCGAAACATTCTACATAAAAGCAACACTTCGGGAAAAGAGGGTTTAATGCGTCTCCCTGAAGCATGATACCAAACAAGTTAACACATTATTAGAGATCTATGAAATACATTTAGTCTAAAAACCGACTGAATTTCGAGGTACAATGGTCATTGGGCATGACGAAAATTTACAAAAAGCAAAAAGTTTCGACCCATGTCAGCCTGCACAAACTGCGCAGGCTGACATGCGTCGAAACTTTTTGCAGTTGCATGAAGCCCCCTTTTTCACAGAGCATGACTCATAATTTTTGGAAAAGATTGGCTCCTAATTTCTAATATTTCATCGGCAATGTAAAATGACGCATTGCAATGAAAACATAATTCAAATATTGTCACTTTTTTATGGCAAGTATGCCGAAATTGGGCGAAAAAGGATAGGTCGTAAAAAGATGCACGAACTTCTGAGGGAACGAATTTTGGGGGGATAATTGTTCAGAAGCGAGAGTGTTAGAAACAATAAAGATCTCTTTTTCCCCGTTTATCAAGATAAAGCGCTAATTTTAATGGCGAAAGAGAAGTGCTTTATGGGATCGAAGACCATAAAAATCTCTGCTTTTTATGATGCCAAAGTGTTTGGGTAATTTTGATACGCGACCATCAACAGCAGCAAAGGGGACTCTGCTCTGAAGTGCAGGTTCGCTACAGTCTTGTGCCAAATTCACCGAATATTCTATAGATTGTTGTAATGTAACATTTCAAAACTCGCATGTACAACATCCTAGCCAAAGACAACGTAATTTACTTTCAGTGACCAGTGTTTTGCACCGCTATCAACAGTGTTGCATTTATATTACGACGAAATCTGAGTAACTTCGGTAACTCCTGGTTCTCGCGAGGTTCAGGCTTTTCCGTGCTAAGCTGATGGATGCTCCAACGAGACCAGCTTGGATCCCAGCAGGCATCCTACTGAGAACGTCTGAGTCACAAATCCTGTAAAACCTTTAAAAACGTATTCACGGAGGACAGCCATTTTCTGTTCAAGAAACTCTCATTAAATACTTTTGTTCGTATCCGTCGAAATATTGAATTTTTGAACATTAGAATAAACCGTTAATTTTATTTTTAAGTTCTTTATCAAAATTGTGGCGGACGGCTTTTACAACATCACTGTCAGATAATCGAGGAGACTTTAAAATATAATAAATACATTTAAGCGGCCCCCTGAAAAAAAAAAGGGGGGGGGGCGGAAAGGTCAATACATCTCCCAGATGCATTGTACCAAGCTGTGGATCCATAAACTTACTTTTGTCGAACAACCGGCTGAATCATGAGATAAAAATGGTCCTTTGACTTTCCTAAAATTTACAAATAGCAAGAGGTCTCAGCCCATGTCAGCATGCGCTGACTGCGCAGTGTGATAAGATTCGATACTTTTCGCAGATACATTTAACCCCTTTTTCATAGAGCATGTCTCATTATACAAATACATAGAGGATATTTGTTTTTTACGGTGAAAGATCGAAATTTATTTCATCGAGTGAACATCATCGGTAATATTTTCACGAGTGGCGCGCCACTCGTGAAAATATTACCGATGATGTTCACTCGATGAAATAAATTTCGATCTTTCACCGTAAAAAACAAATATTCTATTTATTTCATGCTTTTAACCCTTTCTGGGGGGAACTTATAATCAAAATCCAGTACCGTTCTTTTCGGTTATTCCCCGTGGCGTACCCCCTCTGCATAGCAACGCATTACAATATTACGTCAAGCGCGAGAAATGTAAGGTAAATTACGTCATATTTCCATCTGGTTGTGAGGCACGCGCATTTTACCTAGGTAACTAGTGCGCGGGAACAACTGTTTCCGCCTTCAATTAAAGAGTTAGAATACAAAAAATCGGTATTTTCACTGGTCGTAACCATGAAATATCGAAAACTATTTCACCGATATTTCTCGATAACCTACCGGAAAACATGAAATACAAAGTACTAATTTAGCCAGAACGTACCGTGGACAATAAGAACCGATACGTAGCTTTTATATTCTCAGTTCTTTACCAGAAATCAAAATTTTATACTTGTTCAAATGAAAGCATGACAAGGTAAATGCAAATCAAAAATTCAAATTTTACCGGAAAGGTAGAAAATATTGTGAGAAAATGGGAAAATGATTGTTATGATAGGGTTGATAAAAATTCTGATTCTTTTAAAGTTTAGAGTGGCTTTTTGCTGAAATATATGGTCTGATACATTGAACATTTATATATTTCTCGGTCCTTGATACCTTCGAGTTATTGCAGTTTTACAGTAATTATGAAATTCGATTCTTGTCAGATTTATTGGAATTATAAAGTATTTAAAAAGGATACCCGCAGTGCTAGTGATTTTATTAACTAAAACAGACCAACTCTTCTCGCAGACTCTCATTTTTCTCCCGGGAGAAAAAAGCGAGAACAAAAAACAGACCCCATTTCTTGCTGGCGACACTTAAATTTCAGGAACACTTATTTGATGGAGCAATTTAAGAAGACATAATCAGAAATAGCGTTGTACAAGATCACTCCAAAACGTTTCTCGTGTTTTCACGAGAATGCAGATTTCCGATTATTTGCGGAGGCTTTTTATTGGACAAAGCAACAAATGATACAGTCCTCTCTACCAAGTGTTCTGACAATGGTTTCTAGACGCTTTTGTGGATGTCTATTTTTAGTGCTACGACATTGATATTTACTTGCAGACACAGCGATTTTTGATATACATGTAAATATTTCAGACACAGGATGAAATTTTATCACAAAAAGCAAAAAACCCTTTTTACATATTTTCTCACAATTTTGCGGTCGTTAACCAAAGGGTAGCGAAACAAAATAAAAATTATGAAAATTAATATTAGGGGCACTAGGTCCACTACAACTCTGATCCTCTTTAACACTGCCAAAGTCTTCACAATTTCTAGAAACCCCTCTCATTTCGTATTTACTAACAAATAAATCAAAAGCTCCTTTTACTCATAGATCTTTTCTTTTTTTTTTGTTTCAATTTACTTTTAACTGTAAATGATATAAAACAAAACCGTTATTTCCATACTGATGAGGTTGGCTTTTACTTTCCTATTTTTGGTTTTTGTCGAAACACTTATAATTGCTGAAGTTCGAAATAAGAGTACGACCGGGAAATTATCGTTCATATCGAACAGTGTATATCCAAGATCAGACTGCTCATTCCAAGCAGTCTTTATTCCGATCTACACTTTCCGCAAAAGCGTAATGGGTCGCGCCCTGTGGCCCAAGAGATAAGTAGAATTCATCTATCTTTACTTTTTTCGAAACAGAACACCTTGAAGAGCGCTACTGTATCTATTAGTATCTGTATTACAATACGTGAACATTTCCACGAGCCCGATCAAAGATGATATAAATCGGAATCACCCAATATTTGGATGTCTTCTACATTTCTCGCACATTAGCGTTTTCGCATTATATCAACTAGCACGAAATAAAATGGTTATTTCTTTGGGTCATTTATTTTCCATTACGCACGAAACAACAAACCGAATGCTCGGAATTATAGACTAGCGTCCCCACATTAACGCTTTACGACACGACAAAATTTCAGAAATGTCGAAACTGAAAGCATTTGCAGACAACAAAATAAATGCTGCTAAAGTGATGGAATTTGTATTTGTGAACAGTTAGAAAGCATTGTGGAAAAAGGAGAAAATGCTGGTTACCAGCATTTTCTCCTTTTTCTACAATGTTTTCAAAGCCTTTCTTTCGCAGGATCGTCTGGTGAAAGGTTAAGTGTCTCTTTGACACGAAAACTCGACAAAGCGTTTCACTTATTGCCAGTTAACATGTACATTTAAATCCTGGACTATTCAAATGGATTTTTTTTTTATAGTTCCAAGTACATGTATTTGTTGGAACTGAAATGTGTCGTGCAAATTGCACATGTTTGTGACTTTTATCAGCAATATTTCTGTTATCCCGCGGCGGTCAGTGCACCTGAACATGCGTTTCTCGTGTTCCTTTACCCTGTGTTGCGCACATCTCCCTTTCCAAGCCAATGGCTGCTTTCCAACATCAGCAGTCATGCATGAGTAAATTAGACAGTAGTAGTATTATTTTGTTCTTTTTCAACCCAATATTCATAAGAAAAAATAAACTTACGACAAGGAAAAAGAAACAAATACTCAAATATTGTAATTTAGCCCAGTTTTCAGACTAAATTACAGACAGTAAAGTGAACGGGGTAGATTGAGATAAGAATGCTAAAAATACTGTCTGGAATAAGCTAAAGCTGAAACTAGAGAAGTTAATGGAAATGAGCCATGCACTTGGGAAAAGGGGGTTTAATGCATCTCCTTAGTCCATGATACCGAGCAAGTCATAACATAATTATGGATCCATAAAATCCATTTAGCCAAACAACCGATTAAATCATGAGCTAAACTAGTCCTTTGACAAGCAAAAAATTTAATAAAAGCAAAAAGACTCGACTCATGTCAGCCTGCGCGGACTGCGTTAAGATTTTGGGTTTTATAACCCAAAGCCAAGTACTAACGTTAGTATTGGTAGATGACAATGGGCGAACGGATAGCTGCATTTTCATTGCGATTTGTCTTAAAGCGCCTTTCACTACTATAGTTGCCTTTGCGACCGGTATAGATCAAGATCAGGCTGCACGAAACGTGCAGCCTGATCTTTGATCTATACTGTCCGCTCTGCTGAAGCACTGTAGACAAAAGCAACCATGAAATTGTGATTATTTGGGTCTTATTTCTACACCGAATATCAATGTTGAGCTTATTCGGATTTCTAATGGTTTAATACTGTTAAACACACCGTTCATTGTCATCAATATCATCGATCTATCAGAAAACAGGGTTTCCAGTCATCAACCATTCTGAATAAGATTTTTAGTCTTATTCTCTGGAAAATTTCTAAATTTTAAAGTAACACAAGTTTTGATTGGCTTAACCAAATGGTTCTGTTGTATCATTTAACATACTACTCACCAGGGCAAGTAGAAAAAAGGAGATACATTGAAAGGAAACCAATGGAAGGTAAATGCCTGTCCTGCATTGTATTGGAAACATGAAAAGAAATGGAGGAGTTGCTAAATTGCTTGTAAGAAGCAAATTCTCCTTTATCAAGAACAACATGAAAATCTATGGGCTACAAAACGTAAAAAAGTCTTATGTGTATTTGTACTGCCATTGATGAAGCTATAAAAACCCCTTTTATCAATTGTGACGGCAGCAAACGCCATCTCTTGACCTACTGGGTAATCTGGGCCAGAAATCATCACCTTTGACATTGACCTTTGACCTATATTGATGGTACAGACTAGATCTGTTTGATGAAGTTATATTTAATTATATCAGCTCTTTGAAATGTGCCAAAATAGTCTTTAGCTTGATTCCAGAATGATTCGTTGATTTTTACTTTATAATCAGGCTCTGCACTCACCGAGCATTCTAAACTTAATTTCGATGCTAAATTCAATGACTTATGAGTGGCTGAGAATTTCAGTCTCAGCCAATCAGAAGGATCCACGATTATGTGATAACTTGATTAGTATAAGGCATCACGGAGATGCATGAAACCCTCTTTTGATAGAGCGCAGCTCATTTCATTTTATTTTCACCAAGTCTTAGAGAGCTGTGTAGGTAGATCTATGTTTTTCATATATAAAGCTGCTTTTTTTCTAAAGACAAAATAGGGTGGACGGATGTTTCTTCTTCCTTGAATAAGGCCGTCGGCCAAAAAAAAAAATGAGAAAGGTCTTTAAGTTATGTGTGTTATTTTTTATTAACGAATATTTTGGCCGATTTTTGTAACTCGAGTGCCTTGAAGCCTAAGGCTGCTATAAGCGATTCACTGACCTTTTGCGGACAGTGTAGATCCAAGATCAGACTGCACAGAACGTGCAGTCTGATCTTGGATCTACACTGTCCGATACGGTATTTTTTCCCGTTTGAAATCAATTTTGAAAACGCAATACATGTACTCGTATTTAGGTTTTTACTATTGAGTGGAAATTTTTGTTTCATTTAGTTGGCAGTTAGAGGGTTAAGCAAAATATTGATTGATTGATTGATTGATTGCATGGTGTTTAACGCCGTTTACAACATTATTTCACTTATATCGCGGCAGCCAATGCACCTATCCATGCTTTCCTAAATAACCATCGTGCAAACAATGGTCAGCGGTGAGAGAGGAATGAATCCTATTGCAATGACTATCATCAATCCTTGGAAAAAAATTGGCCGAGCCGTTAAATAAAAGAGTCTGAAATACCAAAAGGTATAGTTCTTCGATCAGACTATTCGTTCTGTGTATACAATGGAAATTTCATTGAAATCTTCTTTGTAGCCGACAAAGTCGAAAGTGCAGTTTGTGACTACGATAAACGGATGAAGTTTAGGGAGGGAATTGATATTTATCGCTCCGAGCGTCTGTTAACCATCCTCGGGGCCTAATTGTTTTAAGACAACATTATCATCTTTCCCAAGGGGCGTGTCAGAGCCGAACCGGAGCTATTTAATCCTTTACCACAAAAACTGAGTTTTAACGACCCTGAGGAAGAAGGTTTTTGAAAACATTGTGGGAAAAGGAGAAAATGCTGGTTACCAGCATTTTCTCCTTTTCCCACAATGTTTTCTACCCTATCAAAGAAATATTGCACCATTTGAACCACATTGAAATTGACGTCTGCAAATGCTCTCAATTTGGACAAGGCTAAAATTTTGTCGTCTGGTAAAGGGTCAATCCTTGTTGCTATAGTAATCGATTCGGCCTATGTTAATTTTTATGAAATTATTGTGCTAATATTAATTCAATGAAAATGCAAGGAAGTGAATTGTTGCATGGTGACGATCTTATTTGAAGTGAAGTACAGAAAACATTGCGATTAAATGAGCAATTTTTCATTATGAGCAATTTCCCTATTTGTCGCGATGATTTTTAAAAGTAATGTATGGATGCCTCAAGAATATCTACAAAAAAGTTAAGTGTTTATAAATCTTAACCCAAAGAGCGGCGAAGAAAGAGCGAAGAAAACCAACAGACTTTTTCAGTATAGAAATAAGACCAAAATAATTACAATATCAACGTTACTTTTTTCTGTACTATTTCAATAGAGCGGACAGTGTGAATCAAAGATCAGACTGCACGTTTTGTGCAGTCTGATCTTGATCAACACTGTCCGCAAGGGAAACTTTAGTTGTGAAAGGCACATAAACTCTTTCACTACTGAATAAATAAATTGCATTTTCTCAATGGCTACAAATGCAGTTCCGCTACAAGATCAAGACACGGTTCGTTCATAACCTAGAATAAAGCAGTGGACAATGTAGATCAGAGATCAGACTGCACGTTCTGTGCAGTCTGATCTTGATCTACACTGTCCACGAAAGCTTCTGGTGTCATTTATGGTATGTAAAGAGTTCACGGACAAAGTGTTTCCAAATCTTAAGACTCAGGTTGATATCAGGTCTGGGTTTGGCGGCCATTGATTTATTAACGGTTTCTGAACGGTTCTCAACTCCATAACTCAATTTAACACTTTCGTGATAAAAAAGGCTCTTACTTACTTGTATCACTCGTTGAGTAAATAATACCCTTGGGCCAACATTCTACGATCATCCTGAATCTACGTCATGCTCGAAAATCAGCGAAATTTGGCTGTAACTATCTTGATTGTTGCGAAAGCCAGCTCTCTAGTTGGCATTTGTCGATGCTAGTGAGTTCGGGACTTGAGTCATCTCAAAACCAAAGAGACCCGACCAAAAAGTGTTCGAACTTTTACAGACTTAAACTGTCAATCACCGCCGTAACTATCTTAATGTTGCCAGGTATGACCCTTATCCTGATAAATACTTACGTTAAATGAAACTTATAGATTGATTAAAATCCAGAATAATGCTATTTTAAACTTAATTTATGGACAAAAATATCTGCTACTCGGACAGTGTAGATCCAAGATCAGACTGTTCGTTCTGTGCAGTCTGATCTTGATCTACACTGTCCGCTAAAGGTCAGTGAATCACACTAAGCAGCCCAAGGCTTAAGGTTCTCTAGTTTGCCCGCGGCTTGCGATTTGGCAGATCGCTAGTACGAAACTGGGTCTGCTCATACCAACGATCATACAACAGGTATCGCTGGTCTCCCGTCTTGCCGTTCTAACCACGCCAAAAACATTGCTACACTGCTTGTACAGATTTTCCCAACCCGTACCACATTTTTTGTTCCAAATTACGCAATGAAAATAAAGGGAGAAGGAAAATGTCTTTTTTTCCCACCTGTTTGGGAAACATTGTTGGAAAATCAGTAATCGCAATTGCAGTTCATATGCATATACTCCTCTTGCCTTTAAGCCTGTCCGGGTAGCTCAGTGGTTAGCGTATCGGACTCGTGATCTGGTGGATAACAGTTCGATACCCGGTTGAGGCAAACTTTATTTCCGGCGATTTTTCGCCTCTCACCTCTGATGCATGTGAGAAAAGTAGGTAGTCAGTGACTTGGAAAGAAAGTTTTCTCAGTACTGGTGTGAGAAAGCCAGGAAACACATGCGTAGATGCACTGACCGCCGTGACATGACCTATAAGCTGTTAAAAAGGCGTTAAACTCAATTGCAGTAAAAAACCTCTTCCCTTTAATATTTTCCAGAAGCCGTCGATAGTAGAGGCTCAATCTTTGGACCTTAGCGCAGTAACGGGTTACCTCTTACCAATGTCAGGGTAACATTCATGCTCTGTGAAAAGGGGGTTTAATGCATCTGCAAGAGGTATCGACCCAGGTCAGCCCGCACATTCAACACAGGCTGACCTGTGTCGAAACAGTTTGCTTTTTGGAAATTTTCTGCACTTTACAGGACCAGTCTTTCTCATGATTCCCTTGATTGTTGGACAAAATGGATTTTATGGATAAAAATGATAATAATAATGGCCTGCAACACGCGAAAAGGGGCATTCGGACATTTGCGTAAAGTGTCGTCTCGGATCAGTCTAATCCGAGACGGCACCTTACGACTACAATAGATTTTGTTCTTCAGTAGACTTGCGTAAAACAGAAAATTACATAAAAACGGAAAGTGTCGTTTCGGATTAGCCTGCGCGGACTGCGCAGGTTGATCCGGGACGACACTTTACGCAAATGTCCGAATGCCCCTTTTCGCGTGTTGCAGGCCAATTATGATAACTTGCTTGGTGTAATGCATCACAGAGGTGCATTTAGCCCCCTTTTCACAGAGCATGACTCATATATAGTTATTTTAACACACCAGTTAGTCAGCAATAGTCAGCAGTAGAGTACAAAGAGAGAGAGAGGGGGGGAGAGAGGAGAGAGAGAGAGAGAGAGAGAGAGAGAGAGAGAGAGAGGGAGGGAGAGAGGGAGAGAGAGAGAGAGAGAGAGAGAGAGAGAGAGGGAGGGAGAGAGAGAGAGAGAGACAGAGACAGAAAGGCAGATAGAGAAAGAGAGACAGAAAGACAAGGAGCGAGAGAGAGAGAGAGAGAGATAGAGAGAGACAGACAGACAGACAGACAGACGGATTGATTTAATGTGTTTCACGCCGCTCTCAACGGATTTCACCAGCAGTAGGCTAGGACTCTGCCCAAGAACACTCCTGCGAAAAACCCCGTGGATCCAGTGAGACTCGAACCCGGGACCTCCAGGTCACGAGTCTAACACTTTACCACTGAGCCAAGCAGGACTGCAGAGAGAGAGAGACAGAGACAGAGACAGAGAGACAGATACAGAGAGGCAGAGGTACTAACTTTCAGAACAAGAAAAAAAGGGATTTCGGATGGAACCTTTTATCAATAGGAAAGTCTTGTTTTCCAGTTTCCCAGGACAATATTGCTTGTCAAACTTCTGGTGTTAGAGGGCACATGTGAAACCCCCACCCTCCCCATACAAACACACAAAATTAACGTAAATGCAAGAAAGAGAAAAAAAAAAAGCCTTAACGTTTACACTTATCCCGATCCAGCTCGAAATCATATAATGAACGAGTTGAACCATTGCTTAAACATTAGGCTGCTAAGCGCGACTCACTGACCTTTTGCGGACAGTGTAGATCAAGATCAGACTGCACAGAACGTGCAGTCTGATCTTGGATCTACACTGTCCGATACGGAGATTTTTTTTCTCCTAAATATGAGTTTGAAATAACATTATTCGGAATTTTACTATCGGCTTGAAAGTTTCATTTAACTCATTTTAGCAGGATAACCGTTAAAGAACTATCTGGCTTGATTCAAATGGACATATGTAGAAGGTCATAGCAATCAATCAAACGAAAAGGGAGAACGAGGAGGGAAAAGTTTAAGATCAGACTGCACATACATGCAAGCTGATCTTCATCTACTCATTTCGAGATCGATATCAGAAACTGCAATGTCAATAATGCTGGTGAATTAACTAACTACATCGTAAAAAAAAAATTGCAACAGAAGGCTTGAAAAACACTCATAAAAAGTGTCGATAATCAAAATAGACTACGGCTCAACACATGAATACCTTTGAAAGTAGATTGACAAAAAAAGAAATTGCTCATTACGAGCAATTTTCCTTATTTCAAACTGTTTTCAAAGGCCATCTACTGAATGATGCAAAAATTCGTCTGCTTAACTCATTGCCAAACGACAAAATGTGAGACTTGTCCAAATTGAAAGCGCTTGCAGACGAGAAATTAAGTGTGACTTAAAATTTAAAATTTGTTTTATTGAAGAATAAAAAATCATTGTGGGAAATGGAGAAAGTGCTGGTTACCAGCATTTTCTCCATTTCCCACAATGTTTTCAAAAGACTTCTTTCACAGGGTGAGTTAAGGTAAATTCGTTAACAACTCACAGACGCTTGATAAACACTTTTAATTGTATCAAATTATATTGCGAAGTTAGGTTCCATATGTAGATCTTTCTCTTATTGTTCTAATTTACGACGGTAATAGAAAACGCTTATCAATTTCAAAGAATCTATTGGATACGTTATACGTTTGATAATTTGATAATGTTGCCATTAGAAGCCAACGCTGTTTCGGTGCATCTGCTCATTGTAAACGAGCTAAATGTTCATGTTTATAATTGAGTCATGTTCTGTGAAAAGGGGGTTTAAATACATCTACAAAAAGTATCGAACCATGTCAGCCTGCGCAGGCTGACATGGTCGAAACTTATTGCTATAGGTAAATTTTCTGGTCTTCAAAAGATTGATTGATTGTACGGTGTTTAACGCCGTTTTCAACATTATTTCGGTTATATCGCGGCGGCTATTTTCAAAGGACCAGCGTATCTCAAATTTTAGTCTGTTGGCAGAAAAATGGATTTTATGGATCCATAACTACATGATGACTTGCTTGGTATAATGCATTGGACAGATGCATTAAACCCACTTTTGTCAGAACATAGCTCATGTTCTTTTTTTCCTTTTTGTTTGAATCGTGTTGTAGGCCGTTTGCGGCGGCACATTAGTAAATTAATGTGTATTTTTTCACTGACTTTTAAATGACTTTCTGGACAATCATCAGAACAAAGTTTTGGGTACTGGTAACTTGACAAAGGGCAGAACAACGTAATTAATCTTAAAGAAATGAACGAAAAAATACTTTTTTTGCATGCATACAGTACAAGAGCTTAGATTGTTGCATATTCAAATGCCAAACCTCTCACAGCATCTGACAGTGTAGATCAAAGGTCAGACCACACGTTCTGTGCGGTCTAATCTGATAGATTGATTGATTGATTGTATGATGTTAAACTCCGTTTTTAACATTATTTCAATTATATCGCAGCTGTCAGGATACTTATCCATGATTTCCTGGAGTTTCCTTTACCAGTACTCCGCACAATATTCTTTCCAAGTCACTGCCTGCTTTCCCACATAACCATCGTCGAAACAATGGTTAGCGGTGAGAGAGAAATGAATACTGTCGCAATTACTATAATCAGTCCTCGGAAAGAAATTGGCCAGGCAGGGGATCGAACTAGCGACCCTCTGTTCTTAAGTTCTGTAAGCTACCGACTTAGCTTGCAGGGATCGGCACGGTCTAATCTGAAATCTACACTGTTAGCAAAACACAGCTGTGGATATCCTGAGCGTGAAAGGGGGTTAACTTAGCAAAAAATTTTCTGATCCGTAGATTTACTGACAAAAATACAAAATCAGATCTAATATCTGGAATTTTGTTACTTTTCGGCAACAATTCGGGACTGTCAAGTGTGAGAGGAGGAGTTTTCTCAGAAAACACGAGTAAAATATCACTTCCCACTGTTTTCTTGGCAATAAAATCGGTGATAGTTAGTACTAATCTATAATCGCCGCCATTTTCCCTTCACTTAGATATATAGTGAATAGCAATATGTAAGACAAAGAGGACGAATATGATGTTCTGAAAATTTATAACTTTCATACTTGCAATTATAGTTATTTTTGTTTTACAGGGCTTATAGCAAGCATTTACATATATAGATTTGTCATGTATAATAAACGAAATGAATTAAAAGGGCGTTTTTCATCGAATAAACTAGACCAACATATAGAAACAAAACATTGACGGCTACGTTGGCAAAAGTATACACGAAAAATAGCGGACAGTGTTGATTCAAGATCAGACTGCAAATTTTGTGCAGTCTGATCTTGTATCTACATTGTTTGCAATGGCATTACATATTCAGTCATCTTTGCCATACTAAGGTATTAACAAAACCACATAGAATGACTGTATATTCATTAAACAAAAAAAGAGCCGTTACGAAAATCGCGCAAAGTGTTATCAGATGAAAGCGCCAATTGATATAAAGCCGTAATTGCATTGTTTCTGCAGTTATTGATAGGAGAGAGCCATGTTTTCTGTTTCTGTCAGCGCACAAGTTTCATTAAGATCAATTAACTTCCCATCTAAACACCGTGTTCGTTTAATCGAAAACAATACCATACATTTTCTAGTCAATGAGCTCTGTGAGAAGGAATCAAATCGGGATGAAGACGGTCGTTTCGGTAATTTCGAGACAATTTGCAACAATCGTGTTATTATAGCTTCTCCCTTTATTCTGGGAGATGAAAGCGACAGAAATATAGTCCTTTCGACTGAACTCTTGGACCGCCATTGGCGAAATGAATGCATATCTCTTTTTTCCTTCGTCTTTTGTGTAGATCAAGATCAGACTGCACTGACAGTGAATTTTAGTGTTTTTTTTTTTTTCTGACATTTCATTCTATATAAACTCTTTAACCAATCGAAAAACTTTTAGAATTGTCCGAATTCAAAGCAATTGCAGATGAAAAAATTGTTCTGGAAAATATCATTTGCTCCTTCTCCCACAATGTTTTCAAAAGCCTACCTTTTCTCGGCTGTCAAAACTCGGGAATGTGCGGTAAAGGGTTAAGAACAGAGATTACTTAGATATGTAGACGACCTTTATTTTTCAGACCTGTAATCAAAGTTGAATTAATTTGTTTGGCTGAGGGAGACATTATTGTAACAAATACGTTGAATCAAAGTGCTGAAAGTTCTAAACTTCCTCGTTCTTTACAATGAAGCAGAACATAATAAGATTCGGCAGAGTTCACAGAAGTTTTGACAAAATTTGTAGGGTTATAAACTAGACTATAGGATTCCATAAACTGTGTTGGAGATTTATATTTCATCGCGCCAGTATATTATTCTATCTGTAATGCGGCACAAACTTTTATTTGAACGATGAAACAATCGTTTACTCAAATTTTCACCACACGAAAAAGATTCTAATCAACTAAATTGAAAAGTTTTGCAGACGACAAAATAAATTTGGTAAAATGATGAGATTCGTCCTTTGATGGGATAAAAACATGGTCAGAAAAGGAGAAGATGCTGGTTCCCAGCATATTCTCCTTTTCTAACCATGTTTTGAAAAGCCTTTCTCCCTCAGGGTCGTTTTAAACCCGGCTTGGTAAAGAGTAACCCTAGCAATGGCTAAAAATTAGTGTGTCACCCATATTATCATCAGTGACTAATAGATAGCTTTAAAGAGGTATTTTCGAATTGCTAATTCCCGCTAATTAAGGGAACGGAATTTAAATAGCATGTACAAGTAAATATTGTTCTAGTCTTATGTAAAATGTTACGTAGGTATAATTATTTCCTTTAAGTTATAAATAACTTTTACCCCTTAAGCATTACCGAACCCAGTAGCTAAGTCGGTAACGTAAAGGGCGTAAAACCAAGGGATCGATGGTTCGAATCCCAAGCTCGGCAAATTCCGAGGATTGTTGATAGTCACTGCGGCAGTATTTTGTAGGACTATGTTATTGCATTAATATGTTGTAAACTATGTTATATGTGGGAAAGAAGTCAGTAGCCTAGACAGTGTGCTGTGCGTGGTATTAGTGAAGAAACGTCAGGAAAGCTTTATTGCACAAAGTAGCCTGAGGAAGGAAATAAAGCAAATGGCTCTCTCTCTCTCTGTCTCAGTCTGCCTGCCTAGTTGTCTCTCTGTCTCTGTGCCTCGCTGTCTCTTTGTCCTTGTCCTTGTCGCTCTTTCTCTGTCTCTCACTCCCTCTCTCTCTCTCTCTCTGTCTCAGTCTGCCTGCCTAGCTGTTGCTCTGTCTCTGTGCCCCGCTGGCTCTCTGTCCTTGTCCTTGTCGCTCTCTCTGTGTCTCTCTCTCCTCTTTCTCTCAGCCTCGCTGTCTGTTTGTCTTGCTCTCTCGCTCTCTCTGCCCGTCTTTTTTTTTTTCTGTATCTCTCTATCCGTCTTCCTCTCTCTCACTTCCTCTCTCTCTCACTTCCTGTCTCTCTCTGTCTTTCTCTGTCTCTGCCCGTCTTTCACTGTCACTGCTCCATCTCTCTCTCTGCCTTTGTGTCTGTCTGTCCGTCTCTCTGTCTTCACATTCCATTCTTCCCACTCATCAGACATTCGCCTATGACCCGGTCTAATTACTATGAAATCAATAATGATATAAATCGCTAAACGTGACTTTCTACCTCGAATCGTTTACACAGTAATCCCCCTTTAATCTGTGAAAACAATTCAAATCCTATTTACTGTCGAATTAACTTCATATCTCGAAGTTTTTATCTCGAATAATATGTCATATTTGCATCCTCTTAAGTACGTTGTTTTGATAATTTTCCTATTTATTACATTTAAGACTACCCTTAATATTTATTTCCCCATACTAGTTTCTCTTTTATTTTTGTTATCTGCATTTATGTATAGATGACCTGCACTCTGGGAAAATGGTATTTGATACATCTTAAACGGAACGTTTTACCAAGCAAGTTGTCAAATAATTATGGATCCATTTTATTCATTTTCTCTAACAAATGACTGAATCATGAGTTAGACTGGTCCTTTCACATGCAGAAAATTGACCAATAGCAAAGAGTTTCGGCCAAGGTCAGCCTGCGCGGACTGCGCAGGCTGACCTGGGTCGATACTTTTTGCAGATGCATCAAGCCCCAGAGGGCATGGCTCATAAAGATGAGCTGGGCACTGGGAAAAAGGGGGTTTAATGCATCTCTATGATACATTATACCCAGCAAGTCATTACCTTATCATGGATTACTAAAATCCAAGGGCCGACTGAATCATGAGATAGAATGATCATATGACATGTAGAAGTTCACAAATAGCAAAAAGTTTCGATCCATGTCAGCCTGTGCGAACTGCGCAGGCTGACATGGTCCGATACTTTTTGCAGATGCATTTAACCCTCTTTTCACAGAGCATGGCTCATACATAAACGGGCAATGCCAAAAATCTTGAACCTATATCATTCTTTATAAAAAAAGGTATCTGCTCAAGCGGCCCAATTTACCAACCATTCTAAATAGCATTGTAAACCTACGTCTCAAGAGCCGAGCTATGTAGCTTCCCCGGTAAGGTAGATAGTTTGATACCCAGAGGTCGCTTCTTCTATTCCCAGCTTTGGCCAAAGTCTTTCTGATAATTTGATGATAGTCATTGCGACAAAATCTATTCCTCTCTCATCGCTGATCATTGCTTCGAAGTTGGTTATATAGTGAAGCAGCCATGGGCTTAAAAATGATATTTTGAAGAACTGTTAAAAGCAACCCCATAGAAGCATGGAAAGGTGCACTGACCGCTGGGATATAACTGAAGTAATGTTGAAAAACGGTGTTAAGCACACACACACAAAAAAGGAAACTGCTTATGAGGAATTTTTTCTAACTTTCAAAGCAATGCAACTTCTGATTGGCTTATGTAGTTGGCTAAGCCAATCAGAAGATCTGTTACTTTCTGAATTTAGAAAAAGACTTAGCAAGAAAAAAGTTATGAGCCATGTTCTTGCAAAAGGGGGCTTAATGCATCTCCTTGATGCATGACACCAAGCAAGTCATCACAGTATTATACATCCCTGAAATTCGTTTTGTATAACAACCTACTGAATCATGAGGTACACTGGTCTTTTGACATACAGACAATTGACCAATAGAGAAAAGTTTCGGCCCAGGTCAGCCTGCGCGGACTGCGCAGGCTGACCTGGGTCGATACTTTTCGCAAATGCATTAAGTCCCCTTTTCACACAGCATACCTTCATATTAATCCGGGTGACAAGAGTCACCCTCTTAGTAAAGATAAAATTGTTTTACCACTTACCTGGCTATTAGTCGCGTTTCGATATTTTATGAAATAGAAATGCCACCGTTGTTAAAATCATGCAGAGTTTGACTCGGTTGATTACTGATTAGAATTGATTTCAACATCTCAAAAATCCGTCGAACTGTTTATCTTTCCAAAATCGTTCTCGTTTGATCCTTTTTATTCTTGACCATACAAAAAAAAAAAAAACTTGGACTAGACCAAATTGCAAGCAGTTGCAGACGACAAATTGAATGTAGATGAATGATGATTTCTGTGTTTGAAAGCGTAGAAAACATTGTGGGAAAAGGAGAAAATGCTGGTAACCAGCATTTTATCCTTTTCCCACAATGTTTTCAAAGGCCGTCTTTTTAAAACCCTAGATAGTGTGTTAAAAGTGTAAAGACGAATTTCTTCGTCTTGGAGACGGCAACTTTCGAAATCATTGTGGTAAAATGACTATTACATGTATTTGTAACGTTTGTAACGTCGATTATTCTCCCCTCCCACTTTTTCGCCATGTTTGCATGTAACAAATCAAGCAATATTCCAAGATAACTTTGGGACCGTCTTCTGTAGGTTTTTTTTATCATGCAGCAGTACGATAGACATATTTCAACCGAAACATTGTGGCAATAGGTGCTTCTTTTGTCTAATAACAAAAGACCAATTCTATCTTTTAACTCGATATTTTCATGATGTTATATATTCAAGATACATGTATATTGGAGTCGTGCTCTGGGAAAAGGGGTCTTAATGTGTCTGCACAAGGCATCGATCGATGTAAGCGTGCGCAGTGCCCGCAGGCTGACCTGGATCGAAACTTTTAGCAATTGGTTAATTTTTTGCATGTCAAAGGACCAGTGTACCTCATGATTCAGTCCTCTGTTAGACAAAATGAGATGACTGGCTTGGTTCCCTGCCTCACAAAGATGCATAAAACCCCTATAAAACTATATGGGTCAATACTGATTTACAGAGCTTTCAATAGTGTTTTAGTTATACCACAGCCGCAGTTCACATATTTATGTGAATTTTTGATTTTCAGGGAGAACAATGCTTAAATTATTCTGTTAACCTTTAATGGTCTTTTAGTACATGGGACTGAATGGTAAAGGTTTAACATGTGCAGTCTGACCGTGATAGAAAATGTATTATAGACCAAAATACCAGATAAAACAGTACATTCTGCACAGTCTGATCTAGATCTATAGGCTAAGAAATACGATTTGAATGCGCATGACAAAAAAAAAGACAACTTTTTGCATCTAACTGAACAATCAATAAGCCAGCAGTGCTGATAAAGACAGTAACAGGGGAAGTAATCATATATAGTTTAATTCAAACATAATCAAAGGTTAAGTCCCTTCGAAATCAAGATCGCAAGAATCCCAACTATGTTGGTCCCAAAGACACAGTAGCTCAAACATCAGGGCTGATTAAGGGCGACCTCAAGAATACGCAATACGGGAGGTGGGAAGGGGGGGGGGGGGAGTGCGGCTCATATCTGAACGACATAATATTTTACACGTCCAAATTGGAAGCCTTTACAGATGAAAGATTTGAGTGTAACTCAAAAGATGACTTCTGTCTTTGAAATTGTTGAAAACAATAGGCGGGAAAAGAAAAAGTGCTAGTTACCAGCATTTTTTCCTTTTTCCCTATTGTTTTCAAAAGCCTTCTTTTTCACGGTAGTAAAAACTCGGGATTGTTTGGTGAAGGGTTAAAATACTGAAAATTCGTTCTGATAGATAGCCTACTCTTCCGAAAACAAATAAATGACTTCACATGATAGGATGAAGTCATACTTCTCTCCTTTTCTCACAATGTTCTCTACACCTTCATAGACAAATTTAGTCATTTTCACTTTATTTTATTTGTCGTCTGCAAATGCTTTGAATATTGAAGGGTCTAAAATTTTGTCTTCTGGAAAAGAGTTAATCAAAAATGGCTCCCAAACAGATGAAGAGACAAATCATTTTATTTGAAAAGCATGTTAGCCAAAGTCTTTTCCAGTACCAAAGTACTGGTAGTAGTAGTTGTAGAGGTAGAAGTAGTAGTAGAAGTAGAAGTTGTAGAAATAGTAGTAGTTGAAATAGTAGTCGTAGAAGTAGTAGTAATAGTAGTAGTAGTAGTTGTAGATGTGGCGGTAGTAGTGATAATAGTAATAGTAGTAGTAGTACAGGTAGAAGTAGTAGTAGTAGTAAAGTTGTAGTGGTAGTAGAAGAAGTTGTAGTAGTAGTAGAAGTAGTAGTGTTAGTAGGAGTAGTAGTAGTAGTAGTAATGGTGGACGTGGTGGTAGTAGTAGTAGTAGTAGTAATAGTGGTAGCAGTTGTAGTATTAGTAGTGATATTGGTATGGTTAGTAGTAATAGAGGTAGAAGTAGTAGTAGTTGTAGTAGTAGTAGTTGTTCTTTTTCTTATAGTAGTAGTAGTAGTAGTAGTAATGGTGGCATTAGCAGTAGAGGTAGTAGTAGAAGTAGTAGTAAATGTTTGCAAGAGTCAGAAGAATGTTGTAACTGTAAGTAAAGCAAATGTAGCAGCAGTAGTAGTAGTACGTCTAGTATTCGTATCATCAGTAGTAGTCATTATGTTGATGGTGGTGGCGGTGTTGTTGTTGTAGTAGTAGTTGTTGTTGTACCCGTCGATGATGCTCTGGCTATAAAATCTTCATCTACCCAACTCCGTTTTACCCTGGAAGACAACAGGGAGGTTGATCCTTTTCAATACGACAGAATTTTAGACTGGTCCAAATTCAAAGCATTTGCAGATGACAAAGTAACCATGGCTCGAAAACTTGAATATACCGATTGAAGGGTGGAAAACATTGTGGGAAAAGGAGAAAATGCTGGTTACCAGCATTTTCTCCTTTTCCCATAATGTTTTCAAAATGTCTCTTTCTCAGGGTCGTTAAAACTCTGGATTGTGTGGAAAAGGGGTTAACATAAATTATGATTTCGCATTTTTACGTACCATAGGGACTTAGAATGACGCCCGTTGGCTGTCAGATCTAGTGCATGGTTTGAATTTTGGACAATCAGTTGTCGTAACTTGACTCTTTGTGAGATAAGAAAATTTCAGACTTGTCCAAATTGAAAGCATTAACAAGACATACAAATCAAATGAAACTCATATTGATAGGATTCGTCATTCAAAAGGCAAAAAAAAAAAAAATGTGGTTAACCGGCATTTTGTCCTGTTCCCACAAAGTATTCCAAAGGCTTCTTCTTCTGGATCGTTTTGGAAAAGGATTAGACTCGACTGATTGATTGATTGATTGATTGATTGATCGATCGGTCGGTCGGTCGGTCGCTCGGTCGGTCGGTCGCTCGGTCGGTCGGTCGGTCAGTCGGTCGGTCGGTCGATCGATTCATTCATTCATTCATTTATTCATTCATTCATTTTAACATTATTCCAGTCATATCACGGGGACAACTCATTTATAATTGCCCTAGGTTTTACCAATATTAGGACAGAGCTCTGAAGGGTCATGCCTAAAGACGCTCCCGCGAAAAGTCCAACACTCTAAGTGAGGATCGAACCCGAAGATTCCAGGTGTCTGATCCAACACCTTCCTAAAGCTGGAGGATTGTTTGTTTGTTTAGTGTCTAGCTCTGTTTTCAACATTATTTCAATTATATCCCGTCGGCTAGTGCACCTATCCATCTTTCCTCTGCATTATATTCTTCCCAAGCCACTGACTGCTTTGTCACATATACATCGTCAAAACCAATCGGTCAACCGATCAGAAATTGTGTATCTATTTTTTTTCCTATTTAGAATTAAAAAGATATACATATACATATTGTTTGGAATGGATGGTGAATACGAGCCGCTATCACATTGAACCACTTAATTACCTTTTGAACTTGGAACCTTGATTCCATAGATAATTATAAATAAAGTTTTTTAGGTCAGCCCATATCGGTTGTCTGTCAGCAGTTTGAAAAATTAGATGTAAAGTCTGTCTGTTCTGGGATGGCGTGTCACGATGGAAATTTGCACCGAACGCATCAACTGAAAGAAACAAAGAGATATTTTAACTTTTAGGTAACTAAGCGCGACTTAATGCGTTTTTGCAGACAATGTACATCAAGATCAGACTGCATAGCTCGTGCATCCGATCTGGGGTCTATAGTACACGATACGGGTGGGGAGGGGTTCAAGATAAAGAACCCTTGTATCGTGATACAAGGTGTTTACAATCGGTCTAAAATATTCATTTAGTTCTTAAAACGATTTGAGGATTAACAGTTTTTACCATCAAATCCCGAATTTTAACGACCCTGATATGGAAAGCTTTCGACAACATTGTGGTTACCAGTATTTTCTCCTTTTTCCACAATGTTTTCTTCTCAATTACAGACAAATTTTATCATTTGAGCCATCTTTGATTGTTTTGAATTTGGACAAGTCTAAAAAAATTTCTTGAGGTAAAAAATTACTTTTCAAGGTATGAATATAGACTCGACCTGTTTAGACGGCAACCATCCATTAAATCATCGTAACTACGAGCGTAAACATACGGGTAGAAAAGATACGATATCAGACTGCAAGACCTGTTTTTGTTTAATGTACTGAAAGGGTTAAATCTGTCGGCGTCATATGCCATAAACAGGGGTTTTTACGGACGGTATAGATCAATATCAGACTGCACAGATCGTGCAGTCTGATATTGGATCTATAACGTCCGCTTGCTTAGTTAAACCTACACGATTAAGATCTGTCTGAGCTACGGTTGATTGTATTTTAAGACTTCGAAAGAGGTCGAGACTATATGGCCTGCCATACGCGAAAAGGGGCATTCGGACATTTGCGTAGTGTCGTACCGGATTAGCCTGTGCAGTCCGCGCAGGCTAATCCGAAACGACACTTTCCGTTCTTTTGTAATCTTCTGTTTTTCGCAAGTCAACTGTAGGACAAAATCTAATGTAGTCGTAAAGTGCCCTCTCGGATTCGCCTGCGTGTACTGCGCAGGCTGATCCGAGACGACACTTTACGAAAATGTCCGAATGCCGCTTTTCGCGTGTTGCAGGCCAATTATATGAGCCATCTTAGTGATGCATATTACCAAGCAAGTCATCACATAATTATAGATTCATAAAATGTATTTAGTCGAACTACTTACTGAATCTAGAGGTAGAATGGTCCTCCGACATGCAGAAAATTTAAAGATAGCAAAAGGTTTCGGACCCTGTCAGTCTGCGCAGTTCGCGCAGGCTGACATAGGTCGATACTTTTTGCAGATGTATTAAGCCCCCTTTTCACAGAGCACGGCTTAAATATATATATATATATCTCGCCCTGAAAGGATTAACAAAAACTTAAAGAGACGCTGAAATAATGTTTTATAAAAGAAACAAACCGACCTCCCTGAAAACTTCCACCCGCGAATAAGATCGAAAATATGATCAGTGTTTTAGCTGCGTCCATTCTGAGAAAAATGTAGTAAAAATTCTGAAATAATTTAATGTTTTAATTATCTAGACACGTGTTGCAAGTCGTGTCAGAGCGTAGCACTGTTAATTATAATGGTTAGCTAACAGTAAAAAATTATATTTGTATGCATCTGTTGAACTTACGTCATAAATGTTTGATTCAACTCTCTGTCAAACGACAAAATTTTAGACTTGTCCAAATTGAAAGTTTTTGCAAGTAACAAATTAACGTTACTCAAAACATGAAATTTGTCTTTCATGGAAATCATTGTGGGAAAAGGAGAAAAGTTATTTTTATCAGCATTGTCTCCTTTTCCTACAGTGTTCTCAAAAGTGTTTTTTTAGAGCCAGGATCGTTAAAGTCGGAATTCTGTGGTAAGGTTTCAGGCTATTCGTGACGACCAGAGACACTAAATAAGATTTTGCGTGGGACGTAGAACGTGCACTCTGATCTTGTTTCTAAATCTACTTGATGCTAACTCATGACGAGAATCATCTTCGTTTGCAGTGGAAATTTAGTTTGGGACCTTTGAAAAAATGTTGGAAATGAATACATTTTGCGGGGAGTGCTAAGCAAGATTAGCCTGCACATACGTGCAGTCTGATCTTGCTCTACACTCCCCACTGTTTTATCAGTAGTTTCGGTCATAGCAACCAAGTTTAATAATGCCAATAAACTTATTGGAACCTACTTGTGCACACATCTACAATCAAACTTTGGCAGGATAAGGGTTAACCTTCTGGCTGCTCAGCGCGATTTAAGGACGTTACCCGGACAGTGTAGACCAAGATCAGACTGCACAGAACGTGCAGTCTGATCTTGGATTACACTGTCCAAAAAGGAGATACCCCCCCCCCCCCAAAAAAAAAAATAATAATAATAACTTTGAAATAGTAACATTTGGGATTTTACTATCGACTTAAAAGTTTCGTTTAACTTACTTAGTAGGATTTTGGTTAATTTAGTAGGAAAATTGAAAATTGTAATGATTCTGAAGCTATCGACTGGCAAAAAAATGTTTATTTTTCAGAGTTTTAGATAAAAGCATTTGGTAACTTAACTCTTTTCCGTACGACAAAAAATTTACACTTGTCCAAATTCAAAGCATTTGCATATAACTAATTATATACACAGTAAAAAAAAAGTGCTATACCCTCTGTGTTTTTTACGGGTTTGATTTTCTGAAGTGAATGATACGAAGTGGGGTAGAAGTTTGAATCCGGATGCTGCATACACCAACAAACCCGTCTTTTGTCTATAAAATGATCTGAACTGAGGTATCCCTTGACCTTATGGTAAATAGGAGTTTTTTGCTTAAGTATTGCATTCGAATTCAAGAAAAACGAGAAGGCTTTGAGTTTGGTAAAAACTGAGAATGTAATGTCGAAATAGAACTTCTGACAAGTTGAACGTGATCTGCAGAGAATGGGCATATACAATCAGTCAATATCGCGTACTTTTGCCCGGGGCTTGGATAACAGCTTGTAGTCTTGGTCTCATACCTCTTACCAGAGGCTGAAACAGCTTGATCGGTAGCCGATGCCATGAGGTCAAGGCATACCGCAGTTCAGTTCATTTCATAGACAAAATACTGGTTTGTAGGTGTATGCAGCAACTAGATTCGAATTTCTGCCCCTTTTCATTTCATTCGCACCAGAAAAAAAAAAAAAAAAAACACAGGGGTGGGAGAACACTTTTTGTACTGTGTATATGTGCCTCAAATGATGATAGTTTCTGTAAAAGGGTAGAAAACGTTCTGGGACATGGAGAAAGTGCTGGTTACCAGCATTTTCTCCTTTTCCCTCAATGTTTTCAAAGGCATTCCTTGTCAAAGTCAACTCGGGATGGTGTGGTAAATGGGTTAAGCATACCACGTCATCATTTAAAATCGTAGCATCTGTGTTTCATTTACCTGTAAACCTAATATTCATCTTTAAATCAAAGACGACAACGGTACAGGTAAGGTCTAAAACTCATAAATTACGGAGTAGACGCAAGTAGATATAAAAGGAGAGTTCTGGGATTTAGCCACCCCTCCAACCTCCCTAAATCTAAACACATGCGTGGTTCAATTAATTAACCATCTCCCTCTTTAAAATTTATATGGTTGAACTTTTTAAAACCATGGTTAGCACACCACTAAATTAACCATATCATCAACCATCTTTAAAAAAACACAACCACCCAAAATTCAACCACCTCTCTGCTTAAATCCAATTTCAACCATCCCCCCTCCTCAAATCTAAAACTAACCATCCCCCTCCTCAAATCTAAAACTAACCACCTCCCTGCTTAAATCCTTTTTCAACCACCCCCCCTCCTCAAATCTAAAACTAACCATCCCCCTCCTCAAATCTAAAACTAACCACCCCCTCCTCAAATCTAAAACTAACCACCTCCCTGCTTAAATCCAATTTCAACCATCCCCCTGCTTTAATTAATAATATAAGTTATATACCATCCCCCTCCTCAAATCTAAAACTAACCATCCCCCTCCTCAAATCTAAAACTAACCATCCCCCTCCTCAAATCTAAAACTAACCATCCCCCTCCTCAAATCTAAAACTAACCATCCCCCTCCTCAAATCTAAAACTAACCATCCCCCTCCTCAAATCTAAAACTAACCACCTCCCTGCTTAAATCCAATTTCAACCATCCCCCTGCTTTAATTAATAATATAAGTTATATACCATCCCCCTCCTCAAATCTAAAACTAACCACCTCCCTGCTTTAATTACACCCCAACGATCTGTATTTTCCGCCCATATACCTATATGAGCAAAAATCCCTATCTCCGATAAATCTAACCCCCACCACACCTATGCTTATACCGCTAAACAACATCCTAGTTAACGTGTCTCATATTTTCGCCCATATACCTACCTATATGAGCAAAATTACAGCATTTTTTAATTCGTCATGCGATATATATTCTGTCCTATACGTTGTAAATTTTCTAAGATATGCGTCTTTATCTTAGTGTGTCCCCAAGCTAATGTATCAATCTTATTCCTAAGGATATAGCGTTTATCGTCGTTAGCGCTCAAGGCGACTATATTTACCTCTTCAGTATAAAAAAATTTAAATTTAGAAATTTTTCCCTTTATTAAAAAATTTTAGATTACAATACAAAACCATTGTCAACGAAATCATTTTATATTTCACTCTTTAAAAAGTTTGTCTGCTTTGATGTGCTTGATCGTGAAACTAATCATATAAAACCTTTAGATGAGATTAGATATGAGTGGTTAGATGAATTAGAAAAAATTGCCTTTGAAATCAAAACACGAACACCAAGAATATATCCATTTCATGCCCCATTTGAACATGCTGAAGAGCATGAGTATGATGAAACGAAAGGACAGGAGTGGGAAAAAGATTACTATTTTTTTGTAACTATTGCATTTCTTGGTCTACCATCTGTATGTACAATAGTAGAAAAAGAAGAACAAAATAAATTTTTGTGTATGTTTCCCACACAGTATGATTATTTGGAAAAGGAATTTAACAAATGTTTTAGAAGTGAAGAAAAACATACTGATATAGTCGAAGAAGTATTTGATGAAAATGTAGAAATCAAAATGGCACTTGATCAATTTGATAAATCATATGGTTGCCATACAGTATACATTCCATATATGGTACTTGAGTATGTTGGATATGACTCAAAGAGATATGTAGATTGGGTAAACAAAAAGACTCTACCAAATAGGGTACCTGTCATTGCTGAGACCCTCAACACTGATTCTGATTCTGATTCAGTCACCAACCCCAAACCTACTAACCCCTATACCTCAGACGACTCCTCCGAACCTGAAGAAGTAATCAAGTTAAAAAAAGATATGAAAAGAATCAAGAAAAGAATCAAGAAAAAACTTCCTGATATGTGTAAAGCTTTGTAAGTATATATTTTCCCCCATCTGGCTTATGTAGGTAAAAATAAAAAAAAATTGCGTAAAATATAACTTTTATAAACAAAGTTATATTTTTTTTACAAGTCTAATTCTATCAAAATAGATATGTAAGCGTGTGATACATTACGGGTGTCTGTTCTTGAGATAAAGTTTACGATGTCGCATTGTTTTACCTCTAGCGCCTTTGGGAAAATCGTACAGCTACAAATTTCGTTCGCTTTTTTAATAATAGAGTAATCAACCTGTTCCATTCCGTTTACTACAATATTAACTTTTACCTCTTCTTCTGGTGCATTAGGATCCTTTTTAACAATTGTTAAACTTCCTCTTATAATTCTACCTGACACACTCATGCAGTAACCCCCTAAACCATGTTTGCGGCCCGAATTACCATTACCAAAAGAGAACTCATAATTACCATCTCCAATTGGTCCTTGTTCTTCAGCCCACACGGTTATAATAGGTTTTGGTTTATATGCTCTGAAGAAACGTTCCATATATTCTCTATTGACAGCGTCTTTTGAATATTGCGGATCCGCAATATTATGTATTCTCAAATTATCCATATCAATATTTTGTTTTACTAGTAGTTCACCATTTATTTTCATTGAGAAAGATTTATACATAGCGCCTTGGCCACCTCTAATATTTTTAACAATATCATCCACATAACCTTTAGTAGTAGCGGCATCATGGGATGTAGGATTTGGTAATCCGGTAATCGAGTGATCATTCATATCTATTCCACCAGCCATTGAAAAAGATCCATCTTGTTTTTTTGTTAAAGCTTTTTCACCCGCGGTAGCCACCTCAACAGCGGTATCTACATAAAACTTATTTACAGCTTGATCATTTTCTAAAGGGCTTCCAACATTGTTAATTCTTCGTCCTCCCATAGAAATGTCAGAAACTGCCATATACCTACCAGCCCCATAAACGAAGGCTCGATTGGCAGCATCTACATATCTTTTAGTTGCTGCATCTTGCGCATCTGCGGGATCCAAAAGATTTTTTAACGAATACTCTCGCATATCTATATCTGCAATAGCGGAAAAGGTACCATCTCGATTCTCTACTATCGCTTTACCGCTTCTATCCACATATTTTTTAGTAGCAGCTTCATTCGGTTCTGTAGGCTCCTTAACATTTCTTATTTCATTGAAACCCATATTTATAAATCCAAGGGCTTGGTATCCACCATTTTCTTTTAATAATCCCCCAGAATTTTCATCAACGTAATGCTTTGTAGCAATGTCTTGAGGATTTACAGGGTTACTAACCCTTGTTAATGTATTACCATTCATGTCTATAGAACCAGTAACAACAGTTGTTCCATCTTTACGTAAAAAATTATTATTTATGTAAGCTAGTGACACACCATCACCACTTGTTTTATCATCTTTCATTCTTCCGAATTTATCAACCAGCATTTTTTTTTATTATTAAAAAAGTTTATTTATCACTGTTTGAAACTTTTTACCTGAGCTTAACTCTTTTAGAATGTATAAACATAAATGCCCACAAAATACCTCCCCAGCTTGTTGTAATTGATCAGTATTGTACTGTATTGGACTTTTTAGGTACTCTCGAATTTCAATAGGTGGCTGTATGCCATAACTGTCAAAATAAATTTTAGTTTTACCATTTTTATACCAAGCAACCCAATGTGTACCAGGCCCACCACTTTTATCAAAGTTTAGTATACCACATTCTATTTTATTCGGTTTTCTCGGTAATGTATCTAGTAAAAAAACTCCCCTAAAAGAAGAAATCTTTAATCTTTTTGCTGCATTTTCCAATTCAAAATTATTTAACGGTTTATTTGGTAAAATTACGTTTTCAATCGAAATATTTAACATTTTTTATAGTTAAATATTTCTAATGTCTTTATTGTCAACCCATAAATTAAATTCATCAGAATAACATTTCCACTTTACAAGAGATTTATTTTTTTCCTTTTTTAATAACCTTTTCTATCCTATACAGCTCTTGACTGGTTTTCTGCAGTTCAGGTTCATAAAAGGTACCTTGTATTTCTTCTCCATTAAGATCCTTAATTTTATATGTTACAGGTGATGTATGTTTTACTTCAGAAACTGTAAAAACCTCTTCTGTCCATCTGGTGGTATAACCTTTCTCAAAAGTCTTTTTCTTTTTAGCTATCCTTACTTTGTCTCTAACTGAAAACATAGGCTTTATATCTTCTATTTCGAGATTATCGGGGTAAAGATTTCTCCAGACTTTGGTTTCATTTTCTTTTTTACTTGCATTTACTGGCGTCATCTTAATAGAAGAATGCCTTGTGTTATTATATTCTTTAACATGATCTTGTAACACTTGTAACACTGTAAAGACGTGAGTTATTTCTAAAGTGACCAAAAGACGACAGGCGAACAAACAAAATTTATTAGAACAAAAATAAAACATTAACTAGAAGGATAGCAGACAGCAAAAGGCAGAAAGAAAGCGCAAAGAAGTAGCAAAAGGAAAGGAACAGCGACACTGATAAATAGAAAAACAAAAGCACAGTTTAGCACAAAAGTACTTCTTCAAAGTCTGTCAATGTCTCTCAAAGTCTGGTATTTTCTTTTTTGTCACATATGGCAAAGGAATCCGCAGAATAGCATCTACCTTAAGTGTAGTACAGCCTTTTTTCCAATAATGGATTTATCAGTAAAGTTTGCTCTTTTGGTTTAAGCCGATTTGGTTCACAGTTCTTTTGTACTAAATAAGTGAGGTATTTACTTCCCTCTACTGCAATGTTTTTAGGCTAGCTCACAGTTCTTCATTAGTTCTTTTGTGTTTTTGTGAGTCCTGTCGTCTATCAACAACACTGTACATCACAATAAGAGAGGCGAGGAGCTGTAAGTTTAAAGCAGCCTCATAAGACATGCAACCAAAGCAATAAGCAAAGCTAAGCAACAAAGCTTATGAATAAAAGAATTAACACACAGAACAAAGCACTAGAAAATGCAAAACAACAGAAAGACGCAAAGGCATAGGGAAACTATCAACTCACCAAAACTCACGGTTAGGCCAGATAACTCATAGCTGGTCTAAAACCAACCTTCAAACATACAAGGTCTTCACCCTACAACTACTCACAGCTTACTGCCTTACAATGTCTAATTTGACATAATTATATATACAATATATACATAGCAGAAATTGTTAGAAAAGCATGACAGAGTGAGTTTTATTCAAACATTATGTAAAGGTTATACCATGTATACAGGTAGGTACACAACATCGGTTATCCCTGAACAATAACCCTTAACAATTTTGTCACAAACACATCAATGTAAACGTTTGTGGAGTTAGCAGAAAAATACTTCCACATTTTTTCTTTCATTGTTCTAATCCATCTCTCAACAACATCAGATTTTTCCTCATTTTCAGTAGAATACAATTCAACCAAGTCTTTTACATCTTTGTTATAAAACTCCTTACCCTTATCCACCCACATTTTTTCAGGTTTTCTCTCCTTAAAAATGCTTTTTGATGCTATAGCAACTGATTTCCCCGTTTTATCTTTTAATGGCACTAACCATCCGTATTTAGAAAAGATGTCAATGACAGCGAGAAGGTATTTAACACCACGATTAAACTTAGAAAATGCTTGCATGTCTACTAAATCCACAGCCCATATTTTATCTATACCGTTTACTATAACTCTCCTTTTCTTAAATTTTCTTCTTACAGGTTTATGTAATTCTTCCGCTAATTTCAGCATGCTGGGATTTTTTTTAACCCCCATCCCGAATTTCATCTTAGTTCCAATGAGTTTACTTACCAAACCCCTTTCCATTTTTTCTCTAATAGTAGGATTGTAAATACCTTTTAAATCTGTTAACATATTTTTATCACACACTCCGTTTCTTGTGGCAGTATCATTATGCTGAAGATAGCAAACATCATGATGATAAGCAGCTTTATCAACGCGGTTTATTGGTTTACTCCCTTTCTATGGTTTTAAATCTGGATTGAGTCTTTTCCTTAATTTAGTGAAATTATGCCCAGGGAGGTGCATTTCAAAAGGTAAATTATTTATAGCTTTATTTAGTAATGATCCGCCCTTTGTCGTCTTAACAAACTGAGTTTTAGTTATTCCACAAACTACACATTTTCCCCGTTTCATATTTCTTCCATTTTTAGCAACAGCATATTCTATATCACTTGTATCAGTATGTTTTTTACATTTAACACAATACATTTTTATATATAAAAATTAAAAATGTTATATAAAATGGATGTCGTAAATTTATCATGGAATGAAGTAGTATCAAAGAGGTTTAATCACTGCCTTTTACCAAAAAGTATCAGAGGAATAATCGTAGGGAAATCAGGATGTGGTAAAACTACTCTATTGCTAAACCTTTTACTTAGACCAGGCTGGCTCGACTACAATGATTTAAGTGTTTTTGGAAAAAGCCTTTTTCAACCAGAATACCGAATACTAAAAAAGGCTTTTGAAGAAAAACTACCAAAAGAATGTATCTTAAGATTGTTTAACCTGCGTGATGAAATACAAGAACTAAACATACCCCCTATAGCTTTGGTTGAAGAATGGATTAAAACAATTAAAAACAAATCAGATATAAATTGTAACTTTTTTGAAAATGCGAGTGATGTACCTGACCCGAGAGAGTTAAACTCAGAAAATAAAAATTTAATGATTTTTGATGATTTACTTTTAGAAAGACAGAATAAATGTGAGTGTTACTACATTCGGGGAAGGCATAGTACTGTTGACTGCTTTTACCTCTTACAGAATTATTTTAGACTACCAAGACAAACTATTAGAGAAAACGCTAATTTTATTTGTCTTTTCCGACAAGACCTAAAAAACATTAACCATATTTATAGTGATCATGTAGGTGATGATTTGCCAAAGGATGAATTTAGGGAATTTTGTAAAAGGGCATGGGAAAGACCGCACGGCTTTGCTATTATCGATTTAACCAGTAAAAAAAATAATGGGAAGTATAGAAACGGTTTTGACAACTTCTACATACCTAACTCAGTATAAATAATATTATTTACTCAACTAAATAATATTTTTTAGTAAATAAAAGAAATGGAAGATCTTTTAAAACAAATTGTAAAAAATACGGAACACAAACCATCATTTCAAATTATAGTAAGCGACAACAAAACACGTTTTAGAACAAGGTTTAATCCTCCTATTCAGCTGGAAAAGGATAAAAAATATGAAATAGCTTTAGTAAACCTTGAAACTTACTACTCTTTTCCAAACATTGATACAACAAACAACGTATTCGTTTATTCTCCAGACAATGGTAATTCATGGATTAAAATAAAAATACCTGAAGGAAGTTATGATCTTGTTGACATTAATGATACCATTCACCAGGAGATGAGGAAAAAGGGGCATTACGATGAAGTTAATGAAGAGTATTATATTAACATTTCTGCAAACACCAATACTCTAAAGTCTGTTCTTACTCTAGAAGATGGTTATCAAGTAGATTTTAATCAACCAAACTCCATTGTAGTGAACATTCTTAGTATAAACAGTTTGCTCGTTAACATAGATATTATTTCAGGAAGTTACGTTAATGGTTCAACAAAAAACACTATTTACTCTTTTTTCCCAGATGTTGCACCTGGATATAAGATAATTGAGTCACCACTTAATTTAGTATACTTACCAATAACATTAGATGAAATACATAACCTAGAGGTAAATATTACAGACCAAGATGGTAATTTACTAAATCTTAGAGGTGAAAATTTAACAATTAGGTTTCATATTAGAGAAGCGAGATAAAATAAAAAAGAATTATATATAAAATGACAAATTACACTACTGTTAAAGTGAATATATCTGAAGGACAAAAGGAAAAGGTTCAACATGCTGTTAAAGCTAGTTGCCCGGTAAGTATACGTTTAGGTCATGAAGATTTACAAGGTAATGGTGTTTTAGCAATTACCAATTCACAAGCAAAGAAAATAGCTAAAGCCTATGAGGAGGGTAAGGGTATAACTGTTAAAATGTCTGTGAAACAACTTAAACATAATATGAAAATAGAGGGAGGTTTTCTCGGAATGTTGGCCGGGTTAGCTGCTAGAGCTTTACCAGTTATTGCAAAAACCGTTTTACCTGCGTTAGGTATTGGTGCTCTTTCCGGATTAGCACAAACGGGGGTACAAAAAGCAATGGGGTCACGTCTTTATCTTAAAAAAGGAGGATGCGTTTGTCAAGTTGAAACTGATGGATGTGGATTATACTTAAAGCCATACAAAGGTAAAGGATTAGGGTCTGTTGGTGATGGTTTGTATTTAAAGCAAGGAGGAAAAATTCATAATGGAAAAGGGCTTTTGCTTGGGCCTAATAGTCCATTTGCTAATATCCCTATCTTAGGAGCTATCTTATAAAAAAAATATTAATATAAAAAAATAATACATAATTAAAAAATGAATTGTGAAAATATAGAAGATATAATATGGCGTCCTTTTAAAAGATTGGATCATCCACCTAAAAATATAACAGATAATTTATGGGAAGTGTATTCACAAAGAGATTTATATATACCCGCTAGAAGAAATATAAGTATAGAACTTGGTCTCGGATTTATTTTAACTCGTGGTGGCCGTATTAAAGTTTACATAACTAATAATTTACTCTTACAAGGTGTAAGATGTAAAGCAGACAAATGTAGATGTATAGGTGCAAACAGCCTAGTGGTAAGCCTAAAAAATGTAACTGATAAAGATATTACTATTCCAAAAAATGAACTTTTATGTTTTGCTGCATATGATAATATTTTTTATGATTAAGTTATATTGTAATGTTATAAATAATAATAATATTTAAATATTATTTATAACAAAATAAAAAATGGATATACACAAATTTGGTATAAAACCTAATATTACTAATCAACATAAAACTATATTTTGGAAACCTAATTTACATGTTGATTATCCTCCCATCAAGCAAGATCCTTTAAAATGGAAAATTTATTCTCAAGATGGCATTAAGATCCCTTCTAAAGATGGAAAAATAGTATCGTTAGGATTCGGTTATATAACTACACAAGGGGTTATATTGGTATCTGTTAGTAATAAATGGAAAGATAGTTTAACCATTTTAAACTGGACACATCTTGATAATGAGACTAATGATATCTTAGTCTACATTTATAATTTCTCACCAAAAACGATTGAAATACCTGAGGGCGAGTTATTTTGCTATCTAAAATACTTACAATCCTGAGATAAAATATTATAATTTTAATTAAACATGACAGATATAGATCAATCCTAATAAAGTCTATCCTTCGTTACCTAAAGAAAGTAATACACCTTCAGCCCCATCTATTGAAATGATGCCGCTAGATGACAAAGGCCATTCCTACCGTTTACAAAAGATATCCGAAGTACAGAAGTTTCTCGAGAATGAAATACAAAAAAGAGAAGCCCTAGCCAAGAAATATTTTAGAGCCGCAAGAGTTGTAGATAATATTGATACAGCATTGATTGGGTTAACAATGGCTTCTGGTGTTGGGGGAGCCATATTATTGGGTACAATTGTAGCGGTACCAGTAACATTAGGTTTAGAAATTACAAGTGCAACAACCGGATTACTCTCAATGGTAGGTAAATATGCAGTAAGAAATTCAACAACCAAGGCAGAAAAACATCAAAAGATTCCGATGATAGCTGATGCTAAGCTTGATACAATTGCTTCACATATATCCAAAGCTTTAGTTGACAATCATATATCAGATGAAGAGTTTAAACTTATCATGGAAGAAGAAGAGAAGTATAAGAAGATGAAGGATGAAATAAGAACAAAAACTAAGAAAAAGATATCTACCGAAAATGAAGAAAGTTTAATTGAGAGAGGGAGGCAAGAAGCGCTTGAGTCCTTTCGGAGGTTGTTTGAAAAGAATAATACCACTCCCTCGGTGTAGTAACAAACCAAGAAAAATAAAGTTTTCATGCAGCTTTAGTTATGAAACATGTTAAAAATTATGATAAAAAACTATGTTAAAAATTATGTTAAAAATTATGTTAAAAACTGAGATAAAAACTATTTTAGTAATTAAAAAATGTCTTTTTTAAAAATCACTGATCCTACAAAAAGGGACTTAATTGTAAAGGAGTATCTTGAAACAAAAAAGAATATTCGGGATAATCTACTAGCGGAGAGAACAGGTGAACAGCAACTTCAAACCGATCTTTCAAAGTTTTTTAAACCTATTACAGAAACACAAAAAGCTGCAACAAAGGAGATTACAGAAGGACTTAAACCTATTGAAGAAGGTTTAGAAACCTTACCAAAAAGGATTATATTTCCAGCCTTTCCTTCTATAGAAGCTAAAGATGCTTTAATGCTTGGACCTACAGCGAATAAGTTTTTAAGAAAGTATACTACTAAGAACGAAGCTGATAGAACATTTGGAATATATGATAAAGGTGGTGAGTTTTTTATTGGTGACAAACAAGTTGATATTAATAATGATGATATTAAAGTTGGTAATGTTAACTATAAAGGCACTCCTGGGTTATGGGAGTTACTCGTGTCTAAAGAACCAAACAAAGAAAAATATACAGATGCTAATCTTGAGTCGTATAGTCATTTAATGGTAAAAACCAACACTCTTTATCATAATAACGATCCAGGTAAAAACAAACCTAGATCTAATAGAGGGGAAAAGTGGAAGATACTTGGAGATATTTGGAAGACAAGAAGATATTATGAAGGAAAGGGTATCATTGTTATCCCATCTGACCCTAACGCATTAATAGAAAGACTAGACCTGTTGTTGTCAAGTAAAGAAGCAGGTAACACAGGTGTAAGAAATGAGCTAGTGAGAATTTGTGATGAATTAAAAAGACAAGGTGTTTTAAATTCAAACGCTTATAAAAATTTAATTTCTATAGTATAAAAAATGATTATCACTAAAAAACACGGATTTAAAAGAAGGTATTCATACGGTGGTACCGGAATCTTTGACAGCATTGCTAACCTTTTAGCGAGGCTTTTTACAAGTAGCGCGGCTAAACAAATAGCATCTTCTGCCCTTGATGTGGGAAAGAGTGTAGCTAAGGAAGGAGCAAAGAAAGCTTTAGAGGTTGGAAAGAGTGAAGCTGTAGACGCAGGGAAAAAATTAGTTACAAAAGCTTTAACACCAAAATCAAAGAAAATTTTACAAAAATATAGCACAACGCCGAAACCCGCTGATACCCCTAAAACACAAAACATTAATACCTTAATAGAAAGAAGCGCAATCGCTATTCAAGATTTAGTTAAAAAATTAAACAGTGGGGCAGGTATCAAAGTAATATGAAGAAAAAAATAAAAATAAGTTAAAAAAATTATATATATTATATAAAAAAGAGAATGTCTATATTAAAATTTAATCGTATAGATTATAAAAAATACAATACTAGTTCTATTACTATAGTAGGTGCATCTTTAAAACTAGAAGATTGTGAGATTCTTGAAATTAATAACACAAAATACGGTTATAAAAAAGCTGTTGTGAAGTTATCTCCTGAAGAAGTAATCGAAATGAAAGAGATTGAGGAAAAGCTTAATGAACGTTTACAAGAGTGGAATATGCCCCAAATAACACTTGTATACGGTAATAGAGTTTATCCTAAAACTAAAACTAAAATAGATACCGCAAAAAGCATTAAACTTAAAGGTGTGTTTGTTAATGATGAAAATAAGCCTTTTCCCCAGCTTTGGGTACAAAATTAGAGTAAAGGATACAATTATAATTTTATTTAAAATTATAATTGTAATAATAAAAATGGACAATTCAAAAACCGTCAATCCAATTTTAAAAATTACCGAACCAATTCCAAAAGATGAAAGTATTGATGAGTATGAACACCATGAGTATGAACCGATCACAGGTGCAAATCTCAACAACTCAGGAGGAGATATTAGAATTAGCATTGAAACCCAAGATATTTTTACTCATCCTAGTGAGAGTTATTTACTTATAGAAGGCCGTCTAACAAAGTCCGATGGAACAGCTTACGCAAATGCTGATGCTGTTTCTCTAACAAACAACGCCATGATGTACCTGTTTAAAAATATTAGGTATCAACTTTCAGGTATGGATATTGAATCCTTAACACATCCTGGTCAAGCTACTACAATGCTTGGGTTGTTAAAATATCCGGATGATTTTTCTAAATCACAGGGGCTAAACCAATGTTGGTATAAGGATACAATGCCTACAGCAGTTGCTCAAAACACAGGTTGGAATGTGAGAAAACTATACATCATTGGTTATTCCAATACAAAGGGAACATGTAGCTTTAGAGTTCCATTAAAACATATATTTGGTTTTTGTGAAGATTATAATAAAATATTGTATGGAATGAAGCAAACTCTCACCTTGACAAGAAATGGTGATCATGATGCGATTTTTAGACTTATTGCTGATCCTCCTCTTAATCCTGATCCAAATGCTGGTATAATTACGTTGAATAAAATATCTTGGTTTATGCCGCATGTGCTACCCGCGGATAAAGAGAAGATGGATCTTTATAGTCTTATTGAGAAAAAAGAAAAATTTCCAGTTGGTTACAGAATGCTACAATGCGACTCCATTTCAGTTCCTCAGTCAACAACATTTACTTGGAGACTTTCTGTTAAATCATCTCCCGAGGTGCCACGTTTTATCATTGTAGGCTTTCAGACTGATAGAATTAATAATCAAGGACGAAATCCATCTGTATTTGACAATGTAAATGTTAATAATATTTATGTTATGTTAAACTCCACTAGGTATCCAGCGGTTGACTACAATCTTTCATTTGCTAAACAACAATTTAGTAGAGCGTATGGTGATGCTGCGTTATTTAGATCTAAGTTTTATAATATGGATGAATTGTTGTCAAATCCTAATTTCACTCCTTCAGAGTATAAAAGTTTATATCCTTTGTTTTTGTTTGATGTTTCTACGCAAAGTGAAAAGTTAAAATATTCTGTTACTGATATACAAATTAAGGCAAATTTCGGCGCAAATGTACCAGTAGGCACAGAGGCATATGCTGTTATTATTAGTGATAGGTTAATTAACTTCCAGTCTGATGGAAATAAAATGAGTGTCGTGTATTAAGATATTTTTTCTTATATATAAAAATGATAAAGATTATAGATTTAAAAAAAATTCTTAAAGAGAATAATATAGATTTTCGCTCATACTGGGATAAAAAGCGGTTAGTTGAGTTGGTGAAAGAACATGGATTGTTTCCAGAGGAGTCTCCCAAGTTGTCAGAAAAAGAAATAAGCAAGGATTCAAAGTTTGAAAGATTAAAAACTATTAAGCATAATCCTAAGAAAGTCAGTATAGAAGATGTTGAAACTGGTGAAATAATAATATTCCCATCAATTTACAAGGCTGGTAAATTTATAGGTCGTAGTCCTCAAACAGTTACGAAATGGAACGGAAGAGTTTGGAATAATAAATATAAGATTAACATTCAATAATTTTATTATGACACTCCATAATAAAATTATTTTGACTTTTAGTTAAGATTTTTTTTTATTATATATAAAAATGGAGAATTATACTATATATAACATACAAGGTTTAAAAAATTTAGCCAAGTCTAGAGGAATCCGAGGATACTCTAGACTTAGAAGAGCTGAATTAATTGAGCGCCTAAGTAATCCTCCACCTCCTAGTCTTGCTAATCAATTCAGGGGGTTCACAGTAAAAGACTTAAAACAAGAAGCTAAAAATCGAGGAATTAGAGGATACTCTACGCTTAGAAGAGCTCAATTAATTGGCCGCTTACTTAATCGGGGGGCGCCAATATTAGATTATGATATTGGTAATTTTGGAGCCCCTGTATTAAAGCCAACACCTTACACACCAACACCAACACCAACACCGGTGCCAACTCCACCTACAGCCGCAGCTGAGGAGTTGATGAACTATTTAGATAGTATTGAAAAAATTCCAAAAAAAATACCACCAAGTTTAGAAGCTTTAAAAAGAAAAATAGATGAGTTATATAAGGATAAAGATAAAATAGAGATTATAGAAGGGCCATCAGCATTTAAAGGTTTTACCAAAGAATATTTTATAAAAGGTAAAGGAGCTTTTACACCGGCTGATTTCCTTGATTTAGCAAAAGATAAATTAACCAATGTTATGAGAAATAATCGCCGAACAAAAGTTAAACTTATTATGAAGTGTATGATGAAACACTCTATTGAAAATCATTTAAAAGAGATGAATTTTAATTCTGGTTTTCCATTTGTTAATTTAGATGGGGATGATGTGGATGAAATATATGAAGAAATGGGGGAAAAGATATTAGTTGATATAGCAACTGAGGAAATGAAACAAGATTATTATAAAGTTCTTTATATAATCGATTTAAGATTACACACATTATCATATAATCCAATAAAAGGAAATTCTTGGTTCCCAACTCCTCCTAAGATAGCAAATACAAAAAGTGTTATTAATCCAATAAATAAGAATGATGATATGTGTTTTGCATATTGTATTCTTATAGCTTTGAACCCAACAATTGAACACCCTGAAATAATTGAAAGACTAATACCATTATTAAACACTATAAATATGGAAGGGATTAATTACCCTGTTTCCCTTCAGGATAGAACTAAATTTGAAACCCTAAACCCATCTATATCCGTATCAATTTATGGATATATTGATTCCACTGGTGTTTATCCACTTAGTTTAAATAAAGAAGTTTATAAAAGAGAACACCATATTAATCTTTTACTTCTTGAGAAGGATGGTAAAAAACATTATTGTTTAATTAAAAATATGAGTAGATTGTTATCTAAACAAATAACTGATCATAACGGTAAAACTTTTATTTGTGAAAGATGTTTAAATCATTTTCAAAAAGAAGAAACTTTAAATAAACATTTAGAGTATTGTGGTGAAAAAGATGCCTGTAGAATAGACTTACCTGAAAAGGGTACCAAGATATCTTTTAAGAATTTTTATAGACAACAGAGACACCCTTTTACAATTTATGCTGATATGGAGTCTACATTAGAAAAGAAAAACGAAAATAAAGGCAGCGGGACAAAAGTAATTAATGTGCATAACATTTCAGGGTATTGTTTTTATGTTAAATCACATTATGAAGATTTTTACCCTTCAAAGCTTTTCCAATATTCTGGCGAAAATGCATCTAAGAAATTCATAGAGGATCTAGAAAATGTTATAAGAGAAATAGATAGGGTACCAACGAGGGAAATGATTTATAGAGTCGAGGATAAAAGAGAGTTTAATGAAGCAGAAAAATGCTGGATATGTAGGGGACCATTTTCGGAATGTAAAAGAAAGACAAAGGAGAAGAAGAAAGATAAAGAGGAAATATGTCCATAATGTAAAGAACCGCTTAAAAAATGTAATGGTATGAAAAAAGTGAGAGACCATTGTCATTATACTGGAAAGTTTAGGGGGGCTGCGCACAGTGAGTGTAATTTAAAATTTAGAAGACCTACTTCTACACCCATATTTTTCCATAATTATAGTAAGTATGATGCTCATTTATTTATAAAAGATTTAATGAGTGCACCTGGTGAGACGAGTTGTATACCAACAAACAAGGAAACATATATAAGTGTGTCTAAAAATGTGCCAATAGAATACACTGTTAAAGATAAGAAAACAGAAAAAGAAATAAAGAAAATTAAAACGCATGAGATTAGATTCCTTGATAGTTTAAAATTTTTAGGTAAAAGTTTAGATGAATTAGCTAGCACTCTAGCTAAGGAGGACAAGACTAATCTTATGAAATATTTTGAGGGGGAAAAGCTTGAACTGGTCTCTCAAAAAGGTATATTTCCATATGAATGGTTTGATAACCTTAGTAAATTAAAGGAAACAAAGTTACCTAAACAGAGAGAATTTTACTCAAAGCTTAAATATAGTGGAATTGGGAAGGAGGATTATCAACATGCATTAAATATATGGAAAACCTTTGAGATGAAAACTTTTAAAGATTATCATGACTTATATAATAAGACTGATGTTTTACTGTTGGCGGATGTCTTTGAAAATTTTAGGAATGTTTGCTTTAATAATTATGAATTAGACCCATCTTGGTTTTATACAGCACCGGGATTAGCTTGGGAGGCAATGTTAAAAACTACTAAGGTAAAATTAGAATTATTATCAGACCCTGATATGATTTTATTTATTGAAAACGGAATAAGAGGAGGTATCTCAACCATTTTTAAACGATATGCAAAAGCAAATAATTCATATATGGGTAAAAAATATAACCCAAAAGAACCAACAAAATTTATTAATTATTTGGATGCGAATAATCTCTATGGTTGGGCAATGTGTCAAAAACTTCCCATTGGTAATTTCAAATGGATGTATGAAAATGATTTACAAAATTGGCAGAGTTGCCCTTGTATATTAGAGGTTGATTTGGAATATCCTAAAGAATTACATGATTTACATAATGATTTTCCGTTGGCTCCTGAAAGATTAAAGACTGGTAAAGTTGAGAAACTTATACCTAATTTATATGATAAAAATAAATATATATTACACCATGAAAATTTAAAGTTGTATTTAAGTTTAGGTCTAAAGCTTAAAAAGATTCATAGAGGGTTAACTTTTGATGAGAGTGAATGGTTAAAACCTTATATCGCTAAAAATACTAAACTAAGAGCAAAAGCTAAAACCGCATTTGAAAAGGATTTCTTCAAACTTATGAATAATTCTGTATTTGGTAAGACTATGGAGAATATTAGAAATAGAGTAGATATAAGATTAGTTAGTACAAGAGCAAAAGCAGAGAAATTAACCGCTAAACCAAACTATTATAATATAACCGTCCTTAATGAAAATTTATGTATAATTCAAATGAAAAAACCACATTTATATTTCAATAAACCTATTTATGTAGGGATGAGTATTTTAGATTTAAGTAAGTCATTGATGTATAACTTTCATTATAATTATATTAAAAATAAATATGGTGAAAAAGTTAAACTTCTTTTCACTGATACAGATAGTTTAATGTATGAAATAGAAACAGAAGATTTTTATAAGGATATTAGTGGTGATGTTAAAGATTGGTTTGATACAAGTGATTACCCGCCTGATCATCCTTCAGGTATTCCCACCGGATTAAATAAGAAAGTTGTGGGTATGTTTAAAGATGAGACAAGTGGTAAGATTATTGGGGTGTTTGTGGGCCTCAGGTCTAAACTATACTCTTATAAAATGTGTGATGATGAGGAGGAGAGTAAAAAATGTAAGGGAATTAAAAGGCATGTAGTAAAAGCATTTATTAAACATGATCATTATAAAAAGTGTTTGTTTGAAAATAAGATACAATTAAGGAGAATGGTAGTTATTAGGAGTCATAAACATGAGGTGTATACTGAAGAGGTAAATAAAGTCGCCTTGAGCGCTAACGACGATATCCTTGAGAACAAGATTGATACATTAGCTTGGGGACACACTAAGATAAAGACGCATATCTTAGAAAATTTACAACGTATAGGACAGAATATATATCGCATGACGAATTAAAAAATGCTGTAATTTTGCTCATATAGGTATATGGGCGAAAATATGAGACACGTTAACTAGGATGTTGTTAAGCGGTATAAGCATAGGTGTGGTGGGGGTTAGATTTATCGGAGATAGGGATTTTTGCTCATATAGGTATATGGGCGGAAAATACAGATCGTTGGGGTGTAATTAAAGCAGGGAGGTGGTTAGTTTTAGATTTGAGGAGGGGGATGGTTATATTATTAATTAAAGCAGGGGGATGGTTGAAATTGGATTTAAGCAGGGAGGTGGTTAGTTTTAGATTTGAGGAGGGGGATGGTTATTTTTAGATTTGAGGAGGGGGGATGGTTGAAATTGGATTTAAGCAGGGAGGTGGTTAGTTTTAGATTTGAGGAGGGGGGATGGTTGAAAAAGGATTTAAGCAGGGAGGTGGTTAGTTTTAGATTTGAGGAGGGGGATGGTTAGTTTTAGATTTGAGGAGGGGGGATGGTTGAAATTGGATTTAAGCAGAGAGGTGGTTGAATTTTGGGTGGTTGTGTTTTTTTAAAGATGGTTGATGATATGGTTAATTTAGTGGTGTGCTAACCATGGTTTTAAAAAGTTCAACCATATAAATTTTAAAGAGGGAGATGGTTAATTAATTGAACCACGCATGTGTTTAGATTTAGGGAGGTTGGAGGGGTGGCTAAATCCCAGAACTCTCCTTTTATATCTACTGACGCATCCGCTTTTTAAATCAGTCTACGAGTAAAAACGTCAGAATAAGCATTCTTTTGCCGTGGTAATGACCTTTTTTTCCGTTTATTCACTGTATTTTTTTTTTTTTCTTCTTAGAATAGTGTTCATCGCATTCATGGAAAGTAATTCATCCGTCTCCGGCGCATGACGTCAGTCATCCTTTGTGGGATTACGCCGAAGTCAGCCTGTGCGTCTGTGCAGTCTGATCTTGGTCTAGTTGTTAAGATATCTAATTGGCTGTTTAATCCTGTCTTTTGACAGATCACGACAAAACTTTTCAGGGCGGAGAAAATCAAGACCAGACGGCAAATAACGTGCAATCTGACGTTGGATCTAGACCATAAAAAGCTAGGTTTTTTTTTTTTCCTTCCATTAACCAGCAATGTCTCCTTTTTCCAAAATGTTTTCTGTCCTTCCTAGACCAAAGGCCATCATAATTATGAGCATCAAAATATCGTCTTCATATACAATGAACTTTGATTAAGGTACGGTCTAAGATTTCGTCGTCAAAAACCTTGCTGGACAATGAGAAGATGCTAGTTTTCAGCATTTTCCTCCTTATCCCAAAATGCTTCCAATAAATTTCTTCTTCAGAGTGTTCTAACCCATAGGCTCCTGAGTGCGACTTAAAGATCTTTTGCGGACAGTGCAGATCCAAGATCTTAGATTAACACTGTCCGATAAAGAGATACACTCGCCCCACCCCCTCCCCCCTCAAAAAAAAAAAAAAAAAAAAAAAAAAAAATCCTCTGAAATAGTAAAATTTTGATTTTTCTATCGCCGTGAAGGTTTCATTTTACTCATTTAGCAAATTAAGAGTTAAACACATGATTGTTTCGTAAAGGGTAAAACCATGGATCTCGACTTGTAGACCACACGTTTAAAACATCATTACAATGTTTATAGCAAATATAAAACACATATTAGAAGACAGAAAAAATTCGATTTGCAGAAGAACATAGAAGATAAATAATTACAGAGCATATTCAAATTTTCCAACAGAGGCATAGTCTAAAAAATTGGACAAATGATAAATTTAACCAATTCAATCTTTCAATTGTTGGCCAAGTACAACAAACACAGTACAATTTAATGTAATTTGTTTTTTGAGTCATTTGGAACTATTAGTAAAAAGTGATATTCGTTTTCGTTTGTGTGTTTGTATTGGCGATTAACCCCGTTTTAACAGCTTAGGTCATATCACGGCGGTCAGTGCACCTACATATGTGTTTCCTGGCCATCTCACACCGGTCCTTATACAACTTTCTTTCCAAATCACTGACTACTTTTCTCACATGCATAAGGGGTGAGAGGCAAAAAATCGCCGGGAAAATAGTTTGCCTCAACCTGGTATCGAATTTGTTACGACCAGGCCACGAGTCAGATACGCTAACCACTGAGCTGCTCGGGCGGGCGATACTCGTTTTCAATCCTAGTTAAAAACCAGACCATATTCAAGAGAGACTGAGTTTCATGGTCAGTTGAGTACGATCTCAAGCTCAAGATTTTTTATAAGCACATAATTCTGAGTCAGGCTTAGAGTTGAGCAAAAAACTGCCTTGTACTCAAGACAGTTTTATAAGCACGGGGCCAGACACTGCACATTCAGGAGGGTACGACAAACAGCTAAAAGGGAAAAGAACAAATCGAAGGAGGATAACTAATTTAAAGTGATTTTATACTCAAAACAACATCCACATGTCAAACTCATCGCAAAGGTCAAATGCTTGTTTAGCTTTATATCTATAGCTACCTTTGCGGCCAGTGTAAATCAAGATCAGACCACACAACGTACAGTCTGATCTTTGATCTACCCTGTCAGCTTTACTGAGACATTCTTGACAAGTGCAACCCTGAAATTGCAATTGAGCCATGCTCTGGCAAAAGGGGGCTTAATGCATCTCCGTGATCCATGATACCAAGCAGGTTACGATATGATTATGGATCCATAAAATCCATTTTGTCTGAGACCGGCTGAACCATTAGGTATACTGGTCCTTGGACATACAGAAAATTGGCTAATAGCGAAAAGTTTCGGCCCAGGTCAGTCTGCGCGGACTGCGCAGGCTGACCTGGGTCGATACTTTTCGCAGATGCATTAAGCCCCCTTTTCATAGAGCATGGCTCAATTATTTGTGTCTTATAACAGGGTCTGCATTCACCAAGCATTCTTCATTTCCTTCGAATTGTAATTCTAGTTTAAGAAAGTAATTCAACCTCTGATTGGCTAAAGTATTTGGTTTAGCCAACCAGAAGCTGTGTTGCTTTCAAATTCAGAAATTTTTAGAGAATAAGAATGGTTGGTGAATCCGACCTTTGAATGGAAATGTCCATTGGGTTTGTTCGGTGCTCGAGTAAATATAAGCCATGCTCTGTGAAAAAGGGGGGCTTTATGCATCTGCAAAATTATCGACCAATGTCAGCGTGCGAAGTCCGCGCAGGCTGACATGGGCCGAAACTTTTTGGTATCTGTAAATTTTCTGCATGTCCAAGGACTACTCTTTCTCCAGATTCAGTCGGCTATTATACAAAGTGTATTTTACGGATCTATAAAAATGTGATGAGTTGCTTGGTATCATGCATCAAGGAGATGCGTTAAGCCCCTTTTCGCAAAGCATGGCTCGTATCAAATAAACAAACTCTAAATGTCTTCCGGCCATATAGGTTTGCAATTACGAAGTTTTAATAATTGTTATAATCTATCTAAGATAATTTGCCAATGGGTAAAACAGCTGTTTCAAAAGTTATAGCTGCAGTTCATCATGCCTTTTGGGGTACCGGAGGTGGAGTAATAGTAGTTGTTGATGTTGTAGTTAGTGCTCTGTTTATAGGAGCGAAAAAATTCATACCACGCTTTTTCCTGTAAAAAAAATAATATAATAAATCAAAGAACAGTTAACCCTTAGGCAGCTGAGCGCGACTTACTGACCTTTTGCGGACAGTGTAGATCGAGATCAGACTGCACAGAAGGTGCAGTCTGATCTTGATATACACTGTCCGATAAGGATATATTATTTCCCAGAACATAACTTTGAAATGGCAATGTTTGGGTTTTTAACATCGAATTGAAAGTTATTTAGCAGGATAAGGGTTATTGATATAAATAAATCGGTCAATTGGTTTGACAGGTCGGTTGGCCAGCCGGCTAGCCAGCAAGCAACGGAGTCATGATGTACACTCATTCGGTCGTTCAGCAGAATTAGCTCAAATCGTTGAGCAGGAGATTTTTTTTATATTCATGGCGACAAATCTGAGGATGCTTAGGGCAGAAAGTTGGATTCGCACGGGCTGCCAACGAAAAGTTAATGGTAGTCTTTCGGGTGGGTCTTTAAAACCTAGGTACCGTTTGTCGGTGCTTTACACTAAGTACTTTAAAGAAATAGACGTAATTTCGGATGGGTTTCGTTCTGTATTTTGCCCCATCACCATCGTCGACAATATGGACAATCGGTGGCCGGTCAGTCAGTTGTTTGATCAAACAGACAGCCAGCCAGGAAGTCACACAGTCGGTCGATAAGTAAAAAACTAAAACGATCCATTGATATAAATCAATGGCTTGATCAATCGGTCGGACAGCTAGCCCGAGAATCACAGTGTTGGTCTGCCGGTCGGCTGGTCGGTCGGTCGGTCGGTCTGTCATTAATAAGTTCTGGAGTGGCTACTATCAAGTGGCCTCTTTTTACAAACAATCATTTCATGGCACATATATGGTGGCCTTGTTGGTTAACTTTTGACTCTAAAACTTTATTTACCTACAACTTAATTATAAATGGAAAAAAAAAAAACCCAAGGCGACAAAAAAAGGTATCTTTCAAATAGATAATATGAATATTAATATAGAAACCGTCGTGGAAAATAGATCAAACGCTTTATGCCACGTCAAGGCGGTTTCTCACTAATTATGTATACGTGGACTGAAGTTAGGGTGTGCAATTTCAATGGTACGAATGAATATATGTTCCAAGAACTTCTTCATTTTAGGACATTTTTTTTTTTATCTTGCTTCTCATTATATTGAAACATGAATTTTCTTAGTATCTAAAACAGTAGAGAAACTTTAACTTTGTACATGAACGCAGCAGAGCATATGAATTTAAGTTTAACAAGCAAGATCCAAGACAGCACATGTCGTTGATGGTGACAATAAACGATGCAGTAGATGGTAAAGAAAATTTGGTGTTACCTCATGTTTGGGGTACCTAGATTCGAAGAATGCCCATTTACCTTTTGTACAGAGGGGACATTCTTACTCCGGCCAGAAGATAGTAGACCCAGATCTAGATATCCAAGGTTAGGCTGTAACGCGACATACAGCAAACCTCCGTTTTCATCCTGTACCTAGGAAGTAGGTTGGTATTTTGTGATTCTGAAAACTTATTCTTCCCTAAAAAGACTCGCACAAGCAAACGTAGTTAGTATCCACAAATGATGATGATGATGATGATCATGTCTATAGAAAAACAAAACGAAACAAAAAATAAAAGTCATAACATCAATGATCAAGTACTGGCATAATTCCGGTAATTCCCAATTCGTGGAACTGCTTAAAAAATTTGGAGGGGATAACGCAAAAAATAAAGTACGGAATGAATGTTGAAATGGTGAGTATACAAGTCTTACGTATAAATTTACCATTACAACATACCGGGAGTTATTACAAAGCATTGTTGAAAATAAAATGAAACGTACAAAATCGAAACGAAGAGATCTATAGAAGTTGTATAAAATTACCTACAAGCGACATTCCGCATAAAATTATCATAAAACAGGCTAACACTGAAAATGTGTGCATTTTCGACTAAAGTTCTCAAACTTCTGTTTACACCGATTGTTTAACCGTTTACCACACAATGACGACTTTTAACACCCCTGAAAGAGAAGGCTTTTGAAAACATTGTGGGAAAAGGAGAAAATGCTGGTTACCAGCATTTTCTCCTTTTCCCACAATGTTTTCTACCCTATCAAAGAGAAATCATTTCATATGAGCCACGTTAAAACTGTCATCTACAAATGTTTTCAATTTGGACACGTCTAAAATTTTGTCGTGTGGTAAAGGGTTAATTGCGTATTTATAATTACCTTCGAAATAAACAAACCCTTACATCGCTTTTCAACAAGCGCTCCATTTCTCACAGCCACTGTTGTAAGATCTCTTTCCACAATCGATGTAAATGAATATCTAGGTTTAAAGGTGGGTATTTAGATTTTTCACATCTCACCAAATTAAAAAATATAATTATGTATCACTGAAATTTATACGAAAAATAATTCAAATCATCAATAATTAAGAATCATAGAATTACACAAAAAATTTTTTTTGATTGTGTTCCCTTAAAAGGCTATGTAGCCTCTTAAGGTATTTTTAGATTTGGCGCCAGAAATCAAAAAAGCATTGTGGGAATGTCAAGTGACTGGCACGTGACTAATGACGCTTAAATTCCATAAAATAACAAACATGTAATTATTTTCGATGATGTCTTCTTCGGACGCTATGTTTGAAGCTTCCTCTGTGTATTTCTGGTATGTAAATGAGCGAGTTGCTCATGTAAAAATAGACCGTGTTTCCCGTCAGTGTCGACCTGGGCCACAGTAAATCTCTAATTTCTCTTGTTGTCGGATGGTTTTCGACTACTGGGGTTTTATGAATGAAAATTAAAAGGCTTTGGGAGTATAAGGATGATTTTTTTGTATTTTTGTAAAATTTTCGTCCCAAAATCTGAAGGGCCACCTTTAACCTAAGAAATTAAGCTTCTCAGCGCCATTGGCATAAAACACGGGCTTATTCGGACGCAGAAGATCAAGAACATGTGCAGTCTGATCTTTAATCTATACCGTCCGTTTGTTTAGTCATGTTTATAACAAAATAAAAAAAAAAAACTGAGTTTTGAATTGATTGTACGTTCCAGCGGTCGAACGAGGTCAAGTATACATGAGTAATGTTGTGTGGAAAGGGATTTAATGCAGGCTGACCTAGGTCGAAAGTTTTCCTTTTGGTGAAATTTTAGCATGTCCAAGGACGATTCAGCCGATTGTAAGACAAATTAAAATTTATGGATTCATGATTATGACTGATGACTTGCTGAGTATAGTGGATCACGGAGATGCATTTAAGGTATTACCATCCTAACGTTTCTTGGGCAACACGGAATAAAATTTCTTATTAGTTGATAAATAAGGATTTATACTGATATAATACTTTTGCACATTTCTAACCGACCAGAAATTCCTTTGATGTCTATCTTGAAATTATTTGTTGATACTTTTGTTAGTTTCCTGAAAAGAGAGGTAATTATTATCCCCCTTTGTAATGGGAATATAGTGGCTTTAGATTTATTAATGATAATTCTAAGAAGGAAAAAAAGGAAAAAGTGGCTCGGTTAAAGTAGCACAATAGTACTCATTTTTAATGATAGCATTTTTTTATGATAATATTATAGTGGAAATCGCTGTTTTCCATTAGGATGGTACTGCCTTAAACCTCTTTTTTTTGCCGGAGAGTGGCTTATATACTGTATTCAGTGCTGGAAGAGTCAAAAGACGCCACCACCAAAAACACCACTACCACATCCACCTTCACGAACAACATCAACAACAACAACAACAAAAAAAAAAACAAATAACTGCATCTACAAGAATGACAAACTGCATTTCGACGAAACGAAGAAAGGAACAATAACGAGACTGTCAATTAAAATGGAACGTGGTTAATTAATACCATAAATAGAAGCAGTACGAGTGACATCTCTGCACATCTATTTACATAAAATTCCGTAAATAGACGACAGCATTATCCTTTTGATATGTTCTAGTTTTTTCTTTCAAAACAAATGAGCCATGCTCTGAGAATAGGAGGCTTAGTGCATCTCCTTGATGCATTATACCAAGCAAGTCATCATGTAATTATGGATCCATAAAATCTATTTTGTCTAAAAACCAAGCATATGTAGAGCTAGAATGGTCCTTTGACATGCAGAAAATTTGCAAATAGCAAAAAAGTATCGACCCATGTCAGGCTGCGCGGACTGCGCAGGCTGACATGAGTCGATACTTTTTGCAGATGCAATGAGCCCCCTTTTCACAGAGCATGGGTCAAATATAACTCTGTATCGTTTATTCGTCGTTCTCAAACAAAACATTATGGAAAAACTAGCAATTGCATGTAAAATAAAGTTTTTCACTTCGCGCACACATTTTCCCTCATATTACTTAAAATACTTTATTTTGTGTTTAACGTCCTTATTATAACCTATTTTAGTTATTTATATGTCTAAATATAGCGTGTATGAAAATAAAGCTATTTTTCTTTAAACTGTCAGTAATATTCTATTTTTCTTGAAACTGTCAGTAACATTCTTGACTATCCGGTAAATAGAGGTTCTTGGTAAATGTGGATGTCCTAATTTCTCATTTCAAGGAATGTATAAATGAATTTTCTGAATGAAATATACCACTAGGTTACTATACAAACGAACGAACGAACGAATTATTTTATTAACAAAAACTTATATAGTTTTATAGTCATAGAAACATGAAAATACATAATGTAATTGTCATCGTGCTGTAGCTAGAAAAAAATAATTATAAGAAAATAGCTTATAGGTTGCCAAACAAGACGGAATTTTCTTTTTTCTTTTTTTTTTTAAGAAAATTTGAATGATAAAGAAATCAAGTTAACGATCTGGAAAATTTTAAGAGCGGGAAAAAAAAATGAAAATTTGTTGGAGGATCAGCCAAACATAGTGAAAAACTGTTGGCAGCCCTGAAAAACATTGCCGAGGGAAGCAGGCGCTTATTACAAACAATTGCTCCCTCCCAACAATGCCCTCCATACTACCCTAAAACGACAATATTTCACAATATTTTGTAAAAGTCTTAGTTGAATTTACTTATAAATATGTAGATAATTATTCCTCAAGATTTTAAAGTATTTAAAACACTCAGGAACAAGTAATCTTACGAGAAATGAAAGTAGTGAAATATAAAAAGAACCAGAGCTTTGTAATACATCTCACAAGGATGGTCAAAGGAAATAGAAAGTAAGCGGAACTTTCATCTTCAAGATACGGAAGCAGTGCAAATCAAAGATCATTCTGCATGTTTTTACAGTCCGATTCCGATCTATTCTAATTCAAAAAAAAATTTTTTTTGGTCTCTCAAAGTTGTAATCGGTACTGTGAGTGCAAGAATTGCACAGATATCGAATGTGTATCTGATCCCAATATCAATATACAAGAAGGCCATTATGGTAGTGTGTCGCTCACCTCCAATGGATGGGACATGTTCGCAAATGCTATCAATTAAGAAACCCCTGACATTAAGGCGCTGAATTTGTAACTATAAAAAGAGCATCGCTCTGGCAATAGGGGGTTTAAGTCATCCCCGTGACGCATTATACCATGCAAGTCATCATAACTATGGCTATGGATCCATAAAATTACTCTTGTGTCTAACAACTTAATCATGAAGGCAGAATGTTCAATGGACATGCAGAAAATTTACAAATAGCAAAATTGTTTCGATTCAGGTCGGAGTTCAGATATATAAAACGCGCGTTTTTTAAAAAGAGAATTGCTCAAATATTGAGATTGATCTCCGATGGCAGCGTTGGTTGCTTGAGTTTGTACTTGAGGTCCAAGAAACCTAGTACATATATATACAGGAGCCATGCTCTGGCAAAATGGGGCTTAATGCATCTCCCTAATCCATCATACCAAGCAAGCCATCACCTACTTATGGATCCATAACAAACACGGTTTTGTTAACAATCGACTTGATCATGAGGTAGGCTGGTCCTTGGATGTACAGAAAATTGATCGATAGCGAAAAGTTTCGGCCCAGGTCAGCCTGCGCGGACTGCGCAGGCTGACCTGGGCCGAAACTCTTCGCAGATGTTTGAAGCTACCTTTTCACAGTGCATGTCTCATATGTTATACTGTTCGATTATAAACTGTGCCAAGTCGATTTGTTCACAGTACCTTCTCATTTAGAACTTGATTGGTTAATCCACTACCTCCCGAAACAACTTTCCGATAGACTGTTCTGAAAACATCTTGGTATAATGTATTAGCCATACCCTGGCAAAAGGGGGCTTAATGCATGTCTTTGATGCATTATACCAAGCAAGTCATCACATAATTGTGGCTCCATAAAATCTATTTTTTCTAAAAATCGACTGAATCCTGAGGTAGAATGTTCCCTGGGCATGCAGAAAATTTACCAAAAGCGCAAAATTTTCGGCCCAGGTCAGCCTGCGCGGACTAAGCAGACTGACATGGGTTGATATTTTTTGCAGATGCATCTAACGCCCTTTTCACAGAGCATTCCTCATATGCACGGTCAATCAAAATACTAGTAGATGAGGGGTCGTATGAGAAAAATTGTGAATTATGATACACAAGAGGCAAAAATTTGTAAACGAGAAGGGAGCCCGGTAGCTCAGTCGGTAATATGCTAGACTTGAAACTCAGAGGAAAATGGTTCGATGATAAGCCAGCCGAAATTCCTTCGCAGGATTCATGATAGTCACTGTCATAGGATTCAGCTCTCTCTCACATATAGCTGAACATTGTCATCGAAGATGGGAGTTACTGGTTGAACAGAAACCCTGGGTAACAATAGTTGCACTGGCCACCGCAAAATAACTGCATAAGTGGACTAATATTGTAAACTGCGTGAATACCAAACAAACACATACACAGACAACTAAAAAGGAAATATAAAAAATAAAAAAAAAAATCATGTTGCCATGTTATCTGACTTTATTTTGTAACAGGAAAAAATCATACATTCATACCCCTTTATATACAAACAGCTATAAACAACACAAAGTATCACAAGAACGATCGAAAAATGTCACTTCAGGCCAAAGGTGACGGTTGCGTGATTGAAAAAAGTACAATGTGTGTTTTTATAAATAAACATATATTGCAAATTTTTCAATCACGCAACCGTCACCTTTGCTTCAGACATTACATTCTATACAAACTTGCAGAGGACGTCTCTGAGAGATTTGTAGTGATTGCAGAACAAGATCGGACTGCATAAAATGTGCGGTGCGATCTTTGATCAACACTGTCCGTTTTTCTTAGACATCCAAAAACAAAAGAAATATTGAAAATTGAAATTATTCCTTCCTTATTTTCACAGTGAAAACATCTTGGTCCGTATTCAACAACCATTCTTAAGAACCTTCTTATTTTCTAAATTTGAACGCAACACAATTTCTGATTGGCTGAACCAAATTGTTCAGCCACTCAGAAGATGTGTTGCGTTCAAACTTTGAAAATCTTGGAGAATAAGACTAAGAATGTTCTTAAAATGGTTGCAGTGAATACGGGCCTTGTTGTTTTTATTCAGCACCCAGTGGGTAAATACATCAATATAGAGTCAGTTGAAAACATAATGACAAAAGCAGAAAATGTTACACGTATTTTTAAAAAGGCGTCATCAGAACGTGTTCACAAGCATGTTCGAAGCTTTTTACTCCTTAGGCAACTCTTGATACTATTGCAGGCAGTGTAGATCTAGATCAGAATTAAAAAAAAAAATTGCCCCGATCTTGGATCTTTATTCTTATATATATTTATGATATATTTTAAATTCATAGAATTTCCTCTTCTGTCTTAGCTTGATCTTTCACTGAGGTATTTCTTATTTTAAAGCATTTCTGTTTCAAAAAGTTTAATTCAAAGGTAAATTATAGATAAAATAAAAAAAACAAATATAAATCAAAATGAGGTATATCTTGACTTCGAGAATCGAGGTACGTTTTTGGCAATATTCGAATACGTTCTGGTTTTTTTCATGGTCTGAAAAATATTTCAATGAGGTAGGGGGTAAGAGGGGGAGGGGTTAAAAACATATTTTAACTATTTTCCAAGACTTGAGAAGTCGGTCGATCCCAGGCAGAATTCGGAAATGTACAACTAAGTTGAAAGACGTTATCTTCTTTCGCTAATAACTATTGATATATCATAAATGTAATAAGAAGAAGGAAAAAAAAAAAAAAATAGGACGTCTTCACAGCCAGAAAGTAAACAAACGCTGTTAAAACTTGACGGTGTTATGATCTAGTCAGCTGTGTAAACGTAGATTAAAAAAAAAAAAAAAATCAATATAAGGTGTATGGGGTAAAGAAACTGTAGGGATCTGTATTCGATTTAAACCGGAAAGTGTGGTTGTTACGTCTTGCCGCAATAGAATGAAATGCATTTTCTATCTGCCGTAATCTGTGCAACCTTGCAACCATCATTGAAGATACAAGAGTGATTATAGTTTCATAAAATAAAAGAAAAACGGTTAAAAAACTGGATGAAAACGTATGAAGATGTATGTTTAACTGATTCTTTTACTGAGTGAAAACAAATAAATATGCATGAAATGAGTTTTCTGCATTTTTCGACGAGCAAAGTATATTTGCTTATCCTATCAACTACATGTAACTCTTTCACTTCGGCTTACTTTTTTACTATGTAATTTATTTGTTATTTTAAAGGATTCATGTTTCAAAAAATTCCAGATCAGAGTTAAATTAAGATATTGACAATAATAATAATAATAACAACAACAATAATAATAATAATAATAATAGTAAAAGAAATAGCAACTATAGAACAAAATGAGGTGTTTCTTCACTTCGAGAAGGGGTAAATTTGTTATTTTAAGCAATTTCCAATTTGTTCGTTTTTATATTGTTTTATTGTTCAACAGAATTCAAATGAGGTAGCGGTTTACTTTTAGGACTGAAGCATATTTGCATTTCGACGACTGAAAATAGGCTACTATCCACTGAAATGTTTTTTTTTTTATCTTAAAAGCATGACTCCATAAGCGGACGGTATAGACCCAAGATCAGCAGACTATACTTTCTGTTCTGTGTAGTCTGATCTTGTTCTATGCCGTTCGCAAAAACCCTTTTTATTGACATAGCTAAACAGACTAAATATTACCAAAGTCATTTATGTTAGCGCTGAAAGGGTACGGGAGAAAAATAAGGTTTTAAATAGACAGCTCACAATGGCAGAAACGGAAGTACAATGTTCACCACCGGAAACGTCTACCCCATGGCAGTTTCGGGAGTTTCGGAGTAGGAAAAAATATTGGTAGATTTGGAAGAGGGATCTTAAAAACAGGTAGTTCCTTTTTCGGTGGATCGGTAGGGGCTGGGGTGGGTGCTGGGGTTGTTGTAGTTGTTGGTGGGTTTGTCGGTGGTGGTGGGGAGGAGGGTGTTGTTGACGGCTGTGTACTGCTTGGTATTTCCGTTGCACGGTTGATGGGGTCGTCACCGATCCATCCACTGAAACGTTTATCCCTGTAATATATAGATGGATCAATACATGGATGGATGGATGGATCGTTACAGAAAACATTATGGTAACCACCATTTTCTTCTTTGTCCCCTCTAAACAACAAATACATTTACCCTAATTTGATTTATATTTAATAAGTCGACGAAATACTATCAATTCAAACTAGTCTAAAATATTATGTAGTATGTCGTACAAGTTATTAGATCTGCTGTTACACTATTTCGAAACTCATGTCTCTTTCTGCCCAAACCTTTAATGGACCAAAAGTGCAAATTATTACATGCACAAATAATGGTGATTTCTATGTATCCTAAATTTAGCTTGAACATGCCAAATTACAGCGGAATAGCTTAAAAGCAACTACTTACTACACAAAAAGAAAACTTTGTCGAATTTGGTATGCATAGCCTTTTTACAAGGAAATTCCTATCCTTGATATCCCAAACCAGGTGCACTTCAATTCGTTCATCGGTTGTTACTAGCATTTACTCCTTTTCCTACATTATGTTCATGACTCTTCTTCATTAGGGTCGTGAAATCACGTGATTGTTAAGTAAAGGATTAGAGGGTACAATGGAATTAGTGCACGTTCTAGATAATTATGCAGAATTCCTTCTATTTTGGAAATTAAATAAGAATTATTCACAGATGCGTGTCCGATGTTAAAGATGCATAACTAAGTACTTTTTTGTCGCAAATCAAATTTTATTGCTATTTGCAATTGAAGACAACTAAGCATATACCCTATACTCTGGCAAAAGGGCGTTTAATGCATCTCCATGATCCCTGATACCGTGCAAGTCATCACATAATTATGCATCCATTAAATCCATTCAGTCTAACAACCGACTTGATTTTGAGGTCTAATGTTCCTTTGACATGCAGAAAACTTACAAATAGCAAAAAAGTATCGACCCATGTCAGCTTGCGCACTACGCGCAGGCTGACATGGGTCGATATTTTTTTGCAGTTGCATTAAACGCCCTTTTTAGAGAGCATGGCTCATATTTTTCTTTGTAAGTGTGACGAAACTAGACAGCTACATTCAGTGTAAAGATGCAATTATGGAAGCTACATCACGAGACGGTCGTTTTGCATCGGGAACTCTATTTCTATCAGACTGGATATTACGCATTGCTCGAGTACTTACTTGGATACGATCCTACATCATTGATCTCACATAATTCGATGCGTGTAATAGATTACATTTCCACAAGCTTTGCCGAAAATCTGACACGAAAGCTAGAACTACTTTGGGACTTCTAATCACTTTTAGAAAAAAAGAAACCTGTTTATGCTTTTCTTCCTTATTCATTCACTGCAGGTAAACTACTAGCAATAAAACATTTTGTGGAGACTGGTGTGATTGTTAGAAAATAAACTAAACTTACACATTTAAATCTTAATCAGACGATAAATGTTTAGACTTGTCTAAACCTAAAACGCTTGCGGACAACAAACTCAATGTGGCTGAAATGATTGTATCTGTATTCGAAAGATTGAAAAATAAAAACCATTATTAGAAAAGGAGAAAATGCTGGTTACCAAAATTTCTCCTTTTCTCAAAATACATGTATTTTAAAAGCCATTTGTCTCAGGATCGTTAAATGATAGATTGTTTAGAAAAGGTTTAAGGCTCTATGGAACCCGGACAATTACTGTTGAAACCACGGCATGATATAGAAAAAAATAATTCTATACTTGATGTGACTGAATGCTGTGGAAAAGACGTGAAATGCACAACTAAAATAAATAAAGAAACGTATGGAAATTCCTACCTATTGTGAATCAGATGTTGAAGTTTTATAAAGTTGTTTAAGTTATCCTCGTTTAACGCATGTCGTTTATGTCTTATCGCCAGATCTCCAGTAAGGTCACTCTGTAAAGCATTGGCAATTCCCAATGCTTCAACTATCGTAGCGTCATCCAACAGTTCTGTAACGTGATAAAATGGACAAGACTTATTCAGTGCAACGAATCTTTGTCCGAAAAAGGTTGTAATAAAAAGTTTCCTAGTTTTTAAATCTAAGGGAATGCTACTCTTGAACCCCTTAACTGACAGGTATATAAATCACATGGTGCACAACTTTATGCAATGGAGATACATTATGACGTAACAAGGCACAAGCCAGTGCTGGCGATACCAGGGAAACACAAGTGAACTGTCGTCATACTATGATTTAAATATTGTTTTTTACCAGCATAAAACCCTATTGAGAGATGTAATGAATATAGGATCTGACATAATTTGGCATTTCAGATAAAAAATTATTAAACGAGCTAAAAAAGTTATTGAGCAAGTCAGTGGCGAAATTAATAACAATATTGTTTGTCGACGATAAAAGTTTATCCCAAAATCCAACCAATGTCAGATTCTTTTTATTGCAGAACCATATCTCAAGAATTATAGGTCATGATGTCCTAAAACTTAGGTCTACATGTACATATGTATTAAAATTTACTTGAAGCTCTGTTCCTTCTTTACAGGTGTGCATATCATAGACGAAAATTACTTTGATATTGTTTTGAATTTAAAGGTGATAAAGTTTGCAGCTTTGTAGCAATTTCTAATTTTGATGGTTAATTTTACACACAAATCTCGGCCAGTAATGTTTTAGAAATGACGCGTATAAATACGGCACTATTTGCAAATTTCAGATGTGTGTAAGATAAGAAAATTCGTAATGGCCATATTACACTGAAAATTAGGGTAGATTTATGATTAAAAGGAAATATGTAAAAAAAAAAAAACAGAACTATGTTTAAGAGTACAATTTTCCCCAAAAATGGGTATAAAAAATGTGGAAAAATATTTACCTTCTAAAAGTATCCCACATGAGACTACGGAAAACGCTTGTGCGACTATCAAAAACTTGATCATTGCTTAACTTTTTTCTCGTTTTCTTTCGTTCGCCCTTATTTTTTGTGATAAAAATGTATTTTTTTCCGCTGTAATCTGGTCCTACTTTGTTAGTCTTGATTTAAATGAAACGAAATGTTTTAAGATGACACTTATATATGGAAGATGTCACATCCGAGCCTTAACCCTGTACCAGACTACATAATTTAGACGTGTTCATATAGTAAGCTTTTGCAGATGACAAACTAAGTGTGGTCACCAACATTTTCTTCTTTTTTCTCAATGTTCTAAAAAGCCCTATTCTTCATGGTCGTTAACGTCGGGATTCAAAGGTATAGGATTAATATACATTTGTCCCCTAAACGTACTTGAAGATTAGGAAGCAGCAGAGAGGCGAAGAGAGGTAAAAATACATAACATTAGTAACGGACGGTGGGCCAGAAGCCAACGTTACGATATGTGCGTCATACAAAAATTTGTTCTTGTAAAGGTGACAGGGAGCGTTCTTCTATTACGTAGATTTTTTTCTCTGTATTTCATGGTTTTGATTTTGATATCTTGTCATTCGATTTTTGTCATAAACGCCCTCAAATTTATAGGATTGTATTCGCAGTTTGTTTTTCTATATAATAATAAAACGGTATATTTTTTACCTTATCACTTTATCACTAATGAATGGTGTCAAATATTTCCCAAATACTTGCATATTTTTTGTAAGGTTTGTCGTTTTACTTAATCATTCACGTAATTAGGTATTTGGGCTAGGTCATTCTGCTTACACCTTAACATATTGATTAACATACTAAAAAAATAAAAAAAATTAGATCAGATGAGGGCAATCACTCTTCGAAGGTGTAAAAAATGAAATATTTGTGGTAATGTACATTTTTGCATTAATGCCATCTTTTACCCAATCCACAAGCACATTTCTGACAGCTTGAAAGAGCTTTCACTATTGAGGCGATCTGACCGTTACTATGAAAGGCCAACGAGCTGCCAAAAAAAATGGCAAATCTAATTCATACCATTTAAAAGTATGGATATTATTATGAGTCTGACAGTGTTATAGGACAATCAGTCAAAGTTTCAGTCGCTGGTAGAAGACTTAATCTTTAAACTAGATGGCAACTTTAGTTCTAGTTTTACAATTACCAGAACTTTGACACCGTACGGTAACTCAATTTCAGATTCATAATATCTTCATGCTGCATTTAGATAAAAAATGATGTCTACGATGTCCACAGTTTCAAAAAACGACAAAAGCAAACAAATAAAACGGAAAAATGAAGATGATACAAAAGTGTAAGTTTAGCAAGAAGGCTATAATGGTTCTGTTTTGCTCTACTTCCCTGTAGCTAAATGTGCCATAATTAACTAAGATTTGAACACTAGTCTGTAAGAAGCCTGTGTTGCGATAAAACGTCGTAGAGAAAATAAGCTAGACCCCAAAAATGTCATTTTTACATGTCAAGATATCAATGGATACAAAGGAAGTCACCTCGAGGATCAGTCAAATAGTATTTTTACAAGATGTACATGTATAGGATTTCCAAACATTTTGCTGTTGTAGACATATTTTGTTTGCATAAGTGGTAAAGTTTTGGAACAGAAGAAACAGGGTGATGCAAATCTTGTTTCATGTTGAATACCCAACACATCTGAGCATAACTGTTAACATCAAAATAAACTACACGGTGGAAAATTTTTCGTAAAAACTGATGTCTCCCCCAAAGCTTTTACTTTTCTATCGATGTAACAAAATGAAGAAGTCCAAGTGAACCTTAACTCTTTCATTTCCAATGTCGCATTGGATAGCTTTTGAAGACGGCGTAGATCAAGATCAGACTGCACAGAAGGTGCAGTCTGATCTTGAATCTACATCCTCTGCAATCTAATGCTAAGATCTAATCAATACTATCTTCAGTTTCAGTGAAAGAAGAGTCAAATCCATTTAGTTGGCAGCAATAGAGTGTAACCTTTATTGTGACCCTGATTTGGATGTGAAGCCCCTACTCTGCACGTAGTCTCACAAAATGGACACGTGTGCATAAAATATGTTCAAAATTCAACAAGGGTATCAAAAACTTTACACATTTCTAGTGTATGTGATCTGCGAGTACACGTAATCTTCTTGACCTTTGAGACTCGTGTGTAAAACCTCTATTCTCAGACTGACAAGGCCATTGAAAAATATGTCTCCCGCGCCAGACATCATCTAGACTAAAAGTTAACATTTTCTGTTCAGGAAACTTGTATATAAAGTACGAACAATGTAATGGTGTAGTTTGATAATCAAGGGAAATAAAATGGTAACAAATATTTGTCATGAAAATAGAAACAGAGTTATTTCCTTTGAATCTATATACGCCTGAGTTTCTCGATGGAATCAATTTGTTTGAATTAATCGTAATGATGTTTTTTCCCAGAAAGAACTGAACAGAAGCAGATTGAAATTTGCAGAGCAATCGCTTTTATCAATAATTCAGAGGATTTCAACATGGTATTTTAAATATTTACTTGCTTGATTGCTTACTTGTCTTTTTATTTTATGAAATCCATTATGACTTCTGATTAAGGTTAACCAGTACAGAACATTACATTTTTATTTCAGTTCTGTTAATTCCCTACTTCCATACTGTTCAGTGCTACATGCTTATCATTTGGCATAGTAGCTGGATTTCGACTTAAGAAAAATTAACTTTAAACGCATCCTATCTGAACAGTGTTTTCAGTGCTTTGATTTCCATAAATGTGGTATTAAAATGGTTCAATATTGGAGACTTGCATTCACTTGTTTTCTTTTTTTTCCCCACTCCCAACCATATGAGCCATACTCTGTAAAAAGGGGGCTTAATGCATCTGCGAAAAGTATCGACCCAGGTCAGCCTGCGCAGTCCGCGCAGGCTGACCTGGGCCGAAACTTTTCGCTATCAGTCAATTTTCTGCATGTCAAAGGACCACTCTTGCTCCAGATTCAGTCATTAATTAGACTAAGAGAATTTTAAGGATCTATAATCATGTGATGATTTGCTTAGAATAATGGATCACGGAGATGCATTAAGCCCCCTCTTGCCAGAGCATGGCTCATAGATGTTTTCAGGGTGCAACACTGAAAGAGACCTCAGATATGACATCACAAAGTCCTCTCTCATCAACTGAAAAAAAAGTACAATATTTAGAACGCAGTCAGCACGTTTTACAAAATGTTGTTTTCAGAGGACAAACTTTATGAGAACATTTGCAGTAAAGCTTGTGTAATTTACGAAGACTGTATGTGGATGTTTATTTTTTTTTAGAAATATGGAGAATAAGAAGTGTCCAGCTTTTGAGGATACCATTAAAACAGGATTTTTAAATTTTTCACAGATGAAGCGAAATGATGACGACCATTTCACGCGTAGAGTAAGTAGAAGTAAGAAAAATACATGTTTTGTATAACTAAAAAGTAGCTATAACGTTATTTGGCTAAAGATCACGGAGTCAATAAGAAAGACTCGAGAATCACAGGTTTAAAACGTAGATGTTGGGTTCATTTGACCTTGATGTACATGTAATTAGGAGGACAATAAAGTCAGTGCAACATGTACTGAAGGTAGAGAAAGACTTGGATATTTCAAAAAGCAGAAAGCTGTACAAAGTTTAAATTTAAGTTTTGCAAACTTGAAAACGATAAAACTGGTATGACTGAACGGCAGGAAATTGTATTACAAAAACTTAGATTAAAGGAAATAAAGGTAAATCATTCATCAACCCTTTAACAAACTAGTACCTTTGTCGACATAACTGACATAAATCTGTTATGAAAATATTGCGGGAAAAGACGAGATTGCTCATAAAGAGTATTTTCTCCATTTTTTTTTTCACAATATGTATACTACGCACACTTTGATAGGGATCATTTAAAGATATCAAAACGGGCGTATCTCACAACAATACAGTATTTCATTAATAACATCCATTTCAACTGGTGGTATATTTCATCAGTGTGGCAATGCAATACATTGAAAAACCATATCTGATACATGCAACACATATATATCGGCTTAATGTAATATGGTGATCCCTAAAAAAGTTTGAGTAGTTTATTTGTGTATTTTGTGTTTTGCAGATACTGTCAATCTGAAATACTCTACTGCTCAGTATTGTTTATAGCTTGGTAAGAGGCTGATACAGAAATAATTAGTATTTACACAAGGTCACAGTACGTGTGAAGGAGTGTTCTCAAATAACTTTATATACTCATGTATGAAATACGCAAAGTCTACTTTCATTTAATGCCTTCGTATCAACACCATCTCATCCCACTTACAGTCCTATTAGCTCAACATTACATTTTGACAACGACTTATATTCCCTCATTTTACTTGATGATCATTACAGAAAAACACTGTGGAAAAAGAAGCCATTAGTCATGCTGACTATTGCTTATTTTTCACACATATAACATTCAATATGCGACCATGCTCTGTGAAAAGGGGGCTTAATGCATCTGCGAAAAGTATCAACCAGGATAATGCACTACAAATCTGTCCCAAAATAAGAGACAGAGAATTTTTTCGCTATTGGTAATTTTTTTGTATGTCCAAGGACCAGTTTACCTCATGATTAAGTCGGTTGTTAAAAAAGTGGCTATTATGGATCCATAATTATGTGAAGTCTTGATTGGTATAATGTATATCGGAGATGCATTAAGTCCCCTTTTGATAGAGCGAGGCTCACACTGTTTGTGTGCCTCGATCTCACTCAGAATTCTGTTGCGTTTGCATATCATTGTGAGGTTGGTAATGTTCATACAACAATTCAAAAAGATTTTTTATTATTTTTGAAAAGAATATCTTTAATTTTAGAAATGCAGTGAAAGTGGATCGACCATTATGTACTGTTGTGTACCACGATGAAACTTGGCTGGATACTCACCACGTGCCAAACAACATTGTATTTATCAGGATAATGCACTATAAAACTGTCCCTAAATAAGAAAAAGAGATTGGCCATATTACATACTAGTGTAAAAAATCGGGTTTTTTTTTTGTCTGTGAACAATCACATAGCTAAAAAGTGTGAATGTTAGAAATAATCATTTCTGAGATGAATAGAGTAAATTTTTATGGCTGGATAAAAACTAACTAGTCCCTAGATTTACACCAAAATAGTACTGTAGTTATGGACAAAGCGAGCTACCATAGTGTAGCTTTGAGGCCTCCTCCCCTCCCACCTCTTCATCAACAATGGCGGTTATACAAACTTGGCTCATATCAAGTGGTATAGCATACAAGAATAAAATGGAAAAAAAATGAACTGTATGACCTGATTAAGTTTCATAAACTAGTTCCAAAGTATTGTTTAGATGAGTTTTATCGGTCAAAGGGACACAGAGTCCTAAGATTACCGTCCTATAATTGTATCCCATAGAGTTAATTTGGGGCCAAACTGAAAAGGTTTCATTGCGGAAAAAAATAATTCAAAACAAACCATGAAAGACCTTTGAGTGTTAGTGTCAGACGATTTCGAACATATATCTCAACAAAAGCGTTATAGAACAAGTGGCCATGTGGAAAACAAGACTGAGACCGAATATTGGAAAATAGACAACAAAGATAACATTACACAAATCACAATAGACTTTGAGGTTTTGCATGAAAGTGGCCAAAACGTTATCTAAAGTAGGGTATAGATCTATATTAATTGCACGAAAAACAACGTCAGGGCCTCATACATGTATTTAACTAAAGTACTGACGTCATGCACTTATCCAGTTAGGTTTGCTTTCTATGGCTGTTCTGGACACTGTGCGAAGCTACTGAATAAAAAACTTAACACTACTGGAATGGGCAAAATCCTACGGTGGCACAAAAGTGACATGGAAGATATATTTTATACTACGTGCGCACGCAGTAGCTAATACGTGCGCACGTATTAGTTATTACGTGCGCACGCAGTAGCTAATACGTGCGCACGTAATAAGTAATACGTGCGCACGCAGTAGTATTACGTGCGCACGCAGTAGCTAATACGTTGCGCACGTAATAACTAATACGTGCGCACGCAGTAGCTAATACGTGCGCACGTATTACATATTACGTGCGCACGTAATAATCCACCAATCAGAATCATGAACGGAAGCCATTGTTTCAAGATGGAAGTGGAAGATAGACATTTATTGATTCGTGATAAACTGATTGGTCGATTATTACGTGCGCACGTATTAGTTAATACGTGCGCACGTATTAGCTACTGCGTGCGCACGTACTAGCTACTGCGTGCGCACGTAATAACTATTACGTGCGCACGTATTAGCTAATACGTGCGCACGCAATAGTATTACGTGCGCACGTATTAGTTATTACGTGCGCACGTATTAGCTACTGCGTGCGCACGTAATAATACTTCGTGCGCACGTATTACTTATTACGTGCGCACGTATTAGCTACTGCGTGCGCACGTAGTATAAAATATATCTTCCATGTCACTTTTGTGCCACCGTAAAATCCTCTTTCATGCGAAGGGAAACTCTTAATTTCACTGTGATATTTGGCAGGGTCATTTTTAAAGAATTTGAAAAGTTTAATAAAACTTGTTGCCAGATTTCATAAATGCGGGGTCTCTATGAACTCTAGATTGGAAATGAATGTTGGCTTTATTTGGCACTCAACAGCTTAAACTTTTATTACACATTGCGTGATTTGACGATCCATTGCAATAGAGCTTTTGAAAACATAGTGGGGAAAAAGAGAAAATGCTGGTAACCAGCATTTTCTCCTTTTCCCACAATGCTTTCTGTTCCATCGAAGAAAAAAATCCTTGAATTGGAGCCTTGCTCAAATTGTCGTCTGCAAATGCTTTCAATTTGGTAAAGTCTGGAACCAACAGATATGGCTTTTTCCGTTACACGTGCTTGACCTTAGGGCAACAAGTCGTAATGTTAGAGTGTTTCAGTTGCAATATATACGATGAACAATAAAAACAGGAAATAAGGAGTAAAGAATGTAGAGGCCCACTTGATAAATGGAGAACTCAAGCATATTTGACCTCTGACCTGAACTTTGACGCAATCGTTTGTTATTCATACCTTGTCCTGTTTATTTGTGATGTTTCGCACAGTTCATATTCCCACATTTATATAATGTTATTTATCAACGGAAGATAAAGAATATTTTCACCTCGGCCATCGAACCCTATCGTTTACCTTTCGGTTTGCTGAGGAGCGACCCAATGCGCAATGACAGATAGTATAGATCGAGATCAGACTGCGATACGGTGAGCCTTTTCTAACAAAGAGTTTAGAAAATATAATATTTTGCCAAAGTTTTACTGTCGGTTAGAAGTTTTCATTTAATTTATTAAATAGAAAAGGGGGGGGGGGTATTTCAGCGTTTCGAGAGATATCTTACATACCTCACCCCCTCCTTCTACTATGCTACATTTTATGGCTCAAAATAAATGAGCCATGCTCTGGCAGAAGGGAATTTGCCGATTTGATGCATCTCCGTGATGTTTTATATATCAAGCAAGTCATCACATAATTATGGAACTATAAAATTCATTTTGTTTAACAACTGACTGAATCATGAGGTAGAAAGGTCCTTTGACATGTTGAAAATTGATCAATAACAAAATATTTCGACCCAGGTCAGCCTGCATTTGCATTAAACCCCCTTTTATACAGAGCACGGCCAAACTAAGTACCGTTTTTAGCGCAAAAGGTGTAAACTGAAGCTTTTCAAGATGGCATATATCAAGACCAGACATCTTTGGTCTGTACTGTTCTCTTGTTCATTTAGCCTATGGTTAGTACATGGCCAGCAACACACGAAAAGGGGCATTCGGACATTTGCGTAAAGTGTCGTCTCGGATCAGCCTGCGCAGTACGCGCAGGCTGATCCGAGACGACACTTTCCGTTTTTATGTAATTTTCTCTTTTGCGCAAGTCTACTGTAGCACAAAATCTAATGTAGTCGTAAAGTGCCGTCTCGGATTAGCCTGCACGGACTGCGAAGGCTGATCCGATACGACACTTTACGCATATGTCCGAATGCCCCTTTTCGCGTGTTGGAGGCCATATTGTCTTTCTTTCAGCCTATAAGGGCCTTTAAGAGCGGTCGAGTTTGAAATACTTGGTGCTGCTGATATAATAAAAGCGCCAAACAAGAACTTGTTGGAAAATTTAATTGAAGGAATTAAATATTTGTTGTTTCAAGGCTCGAACTGGATATTCTGTATTAGCTTAACGACCAATGTAGATCCAAGATCAGACTGCCCGTTCTGTGCAGTCTGATTTTGATCGGCACTGGCCGGTTAAGCTGTAAATATTATGCACCGTAAGGGTTGATGTATAGCGTTAGCGAAAAAAAAGCTATTTTTAGGCTTAATGACTTTAACTTGAGCAGTCAGCCAGGCTTGTAATTGCTTTACATTTTACGAAAAAAAAACCAACACTATTTATCCCACCGTTTTACGCTACCTAGGTCGAGAAAAGTGAGGCTGTTTGTTTTTTGTATAAAATGTCTGAAATTTAATAGATCGACGACGATAGCGTAAAATGTTTACCTGAAACAACCTACGCATTAAAGGAACGGGGGCGGCCAAAAGTAAACAGGCAAAAATGCATTTTAAGTTAAACCATACCATTTTAAAGGATGGAAATTATTGTGTAAGTCGCTGGCAGAAAAACTGTTTATAAATCGAGGTAAAAACTTGCCAAGTCGCTTTATTTTTTGTTTACTTTTTACGAGTACATGGATCTAAATTCAATTTCCTGTACAGATCTGTACAGATTGTCATTTTCACAATAATTTCCCTTCTATGAAAAAGGTATGATTTAAACTTGAACGCATTTTCACTCACGTACTGTTTACTTTTGACTGCTACTGGGGCTTTAACTTGGTTTACTTGGTCTATGTCTGATCATTCGTGAAAAAGAGAAAAAAGAAAATTGGAGTATTACATATCTTAAATTGTCTATAAACCCTTTACTACAATCTTGAGTTTTAACCTTGCGCGATGAAATGCTTTTGAAAACATCGCGGGGAAAGGAGAAAATGCTTGTAACAAGCATTTTCTCCTTTACCCACAATGTTTTCTGCCCCTTTTCTAAGACAATACAGTCGTTTCGACCACACTGACATATGTTGTCTGCAATGTCCTTCATTATGGATCAGACTAGAATCATGCCGTCTTGTAAAGACTTGAAATGACATGCAACAAGATTGCATTCTTCTTTTTACAATCCCAACAAAAACGAATATTGCTGAAGAGGCTTGACCAAGTGTCGTTGAAATCAGGGGACGAATAAACGAGTTTCCCGCGATATCAAGGAAATACTGTTTAACTCTTTACCAGACGCCATTTAAGGATGGTCTAACTAAAAAGCATTTGCAGACGACAATTTAAACGTGGCTCAAGTGATGGATTTTTTTTCTTCGAAAGGATTGAAAACATTGCGGGAATAGGAGAAAATGCTGGTTTCCAGCATTTTCTCCTTTTACCACAATGTTTTCAAAAGTCTTTTTCCTGGAGGTCGTTAAAACTCGGTAATGTGTGGTAAAGGGTTAAACGCGTGAAAGTTTTTTTTTTTTATTTTTTTTTTTGCCAAACGTCAAAATATTAGACTAGTCCAAAATTAAAGCATTTGCAGACGACTGAAAAAATCAAATTTGCTTTTAGAAGGTTAGAAAACCTTGTGGGAAAAGGAGACAAGTCTGGTTACCAGCATTTCTCCTTTTCCAACAATGTTTTCGAAAGCTCTTTTACTTTGGGCCGTCAAAAGTCGGGGTTGTTTGGTAAAGCCTAAACCCTTAACCCTTTACCAGACGACAAAATTTTAGCCTTGTCCAAATTGAAAGCACTTACAGACAACAAAATAAACGTGACTCAAAAATTGAAACTTGACTATAGAAGAGTAGAAAACATTGTGGGAAAAGGAGAAAATGCTGGTTACCAGCATTTTCTCCTTTTCCCACAATGTTTTCAGAAGGCTTCTTCCTCTGGGTCGTAAAAACCAGGGATTGTTTGGTAAAGGGTTAAACTACTAAATAAATGAAACGAAAATTTCCGCTCAATTGTAGAAATTTAATATTGCGATTTCAAAGTTGATTTCACCTGAAAGAAAATACCGTATCAGCAAGTGTAGATCAATGATCAGACTGCATGTTTAGTGCAGTCTGATCTTGATCTACACTGTCTGCAAAAAGCGAACAGTGTCGCGCTTAGCAGCCTTATAAGGTTAAAGTGACACGCAACATGATGTTGTTTTTCTTTCAGTTCCCGTCATATAGAAAAATCCTGTTTTAAACGACATATAGATTTATATGTCAAAGCACACAATGAACGAACGAACGAAAGGACGTACGAACGAACGAACGAAAACCTGTTCTTTTCCCCCATCGAAAACATAAATAATCTATAATGCATGCCCCTTTGATCTCGTGAAATTACGAGTATGCGTGTTCACCTTAGTAAACCTGTCCGTTGATGATTCAAGTATCCTGTTGATTTACACAACTCATTCACACTTAGACAGCCAAGCGCTACTCAATGATCTTTTGCGGACAGTGTAGATCAAAGATCAGACTGTAAAGTACATGCAATCTGATCTTTGATCTACACTGTCCAAGACGTTGAGATTGTTTTTCCATAAAAAAAAGTTTTTTGAAATCGCTATATTTTTGGTTATAACTATTGGCTTCATTCAATAAAAGGAATCCTATTCAACCCTTAGGCTGCTAAGCGCGACTCAAGGACCTTTTGCGGACAGTATAGATCAAGATCAGACTGCACAGAACGTGCAGTCTGATCTTAGATCTAGACTGTCCGATAAGGAGATATCTTTTTATCCAAAAATAAATTTGAACTAGCGTTATCCAGGGTTTCACTATCGGCTTGAAAGTTTCCAATTTACTTAATGAGCCGGATAAAGGTTAATTGTTTAAAGGTTGAAATAATTTCAATCATATTGCAGTTAGTGTTGACTGCCATTGCACCTCTGCAGTTTGAGTTTAACCCTTTACCAAACAATCCCTGGTTTTCACGACCCTGAGGAAGAAGGCTTTTGAAAACATTGTGGGAAAAGGAGAAAATGCTGGTAACCAGCATTTTCTCCTTTTCCCACAATGTTTTCTACCCTTCCCAGAACAAACTTCAATATTTCAGTCAGATTAAGTTTGTTGTCTGCAAATGCTTTGAATTTGGACGAGTCTAAAATTTTGTAGTCTGGTAAAGAGTTAATGAACGCTATAAAGGTGACTTAATATGTGATTTGCGCTCTTTAACCCTTATCCTTCTAAATAAACCACATGAGACTCTCATGTAAAGACCCAAATCTTTCTATTTCATAGGTTTTTTTTGTTTTGTTTTGTGTTTTGTTTGGGAGGGGAGGATTATCTCCTTATCGGACAGAATAGATCCAAGATCAGACTGCACGTTCTGCGCTCTAGTTAACCCTATCTTGGTAATTAAATAACATGAGACTTTCAAGTCGATAGTAAATACCTAAATCTTGTTATTTCAGAGCGGTTTTTTTTTTTTTTGGGGGGGGGGGGGCGGGAAGGGAGAGAGGGGGGAGAGGAAATATCTCCTTATCAGACAGAGTAGATCCAAGATCAGACTGCACGCTCTGTGCAGTCTGATCTTGATCTACACTGTCCGCAAAAAAATCAGTGAGTCGCGCTCTGCAGCCTAGGGATTAATGTATCATTTGAATGAAATAAATCACAGTAAGCTTTATTGACATTATTCCATTGATCGAAACTTGGACAAAGCACTACAATTCAAAAACATAAAAGGACAGAACCTAGTAATTGATTGTATGGTCTTTAACGCCGTTTTCAACATTATCTCAGTTATATCGCGGCGGCCAGTGCACCCATCCATGCTTTCCTGGATTTTCTTTTACCAGGACTCCACATAATATACTTTCCAAGCCATTGGCTGCTTTCCCACATAACCATCGTCGAAACAATGATTAGCGGTAAGAGAAGAATGGATCCTGTCGCAATGACTATCATCAATCCTCGGAAAGAAATTGGCGGAGCTGGGGATCGAATCCGCACACACACACTCTCTCTCTCTCTCTCTCCCTCTCTCTGTCCGGCTCTGGCAGTCTACATGTACATGTATCTATGTACATGTATCTAGCTCACACTATACCTCATTTTCTATTTGTTAGTCAATCTGTCGATCTGTTTTTTCCATCCACTCACCCATCCATCCATCCATCCATCCATCCATCCATCCATCCATCTATTTATCTGTCTGTCTGTCTGTCTGTCTGTCTGCCTGCCTGTCTGTCTATTCGTCCGTCTGCCATCCGCCTAGTGTCTGTCTTTCCTTCTTAAGTAATGTATTTCTTCGTGTCTTCTTGATAAGATGTACTTCAACATACACATTTTCAAACATACTCCGCCTTTTTGAAGTCCATAAGGATATGATCTAAGCGAACATCAAAAGGCAGTGACGCAAAACGGAAGAAACGACTCATCAAATGAAGCGAAGATGAGTAAATCTACATGTGGTTTCACAAGTAGCCCCTATAACATCTATTGATACATAAAAATTATCTTCTTACTGTGTGTATGTAAAGGTTATGCAGTCTGGTGTTTAACTGTTATAGAAAATGGAAAAGATATTTCTATTACGAGCTTTGTTTCTGTTAGTAACATGTCTTGCAGTTTTTCCTTCAGGTATTTAAATTTTCTCAGATTTTCTTGTCAGATTTTTTACCATATCTTCTATCATAACTCTACCGATAGCAAGTAGCTACTTGCTGATGCTAAATAGTTTGAGCCATGCTCTAGTAACAGGGCGTTTAATGCATCTCCGTAATGTATGATACCAAGAATTCATCACGTGATTATGGATCCATAAAACTCATTTTGTACAACAACTGACTGAATTATGAGGCACTCTGATCCTTTGACATGCACAAAACTGACAAACAGCAAATAGTTTCGACCGAGGTCATCCTGCGCGACTTTTTGCGCATACTGTGATACTTTTTGCAGATGCATTAAGCCCCCTTTTCGCAGAGCATGGCTCATTTACGAGAGAGAGAGAGAGAGAGAGAGAGAGAGAGAGAGAATGGGAGAGAATGGAAGAGAGAGAGAGAGAGAGAGAGAGAGAGAGACAGACAGACAGACACAGGCTCAAATTAATTGACTTACTCCAAAGATCCAGTCCGATATTTCAGCCACACGTTCTGCAGATGGGTTTGTCCTACGAAGAGAACATCCATATTGGCTTTTACCGTGGCTATTGGCTTGAATAACTCATTTTCTCTTGGGGGGGGGGGGGTAAATCTCTTCCCTCATTGTCATTCATTAAAAAAAAAAGAAATGTCAGAAAACATAATCGGAAAAAATCCAGATCAGACTGGAAGCCAGGCTACGGACCTGTCACACCAAAGTAGATCTTAGAGCGTTTTACCCCGTCTTAACAAATTCTTTCGACGGGTTGCGGTAGGGGTAGAACGTGTAAATTTGACCTAATAATGCCTAAAGCCCCCGTCGCACCAAATTAGATCTTAGAACGTTTTACCCTGCCTTATCAAAACCGTAAAACGGGTTGCGGTTGTAGTAGAACGTGTAACTTCGGTTGGTTTGCATACATATAGCCAACTGATGCCCGAGTGCACCATGTGGTAACACGTCCCTTATGGAATCGAAATACGGCAGTTCCGTTTGTAGTACGTCCATCTCGGTTTAAGTACGTTGTCGCTCCGTCTAAGTTAAAGGGTTGGATAGACGACAAAATTTTTTGAGTGCGCTCAAAATTCTGGAGCATCCTACCCGCCCTAGCCCGTCCATGAAGATAGTAAACAAATCGTAAAACGTTTCCACTCTGTCTGCTCCGTTCGAACACAGTTTGAGTCCGTTTGACAACACATTTTCGGAACGTAGTGAGGACGAATCCGATGTGACTGGGGTATACAACAGATATTGAATCCTTTGTTTATATAAACTAGTATGCAGGTTTACCCTCTTTCAGGTTACGGTCATGACGATGTGCGACTGGAATATTTCAAAAGGGTACCACGTGAGCGAAGACAGTCACATGACCTGATGGAGTCCATAAAGAGGCTGGTCAGACGAGAAACCATTAGACGTCACAAATACCACCTTCTCGGTAATTGGCAGTTGGAGCTTTCAAGGTAATGTATGAAAGTCGTCCATCCAAGGGTCATCCGTGCTAATTTGCACATAATTCCAACCTGCGGTTTTGGAGTAAATATTTGAAGATTTCTTTTTTTGCAATTTCATCCAAACATCTGGATCGAATAGAATTATTTCAGAAATTCCGTATAGGTTTGTTTTTAAACCGTCTGCAAATGCCCATTTCATTTATGATGAGCACAAGTCTTTAACAAAAGTATGTTGTGACCAGTCGGACAAAAGTAAATGCACTGTGCACCAGAAGTTATTTTAAGGACTTTTTCCGTCACGTGATGAACCAACCGACAACAAATTCTTGTCCCTGTACATAGCAAAGCCTTTTTTTTTCTTTTCGACTAGCCCGCATAGCTCAAGTGGTAGAGAGTAAGACTCGCAAACGTCAAGGTTCCGGTCAGATTAGGGTGTAGGTTCGATTCCCACGGCTGGCCATCTAAAATTACTGAGTCTTTGGGATGAAACGTTAAACCGAGGTCCCGTGTGAGGCTGCTATACAACGAGCATGTTAAAGAACCAGGCGTAACTTAGGATGGGTTTCGTCTTGTATCTTGCACTATCCTCCGTAACAATACTAACAGCCTTCGGGAGGGCGTCGCCCATATGGGCAACCGGTGACGAAGATAACTAAACCAAATTCAATCATAGCAAAGCTTTTTAAACATTGTTTGGAAAAGAGCATAATAGTTACATGTAGTCAGGGATCTTATATACATGTGTATATACGATCCCTGATGTAGTCGGTCAATTTCTCCATTTTTTTTCTATGTTCATCAACCACGCTTCCTTTTTTTTTTTCATTTTCCTCCTCCTACCTCTCAGTTATAGCGGTATTTGTTGTGTCTGAAACAGATCCGAGCTGTAATGTGTTAACCCTTTGGCTGCTAAGCGCGACTCATGTACCTTTTGCGGACAGTGTAGATCAAGATCAGACTGCACAGAACGTGCAGTCTGATCTTGGATCTACACTGTCCGATAAGAATATATTATTCCCCAAAACATAACTTTCAAATGGCAATATTTTGGTTTTTACTATCGAGTTGAAAATTTCATTTTAGTTATTTAGCAGGATAAGGTTAACTCTTAAGCAAATCACAAGATTTTAGACTGGTCTAAATTGAAAGCATTTGCAGACGACAACTAAAATGCGACTGGAAATATGAAATTTGACTGTGTAAAAGTGTAGAAAACGTTGTGGGAAAAGGAGAAAATGCTGGTTATCAGCATTTTCTCCTTTTTCCACAATATTTTCAAAAACTATAGTCCTCAGGGTCGTTTACAGTCGGGACTGTGTGGCAAAAGGATTTAAATAAGGGCGACACCTCCTGTGTGCTTCCGTTTGCCCTTACTGATAAAAGATCTGTTATTTAAAGATCCTGTCTGAAATCGACAAGTTGCTATGCATTGTAAAGCTCATCTTCAAATATTGACTAGCTCCTGTTGCATCTTTGTTAGATATGGCTTGCATTACGCGAAAAGGGGCATTCGGACATTTGCGTAAAGGGTCGTCTCGGATCAGCCTGCGCAGTTCGCGCAGGCTAATCCGAGACGGCACTTTACGACTACGAGATTTTAATATTCAGTAGACTTGCTCAAAACAGAAAATTACATAAAAACGGAAAGAGTCGTTTCGGATTAGCCTGCGCGGACTGCACAGGCTGATCCGAGACAACATTTTACGCAAATGTCCGATTGCCCCTTTTCGCGTGTTGCAAGCCAATTATAATCATGTGGAATTATTTTTATCACATAACTCCCCTTGTTTTCAATGTAAAATAGCCATCACGAATTTTCTTGTCTTACACACGTGTGAGATAAGAAAATAGTGCCGTTTTTGGTCATCGTGCTATAATTATACGCCTCATTTCAAAAATATTGTCGACCAAGATTCCTGTGTGAAATTGCCCGTCAAAGCCTATGATCGTGACAAAGCTGCAGATTTTAGTATCTTTAGATGTAAAACAAAACCGTTTAATGCAAGTTTCTTCGGAGCTTTTTTTTTGTCTGTGATGTACAAACCTTTCAGAAAGCAAATAGGCTTTATGTGAATTTCGATACACATGCACATGTTTTAACTCGTCATTAACTATAAATCTTGAGAAACAGTTATGTGATAAAAAGAATCTGACATTCGTTGGCGATTGAGCTAAAAATTTATTTAACTCGTTCACAAAAAATGTTACTAAGCCCGCCAAAGGCACGCTTAATAACATTTTTGTTTAACTCGTTTTATAAAATTTTATCTCAAACACCAACACATGCCAGATCCTATATATCTTATATTTTCTAATATGCCTCCTTAACCCATAAGCAAACGATAAAATCGAAATGAGAGCATTTGTAAACAGGCGACAATTAAAGTTAGAATTGATGCCAAAAGTAAACAAAGCTGATGTTAAAATGCATTTGAATTTAAATCATAACTATTTAAAAGTATAGAAATTATTGTGAAGATGACAACCTGTTATCGTACGGTTGGTCCAAGTGGATAGTCGTTATTCAGGTAAAAAGTATACAAAAATAGAGCAACCTGGCAACGTTTGACCTACTTTTAAATCTACTTTTCTGCCAGCGACTAACACTTGGACCGACAGTACAATAACAGACTGTCAACTTAACGATAATGTCCATATTTTTAAATGGTACGATTTAAATTTAAATGTGTTTTCACACCTGTTTTGTTTACTTTCGGCAGCTATTTGGGCTTTAAAGGTGACTCAACTGAAGTTGTCTTTGAAATGGTAGAAACCATTGTGGGAACAGAAGAAAATGCTGGTTACCAGCATTTTCTTCTGTTCCCACAATGTTTTCAAAGGCTTTCAGGGTAGTTAAAACTTTGGGTTGCATGCAGTATGACCTTTGATTTACTCTGTCCGCTTTTTTTAGTGAAATATTCACACACACACACACACACGCACACACACACACACACACACACACACACACCCATATACACACACACACACAAATCGAAATTGTATTGTTTTTAGTCTGTTTTCCTGAATAAGAAAGTCAATTTTATCATTTTATCACTCAAAGGGTAAATTAAGAGATTTTTCTTTGCGTTTTCCGATTGTTTGTTTGTGTTGGAGTTTAACGTCGTTTTAACAGCTGGTCATATCACGGCGTTTAGTGGTTTTCTCACACCATTACTGACACAACTATTTTTCCAAGCCACTGACTACTTTTCTCGCATGTATACGAGGTGAGAGGCGAAAAATCGCCTAAAAGAAAGATTGCCTCAACCAGATATCGAACTCAACAACCACCAGGTCACGAATCAGATACGCTAACCACTGAGCTACCCGGTCGGGCTGCGTTTCCTGTAGGGAAATGCACATCTCTCTGCCTTTTGATGGTCTGTCTGTTTCTGTTGCATATTCTAAACGATTTAGAATGCATTTCACCGTAAAACTGGCAAGTCTATACACAAATTAATATTCCATTATTCCAGGCGTAAACGGGGCTGGATAGGAGATGACCCAATCAACAGAGCCACAGAACTTCCTGGGGCGTCTTCGAGCACACCCAGTTCACCCCCACCCCCACCGATTAATCCATCCATCTCACCTGTAACGCCTAAGACTGTCACAGTCGTAACTTTAACTACTACTACTCCTACAGTCAGCACGACGGCATCAACAACTATGAAGTCTGTATCAACGACAAAAATCACTGCATCCTCAACAATAGAGATAACGGGCACATCAACATCTACCTCGACTACAACAGAATCTAGCTCCGCACCTGGACTAGTGTATTGCCTTCATCATGTTTTAGCCGTCATTGTGACAACTTTCTTATTTCGATACATGTACATATAAGCGGAACTCTGGCAAATAGGGTTTTAAACATCTTTGTGTGGCATTATACCAAGCAAGACATCATATAGTTATGAACCCATAACAAACCCTTCGCGTAACCAACAACTGCGTCAATGTTTTTTAATAGACCTTTTTTTCCGTGCTCATCTCAGCTGAGCGTGAAATTTAAAAATTGTATAAATTTAATTTGATAAATCTATTAAAGTATAGAATAACTTCTGAATTTCAGAGCTTTTCTTTGTTTCTGCTAATTGAATCAAGGTATTTAAAATTTTCATAACGTTTTAAGCATATGATGGGACTTTTAAGTTTAAGCACAAACTTAGATTATCATGGACTCAAGTTTTATAAACACGAGCACAGAATCACGAGAAAGAATGGTAGTGCGACATGTATAAAATGAACAAATAGCAAAAGGTTTCGACCCATGTCAGCCTGCGCGAACTGCGCAGGCTGACATGGGTCGAAACTTTTTGCAGATGCTTTATGTGCCCTTTTCACAGAATATGTCTCATAAAAAAAATGATTGTTTGTTTAACTGGTGTTTTACGCCGCTTCCAACATTATTTCAGCCATATCACGGCGACAGCTCACATATTCATGTATTTCCTGCGTTTCATCAGCACTAGGGTAGGGCTCTGAAGTGTCTTGCCAAGGGACACTCCTGTGAAAAATCATGAAATAATGAATATCCAAGGAAAACTGTGACTACAGAAAATTATGGTATGATACATTACAAGGGAATTTAGCATGACTGGTTGCAATTATATGTCGATATATAGGTCAGTTTAATTACCACACTGACAGCTGCAGATGACTTACTTTGTCTGATAGACCACTTGGGAAAATATTGTGGCAAAAGAGCAATTTCACTTTTCGCCACACTATTTTCGAATTATTTTCGTATTAAACCTGCAACACACAATCCCAACTTTTAACGACCCTAGTGGAAAAGGCTTTTGAAAGCATTGTGGAAAAAGGAGAAAATGCTTGTAACCAGCATTTTCTCCTTTTCCCACAATGTTTTGTACCCTTCACAAAGCAAATGTAGATTTTTGAGTCACATTTTGTTGTCTGCAAATGCTTTCAATTTCGACATGTCCTCATTTTTTCATTTGGTAAAGAGTTAAACCTTATTACCCCAATATTAGGAAGAGGGTGTTTTGATTGATTGTATGGCGTTTCCAACATTATTTCAGTTACGTCGCGGCGGCAAGTACACCTATCCATGCCTTCCTGGAGTTTCTTTTACCAGTGCTCCAGACAATATTCTTTCCAAGCCACTGGCTGCTTTCCCACATAACCATCGCAGAAACAATGGTCAGAGGTGAGAAAGGAATGAATCCTATTGCGATGGCTATCGTGGATCTGCGGAAAGAAATTGACCGAGCCGGAGATCGAACCAGCGACCCCCCGTTCTCAAGTCCTGAGCTACCGGCTGGGAAGGGGGTGTTGGAGGTTGCCACTTTAGACCTCCTATCCATTACAATGAAAATATCTTTTTTTCCGCAGTGAAAATAATATTGCAAGCTTTCCTGTGACTAATAAACATTTTTTGTTCCTATAGCATAATAGGCTGCTTCAAATTGAGAGAGAGAAAGAGAGAGAGAGAGAGAGAGAGAGAGAGAGAGAGAGTGTGTCTAAATTGGGAAGACAAACGAGCCTACATTGAAATAAACAAAACTTAAATCTTTAATTCGAGTTACATCATTTTTAACAAACATCAAGCTTACACAGCAAAATTTAAAGCATTGAATAGTACTACAAACAGCGCTATTATCACATGAAAGATAGTTTTTTCCTACTTTTTCTGTTTTTTATCTGGCCCTTCTAGTGCCCTAGATAAAAAAAATGGCTTTTGCAAATGTTATAGATCAAGATCATACTGCTCAGAATGTGCACTCTGATCTTGAATCTATATCGTTCACTTGTTTAGTCAAGCCAGTAAGATATACATCATGAAATGTCATATTCAGTCGTCTAACCCTTTACAACAAATCCCGGATTTTCACAACCCCGGGAAAGAAGGCTTTTGAAAAAAAAAAAAAAAATGAGAAAAGGAGAAAATGCTGGTGACCAGCATTTTCTCCTTTTTCTAACAATGTTTTCTACCCTATCAGAGAACTTAAGCTTATTTTTAATAATCCTGAATTTGTCGTCTGAAAACGCTTTGAATTTGAACGAGTCTAAACTTTGTCACTTGTGAAAGGGTTAAACACGTAGAGCTCATACAAGCCAACATACCTGAAGTTGATGTTGAAAGAGTTACATAAGTTACATTTTCTATTCAACCTAAAATGACAACAAAGAGCCTACAAGGACACTGAAATGGCTCACCATCTGTCTAGCATCTAAAATCCAATTTCAAATACTATGAGAAAAAAATCCAAGCCATCGGGTTTCTGACCCCTAAGCTTCAACTTGATAAACCCTTTACCATACAATCCCGTGTTTAGGCTTCCCTGAGCTACAAGGCTTCTTGCCTAGCTTTTATCCTTTACCACACAATCTCTAGTTTTAATGACTCTGAGGTAGAGGCCTTTAGAAAACATTGTGGGAAAAGGAGAAAATGCTGGTAACCAGCATTTTCTCCTTTTCTCACAATGTTTTCTAGACTATCTGATAAAAATCTTATCATTTGTGCCATATTCATTTTGTTGTCTGCAAATCCTTTCAAATTGGATCAGTGTAAAATTTTGTTGTTTGGTAAAGAGGTAATGCAATTCAACTTCTGGTTATGGAGAAACAGATTCATCAAGGTTTGGCTAAATACTAAATAATTCTACAGTAGATCTATCTGACCTTTTGCCTACATAAGATGATTGCAGGAAAGAAAGTATCTGGAAGAAAAGAATCAGGATAAAAAGTATCAGAAAAAAAGTATCTGGAAAAAAAGTATCAGTTGCCAAAATTAGACTAAGTTAATATGGTATCAGATGTAAAAATTTAGTTAATAGGTTAATTTGGACTTTGTTACAAAGATATAAAATCTGGTATTTGTACCTTTTTCTTTTTACTTTTTCTGGCCTGACATTAGGTAGGAATTTGCGAACACTCATGTTTGATTGTTGATACCTGCAAGAGACTGGGGTATAACAATAGTAATTAAGATGTTTTTGATGTGTGTTTACTTATTTGTGTAACTTGCAAACTGTATAATTCCAATTGAGGTCTAATTTTCACTCTGATTAAGTCAATGATATTGCCAAAGTGTTGATAATATGTACAGAACAGAATAATATGCAGTCCTGTCTTTCAATAAACCTGACATTTATCTGAAGTAAAATGATTTGGATGAAATGAGAATTTCTTTGTAACAGGCAATTTTGTCTTTTTTTCCCACAATAATTTTTAACATAATCCAAAATTCAACTTTTACAACATAAGCCCTAGTTTTACGGCCCTGAGAAAGAAGGCCTATAAAAACATTGTAGAAGAAAGAGAAAATGTTTCTAAGTAGCATCTTTAGTGTGCGAAAATGTCATTCACTAATTACATGTACATAGAGTATCAAAATCATAATTATATGATTTAAAATAAAAATTGATAAAGTATCACAACTAAAACAGAAACTGACACTTTTTTTCCTGATACTTTTTTTCCTAGCAAAAATTGATACTTTTTTTCCGATACTTTTTTTCCCCGATACTTTCTTTCCGATTACCACATATGATAACTCTTTTGAACCAAGTTTTCGTGGCATCGTAATTGAATTAATTGACTGAATGGTGTTTTACACTGCTTTCAACATTATTTCAGTCATATCACAGAGACAACTTTCATATAACAATATGTCCTGGATTTCTCCAATGCTAGGCCAGGGTTCTGAATCGTATAGCCCACAGACACTGCCATGAAAAACCCAATGCTTCCACGTTCCAGAGTGGCTTCCACTTTATCCCTGAGCCATGCTGAACTCCTGTGTGCCATCCCAAGGAAACTTGTTTGATTCAGTGGTTTCCGGAGAGTCATTTGAAATAATTATGATCAGACTTTAGATGAACAAAGAGGGACACTGGAAATCACAAAAAAGCTCAACTGACAACAAAACTAATAAAATTTAGAATTGATAATAAAATTAATAATAATAACAATAATAACAGCCATTAAGTACACATACAAGGATATAAGAAATCATCCCCACACAGATTAACTCTTCGGCTGCTAAACCCAAATCACTTTCCTTTTGCAGACAGTATAGATCAAGATCAGACTGCACAGAATGTGCAGTCTGACCTTGGATCTATGCTGTCTGAGTTAAATCCTTTCCCGAAAATGACTCTGAAAAAGCAAACTTTGAGTTTTTTCAATTGGTTTAGGGAATTCACTAACTTTTTTAGCAGGATAAGGGCTGACCTTATTTTATAATGCTACAATGCTCTATACCCTCTTTGAAAGCATTCACATTGACCTTTGGTATCACATACTTGCTCCTTCAATGTAAATACTTTCCAAAACTGTTAACTTTAAGAGCATAAATATTACAGTTAACGAGTAATGTCTTTCGCAGGAAACAGATCTAAATTCATCAACCAATTTCATCATTTGCAGACGATGAGTTCATAAATCATAGGGTTTGTCTCTTTGTATTGGAGTTTCATGCCGTTTAACTCTTTACCAAACGACAAAATTTTGTACAAGACCAAACTGACAGCATCTGCAGGTGACAAATTAAATGCAGCTCAAAGGATAATTTTTGTCTTTAATAAGATAGAAAACATTGTGGTAAATGGAAAAAAATGCTGGTAACCAGCATTTTCTCCATTTCTCACAATGTTTTCAAAAGCCTTTCCTGCTCAGAGTCTTTAAAACTCGGGATTGTGTGGTAATGGGTTAAACAGCTTAGGTCATATCATGGCACCTACACATTTGTTTCCTGGCTTTCTCACAAGTACTGACACAACTTTCTGTCCAAGCCGCTGAATGCTTTTCTCACATGCACCAGAGGGGAGAGGCAAAAATGGCCAGAAAGAAAGTTTGCCTGAACTAGGTATCAAGCCACCAGGTAAAGAGTCAGATATGCTAACCACCCAGATACATGTACCCGACCGGACTGGATTTTTGAACATGTAGAAAACTTTGTGGGAAAATGGGAAAATGAGGGTTACATTTTCTCCTTTCCCCTGAAAGTTTTATTCATATGTGCCTAAAGTTACCACATTATTTGTGATTTTATCTTAAATCCTACAGTGAAAAACAAATAAAATAGACTCTTTCAATCATAATAATACACTGAAAATTTAGTTTCATGGCCAACATTTTTGCCAAGATATTTTATGAAATAGAAGACAGTGTAGATTAAGGACTAGACAGCACTTTCTGTGCTGTCTGTTCTTGATCTTTACCGTCCCGAAAAAGCAGTATGTTATTGATTTGTGCTGTTTACATAAACAACTTAGCACTCTTTGCAGTCTAATGATTAAACCTTTTTCCAAACAATCCACTCTTTTAATGGACCTGAAGAAAAAGGCTTAAAAAAAATATGGTGGGAGAAAAAGCCAAATGCTGGTACATAGCATTTTCTCCTTTTCCCACAATGTTTCTTACCCTTTCAAAGAACTTAAATTTATCTGTAACAATTTTGAACTTGTGGTCTGCAAATGTTTTGAATTTCGGAAGAGTCACAATTTTTGGTTTGGGAAAGAGTTCAGGATGAATTAAGCTGACAATCAGTCTATCACTGTCATGCAGATTCAATTTTTAAGCTTATGTTCATTTTGAGCATGACCTCTTCAATCATTGTGTGGATGTTCATTTTGAGCATGATCACTGTTACTGTCATTCACATCCTCGGAAGTTTGAGAAGCTTTATCTGCAGAAGCTTGCGGCGGTTTATAGATCACCTCATGGCACAGGGGACAGTTATCCTGCACATAGAGCCACTTTCGGAGACAAACATTGTGGTAAAAATGTCCACATCTTGTTATACGAGCTGATCTCAGTTCTTGATAACAAATTGCGCAAACATCATTGTGTTGTGCAATTTCTTCTGCAGAAGCTTCCTTTAATGAATTGATCTTATGGACAGCTGTTCTCCTTCTCATAAACACTTTCCAGCCTTCTTTAGCTTGAATAAAGATATTAAGGTAAGCATGGATGCACATCATCAATGCTCGTATGAAACCACCCGATTCAAATATCATGATCCATGCCCCGTTACAGAACATGAATATTCCGAAAAGAAATTCTATTGTGTTACCAGTGGATTGGATACAGTAAATGTAATCATCAAGTTTCTCCCAGAAAGTATCTCTGTGAGCATCAATGATAAACAAAGTATACACTGTTAAGGATACAAACACTTTTATGATCACTTCAATACTAAATGCAGTGACAGCCAACAGCCAAGGACTTGTGCTGTAATACTGCCACAGATAGTTAATAAGGCATAAAGGATAGATCACCAAAAACACACACATTCCAACCACACGAACGTGTTTTGACAACGGTGAACTTCTTGATGCACTAATTGCTAACAAAATTGGATTAACCATTCCATGGATAAAATGTAAAATGGCTGCTGAAAGTAAACAAAAGTTTCTGAAAATTCTAACAAGCCTTTTATCAGGTTCAAGACCTGTAAGTCCTGTCTGTAAGGCTAGAAGGAAGAACAAGATTGCAGTCACAGTTCCCATGTTCCTGTCTTCTTCCATATCCGATCCTACAACAAAAGCCATAAATAGCCCTATGTAATGTGCCACAAAAGAAACTAGACTTGTAGTACCAAGCAAGGAAACAAACGTCTCACAACTTCTCACCATCAGATGTTGGAATATATGGGTAACATTTTCTGTAAAAATTTCTTCAGTCGAATTCAACTGAGGAGGAGGATTCTCAACATATGTAAAACTAATATAAAACGAAAGCTGGTAAAAAATTCTTGCAACACAAAATACTCTCAAAACCCTTGGAACATTTATTCTAATCCAATTATCCTCAATGAAAGCTTGAACTCCTATAGCCGAGATAGTAGCCGCCACAAAGTTGTACGCAGTAAATGCAAATGACATCAGATTCCTAAGAGATGACACTAAGTCTTTAGCCATTTCCATGAGTGGAAGTGCCATTGCTATCAATGGGGTCCATGGAAGCAATGAACTATCACGATAAACTCCTCTCATGATTATTGACAAAAGGAATGAGATGTGAATAGCGATATTTTGAGCAAAACTATTTTGCTCCTGAGTTGGTTTTCTTACAGAGTAAGACACACAGAATAGCCATGCAAACAAGACTTGGGCAACAAAGTGTGTGTAGATTTCTCTCTGGGTGCTGTATTCTGAATACATTTCATCTGTGACATCTTCCTCAACCTGAAAAAGTAAGGTGACATCTTTCGTTTGTTTGTTTGTTTGAGTGAATTTTACCCTTCTGTCTACAGTACTTCAACCATATCATTTGGACATACATGTATGTGTATATTTGTACGTGTATATATGCCATGCTATGTGAAAAGGAGGCTTTATATAATTGCAAGAAGTATCGATCCATGTCAGCCTGCACAGGCTGACATAGGTCAATACTTTTCGATATCTTTAAATTTCCTGCATGTCAAAGAATCATTCAACTTCATGATTCAGCTGAAAAAATGGATTGTTTGGATACATATGAGCCGCGCTCTGTGAAAAGGGGGCTTAATGCATCTGCGAAAAGTTTCGACCCAGGTCAGCCTGCGCAGTCCGCGCAGGCTGACCTGGGCCGAAACTTTTCGCTATTGGTCGATTTTCAGCATGTCAAAGGATCAGTCTACCTCATGATTGAGTCGGTTGTTAAAAAAAGTGGCTATTATGGATCCATAAGTATGTGATGGCTTTCTTGGTATGATGGATTACGGAGATGCATTAAGCCCCCTTTTGCCAGAGCACGGCTCATATTTATGTGATGACTTGCTTGGTATCATGCATCACAGAGATGCATTAAGCCCCCCTTTTCACAGAGCATCCCTCATATATTATCATCTTAGGAAAACAGTGCTGAAGCAGTTTTGAAAGTTAAATATTGGCCTGTTTGCTGAATTGAAAAGGTTCATGTCATTTACTCATTCATCAAGGGCTATCAGGTGTAATGCATGTGTTGAAAATTCCATGTGTTTTACAATAATTAAAATGTATGGATAATTCAAATAAAACAATGATTCAAACTACATCATGTACTTTTGGTCCTATCTGTATCAGATTACTAAAAATTTCAATAAAATTTGAAACAAAATGAAATCTTGACAAAGTGGCTCCAATAACCACAAAGGTATCAATTACATATTTACCACACAGTGTCAAGTTTCAACAATGCTGCCATTGAGGCATATGGCTATTTAAAACATCAAAAGGAAAAGAGAAAATGCAGGTAACTAGCAGTTTCTCCTTTTCCAATGATACCAGTATTTTCTATGCATTTAAAGAAAAATCTAATCATTTGAATATAATTTAATATTAGTTGTTTTATAAATATTGGCGAGTTCTGGTTGGCTGAAATTTTTTTTTCATAGCTCCATGAAAAAAAAAAAAATTAAGCAGTGCCTGAACTACTTTTGCAGTTAAACTAATATAAACAAACATGTAGATCTATTGATCTACGAGATTTCATAATGTTTTTCTTTCTGATTTTATATCCAGTCCGAATTTCAAATTGCTAGCTAAATTTATTTTCTTTGAACATTGAAAAAAATATCCAACAGTAAATTCAAAGAGAGAGCTTAAACTCATTGTCACTTTGCTGGGTCCTAACAAACTTATTTTCAACTAATTCTAGCGTATTGAACTTCTAATAATAAATCTACTAAATCTGCCAATGTTCAATACTATAATGATGTCATGAATTTACGTCATTATTACGTCATAAACAAGCAGATTTACCGCGCTATGAATTTTCAGTGAAATGGACTTTAAATAAATATGCAATGTTGGATTTACAAAAAAAAAAGCAGTTAGAGTAAAATTTAAGTGCATGTTTGTTGTCTGTGATATTGAATTATAAGGAATGAAAAGAATTTTTTTTGTTTTCATGGAGGTATGAAAAAAAAAACCTAATCACACTTTTGTATGAAACCGCTTCGCAGTTTCATACAGTGTGATTAGGTTTTTTTTTTTTCATACCTCCATGAAAACAAAAAAAGTTCTCTTCATTCCTTAACACAATTTATTTGTCAATTTTCAAATGAGCCACGCTCTTGCAAAACGGGGTTTAATGCATCTCCATGATGCATTTTACAAAGCAAGTCATGTCATAATTATGGGTCTATAAAATAAATCCATTTTGTCTCACAACTGACTGAGTCATGAGGTAGTCTGATCCTTTACTCTGACACGCAGAAAATTGAAATCATAAAGTTTCAACCCAGGTCAGGCTGCGTAGTTTGCGTATACTGACCTGGGTCGGTACATATGGAAGACAGATTAAACCTCTTTTTCACAGGACATGACTCAAATACTTCCAATACGGACCAGAATAAAATTTTGTAGTCAGGCAAGAGTTTAACCTGAGCGCACAGATTATCATAAATATTACTCAAAAAAAAATAGATATTTTTGTTTACAAAAACAAAATGGATAAGTTCCCATATGCCCAGTGCTCCATGGCCTGTGATATGGCCTTGGGCTTGTGCTCATGATATTCTAGTTTGTTCTACTACATTTAACTACACTGATCACATTGAAGTTTTCTAGGCAAAACATTGCAAAGCTTCATTTACTGGTGAAAACCAGAAAGGACAGGAATTCATAAGCCATACATTTAACCCTTTACCAGACAATAAAATTTTAGCCTTATCCCAATTGAAAGCATTTGCAGACAACAATTTCAGTGATGCTTAATAGGTGCAGTTTTTCTATGACAGGGTAGAAAACATTGTGGGAAAAGGAGAAAATGCTGGTTACCAGCATTTTCTCCTTTTCCCATGATGTTTTCAAAAGGCTTCTTTTCCAGGGTAGTTAAAAGTGGTCATTGTGCTGTAAAGGGTTTAAACAACTGCTTGTTTGTGTACTGGCTAGGAATAAGCAATTGGTCCTCTTCTTACTGTTTTCTGAGGGTGCAAGGGTGGGTATTAAGTTACTCTTTACCAAACGACAAAAATTTTGGACTGGACCACACTGAAAATATTTGCAGATGACAAATTAAATGTTGCTAAAACAAGGATTTCTCTCTTTGATAGGATAGAAAACATTGTGGGAAGAGGTTGGTTACCAGCATTTTCTCCTTTTCCCACAATTTTTTCAAAAGCTTCATCATCAGGGTCGTTAAAAATTGGGATTGTGTGGTAAAGGCTTGAAAATAGCCTGAATGCAAACATTCTTGAGAAAAGACATTTTTTTACTCACCAATAGCGTAAAACTATAGTTCCACCAGTATGACAGCGTTAACATAGCAAAATTGATCACGTAGCTGTAGATGACAAGTAACTGTCCCAAGGACAACACAAACATAGTCAACCCCAGTAGAAAAACTGTGAAAAGAAAGTACAAAATCATTGGCAGGCTATTAACCCCTATCTTGCTTAATAAAAGAAAAGTAACTTTCAGGCCGATAGCAAAAACCCAAATACACATATTGCTGTTTGAAAGGTAGTTTTGGAGGAAAGATATCTCCTTTCTCTTTATTGGACAGTGTAGATCCAAGATCAGACTGCATGTTCTGTGCAGTCTGATCTTGATCTAATCTCTCCACAAAAGGTCAGTGAGTTGCCCTTAGCAGCCTAAGGGTTAACCTTTTACAAAGCAACAAAATTCAGACTTGTCCAAATTAAAATTGTCAGGGGAGGACAAGGTTAGGCGGTCGAAACCAGGGGCGGTTTTAACCGGTTAAAACCGCCCCGGTCAATACTCCAAAAATGGTCAATAGTGGTCAATAGTGGTCGATTGAGAATTTGTAGAGGTCATTTGGAAATTTTAATGGTCAGATGAGTTTTAAGAGACCATTTTTGTGATTTAGTGGATGATTTATTGTGCGTTTTTTTTTTGTTCTAAGTTTGGTTGAATTCACCAACATGAAAGAGTTGACTTGAGTGGAAAATATGTTTTGTCCCTGCCAAGGGTACTCATCAGCTGGCTTTTGCCAGTTTTCCAAAACTCTATAGAAGTTCGAAATAAGGTCTTTAGGTTTCATTTTTGACACCTTAAGCAATTGCTTGATGATAAGATATTATCTTGATTGCAAATAAGTCAATATTTCACACTTTACTAAAGTCTTTAGGAATAAGGCCTGGTGTCAAGTATAATACCCCAAATAGGGACACATGATTGGTCCCTTTTGTAATTTTAGCTACACCCACTGGGGAAGAAAGGGGCAACTTTTACACCTTGTAATGTGTTTTGACAGCAATTTAAAGGTGAAGGTAGACACTTAAATATACTTCAGACATTAATGTATCTCTAACCATTGATTAATCAGTTACAAATACAGCCTTCTTCACATGTACCTCAATATGCCTATATAGATTAATGATAGGTGTATTTCACATGTTTGCCTGTAGATGACACTTTTTTCTGCAATTTTACATGAAAATTATATATTAGCTGCTTTTTGATGCTACCTTTGTACTTTTATGACCAAAGACTATGTTAAATAATCTATACTTTTAAAACCTAAGTGTGTTTGATTGGGGGGGGTGGGGGGGGGGAAGAGAGAGAGAGAGCTGTAAACAATTAAGGAATGATGATAGATAAAAATTCTTTGCTTGAAAAGAACTGACCTGTATATAAGTTCAAAAAGGAAAGTCAATCCAGTCAACCTCTTCAGACTTTAGTTGACCAGCAATAATGTCTTTTGAATTATGATTGAAAAAAAAAAAGGGACCTTATTGATAAAAACTATGATACTGATGATAATATGTAAAATACCTTCAGTACAGGATGTAGGAGGAGAGCTTTTAAGACTAATTTAGAAACAGGACAGGCATGTAAGTCAGTGATTTAATTGACCCAATCAACCACCTTAATCGACCACCAATCAACCACTTTTGACCAGTATTGACCGGTTAGAACCGGTAAAAACCGCTGGCCTGGTCAATACTCATATTGACCGGCTTTTTGCCAACCTTGGGGGCAGGACAAACTGAATGTGACTCAAATATTGGGTTTTCTGTTTGAAAGGGTGGAAAACATTTTGGAAAAAGGAGAAAATGCTTTTGACAAGTATTTTCTCCTTTTCAGGGTCCAAAAAATTTCAGAATTCTTACTTGTCCTCCTGCCATTTTGCACTTGTCCTACAGCTAGACAAAGAAGGATAATCCACTTGCCCTCACCAAATTTTTACTAGCAAGGACGAGCGGACGAGTGGATTTTTTGGACCCTGCTTTTCTCACAAAGTTTTTAAGACTCTGCTTTAAATCACTTGGCATGCTTTTTTTTCAATTTTTTCCACAGGTGTAAGAAATGAATATTAAAGGGAACATGCTCAGTTTTCACCTACTTGCTACTCTTATGCATTTAAATCATTACATTAATGAGCACTGTCAAAGGCATCCCCAGGCTTTCTCTGTTATAGGTTTAATTATGGTATAAGCAATTAAATGATAATTACTAAAGTTTTCCCTGATCTGTTTCTTCCAACTTTGATCCTAACATTTTCTATATGTCCCTTGAAATTTTAATGTTTGCTTTCTTCTAGCACATTAACAGACTTTCCTTATACCATCATGGGAAAAATGATTGAATAAATGGTGTTTTAAGCCACTTTCAACATAATTTCAGTTGTATAATAGATACAGGGCTCTGAGATGTCTTTCCCAAGGACACTTCCTCAAAAATCACAGTATATTGAGGGAGGATCAAACATAAGGGCCTCCCAACTGCCAAACCTAAACCTTCACATCACAGACCCCTGTCCATAAGAAAGTGTGGTAAAGTGCCTGCTGTGTTGTAGCTTCGGTAAACTTGTTACTGTCCAATAGATAACAGGCAACATCAGATTATAAATAGTAGCTATTGGTTATCATATGCAACAAATCCACAAATCAGACAGCACGTAACAGAATCAATGTCTCAATTTCTGTTTTAACCCTTTGCCACACAATCCCAGAAAATGACCCTCAGAAAGAAAGCTTTTGAAAACATCATGGGAAAAGAAGAAAATGCTGGTAACCAGCATTTTCTCCTTTTCTTACAATGTTTACTACCCTTTAACTGCCAAAATGCATGATTCCTGCAATATCTGAATTATCGTCTGCAAATACTTTCAGTTCTGGAAAGCCTAAAATTTTGCTGTTCAGTAAAGAGTTAAAATAATGAAGCAATTCTGTCTTTGTCTAGAATTTTCATGATGAAAAATAGCAGTATACTATACAAACCACAATCAATTCATCAATGAATCTGATCCTTTTCAATAAGAACAACCTTTGTGCATAAATAATATCAGAATTTAAAGATGCCCGTCTACAGCCGGTGAGCAAAAACGCTGTTAAATTTCAAACAATTTAGAATAGTACAGAAATCAGTCCTTTGTGTAAACATGGATAAATTACTGACATATATGGTGTAATTGAAAAAAAGAAACACGGAGATTTGTATTAGAAACCGAACATTGGTCAGAAGAAAACTGGCTGACGATCGAAGCTGTAAATAATGGCGGTGCGTCACGGAAATTTATCGTTGGTTTCCGCCTAGAGTCGGTCCGGATACGGTGTAATTTGCATATAGGCCGCGACCTCCGTCTGAAAATCAAGGCTGCAATAGAGAAGCCTCCATTTTCCTTTGTTTACCTCATTAAACGCAGGGCAAAAGTCGAATATAGTCACGTGACAGAATGCATGATCATCATACGAATCTACCCGAGTGTACAAGGGATATATCGAAAATCTTCGATTCAAAAACCGGAAACGACGAGTCTGTTTACATGGAAGGCCGCAACTCAGCGAAATGCATTTCCTATCGACCGTAATCTAAGCAACCTTGCAACCGTCAGGCGCAATATTTGGCATGAAGATATAAGAATGACTATATTTTGATAAAATAAAGACAAAAGTTAAAACTGGCTGAAAATGAGTATAAGGGCCTCTTTAAATTTCCAAACTTTGTTATCTCATAAAGTCTTGAACTGAGACAAATTCTGCCTAGTTGTATCAGGTGTCAGCTATTCTTGATATGACTTTCAAGTTGATCAATAACAGACTAAGTGGGTAGGGGAGTGGGTCAAAACAGCCCTCTTCCAAAATAGCCTAGTCCAAAATGGCCCACTTTTGTGGGTACCAAAAGGCCCATTTTCCAAAAATTTGACTTGCTTTCATTTCAATCAATTTTATCAGAATGAATTTTACAACTTTTTTATTCTTATGTTTTCTTGAAAAACTTTAAAATAAATTAAGTTCCAGAGCTTGGACCTCGATTTTCCTATACTTGTGTGAGTTGTACACTGCATTCTTGTTCGACATTAGCTGTCATATGTGCGCTCATTTATCCATTTCCCCCCCCCCCCCCATGTTCTGTTCTCATGATAAATTGGAATTCTTCGAAAAATGTATATTATATGCTTGGACTTGTTTTCTGAAAGTCTGTTCATCTTCTCTTGTTCATTTCAAAAGTGGAAAACTGCAGAGATATTCTGGATAGGAGAGGAGTACATGAATGTCTCCCTGAACTCACAAAAGCAGAAACGTCCCTTTTGATACACATGATCAAAGATCATATTAATAATAAATTGTAAAAAAAAAACCCATATTTTGTAATACAAGTGACTGTAAAGAACTTAACTTTTTAATAACAGCAAAAGAAAGTGGGTCGTTTAGGTAATCGGTCATTTTTGACCGGTGATAGTTTACTTCTTAAAAGTTTGTGTTGTTCGGGGAATCTTTCTATAACTATCTTGAGTCATAATCTAAATGAAATATTTCTATGAATAGATATACAGCTGTGGGGATCTAGCTATTCATTTTAGTGTCGTAAGTAAACAGTCGTTTGCTTATTTGCGCAAGATTACTGGACAGCATCGTATATAGTCTACGGGTGACAGGAGTCAAACTACGGACCCCTATGTACCAGTTAAAAGGTGTATAGAAAGTCCAGAAATATTGAAAATGGTTAGATAACAGAACGAAACACTAACCACTTTGAGTAGAATGCACTTTAGCAGTCACACTTTTACCATTTTGTCAATAATGTTTTCATAGTAGATTTATTTATTATAAATTCAAATCGACATGGGACTTTCAACTTGAAAATGAGCAGGGACGCAGCCCCCACATCAAGTATCCTCGGAGGTCCTTGAGTCGTTACCCTAAGACTTTGACCCGATTCCGAAGCTTTTATCAACAAATTTATGAAACAAAACTTTGCTTACCTCAAAAACAAATCATTTTCCTTTTATTTCCGATCATCCACGTTAAAATATACAAAGAAGTCGCCCTCTCAGGTTAAAATGTAAGTTAAGAGTGTTAAGCAGCCGCCATTTGTCGAGTAGGTCCTAGGGTCGTGACATCATATAGTATAAATATTTTGGTGCCCTGGAGTGAGCACAAGAGTAATATTACCAGGATTTAAGGCCATATATATGTTTCTCATGAAATGTAAATTTACTTTAGACACTCTTTAGCTTCTTCAAGGGGATTAAATGTTTTTCTTTATATTTTTTAAAGGAAATATAGGATGCTTGGCAAGTTCAGCTAGATCTAGATGAAAAGAACACAATTGTCTTCTATAAAAGCAACAGCTAGAACTTCAAACAGTTAACTATGTATGGGAATCAAAACTGGATTATTAGCAGTGATGGCACTTGAATGTATCTCCTCTACTGACAACTCTTACAAGTGTGCAGTACTTTAGATGTACCCAGTGCTGACAAGAATCGCATTGTGTCCATGAAGTGAATACTAGTGAAACACAGTTTTTCAATTCTTTTGGCTGAAATCTTCCACATTTACAGCATAGCTCAGAAGGGTCAATTTCAGAGTCAGTTTCTGTTTCACTTTCAGATGTGACAATATTAATGGTGGAGGGACCAGGCTGATCAGTATTTGCTGGTGTAGAATGTAGTTTTTGGGGTTCAATTGCTTTTTCAGTTCTTTTCATTGTACGGTTTGATGTGAAAAAACTTTTAGAATAACACTTTTTGCCCTTTTGCTTGCTTTCATGATCCTTCATTAATTCATGGATGTGTCCTGATATTTCCCTACCTGAAACAATTTTACTCATAGTGTTTCTTGGAGCTTTCCCTTTTTTACTCTTAACTAATTTCAACTTTTTTTTCCTTTGAAAGAAGACACTCTTCATAAAACATATCATCGGGTACACAAACATTGTCAACATGGTCTCCTTTTTCATCTATTGGTAGTGAACCTGAAGAAGCAATAATTCCACCTTCTACAGTCTCTTGGCTATCCTGAAGACTTGGTTCATATCGAAATACTTCCGCTGGTTTTAAGTATTCTCCAGGGACAGCTTCCGGATCGAAAGGGAATATACCAGTACGTCTAAAACCAGCCTGGATATTTTCTGCACAAAGAGCTGTAGAATACACATTACAAGCTATCTTGCATATGTTGTATCGAGTAATGGTTGACGAGGACTCGCGGGTAAGTTTATGGCAACTGGCACTGTATATTTGTTCAAATGGGCCATAACAGGCAACATCCATGGGTTGAAGAATATGACTTGTATGTGCAGGTAAAACAAATATGATTATTCCTTTCAGGATAGCCCATTCAGTTAAGTCTACAGAAATGTGAGACCGATGCCCATCCAGGAGAAGAAGAACCTTCTGGTTGTCACGCCCTGGTACAAACTTCAAAAAGTGATTCTCAAAGTAATCCCTAAAGATTACACCAGTAGACCACCCAGTTTCACTAACAGTAGCACTGACTGCACATGATCCAACATCTAGTAACTCTTGTCTCATCCTTTTCCCAGGAAATATAAAAAAAGGTGGGATGGCAACTCCACTAGCACTTCCCCCTCCTATGATAGTGATTGTCTTCCCACTACCTGATGTTACAGCCTCAGGACAAAATTCTGAACCTGCTACAACGTGAGGTGGTTTGTGGTCGACAGTTATTCCCTTTTCATCTACATTATATATCAAATGTGATTTATCTAATAAGTCATGTTTAATCAATGTATCTTTCAAGTTAATAAAATACTCTGCTACAATTTCTCTTGATGCCATCTTCGCTCTTATATGTTCCAATCCTCTAGGTTTTAGAACTTTTAACTCAGGCCAGCGATTCAGGAAACCTCGCATCCATTTCATTGTGAAAGGTTTATTTACTGAACGTTTTCCAAGATGAATAGCATAATCACTGGCAATGTCCACGCATTCTTTCCTTGTGTATCCATATCCATATGGTGCCATGGTCTTGAAATGTTTTACTAGGGTGGCCTCTTCAAAACAATCTAAAACTGGAGTTTTTCCAAATACTGCTGTATCCACATTTACTTTTCCAAGTACCCTGTCTCTTAAGGTAGTGTCTTTTACATTGCGCATAATGGAAGCTTTTCTGACAGACAAGTTTTCTTCTTTTACTAATCTGAATGCATTTATCATCTTGCGAGGAGAGTATAGCCTGTACTTGTGCTTCATTGGTATTGGATTTAACTGCAAAATAAGTGAAATAATCTTCTAATACTTTTCCCCGAATTTTTCTAATTGAATTTTTAACATGTGTTGGTCTATAATCATCATTTATGATGTAGAGCAGGGATCCTATATGACATAAAATGAATTTACAATCCCCATGCAGATATAAAAAAGAATGAATTCTGTATAACTGGCCGATAGGCCTTAATTTCATTCATTCTAAAATATCAGTCCACTATAACCAATCAACTTTGTCAACAAAAACATATAAGACACCTGGGTATAAAAACTAACAATTTTAATATAATGCCCTTAAAATTTCATGAATGTGGTAATTGGGCCCTGGAAATTATTCATAGCTTGATGGGCGCAGTGAAAGAAATTTTGCCAAAACATATTATTTTGCGTGTAAAATTTCCATGGAAATATGTAAGTAAAAGGGTATAAGAAAATTTAAACATTTTTCCAACTTTTTTGAAAATCTTATGGCAGAATTACCTGTTTATGCCGCATCTTTTGCTGGTATCGGGAATCGAACGTAGAAATCGTAGTAAGGTGTTCCCCACGGTCAGCGCATGCGCAAAATGAAATCTCGCGTAGAACGTGACGAAAATAAAAACATAGCGACTCAAGGACCATAACGATTCAAGGACCTCCAACGATATCTATAATCATGATTCACATTTGCCTTCTAAACTGTGATATTAATGTCTGCTACAGTGCATTTGTCCCACCACTTTGATGCTAACACTCAGATTTACTTACAAAATGCCATACTACAACACCAGAATACGAACTGGCTCCACCACATATTTGGGTCGTAGGCGAAAAAAACTGACAGGAATGTTCTGTTCAATACGCTGTCCATCAAAAACAAGGGTGGCACCCGCAGGACCACGCCCATTACAGCTTCCAGTCTCGGGTTCCACGACATGGTTGTAATTTGTACAAATCAATATCCTTTACTTCATGTTTTCGAAGAGTTATTCAATAATTTGTAGGAATGTAGAAATGCGAGATTTTAATCCGGAAGTTTTATGTAAATGAGCTGGATCCCCGCTTAACAGGAACCAAGAATAATGGAATAAAACCATATATGTTTGTATCGCTATGGTCTTGATTTCACGGGGGGGGGGGGGGGGGGGGGGGGAGGAAATCTCAAAGATTGAGCACTACGAATTCTTCTAAGAAAATGTGAGGTATTCACTCCTTGAGTAGCTCACATTTACACCTAAGAAATCCCATTTATTGTACTTCAATTCAAATTTGCCCGGTAACTTTTATAAGGCGTTTACAAAGGTCGGGCCTATATATGTGTATATCTACCCGAAGATTATCTCTCCGTGTTTGGTTTAATCATACACGAGTGTCGTGTTGGGATAGAATATCGTGTCGGTTTTGCAGATGTGATCTGATGGACGAAGAAAAGAGGATAAAACTTTGTCGTATACAGAGAAGGTAGGTGTTCATGTTCATTCTCTCTTCTCGAGCAAATGAAAACAGACTGACAACCGATCGAATTTGAACAAGAACAGGGATCACGTTTATAATGCATGCAGTAAACGCCAAATTTCACACCGTGGCATAGATTTAGATCTACACAAAGAACAGAAATTTGTAGTGATATCTTTAGGATAAGATCAACGTATCATTAGTATTTTCACCCACAGGACTAAAGGCTACTAAAGCGTCGCGGTGAAATCGAATTCCATTAAATATTGGCATACACACGGAGTGGAATGTTAGAACTATCTGTCTGAGACATTCTGTAGAAACCCTGCCACGTGCTACACTGATCTAAGGAATTCTTGTATAGATTTATTATTAGAACTTAAGTCACATGACCAACAGCTGCAAAGATAAAATATTTGACGTCATCGCGCATAATAATAATAATAATAATGATAATAATAATAATAAAAACTATAACATGACCGCCATCTGGTCAATTTTAAGCTTTCTCATGGTTAAAGAATTCCACTTGCAAAAATGATGGAGACAGAACACTGGACTTTCGGTCCACGAAGCATCAGTGCAGTTTTCTAATTATTGTTCTGTTACCAACACTGTCATAGACCTAAACCTGACAGGCCCACAATAGCAAAATTTTAGCATATGAACTTGAAACAAACGTTTCACAGATCACTTAGACCTAATTTTTTCAACGAAAAGGCGTGTCTTTATCACCGTAACATGGATATTATTGATCTATCAAAATCGACGTTCAAGCACAAAATCGCTTTCTATGTGTTCTCATTTTACAGGTAGATTTCCATGCCAACACAGATATAAGGTATGCTTGATCATAACGAGAGCCAGACCGTAAAACCGGATATCTGTGATAGCTATGTAGATGATGACAATGGTGTACCGGAAACGGATATATTCATACAAAAGCCAACAAATGCGGCCCCTGATGGCGGCTGGGGATGGATTGTATGCTTTGCTTGCTTCATGACTCACGTCCTGACGGATGGAAATTTTTACTCCTTCGGAATAATCTTTATAGAACTTCTTGATTATTATCAAGAGAGCAAAGGGAGTACAGCCGTTCTGGGTTCACTCATATTTGGTGTATCTGCCCTTTCCGGTAAGTTTGAAACTAGAATTTGGTTTACTCTCTCATTCACTCCCAATTTGAAGAAAAATGTTGCAAATAAAAAGTTACAGTTATGAATTGTGATCATTTGTAAACGGTATAATAAACCGCCTTAAACACTGGCCTACTTGTACAAGTATACACATCGTCCATAGCAACAATTTGATACTTGTATTCTCATATTTCTACCTGTGCTAGGCCCAAGAACACATCAACGACACCAACATCTGTAGCGAGGATCCAATCCAGAGCCCAAACTAGATTGCAGAAAACCCCATGTGCAGTCAGATCTACACTACAGCCTCTGAAGTTATTCTTTAGGGTCTGAAGGGTTGATTCATGAGGTCATTTCCCATTTTTAATAGATTTTGAATTTTCAGTTTTGACAAATTGATCAAATATAACTTTTACATGTAGAAAAGTTCAAAAAGAGCAGAAAACTTTGTACCTTTATTCGATTGCACGTAACACGTTTCATAGGGCATTTCTCGGCTTAGTAACTCTTGAATCCGGGGTATATCAAGATCAGGCAGCACAAATGTACACTTTTCTATTTGTAGAGACATTATAATATAATCAGCCATGCTCTGTGCAAAGGTGATTAATGCATCTGCAAAACGTTTCGGCTCATGTCAGCCCGCACAGTCCTCGCAGGCTGATATGGATCGACACCTAGTGTAATTGGCAATTTTTCTCCATGTTAAAGGACCATTTTAGCTTATGATTCAACCAGTTTTAGAAAAAGCTAGACCCATGTTATTCGACGACTTACTTGGTGTAGTGAATATCGAAGATACCTTAAACCACCTTTTTCCAGAACTGCGCTTAACTATATATTTAACTGAGATAATCCAATGTTTGAGCCGTGCTCTGTGAAAAGGGGGCTTAATGCATCTGCGAAAAGTATCGACGCAAGTCAGCCTGCGCAGGCTGACGTGGGCCGAAACTTTTTGCAATTGGTATATTTTCTGCATGTCTAAGGATCAATGTACCTCATAATTTGGTTTGTTAAAAATGTGGCAATTATGGATGCATGATCATATGATGGCTTGATTGGAACAATGCATCACAGACATGCATTCAGCCCCCTTATACTAAGGCATGGCTCATTTCTATCAGACGTTTTATCAATATTGATGAATATTCACCAGTCAGTGCAATCACTCAACATTTCAGGACCATTCAGTGCAGCAGTGTCCAATCATTTTGGGTTCAGAAAAACAACGATATTTGGCACATTTCTGATGACGATCAGTTTTATATGCAGTATATTCTCACCGAATGTATTCTGCCTGTATATAACGTTCGGAATTTCAGGTAAATAGTCTACGTTTGTATCGTCTCCATACATACACACTTCTTACATATTTTGAGAGAGAGAGAGAGAGAGAGGGAGAGAGAGGGGGATTTACTGGGCAACTCAAGGGAACCCAACTTATAGGAAAGAACAATGCATCTTTTGAATGTTACAGAAAGATTTGAGGACAGCACAAACTGTTTGTTTCAAAGAATCAATTACCCCCGTTAGCCTCGGTGTTTTCTAAAGATGTCGACTTTCGGGGTATTACATAAAAAAAAAGTTTTAAACGTTATGTGTTGCTGGCTATAACCGGATGTTTTATTTATTTAACCCTTATCCTGCTAAATAAATTAAATGAAACTTTCAAGCCGATATTAAAAACCCGATTGATGCCATTTCAAATTTATTTTTTGGGGAAAATATCTCTTTCTCGGACAGTGTAGATCCAAGATCAGACTGCACGTTTTGTGCAGTCTGATCTTGATCTACACTGTCCGCAAAAGGTCAGTGAGTCGCGCTCAGCAGCCTAAGGGTTCAGATGTTATATTGATTCAGACAGCCATATTAGAAGGTTTCGTTTATATGAAACATGTTCTTGAGAAAAAAGGGTTGTAATCCATTTGTATAAAGCATCGATACATGTCAGCATAAGTATTCCGCGCAGGCCGGCATGTTTCGAAACTTTCTGCTTTTTGTAAAGTTTCTGCATGTCCAAAGACCTTTCTACCTCATTACCAAGCAGATTTTTAGATAAAATGGATTTTCTGAATCCATAATTATGACATGTCTTGTTTGGTGTTATTTATAACGGAGATGCATTAAACACCCTTTTGCTCGAGCATGGCTCTTATCGTTCTGAATGCATTTTTTTCCTCAATTTTATTTTCTGTTTGTTTGTTTTTTTCTTTTCTTTATCAAAAATTACAGTTACGGAAGAGAATAACAAATTTTTGCCAAAAGTTTACCGCGTTTAGGAGTGTTTGAACGGAAAAAAGGAAACTTTGGGTGCCTGGACTCAGGTGACAGTAGGTAAATGAAAAGGTTTCTGGGCTCGAATAGATCGAACCCAGCACCTCAGATATGAGGGTAAAATTCAATCCCTCCACTTGTTTCTTCCACAAAAATATTCAGGGCTTAATGCCTCTCCGTGATCTATGATACCGAGCAATTCATCACATAGTAATGGATCCATAAAAATCCATTTTGTCTGACAACCGACTGACTTATTAGATACACTGATCCTTTGACATGCAGAAAATTTACCATGAACAAAAAGTTTCGGTCCAGGTCAGCCTGCGCGGACTGCGCAGGCTGACCTGGTTCGATACTTTTTGCAGATGCATTAAGTTCCCTTTCCACAGGGCATAACTAAATTGTTTCAAGGCTAATAGCCAACTGGTATTATTTTTTCAGGTTTGGGATTCGGAATGGTATATCTGTCGTCTATCGTTTGTTTAACCATGTATTTCGATAAGAAGCGGTCACTCGCCGTCGGATTAGGCGTGAGTGGATCGGGTATTGGTACCTTTATCTTTGGGTTTCTGACCAGGGTTCTGATCGACGCCTACACGTGGAAGGGTGCGATTCTTATTCAAGGTGGCCTTATGCTGAACTGCGTGGCTTGTGGGTTGATCTATGTACCAGTGGACCATCCTCTAAACAGTTTTAAGAGTAGAAATGTGATAACATCAACAACTTACGTTATAAAATCGAAGGCAAAGACCAATAAACGTTGCTCAAATGACTGCTTCGACGAAAGCTTGAATATTTTGTCTGAAAAAGAACACTTGAATAAACAGAGAGAGAACAGTTGTGATGAAATCACGGTATCACCTGCAATGACCTCTGCTAATTTCAACACCATGGCATACAAAGCTGATGACATGTCCGAAAATCACATGGCTGAATTCAGGTGTCCAATCGAAAATTCAGACCAGAACCACATGACAAGAAATGAACACCGCCATAATGATAACCAAGGAGAAAGCCGGCTATTGAATGAAATGATTCTGGCTTTACGACAATCGTTCAATTTTAGTGTCTTTAAGAATATGGCATTCTTACTGTTCATTCTATCTACAATATTTTATGCAGTGGGCTATTTCATTCCATACATCTACCTTCCGGACAAGGCCAAAAGTTCAGGTATGTTGATTAAGTTAACCCTTAACCTGCTAAATAACTCAAATGAAACTTTCAAGCCGATAGTAAAAATCCAAATGTTGTTATTTCATTTTTTTTTTTGGGGGGGGGTATATATCCTTATCGGACAGTGTAGATCCAAGATCAGACTGCACGTTTTGTTAGGTCTGATCTTGATCTACACTGTCCGCAATGGGTCCTTGAGCTGTGCTTAGCAGACTAAGGGTTATCTCCTTTTCAAACTAATTGATTTAATTCTCCAGAGTAGTAGAGCGCGTCTCTTTCGTCGCTTGGAATTGTTCTTTGTCTATATAAATGATGCCATCAAGCCGGTGCAGTCAATTTTCAGGACCATTAGCGGCGGCGCTCCCTTTCGGCGGCGGCGGCGGTGGCGGCGCTCTCTCCGATGGCGCTCTCTCCGATGGCGCTCTCTCCGATGGCGCTCTCTCCGATGGCGCTCTCTCCGATTGCGCTCTCTCCGATGGCGCTCTCTCCGATGGCGCTCTCTCCGATGGCGCTCTCTCCGATGGCGCTCTCTCCGATGGCGCTCCCTGCAGCGGTAAATATGCATGGCTTATTACTTTGTGCTTCTTTCTTTTGTGTCTCAGCATAACATCTCTCCTGGTGAGACACAAGAGAAATAAGCTCAAAGAAATAAGCGATGCAGATTCAGCGCCGCAGGGAGAGCCGTCGGAGGGAGCGCCGCCGCCGCCACCGCAGGAAGCGCTGCCGCCGCCGAAAGGGAGCGCCGCCGCTAATGGTGCTGAAAATTGACTGCACCGGCTTGATGGCATCATTTATATAGACAAAGAACAATTCCAAGTGACTTAAGAGACTGGCTCTACTACTCTCCAGACTTTTTTTTTTTTCCCATCTTACAGTAGACTGTCGTTTGTAAAAAATTGTGGTACTGAGAAATAAAAAATCTCGAAAAATCTTTATTTGTAATGGTTATCCATATTTTTAAAGGATGTTTTCAAATTGCTGAAAAATATTGATTTAGTATTATTTCATTCTTTTATCAGTGGAACTCTTCAAGTTAAAGCCGAGCCCCGGTAGCTCAGTTAGTAGCGTACAGGACTCGAGAACATGGGGTTGCAGGCTCGACCCCCGGCTCGGCCAATTTCTTTCAAAGGATTGATGATAGTCATTGCGACAGGATTCATTCCTCTCTCACCGCTGACCATGGTTTCGACGATGGTTTTGTGAGAAAGCAGCCAGTGGCTTGGAAAGAGTACTGCGGAGTACTGGTAAAAGAAGCTCCAGGAAAGCATGAATAGGTGCACTGGCCGCCGCGATATAACTGAAAGAATGTTGAAAACGGCGTTAGACACCAATCAATCAATCAATCTTCAAGGCGCGTTTACACTTACGACCAAGACACGCGTCAACAAAAAACAATAACATCATTTAAGAAGTACAGTCAAAAGCAACTATCTGATCTAATGGGGGCACATTTCATTGCGATGCAGTGTCTTATACGTATATTTAGACTTTCATTTCTCATTTGACATTGTCTTTATGGGCTCGTTAACGTTTTGTCATTGTTACGGGAACCGTATTTATCTTAATAATATCGCGCTGTCTCGCGAGACTCATTCATCTTTTTTTTCTACCAAATTTGAACATGCATTAGAGTGCGCAAAGAGGGATAACTCTATCGGAATTGGAATAATAGACATGTACTGGTTAGTAAACACTATTTTCCTTAGTTAGTATCTGGTTTCAAATTTCACTTAGGCAAAGTTTCACGACCACTTCAATCGGAGTATTCTTACATTCATAACGTTAACGTCAGTAAAAAAACTTTCTGAGTTTTAGTGGAATGTATTTTCAGTGGTCAAAGGAGGATTAGCTATCCATTAGGCTGCTAAACGCGAATCACTGACGTTTTGCGGACAGTGTAGATCCAAGATCAGACTGCACAGAACGTGCAGTCTGATCTTGGATCTACGCTGTCCGATAAGGAGATATTTTTGTCCAAAAAATAAGTTTGAAATAGCATTATTGAGTTTTTTACAATCGGCTTGAACGTTTCATTCAACTTACGTGTACTTGGCAGGATAAGGGTTAATGTATTTGGTGCAAAACGTGTAAACTTACTTTTTATCAGACGATTGTATAAAATATCAAATTGATATTTTATCAAATTGAAAGCATTTGAGGACGACAAATCAAATATTGCACAAATGATGGGATTTTATAGTGGAACGGTAAAAAACATTGTGGGAAAATGAGAAAATGCTGCTTACCAGCATTTTCTCCTTTTCCCACGATGTTTTCAAAAGTCTTGTCTCACATGGTCTTTACAACACGGGACTGTCTGGTAAAAGATCAATCAGATTGGGTGATTGGCTTCTTGTGTAGGAGCATGTGTGCAGAATGTAACGATAATTCTAAGAGGTTTAGGGTTCGAGTGCTGTAACTTTTGTACCAGAAAAAGACCATTGATGATGACTCGAGTGTGATGATGATGATGAAGATGATGATGATTATTATTATTATTGTTGTGGTGATGATGATGATGAATATTGTTAATATTTTTACTATTATTGTTATTATTATTGTTGTTTCAGGTATAGATAGCTACTTATCAGCCAGTCTGGTGTCGTCAATAGGCATAACTAACACGGCGGGTCGGATCATATTTGGGTTTGTTTCGGATAAGAAATGCGTCAACAAGCTTTTACTATACAATGTCGCCCTGGTAATTTGTGGGGTGGGGACCGCACTTTGCCCTCTTCTGCAATCTTTTGGTGGTCTATTGACGTTCACGATAATATTTGGGTTGTTTAGCGGTACGTATCTGAAATACTTTAAACATATCAATTTTACATCGATTATTTTACATCGATTGAGAAACAAGTTCATACGCCTTATAAATACTAATTGCTCTCGATTCTGCTTCCTGGGAACTACACCAGTACTCGCGCCGAATGTGTGGGCCAATGAACAAATCCCCAAAATTGACACCCGCTCCCGGGTCTCGAAATCGGGACCTTATGGTTACGATGTCGACGCTTTACCTCAAAACTACGGACACCATTAGCTGAAATAAGAAGTTGTTTGCCCTTCGAGCGCCTTTCACTACTGTAATTGCCTTTGCGGCCAGTGTAGATCAAGATCAGACTGCACAAAACGTGCAGTCTGATCTTTGATCTACACTGTCCGCTTTGCTGAGGCATACTTGACAAAAGCCACCTTGAATTTGCTCCTATAAGGATTTCATTTCTATAATGAAAAATGTATGTAGAGTTTTTTTTTGAAGTTCTAATGGTTAGTTTATTGGCGTTGGTTTGTCTGTTTGTTTGTTGTTTGTTTGGTATATCACGCCGTTTTCAATTATATTTCAGTTATTTTGCAGCGGCCAGTGCACCTGTGCATGAATTTGCCGGGGTGTCTTTCACCAGTGTTTAGCGCAAGATCGTTCCCAACCCACGGCCTGCTTCCCACATAGCCTGGGTCCAGGTGATAATAATATTTTAATCGCTCCATATCGCAGTCGCCTTTCGCGGCCCATACAGATAATCGGCAAAACAGTATATCGCTTCCATAATTATTACCGCATTTTTGACAAAACGTCTAATAATATTAAAGGGAAAAAAAAATAATCGTGATGGAACCTAGGCTAGCTTCCCACATAGCCATCGTTGAAACAATAATAAGCGGTTAGGGTAATCTGTTGTTGCTTAGCAATTTTTACTATTCTGATCTAAAGTTTTACAAGAAGACAAACATTTTTACTTGTCCAAATTGAAAGCGTTACGACAAATTAAATGTTGCTCAAATTATAAATGATTCATTTGAAAGGGTACACAACGTTGTAGAATAGGAGAAAATACTCGTTACCACGTTACCATTACAAAAAAAAATACGTTTATTTCATTTCCGTTGTTCAGGTGTAACGGTTTCACTGACGTCTGTTATCGTAGCTGAACTAGTGGGAACTAAATTGCTAGCAGATGCGTTCGGTGTGTTGACCTTCTTCGCTGGTGTGTTTACGTTTTTAGGTCCACCGATCGCAGGCAAGTTTGTATTCATACATAGTTTATATTTGAGTCATGCTCTGTGAAAAGGGGAGTTAATACATCTGCAAAAAGTATCGACCCAGGTCAGCCTGCGCAGTTCGCGCAGGCTGACCTGGGCCGAAACTTTTTGCTATGGTTCATTTTTCTGAATGTTGAAGGACCAGATTACTGCATAATTCAGTCGGTTGTCAGACGAAATGGACTCTATGGATCCACGACCATGTGATGACTTGTTTGGTATTATGCATTACGGAGATGCGTTAAGCACCCTTTTGTCAGAGCATGGCTCATTTATATGTGTTATTATCAAGAAGCTCATACATAGCTATGAGGTAAAAAGAGGGCTGCATACAAGTTTGAAGCTTACATTAATAAGGGTTCTCAAGTGGCTTATGAGACAGTGCTATGAGATAAAAAGACGTGTGTTTTCGCAGAAATTCAGTTGGCAAGACTGTAGGAAAGAGGTTATCCACTATCTTTGGTATTTTAGACACGCCTTCACATCCAGAGAGTAAACAAACGCTGTTTTAACTTGACAGTGTGTAGAATCTGGTAACCCGTGTAAACATAGATAAAAAATTGATATAAGGTGTATGGGATAAAGAAACTCAGGGGATTTGTTGTCGATTTAAGACCGGAAATAACCACAGTGATGTCTTTGTTAGCCTCCAGAGAATGAAATTGCATTTTCTATCCGTCGTAATCTGTGCAACCTTGCAATCGCCAGGGTAAAGATTTGGCACGAAGATACAAGAATGATTACTGTTTCATAAAATAAAGATGAAATTGGTTAAAAACTGGATGGATTAGTCTCGTCAGAAACTGGTTAGATTTAGTCTCGTTAAAGTGTACCGATGTTTCATCGCATGTTACAATACAAAATACATAATTGTCGTTTGATATTACAAAATTTCTGTTTGACATTTTAGGATTGTTGTTTGATATAACTAGCAGTTACGATGTGCCCTTCCTTGCTGCCGGTGTTGTTATAGTATTTGGAGGCGCCATATTATTTGTAATACCATGTATACAGAGACACTCGATTTGAAATTTTGTGCTGGAGTATACACTGTGATAACAATGATGATAAATAATTACAATGTATATGAGCAATCTCTTTGAAAGTGTAGTTTAATTATTGTATCTGCTAAAAGTATCGACCCACGTCAGCCTGGGCAGTCCCCGAAAATTTTTACTATTGGTAAAGTTCTGCATGTCAAAGGACCATCGTTTTATCAACCCCGCGGAAAATGCTTTAGAAAACATTTTAAGAAAAGGAGAAAATGCCTGTAACCAGCATATCCTCCTGTAACCAGCATATCCTCCTGTTTCACGATGAATTCTAACCTGCCTGTCAAGTACAAATTACATCATTTTTAGCTCTGCTGGCCAAAGGCCAGCAGAGCTTATGTCGTGGCATGGTTTCCGTCGACCGTCTGTCCGTCCGTCTGTCCTTCTGTCTGTCCATCCATCCCATAGTCTTTTTCTTGTTTACGCGATAAAGTTCACATTTGTAGTCGGATTTTCCTGAAACTTGCAGAGTTTCTTTATATCATCAATAACTTGAACCCTGTTGATTAAAAAAAAAAAATCAACTATTAGTATGGGGAGTGTAGCTATTTAAAATTGAAAATTTACATTTCTTGTCTTCCCAATAAAGTTCACATTTGTGATAGGACTTTCATAAGGCTTGCAGTTTCTCTGTATCAACATAGCTTAATAAATGAAGTTACACTGAATTTTTCGTCTGCACATGGTATCACCTTCGAGAGGTTTGATATTGTGTCGTCAAGTCAAAGGGTTCAGCCCACGTTTGACAGAGCGATGTATATAAAGAGGATATTTGTTTTTTTCGGTGAAAGATCGAAATTTATTTCATCTCGTGAACACCATCGGTATTATTTTCACGAGTGGCACTCGTGAAAATAATACCGATGGTGTTCACGAGATGAAATAAATTTCGATCTTTCACCGAGAAAAACAAATATTCTATTTATTTCATGCTTTTAACCCTTTCTGGGAGGAACTTTATCAAAATCCAGTACAGTCTTTTCAGTTATTCCCCGTGGCGTACCCCCTCCGCATAGCAACGTATTACAATATTACGTCAAGCACGAGAAATGTAAGGTAAATGACGTCATATTTCCATCTGGTTGTGAGTCACGCGCAATTTACCTAGGTAACTAGAATATAAAAAGTGGTATTTTCACTGGTCACACCCGTGGAATATCGAAAAATATTTTCACCGCTATTTCTTGATATCCTACCGGAAAACATGAAATAAACTCGTATATACACATGCATGGTGTCAATGGTAAATAAACTTACATAAATATCCCACCCAGCTGAATGTTGAGCTGCTTGTATTTGTGGCATCAATAGTAATTGTCATACATAGATCTTTGACATAAGGGTGAACTGGTTATTTTTTATTGTATTAATAGTGAAATATCATACACACATACTCAACAAGAATCTTGAACTGGTTGTTTTTATGATAAATATATAACAATTTACAAATACATTAAAAAATGATCTGGAGTCGAAAAGTAGCTACGACGCAGTTAAGAACATTACAGTTATCGTACGAAGCTTACATCATCGTGCGGCTTGTGCCCGCCAAACCGTCTGTCCATCCTTCTGTTGGTCCTTCTGTTGGTCTTACTTTTCTAACCGCTTTCCTTCTTGAAGAAGACCAATTTTGGAACAAGAATATCGGGAAATCGTTGACAAATAATTGGATGGACGGACAGAGGCAAGAACGGACATTTTGTTTTCGACTTAAAATTTTGAGTGAAAAAGCAACTGCAACTTCGAAAATGTACCCGCATACAGTGCTCTTGTTCGTACCTTTACTAAACAGTCCCAGAGCCGAGCAGTACCCGCATGCGGAACTCTTGTTTTAAACCTTTACCAAACAATCACGTACCCGAGCAGTTGTGCCCGCATTTGGCGCTCTTGTTAATTACCATTACTAAACAATCCCGAAGCAGTGCAGTTGTGCCCGCATGCGGTACTCTTGTTTTAACCCTTAAGAAATAATCCCGTTGCCGACCAGCTGTGCCCAAATTCAGTGCTCTTGTTATTACAATTACCAAACAATACCGAAGCAGTGTAGTTGTGCCCGCATGCGGTACTCTTGTTTTAAACCTTTACCAAACGATCCCGTAGTCGAGCAGTTGTTCCCGCATGCAGTGCTGTTGTCATAACCCTTACAAAAGAATCTAGTATTTTAACGGTCATAGTAAAAAGCCTATAGAAAACATCACAGAAAAAGGACAGAATGCAGGAAACCAGCATTTTCCCCTTTCCCAACAATGTTTTCAACTCGTCCTGGGAAAAATCTCATCATTTAAATAATATATTCATTGTGTTGTCTGCAAACGCTTTCATTTTGGATAAGTATATAGAGTTTATTTCATCAGCTTTTGGTTAATATGGGGAAATATTTGCCGAAAAAGGGAAAGGTATGCGAAAATAACGAGTGCCGTAAGGCACGAGTTATTTTCGCGGACCTTTCCCTTTTGAGGCAAATACTTCCCCATATTAACCACAAGCTGATGAAATAAATTATATATTATATTTCCTCTGATTATTTTGTCAACGAATGCCACTTTTAAAACTTAAAAACTTAAAAAACTTAAAAAAGTAGTTCCAGATTTTCGACAGGAGGAAAATATTCACTGTGACGGGGAAATAATTCCCCCCAGCTTAAATTACGACATTTCTTTACCCATAACATTTCTAAAAATAGACACATGAAATATAATATTAAATCTTTATCGTTTGGTAAGGAGTTATTTCTCCTAGCACAATTGCAGTCTCAATTTTTTCTTCGACTTACATCTTTGGTTTTGACAATAATCAAGGTCAAAGAAAATTGAAAAATTGTGAAAGACAATCACTAAGATATGGCATATTTGTCTTAATCGTTTAAGTGCTAGAACCGGCTAAAATTGCTTTGCGGACAGTGTAGATCAAGACCAGGCTGCACAGAATATGCAGTTTGATCTTTCACCTACACTGTTCTGTTATTTGTTACATAATTGGCTTGTAACACACGAAAAGGGGTATTAGGATATTTGGGGAAAGTGTCGTCTCGGATCAGCCTGTGCAGTCCGCGCAGGCTAATCCGAGACGGCACTTTACGACTACATTAGATTTTGTCCTACAGTAGAATTGTGCAAAACAAAATTACATAAAAACGGAAAGTTTCGTCTCGGAATAGTCTGCGCGGAGTGCGCAGGTTGATCCGAGACGACACTTTACGCAAATGTCCGAAAGCCCCTTTTCGTGTGTTGCAGGCCATATTATGTCCGCATTATCAAACTTGAAATAGCACAAAGAGAAGAAAATACCCCTTCTCCAAGCAATGCCGACTTCTTACCACTCTGAAAAAAAAAAAGAAGGCTCTCGAAAGCATTGTCCCGAAAAGATTCCTATCGTTTCAAAGACAGAGGTCGTTGAGGCACATTTGATCTATCGTCTGCAAAAGCTTTAAATATGAGCGAGTGTAAAATTTTGTCGTCTCGTAAAAAGTTAAAGAAAACGAAAGAAAATCGTGGTAAATGTATTTCAATTAAATACTATACCGTATCAGTATTATAAGTGAAGAGGCCTTTGTTGAGGAATTGATTGATTGTATGGTGTTTAACACTGTTTTCAACATTATTTCACTTATATCGCGGCAGCCAGTGCACCTATCCATGCTTTCCTGGAGTCTCTTTTACCGGTACTCTGCACATTATTCTTTCCAAGCCAGTGGCTGCTTTCCCACATAACCATTGTCACAATGACTATCATCAGTCTTTGGAAGGAAATTGGCCGAGCCAGGGATCGAGCCCAAGACCCCCTGTTCTCAAGTCCTGCACGCTACCCACTGAGCTACCAGGGCTCGGCCCTTTGTTGTAGAAGAAACGATATTAAAACAGAAATTAATTAAAGACGTATACACAGTACATAGAAATAAATTGATCGAAAAGCATTAAGCTTTAGGATGCTTAGCACGACTCAATGACCTTTGGCGGACAGTGCAGATCAAGATCAGACTGCACATTCTGTGCAGTCTGATCTTTGATCTGAACTGTCCGATACGATATTTTCTTTCCGGCGAAATCAAGTTTGAAATCGCTATATTTGGATTTTTTACAATTTAGTTGAATTTTCGTTTCATTTATTAGCAGCATAAGGGTTAAAGTTTGCATAGCTTGAACGAGAATGATAAAAGGGATGAGGAATACAAGGGATAAGGGATAAAAGGAAATACGGGGCGGTTCAAACATCTGCAGCCCTGTTGTGTCTTCTCGGTATGTCTCTTTTAAGCCAGACAGACTGGTATCACAGCTTCTTCCACGGCAACCTCTGTAAAAGATAAATTGACTATCAGACGATAGAGTTTTGGGCTAGTGAATGTCAAAAGCATACGCAGACGACTTCTAAAATGTGTCCGACACGATGGGATCTCTCTCTCTCTCTCTCTCTCTCTCTCTCTCTCTTTGTGTCTCTGTCTGTCTGTCTCTCTTCTTTTGTGTCTCTGTCTCTCTTTACCCTTTACAAAACGACAAATTTTACACTCTTTTAAACTGAAAGCATCTGAAGGCGACAAATCTAAAAGTGGTCCAAATAAACATAAGTTCTTTGACAGGATAGAAAACATTGTGGGAAAAGTAGAAAATGTTGATCACCGGCATTTTCTACTTTTCCCACAATGTTTTCAAAAGGCCTGTTCCCCTGTGTCGTTAAATCTTTTGATCGTTTAGTAATGGGTTAAACAATAAAAAAAAAAAAAAACCTCAGAAATAGGAATATTATAGAAACAATTAAAGTCAGTAATATTTTGAACAAGTTGGACCAGAAGTTAGTAATAAACGGTAATGAAAAATAAAAGGTAACGCTCATTCTAACGGACACACTCAAGACCGACAATGGTCCATGACATTTGCCTGTTTGCCTTCAGTCAGTGGAGCTAACTGCAAATTATCCAGCGAGAACGAAAATACCATTTGGCTATCTTGTTAGCAAAACTGTAGAAGATAGTGGTGTTGGGTTACGCTGTCGGCCTCTCACGTTAGAGGTTCGAGTCCCAAGATGGCCACCTTTGTGAAAGACCAACACTAAGCCGCCATCATTACTGGTTAACCCTTAGGCTTCTAAGCGCGACTCAATGATCTTTTGCGGACAGTCTACATCAAAATCAGCCTGCACAAAACGTGCAGTCTGATCTTGGATCTAGACTGTACGATAGGAGATATTATTCCCCAAAACAAAACCTTGAAATAGCAATATTTTGGTTTTTACTATCGAATCGAAAATTTCGTTTTAGTTATTTACCAGCATAAAGGTTAAGAGTTTCTAGAAAGCAATCATTGAGAACAATTGGCTTGCAACACGCGAAAAGGGGCATTCGGACATTTGCGTAAAGTGTCGTCTCGGATCAGCCTGCGCAGTCCGCGCAGGCTAATCCGAGACGGCACTTTACGTCTACATTAGATTTTGTTCTTCAGTAGACTTGCGCAAAACAGAAAATTGCATAAAAACGGGAAGTGTCGTTTCGGACTAGCCTGCGCGGACTGCGCAGGCTGATCCGAAACGATAGTTTACGCAGATGTCCGACTGTCCCTTTTCGTGTTTTAGTAACAGTTATAGAACTTGTTTCGTATTCATTGTCAAAGTAGCCGACCCCCGGTAGCTCAGTCGGTAGCGTGCAGGACCCGGCTTGGCTAATTTCTTTCCGAGGATTGATGATAGTCATTGCGACAGGATTCATTCCTCTCTCACAGCTGACCATTGTCTCGACGATGATTATGTAGTAAAAAGCAGCCAGTGAGTGGGAAAGAGAATTGTCCGAATTACTGGTAAAAGAGACTCCATGAAACCGTCATGGATAGGTGCACTGGCAGCCGCGATATAACCGAAATAATGTTGAAAACGGCGTTAAACACCATACAATCAATCAATCAATCGAAGGGGTAGAAAACATTCTCCTTTTCCCACAATATTTTCATAAGCATTCGACCTGGGTGTCGTTAAATCTCGTGATTGTTGAGAAAAATATCTCCTTATCGGACAGTGTAGATCCAAGATCAGACTGCACGTTCTGTGCAGTCTGATCTTGATCTACACTGTCCGCAAAAGGTCAGTGAGTCGTGCTTAGCAGCCTAACGATTGAAGGAATTAATGAACTTTTTTTCTCATTCCTTAGCACTCCTTGTTTTAATTATTAATGCACTTTTTATATTCAAATAACATCGTGCTTAATAAGTTATTGATTGCTATACTTATTAATCACTTGTACAGAAAGAGGGCAATTGATGCAAATCAAAAATTTCTACCAGTTCCTGGTAACTTTCTCTTAACATCGATCTCGATTTCTTTTTTAATAATAATTATAATAATAATGATGATGTTGATGATGATGATGATGATTTAGAATAAACATATGTCTATTGCAGTGAAATAAAGCAATACGAAAACAAAAAGTAGTCCCCTAAATCAATGGATTTAAATTATATTAACAAAAAAAAAAAAGTCAGAATTCACTTGCATATTAAAAAAAAGATGATTAAATGTTAATGAACCCTAAGATAGTTTAATTTGGTTTTCCACTCAATAAAGAATAAAGATCAGGCGGCTAAAAATGCGCAGTCTCAATTTCGATCACTACGTTTCGATATTTTTTGAAAAGTTCCGCACTAGCATGGCACACTTAAATATACTATTATAAATGGCTTAAATCTTTATAATAAGGCACAATTTTGGGCTAATCCAAATTCAAAGTATTTGAAGACAACAATTTTAATGTGGGTCAGTTGATGAAATACGCTTTTTACTAGGTAGAAAACAATGTGGGAAAAGGAGAAAATGCTGGTAACCAGCATTTTCTCCTTTTTCCACAATGTTTTCAAAAGGCATCTTCCTCTGGGTCGTTTAAACACGGGATTTTATAGTTTAGGGTTAAAGCTTAGCCACAATACAAAATTTCAGACCTGACCAAAAAGGAGGGAATTTGAATACGACAAATTAAATGAGAAATAAAAAATCGGAAGTGTCATTGAAAACGGTTGAAAACATTGTAGGAAAACGAGAAAATTTTCTCCTTTTCCCACAATGTTTGCATAATCATTCTTTCTTGGTGTTGTTAACATTTGCGATTGTGTGGCACAGGATTAAACTATCTCGTTCATTTATTTAACAGCCCATGTCGCGGCTTTGCATGAAAATGTATCAATAATTCTACGGAATGCTGGCTCTGAAAAAATAATGAATAAATATGCTATACTGCTCTCATTATAACGGACTTTACCCTTTCATGTCATTTGAACTTGTTACAACAAGACAGAATTTTAGCCTTGTTCAAATTCGAAGCATTTGCTATTTTGCCAACGACAATTCTAATGTTACTCAAAACACGAAAAAAAAAAAATATATAATAATAATATCTTTCAGAGGAAAGAAAACTTTGTTGGAAAATGAGAAAATGCTGATTACCGGCATTTTTCTTCTTTTTCCACAATGTTTTCAAAAGCTTTCTTCTACAGGGTCGTTAAAAGTCGGGAACATTTGGTAATTAGTTCCACCGACAGGACTATACCCTTACCGGACCATGGTAAATAAAGTGACGTTTTCGGATAGTGGACATTAAGAGAATACTGCACAGAACGTGACGTCTGATCTTCAATCAAGATTGTCCGATTTTTTGTGATATATAGGACAAACAAACAAACAAACAAACAAACAAACAAACAAACAACAAATAACATATATGTGTGTATGTGATCCCATTTGTACCCAATATATCTAGTTCAAACGGTTAAGTCATCTGACTGATTTGACCTAGTTTATTATCTTCATCAATACATCGAATTAATAATTAAATTTCATTTTTTCTCTACCAATCCTAAATGCTATGGTTAATCTTTAGGGCGTTAAGCGCGACTCAAGGACCTTTGGCGGACAGTGTAGATCAAGATCAGACTGCACAGAACTCGCAGTCTGATCTTGGATCTACAATGTCCGATAAGGAGATATTACTTGCTAAAGAATACCTTTCAACTGGTAAAATTTAAGCTTTTCTATCGTTTTTTTTTAAGTTTCATTTCAGATATTTAGCGGTATAAAGGTTAAAAAAATACGGACATTTTTTTCTAGATTTCAACGACGATATCGCGTCACTTATATACACGAAACAATCCGAACCAGAATTAGACTGTCTACACATTCTTTACATATACAAACTGGTAGATACGGCCAAAAAAGAATCCCAAGACAGGACAGATTTTGTATGTGTTGTGATTTATATGAAGTAGAGAATATATAATATCTTATTGTGTCTAAGTTTTGTTACAACTAGCAAAAATACCTTTGTTTAGTTTAAACATATTATGTTCAATAAAATAATTACGGTAAACATGTTAATAATCTAAAAATTCAAGTTGCGCGAAATGGATCGGAACGAAAGCTGTAAGCTTAAAAAGTTCCTCTCCTTCCAACATCTTTCGTCAGAAAACCCTTTATTTATAAAGTATGCAAGCTACATGTATATCAGTTTAAAGAGAAGAAGACATGGTGTAGCATTGCTCACTTTCTTAAAGAAGCATTCTTCTTGCGAAATAAATTGCGAGTAGAAATGAAAAATTAATGGTGAAAATTACTGACTGTGTTAGTTTGTATTGTATCGTAATATTTCTATCATTGACATGCTCTCCAAATCATTATTTCAAAAATGACTAAAGGATTATTTTAGAATATCTTAGATTCATTTGTTCTTTATTTGTATAAGTCATTTGCCGTCTTTGAAAAAAAAAAATGTAGTGTTAATTTGTATAACTATGTATCTTGTATACATGTCATTGATGGGTTTCTCTTCTGCTGTGTTCCGTTCAAACACTTTTTCACAGACTGGGTGGTATGTAATTCGGAATGCATCCATTTGCATCCAAAGTATTTTTTAAATGTTTATTGTAGTTTATAAGATTAAGCATAACCAAACAATCCTGTGTTTTTATGACCCTGATTAAGAAGCACTTTGAAAACTTTGTGAGAAAGGAGAAATTTTGGTGGTAACCAGGGTTTTCTCCTTTTCCCACAATGTTTTCTGCTCTTTCACAGACCAGATCCATCACTTGAGTCACCATTTACATGTAGTCTGCAAATGCTTTCAATTTGGGCAAGTGTCTAGATCTTGCTGTTTGGTTAGAGATAAGCGTTTTTCTATACCTACTGCATCCAAAGTTCAACTGGTTAAACCCATAACAGATGACATGATATAGTCATGTTTACGGGGCCTTCAGAAGTAGACTACTTTTACGTGGATTTTGCCAGTGTACATGACTTGTATGTACGGGGCATATTATCCAATCAGATCGCGAGAAATTTCTTTGCAGTATAATGATATTTTCTGTAAACTAAAAAAGTCTACGGGTTAAAATTCAGTCATTCATTCTATACTCGAATATGTTGTTTATTACATTCACTCTTAGATAATGAATGCTTTGCCGAAAATATGTCCGTGTTTTTACCATCCAGAGGAAGTGTATTTTTTGAAATGGCAACTATTTTTTTTTCAAGTTCAAAAAAATAAATTGTTTTTGAGCTTCATTTAAAATGTGGTCTGCAAATGCTTGCCATTCAGAAAAATTCAGAACTTTTGTCGTCTGAAAAGAGTTTGGTAAATGTTTTTTGTTTGTTTTTGTTTTATTCAGTAGATAAAAGTAAGCTCGTAGCAATTTCACAAAAGTTCAAGTAGGTGGTTTTACCAGAATACTTTCATCAGAATATCGTACGAACTATATCAATGTTCTGTGCAATCTGATCTTGATCTGCAACGTCAGCAAAACGGTATCGTAACGCTATCCTAGGACGGGTAAGCGTCACGCTGGAATTATTTATAAGTGCCGGCCAATAAACAAAGGAAGCTCTGACATTCGTTTTTGTTAACCCTTAGGTTGCTAAGTACGACTCACTGACCTTTTGCGGACAATGTAGATCAAGATCAGACTGCACAGAACGTGCAGTCTGATCTTTGATCTACACTGTCCGATAAGGACATAGTTTCCTCAAAGAGTTTCCTTTGAAATACAAAAATTTGGGTTTTTATTATCAGCTTAAAAGATTCATTTCACTTATTTAGCAGGATAAGGGTTAAACGGCAATCGAGCGTTATGGGTCAGTGCGTCCACCCTTCCTTAACCATTATCCTGCTAAATAAGTTAAATGGAACTTTCAAGCCGATAGTAAAAACCCGAATGATGCTATTTTAAATTTATTTCTTTGGAGAAAAAATATTTCCTTATCGGACAGTGTAGATCCAAGATCAGACTGCACGTTCTGTGCAGTCTGATCTTGATCTACACTGTCCGCAAAAGGTCAGTGAGCCCCGCCTAGCAGCCTAAGGGTTAAAGTACGCGAAATTTTACCAGATCTCTTCTTCAACGGTTGCACTGTGCTGTTCCAATGGCATTATAAGCAATTTATGACATAATTTTGTCTGCATTGCGAAAGTTTATCCTAACTCGTGTATAAGAACATCGAACATCTCGCTTGCCCATGCTTGCAGGAAATTGGCCAAGCAGCAGTTAAGATTTTGTCGTATATATTGCGGATCGTTCAAATCTCAAGGGCGATAATGAGTAAGAACACTTTTATTTTAAAGATAAAGAGCACGAGATAATACACGTGAACAGTGTCAGATCTACGAGTCGCATATATATACTGACGTCCATAAAAAATGCTTCATCTCCCTCTGTCGCGTCATATTTCATGAATTAAATATCGAATGCATGATTTTGTAATTTAAAAATGGACTTTGTCAATATTTCTACACACATCACATGACACAAGCGTTTAGCTAAATATTACACAAATTTAACAGCCATTTCAACAAACTCACCCCCTTAAATTCACCAATACCGTGTATGGCCTCCTTGACTTGCTATCAGTGCCTGCAATCGCCGTCCCATGGACCCACACAGATTACGCAGGAGGTAGCGTGGAATGCGAGCCCACTCACGAAGAGCATTTGTCAATTCTTGGACGTTTTGCGGCTGTGGGTTACGTCGACGTAAACGACGACCAAGGATGTCCCACATGTGTTCGATTGGGTTACAATCGGGAGAGTTAGCAGGCCATGGCAGCACGGCAATATTATTGGCCATGAGAAAGTTTCTGGTAAATCTGACCGTGTGGGGCGCGTACTGTCATGTTGAAATGTAAGGCTACGGCGTTGCTGAAACATGGGAATGACCACATGACGAAGAACTTAATAACCACTAGGTCAGTTCTAAATGTGTGGTTTATTGCTGCCCAAACCATTATACCACCACCACCAAAACGGTTGTGCTCCAGAACACAACTTTGGGTGTACCGTTCATTACGTCGACGGTAAACGTGAGTAGATATAAACTGGGGATTCTGACTCACCATTCAATTCGACCACCTACCCCGATTCGTCCCACCACCCAATTCAACCACTTAACTCCAACCCGATCGCGATTCGTCCCACCACCCAATTCAACCACTTAACTCCAACCCGATCGCGATTCGTCCCACCACCCAATTCAACCACTTAAGTCCAACCCGCCCCAATCCGGCCAGATCTAGTTCTGACCACCCTCGGGCGACGACCCCCTCGCCTCCGGAATTCGGTCGTGTCCCCAAGCTAACGTATTGATTCTGTTTTCGAGGACAAAGCGTTTGTCATCGTTTCCGTTTAAGGCGATTTTAGTGATCTCTTCGGTAAACAACTCATGATTGTGATTCCTAATAACTACCATTCTCCTTACTTGCGTCTTGTCTTCGAACAAACACTCTTTGTAATGTTCGTGATTGATAAACGCTTTTACTACCTGCTTCGAAATTCCCTTGCATTTCTTATTCTCCTCTTCATCACACATTTTGTAAGAGTATAGTTTAGACCTGAGACCCACGAACTCCTCGATAACCCTGCCGCTCACCTCATCCTTAAACATACCCACGATCTTCTTATTCAATCCTGTAGGAATACCAGAAGGATGGTTGGATGGATAGTCGCTCGTATCAAACCAATTCTTAACGTCGTCACTAATATCCTTATAAAAGTCTTTCGTATCTATCTCATACATTAAGCTATCCGTATCGGTGAAAAGAAGTTCCGCTCGTTCACCGTATTTATCCTTAATGAAGTTGTAATGAAACCTGTACATCAGTACCTTACTTAAGTCTAATATACACATCCCAACGTAAATGGGTTTATTAAAGCACAAACGCGTTTTCTTCATTTGAATTATGCATAAATCTTCGTCAAGGATTTTCACATCGTAATAGTTCGGTTTAGCGGTTAGTTTTTCCGCCTTTTCCTTGGTACTAACTAGCCTTACATCAACTCTGTTTCTAATATTTTCCATGGTCTTACCGAACACGGAATTGTTCATGAGTTTGAAGAAGTCCTTTTCAAACGCTGATTTGGCTTTCGTTCTCAGGTTAGTATTCTTATCGATATAAGGTTTTAACCATTCACTCTCATCGAAAGTTAACCCTCTGTGAATCTTTTTAAGCTTTAGACCTAAGCTTAAATATAGCTTTAAATTTTCACGATGTAAAATGTACCTTTCTTTATCACGTAAGTTAGGAATAAGTTTCTCGACGTTGTTCACCTTTAATCTTTCAGGAGCTAATGGAAAGTCGTTATGCCAGTCCTGCAATTCCTTAGGATATTCCAAGTCGACTTCCAATATACACGGTTGATTTTCCCAATCATCCAAATCATCCATCCATTTAAAATTAGCGTAGGGAAGTTTTTGAATCATCCCCCAACCATAAAGATTGTTCGCGTCCAAGTAAGTAATAAATCTCGAGGGTTTGTTCGGGTCGTATTTCTCACCCATATAACTATTGTTCGCTTTCGCGTATCGTTTAAAAATGGTCGAGACGCCTCCTCTTATTCCGTTTTCGATAAATAAAACCATATCAGGGTCGGATAATAGTTCTAACTTTACCCCTGTGGTTTTTAACATCGCCTCCCAAGCAAGACCAGGCGCTGTATAAAACCAAGATGGGTCCAGACCATAATTCTCGAAGCAAACGTTCCTGAAGTTCTCGAAAACATCAGCTAGCAGTAAAACGTCAACCTTGTTATATAGGTCATGATAATCCTTAAAAGTTTCCATCTTGAATGTCTTCCATACATTTAACTCGTGTTGATAATCCTTCTTATCAATTCCGCTATATTTAAGCTTTGAGTAAAACTTCCTTCGTTCAGGTAGCTTCGTTTCTTCGAGTCTGTTAAGGCTATCGAACCATTCGTACGGGAATATGCCCTTCTGAGAGACCAATTCAAGCTCTTTCCCCTCGAAGTATTTCGAGAGATTAACCTTATCCTCCTTGGTTAGAGACCTGGCGAGTTCGTCTAAACTTCTGGCTAGAAACTTTAAACTATCGAGGAATCTAATCTCATGCGTTTTAGTCTTCTTTATATATTCTTCTGATACTGGATCTAATACATAGTAGTCTATCGGTAGCTTTTTAGACACGCTTATGTACGTTTCCTTGTTTGAAGGTATACAACTCGTCTCACCTGGTGTGCTCATTAAATCCTTTATAAATAAATGAGCGTCGTACTTACTAAAGTTATGGAAGAATACGGGGGTAAAAGTAGGCTTCCTATACTTTAAATTACACGAGTTGTGCGCGGCACCCCTAAATGCCCCGGTGTAATGACAGTGGTCTCTCACCTTTTTCGATGAAGGAGTAAATTCTTCCTCACATATCCAACACACTTTCGCACTGTAATACCTTCTACTATCCTCAGCTGTAAAAATCATTTCCCTGTCGGGTATACTGCTTATCGCTCTTATAACCTCTTCTAGTTGCTCTACGAATTTCTCAGACGCGTTTTTACCGGAGTATTGGTAGATTTCCGAAGGGAAGACGTCTTCGTAAAGCGATTTAACGTAGAAACAATACCCCGAGATTTTATGGGTGTGAATAACCTTCGTTTTGTTCCCCCTCTTTTCATATTGCTTTTCTAACGTAGACTCCATATCCGCGTAAATCGTAAACGGGTGTCTCTGCTGTTTATAGAAATGCTTGAAAGATATCGTAGTACCCTCTTTGGCTAATTCTATTGCACAGGCATCTTTCTTGCTGCAATACTTCATATGGTTAATTAAAGTATCTTCTTTATGGAAGCTATTTAAACACCTTTCGCAAATATAAGTTCTGCCTTTATGAGTGCTTATTTGTTTACGTAACAATCTACTCATGTCTTTAATCAAGCAATAATGCTTTCTTCCTTCTTCCTCTAGCAGTAAGAGATTAACGTGATGTTCTCTTTTATAAGCTTCTTTACTTACACTAAGCGGGTAGATACCTGCACCCTCATACCCGTGTATCGATACGGATATGGAAGGATTCTGTCTCTCAAATTTACTTCTATCATGAATGGAAACGGGGTAGTTAATCCCTTCCATATTTATAGTGCTTAACAAAGGTTTTAGTCTTTCGATTCTTTCAGCATTTCGATCCGTCGGGTTCAAAGCTATAAGAATACAATACGCGAAGCACATATCATCCTCCGTATTTCTCGGATTAATAACGCTTTTCTTGCTCGCTATCTTAGGAGGAGTTGGGAGCCATGAATTGCCCATTACCGGGTTATACGAAACCGTGTGCAATCTTAAATCGATTACGTGTGTGACTCTCCAGTAATCCGTTTGCATTTCCTTATCCGCAATATTAACCAGAACATGTTCCTTCATCGCATCGTATATTTCCTTCGCATCTTCCCCCTTTAAATTAACGATCGGAAATCCGGAATGGAAGTTCATTTCCATCAATTGGCTGGTTCCAGAGTGCTTCATCATACAGATCATAATGAGTTTAACTTTCGTTTGACGATTCTGACTTATAATGCCGGTTATTTTACTCTTCGCTAAATCGAGGAACTCTTTCGGAGTATAAGTCTTTTTTCCTCTTATAAGATACTGCTTGGTAAATCCTTTAAATGCTGATTCCCCTTCTTAAACCTCCATTTCATCTTCATCCTTATATATCTTCTCTATCCTTCTTTTTAAAGCTTCTATCTCCGGCGTTATTTTTATCGGGATCTCGCTATCTAAATACTTCATCAGCTTCTTGATCGCGACCTTAGGCACTGACGTGGGTGGAGGAGGAGGCTCGTAAGGCGACGGTTGCAACATCTCCGCGTCAAAACCCTTGATCTTGGAATCTAACAACCTCCCACCTCGAGTACATAGACGCTCGATTAATTCGGCTCTTCTAAGCCTAGAGTATCCACGCATCCCTAAAGCTTTAGACTCTCGTTTTAAGTCTCTTACCGTGTCTCCCTCGTATAATTGACTGGTAAGACTAATAGGGGGAGGATTACGTAGACGCTCGATTAGTTCGTCTCTTTTCAGTCTAGAGTATCCTCTGATCCCTAAAGCTTTAGACTCTCGTTTTAAGTCTCTTACCGTGTGTCTCCTGTAAGGATCGGGCGCCAGACGAGGACTACCTGGAGTCGAGCCTTCCCCGCCTCCCGGCAGGGAGGTGCCAGGCGAGACACCTAGACGTTCGATTAATCCGGCTCTTCTCAGCGTAGAGAATCCCCGGATCCCCCTTCTCCTAGCTAAATCTCTTAAACCTCTTACGGTGTACGCGTTGTAAATCGCACTCATTTTATAATAGCGCAAAAATTGCTTAAGCTAAAAATTTTTTGCGGCGTTAAATATATATGTCCGTTTAAATCTTCTGACATATATTACATTTTATCGTCCGTCAGGACCCTAAGTATCTCAATCCTATATTTACCGTTCCAAACCTTTCCATTATGATTATTAATTACTTGCGCGCAGCGATCTATGAATTTACCCGCCTTATAAAGCGAAGGAAAGGTTCTTATTTCGCCAGTTTCTACATCCTCCATACGAACCTTCCTGGGGTTAGCCGCAGCCGTCCTCAATCTATCGTATTTTGGGTCTTTACTTCTTTCTGTTTTGGCCTCGCTTCTCTTTATATTATCAGGTATCTTATCGTACAAACCATGTTTTTTCGCCAGCGCCTCCAACCTTTCCTTCTTCCAGTACCTGAAGAACGTTATATCGTTCTGCCTAAGAACTCTCCTTATATCCTCGAGCTTCTTCATTTTATATATAAAAATAATTGCTTAACTTAAATCAAAACGCTCATTTTATTTCCGTCAGACTGAAAGTTAATTAACCTATCGCAAATAATAACGGCGAACGCCTCCGTGTCCGCGGGCGGGTTTTCGGTAAACCTCGCTTTGATTTGGATATCGGTGACTGAGTATTTCAGTCTTTCGCTATGCTTCGAAACGTCGAATAAAAACAGAGGATAAAGGCTCTTATAATCGGAGGGGGTAATGTTAGGGTTTGACACCAATTCATCCATGTGATAAAACTTAGACCTGAATAAAGCAGCGTCACCATACACCCTGCTAAATTGATTCGCCACGAACGAAAGGTTATAGTCTGCCACGGGATATCTTCTAGAGTTTAACATAACGTACATGTTGTTTACGTTTCTATGGTCGAATATAGCCGGATTTTGTTCCTGATCCCCGCTTTTACCAGACTGAAAACCAACGATAATAAAACGTGGCACTTCGGGAGACGACCTGACACCCAGTCTCCAGGAAAACGATAGTGACTGAGGTACCGCGATAGAGTCGCATTGCCGCATTCTATATCCGACCGCTATTTTCTCTTTCTTCTCGATGATCTTGTAGAGTGCCATTTTCTCATCATCAGCGGGCAAAACGTGTGGTATGAACCATGATATTTTAAGTAAGTTAATTCTACCATCAGCGGGAGCGGCATTATCTCGAAAGATCGCGTCGTTATCATCGCTTCTCGTTAATGTGAGTGTTTGTTTCATGCCGTACAATATCTTATCATAATCGTCGCAGAAACCGAATATATGCTTTAATGGAACCCTGAAACTAAAGGTACCTCTCGGAAGAGGGTCGTTAATGATATAATTTCTTCTCACGATAAAGCCGGTGTTCCCAGCAGCCGCAGCCACTGATGTATCTTTATACCAACACTGGTTCAACCCTACCGACTTAGAAAAATCATCGGGGTATTTTAACAAGCCGAGCATCGTGGTAGCCTGACCGGGGTACATTATAGATTCGATCTCCGTACCTGAAAGTTGATACTTGATATTTTTAAAGAGATACATAAGGCCATTGTTCGTTAAAGAAATACCGGTGTTAGCATCATAAACTGCTCCAGTATCGCTCCTTACTAATTCACCTACAAAAAGCAAATAACTTTCGGAAGGATGCGTAAAGATATCTTGAGTCTCGATGTCGATCCTTATTTCTCCTCCCGAGTTGTTGAGGTTTGTACCGGTGATTGGTAGGTACTCATGGTGTTCATACTCATCTATGCTTTCATCCTTTAAAATCGGTTCGGTGATCTTTAATATCTCCATTTTATAAAGCAATTATAATTTTTAATTATAATTGCGCGGGTTAGGCGGTGTAAAGCTGAGGAAAAGATTTACCTTGAGCATTAACAAACACGCCTTTAAGGAAAATTATCGTAGGCCGTTGTCTACATTTAGGATAAACTTTGTCACCGTATACGATCGTTACTCGAGGTACATGCCACGTTTCTAAACGTTTATTTACCTCTTCCTCTATCTCTTTCATCTTAGTTATTTTTTCGGGAGATAACTTAACCGTACATTTCGTATAACCGTACATCGTATCATTAACCTCGAGGATTTCGCAATCTTTTATATTTAAAAGCGCGCCTCGTATATTAATGCAACTGGTACCGTATGTCTCGTAATATACGCGTTCGAATCCTAACATTCTTTTTATAATAGCGTCCAAAACGCTTAACTTAACTTAAATTACTTTTACGCCCGAGCCGTTAGATAATCTTTTAACTAGATCTTGAATAGCGATCACCTCCGAGGCTCGGTGAGGAGTCGCAGACCCTTCTATCAATGTACTAATGTTTTGCGGTGAACTATACTTCTCTAAGATCTCCTTCGACTTTGGTGTCAACTGGGTCGGGCGACGATCCTCGGTCCGCTTCCTCAACGCTTTCGTAACCAGCTTTTTCCCTGTTTCTATAGCCGCGCTTTTTCCAACCTCTAAAGCTTTCTTTGCACCTTCCTTAGCTACACTCTTTCCCACATCAATGGCAGAACTCGCCAGTTGTTTAGCCGCACTACTAGAGAAAAGCCTAGCTAGGAAACTGGCTAAAGTATCGAAGATTCCAGACCCACCGTACGAATAGCTTCTTTTAAATCCTCGTTTTACGATCATATTTTATAATGTAGACATTATATTTTTATAAGCTGACGACTTCAAGATGCCTTGTCTCTTTAATTCATCGCAAATGCTTACTAGCTCGTTCCTGGATACTCCCGTGTTGCCTGCCTCTTTACTCGCTAGTAATAGGTCTAGTCTTTCTAGTAACGCGTTAGGATCGGAGGGGATATAAACGATGCCCTTTCCAATCTTTGTTTCTTTCCATATTTTTTTATGTACTTCCTTCCATTTTTTACCTTTAGAAGACTTAGAACGATTAGTAGTCGGATCGTTGCGAAGATAAATGGAGTTGGTTTTAATCATCAACTTCTTGTAATTATCATAATCCTCTTGATTATAGATATTTTTATCAGGATCTTTAGAAACGATTAACTCCCATAGGCCAGGGGTACCTATATATTTCTCACCATCCTCCGTGATAATATCATTGTCTCGAATAACGACTTGTTTGTTCCCGATAAAGAACTTACCCTTACTGTCATATATTCCGAACGTTTTATCGGCTCCTTCTTTAGAAGTAAACCTTCTTAAATAGCTTTCCGCTATCTCTCCGAGAACTAGTGGCTCCTCCTCGATAGAAGGAAAGGCTGGAAAGGTAATAGCCTGTGGGAGTTGTTCGATGCCCTCTCGAATAGGTTTTAGTTCTTCCGTAATCTCCCTCGCTGTAGCTTTTTGTCCTTCCGTAATAGGTTTAAAGAACTTAGAGAGATCAGCTTGAAGTTGTTGTTCACCCGTTCTCTCTGCCAGGAAATTGTCGCGAATCCTCCTTCTCGTTTCGAGGTAGTCTTTTACGACTAAGTCCCTTTTCTCCGGATCAACGATCTTTAAAAAAGACATTTTATTACTGATATATATTAGTTATTACTAATATATATGTGGTTGAGACCTCCATATACGCGTCACTCGTATTACTATATGAGGGGATACTTCCCTGCTGACGCAGGAACCCTCGGAGCCCCTCGGGCGACGAAGCGGGGATCGGCGCGATTTTTAACGCGATTTTTAACGCGATTTTTAACGCGATTTTTAACGCGATTTTCAACGCGATTCTCCAGGGATTATGCCCTTATTACTATATGAGGAATAATCATGATTCGAAACTAAAGCCGCACGTAAAATTTATTTTCACCCGTTGACCCGGAGTCGAGCCTTCCCCGCCTCCCGGCAGGGAGGTGCCGGGCGAGACATCCCTAGGACGTGACACGATTCTTCTCAACCAACCTCCGAAAGGACTCGCGCGCTTCTTGCCTCCCTCTCTCGATTAAATTCTCTTCGTTTTCGATGGTCTTCTTAACTTTCATTCTTATCTCACTCTTCATCTTCTTGTACTTCTCTTGTTCATCCATGATAAGTTTAAATTCTTCGTTCGAAATACAATCATCGATTAAAGCCTTCGAAATATGCGAGGCGACTGTATCGAGCTTAGCATCAGCTATCATTCGAATCTTTCGATGTTTTTCCGACTTGGTTCTCGAATTCTTTACCACGTATTTCCCTAGAAGGGAAAGAAGTCCGGTTACCGCAGCTGAGGCTTCTAATGCTATGACAGCTGGGATAGCCACGACAGTAGATAGTAAATCGATTCCACCTACCCCCGAAGCCATGGTTATCGTGATCAAAACCGTGTCTACACTGTCCACGATTCTCGCCACCCTAAGATACTTCTTCGCGAGGGCGTCTCTTTCCTGAATTTCGCTTTCGAGGAACTTTTGTACCTCGGATATCTTTTGTAGTCGATAGGAATGACCTCCACTCTCTAAAGGTGGCGCGTTTGGATAAATTTTCGTATACTCTTGATCCGCTATCATTTTATTAGGCTAGACAAAAAATTTTACGAAACAGATCTTATCCGCTGCAGGTATCTCGATCGGTTGCTTGGAGAAGTTATAAATATAGACTAAGATATCATCAACCTCATTATCGAGATGTATTCCATTAAGGAAGGTTAAACTACCTTTCCATTTATCGCAAACGGATATCAGCACAACACCTCGCGTGGTTACATATCCAAACCCTAACGAAAGTTTCAGGCCATCGCGCGGAGGAACCTTGATAGTTACTTGCGAGTATATTTCCCATCTTAGAGGGTCTCGCTTTCTCGGAGGATATTTTACCGGGAGGGGCTTCCAAAATACCTCCTTAGCTGCCTTGACGGTCTTGTGCGGTTTTTTACCGAACTTATGAAGCTCCATTTTAATATAGAATTATATTAGTTTAGAATATAGCTCCTAGAAGAGGGATACTCGCGAACGGACTATTTGGCCCGAGTAAAAGCCCTCGTCCATCATAAATCTTACCTCCTCGCTTTAAATACAACCCATCACCGTAGGAATTGAACCCTTTACCTTTATGCGGCTCTAAGTATAATCCGCATCCATCGGTTTCAACTCGACAAAGGCATCCTCCTTTTTTAAGGAAAAGGCCCAGGCCCGTGCCCGACCAAAAGGCTTTCTGTACACCCGTCTGTGCCAGTCCCGAAAGGGCACCGACGCCTAGTGCCGGTAAAACAGTCTTTGCGAGCATCGGTAAAGCTCTAGCTGCCAACCCAGCCAACATACCTAGAAAACCTCCCTCGACTCGCGTGTTGTACTTCAGTTGCCTAGCGGTCATTTTAATCGTGACACCCTTGCCTTCGTTATAGGCTTTAGCCATTTTTCTCGCTTGAGAATCGGTAATGGCTAAAACGTCTTCTCCTTCTAAATCTTCGTGAGCTAATCGTAAACTTACCGGACAACCAGCATTTACGGCGTGCTGAAGCTTTTCCTTTTGGCCATCCGAGATATTTACTTTGACCTTAGTGCTATAACTATTAGCCATTTTAATATAAATATATATTTTTTTCTAATATATATTTATGGTCACTCACCTCGCTTCCCTGATATGAAAGCGAATGGTTAAATTTTCACCCCTAAGATTCAGTAAATTACCGTCCTGATCCGTGATGCTTACGTCTAGGTTATGTATTTCGTCTAGCGTTATCGGTAGGTATACCAGGTTAATTGGCGATTCGATTATCTTATATCCCGGCGCCACATCCGGGAAGAAGGAATAAATAACGTTTTTCGCCGTGCCGTTAAGGTAACTTCCCGAAATAATATCCACGTTGACGAGCAAACTGTTTATGCTGAGAATGTTGACCACGTTTTCCGACTCGTGAAAGCCTCGTATATATTTAGCGCGAGTAAATCCTAATACTCTAGCGAGGGACGCCGGTTGATTAAAATCTACTTGGTATCCCTCTTCTAAAGTAAGGATGGACTTTAGGGTGTTGGTGTTCGCGGAAATGTTAATATAATGCACTTCATTTACTGCGTCGTAATGACCCTTCTTTCTCATTTCCTGGCGAATGGTATCATTAATGTCGACGAGATCGTAACTACCCTCCGGTATTTTGATTTTGATCCACGAGTTGCCATCGTCCCGAGAATAAATGAATGTGTTGTTCGTATCATCGATATTCGGAAAGGAGTAGTAAGTTTCGAGGTTTACTAAAGCTATTTCGTACACTTTATTCTTATCCAGCATAATGGGAGGATTGAACCTCGTTCTGAAACGCGTTTTGTTATCGCTTACTATAATTTGAAACGATGTCTTGTGCTCCGTGTTTTTAGCGATTTGCCTTAAAAGGTCTTCTGTCATTTTATAATAGTTAAATATTTCCTTTTATGTCATCGATAATACCTTCTAGTATATCGTAAAAAGCGCATACTAGATAAGTTTTTGTGGTAGTTCCTTCTATTAGTTCATCAAATAAACGACGAACCTCAGCCGTGTTAGTTAAATCTCGTTCTAATTTAATCATCGCGTCATATAAACCCCTCAATTTCATTACTAATGGCCAAGGTATATCGCTTTCATCATCATCAGCCTCTCGGAGTTTCTCTAATTCCTCTACTTCATTGCCAAACACTAAACCCCTAAAGTCAATACCACTAAGACCGCATTCCTCCATGAACTTATCCGTTATACAAAAAGTTATGTTCATAGCAATCTCTATTTTATTTCTCGCCATTTTATAACCGTAATTAATATATCTTTCTTAAGCTATTTCATTTATTGTACCGAATTTGGCAGGTAGAAACTATCGATACCGTTTCTATACTTCCCATCTTGTTTTTTACTGGTAAGATCGATGATGGCAAAACCGTGCAGTTTCTCCCACGACTTCTGGCAGAATCTTCTGAACTCATCCTTAGGCATATCATCTCCCACATGATCGTTATAAATGTGGTTAACGTTCTTTAAGTCTTGCGGAAAGAGGCAGATAAAATTTGCATTCTCTCTGATGGTTTGCCTCGGTAGTCTAAAGTAATTTTGCGAGAGGTAAAAACAGTCCACGTTGCTATGCCTTCCTCGAACGTAATAACACTTGCATTTATTCTGCCTCTCTAAAAGCAGGTCGTCGAAGATGATCAGGTTTTTATTTTGCGAGTTTAGCTCTTTCGGATCGGGCACATCGCTCGCGTTCTCGAAGAAGTTACAATCTATATCCGATTTGATCTTGCTCGTTTTGCTCCATTCGTCGAGCAAAGCAGTAGGGGGTACACCCGATTCTCGTATCTCGTCACGCATGTTAAACAACCTCAGGATGCAGTCCTTGGGTAGTCTTTCTTCGAAGGCCTTTTTTAGTAATCGATATTCCGGTTGAAAAAGACTTTTTCCAAAGACGCTTAAATTGTTGTAGTCGAGCCAACCGGGTCTAAGTAAAAGGTTTAACAATAGGGTCGTTTTTCCGCATCCCGATTTGCCTATGATTAAACCTCTGATACTCCTTGGAAAAAGAGGGTGGTTAAACCTCGATGCGTCTTCATTCCACGATAGATTCATGATCTCCATTTTATATAAGATTTTTTATTTATTATATAAAATGTACTGCGTTAAGTGTAAGAGACGTACCGATACGAAAGATTTAAGCTACGTGGTTAGTAAAAATAACAGGAATATGAAACGCGGGAAATGCGCGGTTTGCGGGATAACTAAAACCCAATTTGTACCAGGAACGGCGACGGGTGGATCATTGCTAAACAAAGTCATAAACAACATGCCTTTCGAAATGCATCTACCCAGTCATAATTTTACGGGACCCGGTACTAAGCTGAAGAAAAGACTCAACCCGGATTTAACGCCGAAGAAGTGGAGCAAACCGATCAACCGCGTCGATAAGGCCGCTTACAACCATGATGTTTGTTATCTTAAGCACAATGACACAGCCACGAGAAACGCGGTGTGTGACAAGAATATGTTGAAGGAATTGGATGGTATTTACAACCCTTCTATTAGAGAAAAGATGGAACGGGGTTTGGTAAGTAGACTCATAGGTACGAAGATGCAGTTCGGAATGGGAGCGGGGCGAGTCGTAAAAAAAAACCGAAAATGATGACTCTGGCGGAGGAATTGCACAAACCCGTAAGACGAAGGTTTAAGAAGAGGAGAGTTATAGTGAACGGTATCGATAGTATATGGGCCGCGGATTTAGTCGACATGCGCGCTTTTTCTAAGTATAATCGAGGCAATAATTATCTTCTCGCTGTGATCGACATCTTTTCGAAGTACGGGTGGCTGGTCCCGTTGAAAAACAAGACAGGCAAGGTGACGGCTGAAGCGTTTAAAGGTATTTTTAAGGAAAGAAAGCCGAAGAAATTGTGGGTCGATGAAGGTCGAGAGTTCTACAACAAAGACGTAAAAGCGTTGGTTCAATTGTATTCCACACAAAACGAGGAGAAATCTAGCGTCGTTGAACGATGGATTAGAACGATGAAGGAGAAGATGTGGAAGTATTTCTCCGCCAACTCTACGAACGTTTACATCGATGTCTTGCAAGATCTCGTTAAGGAGTATAATAATACTATCCATTCCTCTATTAAAATGACGCCTGTAGAGGCTAGTAAGAAAGAGAATGAAACTATGGTTTGGAGAAACCTTTACCCTCATAGTGTTGAAGAAAAAGCGCCTAAGTTTTCCGTGGGTGATAGGGTAAGGATAGCAAAAAAGAAAAGGACCTTTGAGAAGGGTTATACGACGAGATGGACGGAAGAGGTTTTCACGATTTCAGAGGTGAAGGATACTTCACCCGTAACCTATAAAATTACGGATCTTAATGGTGAACAAATCGAAGGCACGTTTTACGAAGCTGAACTGCAGAAAACTAGTCAAGAGGTGTATAGGATAGAAAAGGTTATTAGGAAGCTAAAAAAGAAGTCTCTCGTAAAGTGGAAAGGCTACCCCAAGGAATTCAACTCGTGGATAGATAACAATAATATTAAAGAATTAAAATGACGAGGGTGATATTGCCGAATAAACCGTTAAGCAATTTAGAGTTGGAAGATGCGGCGGAACGACTAGGGATCCCTTCTTTCAAGGGCGTTTTCTTACTAGATACATTACCGAGAAAACCGACTATAAAGGAGTGTGGTATACTGAACTTCGATAAAAGTGGAGGTCCTGGTACACACTGGGTCGCATGGTATAAAAACGGTCAGACTAAGATTTATTTCGATAGTTACGGAATACAACCACCTTACGAAATTCGAGAGTATCTAAAGAGTCCGATATACTATAATACCGATCAAATACAGCCCGCGGGAGAGGTATTTTGCGGTCACCTATGCTTGTACGTTTTAAAAGAATTAGCTTCAGGGACACCATTTCAAGACGTTTTAAATAGTTTATTCTAGCATTATAAAATATGCCCGTAGACAAATTCGGACGGATGAAAGGCGATAAAACGGAGGAGGGTGGTGATGGTGTGTCACTCGCTTACCTGAACAATAACTTTTTACGCGTGGATGGAACGACCGTTGTTACTGGTTCTATAGACATGAATGGTAATACATTAACGAGGGTTAGTAACCCGGTAAATTCGCACGACGTGGCGACTAAGGATTACGTGGATGGAACTTCAAGTGGGGGGTTGTTAAAAGAAAACGGAGGGTATCAGGCACTCGGATTTATAAATATGGGTTTCAACGAGATACGGAATGTTAAGGAACCTAAACAACCTAATGAAGTTGCTACTAAGAAGTATGTTGACAATTACAATCGAGCCTTCGAACTTAGAGACGGAAGGTGGTATCAGGCAGTTGATGCAATCTCTATGGCAGGGCAAGTAATTAACAATCTCGGAATCCCTACGAGACACGATCAGGCTGCTAGTAAGTTTTACGTAGATACCACCGTAGATGAGGCTACTGCGGGTGAAAAAGCTTTCACTATAAACCTCGATGGATCTTTTACCGCTAAAGCTGATATCAATATGAATAATAACTCGATTACCGGGGTACCCAACCCCGTATCTCTCCATGCCGCTGTGAATAAAAACTATGTCGACAATGGTGGAGCCATCATAAAAAAACCGGATGGAAGTTTCGAGGCAGCGGCTGAAATTAATTTTCGAAGTTATACTCTAAAAAACGCAGGAAACCCTGTAGAAGGGGCAGATTTAGCAACCAAAGGCTATGTGGATCGAATGGAAATTTTATTTTTGAAGAATATGTTTAGATGGAAACCTTTTATAACCGTGTGGGGCGAAGAAAACGGACCGATCGCAAACGGTAATTTCGAATTTTCCTTCGGTAATGGTAATTCTGGTAGAAGGCATGGTTTGGGTGGTTATTGTATGAGTGTGAAGGGAAGAATCGTAAGGGGAAGTTTAGCGGTCGTAAAAAACGATCGTAAAGCACCTGGAGAAGAGGTTAAAATTAATATAACGGTAAACGGTAAAGAGCAGGTTGATTACTCTATTATAAAAAAAGCGAACGAAAATTGTAGCTGTACCGTTTTTCCGATCCCGTTAGTGGTGGAGGAATGCGACATCATAAACTTTATCTCGAGGTCAGACAGTCTTAATGTATCACTCTCTTATATATCTATCTTGATAGAATTAGATTTCTAAAAATATAACTTCAAGCAAGTTATATTTTTCCACGCGTTGGGTGTCTACATCTCTATTCTAGACTCGTAGGAGGATTCACTCTGTAAACCATGGACATAAACTTCTTAAACATTTCTTCGGCTAAAAGACCGTATAACTGTTTAAAACGATTGATAGTGTCAGCTCTCATCCCAGATTCAACTAGAGGCATAATCTCCTCTCTAGGTACCTTGCAATCGATCAAATACCTTTCTATTTCGTCTTTATCCCAGATATCTAATAATCTGGTAAACTTTTTAACCTTTTCATCAACTCGATTCTTAACATAATGTTCAAACCTATCGAGAGCAACGGCCACACCGTGAGCCATTTCATCGTCCGACTCAGAGTCGTAGGTATGGGGTCGAGTGGTTACTTCAACTAACGGGTGGATCACCCCTCGAGGTATCTCACATTCATCTAAGTACGCTTTTAGTTCTTCCATACTAAAGGCAATAGTTTCAAGGTAATTTAACGGTAGATTTTTTCAAATTTCCATCCGAGGCGCGCGTGGTCGAATTGAATGGTGGCCCAGACATGGAGGCAAGCCGCCAGGCGAGACATTGAGGGCGGGTTGGACTTAAGTGGTTGAATTGGGTGGTGGGACGAATCGCGATCGGGTTGGAGTTAAGTGGTTGAATTGGGTGGTGGGACGAATCGCGATCGGGTTGGAGTTAAGTGGTTGAATTGGGTGGTGGGACGAATCGGGGTAGGTGGTCGAATTGAATGGTGAGTCAGAATCCCCAGTTTATATCTACTAACGTGGACTCGTCCGTCGGCACAGGAGAGGTTAAAACGGGATTCGTCACTGAAGACCACATCACGCCAACGTCTTCCAATGTTGTTTTAAGCCCACTGCCGACGTTTCCGACGGTGGCGGTCAGTTAGCACAACACCATGGTACGGCCGCCTGCACAATATTCCACGCTCCCGAAGACGTCGCCTTACTTTATTCCGACTTACATGTCTTCCAGGATTCCCTATAACCATCGACGTTGTGGATTGCGCTGTGACAAAACGGTTTCGCAAGTGACGTTGACGGATGAAATTGTCTTGTCGTACAGACGTCACACGCGGAGCACCAGGTCGGGGTCTATCAGATAAGCTCCCTGTTTCGTTTACCCGTCGAACAAGACACACTATTGTTGATCTTGCAACGTTAAAGCGTCTTGCAACGTGACTTTGAGAAAGACCGCTTTCAAGCATGCCCAAAATGCGTGCTCTTTCTTCATTATTTTGTCTTGACATTTTCGAAATTGATGTTTTCAAAATATTGCTTGGAGTACTTAATTGTAAATCAAATACTGTATATACATGCGTAATTTTGACCGACATAACCACTTGGGAAAATGCATGTGGCGCCTGCGCAAAACGGTGTCATGAGCCATGGTTGAAGAAAACATAATAGACTGGCACGAAATTTCATGCTTCAGTAGATTAGAGAAGTGAAAATTCTATGGTAGGCAAAAAGTGACATATATATTCTAGGTATGTACAAAGCTATCGCACTTTTTCGATGAGGCGTTTTTTACGGACGTCAGTATATATATATATAAAAAATCTTGCGCTCCATAGACAAGGACACTCGTTTTTTATCCTATAACCAGACTAGGCTTCATTTCCATGACGCGCCTGTACCCAGCCACACTATAGGATCAGCTTTACGTATAGACACTACTTTTTTTTGTATGTTTGTTTCTCTTTATCGTCGCCACCGGTTGTCCATATGGGCGACGCCTCCTGAAGGCTGTTAATATTGTTACAGGAGAAAGTGCAGATACAGGACGAAACCCATCCTAAGTTACGCCTGGTTCTTTATCGTGCTCGGTGTATAGCAGCGTCACACGGAACCTCGGTTTAACGTCTCATCCGAAAGACTATTAGTAATTTTAGATGGTCAGCCGTGGGAATCGAACCCACACCTTCAAGTGACCCGAAACATGGCGTTCACGAGTCCTACGCTCTACCAACTGAGCTATGCTGGCTGGTCAATATAGCCACTGAAATAACACTGCGATAATTCATTATTGAATAAAACTAGTTGACCGATCAGTTGACAAATTTAAATCAAGAGGGGCAAATCTGTAACAAAATTTGATTGGCTAAATGAGCATTAGAGGGGAAATACTAGTATATGAACTTGCCGTTGGTGCTAGCGTGCAATCATGTCGAAGTGGCCTGCTTTGATGATCATAGCTTTATTTGATTTGGCACACATCCCATTCTAAAAGTTAACGAGTCATACTCTGTGAAACGGTGACTTAACGCATCTGCAAACGTATCAACCCAGGTCAACCTTTGAAGTCCGCGCAGTCTGACCTGTTCGAAATGTTCTTGCTAATCGTAAATTTTCTAAAAGTTGACCAAGGATAGTTCTTGCCCATGAATGAGTTGGATTTTAAGTCGATAAAATGGATTCATATTTAGCGACGACTCGCGTCGTTGTCTGCGCATATTTTATTCTTCAAAGATTGATTCGTCTGCTAAGACACATCACTGTTTTGTACAGGATGAATATTATACTACGTAGTGTGCATAAGTCAAAACTCTGATGCTAAAAATTGAGCCTGTGGAAAATGGCTACATACGTCTGAGGAGAAATAAAACTTGTTTTTTTTTTTCTCTAGATTTATTAGAAATATAATAACTTCTGCAAAATCTTTTTATACAGTTTCTAAGTATAGAATTGGAGGAAACCGAGACTTGTACAGGGTTATTCATAGACTTTAAAACAACAGCGGCAATAAAAATGTCCCCATCATGCTAGGCATCTACTGGGTCTATTTCCGAGACCTAGAAGGGCTGTGTTTATAAATGACTATAGTGCATAGGTTATATGCAAGCTAACAATGGCTGAATGAATCGTAGCATCTAGCATTGTTTCGAATAAACGTACAAGGTATATATAATTTTGAAATTTGGTACATGAAATGCAATCTTGAAAAGTAGTCTGGTTCTGTACCCAAAATACCTAAATCAGATAGGTATGTATTATAAAATACCACCTAGTGGAAGATGATGCGTCTTGCGTGGTACAGTGCAGTGCGAACATGCATTAAACCCCCATTTCCCTGGGCGCCGCTAATATCATTAAATCACTCAGTAGCAGCCATTTTGTTTGTTCAGGTACAGGTTGATATTTAGCAATCGGTTATATAGCAAGACAAAATCCATGGAAGAGTAGCACACAGGGAATAGTAGTATATTCAGGAAGTGAAATTCGAATTTCTCTTACGATTTTCACGGATTTGCAGCCTGTACTGAAAATCCTCAAATTAAGCCTGGGTCAACGAAAATATAAAATAATATACAAATACATTAATAACATACAAAAGTACTAGGGCTCGTTGTTTACCTTTTCTGAGCTAAATCTTTCATTATCAGTTTACATTATTGTTTGTATTCTCGAAACACAAATTTATACTCTAGCACCGTGACAGAACACATGTAACAAAAAACACAGTTGTTCATACAAACCTAACATTCTTGCTAATTCAACTGACTATTTCTGTTGGATATACATTTATAAACATTACTGATCAGATCAGAAGAGTACAAATCTGTTATTGAAATCCCTAAAGTGTTTTAAACTTTTGATAGCGTAATAACTAACTTCTACAGTATTTTTTTTATGTTTTTTCATGCAGATCTAGCGCAATTATTGCACACAAATCACTCTTTTTTCGCAAATCTTGAGTAAGGTATCCAAATTCACGTGTACCGGTGTCTGTGTTAATTATCTTAATTAATAAAGGTATAAGCGATAATTCGGCTGCTGACAATGTCAAGGCCATCTAACGTCATAGGGATTTTCTCAAGAGCATTTTGCATCTTTGGTCCATCTTACATCGTTTGGGATGCGGAGTAAAGATTTAAAATGCTCTACAAATTAAGGTGTCTCTTGGAAGAACTCTATATTGTTTGCATATTCAGACTTCCCCTATTATCGAAAAGAAACCCCTCGTTGTCACACTAAATTATTATGAATTGTTGGAAATGCTCATATATCTTGTAATTCTAAGATCTGAGCTAAATAAAGGAATTTGAAATTGAAATTGAACAAGGTATTAGTCACGCATCATTACCAAAATAACCATATGTATACCTTTTCAGTTGGAATAGGGTTGTACAGTGATGCGCACATTATCGAGCAGGATTTATATTAGATAGAAAGTGAGTATGTCGTAGCGAGCACATGCCGTTATTCTCTGTGTACCACGGTGCGAGCCATTTTTCTATCACTAGCAGGCTTTTAAATTTCACATTGTTTTGAAATTATATTTGAGAAATATTATGATCGCAGTTTGGCCAATTTCACACATGGACGGTCAAAATCTACGTACCATCATTTGGGTTTAGTTGTAAGGTCAAAGATCCGTCAGCTTCACATTGCCCACAATATCCGCCACAATTCGCCGATATTACCGCATCGCCATTCGCTCGTCCAAAGTTCGCCATGTTTGCACCATAACCATAGTATTTCCAGGTTAGCTGTAAATAGGATGCACTTATTTGAGTGAATATTATTTTGTTCATTAGTATATCAGTCATTTCAGGATAACCGCTAACTTTCTAATGTCTTTTTTCTAAGTACAACATTACTTGACTTGGGGCTCTTTGAACAGTGTTTCTCCCATCCATGTGAATAGCGCAGCTGATACAAAAGCTGAACCGGGATCTTCTGATCCAACGCCTTTACCTTTTCACTACGGCAGGGTTTATTTACATCAAGATGCTTCTTGACCAAACATTTATTGTAATATTTTTGGACTAATTCTGAAGTTAGAAAGCAGCATAATTTCTTAAAGGCCACGTGTTTCGGAATAAGAGTAAAAATGTAATTTAGAAAAGGGTTGTGCATACGGTCCAGGATGTAGTATTCCAGGATAGCAGTAAGAATATTCTAGCTGCAAATATTTCTTGATCATTCAAACATTCTATGGTTCGAGCTTAACCGAAGTACATGTATATGAAAATAGTCCCTGATTTACCCATTACGCCCAAATTAAAATGAGGGAGGGGAGGAAGGGAGCTGGGCGTTGACCATACTACCGTTCGTGCTGGAAGATGGTCTGAATAACTAAACTGCGATTCAAGTGTGGACAAATTACTGTTTTCTTTTTTTCGTTTTTAGCTCACCTAAGCACAACGTGCTCAAGGGGAGCTCTTAGGATAACGCTGTGTCCGTCGTGGGTCGTGCGGTGTGCGTCGTGCGGCGTCAACAGTTCTTTAAACATCTTCTCCTCCTAAACCGCTGGGCCAATTTGGACCAAACTTAGCTGGAATATTCCTTGGGAGGTACTCTTTAAAAGTTGTTCACAGAATTTGATTCCATCAAAAACTCTGGTTGCCATGGCAACCAAATGAAATTTTCTAAGAAATTCTTTAAATTCTTCTTCTCTGAAACCGGTGCTCAGATTTTGAAATAATTTCACAGAAATGTTCCTTGGGTGACCCTTTTCAAAAGTCGTTCGCGAAATTTTGATCCGTCGAAAAACATGGCCGTTGTGGGGGGGAGGGGGGCTCTTTGCGTCGTGCAGTGTCAAGAAATCTTTAAGCATTTTCTCCTCCTAAACCGCTTGGCCAATTTGGACCAAACATGGCTGGAATGTTCCTTGGGAGGTCCTCTTTAAAAGCTGTTCACAGAATTTGATTCCATCAAAAACTCTGCTTGCCATGGCAACCAAATGGAATTTTCTAAGAAATTCTTTAAAAATCTTCTCCTCTGAAACCGCTGCTCTGCTCAGATTTTGAAATAATTTCACAGAAATGTTCCTTGGGTGACCCTTTTCAAAAGTCGTTCGCGAAATTTTGATCCGTCGAAAAACATGGCCGTTGTGGGGGGGGGGGCGCTCTTTGCGTCGTGCAGTGTCAAGAAATCTTTAAGCATTTTCTCCTCCTAAACCGCTTGGCCAATTTGGACCAAACATGGCTGGAATGTTCCTTGGGAGGTCCTCTTTAAAAATTGTTCACAGAATTTGATTCCATCAAAAACTCTGCTTGCCATGGCAACCAAATGGAATTTTCTAAGAAATTCTTTAAAAATCTTCTCCTCTGAAACCGCTGCTCTGCTCAGATTTTGAAATAATTTCACAGAAATGTTCCTTGGGTGACCCTTTTCAAAAGGGGGCTCTTTGCGCTTTATGGACTTAAAGAAACTCTTTGAAATTCTTCTTCTCTTAAACCACTCGTCAGATTTTGAAATAATTTCACAGAAATGTTCCTTGGGTGCCCCTTTTGAAAAATTGTTCGCGAAATTTTGATCCGTCAAGAAACATGGCTGTGGTAGTGGGGGGCTATTTGCACTATACGGACATGAAGAAATTCTTAAAAAATTCTTCTTCTCTGAAACCACTGGTCAGATTTTGAAATAATATCACAAGAATGATCCTTATATTATGCCCCTTTTTTAGCTCAGCTGTTTTGGAAGAAAACATCGAGGTATTGTCATAGCCCTATTGTCGTCGTCTGCGTTGTTGTTGTTCTGCAAAAACTTTCACATTTTGTTATATCTCGGCTTCCACTCAACACATGTACTTGAAACTTGGAATAATTGTTTACTAGTAAAAGAGCAACCCATACAACAAGGGCAGATAACTCTAAAATCATGTTGTCCAAATTATGCCCCTTTTTCGAATTAGAATTTTAACTTACTATCCAGCACCCAACAGCCAATCGTTGGCACCCGCATGCGGCGCTCTTGTTCGACTTAATATTTTTAGCCACTATCGGGCATGTGCTCTTGTTCAAGAAATGGTCCTTGGGTGACCTATCCCAAAATTTATTTGCAGAATTCTGATTCGTCAAAAACATGGCTATGGTGATGATTGTAGGGGTGGTGACAGATTTTGAAATGATTTTTACAGGTGGCCTTTTCAAAATTGCTTGGCAAAACAATCATTATGTTTCCAAAATTTCAATACTTCAAAAAAGAATTGTTTATGGTCCTCTCAAAAATTTAGGTGAGCGATCCAGGGCCATCATGGCCCTCTTGTTTCTATTTCATATTACAATAAAATATTTTTCATGTGGCAGAGAAATAAGATTATAAAATAAAACTTAAAAATAAGTTCCACGAAAACCTTACCAATGGATCGAAAATAAGACCTGTACCGCTGGTATCTATTTTAAAGGAACCGGAAGTGCAACCCACGCATACGCAGCCGTGTCCGTTGCCGTAATTCGGGTCACCACCAGAACCGGAAGCAGTAGTAAACGTCTTGTCAGTTCGGTCCACGATCATTGTCTGTTATTTAAAAAAAGAGGTTGATTGGGGTAGCAAATTAATGTACCATTCCTTGCACAATACTTAGAGTAATAAAACTGTTAATCATGAATAGTACAAATGTTTAAAGGATTAGAAAACTAGTTAGTTTAACCATATTTATTTTACATAGATTGAGAAACAAGTTCTTGCAACTTATACTAATCTCTCTCGACTCTGCTTCCTGGACACTACACTAGTAGTCGCGCCGAACGTTTGGGCCAATGAACACTCCCAAAATTGACACCCGCTCTTGGGTATGGAACTCGGGACCTTACAGTTACGAGGCCGACACTCTACCTCACAACCACGGACACCACAGAAATTGGAAAATATGGCTATGCAATAGTATAGGAAACGTTACGGAAAAATTTGTAATTGCTTGTGACAACCAATTGCTTCTTAAACCCTTTACCACACAATGACGCCTTTTAACGCCCCTGAAGAAGAGGCCTTTTGAAAACATTGTGGGAAAAGGAGAAAATGCTGGTAACCAGCATTTTCTCCTTTTCCCACAAAGTTTTCTACCCTATCAAAGAAAAGTTGCTACAATTGAGCCACTATGAAATTGTCGTCTGCAAATGCTTTCAATTTGGATAGGTCTTAAATTTTGCCGTGTGGTAAAGGGTTAAAATCCCACAATGTTCTCCAAAGTTGTCTACTGCAATGGCGAAAATATTGTATTTATAGTGTAGTGCGTAAATGCGAAGGATATAATTTGAACAGACATTATCCCACTTTTTGAGCTGAGCCCGCTAGCGCAGTCGGTAGCGTACAGGACTGAAGGATGTTACTGGTTCGAATCCCAAGATCGGCAAATTTCTTACCGAGGATTGATGATAAACATTGCGGCAGGACTGATTCCTCTCTCACAGCTGAACATTGTTTCGAAGATGGCTATGCGGGAAAGCAGTCAGTAGCTTAAGAAGAATACTATGCGAAGCATTGATTAAAGGAACTCCGGGAAAGCATTGATAGGTGCACTGGCAGGCGCAAGAAAAGGCCTGACGGAACTAATGTTGAAAACACTGTACTTGGTGCATAATCATCAGTGGAACGTTTAGGGACTTAAAAGTACAAAATATTTTTCCCGATTTAAATATGACTCGACAACGAAATCCCCAGTTTGCCCTCATAGCTGGCCTTAATATCGTTGAAACAGTTTTCAGTTGGATACGAGTAATTATTAATTGTAAAGTCACTTTTGTAGCTCATGAATGGAGTTTTGGCTAAATCCAGGTATGATCTCACAACCCCATTGTTAACGAGCCCTTCGGGAAACCACTTGGCACCCGAAGCTCGGTGAACTGACTGCTCGATCTCATATTATTCTACACCTTCTAAAAAGCTTACAAAGTTCTTTTCAGGAAACAAGATATTGCAATGTATATTGATTTATTTGAAATAAAGAATCAAAGTTGATTTTGACGTAATGTTTGTTGAAAATACTAGTAATTAAGTATTTCATCGCCAAATTACGTATATAGGCCAATCTGAACTTCCGTCTACTGCTGGAAAATACAATCCAGTAGACTCAAAAAGACTTTTATCTTACAACCTGAACAATCAAGCGGACGGCATAGATCAAAGATCAGACTGCACGTTCTGTGCAGTCTGATCTTAGGTCTATGTCGCCCGCAAAATCTCCTGTCTGTTTTCGCTTACGTCACTGAAATGGTTTAAACATACCTCTATATCGACACGAATTTTGCTAAAGTATCTGGTCATTGAGTTGTGAGCGTCGTATGCATAATTTTCACTGGAGCTGACTGGACATGAAATAGAAATCAAGAAAATTAACACTTTTAATTAAGATTGAATGAATGAATGAATGAATGAATGAATGATCTAACGGTGTTTACGCCACTTTCAACGTCGCTTTCAGTCATATTACGGCGACAACCCATTCATATATTGATGTTTCACCAGTACTAGGATAGGGCTCGGGAGTATCTTGCCAAAGGACGTTCCCGCGAAAAAAGCAGTGCTGCCAGTGAGGCTCAAGCCCGGGGTGGGGGTGTCCAGATTACGAATCTAATCTTTTACCATTGAGCCACGCCTTTCAATTTCGATGACCGCAGACATTTCACCCACTGGCGCTCGATCTTAATTGAAAATCGTTGCATGTGTGTAACCCAATAAATAGCATGGTAATCAAGGCAAAGAAGACACATCACGCTTCGGATGGTTGTAATTTACATCATGAAAGTAATTCGCTCAATAATTGAATGTTATCTATCAGAATATATGTTTAAATCGATAATTACGCTAAAAAGGTATTCATAAACGTCCAGTTAATCTGCACGCGACACTTTCTTCTCGGAATTCACAATTTTTACTAATTTACGCCAGTTATGTCCTTGGTTGAGTTCCAGTAACCTCGTATGACCTTTCTAAAAGGTTACGAGCCATCTGATTGGTTGAACCTCCAACTTGCTATTATATCGGTGTTTTCAAACATAAGAAAAAAAACGTAAACAAACATATTTTTTGTAATTCAGGTGCAAAGATTGCTCATCGAATAAAACCATACATGGGACAAGTGACAAAAAGTCTTTAACACCGAATTTGTTCTATGGTAAGTAAATTTATGCTTTCTACATTTCGCGGGAAAATCAACGCTTGACACACCTTTCCAGTTTTTCCAATTAGATCGCCTATTAAAAAAAGAGTCTGTTGAAGTCGGATGAAGGTCGATCAAACCGGAAGTGAAGTAGGTTTAAACCTTATCGAAAAAAGTCACTCTTAAAAAAACATCTAATTTCTTCGTTACATTTAAGTTAATTAAATCATACTTACCATTTCTACTTAAATAAATGTATATTCTTTCCAGTCATCTAATACTTTTTACACACGACTGTGTTTTATTCGAAAAATTGCGGCGAAACGGAAGAGGTCATTTTGCCTTTATTACCATGCTATTTATTAGGCTACACACATGCAGCGATTTTAGATTAAGATCGAGCGCCAGTGATTTTACCAACAGATGGAAGGATTACAAAAAAAAAAAGATGATATGGGTATACGAATAATGAAGGTAGACGCGGTCTTTTTCCCGTAATCTTTCTAATTGGTTTCATTTTTATTTCCGTTCTCCTTTTTGGGGAGTGCCCATGGGCAACACACTTCACAGCCCTAACTTAATACTGACAAAATACGTGGATAAGTGAGCTATTGCCGTTATATGACTGAAATAACGTTGAAAGCTGCGTAAAACACGCTATTAACTTATCGTCTTCTGCAAAACAAAACAAACAAACAAAAAAAAGGAACAGACTTCCTTAAGTGCAGAAAATTGATCATTAGCAAAAGCTTTCTATCCAGGTCAGCCTGCGCATACTGCCTGCGCTGACCTGGGTCGATACTTTTGCAGATACATTACACCCCTCTTCACAGAGTATCACATATATGAGCCATGCTCTGGCAAAAGGGGGCTTAATGCATCCCCGTGATGCATTATACCAAGTAAGTCATCACGTTAAAATGGACCCATCATATCCATTTTGTCAAGCAACCGACTGAATCATGAAGTAGAATGGTCCTTTGACATACAAAAATCTTGAAGATATCGAAAAGTTTCGGCCCATGTCAGCCTGCGCGGACTGCGCAGGCTGACATGGGTCGATACTTTTCGCAAATGCATTAAGCCACCTTTTCACAGCGTATGGCTCATATATAACTGTACTGTCATCAACAACAATCAAACACACTCTAGCCAACAATTCCTCGTACCTGATATATACTCCTTTGGCGTGGGTCCAGGCAAGCCGTCACAATATACCTTGGTGCTTGTCGAACCATACGGTGCTGGATAAAGCCAATATTCGTCATCACTATAGCTCGGGTCGCAGGTCTGAATGTCGCTACAACTTCTCACTGCAATTAATCAGGAATATTTTGACTTTAGCCCGCTTTCTTCTCTCATCAGTACTGATGACCGTTTGCGGGATATGCCGAGATAGGTCAGTAATAACAAGCATGAGTGAAAAATGATAAGGGTTGTCGATTTTGCCGATTTTAACAGTCCTCTGAGTCTTAATTACGAGTTAGCAAAGCTCAAGCAATCCCATCCCATCTTTACTGAGTCTTTTGGTCCTAAAGACAACTTAACCCCTAACTTAGACTGCCAAGCGCGACTTTTGCAGACAATGCAGATCAAGAAACGACTGCACAGAACGTGAAGTCTGATCTTGGATCTACACTGTCCGATGAAGATATACGAGGGTTGTTCGATATGTAATGTGTATTATACGATATCTCAAAAGCATTCGACTCAAATAGTGAAATGAACATTACATCCCTTCAAAGTATTCTCCGCGGTTTGAAATAATAATTTCAATTTCTGAATCCATTTCTGAAATGCGTCACGGTTCGCTGATTTAGGTAGACCTCTGAGGCACTGACTGATGGCTGAGCCAAAGACTTGTCGGGACTTGTAACGACGACCAGATAAGAACTTTTTAAGTTTTGGAAAAAGGAAAAAGTCGCATGGGGCTAGATCTGGAGAGTATGGTGGGTGTGGCAAGACAGTAACCTTCTACGACTTCAAAAATTGCTTCACAAGCTCAGATGTATGTGATGAAGTAGACGAACATGCCTAAATCCTGACACAGGGCGTCGTTTAAGATAATATTTCTTGACCTTTTTTAGTATAACATCTCGGTAATACAGACCTGTAACACTTTTGCCCTTCGGCACCGGAATTTTTACGGCTATACCATCACATGAGAAGAATATGCAATAAAGAACCTTTTTTGTGCTTATGCTTCTTTTGGCAACTACAAGCCTTCTACCGTGTTTAGTTAGCCATATTTTGTTTCCAATTTTTCTTACTGGTTCGAAATAGTGAACCCATGTTTCGTCACCAGTAACAATGTTTGCAAATTGTCTTTGATTGAATTTGGGAAACATTTTGAGCAATTGCTTAGCAGTTTGTACTCGTACCCGTTTTTGGTCATCTGTCAATATATGAGGTATCCATCTGGCAGAAATCTTTCGTACTTTCAAAATACGCTTCAAAATGAAATGCACCCGTGATAGCGATATGCCAACAGCGTTGGCAATATCACGAATCGTGTATCTGCCATCACTTTCAATTATTTCCCTGACTTTTGAGACATTTGCCTTGCCTGTTACAGTCACAGGTCAGCCAGATTTTGCAGCATCTTTGACGGACTCTGTGCCAGTCAGAAATTTCTTTCTCCATCTACGAACTGTCTCATAAGATACCTTATCAGACCCATAAACTTCCCCCCATTCAGTAAAAATCTGCATTACCGAATGACCGAGTTTTGTGCAAACTTTTATATAAGCTCTAATTTCTTTAATATTCTTAATCCGTTTCCCAACCATTTTTACAACAGTGGTCAACGACTAGCTCTATTGAAGTGACTATAAGTTTAAAACTATGTGGAGCTGAAAGCTCGTGTTTATACCGTGGGAAAGGTATTGAATAGAGCTATTCAAGCGTATCATCATCCACGAAATTGTGCAAAGCGTTATCGCGCTGTGGTACAATACACATTACATATCGAACAGCCCTCGTATCTTTCCCCCCAAAGTATCTTTGAAATAGAAAGATTTGGGTTTAGAGCTAACGGCTTTAGAATTTGATATGGCCTGCAACACGCGAAAAGGGGCATTCGGACATTTGCGTAAAGTGACGTCTCGGATCAGCCTGCGCAGTCCGCACAGGCTAATCCGAGACGGCACTTTACGACTGCATTAGATTTTGTGATATAGTAGACTTGCGCAAAACAGAAAATTACATAAAAACGGAAAGTGTCGTTACGGATTAGCCTGCGCGGACTGCGCAGGCTGATCCGAGACGACACTTTACGCAAATGTCCGAATGCCCCCTTTCGCGTGTTGAAGGCCAATTATAACTAATATAGCAGGTTACAGGCTAATAGACATTTTAATTTTAGAGGGAAACAGAAGAAAGCATAACAAACGTTTACTTGGTGTTGAAACCTGGTTCTTTCTAGGAGTTTATGACCTGAAACCAGCGATTCAATTTTTAAATGGAAAAATCTTACCGTATTCACAAGTAACTGAAGGCGTTGACCAACCAGAAAAAGAGCACGTGATTGTATTGGTACCCTGCGTCAACTGTCCTGCAGGACAAACGTACTTCCGGATGGAACCAATAGCATTTGATCCGGCCTCTAAAGTTGAACCGTTCACAGAATTAAGCGGATCCGTACAATCTGTTATGCAAGAAAGCAAATTCTTGTTCAGAAGTTTGACTATAGTTATGTGGACAGTTTACATTAAGTGATTAATCATGTGAAATGTGATTTCAGTTCAGTCTTAATTTTTCTGCCAGTAATACAAATGATTTCTTGCTAATATGAAGTTTCGAATCCTTTCAAATGCATGATCCATGTAAATAGGCAATACAAGAGTAATAAACCAAGAATGTTTGCACAGATCTGAGTTTTGTGCTGATGATAGATTTTTGGGAAAAAATATTTGATGATGATGATGATAGTTACTATTTCTATTTTTATATTATTATCATTATTACAATGTTTATGACAACGAGGATGATTTTATAGTTTTCATGCAATATTTTTTTTTATTAATTCAAATCAAAGAAAAGAAAATATTTTAAATCGTAAAAGATGATAAAGTGATGTCGAATTCGAATCGTACAACATATATAGTATATTCACAATTACAGTACTTACCGGTACTATAACATTCGTGCGAGCCCCCGGTAGCTAAACATCTGTCATTTCCAGTACATGGCTTTGTTGAACATGGATCCGAATCTCGCTGAAATAAATTCATATCAAATTATCTGTAAATGGACAAAGCTTGACAAACAAATCAACAATTCAACAAAAATAATTCGAACTAAAGTCTGGAATCTCTTAGCGTAAGAACTAATGAGAATCTCTTTCATTTTGCAAAACTTTAGAAGGACATGTCTTGAAAATCGGCCAACAACATTCGTTCTCATGGGAACCTAATACATGTACAGTCACATACGCATGCACTCTACCAGTTCTATTTTTTTTTCAGATTTAGCAAATACTCCCCAGCCCACTTATAATCATTACAGTATACACAAACTGCACTTGTGTGTGTATACATGTAAGCACTGTCCTACAAAATTTCAATGAGTCGCGCTTAGCAACCTAAGGGTTCAGTACCCATATGAGAAACCTCAAATGTATGTAAACCACAGTAAGTTCACAGGGCTAACACACTCTGACTTTTCGTAAACCCGCATGTTTCATAAAGTTATTTGTAAACATGTGTAGCATGTGATAAAAAAAAACCCCTTATTTTTAAGTTCCCCCATATCATTGCTAAATACTGATCCACTTATCGTCTTTTTCAGAACTCTCAGTCCTTTGATACCGACTTAACAATGTCGAATAAGCTATTTCCAAAGCAAAGCGAATTCCCAATGGCAAATACCGGATAATTACCTAGCGACAGAGAAAAATCAAATATTTAATTAAAGTGTAAACATGATTTCATCGCAAAGTGGGAAACGCTTCATTGTGTTTTACCTGCCCTTTCGTTTATTCGTTGCTATCTAATGTTACGCAGACAGCCACCCAAAACTCCATTTGACCTTTTTATGCATGTAATAGAACGTGGGTCCAGTTTGTTTGTTTGTGTTGGATTTTAACGCCGTTTTAACCGCTAAGGTCAAACCACAGCGGCCAGTGCACTAACGCAAGTGTTTCCCGGCTTTCACACACAAGTATAGACACAAGGCGAGAGGCGAAAAAGAAAGTTTGCCGCAACCACTAGGGGTACCTTTAACCACACCGCGAATTTTGGCATTTTTTTTTTTTTCAAGGATTGAATGTACGCACATACGATCCTTCCTTTACCCAAAGGTATGAGTTGGCGTACAGTTATGCAAAAATTTACTCAAATCGTAAAGTTATGCAGTCCGGTGAAAGTTGTTTTCAGACTTGATGCTTGCTTACATAAACTGCGTACGCAAATTTTGCACGTACGCAGTTTAGAGAAAGGTACCCCAGCAGGTCACTGAGCTACCCGACGGGTGTGAGTCCAGAGCATTTATACACTCACTATTCTAAAAAGAATTTTTGTCCAGTCTATTTTAGTCTAGATTTAGAAAGTAACGCAATCTCTGGCGATGTCAATAATTGGTTAAGCCAATAAGATAATTCCTACAGGTCGTAACCTCATGCAGATATTTTTTTAGCGTTTTGCAGTAGTGGACGTTTGAAAATACTGTGACAAGAGAAAGAAAAAAATAGCTCGTGTCCTCAGAGAACAGCAAAGTTTTAAACCAGACCAAGGTAGGCCTACTTTTGGCAAAGAACACAAAACTTTTGTCATATAAAACGATATAGTCGTGCGAAATAAGAAAGTGTACACTTATTTAAAGATTTTTTCTCAACCCTATAAAAGCAAGTATAGGCAGATTTTGATATCAAAAGTGGCAGAAACGTATTGGCTAGGCGATGTTCTACTTTTTATTGACATTTGATACTTATCAGAATATGTGAATAATTTTGAGCTGAAATAGTAAAAGTTGCAGATTTGCAATGTTTTGTAAATGTTTTTTTTTCCCTTCTGTCAGATTATGTGTCAATTAATCGGTGTCTGTTGTGGCCTTCTAGTTCACGGATCAACGCAAGTCTTGTAGACTACACGGACCTGACGTAACGACAAATGACTTCGTCGGAAATGGGCTTCCATTCATGAACTAAAGCTGCAGACAATTCATTGATACCATAAATGAGATGTTTGTTTTCCCTGCTATTCGACCAAACAATTCCCATAAATATTCAATGGCTTCATGTACGAAGAGCAGGCCGGCAAAGGCAAGACGTTGACGTTACATGTATGTGTGTTGAGATGTGTGTTCATTTCCGATGACGGCATAAGACGTTATAATTTGTTATAAGACATTATAAAAAGCTTCCTTCACAAGGTGATTAAAACATTAGATGTTTGTGGTAGAGGTTTTTTTTGTCCTTTCCGGCGGAACTGCAATCTCAATCTCACCGTCTTGGACAGTGAAGACTGAATCTCTCTCTCTCACATACACACACAACAACAACCAAAAAATCTAAAGCTTTAACTTACCGTAGGCCATAACGCCATATCGATATAAACAAACGTGCTGTTTGCTTGAAAGTCAGACGAAGCCACCTCGGCTTTAGTTGCTGAATTTAATTGACATAGTCTATGGACACGTCCAAAATTTACAGACTTGCAGTTTGTCAGCTGTTTACAAAGTAGAGCACACTTGTCTAACATTAAGTTATCGTTAGACAGTTCTACAATCATGTGTCCATCGAGACGTGCACCCATATTTTCTTGTTCAACTCGAAATACTGCTTCGTTAGGTCGGGAACTACCGCTCACAGTGAACGTCAACAGCACAACCAAAGTTAGTAACATATTTGTAACTAAGTTCACTACCAGCTAAATCAATGTTCAACCCTCGGCTGTTAATTCGAGTCTACAATATTTAAATCCAAATTTTCAAATCAAAATGATCCAATGAGTCAAATAATAGTAGGACTAATGAATTACGTCAAATTACGATAATTGTTTTCAGGTACATGTATAATAACGAAAGAAACCGAAATGTAAAGGGCATTAGACAGATAAATATACATATGCACCATGCTCTGGCAAAAATGGGGCTCATTGCATCTCCGTGATGCATGATACAAAGTGAGTCATCACATTATCATGGAGCCATAAAGTCAATTTTGTCTAAAAACCGACTGAATCATGGAGTAACCTGATTTTTGGACATGCAGAAAATCGACCAAAAATGGCAAAATGTTTCGTCCCAGGTCAGCCTGCGCGAACTGCGCAGGCTGACCTGGTGCGATACTTTTTGCAGGTGCTATAAGCACCCTTTTCACAGAGTATGGCTTGTATTTAAAGTGCTGTATATATCATTCATATCAAAGGATAAACTCTATTAATCGCATGTTCGAAAATGCAAAAATTTATTTATCTATTTGTTAAATTTTGATTTAAAATCTTTAATCCGGTCATGATTATCAACATCATCAATGTTTCTTATAATATAACTATTTTAATCCGTTTTTCTATTCATTCCTCACTTATAAATTTGTTTTACAATTTAAGCGCTAAAAATATTTTTGTAATAAAATCGCATAAAAAAAAAAAAAACCACAAACACACGACTGATGAATAAATAAGCAAATATTTCATAAAACGAATTCAATATTTAACATAAAATAACATCACTGGGATATGAACTGGAACACATTCATGCAAAGCTCGTAAAAAACCTATGGTAAACAAGAAACACAATGACGTAGCCTGGAAGTTAAATCAACGAAGGTAAAAATCAATAGTACAACTTGTCATTGTTCAGACGTTTTAGATTTTGTTTGTTTGCTCGTTTGATTGCGTAAGAATTTCTCCAGAATTTCACTAGTATCACGACATTTCAGTGTAGTTTTTTTTCTAAATAAATCATATCACCATTAAAAATACGTTACTACCGGGTTGGACCACCTCGATTATCACAGCATGTAACACAGCGACTTCTCATGCTCCTAATGAGACGTCTTCATAGTAAGTTTTAGGTTCTTTGTCCTTTCGCAATGTGTTACCGAGCCTATTTAAGTTTTCGGAAATGAGTTACACCTTCTGTTACGGAATTGTTGTAGGGTCGTTTCTTTCCCTTTAAAGTTAATATGGTGGGTTCTTAATTTTTTTGGGTGGTTCCAGGAAAGTGACAACTACATGAAAGTTTCTGTCTAGTTCATCATTTAATTTAATATTTCCTCCAGAGTCTAAATAGCTTCACCCTGAAAAGGTAAGTAAAAAAAACACTAAGTAAAACAATGTAGCAAAAATAAAACATCACAAAAGAATAATAAATGAATAGTTTCAGTCACATTTATGTGGTAAAGTTTAAGGCTGTAAAGGGTTATTATGTCAGTTGCTGACATACAAATCTTTTACCCTTAGCTAAGCAAACAAACAAGCAAACAAACCAAACAATACAATACAAAACATGGTTTTGAATGTAAACTATACTTTTACGTAATCTCTCTCTATCTCTCTGTCACTGTGACTGCTAGTGCTGAAAATTATAATAAAAGATGTGCAGGCTAGGGAAAGGTAAGAAGCTGGTTAAAGAGAAATGCCTTACTGTTCAAAATACACAACGGAAATACTCTGGATCAAACGGATGAGAACAACTGTTAAGGGTAAATTGGACAAACAATTAAAAGACTTCCAAAACCTTCATGAAACAAGGTAAAACTTGGAAATCATGAGAAAATCATCCAAAAAGGCAACTTACGTAAAATTCTTTCCTTTTTGCACAATATTTTGTAATTTAGTTAGACAACAATGGTTTTCCAAGTGAACAACCGACAGACTCAAGCTGGAATGAAAAATTCAAAAGGTCATGTGATTGATTGGAGGAAAAAGATCAATCGAGCAGAATACAGGTAAATGCAGACTGACCCAATAGGCATGTCATATAAAAGGTGACCCTACTACAATAGCATGGCATGACCAGCCCGCATAGCTCAATAGGTAGAGCGTAGGACTCGTGAACGTGATGTTTCGAGTCACTTGAGGGTGTGGGTTCGATCCCCACGGCTGGCCATCTAAAATTACTAATAGTCTTTCGGATGAGACGTTAAACCGAGGTCCCGTGTGACGGTGCTATACACCGAGCACGTAAAAGAACCAGGCGAAACTTAAGATGGGTTTCGTTCTGTATCTGCACTATCGCCCGTAACAATACTAACATCCTTCAGGGGGCGTTGCCCATATGGGCAACCGGTGGCGACGATAAATAAACGCAAATTCAATAGCATGGCATTACAATAGCGGGTAAAATAGACTTGCTTTTGTGTCAAGGTAGAGTTATTGGACAGTACTATCGAGAAAAAATGTTGGTTCCTTAAGTTGTTTGTTTTGCTCCACGACACTCGCCCATATCCATATTCCATTATGATAATGCAAAGGCCCACCCTGCAATAGTTGTAAAAGAGTATCTTCAAGATCAATCCGATATTTGCCATGGCTAGCGATATGCCAACACCCGTCATCTATCGAGCATTTATAGGATGTCATTGGAATACGTGTAAGTAGGCGTAGTTCACCCTCACAGACGTTTGGTGAGACCTGTACATCAGTACAAAAAAGATGGCATTCAGTCCCACATAACAACATTAGACTTTTAACAGTAACAGTGAAATGTGAGAAATTATATCAGAGTATCAAATCGTAGCCATTAATTCTTGGAGAATGTACAACGTCTCATTAAATACCGGTTGTCAAGAAAGGAACGTAGTGCTTGCTATTCCTCGAAGACGTTGTTAAATTGTAGTGTATGTCGGTGAGACAAGCGACACGTAGACGAAAGGATTTGGGGAAATCTGAGAGACGTCTGTTTAAAAAAAAAGACGAGCCGATCAACTTCCATTTTCCGAAGATCGCCATTCAAGTTCCGGCCAACCATTCACACTCCTGAAAAATATGTACTCCACAGACAAAGTAGAATACCAAATACATGAATCAGCATGAAATAAATGGCTGCAGACGGTCCGACGACTAGGTGGTAACATCAAGGACGCGCAATTTAATATCACGGTACTTGATGTTAGTCATTTTTAGCGCGGAAACGTTAAAGTTGCGTAACAAAAGTGGCACCCCTCCCTACTTGTAAAAACATAATGGTTGAAGTAATACAAGCTCGAAAATGTTCTTGATGAATAAAGTATTTTAGAACTCTTGAAAAAGGGCAATAGCCAAATTGTTGACCGATAGAGTGGTATTTTTTTTCATCGAGTTTCATTTATTCTCTGAGGAATTCATAGGGTCATTGCATTATTAATTTGTCATCTTTTCCTATTTCACACGCTATTGCCTTTCTTTCCGCTCCATACTGATCTTTATTTAAATCGAAAAACGATTATATTGAATCGTTGTCTGCGCATGTAATATTTTCCAAAGATTTACTTGCCTGCCATGACATTTGATATGGTTTATATAGTTGATGCAGTAATCGAGGCCACTTGTACAATTGTACATAACATATTAAAGCTTCTAAAGACCCGTTTTGATGACATTTTCCCAGATCTGTTTTGTACTCCGGATTCTTGTCATCACTTTATTCACCATTCATTTATGTTCGTTGTTACCCCATAGTATGTCACACTATTTCACTATATTTATCATAGTAAACTAACACTCTTTTTTTTTCATAACTGAGATTATTTGTGTATAAGATATGTTAAATTCACAATGACTTTATGTTTTAAACATCTTAAAACAACTAAAAATCTTAATATATGAGGGCCATTCAAAAAATTCGGAGACACCACTGATATTTACCCTTAGGCTGGATAGAAATTTATAAAAATTGATATAGATAAGATTTAACTTATTTCTAGTTCATTGATTAACATGGGTATGACATCCTTACATTTTACTATAAACTATGGCTGCTATAGCAAAGGAAGTTTAGACACACGGCGCAACCCAAAGAATTTCGACTTTCGATTTTTTACATTGCATGACTGAGCTCATAATTACTTATTTACTGTGGCAAAACCTTGAAGAACTTTACATATATTTAGCATGATTTTACATCATTGTTTTATGTTGAATTTCAACGTCGAATTCGCAGGGGTTACTAGTATTTGAAAACTGTTTATTGACCAAAGAAACCAGATTTGTTTCGGAGAAAAAAAAAAAAAATGACGTCGTCCGAAGCCACGGAGCAACGTCTGATGATAAAGTTTTGTGTTGCACTCCCAAAACATCAACTGAGACAACAGAGATGCTGGAAAAAGCAGTGCTTTTAAACCAAAGGTGTGCCGAGCCTTAGCATACAAGCGGCATTGACATTTTCAGTGGGAGGAACATCTGTAGAGGACGATATAAACCAGGGACGAAATCGAAAAATTGACAAGAAACTTATCAGTAGTATCAGCAACGTGATGAACACAACAGAGAAACTGAAGTATGAAACAAGAATCTTATTAGCTGGGATCGAAAAGAATTGGTACAAATACATTTTCAAAGAGTAGATTCACAGGTAAAGACGTTGTACACACAGAGTGCAGGGGTGAAAATTTGGAAAAGCTGTAGGGCGAGGCTTCCAAAATGATGTTGATAACGTCAGGCGACGTAATTTGTACTGCGCCGTGGTCACTATGGTAATGTAGCATAACATGGTGTATCTAGACAACCAGCAATCAGATGTCGCTCATATTTAAGATCTAAGCTGTAAAAATATATGGCTACACTGTATTAGATAGTAATAAAAATATCACATTAAACAGCTTAGTAATACGGCTTGTCTACGTTATTTTCGAAGTGCCCTCGTACATTTTAAAATTTCCCTTTCCTGTACGCATATTTATTTATAACACTTTGCCTCAAATTTATTCATGGCTTTCCAAGATTTATTTAGCCTAGATTTAAAACTGTTCAAAGTTGGTGATGTAACAATTTCATCAGACAAATTGTTCCAGAGATTCACTACACTGTTACTAAAACTGTAATTTGTCACATCGTGGCTAAACCTTTTTTTTTTTGTAAAGTTTTAGGCAGTTTCTCCTGGTTCCAGCAGCATCCCGCAGCTTGATGATTTGTTTGGAATTTATATCAATACCATATAATAGTTTATATGTTTAAATAATGTCTGTTCTATCACACCTGTATCCTGAAGTAGGAAGGCCCGGCCTTTTTAAGCTCTCGCTGTATGTGTGTTTTTAATGAATGGACTTGTCGTTTTGCTCTCCTTTGGACGTTTTCAATTCTGATTTTGTCTATTTTTTTAATTTAGGTGACCAAATAATAGAGACATATTCTAAATGGGGTCGAACTAGAGATTTGCATAAATTTAGAAACATCGCTGGATCCATGAATGTAAATGTTTTGCCTATAATGCCTAAATTTCTATTGGCTTGTTTGATCTTGGTACTTATATGTTGATGAAAATGTTATTTTGTATCAAATATTACTCCAAAGATCTTTCTCGTGTTCGGCCTCTTGTAATAAAGTAATCACCAGCTTCTTTTGTTCCTGTGTGTGAATGAAGAGCTTTACAGTTTGGGGTTGACGGTCATGTACCATTTTTTGTCAATTTACATACGCTGAAAATGTTATCTTCTCTATTGTCATCTTCAGGGTGATTAATTTCAAAAATAGAACTTTATGTCATCGGCGAATAATTTTAAGGGACAGTTTATCATTTCTGGTAGGTCTTTTATAAAAATCAAAGAGAATATAGATCCCAACAACACTTCTCTGGGGGACGCCACAACTTATCTTGCGCCACGAGGAAAACTTGCCATGTACAATGACTCTCTGTATTCTGTTAATTAAGAAGTCATCCAGCAATTTGTAAATATTACCCCTAATACCTAAGTGCCATATTTTCTTTAGCAGTCTTTGGTGTGGAACTTTGGCAAAGGCAGATTTAAAATCTAAATAAATTATATCGGTATCTTTTTGTCATCTAAGCTATTAGTAAAGTCTTCAATACATTCTAAAATCTGAGTAGTACAAGATCCGCCTTTTCTGAAGTCATGTTGATCAGTATGTAGGAGGTTAACATTACATTCTAGATGTTCCACTATTTTGTTACGAATTTTTTTTCCATAACACTGCAACAAACATTTAAGTCACACTTATAGGTCGATAGTTTCCTGCTTTACGTTTTGGTCCTGATTTGTGTATGGGAGTCACAGGCGTTCGTGTTATGACGAACTTCGCCACCTATTTTGTAACATAAGACGTGTTATATGTTACATTATAGGTGGCAAAGTTCGTCATAAAACGAACGCCTGTGATGGGAGTGACATTTGCTGATTTCAATTTATTAGGTAGTTTTCCTCCATTTATTGATTTTCTACATATAGAAAGCAATGGTTTCAGAGTTGAGTTTCCATTTTCGTATAAAAACAACGGATGTAATTGGTCAGGTGTCTGAGATTTTAAAGGGTCAATTTCTGCCATAGCTTTCGGAAGTACTTCTTTGGTGATGCAGACATCATCTATTGTTGTTAAATTGGTTTTCGATGGATGAGGTACTGGAAATGTTTCACTCGTAAAAACCGAGGTAATATGTCTAATGACTTTTTCAGCAATTTTTGTCATCTGTACATAGTACGCCTTTGATTTGCAAAACATTTATTCTTGGTGATGTTTGTCCTTTTAGTCTGACGAGTTTAAAGAACAGTTTGGGGTCACTTTTGATTCTGCTAACAATGGCTTTGTCTGTTGATACTTAAGTTTTTTTGTTTTTTTCCTTTTTTTAAGACTTACCTTCGTTTTTAACAGTCTTGTAGCTTTCATGGGTTATACGGTTTTTACAATGCGCATTTTTATTCCATTTTCTTCTTTTTTCTTTTATTGCTGTCATGGTTATGCTGTCGATACTGAAATTTTGCATTCCTGGGCAATTTTTAAACTTTGGTATGGTTTGCTCTTTGATAATGGAATGTTTGCTTCAAAGTCATTCCAGGCTGCTCGCTCACCAGTGTCGTTATCATTCACACATGATGTTTCCATAATTATTTTGGTTGATTGCTGGCCAAACAAGCGGGAAAAGGAGCGATGTAATATGGAACAGTCAATTACCTGCTTGCAAGTTAAGTAAATTGTAGAAAACAAAAAGATAAACCTATAAATCCATATATATGACAACATCCAATAAACTGGTTTTCGATGTGGCCTTCACCTGTTGCTGTAGATTGGTTTTCCTAGTTAATGGTTTTTTTAAATTGAAGTCTCCGACAATTAGTACATTAGTAGTTGTACGGTCAGGTGGCTGGGGACTTAAAAACTTGTTTACGGCTGTGGCAAATGATGTCGCCTCGAGCCAAGGGCGACGTGGCGACATGATTCGTCACAGCTGTGAACAAGTCTCCGAATTTCCGGCCACCTGACCGTACAACGAATTTATTATACTGCAAAGTTTTACCATTCCATTGTATATTCAGCCAAATTTCCCCGTTTATGTACTCACGAATTGCACACGCTGACACGACATAGAATTTCCCTTCTGAGTGCCCCGATTCATAGAAAACTGACGTCACTGAGAAGTGACCTTACTGAAACCTTGGTAAAACGTGCAGTTTGGTGGATGAACTTGATGATGTCTCTGCGATAGACAATCGTCATATTTTTATATAAACATGGAATTAAAAAAAACTCTAGGGAAAGTAACTGCATTGTAATGATTTGTTTTCAGAAATTAAAAGACCAATTTAGTTACCACAAACGACAACTTGGTTATCCTTTTAACGTTACCATGAATGAGTTTCGACACTTCTCAGTTTGCTTATGTTACGGGAGACCACTCCTTCATGCATCCCGATTTAAATACAATACCTAACAACTGCGTTAGGGAGAATTCTCTTTAGCTCAGTGATTATGGTGTTGGCCTTTCGTCCGGGCGTTCTAGGTTCGAATCCTGCCCGGTCCCTGTATTTCTGCCATGCATTTGTTCATTTGTTTCTTTGTTATGGACTTTGTTCGGAAGATGGGGGCTCGTCCGGGATTGGCCATTGAGCCGTTAATCCCATTTTTTGTCCAAAAACGGACTTTCTGCCTAATAAAGGCTTTGAGTCATCAATAAATGATGACTTTAAGAGGGGGTGTGTTACAGGAGATCACTCCTTCATGCATGGCTTCATCCCGATTTAAATACAATACCTAACAACTGCGTTAGGGAGAATTCTCTTTAGCTCAGTGGTTATGGTATTGGCCTTTCGTCCGGGCGTTCTAGGTTCGAATCCTGCCCGGCCCCTGTATTTCTGCCATGCATTTGTTCATTTGTTTCTTTGTTACGGACTTTGTTCGTAAGACTTACCTGAATTAAATCAGGGGAGAAAAGTGTGCACGACGTGGGACTCGAACCCACGACCCCCGAAAAAATAGTACCGCAGCTCTACCAACTGAGCTAGCCGGGCATCTGGTCGTGAGTCTACCCAACGTCCATTACAAGACGCCGCAAGACTTCACTCTGTGGTAGTTAAACCAATATCTTTTGATTTTCTTCGTTCTCCCTATTTTGCCGCATCATTCTTTTAGCTTTTCGTTGTTCTTCTATGAGATTCTTTACTTTAATGACATTGTTGAAGTTTTCACTAACATTTTCTTTTCTTGTATTTTCAAGCAGCTGTTTTCTGTCTTCTGTCCTTGAGTATGACTTTAAAGGGTCTAGTTTTTTTCCCTTGTCTCTTGCCCCAATCTATAATATGTCTCTATTTGCAGATCATCAATTCCAAGCTGTTCAGCAATTGCTTTAGTGTTGTTCTCAGCGTAAGTCTTATTTTCCATATTAATTGGGATTTTTACCGCCTTCAGATTAAAAACTATGATATTCACTTCTCTCCTTCTGTCTTCTAATTCTGATGTTTTTGGTCCATGATTTGTCTTATTTCAGTGGTAAAATTTTCTTTAAAATCTTCAAGTTCAGTTTTAACGACGTATATAACAATTTTTTCTAATGGACAGTTTTTTTTTTTAAACTTTGCACGTATAAAACTCATAATGTATCTAGGAGATTAAAGTAAAAAAAGATAAGGGTCACCGTGCTCGTTTCTGAAAAATTTGCTTTTGAAAAAGGTCTGTACAGTTCCAGAATTCAGCTTATTTTGGGTTAACATGCTTTTCTTAAATAGTCAGTTAAACAGGACAATTAGCGGAAGAATATACAAATATACATCATTTTAATGAAAATCAATTTAGTTATATATATATACATATATAAAAGCCTGGGTTTAAGCATTTAAAATGTACAAATATACATGTTATATGTAGACTTAAAGTTAACTTAGAGTTAAAAAAGTAGATAAGTTGACCGAATTAAGGGATAATCTTTAATAAATACATACTTTCTAACGGACAGATTTTCCTTAAAGTTTCCACGCTTATAGTATTTGTAATTCTAAACAATAAGACAAAATAAAAATGGCACCTATCCATGCTTGTGTCGTCAGAAAACAGGGATGAAGGTCGCTGTGGAAGTTAACTTTTTCAAGGAAAAAAAAAAAGAATAAAAGCTCAGCAGACATAGTGGGAAACGGAGAAATTGCTCATTAGGAGCGATTTCTCCTTTTCCCACAAAAATTTTCAAAGTGGAAACACCTTTACTTCCACAGCTTTAAATTTCCTGCTTTTGTTTGCTTTTTTGGTGTATAACGCCGAGTCAACAGTATTTTAATTATTTCACGGTGACAGTTCACAGATCCATTTTATTCTCTTTACTAATACTACCCGGAAAAAGTGCTAATTGTTTGATTGCACCAGTATGATTACCATATGTGCGAAAAATACATAGGTGCACTTTTGATTCACTGTCCATGACAAAAACACATGCGTAGTATGGATGCGCAGGAACATTTGTGAAATACGTCGAGAATTCTCCTTCTTGTTCCTACATGAATCTTACCCGTTTTGTTTTCTAGTTCTTGAATTCTTTTTCCTTGCTGTTAGCTGATTCTCGTGAATTTTCTGTGTGTGTTTTTGAGTGTCGATAACGTTTGTTTGCAGCTTTTTGATGTATACTGGAAGTCGTCTAGTCAATCACAGGCCTGAGCCTGAGTATATGACACAGAAAGGGTGGTTACATCGAAAGCAGTAAATGTATTTACCACTGTGTTCGTATTCGCATTTCGAGTATGTTGTATTACTAATCTGGACTGGAGATACATTTCCTTTTAAGATCATTTTCGTTGGCTTTTGTAGGTGGCACACTGTGACTTGGGTTGTGATGATCATATTCATTATCTGTTTTAGTAGAACTTTAACTGTTGCATAATTAGAATTAGGTATTACTATTTTGTACAGGATTAATATGAATAACGTCAAAAAAATATTGATATCTTGTGCATTCATCATCAAAGATATATTAGAATCTCGGTCATTATGTAACAAATTTCAAATGTATCTTATTACCAAAATCATGTTTAGATGAAACTTTACTTAAGTCGCTTGAAAATGGCCAAAAAATGATTCATAAATCGTATCAGCTAGCGTTGTTTAGAATAAACGTTATACATTTTATTTTTTATTGAAATTGACTCATCGACTGCTGTCTTGAAATGAAGTCCGGTTCTATACCCAGGATGCTCAAATCAGCAAATTATTGATCTAAGGGAGAAAACTCGTACGTACTTGTGTCTAAATATATATCAGTCACATTCTCTATAATGGCAGCCCAAAATCAAAGACGAATGAAATATGGTACACCGTAAAGTTTGTATAGACGGTAAGTCTAAATGCAACTTCTTCCACTGAGTTGTTATCAATTATTATATTTCTTTATGATAATTTTTTTTTTGATAAATATCTACAGTTCCCAAGACATCATGACATTAGACCAACGAAAAGTCGTTAACGATATTTTATTACCAGACGGTAGTATACCTTGCATTTCATGTAATTAGTAAACATAAAATCTGCCATTTTCCAACGCGAGTAAATATCGTCAACTGTTCTGAGTTCGACAGATCTACCTGTACTGGGAAGGAATATTGGAATAAACAGATGTACATGTGTTGATTTAAAGCTTGTGCCTGATATTTATTCTTTCCCGGAGATAATGTATACTCCTTATCCGATATGTAAAGTGTATCGTCGACCGACTTATTTTCGGGAGTACCTGTTTTCGAATCCGAAATATCATCCAAGCTCTCTAGCGATTTATGAAGTGAATGACGTCGCTGTTTTATGTAGACAGCATATTTGAATGCAAACAATGGTCTTGCCGCTGTTAATCTACGAAAGCGATAAACACAAGAAATTATGCATATCCATAAAATAAAAAAAAAAAAAAAAAAATCGGTTTACTGGCAAATTACTTCTTACCGTTTTCAACCCGATGTATGCCCAATTTAAGCTCTCCTTCTTGCATTTGTTTTTTATCCTTAAAATGCAATTCCTAGCCTGTCCCCTTAAGTACATATAAATTGGTAGAATGGACCAAAATGTCGTAATTATTTGCTTTTATGGACGTCTTGGGCTGCTGTTGCGAGAGAGTAAGTAGCTGCCATGACACTCATTTATCCTTTCATCATACTTTAAAGACTGGCAAGAATATACCTAGAACTCTTCATTCAAGACAGCTCTTCTTTTGTTGTAGTAAAAATTTTAGTTGGGTGTTGGTGTACATGATGTTTTTCATTTTTTTTTATGAACAGTTCTTTGGGTGATGAAAGCCTCGAAATGAGATCGGACTTTAACATACGCAAATACAGTTTCCGGTACAAAAGTAAAGGGTGAGTAATATCGTTTCCTTCTAATATGCATGATTAAAGCAGATTCTATGGTTATAGGGGCATTTAAAATTGTTTTTTTTTACGTATTTGGTTATAAAGTTTTTTTGATAATCAGTGCTTCCTTCAAATTATCTTAAACTTAATTGTGAAATAAGTCCCTTGCAAACTAGTCCGTTCACACTAAGCAAAATTCTAATCATGTCCGTTAGCAGGATTCATTTCTCGCAGATATATAAATAACCGACATAGCGAAAAGTAGAAATCATTGAAGCAATCATGTCATTACTTACTAGAAACTTGATTGTTGAGATTGTTGATTTTTACTCGCAATTTGGTTGGTCGAGCGTTTTATCCGTGGGAGAAGAAAAGGGGGGGGGGGAGTTTGTCTACAATTAGGGAGGTCACTTTTCATAATTTTGACTTAAGATAGTACGAGTTTTCTCCCTTAGACCATAAGGTGACGAAAAAATTCAAGCATTCACCTACCGCTATTCGAATCGTTCTAATAAAAGTCTATTAGCATAATTCATCATTTAATACACAATAATCAATACTATGCAAAATATTCAAGATAAAAGGCAAATTCTAAAATCATTATGGCAAAAGACGAAATTATTTTTGAAGCACAATTTTGTTTTCACAAATTTACACAGATCCCATTATTTCAGTCATACTTAAATTGTTTTCCGCAAATGTTTTTAATTTGGACACGTCCATATGTCTAATATTTTGTTGATAAGCAGGACACAGAATGCTAAGTCAGCTGGGTTCGTATTCAGCAACCATTCTCAAGAACTTTCTTTGTCTTAATCTCCAGAATTTTCTAAATTTGAAAGCAACACAACTTCTGATTGGCTGGACCTTTTGGTTTAACCAAGCAGAAGTTGTGTTACATTCAAAAATTGAAAATATTAGAGAATACGACAAAGAGTATTCTTAAGAATGGTTTGTGAATGTGGACCGTGATCCTTATAAGAAGTACAATGTACGAGGGTTGTTCGATATGTAATGTGTATTGTACGATATCTCAAAAGCATTCGACTCAAATAGTGAAATGAACATTACATCCGTTCGAAGTATTCTCCGCGGTTTGAAATACATAACTTCAATCTCTGAATCCATTTCTGAAATGCGTCACGGTACACTGATTTAGGTAGACCTCTGAGGCACTGACTGATGGCTGAGCCAAGGGCTTGTCGGGACTTGTAACGACGACCAGATAAGAACTTTTTAAGTTTTGGAAAAAGGAAAAAGTCGCATGGGGCTAGATCTGGAGAGTATGGTGGGTGTGGCAAGACGGTAACCTTCTCCGACTTCAAAAATTGCTTCACAAGCTCAGATGTATGTGATGGAGCATTATCATGAAGTAGACGAACATGCCTAAATCCTGACACAGGGCGTCGTTTAAGATAATATTTCTTGACCTTTTTTAGTGTAACATCTCGGTAATACCGACCTGTAACACTTTTGCCCTTCGGCACCGGAATTTGTACGGCTATACCATCACATGAGAAGAATATGCAATAAAGAACCTTCTTTGTGCTTATGCTTCTTTTGGCAACTATAGGCCTTCTACCGTGTTTAGTTAGCCATATTTTGTTTTCAATTTTTCTTACTGGTTCGAAATAGTGAACCCATGTTTCGTCACCAGTAACAATGTTTGCAAATTGTCTTTGATTGAATTTGGGAAACATTTTGAGCAATTGCTTAGCGGTTTGTACTCGTACCCGTTTTTGGTCATCTGTCAATATATGAGGTATCCATCTGGCAGAAATCTTTCGTACTTTCAAAATACGCTTCAAAATGAAATGCACCCGCGATAGCGATATGCCAACAGCGTTGGCAATATCACGAATCGTGTATCCGCCATCACTTTCAATTATTTCCCTGACTTTTGAGACATTTGACTTCCCCTTACAGTCACAGGTCGGCCAGATTTTGCTGCATCTTTGACGGACTCTGTGCCAGTCAGAAATTTCTTTCTCCACCCACGAAATGTCTCATAAGATACCTTATCAGACCCATAAACTCTCCCCAATTCAGTAAAAATCTGCATTACCGAATGACGGAGTTTTGTGCGAACTTTTATATAAGCTCTAATTTCTTTAATATTCTTAATCCGTTTCCCAACCATTTTTACAACAGTGGTCAACGACTAGCTCTATTGAAATGACTATAAGTTTAAAACTATGTGGAGCTGAAGGCTCGTGTTTATACCGTTGGAAAGGTATTGAATAGAGCTATTCAAGCGTATCATCATCCACGAAATCGTGCAAAGCGTTATCGCGCTGTGGTACAATACACATTACATATCGAACAGCCCTCGTACATGTATTATATTCTGTGAAATATTATAGGAGAAAGACTCTTGAAATGGCAATGTGTTTCACCATTAGATTGGTATTTCACATCGTTTCCCTGCTTCCCAAATTGACATCATCGGAATGATTACCAACAGGTAGACCAATATATTGATGCTTAGCAGATTTTAGCATTCTGATTTAACTTTTTACCAGACGACAAAGTTTTGGCTTTGTCAAAATTTGATTATTATTTTACTATATATAGTATGTTATTAAAATAGTATTTAAAAAAAAATGAGATCAGGCTGGAATGCAAAATCCATTACTGAATATATTAATACCAGACTACATCGCACATTTTACCCAAAGTTTTGAAATAAGGGTAGGGGATGTGTCTTATAGGCGAGGTGTACAATAATACAGTAAAAACAACAAATCCCCAGGTATTTACTTAAGCGCAAGTCCAGCATTTTTTCCTTTCCCACAATATTTTCCTTCCGATCAAAGACAGCTAATCATCATTTAAACTGCATTAAATTAGTCGTCTACAAATGCATTCAATTTAGTTGAGTCCAATTCTTTTTTTTTTTTTATCGTTTAGAAAGATTAAGGCATGGCAACTGGTAAGAAAAAGGCCTGAGAATAGGCTAGGCTAAAATTTAATTGTAATTTCACATTTTCTTTTTTATAACAAGACTGTCGTTTATGAGTGCAGAAATATTGTATGATTCTATTTGAGTGTTACTAGATATTACAGGACTGTCTTTGATATCACTGCAGTCTAATCTTTAATCAACACTGTTTGTTGCTTTGTTAGCCCTTTACCAAACAATCCCGGCTTTTCACGACCCTGTAGAAGAGGCCTTTTGAAAACATTGTGGGAAAAGGAGAAAATGCTGGTAACCAGCATTTTCTCATTTTCCCACAATGTTTTTCACCCTATCAAAGCAAGATTGCACCATTTGAGCCATGTTGAAATTGTTGTCTGCAAATGCTTTCAAATTTGGATAAGGCTAAAATTTTGTCGTCTGGGAAAGGGTTAAATATTCTGCCCGAAATATCAAACATGAAACATCAATTGTTTTTTTCTTGATTAAAAGTAGCTATTTCATTCAATTCGGCGCTTCCAGGGTCAATGAGGTCTGAAGGTCAAGTGCCTAACTCTCTTAACTTTTGTGTCACGTAGATTTTTGAGTGTTTACGTTGACTTTTCACCTGACAGGGGGCTCCTCTCGACCAAAAGGATAAAGACCTACCCCTCTACCAAGCCATTTTGAGTTGTTAACACTCTAAAAAAATGGCAGTCGATAAGATTGTCGGAAACGCAGAAAATGCTAGTTACCAGCATTTTCTTCTATTCTCACAAAGTTTTCTATCCTTTCAAAAAGATAGTTCATTTAGGCACATTTGATATATCGTCTGCAAATGCCTCCAATATGGACGGGTGTAAAATTTAATCTATTGGTAAAGACGTAAAGAAAACAAGAGAAAATCGCTGGAAAAGTATAACAATTAATAGGTTTCGAAGGATCAAGTTCGGAATCTCTTACAGTGATAATGTGGAATAAAACACTTCGAGCTCTTGTGGCTCTTTTTGGTTTCTTGCGCTTCAGAAAGAAATATTCTCCAAAAGTACACATTGTGGCTAAATTGTAGCTAACTTTCCTTTTTTATTTGTTCTCTCAAATGGGCAGCCGTGAAAATTAAGGTGTTCAAGATACCCTTTGCATCTGTTGTAAACTCTAAAAGCCCACCCTTCCCTTCCCCACAGCTAATTCATTTCTCACAAACAGTATTTAGTCTTTTACAGTTCTCACTATGTTGCAGCTCCTCAAATACACCTCGTTAACTGGTTTGTTTTCTGATGTTACAGGTCCTATTCACTGCTACCAGGGATACGAGGGTACTATCCCATGTGTCAGTTGCCATTCTCTGCTACCAGGGAAACGCAGGGAACTATCTCATGTTACAGATCCCATTCTCTGCTACCAGGGTTACGAGGGTACTATCCTATGTTACAGTTCCCATTCCCTGCTACCAGGGATACGAGGGTACTATCCCATGTGTCAGTTCCCATTCCCTGCTACCAGGGATATGAGGGAACTATCACATGTTGCACTTCCCGTTCTCTGCTAAAAGGATACGCGGGTACTATCCCATGTAACAGTTCCCATTCCCAGTTACCAGGGATACGAGGGTACTATTCCATGTTACACAGTTCCCTTCCCTGCTACCAAGGTTACGAGGGTACTATTCCATGTAACAATTCCCATTCCCAGCTACCAGGGATACGAGGGTACTATCCCATGTAACAATTCCCATTCCCAGCTACCAGGGATACGAGGGTACTATCCCATGTTGCAAGTCCCATTCCCAGCTACCAGGGATACGAGGGTACTATCCCATGTTGCAAGTCCCATTCCCACCTACCAGGGATACGAGGGTACTATCCCATGTTGCAAGTCCCATTCCCAGCTACCAGGGTTACGAGGGTACTATCCCATGTTGCAAGTCCCATTCCCAGCTACCAGGGTTACGAGGATACTATCCCATTTTGCAAGTCCCATTATCTGCTACCAGGGATACAAGGGTACTATCCCATGTTACACTTCCTATTCCTCAGATTCACCTCGTTTACTGATTTGTTCTCTGCTGTAACTACCGTGTTACAGTTCCCATTCCCAGCTACCAGGGATACGAGGGTACTATCCCATGTTGCAGTTCCCATTATCTGCTAGCAGGGATACAAGGGTACTATCCCATGTTGCACTTCCCGTTCTCTGCTACAAGGATACGCGGGTACTATCTCATGTTGCAGTTCCCATTCCCAGCTACCAGGGATACGAGGGTACTCTTACATTTTACAGTTTCCATTCCCTGCTACCACGGTTACGAGGGAACTATCCTCACCAGTTTCGGAACGTCTTGGTCAACCGTTTACCAAACGACAAGATTTTAGACATGTCTAAATTAAAAGCTTTTGTAGACGACAAGATAGATGTGATATGAAACGTGAAACAACATTTATGAGAACAGGAGAAAAGGCTGGTTACCAGCATTTCTCCTTTTCCCACAATGTTTTCTATACGCTTCTTCTTTAGGGTCGTCAAAAGTTGATTGTATCGTAAAGGTTTAAAATATAATTTATGAACGTGTCTTGTCAGTTCGAGTTTCTGTTACCAGAACTCGTGCATACAACAAATTCGTTGCGAAAGAGACGTGGCCAAAATAAAGAACGAACGCTACTCTTTTTTTTTTTTTTTTTGTAGTTACATTTACTGAATAAAAGTTGTATATTTAAATGTGAATCGGCATTTGTGATCTGTAGTATAATTGCATTAGGGTAAAAACTATGGTGATTAATAAAAGGAGGATGACACGTCTATCGTTGTAAAAGAAAAGATATAAGGACAGAACTGTGTCCATATTCACTAACCATTCTCAAAAGTATTCTTAGTCTTAACGACGTATATGACAAATGTTCGCTCGCATCCTACTGCGCATGTATTTTTGTCGTGGATATCGAATCAAAAGTGCACCTATGTATTTTTTGCACATAATGGTAATACTATTGGTGCACTGAAACAAGTAGCATTTTCTTCGGGTAGTATTGGTGAAGAGAAAAAAATAGATCTTTGAACTGTCACTACGAAATAATTAAAATGCTGCTGACACGGCGTTACACACCAAACTAGGAAACAAAGGCAGGAAATTTCAAGCTGTAGAAGTATAGCTGTTTCCACTTTGAAAGTTATTGTTGGAAAAGGAGACTTCGCTCCTATTGAGCAATTTCTCCTTTTCCCACCATGTCTGCTGAGGTTTTATCCTAGATTTTTCCTTGAAAAAAAAAAAAACTTCCGCAGTGACCTTCAACCTCGTTTTCTGACAAAATAAGCACGGATAGGTGCCAGTTTTATTTTTTCTTATTGTTTAGAATCAGAAATACTATAAGTGTGGAAAGTTTAAGAAAAATCTGTCCGTTAGAAAGTATGTACTTTTTAAAGATTAACCCTTAATTCGATCAAATTATCCCTCCTTTTTTAACACAATGGTTTATATATAACATGCATATTTGTACATTTACCATGCTTAAAACCAGGCTTTTATATACTTTTTGTGCAAAAATATATGAATTTTCATTAAAATGATGTATATCTGTATATTTTTCCTGTAATTTTCCTATTTAATTGACTATTAAAGAAAGGCGCTTTAAATCATCTCTCTCTCTCTCTCTCTCTCTCTCTCTCTCTGTCTCTCTCTCTCTCCCCAAAATAAGCTGAATTTTGGAATTGTATATATGTTTATCAAAGGCAAATTTCTCAGAAACGAGCACAGTGACTTACATCTTTTTTTTTACTGTAATGTCATAGAGACATATTTAGCTTTGTATGTGCAAAGTTTTAAAAAAATCTGTCTGTTAGAAAAATTTGTCATATACGTCGTTAATTAAAAAAAAAAAAAAATAAAAAAAATAAATAAATAAAAATAAATAGTAAAAATAAATAAAAATAAATAGTAAGATGTGAAATAAACATACGGTCTGATTGGCTTAACTAAATGCTAAACAAATCAGAAGTTACGTTATTTTCTAAATCTAGAATAGGACTAAGAATGAAATAAAGAATGGTTGGTGAACACTGATCCAGGAATTAATTACGTGTCTAAAGAGACGTGTACAAAGTACATAGTGATAAAATGATCGAAAAGCAATAACTTTCGTAAGACATAGAGGTTTTTCAGTAATTTCATACTGAAACATACTCTTCCTGCAATTTACCATGTTTATTAAATCGGTAGAGTCCGTGTTATTTACCTGTTGGCTAACGGTCTCTCCCTGATTCTTTCATACGTGACCGTTTGTACTGGTGGATTACTGAATGTACCGAAAGACGACTTTCATGACAAACACTTTACGGAATATCATCAAGAGTAAGATCCACTGTCTCGTATTTACCGCGTTCTTTATTCTACTCACTTGCAGATTTTACTATCATAAACAGTACATATATTCATTTGCAACGACATGGGCATCAAAGCACTAATAATAACGCACACTGCCAAATTTGCATGGAGCAAATACACTAAAACCGCATCGTCTTTTACAAGCAGAGACCTGAGCTGGTCCCAGTTCTATTCGCATAACAATCAGTCACCTGCATTGAAAACAGTAACCAATCCTCTACGGCTAGATGTGATAGATAAGAGAAATCTCGACTGGTTATTCCAGGTAACCTAGCTTATCCAATGAAAACAATCGTACCAGTTGTATATATCTGTAAATTTTGTACAACGGGAACCACTTTAATGGCCGATATGAATCAGAGTTACGCTGCTTTTAACCCCAACTTAAAGACAGCAGTTATGTCAGCTGGGACTGGCTAGAAGTTGATGGGCATACTCCTAACGCATGGAAAGAGTGCCTACTTCGATGATCCGTCAGCGTACCTTTCTGACTGGAAAGAAACAGCTACGACAGACTCCATGGTATTAAACTATAATGGGACCCAACAAATGTATTACCTGTCTATATTGTGTGGGGTCAGATCTAAACCAAACAAACTGACAGAGTCATGTCCTAATCTTTATTGGGTGATGTTGATGCCAGAAGAAGAACTAAATTCTTTGAATGCTTAAGGCCAAAGAAACACAGACACACACACACACACACAAAAAATATTGTAGTATTGGGTGCTGTTGCTTGTTTGTTTGTTTGTTTGTTTGTCTTTCAAGTAGTTTTACACTTCTATCACAAATATTCGGAAGTAAATGTAGGATGATATAAGGTATATGAAGATATAAAAAAATATGGCAGCACAATTTTAACATGTATGACCATCTTTGTGTCTTCTCGTTGTTTCTCTTTAACCCATACAGACTGGTCGAATAGCTTCTTCCTCGGCAACATCTGTAAAAGATAAATCGATTATCAGACGACAGAGTTTTGGGCTCGTTAATGACTAAAGCATTCGCAGACGGTTTCTAAAATGTTTCTCTAATTAATGATTAATTTTTTTCTTAAAAATTTATATTGCAAACACAGGCTCGTTAAATTTGGATCAAGTTGGACCGGAATTTTCAGAGAAGTTTGAAATACATGTAAGAGCACTGATTCTGACCGACATAGCAGAGAGGCTCGGACACACGCACGACGGACAATAGTCTATGCCATTAGCCTAAAGCCAGTGGAGCAAAATTCAAATTGTTCAGTGAAGACGAAAACAACATTTGGGTATTCATTAGGAAAATTGTGAGAGACAGTGGCGTATAGTTACACAATCAGCCTCTAACGTAAGATGTTACAGATTCGAATTTCGTGATGAGCTGGCCAACTTTTGTGAAAAACCAACACTACGACGCCGGTACTAGTTAAGAGTCTCCAAAAATAATTAGTAAAATTGTAGAGCTTGTTTCGTAATCAATGTTAAAATTAAATATGTTCAACCCTCTACAACGACACAATTTTGAATCAGTCCAAGTAAAAGGCATGTGAAGACGACAAATTAAATGAGACATAAAAGATAGGATTTGTCTTCGAAAAGGTTGTGAACCTTTTGAAGAAAAGGAGAAAATGCTGGTTAACAGCTGAGAACCTTTTCCAAAGTTTTTTGAAGAAGTAATTTTTCTCACATTCGTTAAAACTCGGGGTTGTGTTGTAAAGGGTTAAAACTATGTCATTTATTCATAGAACAGTCAACGCTGCGGCTTTGCATGAAAATGTATCGATAATTCTGCGGAATGCTGGCTTTGAAAAAGTAATAAAATGATATATTGCTCTCATTATATTTATCTTTACCCTTCAGTAAGTTAGCCTGGTCAATCAAGGCATATGAATACGACATATGAAATTTTACTAAAACTATAAAATTTTTGTCTTTTAAAGGGAAGAAAACACCACCAGTTTCTTCTTTTTTCAAAATGTTTTCAAAAACCTTCTTTCGCAGGTTCGTTTAAAGTCGGGATCGTTTGGCAGTTGGTTTGAACAACATAGCATCACCTTTACCGAATCACGGGTAACTGTAGTAACTTTACAGAAAATGCGATCTGACCTGTTTTAAAAACTGTTCGATATTTTGTGATAAACGCGTACTTTGACAAAACAAATGAGCAAACCAACAAAAACAAACAAAAAATAAATAGAAAAAAAAAAAAAAAAAAAGTGAAAATTCGTAATTGTAATCGATCCCATTTGTAAGCAAAACATCTAGCTCAAAAGGTTAAGTCATCTGACTGTTTTGGCTTAGTAAATTATCTTTATCAATGCTTCGAATTAATTAATTATTAACTTTTTTTTTCACTGCCAACCCTAAAAGGAATATTTAAAAGCAATGGGAATTCTATATTTCAGTGATGATATTGTTTCACTTGTATATACACAACAGTCCGAACTAAACTCAAACTGTTTGAACATTCTTTTATTGTGTGTGTCCAACATTTGATACAATTAGAAAACAATACCTACCGGCATCTTTTTTCAAAAAACCTTCTAAGTGTGAGCTAGGCAAGCTATTTCAATCTAATGAGAAGACGATATTGTGGAGCACTGCTCACTTCCTTAGGGGAACATTCTTCTTGCGAAATAAATCGCAAGTAGAAATAAAAAATTATTCTTGGAAATTCCTGAAATGTATTACATTGTATTGTATGGTTATATTTTATTGTTTGACATTCTCTCTAAATCAGTGTTTGCTTCTCTTTCATCGGCCAAATTCGTCATTTGAGCCACCTTTTGTAGGTCGTCTGCAAATGTTTTCAATTTGGACAAGTCTTAGATTATGCCGTTTGTAAAGAGATAAGTGCATTTTTATACCGACTGCATCTTATGTCATAATGGCCTAAGCCATATCAGCTGACATGACATCTTCCTTACGCTATAGTTTCTGTTAACTGAAAAATCTACTGGTAAGTTGCATGACACAGGTTTAATGGTAAGCTCAAGATTAAACACAAGTTTACGCCATTCTATTGCATAAACATAGTTAAGTAAGACTTGGGTTAAAAGTTAAACTAGAGTTTTTCTTTAATATATACTAGAAGGAAATAGAAAGGCCAGGGAAATAGAATATGCAACAAATATTTTATGTCTTGGCCTCGAATAATGAAATTGGCTAGATTGATATCTCGTACACAGTGCACTCGTACAAGCGGATAAAATTACGCATCCCCTACCACTTAGCACAAGAAGGAGGAATGTCCTTGAGTATTTCCCAAGTAATTTTCCAGTCTTTTTGATATTTTTCTTAGTATTCATATCGGCTTTCCCTATTTGGATTCAAGTTCAAGCAATTTGCAACGGGGGGGAGGGGGGGGGGGTAGGACTGCTGTTGCAGGGTCATCCACAACAGTAGGTTGCTGCTCCGTTTGGTTTGCATATTTCGACTTTAGAGTCTTGTCCCACGTGTACGTGTAACGGGGAGGGTCCAAAATACACAAAAACACAAATCTGTAGATACTTCTCGCTCATTTCCCAGCAGAAGTTCATACTGGACAGCAGCACTTTTTAGTCTGTATATGGGTTTAGTCATGACCAACAACTCTAAATGTGCAGTGATGTGTTGTTGCGGTCCGCTTAACAAAATCTACCCATCGTTTAGTCCCACCACGAGGATATCTATACTAAGTATATTTTAAACCCGGAACAGTTCACCCTAGCCTGGATGGACTTGGGCTAGGTAGACCCGCGCTTAACTATATTTATGCAAACTGACTTAAAATCCTAGTCCACCCAGATCTGGGGATCCGGGTTAGGCCTTGTTGTGGTGCCGCATGAGCAGCGGCACTATATTTTTATTCGATTTTGAAAAGTACCTTTGGACTTGGCCATTACTATATGGACTGGTTCAGTGTTTTTTTAACATACATGTAAAATACGGTACTTTCATTACCAGATGGAGCCCGTACCAACTTTGTTTTTCTATTTGGACTGATTTTTGTTTTTAACATGTAAAATACCGTACTTTCATTGCCAGATCGGTAAAAACCAGATCGTATCAACTTTGTTGTTTGGAAAAACTGTAAAATACATTTCAAGAAATAAGTCACGTGATCAAATATTATCTGTCACAAATTTTCAAAGTCGCCATTTTGAATCAAGTTGGAAAAGTTAAGTGGAATTTTCATGCTCTTCGTCCCGAAAGCACTCTATGTGGTACAACCGCATGTATATTTTTGTTCTAGTAGTGTAGGGATTGAAAAAATATTGTTTTCCTCTCACGATCGTGTTCTTAAGATCAGCAATCGGTAAATAGGTCAATCGCAGTAGGTCAACATAGATTTTTGTGTTTGTATACATAAATTTTACACTTCTAATGTTATTACTTAAATGCCAGATGGCTCAAAGTTTAAATATTTGTCATGTAGTATCACCACGTGGACCTCTACGAAGTTTGTTCAAGTGATGCCCTTGGCGTAAAAAATTAACCCGCTATAATGTGCCTTATTTCAGAAACAACTGATTTACGGCGCCATCGATGTTATGCATCAATATTTTCTTGTTCCAATATTAAATAAACGTTTTGGCCGTTTGCGTGATTGGTTATACACGTCGAAGCCCATATGCTGACTTGCCGCTATCCTGCACAATCTGCTGCTGGTCAATTAAAAAAAAAGAGTACTTTTACGTGGTTTTCTGTATTTCAGACTAGATCAGTATCGTTTTTGTGAAATCAGAAAGTACGTAAAATTCGAAAGAAGGTTCACCAAGATCAGACAGCACAGATATTCTGATCGATCTCTTAGTCCATGGTATGCCTAATTTTAATAGTAATAGTACTCATATGAATGCATCTCACATAACCGACAAATGTAATTGATTACGTGACATTCCCAAAATCCGTTGCAAAGTTCTGGCTCAAAATTTAGAAATGCCTTTAGAGAGTACGTAGCTCATTGAGGATATACCACTGTATTCTTCTTTCTTCTTTACTGCTAGTTTATCTGCTATTGCTTTGGTTGATTTAATAGTGAATCTTTGTTAAGCTTGGTGAGATTGTAGAAAACCATAATAGTCTCCTTTAAAATCAATTTGGCATGTAAAAAAGATATGGCTTTAGGAGGAGGTATTTCTCTTTTTTGTATGAAATCTTATTGCAATACAGATTTCTTACAGATTTCTTGTTGACACCAAGATCGTGCATGAAACACTTATTAGACAGTGGAACGATACAGGGTAATCATGATTTTCTTGTTCTTTGATTCAATCAAATATTTGTGTGGCCTAATAGATTGAATAACATGGTCTTACCATTATGTGTGAAATTCTCCTTCCTTTTAGGCGACATTTTAATTTATGAATTACTTTACAGGACATAGAATTCTATAATTACGAACAAAAGAGTGTTGTTACCAGGACTAAAGCGGTGTGCTTAACAAAATTTTGATATCACTTAGCCCTACCATGAGGACAGAAATGTAATATGTATACTATGTTTACCTGACCCAGGAATAGTTAGCCCTAGTCGGGATAGACCGGGGCTAGGTAGACTCATACTCAACTAGTCTTACGCATTCTGACTTTAAATCCAAGTCTACGACCTGGGTAAGGTCTTTTTCAAGCCTTAAATAAACCTTTGTTACGCAACCTTTCACCCGGGTTTAAATTCAGTCATTCATTTTTAATTCGAATAAGTTATTACATTCACTCTTAGAACATTAATCTTCTACCACAAATAATTTCGTGTTTTGACTCCCTGAGGAAGTACTAGTATATTTTCTAAAGAGTTGGCAAGCAATTGTTTTACCAATTCAAAGAAATAAAGCATATTTTCAGCTTCACTAAATATGTAGTCTGCAAATGCTTTTAATGTCGGAAAGTCTAAACTTGTGTCGTCTAGATAGGCCTCAGGAAATGATTTTATTATCATTGTTATTTATTTATTTTTAATTTAGTATACTACAATTTGTGGCTATTTCAACCGGCTATTTTTGCTATAATGTTTTCTCAAAATACCGAGCAGTGTATATCAATGTTATGTGCAGTCTGATCTTGACCTTCAACGCCTTCAAAGCATCCTAATGCTATCCTGAGCAGGCTAAGAGTCCAGATGGAATAATTTATGAGTGCTGGCATATAAATACAGGAAGGTTTGACGTTTGTTTTGTTGAATGGAATTCTAGCGTCACCTATTATTATGTATACTGATGGGCATTATGGCTGAATGCGTCTATCCTTCCTTAACGATTATCCTGCTAAACAAGTTAAATAAAACTTTCAAGCCGATAGTAAAAACTCGAATAACACTATTTCAAATTATCTTTTTGGTGAAAAACATTTCCTAATCAGACAGTGTAGATCCAAGATCAGACTGCACGTTCTGTGCAGTCTGATCTTGATCTACAGTGTCTGTAAAAGGTCAGTGAGCCGCGGTTAGCAGCCCAAGGGTTAAAATGCTCGAAATAACCAGCTCTTTCTTTTTCCAGGATTGCACTGTGTTAATCAACTTACGTTATATGCAATTTATGAAATAATTTTGTCTGCTTTTCGAATTTTTATCTTGATTTGTCAACAAGTACATCTCGTTTGCCCATGTTTGTAGAAAAATGGCCGACCAAAAGTTAGAATCTCGTCGTATATTCCCCCCCCCCCCCTTACATTGTAGATCGTAAAAAACTGAAGGGCGAGTATGGATAAAAGCACTTCTACTGCCATGGTAACGAGCATGAGATACTAACGTTACATGTGAGATAAAAAACTCATGTTATGGTTTAGGTATATACTTGAATTCCATTTGCAACGACCCTCTTTTTCTTTTATGCACTTAGGTTTCACTGCCATTGAACGCGTGTACCCAGAGACATTATAGGACCAGTTTTACGTCTGAATGCCAAACTAATAACGCAATATTTCTATTGGTGAATAGAAATAAGTGACCAAATCAGATGATAAATCGCAATCACGAAGAACGAATCTATTACTAGATTTTTTTATCCCCACCAGTAGGATGAACTCGATGTCTAAATATGGGTATTATGTATAGGAAATCGACTGAGTACGAGGTCTTTCTGTATAAGAACGACCTGGGCACGAGCTTCACGTAACACCGAGAGCGCGAAGCGCTCGAGGTGCTTTGTGAAGCTCTTGCCCAGGTCGTTCTTATACGGAAAGGCCGATGTACAAGGTCGATATCCAACTTACACATCGGCCACCATCAGTATTGAGTAGACGCCTAAAACATCATGTCCTACCCGATGGGTCCACAAACCAAGAAAACAACATCAGTAATGTTGTGCGTATGGCGAGACGCATGTATTGGCATCAATAGTTATATGTACATACATATATACATGTGCAAGGCGGACTATGATACGTACACGAGAAATATGATTTACGAACTGTTCCATGAAAAAGAACTGGTAATAACTGAATTTGGCCTGACTCGCCCAGGAAAAACCAGAGATAAACCCTATCTTTATAAAGGAAAAAACTCTGGAAAACTGTGCCCATTTGTCTCTGTCAGATGCCATGGAATGTTGGGCCTCATTCTCTCTCTTTTTTTTTTTTAGAATCTCGATATCCCGATTTCAACAGATATACATGTAACTTTATCTATAAGAAATATCGAATTTGAATTTGAAGTACGTTTTGATGCCACGAAGGTCTCCCTAGAAGTGAAGCTCGACTACGCCCAATCTATAAATAACTACCGCACATCTCTCGTGCAAAACTGGTTTTGTATCTACCCGTCCGCTAGGACAATGGTACTCAGCTATACGATGTACCGCTGAGTACCAACAAGTCAAAATGGATGGACCGAACTGTTCGGTGAAAAAAGAAGCGTATAACATGTTTTATAGCAAACAATTTATATGTATTTTTAATTCATTTATAAATTTTATTTTCTCACTTGATCATTAATGAACACTGGCTTGAAATTTGTACCTCATGAACATCGACCCTTGGATTTTTTATTTTGGTAGGTTTGTTGATGCTGCACAAGTGAATTTAGTGCTCAGTAAAGGTTCGAATTGATTGATTGAAATATTCATGGATTTCAGTTTTAGCCGGAAACATTCCCGTATTTTCAATTTTACCGTCTGTCCAATAGCCGTTTGTACTAATTCATCCAGTTATATAGGGCAGTAGGTCAGTGATCATTGATTGGTGTTTTACACCGCTTTCAACATTATTTCAGTCATATCACGGCGACAACTAACATGTTCATGTATTTCCTACATGGCTTTTTCGCCCCATACAATAAACTGTGCTAACACGGACAAACCAACAGTTGGTCACATAGGTGACAGGGTGCTTTGAACCAAAATACAACAAAAAATAAGTTGATTTTAGGTATGAATAAGTTACGTAATAACAGAACTTAAGGAAAATGCACTTTTCCGACAATGTTAAATATGGTGACCTAAATGTGACAGCACATGTTTTAAAATAGGAAGGGAAAGATTTTTCAATTGATCGATTTAAAAGAAAGCATTTAAATGCTTAGTAGATCACCAATAAAAATCATGTCAAATTTGTCTTTCCAGAAATTTATTTGCAAGATTCTTCTTATTATTTAACAAATTCCTACAAACAAATCAATGTTGCGAGAGTACCGATGCCCTTCATGACCCTGTATGTACGAACTCAAGTCCGTCAATGCGCGTGAACAGCTGTTTCTCGCACGGGAGTAGGTTTTTCCCGCACGTGGGCAGGTTTCTATCTACAGAAAAACCTGTACACATGCAAAGATAGACCTACGCTCATGCAATCTATTGTACTGACGGTCGTTCTGCAAAAGATAGACCTGGTCCAAACAAAGGATCCGGTGTATAAGTATAGGATAGAGTGATAGTAGTACAACTCTAACTTGATAAACCTTTCATTTACAGTTTATATTATTGTTTGTTTTTGGGATACAGATTTAAAAACACGAGATGATATACGTGTAAACATTATCGAGTTGGGTTTATAAATTATCTTGTCACGGTACTTGACTTTAAACCTGTTATCCCAAACACATACAAATTATTATAAGCTGATAATGAAAGGTTTATCGAGTGAGAGCTATATACACATGGACCCGTGGAGATCGGTATTTCACAAATCAGGTTAACGCAGTCATGACAGCAAAATTTAAGTAATCAATCTGCTATACTGTATATGTCTTTACACACCGGCTCCTTTGTTTGGACCAGGTCTATCTTTTTCAGAACGACCGGTCTTAGCAATAAAATGCACAGATGTAGGTCTACCTTTGCACGTGCACAGGTTTTTCTGTGGATAGAAAACCTGCCCAGGTGCTGGAAAGACTTACTCCCGTCTCGCGACATTGATTTTTTTTTTAGGAATTTGTTAAATAATAGGAAGAATCTTGCAAATATTATTTCTGGAAAGACAGATTTTATCATGATTTTTATTGGTGATCAACTAAGTATTTTAAATACTTTCTTTTAAAACGATCATAAAAAAAATTATCACTTCCTATTTTAAACATGATTGTGATGTCACATGTAGGCCAACATTTTTTTTAAAAAACTGTCGGAAAGTGCACTTTCATTAAAGGCCCAGTAGAGGCCAAAGTGTCAAAGCAGGTGTCATAATACATTCAAATTTCAATCAAACCATTTAAAAGTATGGAAAATATTGTGAAGATGACAGCCTGTTATTGTGTGGTCAGGCCATGTATTAGTAGCTGGCAGAAAAAAAAAAAAGAATTTTTTAAAGCAAAACGTAAACAAAAGACACAGCTACCTGCCAGGTTTAAACCTAGTTTTGAATTTAATTTCTCTATCAGCGACTAAGACTTGGACCGATCGTACAATGAAAGATTGTCAACTTCACAATAATTTCCATACTTTTAAATGGTATGATATAAATTTAAATGCATGTAATCACCCGCTTTGTTTACTTTTGGTCTTTATTGTCACTTTAAGTTCTGCTACTACACAATTTATTCATAACTAAAATCAACTTATTTTTTGATACTGTTCTAGTTTTCATGTGTGTGAAATAGCAGGTGAGAAAAAGTTAATGACTGACGCATTTACTAAAAGATGTCTGCAGTATTGTTGTATTTCGGTTCCATGCACCCTATATCCTATGTTACCAGTTGTTGGTTTGTCCGTGTTAGCACAGTTTATTGTATGGAGCTAAAAAGCCATCGTGTTTTTCCTTAGTGTGAAAGCAAAGAAAATATAGTTAGAAGCATTCTCCTTCTTGGACTGACCCAGGACAACTAGCCTCAAGAAATCGAACGAAAAGAAAATTGAGCGACCCTATCACTGCAATAGTCGAAGGAATAGAATTGCTTTGAAACCAGCTGTCCTAAGCTCCATCCCAAGTCAGGTCGGCCACTTTGGTGTGCTTTATGACACGGCACCTATTCTCAGCCTTGATCTACTTTGTTAAACATGTATTATAGCACGACCCTGGATACAGTAGCTGCTGTGATTTAACTGCCATTGATAACTGACTTAAGGGTCCTGCGTGGCTCAGTGGTAAAGTGTAGGAACGTGACCTTGAGGCCCCGGGCTCGAGTCTCAGTGGATCTACTGTTTTTTTTCGTCGGAATGTCCTAGTTATGGTGAAACCCCAAAAAATACATGAACATGTGAGCTGTCGCCGTGATATGACTGAAGTAATGTTGAAAGCGGTGTAAAAAACCGTTCAATCAATCAAGCAGTGATCACTGGCGTACGGCCCTATATTACTGGATGAAAGTAGTGCAAAAGGCCAGTAGACAGCACTGAATTCACTTGTCTAGCATCAATAAACCTACCAAAGTAAAACAAAATCCAAGAGTCGATGCTCATGAGGTGCCAATTTCAAGCCACGATTCATTAATGATCAAGTGAGAAAATAAAATTAATACCAAAAAATACCAAAAAGTTGTTTGCCATAAAACATGTTATACGCTTCTTTTTTCATCGAACAAGTCCATACTTTTCGACATAATGGTTAAGTCGTCTACTCAATACTGATGGTGGCCGATGTGTAAGTAATGGTTAAAGCTAAAAAAAGAAAATTCTTCGAGAAAATAAAAGCGGAGGCGCACTGCGCCGTAGCTTTTATTTTCTCGAAAAATTCTTTTTGAGCTCTAACAAACTTAGTGATCGACTATAAATCTAGTTTATATAAACTTTATCCGCTATAAAGTTTGTCCCACTTTATATGCAAAGACATGCCCATGCTACCATGTGACCATATTCACACGCCCACAGCACATGCATCCCATTTTTTATGTTCCTTTACAAAAATTGTACACATTACATGTCGGTAAAGCTACATTTTATCATTATGAATGGTTATTTCAAATAATTAAACTTTGTTTTAAAAACCCGAGTTTTTTCCACGTAAAATGTCAAATCAAACAGAAAACACTGTGTTTTAAAAGCATTTCAAAATCGAAGAATTGTACAATAATTCAATGCAAAACTAGTGTAAGCAACTAAGAAAGTCTATCATCTACAGAAGCTTTTTCGTGCTACAGTTTTCTTCTTTTGTTTTCAATATAGTTTTGGTAACAAAAAAAAAAAAAAAGTCGACAGTAGTTTTCGCAAAGGTTGAATTAAAGGTCTGTGTAATTGCATTGAAAATTCACGGGATGCGAATAAATTTTCTTACATATGTAAAAAGCGAGGAGAATTACGTTACCTATGCTCGTTGATCCCTGATATTTTACACAAGCTTTAGCTGATGGACATATTTACCCAACTGTTGCCTTTGGCAAATGAAAATACTGTAATGGCGAAGGAAGTCTAACTACAAATTGTGCAACCTTTGGGTGGACAGACAAACGCATGGAAACATCCGCCAGTTTCTTACCAATATCCTTTTGCGTTATGATGGAATAGTGTAGGACATTGCCCCAAGTTGTAAAGTAAAAAAATGCAGCTTACATATATCGAGTTTCTTTTCATTCAATGTTGAAAACATAAGAAACAAGAAGGATCTTGAAAATGGCTGAATGTGAAAATTGAAAGATTCGTGGTTCAATATAAAAAGAGAGAGAAAGAGAGAGAGAGAGAGAGAGAGTAACCGGACCAGCAATTGCCTCTTTGTCTATGATCATTATTTTGCATATTGTTAAAAGTAAGAATGTAAGATCTTAATTAAACTCATCATCGGAAAGGGAACAGTTGACGTTAAACATAATGTGTTCAAAATTACATGTAGAATTTTAAGTGATTGTTTTTAGGGTAACACATGAAAAAAAATATGTATATAAATATATAGAGTAAATTGTCAGTAAGTACGACAAAAAGATTATCCTCCATCGAATCTATTTGCTAAGGTGTTAACAAACGTCACAATGTATCAATCAAAGTAGCAACCCTTGTACATTACTGTCATAAACGGGCCCTGCCAGTAAGACCTCAGAATATGCATATCCGCCATTTTCACCTATTTCATTATTTTGTATTCGGTATTAATAGCAAGAAGTTAGCAAATGCCAGCTTATAAATCTGCGCTGAATAATAGTGGCCCAAGTAGAATTCCGTAGTTTTTGCATGTTTCGTTTTATGCACGAGACAGGAACAAATTCATGAGCATTCCGCCGAACACAGTATCTTTATGACAATTTGGGAGGAGTTGGTACAATTCATACATGCGGAACGGCTCTTTTTATTTTAGACAAACGAAGATTTATGGGGTTTTAGATGAAGAAAATTTCGCCAAATACTCCTGTCTGATTAGACGAAAAACTAGGTCGATCACTAAGTCGGATATCGACCTCGAACATCAGTCTTTCCGTATAAGAACGACCTCTCGCGCTCTCGGTGTTTCGTGTCGCTCGTGCCCAGGTCGTTCTTATACAGAAAGACCTCGTACTCAGTCGATATCCTATACATACTGCGTTTGTTTGGGAGCCTATAGCAACAGTAACCAAGAACGTCTGTTTATTATATCGCCCCCGATCGATGTATTAACCGGTCAGCCTTCCCAGTCCGCGCAGTCTGACCAGTGTCATTTTTTTTCCCTTGCTATTTATAAATTTTCTGAATGTCAAAGGAACATTCAACATAAAAGATGAGCCGACTTTCAGACAATGTATATTGGCATGAAGCAACGACTTGCGTGGGATAATGCATTCCATACATGCATTAAACCCCCACCCCCTTTCACCAGAGCGTCGCTTATATCATCTACGCACGACATATTTGTTCGGCGACAGCCTCGGTTAATATTTAGCAGTTTGTTATACAACGAAACAAAATCCACAGACGAAAATTCAAATTTCTGTTGGATCATCATGTCACAGTCATCATGGATTAAGAGCCTGTATTAAAAATCTGCAAATATCAGTCCGGATCAACGAAACTGTGGCACAATTATACGGGGCCATCTCAAGCAAAATCTTTCATGATCAGCTTACAGTATAGTATATACTTGGGAACACATGTTTAGACTCGTGTACCGTTAAAGAACAAATATAAACGGCATAGAATGTAAGAATTGACCTGCAGGACGTCACTAACCTTTGACATATGTCGACCTGTTTATTTTTCATTTTTGTGGCCTCGAGCCAGTTCGGAATTGATTGTTGTAAATCTACGTGCAATCATTCATTAGAACAGTACTTTACTGATTCTTTGTTTTATGGACATATGAAGCAGTGAACCATGACATAGCTCTGCCCTGTCGGTTCAATTTTTACAACCTGTATCAGTCACACTGCCTTATCAAAATAACTCTACGTATACCTGTTTAGATGCAATGTGATTTTCCGATAATGTGCACATTATCCTGCGGAATTTATATTCGATAAAAGATAACTATTTTGTAGCGAGTTCATGACTTTTCTGTGTAGCACGGTGGGAGACCTTCTAACGTAACAAGCGTAAGTAGCGTGTGTTTTTCATCACAAGCAGTCTCATCAATTTCACATAGTTTTCAATGCATCTACAAGAAATGTTCTTATCCGTGATTGGTCAATTTTACAAAAGGGCGGAAAAAAAATCTACGTACCATCATTTGGGTTTAGTTGTAAAGTCATGGACCCGTCTGCTTCACAATATCCACAATGCCCTCCACAATTCGCCGATATTACCGTCCCGCCATTCGCTCGTGCAAAGTTCAACATTTTTGCACTAATACCATTGTACCTCCAGGTTAGCTGTAAGATTGATTGGTTGATTGTATGGTGTTTAACGCCGTTTTCAACATTATTTCAGTTATATCGCGGCGGCCAATGCACGTATCCATGCTTTCCTGGAGTCTCTTTTACCAGTACTCCGCACAATCTTCTTTCCAAGCCACTGGCTTCTTTCCCACATAACCATCGTCGAGACAATGGTCAGTGGCGGGAGAGGAATGAATCCTGTGGCAATGACTATTATCAATCCTCGGAAAGAAATTGGCCTAGCCAGGAATCGAAACCACGACCACCTGTTCTCAAGTCATGCACGCTACCGATTTAGCAACCGGAGCTTGGCAGGTTAGCTGTAAGACAGATACATTTGAGCCGTGCTCTGTGAAAAGGGGTTTAATATACCTGCAAACAGTATTGATTTATACCAGCATGCGCGGTCCGCGCAGGCTGACATGGGTCGAAACTTTTTGCTTTCTTTTGCTGAAGGCAAAAGACCATCCTGCCTCATGATACAGGTTTCAGTCGGTTTTTTAAACAAAAATAGAGTTTATTTCATCAGCTTGTGGTTAATATGGGGAAATATTTGCCGAAATAGGGAAAGGTATGCGAAAATAACGAGTGCCATAAGGCACGAGTTATTTTCGCGGACCTTTCCCTTTTGAGGCAAATATTTCCCCATATTAACCAAAAGCTGATGAAATAAATTATATATTATATTTCCTCTGATTATTTTGTCAACGAATGCCACTTTTAAAACTTAAAAACTTAAAAAACTTAAAAAAGTAGTTCCAGATTTTCGGCAGGAGGAAAATATTCACTGTGACGGGGAAATAATTCCCCCCAGCTTAAATTACGACATTTCTTTACCCATAACAATTCTAAAAATAAACATAGAGAATAGATGGTTGATGTCTTGGATGGGTTAAGTTTATCGGGCAAGGCGGAGGAATTCATCTGGTGAGCCGAAGGCGAACCGGATAAATTTCGGAGCCAAGCCCGATAAACTTAACCCATCCAAGACACCAACCATCTATTCTATTTATCCTGTCACTCACTGTAACGGAAAAAAACAAAACAAACAAACGAAAAAAAAAACATTGATAAAGACCGTACCTTTTATATCGTCGGGTGCCCTAACTGCGCCCCTGCCCTAACTCCGCCACCTTTCTTATTTTCATCAAAATCTCGCGATGTTTCAGCGTGCGCGAGACTGACAGTCAGAAAAGTTTTTACTACATCATAGTAAATACATTTCAATGGTTTTCACCCTAAACTGAGATGTAAGCAGATATTTATCTCGATTTTTATGTCCACTCACTGTTTTCCTGTGTATTTTCGTAATGCAATTTTTTTTCGTCAAAAATCACCCCTAAAGTCATGATATACAACTGTAAACACGTCTGAAACGCTTCGTCTGCAAAATGTTTACATTTTATGAATGAAAATCACGTGACAAAGCAAATTTCTCTAAGGCCAAGCAAATCTTTATAGATATGTTTTGGTCCCACGGTCCTTAACTGATATTTGTTTTCTCCATTTTAATTTAAGCCCAACTCATGAAAGATCAGAAGAACAAATAAACAATATTCCCATGTTGCACCTCAGAAAGCTGAACAAGAAATTTTAGAGAAGAACATGCCAATTAACAGGGCCGCTATATATTTAATGTATCTCGCACCACTCTCGGGTACAGGTTACAAGGAAAAGTGCATCCTCAAACAATAACCATTGGTAAACCACCTTCATTGACGCTACTAGAACTGGTGGATCACATAAAAGCAATGACAAACTCCTGCAGTTATTTATTTTGAAACTGCTCAATGTTGAAGTTACATTTGTTAAAAAAAATAATATTATTAATTAATTTGGCCTAATTTTTCGAGACTTGGGAGAATTTGTTACGTTACTCCAGGTGGCGGAGTTAGGCACACCAAAAATGGCGATTGTTTGTTTCACATGCAGTTAAGTTTTATCAAGTTTTGGAAGTTTGAAATTATTGTACACACGAATTTTGATGGGGATTGATGGAAAAAGAACACATTTGACTCCTGCATTTATTTTTCCTTTTGTATATCACTTATTTATATTTTTGTTCCCAGATAAAGCTTAGAGTGGCGCAGTTTGGGCACCCGAGGATAAATTTCCGGAGCCGAGCCTGATCGACTTCCCCAGTCCAAGACACCAACCGTCTATTTTATTTATCCCTTTTCTCAATTACAATCCAAAATCCGACTAAATTGAACATTTCGCTCGAAACAAGGCACATACTGACATCTTTCTCTCAGATCTATGAGAAACTTTAAAAAAATGAAGAACCGTGTTTACAAAACCCTCTGGATATGCAGCTGCAATAATGACGTCATGAATGATATTGGCTACGTCATAATTATCAAACGTGACGTATATCCGCAGAAAAATATTGTAGCGAAGAAGACAATATGTTTTAACATAACAGACTATTAATTAAACGAGCAAAAGTATTCGCTAGCGATTGATTAATTCATTACGGCAGTAAGACGCTTGGTTGAAAATAGTCCCAGTCAGCAGGTGCGCACTTAGCGGTCATGTGACCAACTGACGGATAAAAAAAAAAAACGGCACCCTGTTATCCGTCAGGTAAACCCGGAAGTGACAGGATAAACATAAATATTAGTCTTTTGTATCCATAATTATATGGTGACTTGCGTGGTAAACTGTATCACGGAGACGTATTAAACCCCCTTTTGCCATACACGGCTGATTTGTATGAGTCAATATGGCTTGCAACACGCGAAAAGAGGCATTCGGACATTTGCGTAAAGTGTCGTCTCGGATCATCCTGCGCAGTCCGCGCAGGCTAATCCGAGACGGCACTTTACGACTTCCTTAGATTTTGTGCTACAGTAGACTTGTGCAAGAAAATTACATAAAAACGGAAAGTGTCGTTTCGGATTAGCCTGCGCGGACTGCGCAGGCTGATCCGAGACGACACTTTACGCAAATGTCCGAATGCCACTTTTCGCGTGTTGCAAACCATATCATCTTCCTAAATGGTGTTTCAGTCATTTCAGGGTAACGGTTCAAGTTTTCTTGTCTTTTCAGCCTCCAACCTTGACTGGGGGTTTTTGCTATAATGTCTACGTACCCCAACCGCTACGTGGAATAGCATTATCGATAAGGATTGAACTAGAATCTTCTCTTCCAAAGCCTTTTCCATTCAACACAGACAAATCCTTGGGTTGTTGTGCATCAGGGCCCGTATTCATCAAACGATCATAATTGCGCTTCTAGTCATATTCTTTAAGGATACGACTCTAGGATGTGTGCAACAATATTCTCAATTATTCGAACATTTAATAATTCGAGAATAGTTCGCGTATATCACAACAACCCTTCCCCCCCCCCCTTCCCCGCACCCTTTACGCCAATATTCAAATCGAAAAAGGGGGGGGGGGTCTTGGAACCGTCTGTCCCTCTTTCTGCAAGATGGCCAAAACAATTGTACAGTGGTCACACATGGAAAATAGGTGATTTCTTTCTGAAATCGTTTGTAAGTCCTCGTTTATAAATTGCAATGAAATATGCCTCCATGAAATAAATTATGAAAATAAAGAAATAAAACTGTGATCCATAGATATCTTACCGATGGATCGAAAATCAGACCTGTTCCACTAGTGTCTATTTTAAAGTAACTGGAAGTACAAAATGGGCACTGGCAGCCGATTCCGTATCCGTATTTTAGGTCAAAACCAGAACCGGTTGCGGTAGTAAAAGTCTTGTCGTCTCGGTCCACAATCATTGCCTGTTATTTCAACAAAAATATTTCGATCCCTTAATTGAAAAAGCATCTCAATCAATTCCTAATAAAAACTGTCACTATAAATCCTCACGACTCACCTTGGATAATATCAGAAATCAAAAGAAAATTACGTAAAGGAAAAAGATATTATCAATGAGCAAAGAGGACCAACTCTGATCAGCATTGGCTGAAATTTAAACGGTTAAGAAATGAAGTGATTTCTAGTATTCGAGTTGCGAAAGAAGATTATTTTGATCGAATGGCACTTAAACTTAAATCTGGTAACTTAAATCCACGTGATTGGTGGAAAATTCTAAAGTCATTTATATGCCCAACCTCAAGCTCATCGTCAACAGTGCCACCCATTTTTTATTCTACTAGTGACAGATTTGCAGTGAATGATTATGATAAAGCAAATGTCTTAAATTCGTTTTTCTCTAGTCAGTCTGTGATTGACGACTCTTTAAACACTCCCGAGTGATTATCAGCAATTTGTCGGTGAAAAGCTTAACTGTATAGTCATCACGCCGAATGAGGTTTTCGATGTATTACAAACTCTTCGTATTGGAAAAGCATCAGGTCCAGATGGTATTAATAACAAGATCTTGGTAGAATCAGCAGTTCAGATTTCTTCTCCTCTTTATCGATTATTTAATCTTTGTCTCAATAAGTGTGTCCTTCCCACTGCCTGGAAAACATCCCTCGTGCCCTATTTTAAAAAGCGGTGATCCTTCTATTGCATCTAATTACAGACCTGTATCACTTTTAAACACAATGGAGAAGGTACTAGAAAGAATAATTTACAAGCATATTTTTAATCACCTAAAAGTGAAAAATTTCTTCACACCACATCTGTCTGGTTTCCTCCCTGGTGACTCAACTGTCAACCAATTATTATATTTTTACAACAAAATTTGTAGCGCCTTAGATAATGGCTTTGAAATAAGGATAATTATTTTTCGACATCAGTAAAGCATTTGACAAGGTGTGGCACAAGGGTCTCATCTTCAAATTACATGCTGCAGGTATAGATGGCAAGGTTTTATCATTCCTGCAGGACTATCTGACCAACAGAACTTAAAAAGTCGTTCTTCCTGGTGGTTCTTCCGATTTATCATTTGTAAAAGTTGGAGTTCCACAGGGTTCAGTATTAGGCCCATTGCTATTTTTGGTTTATATCAATGATTTGTTCAAGATATTGAATCTGGTATCAATTTGTTTGCTGATGACACAAGTCTTTCTATAGTAGTTGATACTCCAGATATATCTGGTGGCACTTTACAATCGGACATAGATAAGGTTAGTAAATGTGCAGACAGATGGTTGGTTAAATTCAACCCCTCTAAATCTAAATCTTTGTTAATATCTCGAAAACGTGTCAAACCTGTTCATCCGGATGTCTCTATGTCAGATGTTGTTATTCCATCAGTTCAGTTTCACAAACACCTTGGTACTTATCTATCTTGTGATGGAAACTGGGATCAACAAGTGCAGTCTGCCTTTGAAAAGGCGTGGAAAAGAAAAGGTATTTTAAGACGTTTGAGGTTCCAGCTCGATCGCCTTTCACTTCAAACCATATGTTTCTCATTTATCAGACCAATTCTTGAATATGGAGATATTATTTGGGATAATGTGCATGAGTACCAAAAGGAAGAACTCAAAACGAGGCAGCCAGGATTGTAACGGGATGTATTAAGCTCGTTTCAATTGCATACCTTATAAGGGAATCAGGCTGGGAAACACTGAGAGAGCGTAGGAACAAACATAAACTTATTCCTTTTTTCAAAATGGTAAATGGTTTAGTTCCAAACTACTTATGTTCTCTAGTACCGACCACTATTGGCAGCAATACTACGTACAATCTTAGTAATTCGAAGGATTAATCAAACATCGTCTGCAGAGGCATGGAACTCTTTGCCACAGTCTACAACGGAGACAGACTCTCTCTCATCTTTTAAACGTATGTTAAATATAGATAAACCAATTCCTAACAAACTATTCTTTTATGGGGAAAGAAGACTGCAGGTTTTTCATGCTCGTCTTAGAAATAACTGTAGTGATTTAAAGCAACACCTATTCTGGTAAAATATTGTAGCAAAACCTCTTTTTCGTTGCGGGGAAATAGAATCCAATAAACACTACTTCTTTGCAGATTTTATCGTAATATCAGGACAGCATTCCGACAATGTATTAATATCTGATTATAATATTGACATCGCCCTATTTGGTGACAATAACCTCTCTCTTGCAGAAAATGAAAAAAAAAAAAAAAAAAATCATGCTTTCATTGAGAATAGTGGTAGATTCGCTTGAGTTTCAAGTAAAAATTTAATATATACTTGTATATGGTAGGCCTACATCTCTTTTGATATTGTACTGCCGCGGACACACATACACATGGAGGTTTAAAAAAGTTAATTTTACATTTTCTCCCTTAACTCTACAAAACCTCCAATCATCATTCCTTTATTCATTCTTCATTTTTCACCATCAGTTCATTTTGTTTTTTTGTGTGTGTGTGTGTCTATATTCAATTGGATTAGACCGGATTGGACTTAATATCGGGAATGAACCGATGGAACTGGAATGAACTTAATAATCGAATTTGACAATTTTTCTTCAACCTTGTATAAACCAGCCAAGTTTTATATTTACTATAGCCACTTATTTAAAAATCGCTAGGCTGTTAGTACTTTCAGTACTTTGATTATCTATTGATATCTACTCACTGTCAATTTTTGGCGTAGCTGTATGATCTCACTTTTGACCTACTTTCAGTACTAGGAGGAAATGAATGGTTACACATTTTGTGATTGGCCAAATATAGGTTAACTACGCAAAAAATAAAGGTCACTGTAGAAATTTACCGACATTGGATAAAAGTGTTCATGACTAGAAAATCACGTAATGATTACATTTACCTGTGTAAAGATGTACTTTTTGGCCATGCAGATCTTAAACTCTAGCTTAACATCCATAATCTAAATCATATGGATAAACTAATAGCAATGAGTATTGGCGAGTTTTCTATTTTGGTTAGTGTAAGAGACTTGATACCCGTTTTTCCTCGCGTTAAACCGAAGACGAATTGCTACGGCAGGCTACCGCTCTACTGTCTTACACGAAAACGGGTTGTGAAACAACTGATTTCGTTTCTTGTCACAATGAAAAAAGATGTTATGTCTTGAATTTGGTGATTTAATTCGAAACGTGAATTAACTATGCCTACCTGGGGGAACAATCGATTTTATTGCGTTGTTAGCGAAGAAACTGGGTTTCTACTAAATTACTCTTAATAAAAGTAGATGGGTGTGGTCAAGCATTGAGAGGGGTGATAAAACCCCGCCTTCTGATAACGACAAATAGTTGATGTTTGAAAGGTGCTTCATTTTTGTACAAAAACATGCAAATCTACTTTGTTTTCTTTTTAAAGATTTCATCGTATGGTCTAAACAGACCTTTATTTAAACATGATTCATTAATAAAAAACAGAACAAACGATATATTCCGAAACATGGCAGAATGTCGACTCTCATTTTACGTTAAACATGAGAATTAACGTATTGCTCAATAACGCTCATTACGGTAGCTTCCTCATTCTTAAATCTTATTGAAAGTTCTGCTTTCAACCATATGTAAAATAATTTAAAAGGGGCTACTTTCAGAACTGTTTGCATCATTTCTCTTCATATTATACTACAAACGAATTTAAATATTCATATCCGAGTGCCTCTTACGCCGTCTGTCTTTTTTAAAAGATATTTCTTGTTTCTTTCTCTGGCACACTACTTACCATTCACTTTGCCTCAGCCTGCATTGCTGCTAGTTCACTTTTTCAACATAGTATCATATATTGATTATTTCACTGGGACCTTTTGAAACCTTCTTGTTGGAATCCGGTAAGCTATTTTTTATCTCCTGCTGTAATTTGCATTGTTGTATGTGTTTGGTCTCTTTAAAAACTTAAGTTTTGGTCAAATGCATTGAAATGGACCAAATTCTTCAAAATTCATTTGTTGCTATGTTAGTTATTAAAAAAAAAAAAAAAAAAAAAAAAAAAAAAACCTCTAATTTTCGCAACTTTTTATTTTCAAGTTCATGTTTTTTATTATTTAGCTCTATAGTAATATTTTAGCAATTTTTGGTCTTAACCACAGAGGAGTACTTAAGAGACAGTTGGAGAACAGCCATTAACAGTAACAAATCATAGTAAAACCATGTGATTTTGTAGTGATTTCATTCATGTTTAGATTCAGTAGTGACTTTATGTACACAAGTAGCAAAACAATAGAAACAAACATGTTAATCTCATGTTTTACAATGATCACCCTTTAGGCCATAACAATTGAATTATTTGAATATGTGTATATCTTTATAAATTATTCTACCACTAGACAGATTGCAATTTTATCAGTCTTCCTAACCAAAAAGGTGTGAGCAAATTATCTGTAACTTAGAGAACCGGTAATTTCATTCCCAAAAGAAAAGAAAGAAAGTATACCTCTTTAGGTCAAGTTCTGCTTTTCCTGGAATGTTTCTTGAAAGTGACTGTATTCAAACAATTGAAAATCTGCCTGTGTAAGGATAAGTTATTGTGAACCTAGTTTTGCAACATGCTTGGCCTCATAGTATAAATGCTTTCAAATTGACCAAGGGGTAGTGTATGCTGTTCTGTTTGTTGCAATTTCTCCTGTTTTTTTCCAGATGTCAAAATTAACATTGAGTTTAATGGAGAAAATCATTAAAATAAAGTTCTAAATTCTTCAAGTATCTTTTCTATAATGTTTTTTTTTTTTGTAAAATAATCAGATAGGTATTAAGAAATTTCCAAGAAAATATTTTAGACAGATGGTTTTGAGCCAAATGTTAGTTTTTATACCAACCAAAATGCCCCATAATTCTGTATTTTTTAAACTATAACTTACTTTGATGTATTTTATTAGTAGTCTGATTGAAAAGATAACTTAAAATGACTTACTGTTCTTTTCAGGTTTATGTTATGCTTACGTTTATGTAAGTGACCTCTGCATCACAAGAGAATTAAATTATAGAACTCAACCCCGTCGTTTCATTAGTAAAGCCCGGTTGATAACAGTATGTTAGGGTAACATACATAATAGATGTAAATGAGGCCCCATAGTATGATTATAAGGGGCTTTAGACAAATGGATAAGCTCATTGAAAATCACTTGTACAAACGTCGTTCCCAATTTGTCATCATGGCTGCCTTAATATTGCTCAAACAGTTTGCAGTTCGATACGAGTTATTATTTCATGTTTTTCGGGTTTATCGAGAAATAATAGTGACTTATAGCTTGATATTTCATGGTTACGACTGGTGAAGAATACCTATTTAATATTTTCTAACTCTTCAATTAAAGGCGGAAACAGTAGTTTCCGCCCCGCGCTAGTTAACTCTGGCGCTTTACGTAATACTACAATGCGTAGTTATGGGGGGGGGGGGGATAAGGTACGCCATGGGGAATTTCCGAAAACAACTGTACTGGATTTTTTTTGGCATTCTCTAGATTTATAAATGGTATTTTGAAACAGTCAAAACACTAGTTTTGTCATGATTTCTTCAACACAATTCTTTGCGCGTAAAAAAGGCTCGTGCATGACGTACAAAGAGTATGACTAACCATGACATCATTTTCATTTTCTGGCATTAATCATTGGGTATATTTATACAAGAATAGACGTTTTATACGCTGCAAGTAAGTAGTAAATTAGCTAATCTGTACTCATTTAATGATTTTAAGTAATAAACCGACTGGTAGATAATTGTTATCATTTTTGACCGATCAAGTAAATGTCCGAAAGATTGTGATACGTGTGACGCTGTGCGATCAACCGGAAGATACACAATTTTTAGTCATCGCCACCTAGATTAGGATTGAAACCATGAACGAAGTCGGAATTTTATTTTTAAAAGTCCATAACTTTTTTATTACCTATGATGTACACTCGATGAAATAAATTTAGATCTTTCCTCTATTTATTAATTGAAAAGTCTTTTTTGTAGCTCACGAATAATTTTTCTGCTGAACCCAGGAATTATCACACAACCCTTATAATGGATAGCTCTGTGTGCTATCACTGGACTGCTGAAGCTCGGTTAACATTCTTCTTGATCTTTTATTACTCAATCCCGTCTAAAGAGCAAACACGGTTATTTTCAGCAAACTCGATACTGCATTGTGTGTAAATTAATAAAACGTTGATTAAGACGTAGTATTTGTTGAAAATAATTAAGTCTTTCATCGTAAAACATATGAGCTAAACTTTTTCCTCCTGCTTGAACGATCCACCGAAACTCGAAAAGACCTAGAAATAAGCTTGACTAAGCAAGCGGACACCATAGATTCAAGATCTGACTCTACGTTCCGTGTAGTCTAATCTTGGATTGATGCCTTCCGCAAAAAAGTTCTGTTTTCGGCAGCGGAACTAAACTGGTTAAAACATACCTCTATATCAACACGAATTTTGTTAAAATATCTGGTCACTGAGTTGAAAGAGTCGTATGCATAATTTTCACTGGAGCTGACTGAAAAAGAAAGAAAATGAACTCTTACAATTTTGATGATCGCAGACATTTTACCAACAGATTGAAGGGTTACAGGTAAAATATGATACAGGTATACGAAAAATATGATATAGGTATACGAATAATTAAGGTCGATGCAGTCTTCCTCCAGTAGTCTTTCTAAATGGTTTAATTTTTAACTCCAATTTCCTTTTTGGGGAGTGCCATAGGGCAATACACTTCATAGCCCTCATCTAGTACTGGTGAAACACATAATTATGTATAAGCATAGGCTTCTGAAACTCCATTGGTCTATCAAGAGAGAATGAAATTTTCATTAGCTGACACTGTTACTATAAATAGCACATTGGCGATTCCCTCTTTATCGTATATAGTAAGACAAGGTATGCAACGAAATCGAATAAAGTTTGACCCCCAATCCCTTTCAGAGAACATATTTACACGAAAACGGATAAATGAACATAGTTACCGGTGCAGATGGGTTCATAAATAATTTTTCTTTTGTACCCTGACCCTCGAAAGTTCCAAACGGCTCTTGCCATTAAGCAATAGCTCTCATCTGAAAAGATTTCAAAAGCCTCCACATTTTCCGGATCACACGATTTATAATACTGCAGCGAATAAAAATTATTTCTTTTTTTTCAAACATAGATCGAATTTTTGTATTGATGAAATAATTAAATTAATATTTCGTCTGATATAATTTATCTTTTCATCTAATCCATTATCACGATTTTCATCTTCCATTTCGCATATTTTCAAACGCGGTTTTACCGTTCATTGGTCAAAAAAAAATTGGCGCGTCTTTTGATAGCAAATTCACGTGCGTTAAAATTCGCTGCGTCATAATGAATTAAGTGACGTCAGCGCATGGCGATCCATGGCGATCCGAAATATACGGAAGCTTTTTAAATTTTTTGAGATGGGAGCTATTGCTTGATGGCAGAGCCATTTGGAACTCCCGAGGGTCAGAGTACAGAAGAAAAATCATTTGTGAACCCATATGCATCGGTAATTAGGTTTATTTTTTATATTTTCTGTTACATATGATCTCCGAAAGGGGACGACGGTCAGATTCTTTTTCGATTTCGTTGCACACCTTGTCTTACTACATACGATATAGAGGAGGTCGCCAATATTCTATTTATAGAAACGGTGTTAATGAAAATTTAAGTAGGCCTATATTCCGTGATATACAGGCGATGCACCAATGTGCTTTAATTGTTCGATGTTCGACCAAGGAAAATTTTAATGTTCTGTGATAGACCAATAGAGTTTCAAAGGCCTGTGGTATAAGTGAGCTTTTGTCGAGACATGACTAAAATAGTGTTAAAAAACAACAAACAGTAAACCCACCGATCTCTTATTAACTGGTCGCTTTCTGAACCAGACTTGCAGCTGTAGGCTTTCAGTTTACTGTCGCGAAACATGTACACTTGGTTTGTGAAACCAGTGTAGGAAAAGGAGAAAATCCAACAAATCAATCCTTTGGCGACAATGTTTACAAAATTCGTGTGCCGTCGTTGGAAATGCGTTAACTCCTCGACCCCTCTAAAGACGACAGTATTGAATTTCAAGAATGGCGATAAAGATTGGTAGTAACACGTTTATTGACTGCCTATACTTCCGGTTAAAATTTTCAGTACAACAAAAAGTTTTGTCCGGTCTACAAATGCATAAACTATCCTCTTGTTTTATTTTTAATCGCTCGCTAATAAAATGATATCGTTGGATAGGGGACATTATAACTCATTCAATGAAAACCTTTTTATGGAATTTGAATCTGTACTTCTGGTACAATAACGATGTAAGCTCGGTCATTGTAATTTGGCAAGTCACAACTGATTGGGCGAAGTGTTACTTATCAATATTGAGTGTGACCCCCATTAAGGATAGGGCACCCTAATGGGATTCGTGTAACATCGCCTTTAATCGCCAAAATCGTACAGATTCGGCTAAGACTCGGGTAATCTGTAATCTATCAGCGGATCAATTGGGATCTGTACGTTTTTTCGGTGAAAGACAGACGATGCAACACGGATCCCATTAGAGTGCCCTATCCTTAACTAAAATGAGTTCGGTGCTCCTTCGACGCATTGAGGCGACACGTCTATGCAGAAATCTGACTGGAAGTTGGTTCCATTCGACAGCAATGGCTTGCCGTAATTTTTGATCGTTGTACACGTTTGCCCTAATTTTGCGTTTCATGTAATCTCACATATGCTCGATCTTGTTCATATCCGGCGATAACGCGGGCCACGGTAACGCCTATACGTTATTTGTTACCAAGAAATTTTCCGTCACCCTTGCAGCATGGGGACTGGTGTTGTCCTATTGCAAGACAGTACTTGGATAGGTAGCAATAAATTGCAGCCAAATCGGCTGCAATACCTGATCGACGTCACGTTGCGCAGATTGTCCGCGACCGCGTCCTTGACCACATTCAAGGAAAACCAGTTGAGTTTTATCATGGTGGGTAAAACCTGCCAAAACCTTGACCCTTAGTCCAACCCGGCAGTTAATCTCAACGACACAGCAGTCTGTAAATCTCCCTCCTGAGCGTCAGTAGAAATGCTGACGTCGGTCGCCGGAGTCAACGTTGAGTTTACACTCATAAGAAAATAGAACTAAATGCCATTGATTCAACCTCCATCTACGATGACCAAAAGCCCATTGCACCCGCAAACACCTGTAATCGGGTTAATCGGGTTGTTAGGTACGGCTGTCGGCAACGTAACCCGACTGCCTTGAGACGCCAGCTAAAACTTGAAGACGCACGTTCGACGACGGACGACGGACGACACACAATGGACACAGCATGATCACAAAAGCACACTGTCGTGCTCATGTGAGCTAAAAAAAAAAAACTGCAAGACCTTGTGGTTAATAACCATAATGATTACTTATCATGAAAGATTATGATAAAACCGAAACTTATAACTGACAACCACTGACAACCAAGGTGCAATCAAAATTGACACAACGACACTCACGGTTAAAATGAATTTCATAAAAGAAGGTACACTGTTGACTTTAATATGACTAAAATTTACAGAAAGTGCATGTTCAAAATCATTTTATCTAAAAGATATTAGCGCCGCTCTGGGAAAAGGGGGATTTAATACATCTTCGCTATGCATTATACCAAGAAGGCCTTCACATAATTATGGATCTATAACAGCCATTTCGTCTGACAACCGTATTATTCATGAGGTGGACTAGTCCTTTGACAAGCAGAAAGTTGACAATTAGCACAAAGTTTCGACCAGACGGGCTGGCCTGGTCGATACTTTTTGCACATGCATTATACCCTCTTTTCACACAGTATGACTCATATAAAATGTACTGTCAACAATCAAGATAAGCCTCTAACAATTCCTCGTACCTGATATATATTCCTTGGGCGTGGATTCAGACAAACTGTCACAATATACTTTGGTGCTTGTATTACCGTATGGTGCTGGATAAAGCCAGTATTCGTCATCAGTGTAGCTTGGATCGCAGGTCTGGATGTCGCTACAACTTCTCACTTTAATTAATAAGAACGGTTTTGGAAAAAGTACTACATAGAGTACATAGTAAGGGGGAATATTGTACAGCGTATATGGTTGTGTGATATGAATAACTGATGCAAAGCAGTACTGGAAAAGGCATCGTGCTACATGTACATGGTGTGATTAAGACATCCGTAATCTATGTAGAACTGAAGAGGGTCCAAGTCAGCCAAAGTATCTAGAATATAATAGCATTGGGAATGTCGGCGTATTCAAATTTTCTGTCCACATCTCTCATGAGAACTGACGATCATTTGTAGAATATTTATAATGAAACCAATCGGTCAGAAAGATTCTGTGCCGAAAACGTCGAGATAGGTCCATCAAACCGATCATTTGCGACAAATGACGAGGGTTATGGAATTTGCCGATGTTAACAAACCTCTGTATAAGCAGCAATTTAATTTACATATACATGAAAAAAAAATCGGCTAAATTACACGTGTCGCACGTGGATGAAATCTCGCAGACGACAAAAAAAAAAGTTTTAACACAGTGTCAAATACGCTTCCAAATATGGTACGATGATGTATCTCAGGCGTGGAATACAAGCGTATAATTTTTTTATTTGAATGGTCAAAATGTTACGCTATAATATTCATCCGCCATTCTTGAAAACGAAGCTACCAGCCACTTTACCATTATTTGTTTTATTTTTACGAAGTAATTGCGAAATTATGTCTTTGAAAGTTACATGTATATAATAAAAGGAATATTATATTGTAGTAACTTTTATGGCGCTTGTATTTACTTCTTGGTGCGTAAGAACGTTTTTTTTCACGCTACTCGAATGAAATAGAGGTACCAGAAAAGTAACTGTAATATAATATTCCGTATTTAAAAATGAATAATCTTACCATATTCACAAGTAAATGAGGGCGTTGACCAACCAGAAAAAGAACACGTGATAGTATTGGTACCCTGTGGCATCTGTCCTGCAGGACAAACGTACCTACGGATGGAACCAATAGCATTTGAGCCGGTCGCTATAGTTGAACCATTCACCAAATTAAGTGGATCCATACAATCTGTTATGTAAAAAAGAAAACATCTTGCTCAAAAGTTTGACTATAATCAATTATGTATTCAGTCGATATTGATTCTAAACTTACAAAATGTGATTGCTGTTAAGTCTTCATTTTTCCACCAATATCATGAACTGCTGACACGAAGTTATATATCTCCCTGGCCTTTTCAAATGCATAATCGATGGAAATAAGTTATAAGGATAAATAAATAAAAAATATTTACACAGACTGGAATTTTGTGCAGATATGTTTTCAAAACGTGTTAGAAAATTGATTTATTCGCATAATGATGATTGTTATGGTGATGTTTATGAAGACAATGACGACTTAAAGACGATCGGTACAGTTTCAACTTTTTTTGAAAACATTCAGAATTTCATGAAACAACGTTTGGTGATAGTATATTATAACCTACGGGTAAAACACTTCTATTTCGGGGGAAAAACAACAACAACAAAGAAAAAGAACAAGAGTATTTTTTGAAGTTATTTTTTTTAGTTTTTATACATTCAGATTTTTCTTATTTTTTCTATATAAATAATATTTAGGTACTCAACCAAAAGAATCAGGCTTAAAACAAATAGGTCACCAGCCTTACTTTTTAAGAAAATACATTTTGAGTTTGTGGGTGGGGCACTAACTAATGAGTAAATGTAGGGTTTGTCAAAGACAAAGACATTATATGAAGCAAATTATCTCAATTTTTTCAATAATACAACAATGTTTACAAGAATCAAGTTCGTTGGTCACAATAAACCAATCCATAGCATATAAATGTAATACTGATGTTACCATTTAACCCATTACTAAACGACTAATTTTAGACTCTTCTAAATTTGACGCGTTGCAGACGCTATGCCAAAACTTGGTATTCATGTATCGCAGTTCTTTGATGGGTCAGAAATCATTGTGCGAAAAGGGATAACCTGGTAAAGGAGAAAGAGTTACAGCCCCTTGTTTTCTGCAAGTCTTTACCAAATGACATAATTTTGGACTAGACCAAACTGAAAGCATATGCATCTGAAAAAATGTTTTAATACGTTTGCTAGATAGAGCGCTAATAGTGGCATCTGTATCCGTATTTCCGCTGTTAGGTGACGTAGTAAGGTGATTCTCTTCGACTTTCAGTCCGATCTTCTGAAAGCGTTACCTTCGGATTCTTGCCTCACATATATTTGGCTTGATTCAAATACTTTTTTCTTCGTTTTGCTGACATAAAACGATCCGTTTAAGTTCTTGGTTTATCCATTCTGCAGACATTGACAAGTATGGCTAGATCAACTGTCTTAAGTGCTCACCGGTTTGAGTAAAAGGTGAGCGTGATAGTTACACGAAGCGTGATAATGGAAACTGTCGCGAACGTCGTTAATATTTCTTTTTTTTTTTGCATTCCTATGTTATCGATTCGAATCAAACAAAATGGTAGGTTTTCAATCGAGTGAAGATTTTTCAAACTGTCGAATTTCGAATATAAAAGAAGATACATGGTATATATTTCAAATCGAAAGATACATGGTATCTACATCTGATCAGAAGATGGTCACAATTACAAAACATACCGGTACTATAGCATTCGTGCGAGCCCCCACTAGCTACAGTGGCAAAACATCTGTCATTTCCGGTACATGGCTTTGTGAAACATGCGTCTGAATCTTGCTGAAATGGATTTATATCAAATCATCTCTGAACAAACAAAAAAAAGAAAAAAAAAGTAACAAAAATAATTCGAACTACACCCTTGTTTTTGTGGTACAAGAATAATAGAGTTATGGTGGATCTTACATGGGTATTTATGTCTTAACATTTTTATCAAACCAGTTGACTAACACGCGAAAAGGGGCATTCGGACATTTGCGTAAAGTGTCGTCCCGGATCAGCCTGCGCAGTCCGCGCAGGCTAATCCGAGACGACACTTTCCGATCGTGTGTGATTTTCTGCTTCACGCAAGTCTACTGTAGGACAAAATCTAATGTTGACGTAAAGTGCCGTCTCGGATTAGCCTGCGCGGACTACGCAGGCTGATCCGAGACGACACTTGACGCAAATGTCCGAAAGACTCTTTTCGCATGTTGCAGACCAATTATTATAACGTTCACGGGCCCATGTTTACAGATGGTGGTTCGGTTTGAAACGTGTACATGCACAAGGAGATAGCTCTGTGACAGGTATATCTAAAGTAGAATTAAAGAGTTTAACATAGGAGGTAGATTGAACTCTTTCCACAATTTTCTTGGCTTTAAATGACTTACGCTGCATTTCTTGTTTTCGTGAACTTCAAAACCAGAGTATTTTTCCGTATGTATACGTCTTAGGAACAACGACGTCATTTAACCGCAAAATAGCGCAGTCGTACAAATTCCTGCTCGTGCTTCATTTGGTTTTTTCGACCTCACGCGATCATAACTACAAAAATAACCGGAACTGGGACCCCAAAACCGATAATACACTACAGTATTATCGAAAAATAAGTCATGGGCTTAATACACTGCGGGAGCTGGTTTTATGTGGTAAATTTATTTTATTTTGTATCCTTTTTGACGGACTTGAATAGTAAGTTTTCCAAATGTGCTTGTTCTGACCGGAATCAAATAGACGTCAACATCAACAGTCACATACACTTGCGCTATACGTCCGTCTACTTTCACTTTTAGCCAATAAACCTCAATCCTCGCAAAGTCAGTACCATATGTACTAAACACCTGCAAACATAGGTACTGACCAGCTGAAAATCACGTCAAACTAGGCTGGTTTTTCTTGTATCTGTTATCCGACTGCGTCGTCCGTTTCCTAGTGGCGTGTCTGTTCATCGTCAACGGAACCCCTTAACAGACTGTTGCGGAATGTTCGTGACTATTCTAGTACTTTCGATGTTTTGTTCACAAACAAGATGTAAGCAGAATAGTCTGGAAGGAATATTAATTTTTGATAATTACTTTGTAATAAGTGAATGATTCTAATCGACAGTAAAGTAGTTACTTATCTATTTGTATGATAGGTCCATATCCTGGTCTCACAGAAAAATTAATGTTATCATTGCCATTATTCAGCATACATGTTTATTGGGAATTCCCCGGTGTTCTTCTCGAAAACACTTGCGGAAGTTTCCGGGTGTATTTGATTCTTCTGTTATGATATACATGTATATAAGGGCCCAAACACCAGAGAGATGGAGGCAGGAAAAAAGTTGTGAGGTTGACGTTTTCGACTGAATTTTGGAAAGGATCTAAGGATGAAGTATTCTACTTTGCATCACCGTTAACTCATCATATGCCGTCATCGTTGGATTCTCAGCTTTTTTGAGTTCTATTGAGACCAGGAATATCATGTGCTCTTCGTGCATTTCTCGGGTTCTGGATTAACGGATTTGTAATATTTTAGAACAGTTTGAATTGCTTAGACTCTGTGAAGTGTAAATAGAAACTTATATTATTATCTGTATTATAGATTACTGTGTTTTGAATTATTAAATTTTAAAACATATTGGAACTCTTCTATTCTTTTTTAATCTATTGCATCGTGATTTAAGCTGTAGCCATTCGGTATCCAAAATGCCGTAATAGTTTGTTGGGGGCTCGTCTGGGATACGAAAAATTGAAGAGTTTTATGGTATAACGGTATCTTAGTCCGTTTATAACAGCTGTTCTATTGTCAAAGTCGTGAATATTTATAATTTACATTTGTCATAGGATTCTTTTGTCAGTATTTCTTTCTTTTGTCGTTTCCTTTAAAACTGAAATAAAATGGCTTTAAGAGTAGAAAAAATCCTAGAAGATCCATCCATTAAAGAATTAAAAGCATAGAACTTATGGATTTAGCTGATGAGTTAGGCCTTTCAGTCAAAAGATCTTTTAAAAAACAGCAAATTTTAGATGACACAATTATTTATTTGGTAGAATATGAAAAAATTGAAGTAGATACTATGGAATATGTTTCAAAAGAAGATGTTTCGGACGCTTTTAAAATCAAAGAAATGATTTTGGCTCATCAATAAAGAAGAGAAAAAAGCGGAAAAGAAATTTCAATTAGAAACGGAAGAAAAGAAAACACAGACTGAAAGAAAATTTCAATGAGAAATAGAAGAAAAGAAAATACAGAGAGAGAGGGAGGGAGAGAGAGAGAGAGAGAGAGAGAGAGAGAGAGAGAGAGAGAGACACTAGTGATACAAAAGAAAAATGAAAGGAAGAGACTTAGAAGTTTGTGTTTTAATTGAAAAAGTTTTTTGATGTTTCAAAACACACTCGTTTTCTTCCAGCTTTTCAAGAAAAGGAGGTAGAAAGATATCTCCTTCTCTTTCAAAAAGTAGGAAAAGATCATAACTGGCCATTAGGCAAATACTCTATTTTACTTCAAAGTGTTTTAACACGAAAAGCATCAGCAGTTTATTTAGCTCTGAGTCCAGAACAGAGTTGTGATTATAACACTGTAAAAGAAACTATTCTTAGGGCCAATGAGTTAGTTTCGTAAGCTTACAGGCAGAAATTTAGAAATTTTAGAAGGGAAACTGACAAACACATGGTGAGTTTGCAAGAGAGAAAGAACGTTGTTTGATAGGTGGTGTATGAGTGAAAGGGTAGATTGAAATTTTGAAAATTTGAGGGAAATGATTTACTTGAAGAATTCAAAAATTGTGTTCATCCATCTATTAAAAATCACATTACAGAGCATAAAGAACACACGTTACCAACGGCATCAGAAACAGCTGATGAGTTCTTTCTCTCTCACAAACATGTTTTTCAGAAGAGTTCCCAAAGTTTGACTTTCAAAAAGGATAATCAAGAGAATATACTTCTCGTTTCAATCCGTCTGCTTCGGATGCTGAGAAGGAAAACGTTCTTGGTTCAAACAATCAAAACCAATCTGGTTTTTCTTCGCAGAAAATACTTTCTGTCTTTTGTGTTTATTGCAAAAACCAAGGACACCTAATTTCTGATTGCCAAGTTCTTAAAGCTAAGAAAGAGAAGAAACCTATGAGTGCTTTTACTTCAGACGAGTTTTCACCCACTGTAGACTATATGCCATCTGGGGTTTCTCCTTGACTTCAAGTGAAGGTCAAATCGAGTCAACCTATTTCCAATTAGGCTCTTTCTTATTCCTCTATGCCCAGAAGGGATATTGTACCCAATTGCGGGGATTCTGTACTCAGTGATGAGGATTCTTTATCCAACAATCTCAGGATTTACCAAAGTTAAGAATGTTTGTGTTTCATCTGACTTGTCACTTTCGGAAGTCTATGAAACTTTCATTTCGAAAGGTTTTATTTCTTTATTGAATGACGAAGCCAATGGAAAGAAATTCTGAGGGACACGGGTGTATCTCAATCATTATTATCAGCAGATACTCAGCCTTTTTCTGAGAAGTCCTCTTCTGGCGAGATTGTTTTACTTCAAGGTGTTGAATGTGGCCTAGTCAATGTTCCCCTCCATCATGTTAGTCTTAAGTCAGATTTAGTTTCTGGCCCTCTAACTGTGAGTGTTCGATCTTCTTTACACATTGATGGAGTTCATTTGTTATTAGGAAATGACCAAGCATGTGGAAAGGTTATTGCAAATCCAATCGTCACAGAAAAGCTGAAGGTGGACGAGGTCATCAGCCCAAATGAGGAAGAAATTTCCTACTTGTATCCTTAATATGCGATCACCGTGCTTTGACCCAAAAAGCCATTTTGTCTAAAACACCGTGTAATAAGAGTTTTTCAGAGTACAATCTGGCTGACACATTCTAATCTAAGATTTTTTATGATGAGGATGATAGTTTTCAAACTTCTCTGCCTCATTCTGAGACTTATCATCGGTATTCTGACTTACATGATACAGGATCTATTGACGTTTTGTCGTCACAAATTTCTCAAAAAGAAGTCTATGGAAGAAAATGGGTTTGTCTCCCTGAAATGGAATTTGATAGACTTAATGGGAATTTCCCTAGATTGCCTGAAAATGTTATTTCTGACAAAAGTCAGTTTTTTTTTCTCATCCTTCTAAGGATTCTTTGAAACCTTTGTCGTTACTGGTGGTAATAATTTCAGTGTATTCCACGCTTTTTACCTTCCTTCAGATATCCATTCTTCTAGTAGTGACCCTACTACTTTTACGCCTCACTTTGACTTACCTAAAGAGGATATTGGGTCCTCTATTTCACAAGATTTAGACCTACATTCTCACAAATTATGTGTTAATTCTTCCAGTGAGACTGCTCATGGACTTCAAGTTTCCTCTCCAGAGAATTTAACTATTAAATGAGAATAATTCTGGCGAGGCTTCGACGCAGAATACTGGCACCACCTCTTGGCTTTTTTTTGTGGTGCTACAGGAGGAATGGAGAGGGGTTCCCCAGCTCCAAATCGCCAGATTTATTCGAGTATGCAACGCCAGCGCAAGTCCTTATTTGCCGCTAAAGGGGGACATACTTGTTACTGAAAGGATATTTTGAACATTCTCATCTTCTATACATGACATTCGAGGCTATCACGACAAGGGACTTACGTCAATTTTATGTGACATTCAAAGAAATTGAAGTCATAAAAACTTTATGACTTTTTGTATAAGAACAGGGAATAGTATGCAGACACTTATCTTGCGAATAATGGAAAAATGGCTTTGACCCCTAGGTTATTTGACACAATGCCAGAACAATTATATTACCGGTAGTGCTATTAATCCAAAGGAAACATATTTATTCAAGTGATGAAATATATCTGATAAAATTGATAAAAACTGGATAATTGTTCGCTTTGGTAATCTTTTGTTACATGGTTTTCTGGTATTTCTTTACCTTTTTTGTTGAGTATATGATATATACAAACCGACCGGGCGATCCACCGTTTGAAATTGGATCTTGAACAGCAAACATGTCAGATGTTCAACAAAACATAGTTAATGGGTTTTAATTAAGAAGTTGAGTTTTAAGACTGAAGATGTGCAAGGGGAACGTTGCTAAATCATGTTTTCAAACATAACAATATAGCGAATTATTATATACCTATAAAAGATCTGAGTAAAGTTTGGGCGTTGTCCAACTCACAAATACAACTGGCCAGTACTTTTATCCGCATCAGTCTCGTAGCATGTGTAGAAGATATTCGTGTACATAGACTCCCTTTGTGTAGTAACGGTAAGGTCTTTCAGCCAAATCCCTAAAATGTTCGGCTCGCATGACGAAACACGTAAACCCCATGTTAGTGTACAAAATTTATGGATACTTCGACTGTCATCTACTTTTTTTAAAAATCGTTTACAGTTGTATATGTAGAACTTGATTTTGTCCGATATCAATGCCCATTACATATCCATGTGTGGTTTCGTATGGGTATTTTCAAATGCTACATTCCTGAACATCAGCATCACGATTAATAACTACAGACTTTACTCGCCTCCAGCGTGAAAACGAAAAACAACTGATCTGTTCTTAACAGTGAAAAGCAATCACTGACTACATTTTCAGTCTTTCAGACATAGTTTATAAGTCACAGATTTTTTTTGTAACTGCTTGAGGACAAGCAGCCGCCATTTTTAAATGCAGAGATTGATCTATGCAGATTCATGGGGTCCGTGGTTGTGAGGCAGAACATCGGCCTCGTAACTATAAAGCCCCGAGTTCGATTTCCGGAAGCGAGTGTCAACTTTAGGACTTTTCACAGGCCCACACACTCGGCTCGAGTACAGGTGTAGATTCCAGGAAGCAGAATCGAGAGAGATTAATATAAGTTGCCAGAACTTGTTTTTCAATCGATGTATAGTAAATACATGTATGTGTAAACTATGTATGTTCATCCGATGGCTGTTCGATGAATTCGTGGAATTTTGTGGATAAAACCGTATTTCTTGATATTAAAAAAAAAAAGTAATCGAATGAGCATAAAATAAAAGTTAAAATATGCTTATCTATAGCAACACAAGTACTGCACATTGCCGGGCTTCAATTTACTCCCGATTTTAAATATGAAAATTCAGAATTGTGTAAAATTGGCGACAACCGTGCAAACAATAAATTTACATCATATCATTTCCTGTAGACATTATCGCTGTGGCACTTCCGGTTACTGTAATAACATGGTTTTTGTCTCGACAGTGCCAGGTAATTTTTGAAGCAACGACGTCTTCAATAATGTTGAATTACGTGCAGTTATCAAATTTTTGTATTTAACTTGGTAAAACAACAAAACAGATTATATAAATGAGTTAGGAGTCGACGCCTTCAAGTTTCTGTAGTTTTTCATTTGTCTACAAGTGGTATGATTTTTTGGTTATTTGTACTGATTTTGTAAATGTTTCTGTACAGTTATAATGGTATAAATTTATACAAGAAAACAAATATTACAACAGTCTGCATTTCTGGTGGTCAGATCATGTCGAGCTCCGTGTGTAAAGAGGTGCGCATCGGATTCGACCTTACATGTATATACCTGACTGATCTGAAATTACAAGATTAGAAATTACGCTCTTCCAGGTGTTCGTAACAATGTCCACATCTTTATAATATTTCATGGGGTTTTCGTAAAGGACGGAGTCGCATCTCACAAGTTCTATGCATTTATCGCTATTATGTTGTCCTTTTTTTTTTGTTTGAAATTTTGTTCGATGACAAGCCCATCGCCGTGTAGTGGAAAATAATTCGGTGGATGAAAGCAGCGAGTGTCGAAGGCATGACAGGGGGGAAGCATGAGAGGGGATTTTTCCTCCTCTGGTAAGGGGGATTCGGGAGGCTTTTGGCATACTCGGCCAGAAAGTGGCCAGGTGCTCGCCAGACCTACCGGACCAGCTACGACGACCTTGGATGGTCCGTTGTGCACAATCAAAAAGAATGCCGAAATGTAGTGAACTTTTTTGTCGCAATCGGGCCGTCGCATTGACCGGAAAACGAAGTCGGGTGATGGACACATTGAAAATCAGCAGCGCTGGCTTGTCAGTCCACGGGACGGAATTACTTCTTAAGGTGCAACAAACTCTTCTTAAGGGCAACTCCAAATGCAATTTAATCTCTGTTAACTTGTTAGCTAACCGACGCAGATTTTCCTTGTCCCATCCTGTTCCATCTAGCACATTTTTAAGCATGTATAACAAATGATGAGAATTTATCTTTCAGTCATCCGTGCCATTACTAAATAACAGAATAGTGCTCCACAAATCCGCTTATCAGGACTTTGAGTCCTTGCTACTGTCTAATGCCAATGACGTATATTAAAGACACACTAGCGACCAAAAGTTAACAACTGGCTGATGTCAAAATGCAAATTTGATTCATATCATTTTAACTCTTTACAAAACGACAAAATTTTAGACTTGTCCAAATTCAAAGCATTTGCAGACGACAAAATAAACATGACTCAAAAATTGAAATTTGTTTTTGAAAGGGTAGAAAACATGGTGGGAAAAGGAAAAAAATGCTGGTTACCAGCATTTTTTCCTTTTCCCAACATGTTTTCTATAGTCCTTTTTCTCAAGGTCGTTAAAAGTCGAGATCATGTGGGAAAGGGTTAAAGAATCAATTTGATTAAGATTCTACTGCTCCAGTCGCTGAGGAAAAAAATGAATGGTAAAACTGGAACTAAAGTTGGCAACTTGATCCCTAATTATTTACTTTTTTGCGGCTAGTGGGGCCTTAAGCTATTCCTAGAGCAGAGCAAATTCCCAGTGGCAAATACCGGAAAAATACGAGGTGCGCTCGTATGTCCGTAAAGTTCGTGGACAATGCCGCACATTTTCTCACATGTCGGCTGCGAAAAGTTTGCTCTTTATGATGATAAAAGTTTCCTGCGCCTATTTTGTAGCTTTTTAGCAATGTCAACGAACTTTAAGGACATAACTCGTACAATATGATAAGTCAAATATTTGATTAAAATAGGAATGGAAACATCGAATAGATTCTACAGCGAAAAAAAGAAAAGAAGAAGCTTTAACTTACCGTAGGCCATAACGCTATATCGATATAAACAAACGTGTTGTTAGCGTGAAAATGTGACAGTTCCACCTCGGCTTTAGTGGCAGCATTTAACTGACATATTTTAGGAACACGCGCAAAATTTATAGATTTGCAGCTCGTCAGCTGTATACAAAGTAGAGCACACTTATTTAACACTAAGTCATCGCCAGACAGTTCTACAATCATGTGTCCGTCGAGACGTGAGCCGATATTCGCTTGTTCAACTTGATAGACTGCTTTGTTTGGTTGGGAACTACCGCTCACAATGAACACCAACCATATGTGTACAATCAAACTTAGTAACATATTTGTAATTAGGTTTCGCAGCCAACTAAATTAACTTTAAACTCTCGTCTCTTAATTCGAGTCCACAACACCTAAACCCAATTGTTCACACCGAATGATCCAGAGAATCGAATAACACAACAATTAAATTGAGATAAGCTAGAACTGTTTTTAGACAAAAGTAAAAACGCAACCAAAATATAAACTGCGTTAAACGTACAAATACACATATTTATAGTCTTGTACAGGAAGTATTAATTAGCATTTCTGAATCTTTGGAAGAGAAGTCAGATCTGTATCATTCCGTTGTCAGTTTTGGATAAGGAAAAGACTGTCAGAATTGACCTGGCAGGGCGGAGCTATGTTACAGTTCCCTGCATTTCAGATTGAGGTAAAGTAGGTTATTTGGAAATCATCGTGAGTAGCCATATTTGGCTATTAATCGATAAATACAGTATTGGATAATGTACCGTTATGATGCATGTGTTTACGTAGTTTAACGACAAAGAATTCCGAACTGGCTGGAGGCTACTAGAATGAAAAATAAACTGGTCGACTTATGTCAAAGGTTAGCCACGCCCTGCCAGATCAATTATTAAAGCCCATTATATCCTCCTCTCAAGCAAGTTATTCGAATCAAGCGATAAATTTGAATTATCGCATGGTTGAAATATGGTCGAAATATCAACTTTTATTCATTTAATTACCTAATCTTTCATTTGATTATTCATTTATTTATCTTAATAATGTTGCAATAATTGTCAACTTTATAGACGTTTTTCTAACGACAGAACCGTTTTTTCCTGTTTAACCCCCCTTTTTTTATTATATTCCTCATTTACATATTGGTGTCACAGGTTAAGCCCTTAAAGTATATATTTCTCTTAACAATATCAAAACCGAATTAAAAAAAAAAACAGCTGATTACTGAATTGAAACAAATATTTCATTAAACGACTTCAGTATTTCAATTATGGTATAATTGCTTGGCCGTCGATATTACAACTGATTCAACTCATTTCCCTGATGACAGAATATTGTATAAATGGTCGATTACATTATGAAAGCAAAGAATTTAAGGAAAAATTATGTCGATAATGTTCTAACGGAGAAAAGCAATTTATTCATTTCGTCTGATATCATTTTTTAAATCTTTTTATGCATAGACTTTTTTCTCTTGATATTTTATAGTGTTGTTATGGTCACAAAGCAAGGTAATCTCTTCATTAACTTATGCAAACGTATTGACTTGGCGTTCTGCAAGGCGCTGTCTAGTTATTATTGTGATATTTCGGTTTTTCTGCTTTATTTGAGTTTTGTTTATTTACTTTCAAATTTTCCGTGTCAATTTTTTTGTATTTATATAAATGGCTAAATGCATGTTCCTGTAGATTGCTAATAAGGCATATTTAGGCATGAGCCATGCTCTTGCCAAAAAAGATTTTATGCATATTCGCGATGCAATGTACCAGGCAAGACATCATATATACTGAACCAAAAAAGAAACTTCCCCTGTGTTTAAGTGCAAATGCAATGTTATTAAAAAAAATCAAAATATCAGATGACCTACATATATTCGGGCGAACGATTATGTGTCCGATAAAACAAATTTTAACTCGATTGAAAGCATTTTGCAGAAGAAACCCGCTGAAAGCGATTTTCACGTGCATGCATGGACCAGTATAATTCGTGTAAATTTTTTGAAACCTTTCAGTCTAATTTTATAGACTTTCATGTCAATACGAAAAAGATGTTGAAAAAAATTAAATTCTTTTTAGTTTTCTTTATTTTTGATATGCCTAGAATTCCGCAAAATTTACGCGAATGTGCCATTGGCATGCTGAATGCTGGTATGACGATGAATGCTGTTGCTATGAATATTGGATGTTCTACTCGTGCTATTCGACACCTAAGGCAACGTTTTCAAGCAACAGGGCGTACTGAAGATCGACCACGTAGTGGACGTCCTCGCGTCACGACGCGCGGCCAAGACTGCTATATTCGGAACACCCACCTGCGCAATCGCTTCCAAACTGCCACAGCCACTGCTGCTAACACCCCTGGTACACATAAAAACCGTTTATCTGCCCAAACTGTGCACAATCGCTTGCGCGAGGGTGGGCTACGTGCACGTCGTCCATACGTTGGTTGTGTTTTGACGCGACGTCACCGCGTAAATCGTGTTAATTGGGCACATACACACCAACGCTGGCTTAGACAACAATGGAATAGCGTTCTTTTCTCTGACGAGTCCAGGTTTTTCATTCATCGAGGTGATGGCAGGGTTCGAGTATACCGTAGGAGAAATGAACGTTATGCCGACTGTTGCGTACTTGAACGAGATCGTTTTGGGGGTGAGGGTTCTGTCTTGGTCTGGGCGGGCATTGCACATGGCTTTCGCACTAATCTCGTCGTTATCGAAGGGAATTTGAATGCCCAACGCTACCGAGATGAAATTCTTGCGAGGCACGTTATCCCACTGTTTCAAAATAATGCCAATATCACTCTTTTTCAGCATGATAATGCCACAAGCCATATAGCTAGGGACAATGTGAATTTCCTCAGGACGAATAACATTGCATTTATTAATGACTGGCCTGCCAAAAGCCCTGATCTGAATCCCATTGAACACCTTTGGGATAATTTGGACCAGCGTGTTAGACGTCGCCCTATTCCACCGTCAAACATCATTCAGCTAAGACAAGCCTTAATTCAGGAATGGAACAACATTCCACAAGCCGAAATCAATACACTTATCCGTTCTATGCGCAAACGATGCCAGGCAGTCCTTCATGCTGAAGGTGGTCATACCCGGTATTAATTTGTGATTTTGGTGAGCGACCCCTTCCGCATTTTAACTACCATTTCACTACTTTTGGATAAACCCTCAGCAATAATTTCTTTCACACAAAGTCGCAATAAAATACTCTTTCAATGCATATAAATCTAGTTTAATCCTGATTTTCATATTTGTGTATATCTGCACTTAAACACAGGGGAAGTTTCTTTTTTGGTTCAGTATAGATCTAATTATAAATCCATTAAAAAAAAAAGACTGAATCACGAGGTAGACTGGTCCTTTGACATGCAGAGAATTAAACTATAGCAAAATGATCCGACCCAGATCAGCCTGCACTGACTGCATAGGCTGACCTGGTTCCATACTTTTTGCAAATGTATTAAACCTTCTTTTTCTCAGAGCACGGATGATATATTTGATAAGAAATAATACCGCTAGGACTTGAATCTGATCACAATCATACAAAGCTGGTAAACACTTAGATGGAAAAAAAAAAAAAGGAAAAAAACAGTATAACTAATACTTGTACCAGCATTTTGGTTTTTGTTTGTTTGCCCGTTTGACTGAACAGGAATTTCGCCACTTTGTAAGGTATATTACCTGTAACACTTCAGTTTAACTATCTTTGACTTGATACTAGATCTCAAGGGGATTTTGTGGTACCCTACCCAAGATTCCTCCTATTTTACCAGCACTGTGGGATCAAATTAAGATTTTCCATTTAAAGATACGGTGCCATTACCCCATTTAACCCTTTCCCATACAATCCAGACTTTATACGACCATGATAAAGAAAGCTTTTCGAAACATTGTGGGAAAGGAGAAAACGCTGGTAACCAGCATTTTCTCCTTTTCCCACAATGTTTTCTACCTATTAGTGAACAAATACTATCAACTGAAAAACATTTGAATTGTTGCTATAAATTTCTTCAATATGGACGAGTCTCAAATTTTGCCATGTGTTAAAGGGTTAACAGAACTTATGGGTATGATCCGGTGATCAAATCCCCCATCTGCATTACGATAAGTGATATGCACATACGCCTCACATTTCTTTCCTAGATTTACACTGCTGTATTCCTCATAATAAATGAAGACTCCATTTACAAAAAGATAACAATAGTCACAAAATCCGTCAACGTTACGTCAGCTTCATTTTTCACATAAAAGTCAGTGTCGGGTAGGACCACCTCGATTAACACAGCCTGTAACACACCGACATCTCATGCTGCCAATGAGACTTCTTGTAGTGTTCTGTTGGGATCTGTTTTCTCTTGGAATGCGTCTGCGGGCCCAATCAACGTCTCTGCAGGCGAGTAAGGCATTCTGTTATGGAGGAGTATTGAATCACATTGGTGGTTAAATAGATTTGCATGTGTGTCAAGATAGCACTATCGAGATAGATTCTTGGTTTCATTACGTTGTCCTTTGGCTCTTAGATCTGTACGCGCCCATCTGCATCTTCCATGATAATAATGCAGGGCCTTTACATACACTTGCATCTTCAGGATCAAAATATTTGACATCTAACATTTATATTGCAAACATACAAATCATTTCAATGACAGGAACAATGTCCTCTGAACCAGCCTATGGATTTTAATGAATATGTGCATTAATATTGAATAAACAGCTTAACAGACCAGAAAAAATAAATAGATTATATTAGCAGAAAACACAGTAAATATTGCCCAAACGGTGGTGTTTTTAAAGAATAGACATATGAAACTGTGGAAAGGTGAGGAAAACGAAGGTAACGATCGTTTTCTTCCTTTCTTTCAATGTTTTCAAAATTCTTCTTAATCAACAACATAAATAGACGGGATTTGTTGGATAAGGGTTTTTTATTCATGAGAGGAATGGCAGACAATAAACTTTTACACTGCTGATCACAAGATATTGACATTTAAACATGCCAAGAGAGACCTTAGTGTTACAATTTCAAGTTTTTTTTTTTTTTAATCGGAATAATGAATAAAGTACTTTTACGGCCAAGATTTAAGATCAGACTATGTTCTGTATAGTCTAATCTTGATCTACACAGTCTGCAAATACAAATGAGCTATCCTTTGTGAAAAGGGAACTTAATGCATCTGCGAAAAGTATCGACCAAGGGCAGCCTGCGCGTTTCATGCAGGCTAACTTATGCCGAAACTTTTCGCTAATGGTCAATCTTCTGTATGTCCAAGGACTACCTTATGATAAAGTCAGTTATTTAAAAAAAAAAAAGAAGAAAAATGCTGTTGTGGATCCATAAGTATGTACTGGCTTGCTTGGTAACATTGTAACATAGATCACGGAGATGCATTAAGCCCCCTTTTGCAAGAGCATGGCTCAAATAAACTTTGCTCAAGCAAGCCTGAGAATCTATTCGTCCTTAGTGTCATTGATAAGTATGCAATATATTGCTCAATTAAAAAAATCAGGCAAAACCACGCTGTTAAAATGCGTGTAAAACTTTGTTAGCCCCTGCAATTGACAACTTTGAAAACATTATGGCAAAAAGGACAACTGGTTGCATCATCCATGATTATGTAGTTAACCCTTTACCAAATAATTTTGAGCTTTATAAATCTAAAGGAAGACTGCTTTTGAAAATATTCTGAGAACGAAAAAAATGACGGCAAACTTTCAAAGGATAGAAAACATTCTAGGAAAAGGAGAAAATGCTGGCAGACAGCATTTTCTCCTTTACCAGAATGTTTTCTATCCTTTTAAAAACACATTTCATGTATTGAGTAACAATTGATTTGTCGTCTGCAAATACTTCTTATCTGTGCAAGGCTAACATTTTGTCGTTTGGCACAGAGTTATTGTCCATTTGGTTTGTATAAAAACTAACGATTTGATCAAATGCATTCAAACGGAACAACTTCCTCATAATTTCTTTGTTGCAATGTTTGTTATTTACAAAAATCATGCAGAAATCTAATTTTTCACAACTTTTCATTTTCAATTTCATGCTTTTGACTATTTTACTCTGTAGTAATATTATAGCATTTTTTGGTCTTAGCCACAGAGGAGAGTGGGACAGTTGGAGAACAGCAATAAACAATAACAAATCATAGTAAAACCATGTGTTTTTTTGTAGTAATTTCATTCATAATTAGATTCAGTAGTGACTTTATGTACACAACTAGCACTATAACATCACAAACAAACATGTTAATCTCATGTTTTACAATAATCACCCTTAAGGCCATAGAACTTGAATGATTTGAGTATAGACCTTTACAAATTCTTCTACCATTAAACAGATAGCAATTTTATCAATCTGCCAAGTTTATCAATCTGCCCAACCGAAAAGATGTGATACAGACTATCCGTAATTTAGGGAATCGATAATATCATTCCCAAAAGAAAAGAAAGAAGGCATACCTCTTCAGGTCAATTTCTGTTTTTCCAGCAATGTTTCTTGAAAGTTGTCGTCTTCAAAAAACTGATAAAGTGTCTGGGTACCTTATTGTGAACCTAGTTTTTCAATATGCTTGGCCTCATAGGTGAATGCTTTTAAATTTACCATGGGATAGTATGCTGGTCTATTTCTTGCACTCTCTCCAACTTTTTCAAATGTCATAAATATTGAGTTCAATGGACAAAATCATTAAAATACAGTTTTAAATATTTCAAGTATTTTTTCTCTCGTGGTTTTTGTAAAATAATCAGATAGGTATAAAGAAATTTCCCCCAAAATGTTTTAGATAGATGGTTTTGAGCCAAATGTTACTTTTTATATCAACCAAATGGACTATAGGACATTGGAGAAGTAATCGAGAAAGTTTTGGGCAATCTTCGCTCGCATCCTCTCAAGGATCATTTATAGAAGGGTTATATCTGTGGCAGACCTGAGGTCGAATACTTTCAAATACAAATACTATGCAACTTACGGACACAAATACAAATACTTTATATGAACTTATATGTATCTGAATATGAATGCAAATAGTTTGTAATTTCAGACTACAGAATATATACTTATCAGTATTATTATTATTTTTTTTAATGTATTTGAATAAGAATACAAATACTTTGCAATTGTACACTTATTCTCTTTAATACTTTTGAATACGTTGAATAAAATGGCATATTTAGTTCAGTAAGTGTCTATGGTTGTAGCTATAAAGCAACGGGGAAATAAAACACAGTAATTATTCTGTCTGTCTGTCCGTCCCTCTGTTCTTCCATCCTTCGATCCGTCCATCCACCCATCCATCCATCCATCCATCCATCCACCCATTTTTAATTTGTTCCTCTTTGTTCCATACTGATCCTATTTAAATAGAAAAACGTATATGTTGAATTATTCTCTACTCATATCATATTCTTCGAAGACTGACCTGTCTGCTATAACACATCACTATCCTGTACAGGGTAAACATTAATACGCGGTGGGCATAACTCAAATCTCTGCCGCAAAAAAGTAGCAAGCAGGAAATAGCTATAGATGATACGTCTGTGGATAAAGCAGGGCTGCTTTTTAGCTCCAAATTGATTTAAAATATAATAAGTGCAACCGGTAAAAATTCTTTTTAAAGAATACTATTTTTGTCGCAAATGTTTGTATACAAAGTCCAAAAATAGCTTCAGGGAAAAAAAAAACTTCATTTGAAACAATATCATGTGCATGCATAATCAAATAGATTCTTAAAGTAGCCTGCAGGTCTGCAGGTAATTTTGTAAGAAATTTCAAAAATTATTTTCATATTACATACGAGGGTCGTTCATTAAATTGTGTCATTAATCAATAGGCCTCCTGACCACATGACCATATTTATCATGCACAAAAATAACGGTATTTTCACAAGCAAGTCGTTTTGTACACTGGCACGAAATTTTGTTTTGAAAGGTTCATTCTTTCAAAAGTTATTGAAAGTTAAAGTAGGTGCAGTCTTACATACCGGCTCCTTTGTTTGGACCAGGTCTATCTTTTTCAGAACGACCCGTCTTAACAATAGAATGCACGAGCGCAGGTCTATCTATGCACGTGCACAGGTTGTTCCGTAGATAGAAAACCTGCCCACGTGCGGGAAAGACCTGCTCCCGAGCGAGAAAGGCCTGTCCACGTGCAATTGACGGACCTTGGGTCGTACAGACAGGGTCGTGAAGGACATTGGTACTCGCGCGATATTGATTTTCAGGAATTTGTTAAATAACAGGAAGAATCTTGCAAATATGCTTCTTTCTGGTAAGACAGATTTTAATCTTGATTTTTATTGGTGACTAACTCAGCAATTCTTTGATAATTTCTTTCAAAGCGATCATTGAAAAATCTATCCCCTCCTATTTACAAAATGTGCTGTTACATTAAGGCCAACATTTAAAACATTGTTGATAAAGTGCTTTTTCCTTAAATTCTGTTGTTACATACATGTAATTTATTCATACCTAAACCCAACTTATTTTTTCGTATTTTTCTAGTTTTCATATAAGTTAAATAGCAAAAGTGAGAAAAGGTTAATGACGGACGCATGTTCTAAAACATATCTACAATATTATTGTATTTTGGTTCTAATGCACCCTATTTCCTATGAGACCGACTGTTGATTTGTCCGTATTAGCACAGTTTAGCCTCTGTAGCGAAAAAATTCCTCTTTTTTTTCTTATTGTGAGACAGCAAAACTAACATAGGAGCACTTTCCTTTAATGGCTGACTCGGCATAGCTAGCCTCAAGAAATCAAACTAAATGCAAATTGAGGGGCCCGATCATTCCCGTAGTCGAATGATCAGAATCCCTTTGAGACCAGCTGTCCTAAGCTCGATCCCAAGGTCCCGGGTTTGAGCCTCGCTGGAAGTGCCGCCGTGATATGACTGAAATGATGTTGAAAGCGATGTAAAACACCATCCAGTCAATTAAGCAATCAATGAAAACTGACCGACGACCCTACAGAACTGGGTGAATTAGTGTAAACGGACTGACGGTAGAATTAAAAACACGAGAGCGTTAACGGCAAAAGCTGAAATCAATGAATATTTCAATCAATTCGAACATATTCTGAGCAATGAACTCACTCGTGCAACATCAACAAAGCTACCCAAGTAAAAAAATCCAAAGGTTAATATCACGAGGTGTCATTTTCAAGCCACGATTCATTAATGTTCAAGTGAGAAGGTAAAACTGTTAAATAAATAAGAAAAAATACCCAAAAACCATAAAACATGTTATACCCTTCTTTTTTCATCGAACAGGTCCATACTTTTTCACATGATCGTTAAGTCGTCTTCTTAATACTGATGGTGACCGGTATGTAAGTCGGAGATCGACCTCGTACATCGGTCTTTCCGTATAAGAACGACCAGGGCACGAGCTTCACAAAACACCTCGAGCGCTTCGCTCTGTCGGTGTTTCGTGAAGCTCGTGCCCAGGTCGTTCTTACACGGAAAGACCTCGTACTCAGTCAATATCCTATACATACACACTGGCTATATTACTGAATGTAAAATGAACCCAAAAGCAAAGCTTGAAATAAGGGCGTATATTAAAAGTCGCGTTAGTCTAAGTATTTCAGCTTCACAAATATTTAGTGAATTATGTCAGATACATGGGGCTTCTGCGGTATCAAAACGGTCGGTTTTCAGATGGTATAAAAAATTTAAATATGGTAGAAACTTACTTAAAAGATGCGGCTCTCCCCCCCCCCCCCCCCCGTCAATTCAAAACTGCAGATTTAATTGATTTAATTAAGAAGGATGCCAGGCTTACAGTGAAAGAAATAGCTAAGAGAGTTGCCATTCTATCCTTTTTTTATGAAACTATAATCATTTTTATATGTTCATGGCAAATGTTGCCTCTGATGGCTGGAAGATTGCACAGAGTACGACGGACAGAAAATGCATTGCATGTATTGGAGGCCTTCCAAGCAATCGCTGTTGTCGTTCTCGGTTTTAAATGAAGACAAATCCCTTGTGTTTTTCTATCCCTTACACCATAAATATTGGTAATTTATCTAAGGTTACTCAGCTGAGCATTTCTAAACACGTTCAAGTTTTGACAGCGTTTTTTCTCTCAAATTGTAAGGATGTATCTTTAAGCTGTTGAGTTAGAATCCCATTTACGCTTTTTAATACTTTTACAATGATGGATATTTCAGATATATCGCGGCGGCCAATACACTTATCCATGCTTTCCTGGAGTCTCTTTTACCAGTACTTCGCACAATATTCTTTCCAAGCCATTGGCGTTATTGTTTAAACTCTTTAGCTAACAATGCCGTATTCTAACGATCTTGAAGGAAAAGGTTTTTTTATGAATTGTATGGGAAAAGAGGAAGATGTTGATAATCAGCACTATTCCTTGTTCCACATATTTTATACTCGTCCTCAGAAAATAATATCATTGAATCACATCAATTGAGTCGTCTGCAAACGGTTTTACTTTGGATGAGTACCAAATCTTTGTCGTTTTGTAAAGGGTTGGTTTTTTTTTTCTGTTACATTAGCAATATAATTCTTCATCGACTTACATCTTTGAAGTTGACGACAGAAAAGATCTATGACAATTTGAAAGTAGAGAAAGACAATCACTAAAATAAGACATCAAGTCTTAACCTCTTGTCTGATCTTGAATCAACATTGTCCGCTACTTTTTTTACGAATTCTGTCACAACACCAGTATTGAAACATCAATTGTTTATTCTTGTATGAAAGTAACCATTTTATTTAACTCGGCGCCCAATGGGTTGCTCGAGTCTTACGGTGGAGTATCTTACCAATTTAGCGTTGGTTTTATGTGGATATATTCAGTGTTTACAATGAGTTCTCACGTGATAAGTTGAAAGGCCATCCTTGTAGAAGAAAAGATATCAGAAAAGAAATTGGTCCGTATTCACCAACCATTCTAAAAAGCAGTTTTAGTCTTACTCTTTAAAAATCTAGATCTGATCATTACACTGCAAAGAAATTTCTCACAATCTGATTCGAAAACATGCTCCGACCAAACTATTTTGAAGTTTATGAGCAAAATCCACGGAAAAACAGTTTCCCTGTCAGAAGCCCCATATATAATCGACTACACTTTGAACGCAAAATCCAAGATGGCGGCCTCGATAAAAATCCTGGCAACTAGGTGAGGATAAGATCTGGGATAACTCAACCGACACCTTCACCAATCAGCCACAGTCTCACGGAACTTCACTAAATAAATGAACAGGATTATGTCATTTCACCCCTATATTGGTGCAAATATAAAAAAAAAACATAGACTGTATAGGTTCAAGCTTAGACCTCATATTCTGCACAGTCTGAACTTAGATTATCATTCACAGTTTCGAAAAAAAAAAAAATTGTTACATTTAACTATAAAAAATGGACTAATACTTAATAATTTCAAGTTCATTTTATGAGTATCACATAAAACATAAGAGACCTACTTGTAATAAGCAAACTCACATTCTTGGGTCCATTACTATTCAGTCAAAAAATGCAGGTGTGAATAAGTACAATGTAAAAAGTGGACTTAAGTCTCACATAATATTTAAAGTTAAAGTGTGATGGGATTTTGACATTTTGACAGTGATTATGTAAGTTTTATTCATTTACATATAGTTGTGGATTCCTTTTTGAAGTTTTGAGCCACGTCTTTGTGAATTTGAGCCATATTACATAATTGAACCACTGCAGGGACATGTGCAAAAAAAAACCCCATGATGTAGCATGATGAGATACTTGAAATTCAATATTAAAGACGATCGCTACAGTTTCACCATTTTTTGAAAACATTCAGAATTTCATGAAACTTTGTTTGGTTATAGTATATTATCCGATCTTCAAAAATAGGAGATAAAAAAGGGGGTCAACAGCTTTGGGAAAATTCTATGAATATTTCTTTTAGTACACCCTGAATTGCGGCAGTTCAGGATGAAATTTCACCCATCAAACTAAGTTTATTTATCTATTTTTAAATGACAACAATAAGCAAATTTTTATGTCATTGTATTGGTGAAACATCAAATTTAATAGAAAAAAAATTTTTAGAGTATACTGAGTATCAATCTTTTAAAAAAAAATACCCTTGACTTATGGCTAAAACACCTTTATTTTGGAAAAAAAAACCCAAAAAAAAAACCAAAGAGTATCCCTTTAAAGTTAATTTTTTTCAATGTTCTAACATTCAGATTTTTTATATTTTTTCTGTATATAATATTCAGGTACTAACCTAAAAGAATCGGGCTTAAAACAAATAGGTCACCAGCCTTATTTTTTAAGAAAATACAATTTAAGTTTGTGGGTGGGGTAATAACTAATGAGTAAATGTAGGGTTTGTCAAAGAAAAAGACATTATATGAAGTAAATTATCTCAATTTTTTTCAACAATTCAACAATGTTTATAAGAATCAGGTTTGTTTGTCATAATAAACCAATCCATAGCATATAAATGTAATACTGATGTTAGCATTTAACCCATTACTAAACGACTAATTCTAGACTTTTCTAAATTTGACGCGTTTGCAGACGCTAAAACCATAACCTGGTATTTATGTATCACAGTCCTTTGATGGGTCAGAAATCATTGTGCGAAAAGGAGACATCAGTCAGTAGGAGCAATTTCTCCTTTTCACATCAATGTTTTCTAATGTTGTTGGCTGCAGATTCATCAAGATAAGGGATAACCCGATAAAGGAGAAAGAGTTACAGCTCCTTTTTTTCTGCAAGTCTTTACCAAGTGACATAATTTTGGAATAGACAAAACTGAAAGCATCTGCATCTGAAAGGATGTTTTAGCTCGACGATACGTCTGCAAAATACAGCGCTAGTAGCAAATGTCCATATTTTCGTTGTTAGGTGACGTAGTTAGGTGATTCACTTTGACTTTCAGTCCGATCTTTTGAATAGTTAATTTCGGATTCTTGCCTCTCATGTAATTTTTTGGCCTGATTCAAATACTTTTTTCTTCGTTTTGCTGACATGAAACGGCCCGTTTTAGTTCTTGGTTTATCCATTCTGAAGACAATAACAAGTGTGGCAGGATCAACTGTGTTAGGTGCTCACCGTTTCGAGTAAAAACGTAAGCGTGATAGTTACACGAAGCGTGATAATGGAAACTGTCGCGAACGTCGTTAACACTGGTATAATGGATATTCATTACTTCCAATGCAGTTTTGAGTGAATCAATTTTCATGGTCCGAAGAAAAGAATTAAAATCATCACTCATCACCTGGAAGAACATAGTCCAGATATTATTTGCTTTTTGATAACTGCAAATCCCTGCCTTGGGTACAGCTGAAGCAGCCAGAATGGACCAAGATCACACTCAGTGTGACAAGTTGCCATGCAAAGTAAAAATTGACCTTTACATAACTAAAATGAAACTTTCAAGTTGATAGTACAAATCCAAATACTTCTATTTCAATGTTACTTTTGGGGGAAAAAATACCTCCTTACCAGGCAGTGTAGATCAAAGATCAGACTGCACGTTCGGTGCAATCTGATGTTGATCTACACTGTCTGCAAAAGGTCCTTGAGTAGTACTTAGCAGCCTAAGGGTTAAAGTAATTGGTCCCTTTATAAAACTTTAAAAACTGTAGGCATACTTTCCTTCCGAGGTTTGAATTACTTGCTGTTTACATGAAGAACAGTTACTGTCTCTAGTGTGGGTTGAACAGCAGTTCATCATAAATATGTACTTTATTAAATAAAGTACGTATACTTCAATCTCCAAGCATAAAAAATATATCAAAGAATTTAAATCTACATGTCCAAATAGTAAGATGTATAGATCTAGATTATGTATGATATATTCCTGTGGACCCTTTATCAAACATCTGTCTGAAAATTCTGCATTCTTAATTCTTTTGCATGAAAGGTAACAAAATAAAATTCAAGCATATTAGAAGGACTATGAATGGACTTTTACACCTTGAAGATAATTGAGTATCTCAGGCTTAAAGTCTAGGATATTGGGTTAAGTTAGTGGATGTCCAGTTCACTGAGAAAGACACGATTTCCCATCGAAAATCCTCAGTGTAAATTCACGTCACGGGTTCGTATTTAATCGGGGCCGTTTGTGAACGAAGGATGTCTTTATGTCCCGTCGATAACTAGAGAGAGATTTTGAAAGCAGTCTTGCATAAATCAAACGTCATTTTTTTAAATAGACTACACGACCTTTTTTTTACACGTTTCACAGAAATGCCTCAAACAATTCGAAAATTCATCGATAGTGCTATACGAAGGGCGGTACCTAACAAGGTGCCAAATCCACTTTATGGGTTCTTTGTATTCGTTATCGAAAAGGTTTTAAATTACTTGTGGCCAAATTCTAGCTGGCTATCTGAACAGTTAAAGATATTTGATATAATACAGGGTTTGAAAATGTAATTTCATTAAGAAATTATTGCTTATTCTCCTTGTTTATTTCGACAGCGGACGACACAAGTTGTGAATGAACATTTCTTGAATGAAAATGGGGCCAGTCTGTGTAAACAATGTTCATACGCATATGGCAATATTTAATGGAAATTAAAAAAAGGAACAAACTCTGTTTACGTATTTAGAGTATTTCAAACTGACAATTTTTGTAGTTTTGACGAAATTTCGATAAAGAAATCAAACATAATTTGTATGATTTGTTCAAAGTCAGAGCTGAATATCGTTTGTAGATCTGTGTTATTCGTCCAGACGCCAGCCATGCAAAACTGAAAGTGAGCGCGCATGCGTCGTAACGCATGCTGTATTTCGTTCCGGCCAAAACGATCACAGTAAGCGGATTTGCTATATAGCAAATCCGCTAAAAACTCAAGCAAAACCACGCTGTTAAAATACTTGTACAACTTTGTAAGCCCCTGCAATTGACAACTTTGAAAACATTATGGTAAAAAGGACAACTGGTTGCATCATCCGTGGTTATGCAGTTAACCCTTTACCAAATAATTTTGAGCTTTATAAATCTAAAGGAAGACTGCTTTTGAAAATATTCTGAGAAAGGAAAAAAATGACGGCAAACTTTCAAAGGATGGAAAACATTCTGGAAAAAGGAGAAAATGCTGGCAGACAGCATTTTCTCCTTTTCCCAGAATGTTTTCTATCCTTTGAAAAACACATTTCATGTATTGAGTAACAATTGATTTGTCGTCTGCAAATACTTCTTATGTGTGCAAGGCTAACATTTTGTCTTTTGGCACAGAGTTATAGTCCATTTGGTTTGTATAAAAACTAACGATTTGATCAAATGCATTCAAACGGAACAACTTCTTCATAATTTCTATGTTGCAATGTTTGTTATTTACAAAAATCATGCAGAAATCTAATTTTTCACAACTTTTCATTTTCAATTTCATGCTTTTGACTATTTTACTCTGTAGTAATATTATGGCATCTTTTGGTCTTAACCACAGAGGAGTGTGGGACAGTTGGAGAACAGCCATAAACAATAACAAATCATAGTAAAACCATGTGTTTTTTTGTAGTAATTTCATTCATAATTAGATTCAGTAGTGACTTTATGTACACAACTAGCACTATAACAATAGAAACAAACATGTTAATCTCATGTTTTACAATAATCACCCTTAAGGCCATAGAACTTGAATGACTTGAGTATAGACCTTTACAAATTCTTCTACCATAAAACAGATAGCAATTTTATCAATCTGCCAAGTTCATCAATCTGCCCAACCGAAAAGATGTGATACAGACTATCCATAATTTAGGGAATCGATAATATCATTTCCAAAAGAAAAGAAAGAAGGCATACCTCTTCAGGTAAATTTCTGTTTTTCCAGCAATGTTCTTGAAAGTTGCCGTCTTCAAAAAACTGATAAAGTGTCTGGGTACCTTATTGTGAATCTAGTTTTTCAATATGCTTGGCCTCATAGCTAAATGCTTTCAAATTAACCATGGGATAGTATGCTGGTCTATTTCTTGCACTCTCTCAAACTTTTTCAGATTTCAAAAATAAGACTGAGTTCAATGGACAAAATCATTAAAATACAGTTTTAAATATTTCAAGTACTTTTTCTCTCGTGGTTTTTGTAAAATAATCAGATAGGTATAAAGAAATTTCCCCCAAAATGTTTTAGATAGATGGTTTTGAGCCAAATGTTACTTTTTATATCAACCAAATGGACTATAGGGCATTGGATAAGTAATCGAGAAAGTTTTGGGCAATCTTCGCTCGCGTCCTCTCAAGGATTATGGAAGGGTTATATCTGTGGCAGACCTGAGGTCGAATACTTTCAAATACAAATACTATGCAACTTACGAACACAAATACAAATACTTTATATGAACTTATATGTATTTGAATATGAATGCAAATAGTTTGCATTTTTGAGACTACAGAATATATATTTATTATTATTATTATTTTTTATTTTAATGTATTTGAATAAGAATACAAATACTTTGCAATCGTACACTTATTCTCTTTAATACTTTTGAATACGTTGAATAAAATGGCATATTTAATTCAGTAAGTGTCTATACTTGTAGTTATAAAGCAACGGGGAAATAAAACACAGTAATTATTCTGTCTGTCTGTGCATCCCTCCGTTCTTCCCTCCTTAAGTCCATCCACCCATCCATCCATCCATCCACCCATTTTTAATTTGTTCCTCTTTGTTCCATATTGATCCTATTTAAAAAGAAAAACGCATATGTTGAATTATTGTCTGCTCATATCATATTCTTCGAAGACAGACCTGTCTGCTATAACACATTATTATCCTGTACAGGGTAAACATTAATACGCGGTGGGCATAACTCAAAACTCTGCCGCAAAAACGTAGCAAGCAGGAAATAGCTATAGATAATACGTCTGTGGATAAAGCAAGGCTGCTTTTTAGCTCCAAATTGATTTAAAATATAATAAGTGCAACCGGTAAAAATTATTTGTAAAAAATACTTTTTTTTTGTCGCAAATGTTTGTAAACAAAGTCCAAAAATAGCTTCAGGGGAAAAAAAACTTCATTTGAAACAATATCATGTGCATGCATAATCAAATAGATACTTAAAGTAGCCTGCAGACCTGCAGGTAATGTTGTAAGAAATTTCAAAAAATTATTTTCATATTACATACGAGGGTCGTTCATTTAATTGTGTCTCTAATTAATAGGCCTCTTGACCACATGACCATATTTATCATGCACAAAAATAACGGTATTTTCACAAGCAGGTCGTTTTGAACACTGGTATGAAATTTTGTTTTGAAAGGTTCATTCTTTCAAAAGTTATTGAAAGTTAAAGTAGGTGCAGTCATATACACTGGCGACATTACTGAATGTACAATAAACCCAAAAGCAAAGCTTGAAATAAGGGCGTATATTAAAAGTCGCGTTAGTCTAAGTATTTCAGCTTCACAAATATTTAGTGAATTATGTCAGATACATGGGACTTCTGCAGTATCAAAACGGTCGGTTTTCAGATGGTATAAAACATTTAAATATGGTAGAAACTTACTTAAAAGATGCGGCCCCCCCCCCCCCCCGTCAATTCAAAACTGCAGATTTAATTAAGAAGGATGCCAGGCTTACAGTGAAAGAAATAGCTAAGAGAGTTGCCATTCCATCCTTCTCTTATGAAACTATAATCATTTTGATATGTTAATGCCAAATGTTGCCTCTGATGGCTGGAAGATTGCGCAGAGTACGACGGACAGAAAATGCATTGCATGTATTGGAGGCCTTCCAAGCAATCGCTGTTGTCGTTCCCGGTTTTAAATGAAGACTTAGACCACGTTTGTAGTGACTTGACCAGTCAGCGTTCAGTATTTCAAAAGTATATATGTATAAGTTATCGACTGAGTACGAGGTCTTTTCGTATAAGAACGACCTGGGCATGAGCTTCACGAAACACCGACAGCGCGAAGCGCTCGAGATGTTTTGTGAAGCTCGTGCCCTGGTCGTTCTTATACGGAAAGACCGATGTACGAGGTCGATATCCGACTTACATACCGGCCACCATCAGTAATAGACATTTGCGGCTTAAAGTTGAGGATAGGGGATAGAGGATCGGGGACATTATATCTAGGGACAATCTCAAGATGATCTAAAAAAGTTACAAATACCACAGGTGCGTAGCATGCACTTTGTGTGCTGATTTCCTATTCAGATCAATGTCAATGATATTTACATGTAAGTTGCCAATACTTGTTCTTTTCTACGTTTTTCTACGACACACTAGTCCACCACAAATATGCACAACATGAGGCAAAACATTTCCCTTGTTTTTCAACACACCACCCACTGAGTTATATGTTATTAGCTAAGCAATTAAATGCTCTTAACGACTCTATAATATGTAATAAACCTAATAGTAATAAGTTTTCTAGATTTCAGCTTAGTTCGCATGTCCATTCTGTATAACTGTGCACTATTATAAGGGGTCATTAAAGAATATCCCTTAGGATAGGTCTTATCCCCCAAAAGGACACTTTTCTAAGTCTATGTCCACTTGTCGCATCATTCGAAATTGTTTCGCATCGTTTTTGTGACTTATAAAACCAGTTTCTAAATAACGAATAACAACAGAATTGTCAAAGATAATCTGCGTATGTATTGCGTGCTATGTCCTGGATAATATTGTTCTTGTGGCTCTATTTTAGGTCGGTGTATCCTGTGAGATGTTCTATCAATGCTCCGACCGCAAGGGTATTTTGTTCCAAACGTACATCATCTCAGACTACTCTTGGCTTGAAGCCATTTCAAATATCTTTTAAGTTTAAAATAAAAAACATGGAAGCAGTGCACGAATCTGTCGATATACTTATAACAAATAATGAGGATAACATCATAAATGTAGGATAAGATCTTAGCCAAATAAGAGTCAATACAAAACGGTTTCTGTTTGACTTTGGGATGTAATATTCAAAGCATCAAGTAATCTCAGGTGTCTCACCACACAACTCTAAGAACTGGTATCTGTGTGTAGAAAGCATTTGAAACACATTTCCACCACTGTGGTAATTTTCGTCAGAACCAAACAGTCTTTAAGTGCGTGTCCCGGTGGAGCTCTCACCCACAGTAAAGCTCTAACAATCAAGGCAAAATCGTTTGACACTTTAGGCAGTGGGTCTACAAGTGCCAACAAATGCGATGAAAATGAATATTTTTGAATACCTGTCCTTTCCGATAATAAGTCAAAGAATATATGAAAGTAAACAAGTAATGTTACAGTGCAACAAATGCCAAAAAAGACCTTGACCTTGAACTGTGACCTTGAAAAAGGGAGAAACATTTCTGTGCGCGTCACACTCTCTTGTTATCCTTAATCATTCTGTAAAGTTTCATCCAATTTGCTTAATTAGTTTTCAAGTTATCGTTGAGACACGATTCGTTATGGACTATGCAATTTTAATATGCAATCCTTCCAGGTAATTAAAATGAATAAGATGACTTCATTGTGTGAAATATTTTCTTTCATATTATTTTGTTGAAGAATTGAAGGTAATAAACTCATGCACTCATACTTTTAATATTCATTGTATTTACGAGTACTGATCCACTGAGTTTTTCACAGGAATGTCCTCGGGCAAGACACTTCAGAGCCCCAGCCTAGTACTGGTGAAACCCAGGAAATACATGAATATGTGAGCTGTCGCCGTTATATGACTGAAATAATGCTGAAAGCGGCGTAAAACACCATTCAAACAAACAAATTTACGAATATGAATTGTTAGACAGTTTTAGCTACGCAAAAAATGGACTGCAGGGCGGGCCCAAGGGGCACGATTATATCGTGCCGTTTAGCTAAGTATATTTGCTCATGTATATTCTATACATAATTTTTTGGTACTGAAAGAAAATGGAAGATAATGACATTAATACTGGTATAAAAAGGTTTATTTAATTGAAAATAAATCAACAATATGTACAGGTATCGTTTTAATATCTTACGCTACAACTTTGATCATTATTATACTTTAGCATTAACTTACCCCTATTTTTTCTATAAATGTGATTAGATTGCAAAATCCAATTTTTCACGTATACACGCAGTGCACGTGTAAAACGAGAGCGAATAATATAAGGACGGGCAATTTTTTGTTTGTTTCCAGTTCTATTTCATAAACAAGTTTACTTCTAATTATAATTTCTGTTGATTTTAACCCTTTCCCTGATCAACCATTTTGAGACTGTCTGAAATTGAAATCAGTTGTAGACGACAAATCAAACAGCTTTAAATAGGAGTGTGAAACACTGATCTGATCGCAGACATTATGTCATTACTCATAATGGGCATTTTCACTTTTTCTCACAATGTTTTTAAAAGCGATCTCCTTCCTACGTGTTAAAAGGAGTTTAGATCAAAAGAAATTAAGCCACTAGGTCACAGGGCATCCCAAAAATAACTGTAATGTTCTGTTGTGAGGACAGAAAACATTTACAGTGCCTTGGCCATACAAACTTGTTAAATTATGTGTTGAGACGACCCCTGAATATTTAGAGTAACTGTTCCTCGGTCATCGTTCCCCACTCTAAGCCGCAAATGTCTAAGAAGACGACTTAACAATCATGTCGAAAAGTATGGACCTGTTCGATGAAAAAAGAAGGGTATAACATGTTTTAAGGTTTTATAACTTTTGGGTATTTTTTCTTATTGGAGGGGTCATCAGACCTCTCCAACAGTGGTGAGTTTAAAAGGCAGACTGCCACAGAATTTGCTGTCTAAATCCATCTTTCTTGCGAAATTGTTCTGATACACAGTCTGTTTCGTCATGGTTTTGTAAATAAAGCGAAATCAAAAAACCGAAACAGGAAATAGACGTGGTTTATTTTTATATGACGAATTTCGGAAAAGATTTGTTATATTAATTTGCCATGGCTGCAAATGACCTCTCAAATAATTGTAATTTTTCATTAAGCAAATAAATCTAAGCAGAAGAAAAAATAAGAAGAATTTCGTTAAAAAAGAGAAAGAAGACCGCTGGACAAGATCATGCGACTTGAAAACGCGGCAAGAAGGTCAAATGGCCGTCATGTAAAGTATATGAGGTTTCTACGCGGCAGCTTTTTCATTTGTTTGTTTACATGTACCAAAGTAAATTGAAATTAAAAGCCAATAAACTATTTGAAAACATTGATGCTGACCTCTCCTGGCTTCTTTTGTAAAGAAGCTAACTTGTTTATTTATCAGTTTTACCTTCTCACTTGAACATTAATGAATCGTGGCTTGAAAATGACACCTCGTGAGATCAACCTTTGGATTTTTTTACTTGGGTAGCTTCGTTGATGTTGCTCGAGTGAGTTCATTGCTCAGAATAGGTTCGAATTGATTGAACCGTGAGTCCGTCTGCACGAATTCACCCAGTTCTGTAGGGCCGTAGGTAAGTTTTCATTGATTGCTTAATTGATTGGATGGTGTTTTACGCCGCTTTCAACATTATTTCAGTCATATCACGAAGGCACTTCCAGTGAGGCTCAAGCCCGGGACCTTGGGATCGAGGTTAGGACAGATGGTCTCAAAGGCATTCTGATCATTCGACTACGGGAATGATCGGGCCCCTCAATTTGCATTTAGTTTGATTTCTTGAGGCTAGCTGTGCCAAGTCAGCCATTAAAGGAGAGTGCTCCTATGTTAGTTTTGCTGTCTCACAATAAAAAAAAAAGAGGACTTTTTCGCTACAGAGGCTAAACTGTGCTAATACGGACAAATCAACAGTCGGTCTCATAGGAAATAGGGTGCATTAGAACCAAAATACAATAATATTGTAGATATGTTTTAGAACATGCGTCCGTCATTAACTTTTTCTCACTTTTGCTATTTAACTTATATGAAAACTAGAAAAATACGAAAAAATAAGTTGGGTTTAGGTATGAATAAATTACATGTATGTAACAACAAAACTTAAGGAAAAAGCACTTTATCAACAATGTTTTAAATGTTGGCCTTAATGTAACAGCACATTTTGTAAATAGGAGGGGATAGATTTTTCAATGATCGCTTTGAAAGAAATTATCAAAGAATTGCTGAGTTAGTCACCAATAAAAATCAATATTAAAATCTGTCTTACCAGAAAGAAGCATATTTGCAAGATTCTTCCTGTTATTTAACAAATTCCTGAAAATCAAGATCGCGTGAGTACCAATGTCCTTCACGACCCTGTCTGTACGACCCAAGGTCCGTCAATTGCACGTGGACAGGCCTTTCTCGCTCGGGAGCAGGTCTTTCCCGCACGTGGGCAGGTTTTCTATCTACGGAACAACCTGTGCACGTGCATAGATAGACCTGCGCTCGTGCATTCTATTGTTAAGACGGGTCGTTCTGAAAATGATAGACCTGGTCCAAACAAAGGAGCCGGTATGTAAGTAAGGTTACTCAGCCGAGCATTTCTAAACACGTTCAAGTTTTGACAGCGTTTTTTCTCTCAAACTGTAAGGATGTATCTTTAAGCTGTTGAGTTAGAATCCCATTTACGCTTTTTGATACTTTTACAATGTTTCTTTTTATCATAATACTAATACATATAATGAACAAAGAGTTAATTCTACAGTAGCCGCGCAGTTGTACCCACACACGACGCTCTAATGCTTTTATTTTCTAAACCGTTACCAGTGGCCAAGTGTTTGTACCAGCACACGGTGTTATTGTTTAATTGATTGATTGATTGTATGGTGTTTAACGCCGTTTTACAACATTATTTCAGTTATATCGCGGCGGCCAGTGCACCAAGTCATTGGCGTTACTGTTTAAACTCTTTAGCTAACAATGCCGTATTTTAACGATCTTGAAGGAAAAGGCTTTTTTTATGAATTGTATGGGAAAAGAGGAAGATGTTGATAATCTGCACAATTCCTTGTCCCACATATTTTATACTCAGAAAATAATATCACTGAATCACATTACTTGATTCGTCTGCAAACGGTTTTACTTTGGATGAGTACCAAATCTTTGTCGTTTGGTAAAGAGTTATTTTTTTCTGGTACATTAGCAATATAATTCTTCATCGACTTGCGTCTTTGAAGTTGACGACAGAAAAGATCTATGACAATTTGAAAGTAGTGAAAGACAATCACTAAAATAAGACACCAAGTCTTAACCTATTGTCTGATCTTGAATCAACACTGTCCGCTACTTTTTTTTACGAATTCTGTCCGCAACACCAGTCTTGAAATATCAATTGTTTATTCTTGTTTGAAAGTAACCATTTTATTTAATTCGGCGCCCAAAGGGTTGCTCGAGTCTTACGATGGAGTATCTTACCAATTTAGTGTTTGTTTTATGTAGATATTTTCAGTGTTTACAATGAGTTCTCACGTGATAAGTTGAAAGGCCATCCTTGTAGAAGAAAAGATATCAGAAAAGAAATTGGTCCGTATTCACCAACCATTCTAAAAAGCAGTTTTAGTCTTACTCTTTAAAAATCTAGATCTGATCATTACACTGCAAAGAAATTTCTCACAATCTGATTCGAAAACATGCTCCTACCAAACTGTTTTGAAGTTTATGAGCAAAATCCACCGAAAAACAGTTTCCCTGTCGGAAGCACTATATTTAATCGACTACACTTTGAACGCAAAATCCAAGATGGCGGCCTCGATCGAAACGATGGTTTTCATGAAAGCGGGAAAAATGGATTGTTTTGAAAATAAATGAATTTAGTTACGTATATTTCACACCGGCTCCTTTGTTTGGACCATGTCTACCTTTTTCTTATCGTTTGTTGTGATTCTAAAACAATGTATGGGTTAAAACGAACCATCCCTTCGTCATGTAAAGAAATCGTGAAGTGTCAAAGGTCATTCATTGCAACGTTCAAAAATTAGAAAAAAAAATGTTCGTTTGAGGCAAATAATGGCCGTTTAAATTTGCCAAAAAAATCATAAAATGAGCGGTTACTTACCTTGAAGTTCCTTAAATTCATGTTTAAATAAATATACGTCGAATGGCTATCGCAGTGACTTCATTAATGCAACAAACCACAGCTGGATATTTCTAAGCAACTTGAAATGTCTAAAATTGTGACATGGTTTTCGTTTAGAAAAATGTTTTTGCCATCCGTTGGTACTATGGATGTTAATATTGGTAGCAAAATGACTTGTAATCGGCGTGAAACCCGTGGTTAGCGTATTGAAAATACATTACGAGTTGTTTACCTTGAAGTATATTAGAGTGTAATATCTGATTTGAGACACTGTCGCTCCTGAGACACATGTGCACCTAAGTTTTACTAAGGTTTCAGTGACGCCCGTTTTCAGTGTGTTGGGGCACTCAGACGGGAAATTCGATTTCACCAGTGAGATCATAAAACAGGAAAAATCGCTAAATAGATGTTGAAATGATAAAACTGTGCAGTATAATAAATTCGTTGCAAGGTCAGGTGGCAGGGCACTTGTCAACTTGTTCACTGCTGTGGCGAAACAGGTTTCTAAGTGCCCTGCCACCTGACCGTACAACTAATAACGTAACACAAGTTCTGATTGGCTTGGCCAAATGGTTAACCAGCCAGAAGTTGTTATGATTAAACAGGAAGACATATTGAGCATGAATTAAACTTTATTACCGAGAGTATTCAAGGGACATAATCTCACATACATGTAGACTAGCATACATAACATCCCTCTTTTTCTATAAAGAAAATAACCTTTTAATCTGAATGTTTCCCAAGACGACTTTCAATATAATATCTCTAAATTATTTTCTAGTGCCAATTTTCATTTAATTGTTCTAATTTACTTAAAACTATTTTAGACATTATCCTTAATCATTAATGGAATAAAACATGAGTGAATAATCTTTCTTTAATATCTGTTAAAGCAATAGTATTCCATCAAAGATTAATATATGTAGATCTATGCTCTTTTCATCTATTAATGAATATGATTATTTATCATACATGCCTATATATGACTGGTGAAATAAACATATAATAAAAGAAAATAAAATCTATAAATCTTCAAGTCTTTTGATGGCTTGTTATCTTCTTTCTTCTTTCAAGTGTGTTGTTAGTTTGTTGCCTTGTTACTTATTGGATTTTACTCACAAAATGCTATAAACATTCTTTTTTTTTTTTTTTTTTTTTTTTTTTTTTAAAACTTTCACTGATTTTAAATCACTGATTCAATTGCCATTGAACTTGAAACTCTTAAAATTTAACAAAACTTAACACACAAAATCACTGAACTTTCCAGGCATCTTCACTGCTCTTCCTGAACGTGTTTTATAACCTGGTTTCTCACATGCTTGTTTTTCTGGTGGCTGGGCACTTGTTTTCTGTTCTTGATTCGAATGTGGTACCGGCTGGGATTGAACCTTTGTAGTCTGGTTTGATTCTGTTTTGATATAGTTTCTACCGTTTCCCTCTGTTTCCAATACTGGCTGAAAGCTTGCCTTGGTGGCTTTCAAATGATATCTATTTCTGCGTAGTTTTCTTCCACCCATGGTTTCCACAATATATGATCTCGGAGTTTCATGTTTACCGATAACTTTCCCAGGTACTAACTTATTATTATGATTGATCATGACTCTTTGATTTTGTTCTAGTTCTTTCAGAGGATGCCCACTGTGTTTATTATAGTAGTGTTCCGACTTTAATTGTCTGTCTCTCAGGTTTTTTGATACATGATCTCTTTTGGACACCTCTTTCAACAATTCTGCTCTCACTGGTAGACTAGATTTTAATCTTCGACCAACATGCAACTGAGCTGGTGACTTATTTACACCTTCCAATGGAGTATTTCTGTAGTCCAGTAGAGCCTTGTGAGGATCTGAACTTTTCTTGATCATTTGTTTCATGGTTTGTACATATCTTTCAGTCTGTCCCATACTTTGACTGTAATGTGGACTTGATGTAGTATGTATGAACTGATAGTCCTTTGCAAATTTCTTGAATTCGTGACTTGAAAACTGTGGACCATTGTCTGTGACAAGTTCATCTATATATCCATATCTTGCAAATTGCTTTTTTAAATATGCTATAACATTTGATGATGTCAAATTGTCCAATTTTTCAACTTCCGGCCATTTTGAATAATAGTCCACTGTTAGTAAATAATGCTGACCATGTAATTCAAACAAATCTGCCCCCACTTTCGAAGAGGGTCTGTCCGGGATTTCACTTGATATCATGGGCTCTTTGTGATTATTTTTCTGATTGTTCAATGCACAGATATGACACCTCTCAACTTTCTCTTGAATTTGTTTCAACATTCCGACCCAAAACATGAATTCCCGTGCTCTTCTTTTGCAAGCCACTATACCTTGATGTGTCTGGTGGACTATTTCCAGCATTTCAGGCCTTAATTTCTTTGGAATTATAACCTTTAGTCCTTTGTAAAGAATTCCATCGACACATGTAAGCTCGTCTCGAAATGACCAGTACTCTCTTATGTTTAATGGTACCTTATATTTCTGATTTGGCCAACCATTTTCAATCAGACTTTTTACACATATCATGTCGTCATCTTCCGATGTGGCTTTTATTAACTCTTTGTATTTTTCTGGCGACATAGGTAAGTGAGAATTTAACTGAACCTGATTAATATCTATATCTGGAAGTGTTTCCTCTGTTTCGGGAAGATTCATCCTCGACAGTAGATCTGACACATACATTGTGTTACCAGCTTTGTATTTCACTTTAAAATCATACTTTTGTAGCTGCATGAGAAATCTTGCAATACGAGCAGGGGCCTCTGAAATTGATTTTCTGAATATGTTCTCCAATGGTTTGTGATCTGTCTCTACAATAAATTCACGACCATACACATAGTGATAGAACTTCTCACAACCAAATACTATTGCTAGTGTTTCTTTCTCGATTTGAGAGTATTTCTGTTGCGTTGGATTCAACGCTCTCGACGCGTATGCGATAGGTCTATCATTCTGGAGTAACACAGCACCCAATCCATATGAGCTGGAATCAACATTCAACGTAAGACTGTTCTTTGGATTATAGAAAGCTAATACTGGTGTTTTAGTTGCCATTTCTTTCAACTTATTGAAGCTTTCTTCTTGCACTGTGTCCCAGTACCAATCTACATTCTTTTCTAGCAACTTTCTCAAAGGCGCACTTATTTCCGACATATGTGGTAGAAATTTCTGTAAATAGGTTATAAAACCCAAAAATGTTTGAACTTCCTTCTTATTCTCTGGTTTTTTCATGTCTTTTACTGCCCTTATTTTCTCTGGGTCTGCTTCAAGACCATTTTTACTAATCTTGTGACCTACATAAATCACTTCCTCCTTACGGAACTGACATTTGCTCAAATTCAATTTTAAGTTGTTTTCTTTAACACGTTCCAAGACGCATTTTAATCTTTTATCATGTTCTTGTACATTTTCACCCCACACGATAATATCATCAACAATGACTTCTGCCCCTTCTAAATCTTCTATCATTTCTGACATGACACGTTGATACATCTCGGGAATCGATTTGATCCCAAAAGGAGCACGTAAAAATCTGTATCTTCCAAATGGAGTTTGAAATGTTGTTAATTTTGAACTTTCTTCATCAAGCTTTAATGTCCAAAACCCACTAGTAGCGTCTAAGGTACTAAAGACCTTTGCATTTGGCATTTCAGCAACTATCTCTTCCACCGTTCTCATTGGATAGTGCTCTCGTAATATTGCCTCATTTAAATGTCTTGGATCTATACAAATGCGAACATCACCTGAGCTTTTTGTGACGGTAACAAAAGAGTTTACCCATTCTGTAGGTTCTATTTGTCTTTGAATCACACCCATCTGTTCCATTCTCTGGAGTTCATCTTTAATTTTGTTTTTCAGGGAAACTGGTACTTTACGTGCTGGTTGAACCACTGGTTTCACATTTGGATTGATTTTAATATGATAAGTTCCGGGCAAACAACCTAACCCTTCAAAAATTCCTGCATAGTCTTTTTCTATGGTATTTAATCTTTTAATCAGTCCAATGTTTTCTGACGTTTCACCACTAAGCACTGACTGTGATCTTGTTTCAACTATGTAAAACTGGACCAAATGTTCTTGATCTTTCCAAGTTAATGGTAGCATAATCATCCCTTCCGGTTCAATTTTATGACCTGAATATGAGCGCAACGCTACATCAGCTTTTTGAAGTGGTCCCTTCAAGTTTAATTTTCTGTAATCACAAGCCGACAGAACATTACATCTTGCTCCAGTGTCTAATTGGAATTTTATGTCAACATTGTAGATGCAAAGTTGTTCTGAGAAAGTATCAGCTCTGGATTTCTTCTTCGACCTACCATTTTTCATAATACTGCCAACAAACAGTGCATCAAAATCATAATCCTCTTCTTCAAGTTGATGGACTTTCTTGTTTTGGCTTTTCGTTTTGCACATTTTTGCGAAATGACCCTTTCTGTGGCATTTATTACATGTCTTTCCGAAAGCTGGACATTTTTCTTGTTTTGTATGGTTATTACCACATCTTGAACAAATGACCGTCCTTGTTTCATTTTGTTTTACTTCTTGTTTTGGCTTAGCTCCTTGCTGTTGAGACTTATTTTGATGTTTAGGTGGCCTTGATCTTTTGATAGCATGTATGCTTGGGTCTTCCTTTGAATTCATGCTACTCAATTGTTGTTGATTTATTTCATACGATCTAGCAACATCGATTGCTTTCTCCAATGTGAGGTCTGATCCTTCACTCAACAATTTTTCCTTCACTTTAACATTTTTAGTCCCGCAGACTATTCTGTCTCGTACCATTTCATCTTGTTGCTCATAGCCACAATCCTTCACTAGTGTTTTCAAATCGGTAATAAACTGTTCAGCCGATTCTGAGTCGAGCTGCACTCTACATTGAAACTTGTATCTAGCAAATACTTTATTTGACTTGGGCTTTACGTACGTTTCATACTTCCGATACAAAGTGTCGAGCGATTTCGCCTCTTCAGCTGTCACTTGCCATGTTTGGTAAATGTCACGACCCTTTTGCCCCACCCAGATCATGAGGTAGGCACAGCATTCCTCCTCCGACTTTTCTTTCAATGGGCCTTTGAAGCAAAAATTGCAATGTGTCATAAAACTTTGCCAGGCTGAAGGCAAATCACCGGCGTCCCAGTTCATAGCTGGACTACATCCACTCAGGTTATCCATCGCCGAAAATGAGTTGGTATATTGTAAGTCAAATTATTCTACAACAACTTATCGTAGCTATTTTGGTCCGATGCTTTAGCATTCTATCGATATTTTACGATTTACCATCTTCTGACACCATGTTATGATTAAACAGGAAGACATATTGAGCATGAATTAAACTTTATTACCGAGAGTATTCAAGGGACATAATCTCACATACATGTAGACTAGCATACATAACAGAAGTTGAATAAGATTAAGAATGAATGGTGAACATAAGTCCAGAAATGGATTAAGGACTGTAAAAATAGTGATAAATTGATCGAGAAGCAAACTGTGTTGCATGGGATGGACATGCAGTAATTTCATACGTTGAACCGTACTTTTTCTGCAGTTTACTAGGAATTTATTAAATCGATAATGTCCGTGTTATTTACCTTTGGGCCGCTGATTTCTCTCGGGTCCTTCCGTATGAGATCGTTTGCACTGATGGCGTATAGAATGTATCGACAGACGTCATAGATAGAGTTTATTCAATAAATGAACACAGCATACATATTTCAAGAATGACTGAGAACAGTAAAAACATCATTTGATAAATCTCATCAATAGTAAATTAAGATAAATGCTTGAGAACACTGTGAAATCTAGATAATTATTGTACTAGGACATGTGTTTCATTGATCAAGGAAAACACAAAAAGGGAAATAGGAATTTCCTTGTTTCCATTGTGGTCCTTAAATAATTGAACACATGTCCCATGGCCCAGCAAGGCACACACAAGTTTGCTTCCTTAAAAATGACATAAAAACAAGAAAAACAGTTCTGATTATAAACTGGGAACTAAAAAGGATGCAAATTTCACCAATGAAAGTGTCACAGAAAAACATATAACAGAAACTGATTTAGAATTATCAAAATAATGTTTCTTCACCAAGTATTTAAAAGTTTCTGGATTGGGGGAATGTTTTATTTCATATGGTATCTGATTCCACAATGAACAACCGTTGTATGCAAACGATTTCTTTCCAAACCCTTTAACTATGGGAATTTGCAACAAGACGAGTTTAGAACTAAACCTTGTAAAATGATTATGAACTGAACTTGCGAGTCTGAAATGTACATAGTTTAAAAGACATTGTTCATAACCGTTTGATTAACTCTGTTTTGTAAGGGTAAACAGTTTAACTCAGTAAAATGATCATGGGAGATGTGCCTTCTAAAATATAAATTTAAAATGAATCTAATAATCTTATTTAGGGTAATTGTAGTCTGCGCTTAAGATTCCGTGAAATACAAAAATACCAAACAGAGCAGGCATAATCAAAATGACATTGCAGGAGAGACATGACTAAGCGCTTTTTAGAATGAAATTAGAGCTGTCACTGAATGTGACTTAATACCCCCGCCAGCGCTTTGACAGAAACAGGCAATTATTTGTACACAGACGGACACACGGACGGACACACGAACAGACAGGCTGATTCCAGTATACCCCCGAAAACATTCGTTTTGCGGGGGTATAATGACAAAAAATTGTTCTTCCTGTACAAAAATTTAAGCCTAGCATTCATTTTACTAATAGCCGAGCCCCGGTAGCTCAGTCGGTAGCGTGTAGGACTTGAGAACACGGGTCCAGGGTTCGATCCCTGGCTACGACCCCTGGCTCGGCCAATGTCTTTCCGAGGATTGATGATAGTCACTGCGACATGACTCATTCCTCTTCCACCGCTGACCATTGTTTCGACGATGATAATGTGGGAAAGCAGCTAGTGGCCTGGAAAGAAAATTGTGCAGAGTACTGGTAAAAGAGACTCCAGGAAAGCATGGATAGGTGCACTGGCCGCCGCGATATAACTGAAATAATGTGGAAAACGGCGTTAAACTCCATACAATCAATCAATCATTTTACTAATCATTAAAGCTACCACTGCGAAGACTGATCTAGTATGACACAAAGGTATTTCATCTACAGACCAGTTAGTCTCACTTCCATATGTTGTCGTGTAATGGAGAAAATAGAGACAAATTAGTAGAACATCTTGAAAGCAATAACTTATTCCAACCTGAACAACACGGATTTAGGAAAGGAAGATCGTGCATAACTCAACTCCTAGAATGTATCGAAGATTGGACTGATGCTGTAGATAACAACAAAGAATTTGATATCATTGGCTTAGATTTCAAAGCAGCGTTTGACAAAGTGCAACATTTAAGATTATTAAACAAAGTATGGCATATGGGGATCAGAGGAAAGATATACAATTGGTTGAAAAACTTTCTACAGAATCGAACACAACGAGTCTTGATTAATGGGAAATTCTCTTCTTGGCAGAATGTAACAAGTGGCGTGCCTCAGGGAAGTGTTTTAGGACCAATTCTATTTATAATTTTCATAAATGATCTCCCACAAGGATTTAGCTGTTCAACAAAGTTGTTTGCAGATGATACTAAACTGTACATGGAAATCAATACCTTGGGGGACGACAACAGTCTACAAGACAATATTTACAATGCCTGTGACTGGGCAAACAAATGGGAGATGACATTTAATCCAACTAAATGTAAAACATCACATATAGGGAAGAAAGACCCTGGAGACTTTTTTGTAAAAAATAATGATGGGAGAATCTCGAAGATTGAAAAAATAACAAACCAAAAAGATTTGGGAGTCATATTTGACCAAGAGCTCAATTTCCAACAACATATAAGCACAAAGGTCAACTTGGCAAACAGAAACGTAGGGATCATAAAAAAAAAACCTTTACCTACATGAACAAAATGATGTTTCTTCAACTTTACAAATCATTAGTGAGACCACATCTGGAATATGCATCTGTAATTGGACACCAAAGTTTAAAAAGGATGCAGTTGCTATTGAAAATGTCCAGAGAAGGGCAACAAAAATTATACAAAACCTATCTCATTTGACTTATCCAAAAAGGCTAAAGAAAATTGGTGTACCAAGCTTAGAGTACAGAAGAGAAAGATCTGATCTCATACAGACATTTAAACTACTACAGGAAATTGATGTAACATCAAAGCCCATACTGAAAAAAATAGAAGATAGCGGAACAAGGGGACATTTTCAGAAACTGTTTAAAACTAGATTCAAAAGTAATGTCAAAAAATATTGTTACAGCAACCGTGTTGTTGACATGTGGAACAAACTCCCTAATGATATAGTCATCTCTCCTACTGCTAATACTTTCAAAAGTAGATTAAACAAACAATGGAAAGTTGAAAACAAGTTTTCTCCGAAATGTTATCAACAAATATGAAATAGTATTTCCACTATGTGTATCATTTAATTAAGGGGAAAAAGTATATATTAAGTAAATTATGACAGTCCAAAAACTATATATATATATATATATATATATATATATATATATATATATATATATATATATATATATATATATATATATATAGTAAGCATATAATATTGTTGTGTTTAATTAGAAATAACCTGATCTGAGTGATGGACCGCCATATTATAGACAGGTTATGGATCAAAGCATTTTAATTTAAGTTAACTGAATTTAATTACAAATTTAATTACAAATATAACTAATAGTCAGAGATACTATATGCACCAAGTAGAACTACATGTAATGTTTCCCTTTGCCTACTTGTACCATTTTGAAAAAAAAAAAAGTAACATGAATGAAAAAACATGAGAATCAGTAAAACAAGATATTTACCATTCAACCCCAGTATAACTAGAATGCTGTTGAGAAAAATAGTAAAGAACATCAACGAATTTCCTTTAAGACAACTGGATCCAGAGGATACATGAGCGCAAATGTTGGATTAAATATAAGTGAGAAATATAATGTGTTCGAACAGCTGAAATAATAAATTTACCCGAGCGCTTTCGGAATACTGCCTTCATCAGGGGTTAGAAATTAACTCTAACCCCTGATGAAGGCAGTATGCCGAAAGCGCTCGGGTAAATTTATTATTTCAACTGTTCGAGCACATTATATTTCTCTCTCTCTCACACACACACACACACACACACACACACCCACACACACACACACACACACACACACACACACACACACACACACACACACATATATATATATATATATATATATATATATATATATATATATATATATATCACAACCTGGTCTGAGTGATGGACTGCCATACTACAGACAGGTCTGAAAATTAACCATCATGCATAAAATGATTAATAGCCACAAAAACATAACCACAAGACAGATTTTTTTTTTTTTCATCAGATTGAATCAAGATCATGAAACCGTACAAAAATAATAATACCCTCGTTAGAATGCAATCATATAAAGTATAGTATTTACTTACAAACGAACAGACTTCTTTTAGCTTTTAATTGTACAGTAAGAAACAAATTGTTGAATTGATGTGGATATATAAGATTCATGTGTAAAGACAGTAGAAGAAGATTCGTGTTAATAGTGATCACTAGTTTGTGTATATTGTGTTAATAATGTTAAATAGTGGATAGTGAAAAAGTAAGTGGGAGTAAGACTCCAGAACAAGTATAGGAAGGTAACGGGAAGTCCAAATGAAAAGACTAACAACGTAGACTGGGAAAACGACTCATAAAGGGCCACTCAGAAGCTTTATTAGCTTATGCACAGAATTGTGCATTAGGCCTCTATAAACTTTATAGAGTTGGCCGCTTTGAGCTTAAAATCGTTGCAAAACCAAGTTCTAGGCATTTCTTTAGATCCGGATTTGAGCCAAATAAGCCAGTTACTAACATTTTGCAAATCACGAGTTAATAATCTTCCAATTTCAAATTTACATTTACCTGAAACTAGAATGGGGAATCGTCTGCATACAAAAGAAGTTTAATGTTTACAGTTCCAGCCATATCATTAATATAAATAGAAAATAAAAGAGGTCCCATGATAGAGCCTGGAGACACTCCACAGATAACAGTAGATAAAGTTGAAAGTGTATGGTTAATATCAGTGTACTCTAATTCAGACAATCATATAGTATAGTTTGCAGTGTCAAAAACTTTCTGAAGATCAAACAAAGCCATCCTAATTTAAAACCCTTTATCTAAATTAAACTTTATGAAGTCTGTTAAGTATCTATAGAAAATGATTTCCTGAAAGAAGACTGAAATTTATACGAGGGTCATTCGTGCGAACTACCACTTAATTTCTAATTAAAAGCAAGAATTTTTCTAACCATTCGGAATCCTTCAATGTAACATCCCTCGTGATCAATGACCGACTTCCATCTTTTCAGTTGATCTTCCATTCCCGTTGCTAGGCAACTACGCTCATACATCCTAACCTGTTCGACCACGTCAGTTTCAATGTCATTTAGGTCGGAAAATCAAATACCCCTCTTATATATATTTTTTTAAAGTCAAGGGAATAGGTCGTAATCACAGGGGCTTATGTAAGGTGAATATGATGGGTGATCAATCGTTTCCCACTCGTAATCCGCAATCAATGACGTCATGCTCTGTGAGGTGTTGCGTTGTTATGCAGTATGATCGGTCCGGCTTGTAAAAGTTCTAGGCGCTTCTTCAGAATTGCTGGTCTAAGAAATTTTTTAATATACTCCTTGTAATATGTACTGTTGACAGTTTGACCGACCGTAACCTTGTGACTTTTCAAAACTCCACGAATATCGTAAGCAAATATCAATTGCTTTATTTTCCCTTGTACCCGAAGAAATTTTCCTAGTCTGCGAGAGTTCGGAGCATGCCATTCTTCTGATTGTCGTCTCATTTCCGGCTCGTATGATCTTATCCACATTTCATCTATGGCTACAATTTTGGATAGAAAGTTCTGTCCCTCTGCATTAAAGCGCGACAGAAAATGTGTAGCGACTGTTAGGCGTTGTTCTGCTTGCTCACATGCCAGACGATGGGGCAACAACCTCGCAGAAACCTTGCGCATTTTTAACTTGTTCCTTAAAATTATTTGAACTGATCCAACACTAATGTCCACTTCCTAGGCTATCTCCTCACACGTAAATCTTCTATCTGTTTCTACACTGCATGTGTCCGTAGCACTACTCAGTAGTTTTCCATCCAGCACGCTGGTGATCATCCACCAATATTCTGCCGTTCTTAAATTTATATACCCATCTCGCTAACTGAGAATATGAAAGGCAGCATCCGCCATGAGCTCCATGTAAGGCAACAAAAATTTCCCTTGCATCTTAATGTACCTACGTTGGTCATGATACGTTACCGCATCCATTTTGTTTTGAGTGACGTCAAGAAAAAGTGCACGATGATGACGTCATAGACATTTAACGTCCTAAATTTTGGCGGGAAAAACGAAATCAATTTGATGAATATATTGACAAATTTTATTCAGTAATCGTTACTACTTTACAATATAATTGATTGTTCGCATTACATACTGAATGACCCAGTTATAATAAGTTTTTTTATCTTTTAGATACCATTCCACTTGATCATACACAATTCTTTTAGATATTTTTGAAGTCATACGCAATATTGACACAGGTCTGTAATTTGAAACATCGGTTTTTATCATTCGTTTTATGCATTCTTTTTATGACAAAATAGCTCGCTTTAAGATTGTCTGGCATAATACCTTGAATGAAAGATAAATTAATGATATGAGTTATAGGACAAGCAATGACTGAAGCACAATCTTTGACAAAACGAAAAGGAATATCATCTAAAAAAGTAGCCTTGGTAGTGCTCAGACTATTCAAATTTTTAAAATCACTGTTTTCAGTTGTTAAAAAAAAAGAGCAAATTGTAGGACAACACCTTGGTCACTGTAATACCTACCAACAAAGTGCCTGCCATAATGACCCAATGCAGAGGGTAATTTTGTAACAAGAACAGGAGCCACAGTAGTAAACACGTTACTGAAATGGTTTGCTACTTCAGTTCAGTTTTGTCAAAAATAATGTTACTTCCAATGTTTTGGCTAATGTAAGATGTAGATCTCTCACTTTTCTTAGAAGACATTCCAAGATCTTTAAGAGCTTTCGGATTCCACAGGGATTTGATTTTTTAGGATTGTCATGTATGGATTTCTTACAATAATCTTTTTTGGCAATGCCAATTAGATGTTTAGTTTCATTTCTTCAACGCTTGAATTTATCAAAATTTTCATCATTGTTTTCTTTCAAAAAAGTTTAATATGCTTTGTCCCTGTTTTGAATATTATTGTGTTATGTAGATAGGATATACAGTGACCTGTTTTCAGAATATTCTAGAGACATGAAGAACATGTATTGGTTTTTCCATTGTGGTTATTTTTAGAAACAGGTTGTTAGTCAACAAGCTGTTTACTAATCCATGCTGTCATCTTTCTAGAAAAGACTAATCTAGCATTTTCCAAGCTGATATAAATAGGAGTGACTTATTTGGTGATTTTGGATTTTGAAGTTAGAATTGTGGCTTTGTGGATACAGAATTAGTGAAAAGTGTTGGATTTAACTTGGGATATACATCTGTAAGTTGGAATAACTTTATTTTGATACAGGTTGCTCATATCTACTTGCAAGTTGAAACTATTGTTAATGTAGGTTTTAGGAACCAGAAATTTCATTCTTTTGTAGTCTAAACATTATTGTTAATTTTGAGGGACTTATTTTATTTCAACATTCTAAGATTAGAATTGACAACTCCTATTGTACTCTTTTGTCTTTGTTCATTAATAAATATTGTTAATTGTTAAAGGCTTGTTGCTGGTTTTCTTTCTCGTTACGCTTGGCTCGTAACAATTGGCAGCGGGTTTAACCCGATGTCATAGTTTCCACATCACTTGTGCATGTACATGTATATACTATTTTGGAACCTACTATCTATATCTAGGTCAGCTTTTTGCTTCCGGCAGGTTTTGCCTGGATACGCGTGTAAACAAAACCAGTTTCGTACACTAACAAAATAGTTCTGCCTATGATATTCAAACAAAGCATTTCAACTTGTTACTGTATGATCCCTGAAAAAAATTAAAACACCATGTTTCAGATGTCTTTTTAATTTAAGGTAACAAAAGATTTTCAGCTTAAATAAAACAAAAACCGTGCCGGGTTTAACACCTCTCCATCATCTAGCTCATTTATACAATGACATACCTCGTTTTCGGAGAACTCGGACCCTGGTGCACTCGTACCCTAATTTCAAGGGTAAGAGTTCTCTGGAGAACTTTCCGCTTTCATTATATTGGTTTACGAGGAAAAAAATCATAGAACACACCACTTAGTAGCAGGTATTCGGAGCCAGAAAAGAAATCCGCTGCCTTCAGTGCGTTAGCGCTTTGATTTAGAATGTCACTGGTGACCCAAGATGCTGGCCTTTGTTTAATTCTCAATTCCTTCACAGGGACAGTATTATCAATGACATAGAAAAATATTTATTTTAAAATTGGACGATGCCTCATGAACATCGTAACTAAACAGCACAAATGACTAGTCAGTATTTACCAAGTTATCCAAAAAAGATTCTCTGGAATAGTTTTTGAGTGATTTTTTTGTGTGCTTGTTAATAGCAACTCTTCATACTTTTCTTGTACAAATTACTGCAGAATGGTCACGGATGCCAACACCATTCTGAGAAATTTTGTGCTCATCAGATACTAAAATAAGATCAATGATAGATGATGTATCACAGACTCTAGTAAGATCAGAACAAACACTTTACGGAATTATTATTGAGAGTAAGAACCACTGTTGTCAAGACATGTTTACAGTATTATTTATTCACAGGCCACACAAATGATGTGAACCCCGATGGCATGGCGTTAAACTACAACTTTATGACCTCAGTTACATGTATGTAAGCTGTAACAAGGGTGAAGTAGACGCTCACATAACTTATGAGGAACGCTTGACAGACTTAATTCTAAAGTATGGAAAGGATACCTTCTTCGATGATCTGTGGGTGTGCCTGTCCAACTGGAAAACAAAAGTACTGGGGCGACCTTTATGACAGACTGCTTGGTATTAATTTACAGTGGGGCCCAAAAAAGGTCTTCACCTACCTAAATGGTGTAGAGTCAGATTTAAACCAACAGAGTCATATCTCGATGTTTTATTTGGTAATGTTGTTGCAAGAATGAAAACTAAATTCTTTGTATGCTTAAGGCGAAAGAGACACAGAAAATTTGTAGTGTTGATGATGTATTTTTGTTTGTTTATTTGTTTTTAAAAGTAGTTTTACCATTCATTCACAAAAATTTAATTTAGTGTAGGATGAAATAAGGTATAATTAATAAGACAGCATAGTTCTAACATTTCCGGCGATCTTGTGTTCTCTCTGTGTGTCTCTTTTAACCCTTACAGACTGGTCGGACAGCTTCTTCCTCGGCAACATCTGTAAAAGATAAATCGATTATCAGACAACAGAGTTTTTAGCTCGTTAGTGTTGACAGCATTAGCAGACGGCCTCTAACAGTTAGTTGGTAGTTGGTTTTCACAGCAATAGAAATACTCTGGGTGGTGTTCAGCAGAAAGTAATTAGACACCTTAATTTAGGTATATCAAATAAAAAAGCACCAATTTTTAACACCCAAGTTACAGATCGTCACTGCACAGAATCCCGAGTCACATTCAATACATACTTCCGGTCCTGCACTAAGCTAAAAGTTAAACCTAGAGGTTTTCTTTAGGGCTGTATAGCCTAACCACAAGTTTAAATCCCTTTTAATTTAGTTTATTATTACCACAAGTTTAAACTATCAAAGACCTTAATCTGCGTGTAGACCGGTTTTAGCGTCGGTTTAACGTGAAAACCATGTAAATAATTTCGCTTTAGAAAGAAAAGATAACTGGTTACATTCACTTTTGGGTCCAATATTTTAGAATACAAAATAACCTGTGTAGGGAACATAATAACATTCAGGGATAGAATGAATCCTCGAGCTCTTGGTTTTTAACAAGCTTCACCTGCTATGACCTAAATGTGAGCTTTGCACTGTAAAAAAGGGGGTTTAGTACATCTGAAAAATTTATCGCAGTTCGCGTGTCGAAACGTTTGTCTTTTCGTAAATTTTCTGTATGTCCAAGGATCATTCTACTTCACGATTCAGTCGATTGTAGGATGAAATGGATTTTATTGATCCACAATTATATGGTGACTTGCTAGGTATCTTACATCACAGAGATGCATTTTCCCCTTTTGCCAGAACATGGCTCTTGTAATATAAGGCAAGGTGTCCAACTACGTTACCAGCCGAGCATCACCTATTGTCACTGTTTTCTTTCAATATATCTAAGATTGGAAAAGTCGTTACTTTTATCGTGTTCTGCGATAATCTATCTGTGGTCTGTTACAGAGAAAGGAACAAATGGATTGATGTTAACCCTTTCACAAGCGCCTTTCACGACTATAGTTGCATTTTCGGACAGTGTAGATCAAGATCAGGCTGCACAAAACGTGCAGCCTGATCTTTGATCTACATTGTCCGCTTTGTTGAAATACTGTAGACAAAAACAACCATGTAATTTCAATTAGAGTTGCGCCGTATTTCTTGGATGAAAATGTCTGATTAATTATTCGGCACTCTAAGGGTTAAGAGAGTGTTAAAGACCGAAACTTTCGAATTTGTTCTTCCCACCGCGAGACGGAAATTTTAATACCGCAGTAAATATGTTCGAATAAATACGAATCTGAATGGCCAATGAATTTTCAATATCAGCTTTGAAATAACGGCGTGATGCTGAAAATAATTTTGACCAATTGAATTGGTTCGAAGTGCCATTATGCCACATTTGTTCACTTTGGAAGTTCCAACTTGTATTACTTGTGTAGAATTTATCCGTTTGTTCCATTCATTGTATGCCGAGCCCAGGGAGCTTAGTCGGTAGCTTACATGACTTGAGAGCAGAGGGTCACTGGTTCGATCCCAAGCTGGGCCAATTTCTTTCCGAGGACTGATGATAGTCATTACGACAGGATTCATTCCTCTCTCACCACTGACCATTGTTTCGACGACGGTTATGTGGGAAAGCAGGCAGTGACAAGGAAAGAATATTGTGCGGAGTACTGGTGGCAGAAAATCCAGGAAAATATGGATAGGTGCACTGACCGCCGCCATATAACAGAAATAATGTTGAAAACGGCGTTAAACAACATACAGTTAATCAATCAACCATTTCATGTCAAAAGAATTGATTTAAAGCCCTCTCCTGCATAGTTTTTTCAGGATGTATTACTCGTGTATCATTCACATATTCATTTTGACCTTATTATCACGGATAGATTTTAAGCCGTCTGCTGCATATTTGTTTCACGATGTATCACATCGAAAAAAAGTAATTTCATGAATTCTTCATTTATATGTGTGCATGAAATTTCATTTAATAGAGTGATAAAGCACACATTAATTTTTATAAGTGAAGAGTACGTTTAAAAAAAAAAACTCCGGTTTAATTTGAATTAAGCAATTAACTACGTAACTTCCGCAAATAAAATCAAATTACGTAAAATCCTGTTTTTAAGGTGAAACAAAGCATATGAGCCGCGCTCTGTGAAAAGGGGGCTTAATGCATCTGCGAAAAGTTTCGACCCAGGTCAGCCTGCGCAGTCCGCGCAGGCTGACCTGGGCCGAAACTTTTCGCTATTGGTCGATTTTCTGCATGTCAAAGGATCAGTCTACCTCATGATTGAGTCGGTTGTTAAAAAAAGTGGCTATTATGGATCCATAAGTATGTGATGGCTTTCTTGGTATGATGGATTACGGAGATGCATTAAGCCCCCTTTTGCCAGAGCACGGCTCATATTCATTAGCCATGCTCTGTGAAAGAGGGGCTAGACACGTCTGCGAAAAGTATCGACCCTGGTCAGCCTGCGCAGTCCGCGCAGACTGATCTGGGCCGAAACTTTTCGCTGTTGGTCATTTTTGTATGTCCAAGAACCAGTCTACCTTATAATTAAGTCGGTTGTTTAAAAAAATGGCTATTATGGACCGATAATCATGTGATGACTTGTCCGGTATCATGTATCACGGAGATGCATTAAGCCCCCTTTTTCCAGAGCACGGCTCATATCTAAAATTCGATTATATTTCTCAAGTTTATTATGTCATTGTTGCACGTATGCTGTTGTATTTTGTGCTATAACGATTAAGTAGCGATGTAGTTGAAGTTTTTACAAATAGATGTTCAAAAAATTTTCAAAATGGAGTAGATCGAAGAGGAATGATTGTTTGATTGATTGTATGGTGTTTAACGTCTTTTCAACATTATTTCAGTTATATCTCGGCGGCCAGTGCACCTATCCATGCTTTCCTGGGGTCTCTTTCACCAGTACTCCGCACAATTTTCTTTCCAAGCGACTGGCTGCTTTGCCACATAAACATCGTCGAAACAATGGTCAGCGCTGGGAGAGGAATGAATCCTGTCGCAGTGACTATCATCAATCCTCGGAAAGAAATTGGTCGAACCAGGGAACGAACCCACGACCCCCTGTTCTCAAGTCCTGCACGCTACCGACTGAGCTACCGGGGCTCGGCAGATCAAAGAGAAATTGTCGCAGAACCGATCCAAGTCTAGTAATATGTGAAAAATACTGACAAACGACAGGGAGTCATGTAGCGCAAAAAAATGCGGCATGATACATTGTCTTATGAGCCGTACTCTGGCAAAAGGGGGCTTAATGAATCTCCGTGATGCATTGTACTATGTAATTCATCACATAACTATCGATCATAAATCCCTTTTGTATAACAACCTACTAAATCATGAGGTAAACTGGTCCTTTGATGTGTAGAACATTGAAAAATAGCAAAAAGTTTCGACTCAGGTCAGCCTACGCGGACTGCGCAGGCTGACCTAGGTCGATCCTTTTTGCAAATGCATATAGCCCCTTTTCCACAGAGCAATGCTCTTATATATTAGATTCTAGCCTAAACCCAAGTGCCATTCGGTGAATCATCTCGATTTCTTCGACGAAGTAACAAACAAAACTTCTTTTTAGCCGTGAAAACTAGATCTGTAATATTCTGTATGGGCCGGTTTCGTACAAGGTGAAAAGGTAACCGCGAGTATAAACTCGAGTTTTATCGTCTCTTCTAAAGGTCTGTGAGTCGCGCTTAGCAACCTAGGGATTAAGACCATAATAGTTGCTTTCTCGAGGTTGCATGGAATATTTTAACATGTGCAGTCTGATCTTGTCCTACATGTGCTGTAAAAGCAACTATAGCTGTGAAAGGTACCATGAGGGTAAATATAGAACTATAGGACGAAAGTTCTGAGATACATTTTTTTGAAGATAAGACGCAAACTGCAGACAGTATTTGCCTCAAGATCTGACAGCATTTTTTATGTGCATACTCATCTTATTCTTTTGTGATTTAAAACTTCCTGGTATTTTCCCTTGTGAAAAGGAGAGAACATCATAAAAAATGGTGAAAATGCAAATTTCTATTTTAATTAGAATGTTCTTAGTACTAAGTAAGTTGTGACATGTAGCTCTGCAGTTGTTAGGTCTGCAGAAGTCTATGGATGAAAAGTTTGTTCACCAAACTTAGTGGAAACTTGAATTATTAGCTGCTTGATAACTCATCAGTTTTTGATGCAAAGAAGGTGCAGTCTGATCTTGGACTTACACTGGTATGTTGTGCTATTATAATCATTGTTACTTTGAATTTGCCTTATTAGTATTTTGGAATATTTGACTGACCGAAAAGGGAGGCTTTGTGGGGGGGGGGGGGGAAATTTTAACTGTTGAATTTATTTTAAAAAATACATTAATTTTTTGTGTGTTTTCGTGAAAGAAAAACAATGAAATTGGAAGTTCAGCGGGAAATGGTCATTCGATATCATAAATGCATTGGCAGATGCTGAGAGCCTTTCATGTGATAACCTGTTGTTTCTACATGATATAAATGCATTTTATGTTTGGTAAAACATAATTATTCTATTGTTTTCTTTTTTCTGCTAATGTTTCCATATTTATTTTCCACATGATACAATGCTTTTAGCTCTTAACGTATCAATGTATTTTGATACATCCTACCCCATGGCTTTTGAAAACTTGGCCAGTAATCAATAAAATTCGTTCGATTTCTGTGCGAAATTTTAGCTCACCTGAATAGGAAGTGTTAACGATGATTATGAGTTTTTGATATCGTGTAGTGTCTGTCGTGCGGTGTGCTCGCCCGTCGTGCGTCGTCTATCGTGCGTCGTCAACTATAACGTTGTGTGCTCTCTAGAGGCCACATTTACAGTCTGGTACTCATGAAACTTAGTCAGAATGTGTGTCTTGTTGATATCTCGGATGACTCTAAAAACAGGTCATGTCCGGTCAAAGAGTAGGTCACTGGGTCCAATCTTTCATAAACCTTGTTTTTGCTTTAGAGGCCACGTTTTCGGTTCAATACTCATGAAAGTTGATGAAAATCTTTATCTTGATAATATCTTGGGTGATTTTGAATACGGGCCATGTCTGTTCAAATACTAGGTCACAAGGTCAAATTTTAAGAACCCATGTGTACACTCTGGAGGTCACATTTTCAATCCAATATTCATGAAAGTTAGACAGAATGTTTATCTTGATAATATCTTATATGAATTTGAAAAAGGGCCATGTCTGGTCAAAAACTAGGTTATCAGGTCAAATCTTTAAAAAAAACTTGTGTGCACTCTGGGGGCTGTATTTTTAGTTCCAATATTCATGAAAATTGGACAGAATGTTTGTATAGGGGATATTACAGATGGGTCTGATAATGGGTCGTATCTGGTGAAATAAGAATTAACTGGGTCAAATCTTTGAAAAAACTTGTGTATGCTCTAGAATCCACATTTGCAGTCAAAGTACGTACTCATGAAAGTTGGTAATAATGTCTGTCTTTATTATTTCTTGAGCAAGTCTGAAAACGAATCACGCCAGTACGCTCTAGAGTCCACATTTTCTGTCCAGTACTCATGAAAGTGGATCAGAATGTTTGTCTTGAGAAAACCTTGGACGAATTTGAAATTGGTTTACGATGGGTCAAAAAGACAGGTAACTGGGGAAAATTATTGAAACACTGGTCTTCACTGTAAAGGCCACATTTTTTGTTTAATACTCTTGAGAGTTGGTCAGAATGTTTGTATTCAAGATATTTTGGACAAGTATTAAAATCGGTCACATCAGGTTAAAAAGTAGGTCACTGGGTCAATTCTTTGTGTACACTGTGGCTACATTTCAAATCTAATACTCATGAAAATTGGTCATAATGTTTGTCTTGATGATACCTTGTACGAATTTGAAGATGTGTCATTTCGGATCGATAAGTAAATAACTCAAACGAAACTTGTGTACCGGCTATGGGCCACATGTTCTTTCCAGTACTCATGAAAGTTGGTCAGACTGTTTGTCTTGATAATATCGAGTTTGAAAAAAAGTCATGTCCGGTAAAAAACTAGGTCACGGGGACAAATCTTTGAAAAAACCTAGTTTACACTCTGGAGGCCACATTTTCAGTCAAATACTCATGAAAATTTCTCAGAATGCTAGTCATATCTTGAACGACATTGAAAATAGGCCATGTAGCTCACTTTGACCTAATGTAAATTCTAGATATAACGTTCTCTTTCAAGTTCCCATGATCTTTCGTCGGAATGTTTGTCTTGATGATATTCTTGGACGAGTTCAAAATGTTTCATGTCTAGTAAATTGTGGGTCATTGTAATAAACCTCTGAAAATTCTTGTGAAAACTCTAGGGTCCACATTTTATCCAAATACTGATAAATGCATTCGAAGGTAAATAGGCAAATCGATCATCGATCCAAGGCTATCATGGCCCTCTTATATCAATTGCATAACCAAAATTGTATGTCTTCTTTTTTCTATAACAGTTATATCCCCCCAAAACCTATTTTCTTTTTGTTGCAATATTTAGTACTACTTTCTTTCATTGACGTCATTTCCTTATCTATTTTTGCACATTGCAAATGAAAAAAATATTATGTGTAGATGTTGTTCTGTTTTAGATGTTAGCTAACTGTCGTTTAAACTGTCGTTTAACGCCGTTTCAACAGTATTTCACTTATATCGCGGCAATCACTGCACCTATCAATGTTTTCCTAAAGTTTCAAAATTCTTACAAAGCTACTGGTTATTATCCTACATAACCACTGTGGAAAGAATGATAAGCGGTTTTCTACTGATTGTTCAGCATGTTCTGCACATACTTGTATAAACTTATATGCAAACGTGCATTGGCCCCTTGCTAATCAGTGCTGCAATCAGCGCTTTGATTAGACAAAGTGAATGCATATAGTAAAGCAACGACTTGCGCAATACAATGCATCAAGAACATGCATTAATCCCGTGTTTCCTATTAGCGTGGCTTATATAATTGACACACACAGCACCTAGCGACCGACGTGTTTGTTCGAGGACAGTTTGATATTTACCTTTTTACCAAATGATCCCAAGTTTTAACGACCCTCAGAAAGAAAGTTTTTGAAAACATTACATTGGTAACCAGCATTTTCTTATTTTTCCAAGTATGTTTTCTGCACAATCAAAAGCAAGTTCTTTCATTTGAACCACCTTTGATATGCCGTATGCAAATGAGCCGTGCTCTGTGAAAAGGGGGCTTAATGCATCTGCGAAAAATATCGACCCAGGTCAGCCTGCGCAGTCCGCGCAGGCTGACCTGGGTCGAAACTTTTCGCTATAGGTCTATTTTCTGTTTGTCGAAAGACAAGTCTACCTCTTGATTAAGTCGATTATTTAAAAAAGTAGCTCCTATGGATCCATAATCATGTGATGACTTTGGCTGGTACCATGTATCATGGAGATGCTTTAAGCCCCCTTTCGCCAGAGTGTGGCTCAAATGCTTTGAACATGAACGAGCCTAAAATTTTATCATTTGGTAAAGAGTAAGCAATCGGTTATGTAGCAAGACAAACCTCGTGGAGGAAAAGCACACAAGGAATAGTAGCATATTTATGAGTGGAGTCCCAATCTCTGATTTCTTTTTCTTTTAAGTTATCATGAGTTTGAAGCAGGTACTACAAATCCGCAAATGCAAGCCCGGGTAACGAAAAATAGCATAATTAATCTATACAAAAGTATTCGTGTTCGTTGAATACCTTTCGCACGCTAAATCTTTCATGATCAGTTTACACTATTGTCGTGTTTTGGAGCACAGGTTTAGAATTATTGCTCAACAAAATTGACCTGTCACTATCTTATTTTCATCAATAATCGGTGAATTTGGCGGGGTCATACTCAAGCTTTTATCTTACAATTTCTTATTGGGTTTTTACAAACAAATAACCCTGCGAAATTCACCGAATACTGACGAAAGTAAATAAGTGGTAGGTCAATTTTGTTGAGTAATACTAAAAGATATATAGAAGAAATAATATCAAAATAATAAGTAAGCCAGATTCGAACCTATGACCCCATGATCGAGAGCCAATCACCTTACCAGAGAAGCTATTTATCTGTACCGTTGCAAAGGAGTACTTTTTTTGTAAATTATCATTCGGAAACCTATAGTTAGAAAGTCCAAACCGACTACTAATGAGGGTCAATTGGAATATTAATGAACAACAGTTTAATTCTGTTGAGTAACGTTAGTACGTATAGTCCATTTGGTTGGTATCAAAACTAACCATTGGCTCAAAATCATCTATCTAAAATTTGTTTTTGAAAATTTCTCTGTACCTACCTGATTATTTTACAAAAACCACGAGAGAAAAGATATCTTAAGAATTTAAACTTTTATTTTAATGATTTTGTCCATGAAACCTTGGACCCCTAAGCGCGACTTTCTGACCTTTTGCGGACAGTGTAGATCAAGATCAGACTGCACAATGTGCAGTCTGATCATTGATCTACACTGTCCGATTGGGAGATATTTTTCTGCAAAAAATACCTTTGAAAAAGCAAAATCTTGTTTTTTTTATTATCGGCTTGAAAGTTTCATTGAATTTACTAAGCAAGATAAGAGTTAAACTAAATGTTAATTATGACATGTGAAAATGGTGGAGAGGTGACAACAAATAGCACAGCATACTTTCCAACAATCAGTTCGAAAGTATTTAAATGTAAGGTCAAGCATATTGAAATACTAGGTTGACAATAATTAATCCTTACAGGGACACATTTTCAGTTGTTTGAATACAGCCACTTTCAAGAAACATTCCCGGAAAAACAGACATTGACCTTGACAGGTACACCTTCTTGTTTTTCTTTCGGGCATAATATTACCAATTCTCTAAATAAACCTAAATCACATCTTTTCAGTAAGGAATATTATGCTATACATCTTTTCGGTTTGGAAGATTGATAAAATTGCTGTCTATGACGGTAAATGATTTATAAAGGTATAACCATAAAAAATAATTCAGATTTTATAGCCTGAAAGGTGAGTATTGAAAAAACATGAAATTCACTTGTTTGTTTATATTGTTTAGTTGTGTACTTAAAGTTACAATTGAATCTAAATATGAATGAAATTACTAGAAAAACACATGGTTTTAATATGATTTGTTATTGTTCATCGCTCTTCTTCAATTGTCTGTCACTCGCTTGTGACCAAGACCAAAAAATGCTAAAATATTACTATACAGGTTAATAGTAAAAAGTATGAAATTGATATGAAAAGTTATGAAAAAATCTATTTCTGCATGGATTTTATTTAAAAATAAATAAAAAAAGCATTGCAAAAAGGAAATATTGAATAAGTTCCTCCATTTGAACCACACTACAACATTTTAGATTTCTTAAAATTTAAAGCAGCGCAGACGACAAATTTAAAGCAGCGCAGACGACAAATTTAAAGCAGCGCAGACGACAAATTTAGGGTAGCGCAGACAACAAATGTAAAGCAGCGCAGACGACAAATTTGAAGCAGCGCAGACGACAAATTTAAGGTAGCGCAGACGACAAATTTAAAGCAGCGCAGACGACAAATTTAAGGTGGCTCAGATGATGGAAATAACCCCTGTGAATGAAAAGAAACGTTGGGAAGGATAAAGTGCTGGTTATCAGCAAATTTTTCTGCTTTCCACAATGTTTTCAAAAGACTTCTTCCTCAGGGCCATTCAAACTATGGATTGCTGGTCAAAGGGTTCAATGTACAATGTTTTACAGAATGTTTATTAGTAATATTTTTTAAATTGAAAACTTGTGATATACTGATTTCATCGTATTCGTATGGGGTGTAGATTGAGGATTAAGCTATGTTTTTGTTATAAGTGGTATATTGTTGATGTAAATTAAAGGATAGAGTAATCAAGTATCGTACCTCCATGGTGGAATAGATCGGAGATCGGGCTGTACTTACTGCAGCCTGATCCTGACGTACGCCAAACACGGAGGATACCCATGTTTAGTCTTGTAGTGACACACAAGTAATATTAGTCTGTTTTTCTGCAGTATGCGACATCTGAGTCATGCTGTTATTTGTGGTGGTGTGGGGCGGGATCAGTCTGCATTTTATGCAGCCTGATCTTGATGTACACCAAACACGAATAATATTTGTTTTGTCTTGTCTTGACATATGAGCCATATCGCTCTGTAAATATTGTATTGTACCTTGGTGGTGGTATAGATCAGGGATCAGACTGTATTTTTGCAGCCTGATCTCGATGTATGCTAAACGCGTAGATATTCATGTTTAGCTTTACTGTGATAAACGAAACATATTATTATTCCTTATAGAATTTTCCTGATATGGATTTCCAACTTTTTTAAGGCAAGAGAAGTATTGTATCACTTTTCAAGAGAATGAAATACTCTGGTTTGGATTTTACAAATTTGTCAGGTTTAAAACGTGGGAGAAATTTCTCAATACTTTGATAGCGAGTAAAATATTTAGACTCGTCCGGGATAAAACCATTGATAACAAAAAGAAATGTGTCTTTAAGTCGGCTAGACAATGTATCTCCTTTTCTGTATTTTACTTACAAACTTCTCAAGAATTTGTCTTAGTTTGGCGAAAGGGAGAAAACTGTCTATATAAATATTTTGTCCTTCTCCTACCATGTTTTCACAAGCCTTCTGTCTGATGGTCGTTAAATTCTGGGTTTTTATGTTAACAAGTGGGTGAAATAGTTGTATGTATATGTACTAACAATAAGTAAGGGGACGTATACCATGTTATAATTATACATATTTTCGGTAATTATGTATTTGGGGCCGGTGGCCTTTATTTACAATAAAAGTATTGTATTGTATTGTATTGTATTGTATTGTAATGGATTTGATCGAAATGTTAAATTATAGAAAACAAATGGACTATACCGTAACAAAAAACAAATATGCGAAACGGAAAAGGGGAGCGTGGTAAATATTTTATACGATAACTACATAATCGTTCTCGATGAAAAAAAATAGGGATGGGGGCTACCGGTGGAAATTGTTTGATGTCATTACATGTACATGTCCAAATGTACTGAAATTTTGGCCATTTATCGAAAAAGTTCTGTCTAGCTCATGCAGCTCGCGTTTTCCATCAAAAGCAGGCTTGCAAATTTCACTTTGTTTTTAATGCGTTTAAGAGAAATGTTCTAATCCCTGATTGGCCAATTACACACAAGTGCGCTAAAAAACTTACGTACCATCATTTGGGTTTAGTTGTAATGTCATAGACCCGTCCGCTTCACAATATCCACAGTTGCCCCCACAATCTGCCGATATTACAGCCCCGCCATTAGTTCGTGCAAAGTTCGTTATTAATGAATTAGAACCAGCGCTTTTCCAAGTTAGCTGTAAATAGGACAGATACATTTGAGTTAAGTTCAATATATCTGCAAACAGTATCGATTCATATCAGCCTGCACAGTCCGCGCAGATACACTGAACCCCCTTTTTCCAGAACACAGCTCATTTGTATGAGTCAATGTTATCTTTTATTTCATGCTTTCCGGTAGGATATCGAGAAATAGCGGTGAAAATAGTTTTCGATATTCCACGGGTACGACCAGTGAAAATACCGATTTTTTATATTCTAGTTACCTAGGTAAAATGCGCGTGACTCACAACCAGATGGAAATATGACGTCATTTACCTTACATTTCTCGCGCTTGACGTAATATTGTAATAGGTTGCTATGCGGAGGGGGTACGCCACGGGGAATAACTGAAAAGACTGTACTGGATTTTGATGCAAGTTCCTCCCAGAAAGGGTTAAAAGCATGAAATAAATAGAATATTTGTTTTTTTCGGTGAAAGATCGAAATTTATTTCATCTCGTGAACAACTTCGGTAATATTTTCACTCGTGGCTGCGCCATTACCGATGGTGTTCACGAGATGAAATAAATTTTTCACAGAAAAAAACAAATATCCTCTATATCTAATGGTGTTTCAGTCATTTCAGGGTAACTGTTCTAGTTCTTTTGTCTTTCCTATGTTGAACCTTGACGGGGGGAGGGGGGGTATCTTTCAAAAATGTCTACTCACCCACCCTCACAGCTAAGTAGAATAGCGTTACCGATAAGGTCTGAACCAGAATATTCTGATCCAAAGCCTTTATCATTTAACCTAGACAAACACTGGGTTCGTTGTGCATCAGGGCCCGTACTCACCGAACTTTCCTTACTTCACACCGAAGTCACATTTTTTAAGTGTACGATTCCAGGATAAGTGAAACAATATTCTCAATTTTTCGAACATTTAATGATTCGAGAATAATTCTAGTACATAATAACAACGCTTGCTCTCTCCGTCCTCCACGCCAATATTCAAACCGGAAAGGTGGGGGGGGGGGGGTGGGGGTGGGCTTTGACTTTGCAGCCCCTCTTTCTGCAAGATGGCCAAAACAATTGTACAGCGGTTACTCAGAGAAAGTTGGAGCTTTTTTCTGAAATCTTTTCTTTTAATTCGTCGTATGTAAATTGCAATGAAATCTGCCTCCATGAAGTAAAAAATTAAATTATGAAAGAAAAAAAAAAAAGAAACTGTGATCCATAAACATCTTACCGATGGATCGAAAACCAGACCTGTTCCACTAGTGTCTATTTTAAAGGAACCGGAAGTACAACCGCCGCACACGCAGCCGTGTCCGTATCCATATTTCAGGCCATAACCAGAACCACCGGTAGTAAAAGTGATGTCGTCCGGGTCCACAATCATTGTCTGTTATTACAACAAAAATAAAATAAAAGGTTAAAGGGGGGCAAATTGATTTAACAAATACTGTGCAGAGCGTCAGTCTTGAAAAAAACTATCATAAATCATAACTAGTGCAAATATTTAATGCAATGGAAAATATGGCTATGCAACAGTATAGAAAACGTTACAGAAAAAGGAGAAATTGCTTACAAGAAATTGCTTCTTTTCCCACAACGTTTTCCAAAGTTGTCCTCTGCCATGGCGAAAAATGTTGAATTAACACAGCAGTTGGTAAATGCATGGGACATATTTCAAACGGACATTTGATTTAGTCCATTTTCTCGCCAGACTTGTGAAATGATCTTGAAAAGATTTGAAAATAGGCTGAATATTGGGAAAATCGGTAATGACGATCATACACGGACTTTGCCGAGCGTCTGTGACGAGGATTGGCGAACCAAGGCATCTCCGTTACCAAAGATACTTACACCACGTTACAGTTTACGTAAATATCAGTTTCTTAGGCTCTCATACATGATAAATGTAAATGAGGTTCCATACTATGATTACAAGTTGGCTTCTTTACAAAAGAAGCCAGGAGAGGTCAGCATCCATGTTTTGAAATAGTTTATTAGCGTTTAATTTCAATATATTTTGGTACATGTAAACAAACAAGTAAAAAAGCCGCCGCGTAGAAACCTCTTATGCTTTACATGACGGTCATTTGACCTTCTTTCCGCGTTTTCAAGTCGCATGATCTTGTCCAGCGGTCTTCTTTCTCTTTTTTAACGAAATTCTTCTTATTTTGTCTTCTGCTTAGATTTATTTGCTTAATGAAAAATTACAATTAGAGATTTGAGAGGTCATTTGCAACCATGGCAAATTAATATAACAAATCTTTTCCGAAATTCGTCATATAAAAATAAACCACGTCTATTTTCTGTTCCGGTTTTTTGATTTCGCTTTATTTACAAAACCATGACGAAACAGATTGTATATCAGAACAATTTCGCAACAAAAATAGATTTAGACGTCAAATTATGTGGCAGTCTGCCTTTTAAACTCACCACTGTTGGAGAGGTCTGATGACCTCTCCAATAAGGAGCCTTATACAAATGGATAAGCTCATTGAAAAATCACTTGCACGAGCGACATTACCACTTTGTCCTCATGGCTGGCCTCAATATTGCTCAAACAGTTTGCAGTTCGATACAGGTTATTATTAATTGAAAAGTCATTTTTGTAGCTCACGAATGGAGTTTCTGCTGAACTCAGGTATGATCACACAAACCTTATAATTGATGGCTCTGTGTGATATCACTGGGCTGCTGAAGCTCGGTGAAGATACTGCTCGATCTTACGTTATTCTAAGAGGAAACAAGGTTATTTTTAGCAAACGAGATATTGCATTGTATGTAAATTAACACAGCATATTAAAAACGATGAGTAAGACGAAAGATTTGTTGAAAATAATTAAGTCTTTCATCGTAAAACATACGAGCTCAACATTTTCCAACTACTGGAACAATCCACTGAAACTCGAAAAGACCTCTATGAAATAAGCTTGACTAAGCACAAGGACGCAATAGATCCAAGATTTGACTCCGTGCAGTCTAATCTTGGATCGATGCCTTCCGCAAAAAGGTTCTGTCTGTTTTCGGGAATGGACCTCAACTGGTTAAAACATACCTCGATATCAACGCGAATTTTTCTAAAATATTTGGTCTCGAAGTAGTAACCGCTCTGTGCATAATTTTCACTGGAGCTGACTGGAAAAGAAAAAGAAAGAAAATTAACTCTTTCAATTTTGATAATCGCAGACATTTTACCAACAGATTGAAGGGCTAACGGTAAAATATTATATAGGTATACGAATAATTAAGATAGATGCAGTCTTTTTCCCGTAATCTTTCTAAATGGTCTAATTCTTATCCCCAATTTCCTTTTTGGGGATTGCCCTCGGGTAACACAATTCACAGCCCTTATCTAGTACTGGTGAAACACATAATCATGTATACGTGAGCTATTGTGGCGATATGATCAAAATAGCGTTAAAAGTGTCTTAAAACAAGTCAATCCACCGATCTCTTATTAACTGATCACCTTCTGAAACAGACATGTAGATATAGGCTTTCAGTTTACTATCGCAAAATTTGTACACTTAATTTGTGAAAACAGCGCGGGAAAAGGAGAAAATCCAAGCAATCTCTCCTTTGGCGACACTGTTTTCAGAATTCGTGTGTTGCAAAACATATTTAGGTATGTGATGTTTTGGTCATTAATATCAGACATAGTAAAATATAAAACACAAAGCCATATTTACCATAAAGCATTTGATCTACTTAGCTTTGTGATATGTTTTATCATTAGTTTCAATCACATCCAAAATAAAGCAGCACTAAATATCATCAACTTCAAAATTGTTATTACAACAATTTCTACCCACATTTTCCAAAGATGAAAGATATAAATACTATAAAAAATCATAAGTTCAGTTTTACTTTACGTTTGATCTCACATGGATACGTTTTGACCTCACTTTGGTACGTTTTGACTCCACTTGGGTACGTTTTGATTTGGGTACGTTTTGGTTTGGGTACGTTTTGACTGTGAACCTGGTAACTGTACTAATCAATATATGAATCAAAAATGTAAAACAGTCAAGTAAGGTAAACATTAAACGTGACCAAAGGATAAATCATACCTGTGACTCCTCGGAAATAAAAATAATTGTGCTACTTCGAAAACACCAACTTCTCAACAAGTGCCCTACTTGTACATGTATTACGGCTGACAAGGTAATTGTCTATTTACACACCACGCATTCATACACGTACGACATTTAGTCGCCGCCCGTTAATTCTAAAGTCATGTCTTGATTCTGCATTACATGTATATGGTGTGCATCCTGTTAGGAATCTATGACTGACATTAAATGATGTATATAGCGACGACCCAAGGTAAGCACGGTGTTGGCTGCGTCGTGCTCTGCATGAGTATTTGGCGAAATTAATGCGAGTTTTTGTACTGTTTTAAGCGTTCTCATTTAAAATTCATCGTGCAAACAAACACCGTTAAAAATCTTTGCTTATGAAATATTTTCTTTGGCACTTTCTTGGTATATACATGTACGTGTAGACACCGACCTCCGTTTCCATTTCTATTTTACACCACAGATGAATAACTCGGCGGTTTTGAAGTATATGTCGTTTCAAGCAAATCAGAAACGGCAGTTGCAGTTCCAGCAAATCAGAGACAGCGAAAAGCGCGCATTTATACATGATGTTAAGCGTGGTTGCGTTTTTCGTGCAAAGTCTGAAACGTGGTTCCTAGGGCTAGGCGCCGTTGGTCCCTACCCGAAAAATAAGTTCACGACTTAATAAGTATCTTAGTTTATGAATCCATGCTTTGTGAAAAGGGAGCTGAATTCATCTGCAAAAAGCATTATGTTATGTTATAGGTTATAGGACTTATTACATGTATACCCAAAATATATGAGCGGCACTCTGGTAAAAAATCTCCGCGATGCATTATACCAAGCAAGTCTTCACATAATTAAGGATCCCAAACACCATTTTTGTTTAATAAGTAGTAAATCATGAGGTAAATCATGCTTGCTTGGGTCGAGGCTTTTTTCAGATGCATTAAGCCCCCTTTTCACAGAGCACGACCTATGTAGAAATGTACCGTATACAATGAAAATGAACACACCAAACTCAACAATTCCTCGTACCAGATATATATTCCTTTGGCGTGGATCCAGACATGCCGTAACAATATACCTTGGTGCTTGTATTGCCGTATGGTGTTGGATAAAGCCAGTATTCGTCGTCAATTAAGCTTGGATTGCAGACTTGAATGTCGCTACAACTTCTCACTGCAAATACATGATATTACAAAAGGGTTAGGAGAAATACTATACAGCGTAATATGAAAAACGAATGCCAAGCAGTACTTGAAAGAGGTATGAAATGCTACATGTAATTGGTGTGATTTAGACATCCGTAATCTATATAAAACTGAAGAGTGTCCAAGTCAGCCAAAGTATCTGTAATAGAATTGGCAATCTCGGCTTATTCATATTTTCTGTCTACATATCACATCAGAATTGACGATCATTTGTAGAATATGCGGAAATCGATCAGAAGGATTCTGTTTCGGATACGCCGAGATAGGTTCGTCAAACCGAACATGTGCGACAAATGACGAGGGGTTGTGAAATTTGCCGATTTTAACGATCCTCTGCATTAAAATAACAATCTAACAGAAGCTTGTCCAGTCTACAACCCTGCCTGTGCTTCGTGTTTAGGTCCTTGATAGCTTTGCTTACATTTCGACGTCACAGTGAAAGATACAGCATAACAATCGCCGATTTGATACTGAAAGCTGGTTCTTTTCTAGAAGTTTATATCCTATAAGCAGTAATTCAATTTATTATATACATGAAAAGTTTTCGGCTCAAATATATGTTTCGCACGTGGATAAACTATCACACACGACAGACAAAAATCTGCGTCTACACAGTGTCAAATAATATTGCAAATGTGGTATGATGACGTATTTCAGGCGCGGAATATAAGCGTATTGATTTTTTATTTGAATGGTCAAAATGGTACGCTATTATATTCATCCGCCACTCTTAAAAACGAAGCTATCGGCCACTTCACCATTGTTTATTTCACTTTTTCGAATAAAGTGTCAATAATTGCAAAATTTTGTCTTTGAAAGTTGTAGGTAGATAATAAAGGAATATTACATTTCATCAACTTTTATGGTGCTTGTATTTACTTCTCGGTTCGTAAGAAAATTTTCTCATGCTACTCAAACGAAACAGAAGTACCAGGAAAGTTACTACAATATAAAATAGCGTATTTATAGAGGAATAGCCTTACCGTGTTCACAAGTAAATGATGGCGTTGACCAACCAGAAAAAGAGCACGTGATTGTATTGGTACCCTGTGCCAACTGTCCTGCAGGACAAACATACCTACGGATGGAACCAATAGCATTTGACCCCGTATCTATAGTTGAACCATTCACCAAAGTAAGCGGATCCATACAATCTGTTATGCAAGAAAGCAAACATCTTGCTCAAAAGCTTGACTATAGTTATGTATTCAGTCACTGTCGATATTAATTATAAACATAAAATGTGATTGCAGTTCAGTCTTTATCTTTCCGCCAATATCACAATATCATGCACCGCTGACACACGGTCATGAATCCTCCATCCTTTGCTAATTATGAAAGTTCCATATAACACACACACACACCCCACACACACCCCCCCCCCCACACACACACACACACACGCGTGTGCGTGCGTGCGTGCGTGAGTGTATGTGTGTGTGTTTTGTGCAGATATGTTTTCAAAACATATGTTAGAAAAGTTATTTATTCTGATGATGATGATGGTTACGGTGATGTTTATGAAGACAATGATGACATAATAGTTTTAATACATTCTTATATTATTGATTCCAATCAAACAACATAGATTTTCAATCAAGTGAAGATTTTTTCAAACAATGTTGTATTTCAAATCTAACAAGATAAATGGTATCTTTTTCAAATCGAAAGATAAATGGTATCTATATCTGATCAAAAGACGGTCACAATTACAAAACATACCGGTACTAAAGCATTCGTGAGAGCCCCCACTAGCTACAGTAGAAAAACATCTGTCATTTCCTTTACATGGCTTTGTGGAACATGCGTCTGAATTTCGCTGAAATTAAATTATATCAAATCAACTTTGAACAGACAAAGCAAAGGAAAAAAGTAACAAAAAGAAATCGAAGTAAACTCTTGGTTCTAATAATATAATTGAGACTTTATTTTGACGGACCCGAAAAGTAAATCCGCCAACTTTGCTCGTTCTGACCGCAACTAAATGATCTACAGCCACATAAGCATGCGCTCTACCCATTCGTCTAATTTCAGTTTTAGCTTATACACCTCAACTCTCGCAAAGTCAGCACCATATATACGAACCACGTGCAAACATATGCACTGGCCAGCAGGAAATCGCGTCAGTTTTTTTAGAGGCTGGTTTTCCATGTGACCATCATCCGACTGCGTCGTCCGTTTGCGATTGGCGTGTCCGTTTATTGTAATAGGAACCCCTCTTCCATAAATATACGAACTGACAAGGCGATCTGTCCTTTGGAATTGGACCCTATTCTGCAAAAGTGTCATATGTTCAATAGAACATAGTTAATTGTTGTTAATAAAGAGAGCTTTCGTACTCAAGCATATGCGATGGAAACTTTGCTTATATCTCATTTCATGGAAGTCATTATTTTTCAAACATACCAACATAATGAAATACCTGACAGATCTGGAATATCGAGAATAGAACTTACGCTCATCTAGGTATTTGTAACAATGTCCACAATCTTTCGTAGTGTTTTCGTAATGACGGGGTTGCTTCAAGTACAACTTCTGTGACTTTATCACAGCTATTTTTGTCGTGAATCTTGTTTTCATTGTGCTTGAAATGCCGTTCGATGGTCCGTTGCGATGTAAAAGAACGCGGCATGTACCGAACTATTTTGTCGCAATGGGGCCGACGCATTGACGGACAACGCAGTCGAATATATGGAAAACTTTATATTGAAAGTAATATGATCTGAACTTGCGTCCGAAAATCGCACTATCGTAAACGGACAACGGAGTGGGATAATGGACCTATGGAAAATCAGCTGCGGTGACTTTAGTTCAAACATATTTTATTTGTATCACTCTTACATCGTCAAGACAATTACAATATACATATAATACAAAATGGATTAGAACGGAAGCATAAACTTAAATTGTTCTTTTCCATGGGCTTTAGATGGTACTAAAGTCCTACTTTGTATTATTTACAAAATGATTTGACGAGAAAAAAAAAAAAAAAGGTGTAATTACAAAAAAAAAAAAAAAAATGAAAACAAGGGATACTATGAAGAGTCCGTGCGATGTGGAATGTTCTTAAAACTAGTATTATAGAATTAACTCCGTGGTCTTTATATGTATTGATATTGTGGTATTTTATATTGATATAAAAGAAACATAGGAAATTTGTTAAAAGACTTAAATTGGATTCTCACATATAGCTTTGCCCTTCTGTCATCTTTGATTAAAGACTGCACTTCTCAAAACAACGTAACATTTTCATGAAAGGCGAGGCTTTCGTCTCCGTACAGCAGAACGTCCAAGGTGATAGTGGTGAAATTCTCGATAGATGTAAAAAAAAGTCTACTTCTAATGATAGGATAATACCTACACTAAAAAATAATGTGGACTAGTTTCGATTTCACCACATTGACACAAAGGCGAAGCAACTAAATTCTTTTTGAATAGGTCAAAATTTAGCGAACTATATTTGTGATGCAACCTGGTGTGGATAATTTGGTACTCTCTTTCGCCAATGAAATAAAGCTTGTTTGGTATCCGTTCGTTCCTGTCAAGATTATGTTTTAAAAGCGGTCAGCGAATCTAAATTTCAAATTTCTTGGAGCACTAACGGAATAGAAGAATTTTCGTACATTGATGTTATACATGCAACGCTTTGGAGGTCGTTAGCTCGTCGTTATAACTCGTGGTATTACCAACCGTGTCTGGGACTAGAGATGATAAGAAATCAGGGGTTATACCCTTAATCATTTTAAACAAGAGGACCATGATGGTCCTATATCGCTCACCTGAGTACTAAGCAGTAAAGGTCTACAATGAAGATAAATACCAAATATTGAGGTTCAAGGCCAAATGATAATGAAACAAGAGCGGCAAATTGTCGCAAGATATGCCCATCCCATCGCCAGTTGTCGAGGAGGTATAATAATTTCAAAGGGCAGGTAATACAACAAACATGTTTACCAAGTCTCAAGTCAATTTGACTTGAGACTTCAAAGTTCCATTCCGGACAAGCAAGAAATACTGTAAAAATGAAGATCAAAGTGAAATAACTCAAAATCCGCGCTAGGTAGAGTTATTGTTCTTGCGCACAGTACTCGGTAATATTGCAACAAACATGCATACCAAGTTTGAAGTCGTTCTGACTTGAGATGACAAAGTTATATTCCGGACAAGCACTAAATGCTGTAAAAATGACGATCAAAGGGAAATAACTCAAAGATAGCACGAGGTAGAGTTACAATTCTTGTGCATTGCACTTCCAAATATTGCAAGCATACCATATTTCAAGTCATTCCTACTTAGGATGACAAAGTTTTGCTCCGGACAAGCAAGAAATGCTATAAAAATGAAGGTCAAAGGGGGAATAACTCAAAATTCTTGCTAGGAAGAGTTATGGTTCTTGTGCACTGCACTCCGTAATTTTTCAACAATCATGCATACCAAATTTGAAGATGTTCAGGCTAGAGATGACAAAGTTATATTCCGGACAAGCAGAAAATGCTGTAAAAATGACGATCAAAGGGTAATAACTCATGGACAGTATGAGGTAGAGTTATGGTTCTTTCACACTGCACTCCGTATTATTGCAACAAACACAAATGCCAAGTTTCAAGTCAATCGGACTGGAGATGACAAAGTTATGCTCCGGACAAAGAACTATTCTATAGAACTTTTTAATTCAAGGGCAAATAATTCCAGTCGTTCTGGTCCGATTAGACCCATAATCAAACTCATCCGAGATCTTATGGTCATAAGTAATTTGACCAAGTTTGTAGCTGATTGGTTAAAATTGTAGATGCTAGAGTGTAAACAAAGTCAAATATAGCAATTTTTCTTATTCAAGGGCAAATAACTCCAGTTGTTCTGGTCCGATTAGACCCATTATCGAACTCATCCGAGATCTTATGGTCATATATATTTTGACCAAGTTTGGTGCCGATTGGTGAAAAATTGTAGATGCTAGAGTGTAAACAAAGTCAAATATAGCAATTTTTCTTATTCAAAGGCAAATAACTCCAGTTGTTCTGGTCTGATTAGACCCATTATCGAACTCATCCGAGATCTTATGGTTATATATAATTAGACCAAGTTTGTAGCTGATTGGTTGATATTTGTAGATGCTAGAGTGTAAACAAAGTCAAATATAGCAATTTTTCTAATTCAAGGGCAAATAACTCCAGTTGTTATGGTCCGATTAGACCCATAATCGAACTCATCCGAGATCTTATGGTCATATATATTTTGACCAAGTTTGTAGCTGATTGGTTAATATTTGTAGATGCTAGAGTGTAAACAAAAAAATGTGAACAGACGGACGACGGACGGACGGACGGACGACGGACGCCGAGTGATCACAATAGCTCATCCTGAGCACTTCGTGCTCAGGTGAGCTAAGAACGAAAACAATTTTCCTTCTATCTCTCAGTGATTCCCACCCAGCTTTATTTGTGAGATCTTTCAGAGATACTAGTTTAGTGCAGCCAGTGACAATTCTTGCAGATTCATTTTGAACTTTTTGAATTTCATTTACTGAAGTGCGCTGACTCGTCAGTCCACGGGATGAAGTTGCTACTTATAAGGGCAGCTCCAAATGCAATTTAATCTCAGTCAGCTTGCTGGCTAACCGACTCAGATTTTTCTTATCCCTTCTTGTTCCATCAAGTATTTTATAAGCATGTAAAACAAATGATAAAGAACTTTTTTTCAGTCCTCCGTGCCATTGCTAAGTACTCTGATACTGCTCCACAAATCCGCTTTTCATACCTTGAGTCCTTGCTACTGTTTAATGCCAATTTCTTATATTAAAGGCACACAAAAATAAATCATTTGTTGATGTCAAATTGCAGATTTGATTCATACCATTTAAGGTATGGATATCATTAAGTCTGATTATGCTACAATCACTTACGGAAAAATGAATGGTAAACCTAGAACAAAAGGTGGTAATTGATTCCTGAATTGTTTACTTTTGGCAGATAGTGGGGCTCTAACCTATTCCCAGAACAGACAAAAATTCCCTGTAGCAAAAAGTGGATAATTACTATAAGAAAAATAAAATATTTAATTAAAGTGTGAATGGAATTTTATCGCAGGGTAGAAAATTCAAAATTGTGTTTTACCTGCCCTGTTGTCTATTCTTCGAAATGCAGTGTATCGCAGACTGCCACGGAAACATAGAGTTGACCTTACTGTACAGATACTAGAATGTGAATCCGTCCTGGACCGTATACATTAACCATCCTTTATATATCATTCTTAGTCTAGTTCTGAAGAATTTTCTAACTTTTAAGGCAACGCTATTTCTGGGCTGAACCAAATCTCTCTCTCTCTCTCTCTCCCTCTCTCTCTCTCTCAACAAAAAATCAAAAGCTTTAACTTACCGTAGGCCATAATGCCATATCGATATAAACAAACGTGCTGTTTCCTTGAAAATCGGATGGTTCCACCTCGGCTTTAGTGGCTGAATTTAACTGACATATTTTATGAACACGTGCAAAATTTATAGACTTGCAGCTCGTCAGCTGTTTACAAAGTAGAGCACACTTATTTAACTCTAAGTCATCGTTAGACAGTTCTACAATCATGTGTCCGTCGAGACGTGCGCCGATATTCGATTGTTCAACTCGATATACTGCTTTGTTTGGTTGGGAGCTACCGCTCACAGTGAACACCAAAAATATGTGTACAATCAAACTTCCTAACATGTTTGTAACTAGATTTTGCCACCAGCTAAATCAATCTTCAACTCTCGTCTCTTAATTCGGGTCCACAACACATAAATTTAATTGCTCATACCCAGTGATCCTGTAAATCAAATAACAGCAGGACAATTGAATTGAGATGAACTTGAATTGTTTTAAATAAACGTAAAAACGCAACCAAAATATGAATTGCGGTAAACAGACAAAATTACGTACGCAATATTAGGTTGGAGTAACTGTCCTGGTGCTCGTATTTGATGCAAGCAGCGCAAGAAAATTTGATATCACCCGACACTGAAGGTCGAGCGAGATGTCAAAGTATTCTTACGAAGCGAGAAGCAAACACAAGCACCAAGAAAGTTACAACAATAGAATACTCCCCCGTTATATATCTACAACTTTCAACCACAGAATGTTGCAATCATTGATATTTTATTCGAAAACGGTGAACAAAATGAGACAATTAATGGTTAGAGGGTAGCAACTCTGTTTATATGAATGGCAAACGCATATTGTAACGTAACATTTTGACTCATCAAATTGCAAACCAGTTCATGCTTAGTCCGTGTGCGAGTTACGTCATCATACTATATTTGGAACCGTTTTTCACAATGTGTACATATGGATTTTTTTTTTTTCTGTCAAGTGGGTCATTTTATCCGTTTGCGACACTTGCATTCCTGCCGGAAAATTTACTGATAAACAATAAACATAATTATTCACAGTCTTGTACCGTTAGTATCAGCAATTCTGGAATCTCTGGAAGAGAAGGCGGATAGATCTACATCTTTCCTTTTCCGATAATGTGCGTGAAGTTAGCTACCAGTTGACAGTTGACGATTCGACAGTGAATTTGCAACTGTCAGCCAACTTCACACTTCAGCTGCCACTTCGTTTTTAATAAAGGTATCATATATTTATCGGATCGTCAGCTGCCTGCCAATTCGAATTCATAATGCTATAATAGCGAATTGTCAACTGTCAACCGTCAGCCCACTACACAACAGCTGGCAATTCGTATTTTTAATAAAGGTATCTTATGTTTATCGAATCGTCAACTGTCAACTGTCAGCTGGCTGCCAATTCGAACTGAAAATGCTATAACAGCGAATTGTCAACTGTCAGCCTTAAGCCGACTTCACACTTCAGCTGCCAATTCGTTTTTAATGAAAATATCGTATCTGAACCGAACAGTCAACTGTCAACTGTCAGCTGGCTGCCAATTCGAACTGAATATGCTAAAACAGCGAATTGTGAAGTGTCAACCGTGAGCCAACTTCACACTTCATCTGCCAATTCGTTTTTAAGAAATATATCGTATCTGAATCGAATCGTCAACTGTGAGCTGGCTGCCAATTCGAATTGAATATGCTAAAACAGCGAATTGTCAACTGTCAACTGTCAGCCAACTTCACACTTCAGCTGCCATTTCGTTTTTCATAAAAATATCGTATCTGAACTGAATCGTCAACTGTCAACTGTTAACTTGCTTCCAATTCGAACTGAATATGCTAAAAAAAAACGAACTGTCAACTGTCTACCGTAAGCCAACTTTACACTTCAGCTGCCAATTCGTTTTTAGTAAAACTATCTTATGTTGTATCGAATTGTCAACTGTCAACTGTCAGCTGGCTGCCAATTCGAACTGAATATGCTAAAACAGCGAATTGTCAACTGTCAACCGTCAGCCAACTTCACACTTCAGCTGCCAGTTCGTATTTAGTAAAACTATCTTATGTTTATCGAATTGTCCTGCCAATTCGAACTGAATATGCTAAAACAGCGAATTGTGAACTGTCAACCGTCAGCCAACTTCACACTTCATCTACCAATTCGTTTTTAATAAAAATATCGTATTTGAACCGAATCGTGAACCGTCAACTGTGAGCTGGCTGCCAATTCGAATTAAATGTGCTAAAACAGCGAATTGTCAACTGTCAACCGCCAGCCAACTTCACACTTCATCTGCCACTTCGTTTTTAATAAATATATCGTATCTGAATAGAATCGTCAACTGTCAGCTGGCTGCTAATTCGAATTGAATATGCTAAAACAGCGAATTTTAACTGTCAACCGTCAGCCAACTTCACACTTCAGCTGCCGATTCGTTTTTCATAAAAATATCGTATCTAAACGTAATAAAACCATAAAACTAGCAATGCAACTTTCGGTCATGTGCTATCAAATGTATATGGTGTAGGCGAAACTGGTCAAACTGTATTTTTCTCTTTTCATACAAAATTAGCAATTGATCCTGTGCACAAATACAGCTGGTCACGTTCAATGCTATATAAACCTCAGTTTTTAACCCTTACAATGCCGAATAAACCAATGCTTGTATAATATGATTCTGGCCAGCTCCTTCAATAAAGATATTAGTAATGTATTCACGCTTATATAATATTCTTTATACCATATAAAGTGACTATGCTTCGCATAATTCTATAAAACGTACACAGGCTCAGATTAGCGGATCAGAACCATCATCATCCTTTCGTTTATACTGTTATTCACTAGAAAAATCCGAAATCTACAAATTAATCATTTACCAGACGACATTAAGAACTTCCACTTTAGAAAGCATTTGAACATAACAACTTTATGTTGACTCAAATTTGTGAAATTTCAAACAGCAGAAAACATTGTGCAAAAAAGAAATTCTGATGAACAACATCTTTTTTTAGCACATTTAGCACATTGTTGGCGACAGTGGTGTAAGGGTACAACGTCGGCCTCTCACACCATAGATACTGGATTCGAAATCCTTGATTAGCGAGGTCAAATTTAGGAAACACCCATATCACGGTGCGAGTACTGGTTTATGTTCCAGGAAGCAATCATCCAGAGAGAGCTTATTTTTCAAAAGTCGCTAGAACTTGGTTCACAATCGATGTAAAACAAGTACCTTTAGAATAAACTAAACCACTATATTATTTTAAAGGACGTTGTTACTCAGGTTCTGAAAAATACTATATGATTAATACGTAAAGGGCTATCAATGACCAGGCCAATTAAATCTTGCATCTGTAACCCATTGATTTGTTTTTCTCTTGATTTCCGCTGACATCATTCAGCTTCCGAAATAGGCAGTAATACGGATTAAAGTTGTGTAAATATATTTTGGTTGAGAATACAACGAAGAACACTTGGCAAGCAATATTTCAATTTTTGTCAATTTTTGTTAGTCCAGTCATTGCACAAAATGAATTGAAATTGTTTTCAAAAGAAGTTGTAAGGATAACACACGAAAGAAATTAAGTTTACAGAGACACAAACATACACATAAAGGTGTATTTCCTAAAGTTTAGCATGAAAAGTTATTTGCGATTAAACTTTTCTAAACCCACAACACTTATAACAAACAAGTTATCTCGTTGAAATGATATCCCCCTCCGTAAAAGACCCTTTTTTGATTGAAATATATAAAAGGTATATGTTTTGCATCTACCCGTGGCCTTATTGTTGTTGGTCCATAATGAGATTATACATTAGGTCCCCTTTTTCCATAACATGGCATTTCATTAAATGAAAACAAATAATGGAAATGTACATCAAGCCCCCTTTTTACCGTGACACGGCATCATGTATAGAAAGAAATTTGTATCAATGGACTACCCAAAGGAAGACATGCATGAAGTTTTATCAATTTTCGTCAAGGCTTTTAGTAGATATCTGTCCGGGCGGACGGACAGGCGAACAGACTGTTATTGGTCCATAATGAAATTATACATTTAGCCCCCTTTTTGCATGACATTGCAAATCATGAAAAAATTATTGTCTGTGGCTTATGGTAAACAATATGAATATGAATTTTCATAAAATTTTGTCCAGTAGTTAAAGATATGGTCCATAATGGAGAAATACACCAATTCCCCTTTTTCCATGACACGACATTTCATCAAAAAACGATATTACGGCGGACTATCATAAGGAACACACGTATGAATTTTCATCAAGGATTTTGAGTTAAGGAGATATTGATCCATAATGGAAATATACACGAAGCCCCCTTTTGCTATGACACCACATTATATCAAAAAAAGGAAACTAGAGCCCCTTGAAGGGCCTGAAATCGCTCTACTGGCAGTGGTTTGCTTTTTTGCCAGCATACATTATGAACTCATGATGAAAAAAGGAAAAATACAAGAACACACACAAAAAAAGGGGGATGTTCTTGCAACTGGGCTTGAACCCACTAAGACAGCATAAGTAGGCATGGTAAACTGAACAAAAAGTGAAAAAAGTTAAAGTACAATTTCTCAAAACGAGTTGTTTGGAATCCAGCCAAATTTGATAGGGTTTCAGTACGCATAGTATTCAACAATCCTAGCAAATTTCAAAGAAATGTGACTAGTAATGTGGACTTTGTTGAGTAAACAATAATGAGTCATCAAATGGCTGCTTTTCCTAAACTAATTAATAGATTTTCTTCACCATTTACAGAGTTCAATCCCTTGATGAAACAAGTAATCTTTGCACGTTTCAAAATAATCGGATCAAAAATGTGGACTTCATTCCCTACATGAGAAATAGTAATTTTCAACATTAAATGGCTACTTTTCCAAAACTGATTGTCAGATTTCTTTCAAAATCAATAGGTTTCAAGCTGTTGATGATACAAAGCAACTGTGTAAGTTTCAAGAAAATCCGACCACAAGTGCAGTCTTGCGTAAACAAGAAATGGAAATTTTCAACTTCAAATGGCTACATTTTCCACACTGATTATCAGTTTTTTTTCAAAATCAATAAGGTTCAAGCTATTGATGAGCTAAACAAACTGTGTTAGTTTCACGAAAATCCGACAACAAACGCAGAATTTATCGCGTAAACAAGAAAAAGACTAACGCACGGACGGACGGACAGACAGACAGACGGACGGACGGACGGACGGACAACGGAAACCACACCATGACATAAGCCCTGCTGGCTTTCAGCCAGTAGAGCTAAAAAGAATTGGCGGACATCATAAGGAACACGTGTATGAATTTCTATCAGTTTTCATCAATGATTTTAGAAGATATCTGTCATGAAACACGGACGAACAGACGGCCATTGGTCCATGATGAAATTATACAATAAACCCCCTCTTTCCATGACATAAGATTTCATTAAATAAAAACAAATAATGATTGTCTGTGACTTGTGATAAACAATGTAAATATGAAGTTTCGTAACATTTTGTCCTGTAGTTAAAGAGATATTCGTCCATAATGTAAATATACATCAAGCCCCCTTTTTCCATGACACGGCATTAAAAACCACACACAAGGGTATATAACGGTGAAGTTGCGTGGTCAATCTGGGTGAAACTTGTACTGCGTTTCCTAATGGTGGTTGATAGATGTGAAAAGTTCCGTGTAAAGACTCAATATAGTTTTCAAGATAAGACTAAAACATAAAAAATTTATGCGACGGCGTAACTCAAAATCGCTCCCAGTCGGCCATTTCACATCGAATAAAAAAAAAAGTATATCGGCGGATTGGATTATTATATATAACACGTATAAAGTTTCACAGAATTCCATCCAATCGTATTAGACATATTGTCCCGGACAGAGACACGGACGGAAGGACGAACAACGCAAAAACTAAATTCCTCAGCCTTCGGCGGGGCATAACAAGTGATGGTCCAAAGTTACTACCACTATGAACCAACATTCAAGGTGTCAGGATACCACAATTCATCCCCTCATGGGTTATGAGTTACTGATAAGCCTTCAGCGGGACATGAGACATTCAATACACAATCAGTAATACCAGGCAGAGTGAAAACGTAGAAGTGAGGCCATTGGTTTTCAATTTATCCGTTAAACCGTCAAAAAGATCCGAGTTTTTCATAACATTTTTATAAAAAACGAATTGGCAGCTGAAGTGTGAAGTTAGTTGACAGCTGACAGTTAACAGTTCGCTGTTTTAGCATCTTCAATTCGAATTGGAAGCCAGCTGACAGTTAACAGTTGACGATTCGATAAACATATACTTTTTTATAAAAAAAAAAGAATTGGCAGCTAAAGTGTGAAATTGACTGACAGTTGACAGTTGACAATTCGCTGTTTTAGCATGTTCAATTCGAATTGGCAGCCAGCTGACAGTTGACGATTCATTTCAGATACGGTATTTTTATTAAAAACGAATTCGCAGCTGAAATGTCAAGTTAGCTGACGGTTGACAGTTGACAATTCGCTGTTTTAGCATATTCAGTTCGAATTGGTAGGCAGCTGACTGTTGACAGCTGACGATTCGATGAACATACACTTTTTAATAAAAAGAAAAAGAATTGGCAGCTGAAGTGTGAAGTTGGCTGACGGTTGACAGTTGACAATTCGCTGATTTAGCATATTCAATTCGAATTGGCAGCCAGCTGACGGTTGACATTTGACGATTCGATAAACATAAGAAAGTTTTATCAAAAACGAATTGGCAGCTGAAATGTGAAGTTGCCTGACAGCTGACAATTGCAAATTCGCTGTTTTAGCATATATAATTCCAATTGGCAGCAAGCTGACAGTTGATGATTCGATAAGTAAGCTTTTTATTTAAAACGAATTAGCAGCTGAAATGTGAAGTTGGCTGACGGTTGACATTTGACAATGCGCTTTTTTAGCATATTCAATTCGAAATGGCAGCCAGCTGACAGTTGAAGATTCGATAAACATAAGAAAGGTTTTATTTAAAACGAATTGGCAGCTGAAGTGTGAAGTTGGCTGACGGTTGACAGTTGACAATTCGCTGTTTTAGTATTTTCAATCCGAATTGGCAGCCAGCTGGTTGACAGTTGACGATTCGATAAACATGTGATACTTTTATCAAAGACCAAAATTGGCAGCTGAAGTGTGAAGTTGGCTGACGGTTGACAGTTGACAATTCGATAAACATGACATAGTTTTTTTTTGAAAAACGAATTTGATTCGATAAACGTAAGAATTTTTTAAAAAAAAACGAATTGGTATCTGAACCGTGAAGTTGGCTGACAGCTGACAGTTGACAATTCGCTGTTTTAGTATATTCAATTCGAATTGGCAGCCAGCTGACAGTTGACAGTTGACGATTCATTTCAGATACGGTATTTTTATCAAAAACGAATTGGCAGCTGAAGTGTGAAGTTGGCTGACGGCCGACTGTTGACAATTCGCTGTTATAGCATTATGAATTCGAATTAGCAGCCAGATGACAGTTGACAGTTGGTGATTCAGTTCAGATACGTTATTTTTTATCAAAAAACGATTTGGCAGCTGAAGTGTGAAGTTGGCTGACGGTTGACAGTTGACAATTCGCTGTTATAGCATTATGAATTCGAATTGGCAGCCAGCTGATAGTTGACAGTTGACGATTCGCTTGAAGCGTTTCAAAAATCGAACTGGCAGCTGGATGAAAAATTTGAATAGGTAACAATTGAATTGTCAACCATCAACTGTCAACTGGCAGCTAACTTCACGGACGTTTTCCGATATGGAATATCCTCGCAAGCAAATTATTCGAAACAAAAGATAAACTCGAATTATCGCATGGTTGAAATATGGTCAAAAAATCACACTTTTTGTATTGTTTTTATTTATTTTAATAAGATCGCACTAATTGTCAATATCGTCAAGTTGTTTCTTCTGATAGAACTTTTTTTTTTTTTTTTTTTTTTCTTTTTTGTTTAACCCTTTTATTTATTTATTCATAAACTGGTATTCCAAGTTAACTCCTAAAAACATTTGATTTTGTAATCGACTTTCAAACAAACAATTAAACCAAACCAACGCACGACTGATGAATAGATTAAAGCAAATGAATTCAGTATTTTATATTGATATTATTGCATGGCCTTCGTTACAAAAATTAAAATTTAACCGAGTCATTCCTCAATCTGATGATGGAATAATGTGCAGATTGTCCAAATACATTTTGCAAGTAATGACTCTATGGAAAAATTAATTTGATAAAATTCTAACTTAGACAATTAATTGATTGATTTTGTCCGATTCTTCTTTATCTGTTCATGCACAGACTTTTTTCTTTTGATATTTTTCAACGCTTTAATGGGTTTCTACCAGCTTACTTATGTTCACAAAGCAAGTTATTCTCTTCATTAACTTATGCAAATATATTCATTTGGTGTTGTATTGATGTAAATGGATAAAAACATGTTATTGTCGTTTGCTAATAATAATAATATGGCCTGCAACGCGCGAAAAGGGACATTCGGACATTTGCGTAAAGTGTCGTCTAGGATCAGCCTGCGCAGTCCGCGCAGGCTAATCCGAGACGGCACTTTCCGTTTTTATGTAATTTTCTGCTTTGCGCAAGTCTACTGTAGCACAAAATCTAATGTAGTCGTAAAGTGCCGTCTCGGATTAGCCTGCGCGGACTGCGCAGGCTCGTCCGAGACGACACTTTACGCAAATGTCCGAATGCCCCTTTTCCCGTGTTGCAAGCCATATATGAATATGTATGAGCCATGGTCTGGCAAAAGGGATTTTAACGCATTTTCGTGATTCATTATACCAAACAAGACATGGCATAATTATACATCCAGAAAAACCATTTTGTCAAACAACCAACATAATCACGACGTAGACTGATCCTTTGACATGCAAAGAATTGACCAGTAGCAAAAAGTTTCGATTCAGATCAGCCTGCCCGGACTGTGCAGGCTGACACTGGTCGAAATTATTTGCAGATACACTCAGCAAAACTTACAAATCGCCACTTTTAACTTGTAATTATTCGTAGAACATTTCATTTTCCATCACTATCCAGAAGAGAAATGTTATTTTCTTTTTTAATTGCAGAATGACTGACCAGTGTAAAACATAGGCCTACCTTGTTCTTGTTAAAAGAACTTTTTTTTTCATCCATTCACTCAACATTGAATATTGAAAAATCAAATTGTTGAAAACTTCATACTCGTTTTCTCGGATTATAATGTTTGTGTAGAAAATAATTTTCATGTTTTTTGCTTATCGCTGACAAACTTTCAGTCCTTTTAATATGTGTTGGCTAATAACCTCCACGGATGCGCAACAGATGTGTTTTCCCTCTTTTTAAAAAGGCATGCCTTCTGTTGGAAGAATCCAGAACCTTTTCATTTCGATACCATGGCTAATGATATAAAATGCAATCTGAGTAAATAAATGGAATTTGAATCAATACGTGCGTGAATTTTTTAAAATCGGCTTTTCAACAAAACAGAAAAAAATGACTAGTTTATTCAATAAATAACTACTTTATATTCAAGGCATTTACATAATGCATATCGATGTTGCTCAAACAGTGGGTTTTATCTTTCAGCGAGAAAAAAATATGAAACTTTTTATGGAACAAGAGAGCCATGATGGCCCTGTATCGCTCCACTGCCTTTCAAACCCATATAAATGAGTCATGCTCTGTGAATAGGGGGCTTAATGCTTCTGCGGAGAGTATCGACCCAGGTCAGTCCGCGCAGGCTGACCTGGGCTGAAACGTTTCGCAATTGGTCAGTTTTCTGTATGTTCAAGGACCAGTTTACCCCATTACTAAGTAGGTTATCAAATAAAGTGGCCATTACGGATCCATTAGTATTTGATGACTTGCTTAGTATCATGGATCACGGAAATACATGAAGCCCCGTTTTGCGTATTTTAGCGCATTATCATGTCTCTTTCGATACCAGTTTAGCGCATTATACATTAACCCTTATCCTGCAAAGTAACTAAAATTAAATTTTCAATTCGATATTAATAATCAAAATATTGCTATTTCAAAGTTATGTTTTGGGGAATAATATCTCCTTATCGGACAGTGTAGATCAAAGGACAGACTGCACGTTTTGTGCAGTCTTATCTTGATCTACACTGTCCGCAAAATGTCAGTGAGTCGCGCTTAGCAGCTTATGAGTTAAATTTTAATGTATAATGCGCTAACTTGGTATCGAAAGAGACATTAATCTTAAAAAGTTTGTAAAGAAATAGAATTTCATACAGAAAACAGCCTTGCCCCCCCCCCCCCCGAAAAAAATAAATAAAAGTCATTTTTTTTTCAAATGCAAAGATGATGTCAGTGAATACAAGCAGGTCTAATCTATGGTGGCATATTTCTGCCACGAGATACGAGATAGCTATCATGATAATTTTAGTAAACTATCGCGATAAATTAAAAGTTTCCTGGAAATCTTATCAAGAAAGTGAAAAGTTTCTTGATAAAAGTATCACGATAAACTAATATTTTATCGCAAAATTTCTCAACCGTGCTCGAAGCTGACATGCGAGATAAAACTATTGTGATATCTATAAATAGAAAATGCATCATTTGGATGAACTCGGTAGTTTTGACTTAAAGGGCAACTACAGCCAAAATATCATTTTGGATATATGAATCCTTTAATGAAAACAATCTTAAAATTGAAAATCGCATTTCAATGTTATAAGCGAAAATGTGGTTGCACACCTGTGGGAGTTTGTGAAATCTGCGATAAACCGGATGTGACGCCACACTTATTTCGGCTTCTGTGTACTATTAATTTGCTCTGATACTGACTTTTTTTCCTCACAGCCTTATCTTCCCTCATGTCGGGAGACGACTGTCGTATGCCGGGTGCCGAGTTTAAGCACTATTTCGAGCCAGGAGATGACTATTTATTCGCCAGTTTGCTGTCTGTCTGTCTGAACCGAATGACGTGGCTTAATATCAGATTTACCATTAATCCTCGACAGGTTAAATAAACCTTCATGCCGATTGCAAAATTTCGAATAGTGCTAGTTTTTAGAGATACAAAAATAGATATCTCCGTATTGGACACTGTACATAAGATCAGATTGCACGTTCTGTGCAGTCTGATCTTAATATACACTGTTCGGAAAAGATCACTGAGTCGCGCTCAGCAGCCTTGGGGCCCCACAGAAATTTAAATGAGGCAAGAAATCAATGATGAATTCACTGTTGATTATCCATCTCTTTCATATGAGAGCGAGCGAGCGAGCGCGTTCGCGCACGCAAGAGAGAGAGAGAGAGAGTTGGAGGGTAGTTAGAATAGAAATTCGACAAGCAGATTATGGGATTTTTTTTTTTATTTAAGATCGTATGAATGAGGAAAATACAAAAGTTATGACGTTAGACTTACCCATTTAACCTGTGTAAAATTCCAAATTCCATTCACATTTTATAAGAAAAAGGGCTCAATATGGTCATGAAAACAAAAGAGTAACTTTGTACATGACATGTTTAGGACAAGTGCTTGTTAACCCCCACCTGCAAACCTGGGGAAAAAAAAAAATTGTGAGACCACAACGGTGCGATACCAACATCAAAGAGGCGCCGAATTAACCCTTTGCATTCATGGAACACACAATTCTTTTCGCAAAATAAAAAGTTGGCGCACTAAAATCTTGTGTAAAGTTTGTATGCAGTTATAAATTTTTAATTTACGCTGCATTTTTATGGTCAGCAATCTGCATCTGTTATCTGGTACATGATTACAGCGAGAAATACGGAAGAAGAGAGTTAAATAATTTTTGTCCACGTTGGTATTTCCACTTAAATTTTACACCTTTCATGTCTCAGTATGTAGGAAATGGACTGACCCTGTATTTTACAGACGATCAAAAACGTTTACTGCATGATATGGAGGGCAGGAAGGCAGGAAGGCAGGAGGCAATTCAGACAATCTTTTAACGTTGTTGTTGATGAAAGAAACAAATTTGAAATTGTGAAAAAAAAACACGTAGGAAAATAAATGAAGATCAAGTGAAAAAATAAAAAATGGATTTAACTTTAATAGCAAATTCAGGAAGTGTGCTGGATTTCTGAGGTAGATTAAGGCTTTTAATTCTTCCCAAGCTGAAGGAGACATGTAAAATGCTGACACTGATGGTGTAGATCAAGATCAGACTGCGCAGGATTTGTAGACCGTTCAATGATCGACGGTGTCCTATATTTGGTAGAAACAGCCTTAGAACTGTACTCGAATGACTTACTTTACACATTGCAACGTTCCTTCTTCCTTCTACCACCTAGTAGAAGAGAATTTTGGCATGTTTCAACTATCTTGAGTTATTATTTCTTTTTTATTTTTATCTATTAAAATTCGTTGATTAGGCAGTGGTATAATTGAAATAACTTCAAGAAATAAATTTCAAAATAGTTTTGTTTCCCACCAGAAGAATAACTTTTCCTTTTCATAAGTACTATCTCCACTAGGCTAATTCATTCAAAATTTCTTTCCTATGATTGTAGTAAGATGTAAGAGCGATAGAGGTGAAAATTCTGCAGTGCACAAGTGATTTAAACGTGATAAAGCGATTTATATCTTTACTAATTTCATGCTGTTTTTTCAATTTTCTGCGTTAGTTCATATATAGCGACCATATCTTCTCCGTGACACTTGTAACGTCACGGCAAACTGCCGGAAGTCACGATTTTTTTCAATAAGCGACTGTCAGACAGGTGAAAATCCAAAGTTTAAACCTCTATATCTCGTGAAGTAAGCATCACAGAAGGCTAAAAAATTTTTTTGTTAACATACTCTAGTATAGTTTTATCCGATTTGGAAATGAAAACTTTGGTCTGGAGTTACCCTTTAATAAGATTGCAGTAAGTAAAATTTCGAATCATTAACAATTTTTTTCGTACCTTAATTGGTAAATTTTGACAATACTCGAACTGAACAGAGGTCTGTAAAATCACAAAGACGACTCGAAATGCCTCCTACGAACAACTTTAAAACCATCCATGGAAAAGGAGAATTCATAAGGTTGTAGACGAAGGTGTTCCGAAACCGTATCTAATTATAGGTACCATGAATGTCAGTTGTAGGCACGAAAGCAGAAAAAAATCATGATAAGAGTTAGAATTATCGCGATATTTTTATCATGAAAATTTTTGTTTTATCACGATACTTCTCTTAAATTATCATGATAGCTATCTCGTATCTCGCGGCAGAAATATGCCACCATACTAATCAAATAAATCTTTATACCGAAAATTTTCCAGCACAAATACATGCGTCCCACGCGAATAAAATATCACACACGACAGAAAAAAAAATCAGTATCTTTACGTTGTGGTATACGGTTCCGAATATGGTATGATAACGTAAAAGTGACGTAACTCACGCTTGGTATATGTATGTATTCATTTGCAATTTGATTGGTCAAAATTTTACGCTGTAATATTCATCCGCCATCCATAAAAACGAAGTTATTTCTACTACACTATTATTTGCTTTATTTTGCTTACCGTTTTCGAATAAAAGGTCAACAATTGGAATTTTTTTGTTGAAAGCTGTAGGTATATAATAAAAGGAATACTATGTTTTAGTAACATTCCTGGCGCTTGTATTGCTTCTCACCGCGCAAGAAAATTTTGACATCTCGCTTGACCTTCGGTCTCGCGCGATATCAAATTTTCGCACGCGGCTCGAATCAAATACATGCACCATGAAAGTTACCACAGCATTATATTCCGTATGTACTCCATCACAAAATGCTTTGACAATAAGATATATAAACCTTTAGTAGCAGAAAACATTTTTTCGATGGCATATAAAGTTCTGGAACAAAATGGTGAATGATACAAACCTTACTTTATACAGGGATCTTATATACAGGGATAGGAAACGCGGTATAACTTCCGGTTATTCACTGTCTTCTTTCGAATTGACCGCAAAGGAAAAAACGGCGGCCATCTTAAATTTCGGCATACGACGGTCACTGTTTTAATCAACGTTTTGCTTGGTTATCCCATACGTCCTTCTCAACAGGTAAGTTTCCGAATATTTACATGCTTAGAATATATGTAACATCAATTTTTTCGGAGATTTTGTTTTATATGCTTATTTTGGCGTTAAAAAATCATGACCTAATCATGTTTGCCCCGTAGGGGATGTTCGGCAAGAGGATTTAGTGACGTGCAAAAGTACTTTTTAAGTACATAAAGTAGCGTCCAAATAGCAACATGTTGGTAAAAATCACGAGATAGAGTACATCTCCTTGTATCAAAGCTAATTTTGTGCTGATTTTCGATTCCTAAGTTAGATAATTATGGGCTCAAAACTGGGCTATTTTCGGTATTTCATCACAAAATGGCGGACCAATGTGGTGAATTTAGCGGGACCCTAGTGATAGTTTTAGCATTCTCAATTTATTTTTAGAAATAAATTTGTTCAGATTTTGACATATTTATAAGCAGTAAGTATTTCTTTTTGTTTTTAAATCAAATCTAGTGATTTTCGATGCCAAGGTTGGATAACTGTGGGCTCAAAAACTTGGCTATTTTCGGTCTTAATTGCAAGATGGCAGCCTAAAAAGGGGTTATTTCAGTAAAGGTGGAAGCGCAGTACCGCACATTAGTCAAAAATGATTGGATCTCTGATAGTTGGCCATATCCTGAACAAATTCCATTATAGTCTAACCATGTGAAAATAAAACCATATTTTGCAACGTAACTAAAGAATTAAAATGTTACGTTTTGTAAAAAGGAGAAATTTGAAAATCAGTTGGTTCTATATTTTTTTTCCAGATATGTATTGTGAGAGCACAAACACTTCAAAACATGGTTTCAAGAGCTGTCAACATACTGTTGTGATGCATCCTGTGAACAGAAGAATGACATTGAAGATGGTTTTGTAATTCTGCATAAAGTGTGCTAGTATAAAACTGAAGCTGGGCTTGAAAACTTGGAATATTAAAGACCAAATCAGCTGTGAACTGTACAAACCTGCAAGAAAAATGCTAAAGTGAAATTAATGTATTTGAATATGATAGCTGTGAGCTTCTTCTACCATCAAAGTATATTTAATATGTATAGCTCAATAAGCCACTAGAAGTATGGAGTTATTTAATTATCTGTGACAAATGCTAGTATTCCTGAATCCTAAGTTTTCACTAACCTGGGGAATATCCATACTTCCGAAAACATTGTGAACAAAGAAGAAACTACCGGTAAGTACATGTCACATTTTCTCATTTCCCCAGGAAAAACAAGTCTCCTCATTTCAGTTGCATTTCAATTGTCGTCTGCAAATGCTTTCAAATTAGACATGTCCAAAATTTTGTAATCTGGCAAAAAGTTAAGGATGGAACCTTGCTCAATTTGCAATGTTTCACAACATTTTAGTTGTATCATAGCAGCCATTATACTTATCTATTTGTTTTTTGAATTTGCACAACTGTCTGCACAAGCTGCGTGTTGCTTTTCCTCATCAACATATTTTTTGAGGGAGAGAAGTGTGTATCTGTGTTGTGCAAAATTCTCTGAGAATCATGATGTTGGTTTCCCACTACTCACACTATTGTCATAAAACACTAAAAGTACATGTATTAAATTTGACATACTTTTGGTTTCTTCAAACAACACAGTACATTCAGTATCTACAGTCTTATAAGCCACTTGTGGTAAGGAGTTATCTAATAATCTGTGACAGATGCCAGTATTCCTGAATCCTAAGTTTTCACTACCATGGAAAATATTTACACATCTGAAAACATTGTGGGAAAAGAAGAAAATGTTGGCAAGCATGTTCTCATTTTCACAGCAAAGACACAAGTGACACATTTCATTTCTTGTCTGCAAATAATTCCAAATCAGACAAGTCTCAACTTTTGTTGTCTGGCAAAGTGTTCCTTAAGGTTGGTTGCTTTTAACATTTTGCAATTGTATCACAGCAAACAATGCAGCTATCCATATTCTATGTATTACTAGAGTTGGGAATGTTTCTACTTGAAAATCTCTGTTGAGGGAGAGAAGTATATTTTGGGCGTTTGTATGACATACACCAGGATTATAATGATAGTTTAATACATGTATACCAATAAAATCTCATATACACAATACTTTTACCATCATCATTAACTGCAACTTGCCACAGTGAAAAAGTTTTAGGAGATAAAAGTCTACATTCAATGAAAAAAGCATTTGCGGAAGCAACCAACCATTTGCATGTTACATTTTATCGCAAAAAGATTGGTCCTTGTGTCATACTGTTTTCCAAAGATATCTACAGTGGATTTATGTAAAATCAAATTTATTAGGCATTAAGTTAAAACTTGCTAAAGGAACACATTTTTCAGCACCATTTAATTTTGTAACACACATGTAGCTCAATATTCATGGCTGCCTTGATGTTTTTAGTGAGAAATTTTAAAATATCAATTTCAACATAAACTTTCTGTGTACAGTGTGAATTTTTTTTGAAAATTTAAAAAATGAAAAACATTTGAAGGAAAGGCAAAAACATAATATTTTTAATAGCACAGAAATCATTTTGAAAAGAATTGATCACTGGCTGCAACTGGTCTTTTACAAATGTTTTCCAATGCTGTCCACTGTATGAGGAGCGAAAAGTCAAATTTGTACAAAGTCCTACACAACTTATACTGTTTTCAAATTGGTCCAAAATCAAATCTTTCAAACTTATTAGATAACCTTAAGTTCTCTGACAGAATAAAAAACCATTATTAAAGAAGGAAAAATTGCTTGTCAAAAGCAACTTTTACTTTGCCACACTGTTAACTCTTTTTGAAACAACACAGAAGTAGACTTGTGACTCATTCTCAAAAAACATGACCATTCAATGTCGCCATACTTTTAATGAAAAATAAAAAAGATTCGTGACCACCACGGGATTATGGTAAGCGAAATTACCAACTACTACATGCAAAGATAAAATTCAGAAGTATTTTGCCCTTTCAGATGCGGTCTAATCAATACCCATGCACATTATTTGTAGCTTGGTCACTGAAATCGCCATGTCGCCAAGAATTAATCATTATTGATGTAGACAAATGCCACCAAGTAAAACAAGTATTTCGCGTTAAAAAACATTTTTACGCGAAATTTCGATGGAAGCCTTGCTACATTTAACAAAAAATCTGACATTATATGAGGAACGCTAAAATGATACCGAGACTCAGTTGTGACGCCAGTTCTCTGTAATCAACGGGACAATCTCAATAAGTCCCCCAGATTCGGTAGAAGAATCCAATTTTGTTCCATTTGGTATAACAGATAGCTCCCTTAAAGACTTGTATTTAACACTATTACCATTTTTTAAACACACTGCACCTCGTAAGATGGGAAAAAGACGAAGAAGTCACTTAAGTGGAACCGTAATAATTATGTAGTAATCAACGAGTCTTGTCAAAGATTCCGAATAAAATTAGTGCATCTAACTATGAAATATAAATGAATGCATATTCGAGACTAGAACTGACGTGCGGGATATGTGCAAAGTGATTCTGTTGGCCAGTACACTCGACCTTTTCAAAATATAGCGAAAAAGCTGATTCACACTTGTAAAAAGTAATCAACGAGTCGTAATCAACGAGCCCTTGACATCAATCATGTCAAAATCATGATAGCAAAATCATGTAATTCAACATTATTTATCTTTGGTTGTATTTCAGTTGTTAAAATCCCTTTGATTTCAGTGAATGTTGTGTCTGGTTATGACGTAGTTATCCTGATTCTAAGGTTACGTTTCGGAAACTATGGTGTCTTTCTAAAAGGGTCTCGTTGACTGCATATTACATATTATTCTATTGTAATTTATATTTTAGCCATGCTCTGTGAAAAGGGGTTTGATGCATTTACTAAAAGTATCGACCCATGTCAGTCTGCCCAGTTGTCACAGGCTGACCAGTGTGGAAACAATTTGCTTTTTGCAAACTTTCTACAGTCAAGTATCACTCTACCTCATGATTTGACAAAATAGATTTTATGGATCCGAATATTATACAATATCATGACTTAGTTGATTAAACACATTACGGAGATGCATGAAACCTCCTTTGTCAAACAAGCCTCATTTAAATTGATACCAAGTATGTATTTATTCAATTTTTGTTCTTTAGTTCTTAGAAATGATTGTCATAAATCAGATGTTTGCGGGGGCAGGGGGAGTGTCTATGGTGAATTTAAGTGGTGTATTTCTTTTTTATTAACAACATATTACATATACTCTATGATCAATATTCCTTCGTCAAAAATAATCGAAATGTATAAAGATAACGCAGATTAACTTCAAAGATTTACTATAAGGTGTCCAACAGTGGTGAAAACATGATATTTTAGCAGTGGAAAAAGGTGAAGCTGTAAAATGATACAGAGATGCAGAAAAAAGATGTCAGTGGATCCAGTGATGATCGTATTTGAACAAATAACTAAACTGAGTCGAATTTTCACAGTTTCAGATGAAGTTATGAAAAGTTACCGATTAAAAGATTTTTACAAATGTTCATAACGTTAACACTTTAAGTGTAATAAACGGGACAAAGGATTAAAGTCAACAAATATGATCCTTGTTCACTCTTCATAGCTGTATGTCGAAATGGTTTTTGGTTGTTGACTCTGTTAGATTTCCTCACAAATTCAGGCAAATTGCGTTGAATTAGCGTTCATTTAGGTTTTTATAGACACTCTAATAGACGGGACAATCACTAGTAATAAACGGGACAGTGGGAAAAGTTCTAATATAATTTTAAGTATTCAGTCGAGGATGAAAAAATTTTGGCTATAAAGAGTGAACATGTTTACTGTATGAAAGCATATGATTCTTTAAAATTAATTCACCTTTGACATATTTTATGAAAAAGAATAGAATAGTTTTCAAGCATATACTGCATCATTTTCATAGAAATATATTTTTCAAGCCCAGCATAGTGCATATTTTTCTTGGTAACATATACATGTTATATACCAGTCGACGTGAAATTTCATCAAAATTACAACAAAAACATTCAAAACTGTCCAAAGCTAATTAAGCTTGGAAAGCGTCATCTATTCTGCGCAACGGTAGTTCTTAAAATCATGCAGAGTTGATAATGCATGTATATACATAAACATAGATGAAAATTCCTAAAAATAAGTTCAAGGCTGGTGAAATTCAAAATTCGGTAGCTTTAAACATGGAACTACCTGGCGAAATGAAGCAATGCAGTAAAATTCGACATAAAAAATTCCGGAATTTTATATGCCCAATGGTCATGTTTTGTGAGAATGAGTCTTGTACGAAGTGAGAGCATTTACAGTCAACAACTGAAATGCGACTCAAATTATGGAATTTGTCAATGATATAATTGAAAGCATTTGGGGAAAAGGAGAGAATGTTGGTAACCAGCATTTCTCCTTTTCCTGCAATGTTTCCAAAAGGCTTCTTTCTCTTGGTCATCAGAACTCGGGGTTGTGTGGCAAAGGGATAATTGCAGATTTGTCTTTTTTTTTCTAATAATTATGCTACTGACTATTTTTTACCAAAGAACAATTTTTGAGGGGCCTTTGGAATCCCCAATTGAAAGTATTAGCAAACGACAACTGAAAGCAGATTCAAACGATTGGATTTTTTTTGCATGGTATTGAACATTGCGGATAAAAATGCTGAAAACAGGTACATGTGCTAGGCTAGCATTTTGTTCTTTTCCCACAATATTTTCAAAAAGCTTTAAATATTCCGAAGTCATCAAACACACAAGGTTGTAAGGTACACAGGTTAATTCGAAATGATGCAATTGTGAAGGCCACTGGTGTATGTAATTGATTCCAATGTATAAAAGTAGGAACAGAGTTGCAGACAGGTCCTCACACTTCACCAGCCTACTTTTTCAGAAAGTTCACTAATTCTTTCCATTTTGCAGGAAATTCTCCTTCTTTTCTGTCAAAGACAGTGATTTAAGAGTAGCTGCAAGCTGAACTGAAAATGTACTGGAAGGTCCATTTAATGGGCAGTGAAGGCAATTTTCTGGTTCTATATGCCCTTTGTGTAGCTTGCTATTGAAAAATGGGTATATAACTATTAACAGATCTCTCTGTTTACCGGCCTAATACATTGTACTACATACAAGTGAAATGTTTGTCACTCCTGATAACATGAGAAGCTTTTGACCTGACCAAATTGAAACATTTGGAGAAGAAAATCAGAAAATAAATATTTAATTTCAATGATGCGTATTGTCTATAAACAGAAGAGGACACTACTGACAGCAGATGTGTCATGACAGATACACAACTTGATATATCCCACTTGTGATCATGTCAAATACAGGGAGTGGACAAAAGCAGCCCACTTCCGAAACGTTAGACGGACTTAATCCTTCAACAGGCGATGTGTGCTTTTCCCGAATTGTTTGCAATAGATATCCACTGCAGAAATATTAAAATATTTTAAGTTACTATGAAAAAGAGGGTTGTTTCGGTAATGGGTCGTTTTGGCACCGGGCCGTTTTGATCTCCATTCACAATTTACACTTCGTGTGAAATAAAGACTGACAACATGACCTGTATATCTGAAACGCCCAATTAGTCGACACTTTAAATTTTCCAGATTAAAAAAATAACACTTTAACTGAAAAAAACAATAATAGAAAAACATTGACATAAACATTGAAACGCATTGCATACTAAACGCTTCTTTGGCGGATATAAAAATTGTCGGAATCGGCAAGGAATTATATTATCTGAAAGGAAGATAATAACTCGCAAGGAACGACAACGGATTATTGGACGCCGTACAGGTAAGTCAGTGAAAAATCGATAATTGGTCTTAACTCCAGTTGCGTTGCCTATCCCTGTATATAAGATCCCTGCTTTATATTAAATATTCAACCCATCTGAATATAACAATTAACATCAAAGTGAATTTCTCTCACTGAAAACTGAATATTTTCTATCCTATAAATATGAATATCCAACAATAATCATGTAATAATGCAATTTGATTATCAAAGGAAGGTAATGGTAACAAACTAGGACATCTCTATTACGAATGAGCAGGAGTTATTTCCCTCGATCAGTATATAAGCTTAAGACTTAATGGCTTCATGTAATACCTTGAAAATTTGTAACTTCCTGGGCGGGGCCAATATTAACCACAGGGCTGTAATTTGGAGACCATCGGCAGAGTTCTACTAGATGAAGCTGCCTGTCAAATGTGATAGCCCTAGCTCTTACAGTCAGGAACGAGAGGATTTTTGAAGTATTCACTGCACAAGCGCATGTAAGACTTGTGACCCAGGGGCGGAGCCAATTTTGACCCGAGGGCTATAATTTGAATTGTCTGAGTAGGGGGTCCACTAAATAAATCTACTTGGCAAATTCAGTAGCCCTATTCTTAATGGTTGGGAACAAGAAGATTTTCAAAATTTTCAATGTATAAGCCCATCTAAAGCTTGTGACCCCCCGGGGCGGGGCCAATTTTGACCAAGGACAATAATGTGAAGATTGGTAGGGGTCTATTATATAAAGGTACACACCAAATTTGGTAGTCCTAGGCCCTATGGTTTAAAACAACAAGATTTTTAAAGATTTTCAATATTTATAGATTTGTTTCCATACCAACCGGAGTTTTGAATGGAATCAAATTTTTGGCGAAATTCTGAAAACTACTGTGGAAGAAACATTTCTGTGAAGCTTCATCAAAGTTGGATGAGTAGTTTCGGAGAAGATATTTGAAATAAAAGTTAATGCACGGACGCAAGCACTGACGCACCGACGCACGATGTACACATGACCCCAGTGAAGCTCAAATTCGGAGAAAACAATGGTAACGTACATTTTCTTTCATTCCTTTAATAATTTCAAAATTCTTCTTCAATAAAGTCATTTTAACACGAGATTACTCGGTTAAGGGTTTATTATCAATGACAGGACTGGCAGACAATAAAACTTTACACCGCTGAATACAAGAAATGGACATTTTTACCCTTAACCTGCTACATAAATGAAATGAAACTTTCAAGCCAATAGTAAAAACCCAAATTTGCTGTTTCAAAGTTTGTTTTTTTTTTTTGCAGAAAGATATCTTCCTATCGGACAGTGTAGATCCAAGATCAGACTGCACGTTCTGTGCAGTCTGATCTTGATCTACACTGCCCGCAAAAGGTCAGTGAGTCTCGCTTAGCAACCTAAGAGTTACCACTGTAAGAGAGACTTTGGTGTTACAATATCAGTGTTTTTTTTTTTTTAATCAAAATATTACAATATCAGTGCTGTTTTGATCAGAATATTGAACGAAATATTTTTAAAGCCAAGATTCAAGATCAGTCTACGTTCTCTTTTAGTCTCATCTTGATCTTCAGAGTCTGAAAACACAAGTAAAGTTGTTTACGACATCCGAGGTACCATTTTTGCCCCAAGAAGCTATATCGATTCTTCCTGTATTTCGTGCATATACATGTACATGTATGCAATTCTTTTGTTCGATTAACACTTTTCCTGCTAAATAATTCAAATAAAACTTTTAAGGCGATAGCTAACTCCATAAATTTGCTATTTCTAAGGTATTTTAGGTGGGAAAATATCTCCTTGTCGGACAGTGTAGATCCATGACCAGACTGCACGTTATGTGCAGTCTGATCTTGACCTACACCATCCTCAATAGGTCCTTCGGTCGCGCATAGCTCCTAGGGTTCAAAAATCAAGCAAACCATCGCCGTTCTAATACTTGTACAATGGTTTTTGAAGCCCCTATCATTGACAACTTTGAAAACATTGTGAGAAAAGGGGAAATTGCTTGCAAAATCCATGTCGAAATGTTTAACCTTTCACCACATAATCCCGAGTTTTAACAACCCAGCGGAACAAGGCTTTTTAAAACTTTGTCAGGAAAAGGAGGAAATGCTAATGATCAGCCTTTTCTTTTATTTCCATGATCTTTTCTATCCTTTGAAAGACGCATTTCGTGCATTGAGAAACAATTAACTTGTCGACTGCAAATGCTTTCAATCTGGGCAATGCTGAGGTCTTGTCGTCTGGTAAAGAATTATAGGGTTGGGTACGAAATCGTGAAATTTTTGGGCAATTCTCTTTCGGGGCTCTCGTCCCATGACAATGTCCTCTGGGGGATTATGAAAGAGCCTTTTCTGCGGCAGACTTGGGATTGAATACTTGAAAATGAGCCATGCTCTGTGAAAAGGGGGCTAAATGCATCTGCGAAAAGTATCGACCCAGGTCAGCCTGCGCAGTCCGCGCAGGCTGACCTGGGCCGAAACTTTTCGCTATTGGTCAATTTTCTGTATGTCAAAGGACCAGTCTACCTCATAATTAAGTCGGTTGTTTAGAAAAGTGGCTATTGTGGATCAATGATTATATGATGACTTGCCTGGCATCATGTATCACGGAGATGCATTAAGCCCCCTTTTGCCAGAGCATGACTCAAATGTATTCAACTACAAATTCAATTTTGCAATTTAAGAATATAGAATAAAAATGAGCCGTGCAGTGGCAAAAAGGGGTTTAGTGCATCTCTGTGATGAATCATACCAAGCAAGCCTTCACATAATTATGGATCCATAATAGCCACTTTTTTCAACAACCGACAAAGTCATGAGGTAGACTTGTCCATTGATATGCAGAAAATTGGCAGATAGCGAAAAGTTTCGGCCCAGGTAAGCCCAGGTAAGCCTGCGTTGACTGCGCAGACTGACCTCGGTCGATCCTTTTTGATGATACATTAAATTCCCTTTTCACAGAGCACGGCTTAAAAAAAAAATGGATGTTTTTGAAAAAGAATACAAATATTTTACAACCTTATTCGAATTCTTGAATACGTTTTAATACGTTTCAATAAAAATGGCACATATCCTTGATATCATCATCCGTAAGTTCAGCAAGTGTCTATAGTAGTAGCAATAAAACAATGACACAAAAAAAGCTTTCCTGTCTGCCTACTTGTCTGTTTGTCTACTTGTCTGCCTGCCTATTCTATCCTTTCTTTTCTCGTCTGTCTGTATGTCTGTCCTTCTGTCTGTCTGCCTGCCTACCTGCCTACTTACCTGCTTGCCTGTCTACTTGCTGGCCTACTTGCCTACCTGCCTGATTGTTGATCTTAATTAAAATAAAACAAATGGAGAACATGTATTTTTTTGATGATCTGACTTTTAAATAGTTTCTAAAGTTCACTTTCAGATGGACTTTTAATGCTTTTTCACTATTTTATTGGTTGGATTCACTCGTGACTAGACGAGATCTAAAACGCTCGCAAAAACACGAAAGTAACAAAGTTGATGAGTAAAGGTGAGCTTGATTTGCAAATGTCAGTGACTTAATTTTCATATAAGATGCATTTGTATCTTATCGATTACATCCTTGTTCATTCCGTGACTTTGAAATTAGATTAATGGCCTGCAACACGCAAAAAGGGGCATTCGGACATTTGCCTAAAGTGTCGTCTCGAAAATTTTCATTGCTAGTCAATTTCCCAGGGGTGATGCATGGAGAGTAACGTAATGCTTCAAACCTGGGTTCCGACACAGGCCTTTGAAGCTCTGTTGGTCTAACACGGAACACTAAAATTGTCCTTGGTCGATCATCGAGCACTTATGGCATATTGGTGCATCGCCTGTGTATCACGGAATATATATTCAAATATTCATTAACACTGTTTCTATAAATAGCACATTGGCGACTCCCTCCATATCGTGTATAGTAAGACAAGGTGTGCAACGAAATAAAAAAAAAATTGACCCCCGTCCACTTCCAGTTTGAAAACATGCGAAATGGGAGATGAAAATCGTGAAACTGGATTAGATAAAAAAAAATAAATTATATCAGACGAAATGTTAAATTAATAATTTCATCAATACACCTACCAAAAAAAATTCGATCTATGTTTGAAAAAAAAGAATTTAATTATTATTCGCTGCAGGATTGCAAATTGTGTGACGTCAGCGCATGGCGATCCTGAAAATATGGAAGCTTTTTAATTTTTTTGAGATGAGAGCTATTGCTTGATGGTAGAAGCCGTTTGGAACTTTCGAAGGTCAGAGTACAGAAGAAAAATCATTAATGAACCTATCTGCAATGGTAACTAGGTTCATTTATTCGTTTTCGTTTAAAAATTATCTCTGAAAGGGGACGGGGGTAAAATTTTCTTCAATTTCGTTGCACACCTTGTCTTACTATATACGATAAAGAGGGAATCCCCATGTGCTATTTATAGTAACAGTGTCCGATAATGAAAATTTCGTTAACCCTTGACAGACCAATGGAGTTTCAGAGGCCTATGGTTCCGAGGATGGACAAGACGGTACAGTTTAAGCAACTTTACTGTTTTGGGCCGCCTTAGACATGCTCGATTACCTTTTCGAGCAAGAAGACCAAATGTGCACCAGTACTGTTCTTGCGCCATCGTCTGCAATGGGCACGACGTCATTTGAGCTTGGGGCGTGCGCAGTGAGCTCGCGTTCTTTTCTTTGATAGATGAGCCTAGATTCAATCTTAGTATCGAGGATGGTCAGTGTTGGTTTACAGAATGAGAGGAGAACGTTTTGCAAACTGTTGTGTATTTGAAAGGGATAGATTTGGTGGTGGCAGTGTAATGGTTTGGGATGGAATTATAGGAAATGGAGAATAGGAAAACCAATCTTATGCTGCTCAGGACAATCTTAACGCTCAGGGCAATGATAATCGGATTCTGTGACCTGAAGCTGTTCCACTCCTGCAGAGACATGCACCTGCCATTCTAATGCATGACGATGCTCGCACACATGTAGCACGCATCACCCAACAATGCATCAGTCAAAACGTGCGTCAACGTGTTGCCTTGCCTCGCGCTCTCGCAAGATATGAACCCTAAATTGATTATATCTGATTTGAGCTTGGTCAGAGGGTTAGGTCAAGAGCTGGTAACTTAATAATCTAAATGACCCCCGAAACGTTCTCATTCAGGAATGGAAGAGGATTCCTGATGACGTCATTCGTCGTTATATCAGATCTATGCACCGATGTATCAACGCTTGCATTGATAAATGAGGTAGGCACACAAGATTTGGAATGAATCTAACTTTCTAAAATGCTCACTAAGACCTCACATATGACGTAATTTGCGAACTATTTCGTTCTTCCTTTCTTTTTAGTACCCATTGTCTTTGTTTACCTCATAACACACAAGGCAAAGGTCGAATATATATAGTCACGCGATAAGATGTATGATTATTATGCGATATCCCGAGATTATTACTGACACATATCGGATATAGGAATTCTTTGACGTAAAACCGGAAACAACAACAGTGATTTCTTCGATGCTCTTCAGAAATTGAAATGCGTTTCTATCGGTAAATAATCTATGCAATCTTGCAACCGTCAGGAGCAATATTTGTCATGAAGGTACAAGAATCATTACAGTTTGATGAAATAAAGATGAAATCTTAAAACTGGCGGGGAACAGGTATAAATTTACATGTATATTTAATTATTCAAAACATCAGAGCAAAACCATTCACTTCAATATAAATGATCATGAATAAAATCTGAACATTTTCTATCCATAGAACTTGGATGCACAACAGCAACCATTATTTAGTAAAAGGGTAATCAAGGGAGATAAATAGTTACGTACTGTCATAAAGGCAATAAGAGTTTCTTCCCTTTTACATGTACATTATCACGCTCAACTACACGCGTTTAATTTACATACCTTGCTATCGCCAATAATAAGGCCAATCATGAAATCTCAGTAGGTCACCAAAGGATTCTTGGTGCCTATCTATTGTGAATTCAAACAGTAGTTTAGGGAAAGAAGGTTTTGTAAACAAGATTTTCCATAGTTTTCATGTATGTTGGCATGGCAAGCAGAGTTATTAAGTGAATAAAGTTCTTTGAGGAAATTCTGAAAAGGCCATATCAGGATCATGAAAAGTTTCGTCAACATTGAATAGATAGTTTCAGAGTCGTTTGAAACGAAAGTTATCTCGCGCATCTATAGACAGACACAAGTACACACCCAAGCACACAGGGCCATGACAAAAGCCTGCTGGCCTACGGGCATTAGAGCTAAAAACTATAGCCAGTTAGCATTTTGGTGGCAATTTAGTATTAATACTGATTTAAAGTGGCATAGGAAACACCAAAAATGGAAAAAACATGAACTGTTACCACTGAGTAAATGAGGCATGCATGCTCTGTGAAAAGGGAGGGGGGGGGGGCTTGACGAAGATCTACAAAAAGTATAGAGGGGGGGGGGGGCTTGACGAAGATCTACAAAAAGTATCAGCTCATGTCAGCGTGCGAAGTCCATGCAGGTTGACATGGGTCGAAACGATTTGCTATTTGTAAATTTTCTTCATTTCAAAGGACCATTCTACCTTGAATGTAAGACTTAACAGATTTTTATGGATCCATAGTTATGTGATGACTCTTGCTTCACATAATGCATCACGCAGATTCATTAAACCCCCATTTTGTCACAGCATGACTCAAATGTAACTATACTTTACAAAACATTCTGTGGTTAAACAACACTTAGGAAGGAGGTTTTCAAAAACATTGTGGCTAAAGGGGAATGTGTCCGTGACCAAAACTTTTTCCTTTCGCCGAAATTTTTCTACCCTTTAGCAGAAAAATCAAATAATTTTGAGCTACTCCATATTAGAGCCATACTCTGGCAAAAGAGGTTTTCACGCATCTCTATGTTGCATTATACCAAGCAAGACATCAAATGATTATGGATCCATAAAATACATTTTCTTTTTATTACAGCCAACTGAATCCTCCTTTTCACAGAGCATAGCCCATTATTTATTTGCAAGAAAGGCCTCAATAATTATGGAGATTCTTTAATTTTTTTGAAAGATATTAAATCTGAAACACTCAAAAATTCTTGTTCAGACATAAAAGATCTTTCCAAGGCTGACACCCACCCTCAGGTATCAAACTCCGGACCATCTGGGTACTGGCCAACGCTCTACCTCACAACCACAGACATCTTTTACAGACAGTAATGTTCAAGATCAGACTGCAAAAACATGCAGTCTGATCTAGCATCTTCACTGTTTGCCTTCATGTCAGATATTCTGATACAAACTTTTTAAATGTTCTTTGTATCTTTTGCACTAAATCAAAATAACCACTGCAATTATTCAGCACTACACAACTTTAGGGCACAACAAACTGACAAAAAAAAATACTAATTGATACTATGCATACATGCAATTTATTCCATCTTTATTGTGAATCAAGTCTGAGAAAATTCACGATTAACATCAAAACATGAAATACAAAGGCTAGAGATTAAACAACACAATGCCTTCACTGAAATCTGCTCTCCAATTATGTAATATCATAAATGAAAATTAAATCTCATTTTAACCCCTAAAGTGACTTTCACAACTACAAATGCCTTTGCGGCCAGTGTAGATCAAGATCAGGCTGCACAAGATGTGCAGCCTGATCTGTGATCTACACTGTCACTTTTGCTGAAAAACTGTAGACAAAAGCAAACATGAAATTGGAATTATTTGGGTCGTATTTCTTGGATGAAAATGTCTGTTGGGGTTATTTGGTGCTCAAAGGGTTAACACAAACAACCTACAGAAAGTTGCGTTTTGTTTCGCATAAGACTACTTTTGAAAATTATGGTGAAAGAAAGAGCATTTCCTGCATTTGCCACAATGCTTTTCAGATGAAATAAGTTTTTTTGGTAACCATGTAATGGTCTAACCCTTACAATACGATCCTGAGTTTAAGTAAGTATGAGAATGAAGGGTTTAACATTTTAATGGTTGATTGATTGTTTTGGTGTTTAACGCCGTTTTCAACATTATTTTAGTTATATCGTTGCGGCCAGTGCACCTATCCATGCTTTCCTGGAGTCTCTTTTACCAGTACTCCGCACAATTTTCCTTCCAAGCCACTAGCTGCTTTCCCACATAACCAATTGTCGAAACAATGATCAGCGGTGGAAGAGGAATGAATCCTGTCGCAATGACTATCATCAATCCTCGGAAGGAAATTGGCCAAGCCGGGGATCGAACCCACGACCCCGTTCTCAAGTCCTGCACGCTACCGACTGAGCTACCGGGGCTCGGCACATTTTAATGGGAAAAGGAGAAAATGCTGGTTACCAGCATTTTCTCCTTTTTCTCAAAATATTTTCTACCCTGTCAAAGAAAAATTCCATCAACTGAACCACACATTATTGGTCTTATCCAAAAGCTTTTAATTTGGACAAGTCTAAAATTTTGTTGTTTGGTACAGTTAATCCTTTACCAGACAACATAAAATCACAGACATGTGTATTTTTAGGGCATCTCCAGATGACAACATATGAGATTTCTATGACAGCATTGTCTTTCTATTGGCGTAAAATATTGTTGAAAAAGAAGAAAATGCTGGTTACCAGCATAGTCTCCTTTTTCCACAATGTTTTCAAAAGCCTATATCCTCAGGGTTGTTTAAACAGGAGATTGTGTGATAAAGTGTAAATCAAGTTCAAAAAGCCTACTTTATCAATTTTACTGTTTAAAGGTTAGCTCAACCCACTGTTTTCTCAGTGCAAAAATGTGTACATGATCATACATGTAAAGATGGAATGTTTTATTATCTATGTCCATTACTCTTTACCAAACAATATCCTCTTTTAACCCATATCCTGATAAATCAAAAGAAATCAAACTTTCGAGCCAGTAGTAAAATCCCAAATATTGCTGTTTGAAAGGTATTTTTGGAGGAAACACATCTTCTTATCGGACAGTGTAGATCCAAGATCAGACTGCATGTTCTGTGCAGTCTGATCTTGATCTACACTGTCTGCAAAAGGTCTGTGAGCCGCGCTTAGCAGCCTAGGGGTTAAGACTCTGAGGAAAAAGGTTTCAATAAACATTGTGGGAAAAGGTGAAATGCTGCAAACCAGCATTCTCTCCCTTTTCCTCAATTTTTCCTACCCTCAAGCAAATTCCATCATCTGAGTCAAGTTTTCTGTCATTTGAAAGTGCTTTCTTCCACAATTTTTTTTTATAATAGGTCACCATTACTGATAATACTGATTATAAAATCTTTACATGAGACAAACATCTAATCTTACGAACAAAGTCCGTAACAAAGAAACAAATGAACAAATGCATAGCAGAAATACAAGGACCAGGCAGGATTCGAACCTAGAACACCGGGGCAGAAGGCCAACACCATAACCACGGAGCTAAAGAGAATTCTCCCTAACGCAGTTGTTAGGTATTGTATTTAAATCCGGATGAAGCCATGCATGAAGGAGTGGTCTCCCATAACACACCCCCTCTTAAAGTCATCATTTATTGATGACTCGAAGCATTATAAGGCAGAAAGTCCGTTTGTGGACAACAAATGGGATTAATGGCTCAATGGCCAATGCCAGACGAGCCCCCATCTTAAAAACAAAGTCCGTAACAAAGAAACAAATGAACAAATGCATAGCAGAAATACAAGGACCGGACTGGATTCGAACCTAGAATGTCCGGACGAAAGGCCAACACCATAATCACTGAGCTAAAGAGAATTCTCCCTAATGTAGTAGTTAGGTATTGTATTTAAATTGGGATGAAGCCATGCATGAAGGAGTGGTCTCCTGTAACATCTAATGAAAAGAAAAGTATTGTTTTCAATATTCAAAACATAACTGGGAAAAACAGTACCTTCTTACAATAATTGCTGTGTTTGCAATGCTGTCATCCCAAAGTTCTAGGGTTGATCTTTCACCTGCTTTTCACAACTATGGTAGCCTTTTAAGCAAGTTTGGATCAAGAGCACACTCCTCAAAAGTGTGCAGCCTGATCTTTGATCTACACTGTCCACTATGTTGAGGTATTTTGGACAGGGAGAAACGTTCAAATGGCAGTTGTTTTGGTCTTATTTCTTGGTTAAAAATGTCTGCTTGATTAATTTTATGTTGTAAAGTTAAGATATATGCTTAGCAAATAAAGCAGGTTATGCCAGAAAAATACTGCTCCGAATACCTCATGTTTAAACTCTTTTCCAGAGGAAAATATTTCAGACTTGTCCAAACTGAAAGCATTGCAGGCGACAATCTGTTGTGCAAAGTATCAAATTTGTTTTTGAAAGGGTAAAATATTTTGTGGGAAGGAAAAGGAGAAAATGCTGGTTACCAGCATTTTCTTCTTTCCCACTGTGTTTGTGAAAATTCTTTTTCCTGTGAGTCGTTCACATTAGGGATTGTGTGGTAAAGGGTTAACCTTCTAAGTGCTTAGCTTTTGGTCCTTTTGCCTACTGTATGGATCATGATTGCAAGAACTCTTTCAAAATGTAAAAATTCAACGATACATTGAGGTAGATGTGTCAATAGTAACTTTCCATCATATAAAAAATATAATGCATTCAACTTTACACTTCATGATTATGCAAAGTACATTTAGTATGCTCAAAATGCAAAATAAATGATGTACAAAGTTTTATATTCTGAAAACTCCAAACATCAAAATTTAATATGGGTTGCAACATGCGAAACAGGGCATTTGGACATTTGCGTAAAGTGTCGTCTGGGATCAGCCTGCACAGTCCACTCAGGCTAATCAAATTTTGTGCTACAGTAGACTAGTGCACAACAGAAAATTACATAAAAACGGAAAGTGTCGTTTCGGATTAGCCTGCATGGACTGCGCGGGCTGAACCAAGACGACACTTTACGCAAATGTCCGAATGCCCCTTTTTGCATGTTGCAGGCCATATACAATGTATGTGTAATCTTTTTGTGTTTCATTTTTCCCTGGTAATATGATTTACCTTTATCAGTGTTCAAATTAAATGTGTCAAACATGATGGTATTTGTTTAAGAAAATCTTCCAACAAAAAGTGGGAACAGGAAAAAATGTTGGTAAACATTTTTTTTTTTCTTTCACAAAATGTTCCTTTAACAGTTCTTCCCTAGCCTCTTGTTTAACTCCAAATAGTTGAGTATAGGGTTAATTAAATCTATTTGACCTAATTTACTAGCATATATTGTCTTGGTTTGAACTTTTAAACCTTAATTTTTTGACTTGACACCACGGAACATACATGTACCCAACACAATAGCACAAGTCCAGATATATGTAAAAACTTAGTCCAGAATGTGTTTTCTAACATAACTTTGCACAATGGAATTCGGGATATACCAAAGAACTAATAGTCACATTAATTTTGATAAATTCATGTTTAAACATATTTCTAAGTACACTACATGCAAACATTATTTATGTAGAAATATAATCAAACAGACCCACCACCAAAAACAAAACAAAGAAAGTACAATACAAGATAGATTCGAACTGGCCTTCTGTCAAAACATGTCAACATTATGACAAAAACAACATTAATTTTCACAAATATGACTTAGGTGATACATGAATATCCATTTAAAATAAGAATTTCAATGCAACAAAACTAGTTGTTTTACAATCACATAACCTGAATGTTATCAATGAATGATAAGTACATATTTGATTAAAATGGTCATAAAAATATTTCTTTGGTGAACAATGGGTTCTAAGCAGTGACTTGTCCCTTACCCTAAGAGCAATGCACCAGCTATAGTATCAATTACAAACAGAGTGGATCAAGATCAGAATGCACTAAATGTGCAGTCTGATCTTGGATTTACACTGTTCTCTTCTTCGTTGGATATTCTGACCTAACAAAGCCTTGAGACTGCAATGGCTGCAATGTTTAAACCCTGTTAGAATGTCCATTTCATTCTTTTACTGCTATAAGTATTAAAATAAAACCTAGGATAAGCCACTGTTTTGCTTTGGCCTAAAAGGGAGGTGACATTGCTGCCTTATTCAGCAGTGATCAAAACTATGACAATGAGTGAAGATTAATCCTTTACCAGACATTACAGTTCTAAGAGTTCTTCAACTTGAAAGCATTTGCTGATGACAAGTTGAATTTGTCTCAAATGAAGTCTTTGAATTTGTCTTTGAGAGGGAAAAAATATTGTTGGGAAAGAAGAAAATGCTGGTTAGTAGCATTTTCTCCCTTTTCCACTATGTTTTCAAAAGCCCTTTCCCTCAGAACTCTTATAACTCAGAACTGTTTGGTACAGGGTTAAATGCAAATCATGGTAATCCATGGTATCTAATCCAAGTCTATACATGTCAGCGTCCAAAAATTTCCAGAAAAGGCACTCATCCTGTAGGACAAGTGACTTTGAAAAAGCACTTGCCCTGCTTTGATCCTTACTCGTCCGCCGAGAAAAACCCTTCCAATACTGGACTCTGACGGTTTTTTTTTTCAGACGAAACGGAAACGTTACAACGAACCTTAAATACCGGGTTTTAAAAACCGGTACCAGTTATCCGGTCAATTTACAGAAATTAGTAAAGCCCAAACAACACAGTTTTTCGAACTGGTTTCGGGAAAGTATTTGCGTTAATGTTAATATCGTTCGTTTTAATAATTAGCAAAGTCGGTCAGATTGAATTAGGTACACCCGAAGCATATTATGAGATTTTTGTTTGCAATGAATGGTCCCGTGTTATATCATTAGGCTGACTTGAAACCGGTCTTTCTTTGGGGCGGGGACCAGCACGATTTATGTTCTGTTTCAAAATTTGATTTCCTGAATACCCTTAATTCGCTTATTCAATAATTGAATGGCCGTTTTGTCTCGTGTAAGTTAAATATTCATCTGAAAAACTTGTTTTACTATCTCCTATTCACCACTCGTCCTGCCGGACGAGTATGAGTGATATTTCACTCGTCCTCATCTGTTTCTTACTCGTAAATACGAGCGGACGAGTGGATTTTTTGGACCCTGCATGTACTACTGAGAGATTTATTACCAGCACTCAGAATGACATAGGAGAATACATATTCATTTCTTTGTTGGAGACAAGTGTTTTCGACTTTGTCCCCCAGTTATAAACTGATGCAAAGACTGACTGCTTTGGTTTCTCTTTAACATTATTAACTGGTGACACTATTTTTGGTATTTCTTTCACTTCATTTTCTCTTGGTTTGTCAACAGCAACCATACCTTTCATTGCATCCGACACGTTTACTTCTGTTCCTGGCTTTCTGTCAGCTTTGTCCACTCCCATATCTGCTCGTAAAACCATGGTTTTGGCTTGTTTTCCACGAAGATTCTCTGCAACTGAAGCAAGAAAAGCATATCCTGGGCTTTTCTCCATTTCTAGATTTGCTTGTTTCCAATTTCTGGTGAGATTTGTAATCGAGCTTGAATGTGTGAGTTCATCAAATCCATTATCCATATTGCTTATCTCTGATGTATACTTACTCAATTCTGGTAAGCTGTTGTTTCGCCTTAATGGTTTATACACTTTCACTTTTCTCAGGAGACCTGATTCAGAACTTGCATCAAATTTCTCTTCTTTGGCTTCTGTGTCTACATTGTCCATTGTTTCAATTTCCTCTAGCTGGTCATCTTCCTTACAGTACAGATTCTTCAGGCTTCTCCCTAGATTGAAAACTGGTGGTGTGGGTAGATTCACGTCACCATTTCCTGCAAAACAAAGTAGAATATATTCAACCAAATACCAACAATTCCATGTTCAAAGAAATCTGAGGAACACATCTTCTGACAACATTGTAAGAAAGGGAGATATTGCTGGTAACCAATGTTTATTTTCTCCTTTTCCCAAAATATATTCTATCTTTTTAACTCTTTACCACACAATCCAGACTTTTGACAACCCTGTGATAGAAGCCATTTGAAAACATTGTGGGGAAAAAAAGAGAGAATGATGGTTTCCAACATTTTCTCCTTTTCCCACAATCTTATCAAAAGCAGTCTTCGCCAGGGTCTTTAAAGTTGGTATTGTATAGGAAAGGGTTACACCTGCGCATATTGAATGCCTTTTCGGACAATAGAATACGATATAATAAATGCTGCAAGTACCATGACATTTGTCTTTGACAGGATAGAAAACGAAGATTCATCATAAGTCCCAACCCTAAAGGAAATGGATGTTTAGAAACAAAAAGCTTTAGAAATCACAATGCACTGTGTCAGTTTGCAAAATATTTTTAATTATCAACATTTTTTTTTTCTATTTATACTTGCTTGGCATTCATTTAGTGATGTCAAGCACTGTTCTACCTAATCTTGCAGAATATTGCATTGATGTCAACAGAAATTTTTCTTCTAGAAAGAGCATAGGAGGTGAAAGACCATTAACCTTTACCAAATGACAAAATTTTGGGCTTGCCCAATCTGAAAGCATCTTCAGACCACAAGTTTTAAACTGTTACTTGAACTTTAGATTTATTTTTCAAACACTAGTTAACCTTTTGGGGAAAAGGATCCATCATTTTAAACCTTCCCACAATATTTCTAAATGCCTTCTTCCTCAAGGTTATTAAAACTCTTGCTTGCTTGGTAAAGGACACAATCACGAGTTTTAAAGACACTGCCAAAGAGGCCTTTTGAAAACATTAAGGGAAAAGAGGAAATGCTGATAACCAGCATTTTCTCCTTTTCCCACTAGTTTTTTTTCCTTTCAGAGACAAATTCTATCATTTTAGCCACATTTGATAAGTTGTCAGCAAATGCTTTCAGTTTAGACCAGTTTAAAATTTTGTCGTTTGATAAAGGGTTAAACTCACCTTTGTCACTGGTGTTCTCTTGGACAGGGTGGTATTGGATACTTCTACGTCGAACAGAATATACAGAGAACCTCACTGGTTCAAGCTCAAGGTCAGGAATATCTTTGGTAGATTCATTCTCTTTTTCACTGTCATTATCGGCCGACAAATCAACACCTTCATCTTCTGATGTTTCCAATAATGGACACATCACTTCATGAATTTCCACTTTATCATTTGAAGCATTATTTCTTGAGGCCTTCTTAAAGGCTTCTGAGATTAGATCGTTATTTATAATAATTTCTCCTGTTCTTGACTTTTGACTAGTTTTTTGCACCATTTTTGATATGGAATACTGGTCGCATATGGCTGGTATTTGCTTAGTCCTGTAGTTCACTGGACACCTGGCTTCGTAAATGTTCATTTGGGATAATTCTTTTGCTGGAGGCATTATGACTTTTGGTGTGTGTAAGTCACCACATATAGAGTACTGATCACTATTGCAGCTTAATATGGCCATCTACTTGTATGTATGTTTCTAAGTCCTGAAAGAGAAATCAGAATGATTAAATCATGGTATCAAAATAAATAGTTATTACTGTATCCCATCTTAAAGGCCCACTAGCAGCAACTGTACATGTAAACAATCTAGGGGTCAAATTGCTTGCATATTCAATTCAAAAGTGAACTTTAAATTTGAACTAAAGTTGGTGAATTCAAATTTGCAATTCATTTTTCTGCCTGCAATTTGAACTTTGCCAGACTCTAAATTGCAAGATTCATAAGAAAAACCATATATTTTTTAATGGTAATACCGTAATTTAATTTGCCTGCCTTTTTGGCTAGTTTACTTTTGGGTCCCTAGTGGGTCTTTAAAAACATAACTTCTTTAGTAAAACTAAAAACATAACTTCTTTAGTAAAACTTACTAAAATGTAAGATCTTCCAAATATCTCTGTTCAAGCCTCACTCAAAGCATTGTGTTTACATGGGAGTGTCCTTGGGCAAGACACTTCAGAGCTTGTGACTAGTTACAATTTCCCCCTTTTGCCGTGTTTTCTATTATACTACATGAAATAAATTATCTTCTTTAAACCCTTTACCACACAATGATGACTTTTAACAACCATGAGAAAGAAGGCTTTTGAAAATGTAGAGGGAAAAGGAGAAAATGCTGATAACCAGCATTTTCTCCTTTTTCCGCTATGTTTTCTACTCTTTGAAAGACAAATTTTATATTCTGAGTAACATTCAATTTGTCATCTGCAAATGCTTCCAATTTGGACAAGCCACAGGCCAAAATTTTGTAGTCTGGTAAGAGGTTAAACTACTCATCCTTTGTGCCCCCCCCCCTTCCAGCATTAAAGAAAACAAACAGAAGGATACATTATGAAACACTCTCAATGTGAGATTAAAAGATTGGTTGAAATATCGTGATGCACATCACTTGAACTTTGGACGACAAAAGACTTAACTCTTTACCAAACGATAAAATTTTAGACTGGTCCAAATTGAAAGCATTTGCAGACGACAAATTAAAGATGGCTTAAATGGCTGAATTTGTTCTTGATTGAGTAGAAAACATTGTGGGAAAAGGAGAAAATGCTGGTTACCAGCATTTTCTCCTTTTCCCATAATGTTTTCAAAAGGCTTCTTTCCAAAGGTCGTTAAACCCGGGATTGGTTGGTATAGGGTTAAAAAAAAAACATGAAGCTGTGATCTATCAGTAAGTGAAGTACGATCCAACCTGTCTTAAGCACCTAAGTATTTAGGTACAATGTACAAATAAAATATGCTTACTTACTGCTTAACCATGTAACAAAATTTTCAACTCCCCTATATGGAAAATATTTGTACATGAAAAATCAAAGGGTACTGAAATGATGGGATTTGTCATGAACAGAAAACATTTTGGGAAAAATAGATATTGCTGCTTACCAGCACATGACAAAAATGTAGACTTGGGTCAAAATGAAAGCTTTTGCAGACAACAATTTAAATGTGGCTCAAACGATGGTATTTTTATTTGATAGAATAGTAAAAATTTTGGTAAAAGGAGAAAAAAAAATGTACTGGTTACCAGTGATCTCTTTACCACACAACAGAAATGTAGACTTTGGCCAAATTGAAAACTCTTTCAGCTTTACGATAACTCAATTGTGGTCCAAATAATGGAATGTGTATTTAATAAGGTAAAAAACATTGTGGAAAAAGGAGAAAATGCTGGCTACCAGCATTTTTTCCCTTCCAAGTGTTTTCCAGGAGCTTTTTCTTCAAGGTGGTTAAAACTCAAAATTGTGTGGTAAAGGTTTAACTCGCTACCAAACAACAAAATTTCAGACAAGCCCAAACTGAAAGCATTTGCAGATAACAAATCATCTGTGGTTCAAGTTGTGGAATTTGTGGTTAAAACAGTAGAAAACACTGTGGGAAAAGGAGAAAATGCTGGTAACCAGCATTTTCTCTTTTTCCCACAATGTTTTCTCAAGTCTATTTCATTAGGGTCGTTAAAACTCAGGAATGTCACAGTGTGTGGTTAAGGGTTAATGGAGGTTGTCCCCTAGACAAGTTTTACAGTATTTCAACATCAAATTCTATTTTGCTTGATTTCTAGCCAAACAACAAAATTTAGTACATGTTTCAATTAAAAGCATTTGCAGGCAAAAATTTTAACATGGCTCAAGCCATTAGTTTCCCTTAAAAAAGGGTTGAAATCATTGTATGAAAAGCAGAAAATGCTGATTTTCCAGCCTTCACTCCTTTTTCAACAGTGCTTTCAAAAGCCTACTGCCACAGAATGTAATGTTAAAATGGAATTATTCAGTTCAGAAATTACCAATAACCCACTACGGCATGTGAAATTCAGTTCAATTTTTAAAGATTTACCACACTTAAATAAATCAAAAGTGCTTTGGTCAAATCTATTTTCTGTTTTTAACTTTGATGGATGGCCTTTGGCCTTTCTTGCAGAATAATTTCGCTTTGATATCAAACTTACTGCATATTCTGACTGAGATCTTTGATCTAGATCTACATAATAATGATCACTGGATAAGCGTAGTCTATAATTATATTAACCCTTTACCACACAATCCCTAGTTTGAATGACACTAAGAAAAAAAAGCTTTTAAAAAACATTGTGGGAAAAGGAGAAAATACTGGTAACTAGCATTTTCTCCTCCTCTCACAATGTTTTTTCACTTTATGAAAGACAAAGTCTACCGGCATCTGTTGAGCCAACTTTTACTTGTTGCCTGCAAATCAGTTCAATTTAGAAAAGTCTTAAATTCTGCCATTTGGTAAAGAATTGAAGTAAATCAAGGGAGAAAAGTGTGCCCAACCTGGGACTCAAACCCATGACCCCCAGAATACTAGTACTGCAGCTCTACCAACTGAGCCAGCTGGGCACCTAGCCATGAGTCTACCCAACGTCAAAAAATACAGAGTTAAAAAGTTTCCTGGGCTAAATCTAGAAACAGTTTATGATTACCCTTTTCTATGCTTAAAATTAGCAGTTTCTTCTTTTCCCAAAATAATTCCGAGTTGTTGACAAGTTGCATTTAGTGGTGAAGATTTAAGTTTCAAATGGAGTCCTGTTAAAAAACTAATTGTTATCCTACCTTAGATATTTCATCATCCTTCAAGGGAAACAATTATTGTTAAATGTTTGTCAACAATGTAAATTTGAATTTCACTGTCACTCACTTTCAAATTCCCCAATGAGTTTTTTACTCTCTTTTTAATTTGGTAACATTTTCTGTAATATACAAAAACCAATCAACATTTCGAAAGTAATAACACGAACTAACTGTCTTAATTAAAAACATTGTAATATAAAGAACGGAATTCAGTCAGAAAAAAACAAATAAACATGATCCAGTTTTGGGACAGAAGTGGAAAATTCGATTTAAAAATGAAGCCATTTCAGCTGAAGATCAGTGAAACTTATTCTTACCTGTTTTTGTTTCATCAGTCAAATAAATAAAACATCTACAGTTAAACTTCGGTTCTCTATGTGATATGTGATCGGCACATTGTGTTCAGCGCAGATCTTGAGAGCCATTTTTTGTGAGAGAAAAATAAAAATTGTTGTACGTGTCTTGGTCGTCGGTCCTTTCTTATCGATCTCGGAATATGTTATCTGCCGAACAGAGCCGAATATAACCGAAAGGAACCGAGCAAATCAATATCTGGAAAAAGAATCTGATTAAAAACAAAATAGATTTAAAAAAAAGTATTAGAAATGTGAAAAATTTGGTTGACTAGCAAAATGAGTATGAATTAAAGGCAAGTTTTTATGATGAGAGCAAAATAGATATGACTTCGTTAAAATCCGTTAGCATCCGAAATCTGCGCTATAATAATAGTAACAAACAATGATACTATCACGTGATCATGACGCTTGTTGACAGGGAAAAAATGGGCTTTCTCAAAGTATCCTTTTCATTAGCGAATTTCAACGAAAAAATCGCTAATGCCATTGTCACTGGCATAGGAACTCTTGTCGTATTTTACGGTGTTTATAGAATAATACGGTTTTTCTATGAAGAAGATGAGTATTTCAATAAAATTCCATGGCAAGTAAGTCCACCATTTGAATCTGTCGTATTTTTTCGTGAAGTAGATTCCATAAAGTTCGTCTGCAAGTCAAGGTCGGTGAGATATTGCGTGTGAAGCCCCTTCGTTTAGAAGAGCTGTCAAAAATCAAGAGTAACATGAAAAGATGATTTCCAGCTAATGAAAATTTGTAGAAAAACGTTCGGAAATAGATCTACTAGTCAGCATTTCCTCCTTTACACACAATGTTATCTATCTATTTCGATTCTTCCTCAGCAGGGCATTAATTCATAGGATTAGGCCTAATTGGAAAAGGGTCAATTTTAAAACCTGCAACTCTAGGCCTCGATTCAGCCACGGACTCTATATATCTAGATAATGAACATACATTTGAGCCATACTCCATGAAAAAGGGGCTTAATGCATCTGCGAAAAGTATAGACTCAGGTCAGCCTGCGCAGTGCGCGCAGGCTGACCTGGGCCGATACTTTTCGCTATTGGTCAATTATGTACAAGGACCGGTGTACGTCATGATTAAATCGTTTGTTAAATAAAAAATGGCTATTATGAATCCATACTTATGTGATGGCTTGCTTAGTAGGCCTATCATGCATCACGAAGATGCATTAAGCCCCCTTTTTGCCTGAGCAAGGCTCATTTGAAGAAGAGTTAAAGATAGAATTCACATGAATACTTTTCAGGGTGGGAAGAGAAACAGACTGACTCCGTAAACAATTAATGGCTGCCCAACCTTTATCCTGTTGAATAAGTGAAATGAAACTTTTCACCAAAGAATAAAAACACGACGTTTACTATTTCAAAGATATTTCTTGGGGAAAAATATATCCTTATCGGACAGTGTAGATCCAAGATCAGACTGCACGTTCTGTGCAGTCTGATCTTGATCTACACTGTCCGCAAATGGTCCTTGAGTCACGCTCAGTAGCCTATGGGTTAAGTTGCGAAAATGTTTCAACCCTCAAGCTACTCAAGAAGTAATTTAAGCGAAACTTTCAAGTCGATAGTATAATCCTAAATTTTGGTATTTACAGTGTAAATTAGGTTGGACTACGTGTTTTGTGTAGTCTGATCTTGATCCACAATACCCGCAAGAGGTCCTCAAGTCGCGCTTAGCAGCCTAAGGGTTAGCTATAAGTGGTCTGCTGGAACACGGAAGAAGTAACATGTAACTTTTAACTTTTAACGAGTCTGTCTGTCATGAATTATATAAATAAAAAACAACGAGATGGGGGGGGGTCGGTTTGCAAAAAAACAGATCTAGAACTGACATTGACCGAGTTTGAAGCGATATTATAATAGCCTGTATCTAGATCTATGACTTTGCACTACGAACAGAGATTTGATTGGCTAAAATTGTGTCAAAAAAGATAGGTGGGGTGCAGCTAACAGGAAGAGAAACGGGGTGTTTACAAACAACCAAACATGTATTTATTATTCAGATTTAGAAATACGCTGTTTAAAAAAAGTAAAAGAAAACATGTCCTCGATTTTGATCACAAGATAATTCTCTCAATACAGGACATTACAAACAATTTTCTGCTCATAAGTTCATTCAGTTTTAACTGTGTAAAATCTCAGAACAGGAAAAACGATTTGGTTTGCACATAAGATGTATGGGCTATTCCTGTAAAAGCCGTCTTTTTGAAATGCCACACAGGCTTTTAGGAGAATCGGTGTCATTTTTTCTTTTCGTTTTCTTCTTTCATTAGATTTGACAAAATTATCAACAAAAGATTGGAAAAATATGAGTTGTTTAACAAAAGAATGAGGAAAACAATTTCTTGATTTTCTTCTTAAAATGGCTTGACAGCATTTAAAATCAAACAAACAAGAAAAACATTGAGTCGTTTTGTGTAGTGAGAATGTAAGTTGGTGGTTTTCAGAGCACAAAGACTGAGTGTTAAGCAAAATTTGAATTTTGGTATTTGTCTGTTCCTTTAATGCTTTTCAGCAGTGTATAAATCCATGATCTCCATATAATAATTTCCCAGCATTTGTGAAAACGATAAATACCTAGATGGAGAGAGACAGACAGACAGAGAGAGACAGTGAGGGATGGACAAAGACACAGACAGAGAGACAGCAACGATATAAAAAGATCAGCGTGTCATACCAAAATTTCATGGAACTCTGACGTTTTAACCCAACTCAAGAAGCCCCATCCAACCCAGGACCCGGCTCTTTATAGTGCCTAGATCTATCGCCATTCACCTCGGAGAATTAGATCTTCCTAAGATTCATTTTTTAGCGAAGTCCCGTATTAGACCCCAAATATGGTCTATCGGTCCAGATATATTTTCATTAAGTTATCACATCTACTGATACTCGTAGCACTAAAAAACATCGCCTCTAAAGCATATTACGAGCAATTTCTCCTGCCTTGTTTTAATTACGCATTATTTTAAATCTTTAGTAGATCTAAATAAATATAACCTTATCATGTTTTAAATAATTAGGGAGGCGCTGATCAAAGACGGATCCTCGTTTTAGGCTTGGACGGTGCCGGAAAAACTCGTCTGCTGCAATGCTTTCAACGTGGACTCAAGCCGGAGGACATCTTACCAGAACCGGAAGCTACTATATCATTCAACATCCGGTCTGCGGGTATTGCTGGCATAGACTACCACTTTTGGGACGGTTTGTTCTTCATTCCATTTACCTACCTTTAATCGACTAACACTGACTGCGCTTTGGTAAAAGGGGTGCATCTCCGAATTTGAATTATATCAAGCAAGTCATCACATGATAATGGATCCATAAAATACATTTGTGTGAACAACCAACTTAATTATGCTGAGGAGGAATTTAACTTGGAGTTGCACAAAATTTACAATTAGCAAGAAGTTTCGACTCATGTCAGCCTGCACGGACTGCGCAGGCTGACATAGGCCGATACTTTTCGCAGATGCATGGGACCTCTTGCTCTGTAAAAAGGGGGCTTGATGCATCTGCAAAGAGTATCGGCCCATGTCCGCCTGCGCAATCCGTGCAGGCTGACCTTGGCCGAACCTTTTTGCTCTTTGTAAATTTTCTATATGTCAAATGACCAGTGTAACTCATGAATTAGTCGGTTGTTAGACAAAGTGGATTTTTAAGGATCCGTAATTAGGTGATATCCGTTGGCTTGGTATTACGAATCACGGAGATGCATTAAGGCCCCTTTTGCCAGAGCATGGCTCATTTAGTTTTTAAACATGCATTGTTCTAAGAGCAATAGTATAGTCCTAAGTGAGCGGTAGAGCAGAGCAAGTCATGTATCATTCCCATACAAAAGCGATCTAGTGTATTCACGTACGTCTATACGTAATTTATGTCTGGATCGTTGCGGGTCTAAGCCCTGTGAAAACATTCTGACAAAATACTAAGGAGATCTAGAATTCTCTAAGTCATTTCAGATAAGACAAGAAATATCTTTTAAAAAGAAAGACGGCGTAAACTTGCCCGCAAATTGGCAGGGACCTCTGAAATAAACATGTCCACATTTTTTACCAATCACAAAGCTCTGTTTATTCATTTTTTATCAGTACCAAAATTAGGTCAAAAGCAAATGCAAAGGCGTGGCGTAGAAGGTTATTGTGGTTAAAAAAATATTGAACATGTTCAGTCAGGAGAAAAAATATGGGAAAATGTCCGCAAAAGCAGAGTAATTAGACCCAAGATCAGACTGTACGTTCTTTTTAGTCTGATCTTAATCTACATTTTGCCTAAAACATTATTTTATTTGATGTGCGTTGTATCTGTAATCTGCGAATAATCACTACTAATTATATATTCTCAGTTAGTGGAACAGAGACTAGCAGGAGAAAATGGTGCCAATTTTTGTACGACATTGACGTTTTATTGTGGGTGGTGGACAGTTCGAACCCTCAGCGGTTCAAGGAGTCGAAGGACTCGCTGCATGAGCTCATTGAAATGATGGATAAACAGGAAGAGGAACATGGGAACGAAGTGAAAGAATGTCAGAGCAAATATGGACTTCCGGTTGTTGTTGTAGCTTCAAAGCAGGTAAGCTTGATAAGACCACTGTACCGATCCCTGTTGCTCAGTCCGTAAAGTACCACCAGGGGTCACTGGTTCGATTCCATGCTCTGCTAAAGTCTGTCCGAAGATTGATGATAGTCATTGCGGTCAGATTCAGTCGCTGAACATTGTTTTCTACGATGCTTATGTTGGAAAGAATTCATGGCGATAGGTTTCATTTCATTTGGCCAAACAGTGTTTTCGACGTTGCTCCTGTGGGAAAGAACGCAGTGGCTTGGATATATATATACAGAATGTAATGCAAAGTACTGGTGAAAGAAACTCCGTGAAAGCATGGATAGATGCAATGGCCGCCACGGTATACCTGTAATAATGTTGAAAACGGGTTTAAATGGCAAACAAATAGACAAAGCTATCGACCGTTTAATCACTTCAGTTGTAGATGCGTCTAATTCAAAAGTAAAAAAAAAAATAGGATTAACATTATACAATAGCGATATATTTCCTTGACACTAGATTTTAAAGCGAGATTTTTGCTAATAACTTAAATATGAAGTGACAAATCACCGTAACAGGTGAATACTCTGACCAATCGGTCAAGCCAGTCACTTGAATTTGTCTTAATATACATAGATAGCAGCAATGTAACTGATCGGACCATGCAGCATCTTCGCCAGCCATGGGTGACCATCACTTGGCCAGCGAAGATGAAGCCATACATGTAGGTGAATGCGGAGAGCACAAACCGCAGACTCTTGTTCTTTTGTACCACCTACACCCTGTATAACCTTATTATAATTGGCCTGCAACACGCGGAAAAGGGCATTCGGACATTTGCGTAAAGTGTCGTCTCGGATCAGCCTGTGCAGTCCGCGTAGGCTAACCCGAGACGACACTTTCCGTTCTAATGTGATTTTCTGTTTCGTGCAAGTCTACTGTAGGACAAAATCTACTGTAGTCGTAAAGTGCCGTCTCGGATTAGCCTGCGCGGACTGCGCAGGCTGATCCGAGAAGATACTTTACGCAAATGTCCGAATGCGCCTTTTCGCGTGTTGCAAGCCATATATGAGCCATGCTCAAACTTGCAAAAAGGGGTTTTAATAATGCATCTTCATGATGCATTATGCCAAGCCAGTCATCACATAATTATGGATCCATAAATCCCATTTTGTCTAATAGCCGACTGAATCATGAGGTGTATTGGGCCGTTGACATGCAGAAAATTGACTAATAGCAAAAAGTTTGGTGATTTAATTCGAGACGTGAATAACTATGCCTACCTGGAGGAACAATCAATTTTATTGCGTTGTTAGCGAAGAAACTGGGTTTCTACTAAATTACTCTTAATAAAAGTAAGTGGGTGTGGTCAAGCATTGAGAGGGGTGATAAAACCCCGCCTTCTGATAACGACAAATAGTCGATGTTTGAAAGGTGCTTCGTTTTTGTACAAAAACATGCAAATCTACTTTGTTTTCTTTTTAAAGATTTCATCGTATGGTCTAAACATGATTCATTGATAAAAAACAGAACAAACGATATATTCCGAAACATGGCAGAATGTCGACTCTCATTTTACGTTAAATATGAGAATTAATGTATTGCTCAATAACGCTCATTACGAGAGCTTCCTCATTCTTAGATCTTGTCGAAAATTCTGCTTTCAACCATATGCAAACAATTTAAAAGAGGCTACTTTCAGAACTGTTTTCATCATTTCTCTTCATATTATATACTACAAACGAATTTAAATATTCATATCCCAGTGTCTCTTACGCCGTCTGTCTTTTTTAAAAGATATTTCTTGTTGCTTTTGCGGCCAATGTAAAACATCAGACAGCATAAAACCGTTCAGTTTGATCCATTATCTACTCTGTCCGCTTTCCAAGGACAGCCTGACCTAAAGCAGCTATGAAATGTAAATTAGGTCTTTTTGTTTTCTTGCAGTGTGGAAATCTCCACTTTGCTAATTCGGCGCTCATAGGGTACGGCCGAGCACGGTAGCTCAGTCGATAACATACAGTAGGTATACTGGAAATCACGGAGTCGCTGGTTTGAACCCTCGGCTCGGTCAATTTCTTTCCTAGGATTTATGATAGTCATTGCGACAGGATTCATTCCTCTTTAACCGCTGTTCACTGGATCGACGATGGTTATGTGCAAAAGCTTTGTTTGTTTGTATTCCAGTTTAAAGCAGTTTTGATAGCCTAGGTCATATCACGGCGGCAAGAACACCTACGCATGTGTTTCCTTGCTTTCTCCCTCCAGTACTGACCAACTTTCTTTCCAAGTCAATGAATACTTTTCTCACATGCAACAGATGTGAGGGGCGAAAATTCGCTCCTCACATGCTACATATCCGAGGGGCGAAAATATCGCCGAAAAGAAAGTTAAATATGTCGCAACCGGGTATAGAACCTGCAACCAGCAGGTCACGACTCGCATACATTTACCACTAAGTTACCCGGCTGGTTTTGTGGAAAAGTAGCCAGTGGCTTGGGAAGAATCTTATGAAAAGTATTGGTAAAAAGTATCCAGGAGAGCATCCTTAGGTGCACTGGCCGCCGCTAAATAACTAAAAAAACAAAACTACAAAGCGGCATTGAAACATCATACATATATTCACGCTCTAAGGGTTAACTGTTTCGAAAACACTTTCGAGTTTAAACACCCTACTGAAGAAGACGTCTGAAAACATTGTGGGAAAAGTAGAAAATGCTAGTAACAAGCATTTTCTCCTCTATTCCAATATGTTTTATATCATACTAAAGGCAAATCCTATCATGTGTGTCACATTTAGTTTGTCGTCTACACACGCTTTCAATTTTAATGAGTCTAAAATTATTTTGTCTGTTGAGGAAATATATTCCAGTAATAAACTTTTAACCACTGGAGAAAAAAAACTAGACTTGTATAAATTGGAAGCATTTTCAAATGGCAATTGAAATGTAACTCATATCATAAAACTTGTCCTTGATGAGAGTAGTAAAGGACGAGAGAATAGGGTACTACCTAGGGCCTGGGTAGTACCCTATTCTCTCGTCCCTGAGTGCCCTACATCACCATCCCTGACAAAAATGGGGCCCTATTTGCTGTCCCCGAAAGATTTTGTCCCTAGGCTCTCTTCCCTGAGAGGGATTTAGCATTCAAAATGGCGGCCGTTTGGACAGCAACCGCGGACAAAAATGCCCCAGGCTCCCGTCCCTGAGCGGAATTTTTTGCAAAAAAGGGAAAAGGGGGGGAGTTTTGCCTATTCTCTCTACCCTGAGAGGGATTTAGCATTCAAAGTGCAGGCCTTATGACTGACAGGCTGGGTAAAAAATGGCCAGATCACTGAGTTGGACTTAGTTTTTTCACCCTATGGATGATTTTTTCTCTTTCTAATTGCCTGACCATTGAGTTGGACTTAGACTTTTTTCTGCATCTCTATGAATGATTTCTCTTTTCTAAAAGGAAATTTATCTTATATCACTGAGTTGGTCTTAGCTTTTTTCCCCTATGAATGATTTTCTCTCTTTCTAATTGCCTGATCATTGAGTTGGACTTAGTCTTTTTTCTGCATCTATGTATGATTCTTACTCTTTGCAGTATAACTCTTTGGAGTATAACTCTTTTGGAACGCGTCTCTTCTAAAAGAAAGATAGAACTTTCGTGGTAGATGGTTAGTCCTGAAAAGGACTGTTGGGTTAGCTCTGAAAAGAGCTGTGACAATTTGAAGAAATGACAACTTGAAGATAGAACTTTCGTCTGACAGCTTGAGGGTAGAACTTTCGTCTGACATCTTGAAGATAGAACTTTCGTGGTAGATGGTTAGTCCTGAAAAGGACTGTTGGGTTAGCTCTGAAAAGAGCTGTGACAATTTGAAGAAATGACAACTTGAAGATAGAACTTTCGTCTGACAGCTTGAAGATAGAACTTTCGTCTGACATCTTGAAGATAGAACTTTCGTGGTAGATGGTTAGTCCTGAAAAGGACTGTTGGGTTAGCTCTGAAAAGAGCTGTGACAATTTGAAGAAATGACAATTTGAAGATAGAACTTTCGTCTAACAGCTTGAAGATAGAACTTTCGTCTGACATCTTGAAGATAGAACTTTCGTGGTAGATGGTTAGTCCTGAAAAGGACTGTTGGGTTAGCTCTGAAAAGAGCTGTGACAATTTGAAGAAATGACAATTTGAAGATAGAACTTTCGTCTAACAGCTTGAAGGTAGAACTTTCGTCTGACAATTTGAAGAAATGACAATTTGAAGAAAAGATAGAACTTACGTCTGACAATTTGAAGAAAGGTAGATCTTCTGTGGTAGATGGTTAGCCCTGAAAAGGGCTGTTGGGGTGTCCCTAAAAGGGACCTGGTTTTGGAGGTTGTGTTTTTAAGCACAACCTCCAACCTTCCTGCAGGCTGGGCAGCTACTCGCTGCCCGCCTCTTTAGCCTTTTCAGCTCCTGAGCGTCTAGGTTGAAGTTCAGTGAGAACGGTGGCTTGTTGTCACTGCTCCAATCTTCAGTAGAAGGCACGATGAACTCCTTCTTTTTTCCGTCCATCTTCTTTTCTTTTGATGATAGCTGGGCAAGCCCGCTGAAACTCATGTCTCGAAGTGCGCATTCCATTATGGCTACAAGTCGGAGAGATGAATGATGTGCGGGAAAATAACGCTGGGTTTTATAGCTTTACAGGAGGATTGAACTAGATGACCCATGACGTCATTTTCTCCTATGTTTTTCCCGCGTTGGCGTTTCATGGTGTTTTGGCTCCAAATTAATGTTATCCAATCAGAATCATCGTTGTTTTTCTAATACTAAATGTTTTATTGTTGGCCAATCCGTGGGTTTGTTACATTTTCTTGTTCGGGGATTTCATTGTTGGCCAATCCATGGGTTTGTTACATTTTCTTGTTCGGTAAATGGGTAGCCGTGAAATGGGCTGTTTTGTTTTTTTGGAGGCTATGTTTTTTCCCACTTCTAATGACAACATCCGAAATTCACTTGGTAAATGACTAAGATGATGTCAGACGTTGTCTTTAAAAATAGTTGAAGTAATCTTTCCGCCGAGATCTTTGTATGGTTGTGTTATAGGTTGTAGTTGTTTTTATTTCTCAACTCCTACGAGATGAGTGGTTAGTTGTATTAACTGCTGTCCGGCATTTAGATACTCTTGGAAAACCTCATGTAGTTGATGATTTACCTCTTCCATATTGATACTGTTTCCGATTATTGATACTGCTTTCGAGGTGTTCGTTAGCTGAGAGTCAAAAAATGATGAATGTATGAAAAATAACGCAAGGCTTTATACGTTTAAGCAGGATTGAAATTTTTTAAAGAGCTCGGACCTGGTGGAAAGCACATACATTTTTCCCATCCTACGTTTCATGCTAATATAGCAAAAAAAGTTATGACCCGTTGTATGGGAAAAAATGTAGCCAGAACAAGTCTTTTTGGGGAAAACAGAATGAAGAAGTCTATTGTTTTTTTGAACTTTTATTTATTGAACTTTTATTTACTGAACAGAACTAAACATTGAAACATTTTTTTGCAATGCATCATAAAAAATTTCTTGACAATGAAAAAAATTTCTTGACAATGAAAAAAAATCACAAGCAAACATTTTTTTTGCAATGCATCATAAAAAAATTTCTTGACAATGAAAAAAAATTTCTTGACAATGAAAAAATCACAAGCAAACATTTTTTTGCAATGCATCATAAAAAATTTCTTGACAATGAAAAAAACATTTTCTTAACAATGAAAAAATCGCACTGAAATATTTTTTCACAATGAATTATTCACAACGAATTAATCGCAATGAATTAATCACAATGAAATATTTTTTTCGCAATGAATTATTTACAATGAATTAATCGCAAAAAACAGTATATAACAAATTTTATGCAATGTAAATTCGCAAACACCACGAGTTTCATATTTGTTTTCATATTCCTACCGTTTTGTTGTTTTTTCTTGGTTGTTTTCGCTCTGTCTTTGGTTTTTTCGGGATCTTGAAATCAACGTGATTGTCAATGTTTTTCCCGTATTTGCCCTGCCCTGTCAATATTGGTATAGTTGGTTTTTGATCAACTCGCTGCTTCTTGTGGAGAGGGTTACCATCTTCCTCAGATTTCCGCTTTGTTGTTTTTCTTGGTTGTTTTTCCTTTGGTTGATTTTTCTTTGGTTGATTTTTTTTCACAACACTTACGATAGAGTCCACTAAGTTGTGAAGATTGGATTTATCAAACTCGAACTCCACAGGAATCTTCACAGGAGTTGTTGAAATGCGCTGATCCTGTTGATGTAGTACCTCGATATTTCTACTGAGCTGATCAGTACTTGCGGTTAAAGTTTTAATTTCCTCCAAATGTCTGTTTAAAGTCTCCAGCTGATCTATGATTCGGATCATCATGCTATCTTGTTTCAAATTTAGCTGCTTTACCTCTTCATAAATGTTATCAAACACTGTCGCTGGAATGATGGTTGTCGAATTTAACTCCGGTGGTGGATTGATAATTGTCGAATTCATAACTGATGAAAGAACGTCTCCATTGTTTTCCACCGATGGAAAATCGCCCAAGCTGATTTCATCTAAGTTGTGCTTCATATTGTAACTGACTCTGAATATTGATACTGCTTTCGAAGTGATCGTTAGCTGAGAATCAAAGAAATGGTGAATGTGTGAAAAATAACACCGAGCTTTATACGTTTACAGAGGATTGAAATTTTTAAAGAGGGCGGACCTGGCGGAAAACACCGGTATTGTACTGTGTGACACTGAATTAGGAGTGGTAAAAAACACCGATATAACCATCGATTTGATTGCACAATGTTAATGAAACGCCGACGCGGGAAAAAACATAGGAGAAAATGACGTCATGAGTCATCTAGTTCAATCCTCCTGTAAAGCTATAAAGCCCAGCGATAATTTACATGAAATCATATTTGTTCCAGAATGGATCGAATTCTTGTATGCCCTCACTGTGCAAACAGATGTCTGATAGAGTGTGGAAAATGTTTTTCCATACTCGAGTATCTTGGTCAGAAGCAGATACAGATGAAGGCTTTTATGATGATGATGAAGGTTCGACGATTTGCTGCGAACATTGTGGATGTGAAATCATCCCAGTGGATTGGACGGAAGAATCGTAGAGCTGGATGTCAATGTGAGATCCTTCAAAAAAGCCCTTTTCAGGGCTAACCATTTAGCACGAAAGATCTTTCTTCTCAAATTGTCAAAAGTAAAAAGACTTACAGTCATAACTAGAAAAAAGTCAAAAGTAAGAAGTAATTATTTTTATATTTTTTATTTCAAAAAGAACTTATGTACAATGAAAAAATCAAATCATGAACTGTAAAGACAAAAAATAAATGAACTGTAAAAGACAAAAAATGAATGAAAAAAATCAAGCCAGTCTTTTTTGTTTATAATCAATATTGTATTGAAATCTTTTTTTTTCACTCAGTATGTTTTTTCTTTGAGATGTCAGATTCACATTTGGTTTTACGTTTTCTTTTCCTATCGTTGTTTTTTAATTCCACATCTGGACAGATTTTGTCCTCATGTTTTGTTGATTTGTAAAAGAAATAGTTCTTTGTTACTCGTTTTTTCTTCTTTTCGATGTTTTGCTGTTTTTCCTTTCCGTACGAACAACCCGGTTCTGCAGAAAATTCGTTGTTTTTTAGATCCAAAGTTTGTTGATTTCTTAGATTTTTTCGTAATGTCTCTAAATCATCTGATATTTTGCAGATTTCTGAATCGCTGTTAGCCGCTGTGTCGCTCTGCATGTCTACGGTCTGAGTTTCAACCGATGAGGATGTAGCTTGTGGTGAACTTTTTTTCCATGTATTTTCACTGCAGAATGAATTTAGTGTCCCGACGAATTTCATATCTTTGAAACCACCAACGTTGTAAAATGATGGTGAAATCTCAATGTCGTGACTGTGTGGATTCACGTAGACAAAAACAATTGTTCCTAGCTGATTTTCTTTTTCTGGACATTCTTTGGCCCAATGTCCTGCTTCGTTGCATGTGAAACAAACCATATCGTTTGTCAATCATCGCTTGATCCAAAACTCTGTAGCTGGTAGTACGGTAAACATCTTTTTCTTCTAAATGTTGCTGGGAAAAAAATGATCCCACATAGTTTCCGATATGTTTAACATTATACTTTGATGGTATATTGCTGATCTCATAATCGTGGGTGTATGGATTAACATACAGATACACCCTCTTTCTAAGTGGTGATGTATTTTCCAGCTTTAACTCACTCATATTTTTTATCAGCTGTACTGACTGAGATCGAGTAGGAGAATGAATAGATTTTCACAACTAACGGCTTATTTATACACTGTTACAACGGAGAGGGTATATAAATTGCTAGTTTTTCTCACTTCTGCATTATTGTCTTTTCACTCAGAGCTAAAACGATGGGTAAAAGAAAAAGAATAATAACCTATTCAGACAGCGAAAGTGACGATGAGGTGTTTCCACCAACAAAAAAGAAAAAAACTAGACCTTTGAAAGAAGAAAGTGACGATGAGGTGTTTCCACCAATAAAAAAGAAAAAAACTAAACCGTTGAAAGAAGAAAGTGACGATGAGGTGTTTCCACCAACAAAAAAGAAAAAAACTAAACCGTTGAAAGAAGAAAATGATAGCGACGATGAAAGTACCAACTCTAACTTAGACATGAAAAGTCTATATGATTTAACAGAAAAGGGTAATAAGAAGTCAAGAAAATTTAAAACAGAATCACATGTGCTGATGCTGAGTTTTAAGAAATTTGAAGAATTAACACCTCAGAGACTCCTTGGATTATTTGACGATGTTACCCGTGAAATCATTCGAAAGTTAAATGCTAGCCCTACGGACATGATTAGAATTACCATCAATCATCCTTCGTTGGAAATAGGAATCCATATTCCTTTTTTAGCTGCAGACCAGTTACAAGGTGAAACTATGCTGAATGAAATTGAACGAGTTTTACAATCGAATACAGATTTCGTCTTGAACGATGGATTCATGACATTTGACATCACACATACAATACCACCAAGTGGTAGCGGAAAACCAAAATATAGATCGTCAGAATTAGATTCAAAGTTTTTTGCCCAGAAGAAGAAATCTATTATTCAAATTGACAATCATGACCAACTATGTTTTGCAAGAGCTGTTGTTGTGGGAATTTGCTACAGTGAACGTGAAAACACCGAAGTATGGAATAGAAAATGGGATCGTATTCGTCGTTCAAATTACGTCCTTCAAAAGACTGAAGCTGAGAAATTGTTACATGAAGCTGGAGTTTCACCAACACAGTCTGTAGGAATTGATGAATACAAAAAAATTCAAACAATCTTGTATGAAAAAGGCTATGTCATTAAAGTTCACCAACAGCATTCAAAAGTGGAAAAAATATTTAAACATCCAAAAGTGAAAGCCAATAGTAAGATCATACATTTGTACTTTCATCAAAACCATTATGACTACATTAAATCTATCAAAGGTTTTCTTAGTTGTGGATATTATTGTGAGTTCTGTGATGTGGGTTACCCTCACCGGGAAAGTCATGCTTGTTCAAATATCTGTAAAGGTTGTTATCGCGAAGGAAAATGTCCATCAGAATCAAAAGAATATGTTTGCAGTGTTTGCAGTAGACGATTTTTTAGTGCTGAATGCTTTGAAAATCACAGAAATGTTCAAGGTAAAGAAAAGAAATCCATTTGTGAATTAGTGAAACTCTGTTCGAAATGCGGTGCACAATATCATATCAGAAAGAAAAATCATGTTTGCAATGGAAAGAAAAGATGTCATATCTGTAAGAGAATTGTTAACTTTTCTCATCAATGCTATATTCAGCCTTACCAAAGTAAGTTGAACCATGACAGCGATGACGAGACGAGTTCTTCTGTAGTCAAAAAACCACAGTTTATTTTCTTTGATTTTGAATGCAAACAAGACACAGGTGTACACATCCCAAATTATTGTATCGCACACAGAGCGTGTGATGAATGTATCGATAAATCACTTGATTTTCATTGTTCTACATGCAGTGAATTTGAAGAGGGTAGGGAAGTTATTTTTCAAGGTGAAAAAACTTTGAGTCAATTTTGCAACTGGCTCTTTTCAAAACATCATAAAGGGGTTACGGCTATTGCCCATAATTTCAAAGGCTATGACGGGCAGTTCATTCTTGACTATATTGTCAAAGTTGGGTTAAAACTTCCAAAATTGATCATGAATGGAAACAATATTATGAAGTTAGAACTGAACGGTGTACGTCTGATCGATTCTTTCAATTTCATGAGTTTTGGTTTGGCAAAATTTCCATCCACCTTTAGCCTTCAAGAAATGAAAAAAGGTTACTTTCCTCACTGGGCGAATACAGATGAATTTTGGAGTTACATCGGACCCTACTTGGATATGTCTTATTACAAACCCGACTCAATGTCTGAAGAGGCTAGGTCAAAATTTATAGTTTGGTATAATGACAAAGTTCGAAATGGTGAGGAATTCAATTTTCAGAAGGAGATGGAAATGTACTGTAGGTCAGACGTTGATATCCTCAGACGAGGGTGTGCTGAATTCAGAAAGCTGTTTATCGAACAGGGTGGTATTTGTCCATTTTTAGAGGCGATTACCATCGCAGATGCCTGTAACAAGGTGTGGCGAAGCAAATATTTACCAGAAAATCAAATAGCTATCATTTCAAGTAAAGACTCATCCAGACGTCGCTTTTCTATGAAAGCGATACGATGGGTTCAAAGCATTGCTCAGGAAAAAGGTATTAATATTCAGCATGCAAAAAATGGTGGTGAAGCTCAAATCGGGAAATATAGTGTAGATGGTTTTCACCATCAATCAAACACTGTTTATGAATTTCTTGGGGATTTGTATCATGGTTGTCCTGTATGCTATACAGATCGAAAACAGATCAATCCTATTAATGGAAAACCCATGTCTGAATTGTACGAACGTACTTTTGAACGTATAGCAGATATCGAAGACATGGGATATAATGTAGTGTACATTTGGGAACACGAATTTGATGCTAAGATGAAGGATAAAGAGTACAAAAAACACATTGAAAAGTTATATCCACATTGGGACCCTATCGATCCGAGGGATGGTTTGTCCGGGGGAAGATGTAATGCAATAAAAATTGGATATGATGTTGATGAAAAAACCAAAAAGGAAATCAAGTACATCGATATCTGTTCTCTATACCCTTATGTTTGTAAACACAAATCCTACCCTGTAGGTCAGCCAGAAATTTTGTCTACTGAGAATATTGATATGAACAATATTCGCCAATATGAGGGATTAATCAAATGCAAAGTTTTGCCTCCAACTGATTTGTTTCACCCCGTTCTTCCAGTTCACTGTAACAACAAAATGATGTTTCCCCTCTGTATGAAATGTGCAGAAGAAAGCTCAAACATTTGTAGACATGGTAAAGAAGAGAGGGCTTTGGTCGGAACTTGGGTTACTTTTGAATTATTCAAGGCTCTTGACTGCGGTTATCGATTATTGCAAGTGTATGAAATTTGGCATTTCAATTCTGTGTCAGATCAGTTCTTTAAACATTATGTGGACAATTTCTTGAAAATTAAGCAAGAAGCCAGTGGTTATCCAGATAGCTGTCAATCAGACTCAGAAAAAGATCAGTTCGTTTGTGAATATGAGAAGGCAGAAGGTGTTCGTCTTGATCCAAGTTGTATTCAAAGAAATCCTGGGAGAAGATCATTTGCTAAGATTATGTTGAACTGCCTTTGGGGAAAATTAGCTCAGCGTGAAAAAATGATCCAGACGGAATACATCAGTGATCCGTCTAAATATTTTGAATTAGTCACCAACCCCAATTTCATTGTAAAGCATGTAGAAATCTTTGATGAGAACTGTTCATTCATCTTGGTTAACTATGAATCAAAGTTGGAACATATTGACACCCATGCTACAGCCAATGTGATAGTAGGTTCTTACGTAACAGCTTATGCAAGGTTGGAATTGTACAGTGTTCTTGAAAAGTTAAAAGATAGAGTTCTGTATTTCGATACAGATAGTTGTATGTACATTCACGAGCCCGAATTATGGAATCCCCCTATTATTAACAGCCGGTTAGGAAAATGGACTGATGAAGAGCCTGCTTGTAAAATTACTCAATTCAGAGGACTTGGACCTAAGAATTATGCTTACAAAATGAAAACAAAAGATGGAAAAGAGATAAGCAAATGTAAAGTAAAGGGGATTACTCTGGATTACAATACAAAACAGGTGGTAAATTTCGATACATATTCGAAATGTGCTTTGGATCGTACAGTAGAAATCAAAATTCAGTATGATTGTAAAATTAAAAGACACAGAGATAGAACGGTTACCAGTGAACCACAAACAAAAACGTTTCGTTCTGTATACACCAAGAGAGTCATTGTAAATGATACTGATACTGTACCCTATGGTTATAAAAGCTTGAGAAAATAATTTCATATCACATTGTTGTGTACCAATCACTCAAAGTAAGTCGGGGAAAAAATATTAGCAACTGTTCAAAAAAATAACAATCATGTTACCGCTACCAATAGAACTACGTGAAAAAATTTATGGAGAATTTGTTCGACAGCATACGCTTGATGAACGAACACAGCTTAACATTAAATTTTTCTGTGTGAAAATTTGGATCGGAAAATTGTTTAAGTGGATTGCAAAAGGAGAAAAGTCCTACAAAGTGTATGGTATAATCAACTTTATTGCAACGATGGTGGACGATTCGGGGATGGATCTCGTTCTCAAGACTTATTTAGCAGATAGCTGTATGAAAGACAATGTTATTAGTAAACTGTTTCGATCCACAAGCCGATGGACATTTTTTATCATAGGAACAACAGAAGAAAGTTTTCTTAACGTTGTGAAAATGAAATCAGTTCTATTTGACTTTTACTTACGCTACAAAAAAGGATCTGTTCATGATTCCTACGGAGAATCAAAGGAGACCATGGTAGGGTATATTCTATTTGATAGAGATGTTACAGAAGAAGTGGTATATTCAGCTCTTTCAACAAAAGACGCTTATAGACATGTTGCTCCATTCATAGGCCTACGAGATTTCGACGATATGGACAGTGAGTATACAATGTTTTTGGGGTATGACCAACTGCATAAAGACATTACGGAATATGAAAACAAATGTGAAACTCGTGGTGTTTGCGAATTTGCATTATAAAAATTTGTTATATACTGTTTTTTACGATTAATTCATTGTAAATAATTCGTTGCGAAAAAAATAATTCATTGTGATTAATTCATTGCGATTAATTCATTGTGAATAATTCATTGTGAAAAAATATTTCAGTGCGATTTTTTCATTGTTAAGAAAATGTTTTTTCACTGTCAAGAAATTTTTTTATGATGCATTGCAAAAAAATGTTTGCTTGTGATTTTTTTTCATTGTCAAGAAATTTTTTTCATTGTCAAGAAATTTTTTTATGATGCATTGCAAAAAAAATGTTTCAATGTTTAGTTCTGTTCAGTAAATAAAAGTTCAATAAATAAAAGTTCAAAAAACAATAGACTTCTTCATTCTGTTTTTTCCCCAAAAGACTTGTACTGGTTACATTTTTTCCCATACAACGTCTCATAACTTTTTTGCTATATTAGCATGAAACGTAGCATGGAAAAAAATGTATGTGCTTTCTACCAGGTCCGAGCTCTTTAAAAAATTTCAATCCTCTGTAAACGTATAAAGCCCGCGTTATTTTTCACACATTCACCATTTCTTTGACTCTCAGCTAACGATCACTTCGAAAGCAGTGTCAATATTCGGAAGCAATATCAATATGGAAGAGGTAAATCATCAACTACGTGAGGCTCTCCAAGAGTATCTAAATGCCGGACAGCAGTTAATACAACTAACCACTCATCTCGTAGGAGAGGAGGAACAAAACCAACTGCGACGTATAACACAACCATACAAAGATCTCGGCGAAAGATTAGTTCAGCTATTATTAAAGACAACACCGGATATCATCTTGGTTGATATCGAATTTGGGAGGAAGATTACAGCATGCCCCATTTGCCAAGCGAATTTCGGGTGTTGCCATTAGAACTGGAAAAAAACACAGCCTCCAAAAAAACAAAACAGCCCTTTTCAGGGCTATCCATCTACCACGAAAGTTCTATCTTTCTTCAAATTGTCAAAAACTCAAAATTGTCAAAAAAACTCAAAAGATTCACAATCAAAAAAAGTCATAGGTTAGTTAAACTCTAGTTTTTCTAACCCGAACAAGAAAATGTAACAAAGCCATGGATTGGGCAACAATAAAATCCCCGAACAAGAAAATGTAACAAACCCACGGGTTGGTCAACAGTAAAACATTTAGTAATAGAAAAAACAACGGTGAATCTGGTTGGATAACATTAATTTGGAGTCAAAACAGCATGAAACGCCTACGCGGGAAAAACATAGGAAAAAATGACGTCATGGGTCAACTAGTTCAATCCGTCTGAAAAGCTATAAATCTCGGCGATTTATTTTCCATACATTTCATTTTTTCACAATGGCTTCAAGACAATCACCACTCGTCACTTGGATGGATACTGAGCGAAAGTTAATAAGAGCAAGGAGTCAAATCGTCTTACTTAAACAACGCCTAGCTGGAGTGAGAAGACGATACGAGAGGGCTGAGCTTGCTAATAACAGGGTGTTCTGTTATAACCTTCGGATGAAGGAACTCATTATTGAGGGCATACTTGAGATGTATTTTCAGTATGTTATTTCAAAAACTGAGCAGGTGACCCGTCTTTTCCGTGCGCAAATCGCCACTGAAAGGAGTGAGTCAGACAGCGAATCGACTGATGCTGATACTGAATAAACATTTTCATAAAATCAGCTCTTCTCAAAACAGCCCTTTTCAGGGCTAACCATCTACCACGAAAGTTCTATCTTTCTTCAAATTGTCATTTCTTCAAATTGTCAAACTTCTTTCTTTTAGAAGAGTTACACTCCAAAGACTCACACTCCAGAGAGTTACACTCCAAAGAGTAAAAAAATCATTCATATATGCAGAAAAAAGACTAAGTCCAACTCAAGGTCCAGACATTTAGAAAAGAAAAATCATTCATAGAATAAAAAAAGCTAAGTCCAACCCAGTGCTCAGTCTTTTAGAGAGAAAAATCATACATAGGTGAAGAAAAAACTAAGTCCAACTCAATGATCAGGCTTTTAGAAAGAGAAAAAATCATTCATAGATGTAAAAAAGACTAAGTCCAACTCAATGGTCAGACATTTAGAAAGAAAAAATCATACATAGGGTAAAAAAAAAAGTCTAAGTTCAACTCAGTGCTCAGACATGTAGAAATCATTTATAGTGCAAAAAAATCTAAGTTCAATTCACCGATATAGGGACAAATTCCATTTAGAGAGAAAAATCATTCATAGGATGAAAAAACTAAAAAAGTGATCCATTACACATATAAAACACTAAACTCTTGATTATTTTTTCTCATTCACCATTAACTTTTTGTAAAACCTGAGCCAGTATCGTACAATGTTTGGATTAACATTTTTTCTCTTATTGCTCTTCTGGTTAGAAGAAAGAGAACGTTTCAGATATATCAGACATGAAATTGAACATCTGATGCAAATGCTAGATAAAATGGAATCAATCAAAAGAAAGAGAGGGGTATAAAAAAGTGCATTCTGTACAAAAAAGCAACTCTTTTCAGGGGTAGCTATCTTAAATAATCATCTTTTTTTCATTTTGTCAGAAGACTCATAATCAAAAAAAGTCATAGGTTAGTTAAACTCTAGTTTTTCTAACCCGAACAAGAAAATGTAACAAACCCACGGATTGGTCAACAATAAAACATTTAGTATTAGAAATAAAACGCTGGTTCTGATTGGATAAAATTAATTTGGAGCCAAAACAGCATGAAACGCCGACGCGGGAAAAACATAGGAGAAAATGACGTCATGGGTCAACTAGTTCAATCCGTCTGAAAAGCTATAAAACCCAGCGACATTTCCCGCACATTGTTCATTTTCATTTTCACGATGGAAGAGCTAAGAAAGACGGTGGAAGAGCTAAGAAAGACGGTGGAAGAGCTAAGAAAGACGGTGGGAGAGGCAGATCGTCAGCTAGAAAAGTTTGAAGCTGAGGCAGCGAGGAGACAGAGATATGGCTTCGAAGAGAAACTGCTATTTACCGGGTGGGACTTTTGGGACTTTGCCCAATTACCACAAAGCAAGAAGGAGAAAAAGGAGTTCGTAGTGCCTTCTACCGAAGATTGGAACAGCGATAACGAACCACCATTTTCGCTGAAGTACAACCTGAGTGCACAGCAGTTAAAAAGGCTAAAGAGACGGATGGATAGTAGCTGTCCGGCGTGCAGGAAGGTTGGAGGTTGTGCTTAAAAACACAACCTCCAAAACCAGGTCCCTTTTAGGGACACCCCAACAGCCCTTTTCAGGGCTAACCATCTACCACGGAAGATCTACCTTTCTTCAAATTGTCAGACGTAAGTTCTATCTTTTCTTCAAATTGTCATTTCTTCAAATTGTCAGACGAAAGTTCTACCTTCAAGCTGTTAGACGAAAGTTCTATCTTCAAATTGTCATTTCTTCAAATTGTCACAGCTCTTTTCAGAGCTAACCCAACAGTCCTTTTCAGGACTAACCATCTACCACGAAAGTTCTATCTTCAAGATGTCAGACGAAAGTTCTATCTTCAAGCTGTCAGACGAAAGTTCTATCTTCAAGTTGTCATTTCTTCAAATTGTCACAGCTCTTTTCAGAGCTAACCCAACAGTCCTTTTCAGGACTAACCATCTACCACGAAAGTTCTATCTTCAAGATGTCAGACGAAAGTTCTACCCTCAAGCTGTCAGACGAAAGTTCTATCTTCAAGTTGTCATTTCTTCAAATTGTCACAGCTCTTTTCAGAGCTAACCCAACAGTCCTTTTCAGGACTAACCATCTACCACGAAAGTTCTATCTTTCTTTTAGAAGAGACGCGTTCCAAAAGAGTTATACTCCAAAGAGTTATACTGCAAAGAGTAAGAATCATACATAGATGCAGAAAAAAGACTAAGTCCAACTCAATGATCAGGCAATTAGAAAGAGAGAAAATCATTCATAGGGGAAAAAAGCTAAGACCAACTCAGTGATATAAGATAAATTTCCTTTTAGAAAAGAGAAATCATTCATAGAGATGCAGAAAAAAGTCTAAGTCCAACTCAATGGTCAGGCAATTAGAAAGAGAAAAAATCATCCATAGGGTGAAAAAACTAAGTCCAACTCAGTGATCTGGCCATTTTTTACCCAGCCTGTCAGTCATAAGGCCTGCACTTTGAATGCTAAATCCCTCTCAGGGTAGAGAGAATAGGCAAAACTCCCCCCCTTTTCCCTTTTTTGCAAAAAATTCCGCTCAGGGACGGGAGCCTGGGGCATTTTTGTCCGCGGTTGCTGTCCAAACGGCCGCCATTTTGAATGCTAAATCCCTCTCAGGGAAGAGAGCCTAGGGACAAAATCTTTCGGGGACAGCAAATAGGGCCCCATTTTTGTCAGGGATGGTGATGTAGGGCACTCAGGGACGAGAGAATAGGGTACTACCCAGGCCCTAGGTAGTACCCTATTCTCTCGTCCTTTACTACTGATGAGGTAGAAACCATTATGGGAAAAGGAGAAAATGCTGGTTACCAGCATTTTCTCCTTTTCCCACAATGTTTTCTAAAGGCTTCTACTTCTAGGTCGTTGAAAGTCAGAACTATGTGGTAAAGGGTGTAACGCCCGCTGATCTCGATGTGGGATAACTTTTATCAAACTTACATGTTCTGTAATATCCGATTAACAAGTCAAAGAGAGGTTCAAGGGAAGGTCAGGGCAGGGGTGTGTGCCTATTTTTAAACTTTCGGGTAAACATTCGGGAAGGTAAGAACCCATAACTTGAAATATGTTCGTGGCACTGTACAGTATCGAACTCTGCTATCTCTAATAGATAGTAAACTGCTATCTAAAACTGCTAAATAACTAAAATAGAACTTCAAAATCGATGGTAAAAAATCCCCAAATGTTGCTATTTCAAACTTAGTTTTGGGAGAGAAATATCTCCTTATCGGACAATGTAGATTAAAGATCAGACTGCACGTTCTGTGCAGTCTGATCTTGATCTACACTGTCCGCTAAAAGTCAGTAAGTTTCGCTTAGCAGTCTGAGGATTGAAAGTATCTGTCCTTTAGCACAACTATGCTATTTTTTTTTCTTGAGCTTTGTGGTGGACGATGGAGGGGGGGGGGGGGGCGGGCTGCATATTGCAAGTAGCCTCTCAATCTACCGCCTAGTTCTCGTAATTATATAGCTACCACTAAACCCCGCCCCCCAAGAAAGAAAAAAACATACAAAAAAAAACTTAACCTAATTTTAACCAACAATATATAGTTTTTTCAAGGCCCTTTGCTGCAAATTTGTTTCTAGGGGGAAATGGGTTGACTGCCTTGCCTTTTCTTTATTTTTCCCCATTGATCACATGAAATCTTAGTATAAATTATATAGGTAAACTTATTTTTTCATTTTCTCTTTTTGTGCACTTTTTGTACTTGAGAAGTGGAAAGACGCATTTTGTATTGTATTGTATTGGTGATGTTTAATACCAGGATAAAAACCCCTTCCCATTTTTCTATGGTTGACCCATGGTCTATGTAAAGGGGGCTTAATATATCTGCAAAAAGTATCAACCCATGTCAGCCTGCCCGGACTGCGCAGGCTGACATGGGTCGATATCTTTTGCTGTCTGTCAATTTTCTGCACGTCAAAGGACCAGTCTGCCTCATGATTTAGGTGGTTGCTGGACAAAATGGATTTTGTTGATTCATAATTATGTGATGACATGCACAGTATAATGCATCACGATGACTCCTTAAGCCCATTTTGGCCAGTATGTGACTCGTATATATTTACAGGACAAGGTGCAGAGTGTCCCGCCAAGTGTCGTATATGACCAAATGGACGCAGAAAAATTCACAAGTAAACACAAAGTATATTGTACTGGAACTCATGTCCCAAATCTAGGTCATAGACGTGGATTATGGAGAATCTATGAACTGATCTCATTCGCCACGAAAAAGCGATATCAGCTGTAAAAGATACTTTCATCACCTCAAATTATGTTATTATTAAAAGAAATGAAGCATTTCTATTGCTTAGTGTTGGTCCTAGATTCATCGTTTATTAATAGTTACGACACTTTCTTTTACCATTAATTAACTCTTATTCTGCTAAATAAGTGCAATGAAATTTTAAACCCGATAGTAAAAGCCTAAAATTTGCTATTTCAAAGGTAATTTTTGGGGGAAAGTATCTCCTTATCGGACAGTGTAGATCCAAGATCAGACTGCACGTTTTGTGTAGTCTGATCTTGATCTACACTGTCCGCAGAAGGTCAGTGAGTCGTGTTTAGCAGCCCAAGCGTTAATATTTCAAATCAAGGGGTTAAACTATAGTATATTCAGTTATTATAAATAGCAGAGTTACTTCCCTTGAAAAATAATTTATGTCAATAGTGAGTCTAAACTAATTGACTTCATATTTACCTTTTCATTGCCATCGGCGAAAACAAGGACTTTTGCGGACAGCGAAGATCACACTGCACAAAACGTGCGATCTAATCTTAGCTCTTTACCGTCTGCTCGTTAAGTCTGTGGTTTAAAAAAAAAGCTCTTTCAGTTATATGGTGGGTTTTATTTTCAGACGTCAAAAATGGTCTGCTAGATTCTTAAGAAGCGGTAATTGTTTCTAACCCTTTATACATTGATAACAACCTTAGACGCTTTTGATAGTCAGTGTGAATCAAGATCAGACTGCGCAGAAAAAACTTACGATAAACGGTCCCAGCAAATGCATGATACATGAAGAAATTAGGGGGCCACATTAGACGAAATCAGGTAGGTTAGAGCGTGCAGAAAGTTAAATCCAAGATCAACACTGATCGAAACTTTGTAAGAAGTTTTCGCCAAAACAGCATTGGGTTAGATTATTTCCACATTTTTTTTTTAAATAAAAACCATCTCAGGGGCCAGACCCGCAAATAAAGTAAGCTCTTTCAGCGCCAATTATTGGACCACTTTCGACCTCTGAAAATGCAACCTACTAAAACTTTAATTGTTTTTTATTTTACAGGCTTGACTATAGACGAGGACAAAATAAATCCAAAATCAGATTGCACGTCCTTTGCTGTCTGATATGAATCTATTGCGTTTGCAAAAGCCCTTACTTTTGCTAATGGGTTGAAAGGGCTATGCCGTGTGGCTAGCTCTGGCACAGCAATTACAGTGATGGATTTGCAATCCAGAATTCCAGAATTCGATCCCCGTTTTTTCGGCATAACAGACTCCCACACCCATAATAATACTGATGACGCCCACAACACACATGAATATGTATATTTCCCCGTTATATAGCTTGAATGTTGTTGAAAATGGCGTAAAACACCATTCAAGTGCAGAAAAAATGCATAGATAACAACTTAGGAGAAAAGGGTGACAGCAGGACCGACATTATAGAAGAAATGAAAAGGAATAACCTGTTTTTCTTTTCTTTTTAATTCTTTCGTCAGACAAGACTTGGTGTAAACCCCTGAAATGTCTTCACAAGTCAAGCTACGTTTGAAGACAGTATATATGAAGATCAGTTTGCACAAAATGTGAAATCTTACCTAGGACTTACTATTGCCTTTCTAGCCTAGATAGCTTTGAAAATACTCTATTTGAGTCTCATTTTTCCTCGACCATCAGGGTAGCTCAGTGGTTAGTGTATCTGACTCGTGACCTGGTGGTTGCATTTTCGCCTCTTACCTCTGATGCATGTGAGAAAAGTAATAAGTGACTTGGAAAGAAAGTTGTGTCAGTGCTAGTGTAAGAAAGCTAGAAAACATGCGAATGCATTGACCGCCGTGATAACTATGACCTAAGCTGTTAAAACAGCGTTAAACTCCGATACAAACAAATAAATTTGAGCCATGCTCTGACAAAAGTGGGCTTAATGCATCTCCGTGATGCATGACGCTAAGCAAGTCATCACATAATTATAGATCCATAAAATCCATTTTTTTTTCAAATTACGGACTGAATCATTAGGTAGAATAACCCTTTGAAATACTAAAAAAATAAAGATAGCGAAAAGTTTCGGCCCATGTCTGCCTGCGCGGGCTGCGCAGGCTGACATGGGTAGATACTTTTCGCAAATACATTAAGTCCCCTTTTCACAGAGCATAGCTCAAATAATTTTTCCTAGACAAATTAGATGCTCCTTGTGCGTTCAAATATTTATCCTTAGAGCGCTTAAGCGCAACTTCAATTGTTTCTAAAGACAATGATGGTGAAGCTCAGAAAGTCTAAAGCGGACAGTGTAGATCAAGATCAGACTTCACAGAATGTGATCTTGGATCTACACTGTCCGCTATAAATGTGAAATATTTTAACCAAAGCATTCTTCTACGGTGGCACAAAAGTGACATGGAAGATATATTTTATACTACGTGCGCACGCAGTAGCTAATACGTAATAATCCACCAATCAGAATCATGAACGGAAGCCATTGTTTCAAGATGGAAGTGGAAGATAGACATTTATTGATTCGTGATAAACTGATTGGTCGATTATTACGTGCACACGTAATAGTTATTACGTGCGCACGTATTAGTTAATACGTGCGCACGTATTAGCTACTGCGTGCGCACGTACTAGCTACTGCGTGCGCACGTAATAACTATTACGTGCGCACGTATTAGCTAATACGTGCGCACGCAATAGTATTACGTGCGCACGTATTAGTTATTACGTGCGCACGTATTAGCTACTGCGTGCGCACGTAATACTACTGCGTGCGCACGTATTACTTATTACGTGCGCACATATTAGCTACTGCGTGCGCACGTAGTATAAAATATATCTTCCATGTCACTTTTGTGCTACCGTATTCTTCAAACTGCAACGCTTTTCTTTGTTTTTCCTCATTTAAATAAGTCCATTTCAATTTTCAGTGCTTTAGCCTTCACTCAAACGATCCTGTATTTCAACAGACCTGTTACAAAAGGCTCTTAAAAACATAGTGCGAACAAGAGACAATGTTGGTAACCAGCATTTCCCCCTTTTCCTACAATGTTTTTTTACCCTGTCAAAGACAAAGTCAATCAGCTTAGTCACATCAAATTTGTCATCTGCAAATGCTTTCAATTTAGAGGAGTCTGATAAAACAAAACCTTTAGGGTCAAAACACTTTCAACGATTAATACTAGCATGGGATCTTTCTACTGGTTTTGCGCTTGATGCCCTTCTACTTGAACTATCGTCTTTTGTCCACCGTAAACCGGCCATGGGGTCGTCCTCTGTGCGGGGCCGTGGGATATTGATACCATACGATCTGTTACTCATACCCATGGGTGGGGGTGTACCATAAACCCGATAGGGCCCCGGGCTGTAACGTGAGGGGTAGTTACGAAAGTAATCGTCTTCATCGATATAGACGGGCACATATTGCGTGGGCCAACCGCCTAAAAGCTGGGAGCCAGGCATTGAGGGCGTGGCATAAATGTGTATTTCGCCGCTTTTTGAGACGATGCGAACAAAAGTCCTTTCGTATTGGCCATATTTTTGTTTTAAGTCTTTGAGAAGATAATCTGGAAAAACAGGGAACTTCTGCATGGGATCCATTAACCGGACGGATTTAAGGTGTCCAAAGTGTAAATGTCCTTCCACAATAAAGTCTTGTAGTTTAGAATTACGGAATCCATGCCCGTTCCATCTGTGATGGAAGTCCGGCGGGGGACCAGGTAAAATTTCACCATCCGGACCATAGAAAATGTGTTTTTCCTGTGGTGCGGATTGGAATGCAGGGTTGGGTTGCCCCGGGTATTGTTGTGGCTGTTGCATGGCCTGCCCAGGCTGTCCCTGAGGTCCTTGTGGGTACTGCTGGAGATTCTGACCTTGAACCTATGAATTAAGATATTTTTATAATTAACGAATTACCTGCTGAGACATATTTGCAGCAGACGACTCCTAGAAAATCGACGACTTAGGGCTTGATACATGAATCATGAATTCATGAAAATGTACATGTACATGTAAGAACATTTTGAGAAAAGTAGAAATTGGTCGTATCTACAATTTCTCCTCTTATCACGATGATCCATAAGGACAATTTTGTCTAACAACCGATTAAATAATAAAGTACACTGGTACTTTGAAATCCAGAAACTTGACCATTAGCAAAAAGTTTCGACCAAGATCAGCCTGCGCGGACTGCGCAGGCTGATCTTGGTCGAAACTTTTTGCAGCTGCATTAAGCCCATTTTCACAGAGGATGGCCAATATTGATAATTTAAAAGCAACATGCTCCTCTTTTTTGCAGAGTGAGGATTTTATAACAGACATTACATAAATGTCGCCATCATAAAGTCACCCTCGTGAAAAATACGTCCATTGTTAGGTTTGAAGTTGCTACTTAAAGAATTGATCTAATCTAATTATCAAATTAAAATCTAAATGGTGTTAAGTGCAACCATCTTTAAGTGCTGAAAAATGTTTAATATGATAAGCTGAAACAAAATGTACTACAAATATCTTTAGATACTCTTTTTGGTTGAATTAGAAAACATAAATGAAGGCATCGACAGACTATTATGAGAGGCGCTATGACAAAAAAGGTGGTTTAATGCATTATATACCAAGCAAGACGTCACATAATTATGCATCTGTAACATGTATTTTGTCAAACAACAGACTAAATCATTCGGTACAATGGTTCTTGGACATGTAGAGAGTTGACCAATAGCAAAACGTTTCGACCCAGGTCAGCCTGTGCAGGTTGCACAGGCTGACCTGGGTAGATACTTTTTGCAGATGCATTAAGCCCACTTTTCACGGAGCATGATACAGATAAACACGCTTTTAATTAAACCTGAATGCGACATTACTTATTGTATGGATATCGGGTTAGGATTAAAGTACTGTGACAGTGACTGCATGACTAATGAAATAGCTCTATTTTAACCCGTAGGATACTAAACGCGACTCAAGGACCTTTTGAGGACAGTGTAGAAAGTGCAGTCTGATCTTAAATCTACACTATCTGAGGAGGAGATATCTTTCCCCGAATACCTTTGAAATAGCAAAATTTGAGTTTTTACTATCGGCTTGAAAGTTTTATTACACTTATTTAGCAGGATAAGCGTTAAGGCTAAGTTTACTGCTTGAACTGTCAAAGAATCTTGCATAAACTTAACTTAAGGTCAAACAAAATGTTAGTTTTTATACTGAATTAGCTATCAAGATGCATTTAAATGTTCAGCTATAAATGATAGTTAGTTATAAAAATGAACTGATGCTAAATTGCAACAAACACGAATTCAATTCTGCTTTGAGCACCATTGTTTCTTTTAGTACAACACTTTAAAACGATTTACCGATGATGACTTTACCCCCTTCCAGAAATCTGCCCCTAGACGGGGAATTCATTTTAGTGGGTATACCCCTACCTCGTCGGGACTTCTCCCGTGGAGGTCTCTTTCTACCAAGGGAAGGGAATGCCTACTCCAGTGGTCATACATTAAAAATTAATTTTTCTTATCGGGTCGAAAAGGAGCATAGGGGTACCAATTTTATGTTTTTAGGTTGATCTACCTTATAAATTTAAGAAGAGAGAAAAAAGAAAACTCAGAAAGAAGACAACTTCTAAGAAAGGAGACAGCTAATGGTATATAGTAAAAGGGTATTTTAGTGTTCAGATTTTCACTTTCAGTATCTTTATCGTCCTAAGCCCGATTTGAAACGGTAATATTGTCTGAAAATGAGGTTGTATATACTGTGATGCTAAAATCAGATTAATTGAAAATGACAGGAAATGACGTCACCTGTTGAGTTGCAACGGCTGGTTGCTGTGCAGGTGCAATAGATGAAACAGCGTGCGGTGTATAGTGCATATATTGCTGGGCACCACTTACGGCTGGAACAACCGGATATCCTTGGTTATAATTGAGGTACCCTTGTACGTTAGACTGCTGCAGAAGTTGAGAAAACATATGGTTCCCGATTCCATTTTCGTCGACATTGGTCTCTGGCATTACAATATTTCCTGTGAAAACATAAGACAGATATTAATAAAGTACTGCGATAGTAAAGATGTAAAGAATAACGAATGAAGTAAAGTTATGATTATAATTTACACGGTTATGATTGTGATAATTTACGAAGATACTGAAATAAAATAAATGGTAGGCTCTTTACTTTTATCCACTATCTAGCAAAGAAGTCTTTTTTCACCCCACTGTTGGTAGCCATGGTAAACACTGCGAGAATCTGGTAACAAGCAATTACTGTTCATTTTCCATCATTTTATTTTGTTCACACTGGTTTAGATAATATGTTTACTTACCTTCTATATTTGGTCTTTTTGGAATTTGTTATATGTTTTTGGTAGATACATGTATAAAGTAAGTTGTGCACTAATGGGTTAGATAATAACTAACGGAATGCCATTATTAATTTGCTCTCAGATGAAATACTCCACATAATAGCATAATACCGATGCATTTCTATCTGTACATAATCATAGAATTGAGCAGAAATGTAGTAGCGGACCTTTGTAAGATGGTCAAAGTTACGACCGTCCTTCTATTACAGATTTTCAATCTTAAATGGGTGACATACGAATATCGCTTTGACACAATGCAAATAAATACGTAATTCAAAAGTTGGACAATCAGGACGTGAAGTGAGTCGTGGAACTAGCTTCTGTTACCTTGTGCATAACCTTTCTCTGGTGGTCCTAGCCAAGGGTTTCTTGGATCACGGCCTACTGGTGGTATATAGGCATATTCCTTGGGCACGACGCTAGTTGAGCCAGTGTATCCGCCACTGTGTTTAAACAGAAAAGAAACTTGATAGAAAGACATAGGAAAATTATCAATAAAAAGTATATAGATCTATAGATCACTCAAATGATGGAAATTGAAATAGAAAACGTAACAAAAGATTGATTGAGGTAACCCGACGCTTTCTTTACATGTTTCGACTTAGATAATCTCAATAAACCCGAGAAACAAATTTCCAGAGGAAAAAGAAGAAAACTGTCTTGGTGTTCGTACCATAACATTATGTATGCCCAACCATTCCAATGAATTTTTTCCCATAAGTACTTCGAATACTTGAAGTTCGATTTATTGCATGGTAGAATAACCAAGGTTTAAAAACTCTTTAGAAAGTTTTAAATAACTCACTTGTCTGAGTATTCATACCTGTCTTTATATGCTGGAGCTATCGTATGGACTTGTGGCGTGGCTTTTCCCGAGAGATTGACTGGAGGCAGGTGCACCAAACCTCTGTCCCCGAATTTGGTTGACACGACCTTTGCCATTTTAGGAATTTACATCGTGGGGTGAAGATTATCTACAATGAAAATTTACAGTTTTTGGTTTAAGAAGTTTCATTAGTCAATATTCATTTTGAAAATTTGTATTTCTGTTAGGTTGTGAATTCGAATTTCAATAGGCTTTATATGAGCCTATGTGAAAAGGGGGTTAAACTAATGCATCTGCAAGAAGTATCGATTCATGTCAGCCTGCGCATTCCGCGCAGGATGACACTGTACAATACTTTTTGCTATTCGTTAATTTTCTGCATGTCCAAGGGCATGTCAGTCGGTTTTGGACAAAATGGATTTTATGGATGTATAATTATGCGCATCCTCGTTGACCCAGTTTCGATTCATTCTGTAATCGACCCTGGGTTATTTCGCTGGCGTTTCCTCGTTCTCATGAATTATTCATGAAGCATTTTGATTGGTGATCTCAGTTTTTCCTTGAGAAAATTTAAACTATTTTTATCACAAATACGTCGTCATTTCTATTTTTAACTTGTCGATATCTAATCACATCATTCGTTGCAAATCAAGCTTAGCGATACTTTAAATCTGGCGTCGCCCATCAACACCACATTCGAGAAGCGTTTTTAAAAAAGAGATTTTCGGCGTACACGAAGATCGATAGTGTCGCCCCTGTATTGCAGAATGGCATATCTCACAAGAGACAAGCACACCTCGGGTTTTTTCCATAGTGGGGTTATTTTTTATAACGGAAGAAATGAAATTACCCTCTCTACAAGACAGTATCATAATGTTATCGATCTTTCGATTGGCTATTAGGGTACTTCCCGACCATATGAATATTCATAAGAAACGACGAATTGTTAGTCAATTATCCCAGGGGTAGATGTATGGAGAGTAACGTAATGCTTCAAACCTGGGTTCCGAGGATGAATTATGCGATGACTTGGTTTGTATACTAGTATAACGGAGGTGCATTAAACGCCCTTTTGTCAGAGAACCCCTAATATCTACGTAACGTGGAAAATACTGGACCACGTTTTTGCAGATTATGAACTATAATTCTTGAGATGCAGTTACATACATGTCATAAAAGGAAATTTGACATTGGTTGGCATTTGAGGTGAAATTTTATTAGCCAGGAACAGAACAAAAATATTACTAGGTTCAACAAAGGCTCCCTTGATAGCATTTTGCTTAACCTTTAGATCTAGTTTTTTATTTAATACTTTCCGGTAGGTTATCGAGAAATATCGGTGAAATATTTTTCGATATTTCATGGTTACGACCAGTGAAAAATACCGATTTTTTATAACTCTTCGATTGAAGGCGAAAACAGTTGTTCCCGCGAACTAGTTACCAAGGTAAAATGCGCGTGCCTCTCAATCAGATGAAATATGACGTAATTTACCCTACATTTCTCGTGCTCGACGTAATATTGTAATGCGTTGCTGTGCGGAGGGGGTACGCCACGGGGAATAACCGAAAAGAACTGTTCTGGATTTTGATATAAGTTCGTCCCAAAAAGGGTTAAAAGCATGAAATAAATAGAATATTTGTTTTTTTCGGTGCAAGATCGAAATTTATTTCATCTTGTGAACATTATCGGTAATATTTTCACTCGTGGCTGCGCCACTCGTGAAAATATTACCAATGATGTTCACTCGATGAAACAAATTTCGATCTCTAACCGAAAAAAACAAATATCCTCTATTTGTTAAACTCGTCAAGGAAAACTGTTATTAAGCTTACCAAAGGCTCGCTTAATAACATTTCCCTAGACTCGTGTAATAAAGTTTTATCTCAAAACCCAACTCATTAGATCCTATATTTATCACATAACCTTCCTCGTTTTCAGTGTAATATACCCATCACGAATTTTCTTATCCTATAAACATTTAATATCACAATTGTGTGACGTCATTTTTGACGTCATTTTGTACGTATTCTATAGAAGAGAATGGGATTTATGGATATTACGATGGGTGCATCTATAGATGGTTTTGCAGAAATCTTCTGATCTATAATTTGTAAAATATCGTTATGTGATAAAAAGGAACTGACATGGGTTGGCGTTTGAGATAAAATTTTATTAAACTCGTCAAGTAAAAAATGTTATTAAGCTCGCCAAGGGCTCTCTTAATAACATTTCTCTAGACTCGTTTAATAAAATTTTATCTTAAACGCCCACCGATGTCAGATCCGATATATCTCAAATGCTAACCTATGTCAGATCCTATACATTATAAAATCGTTATTGCTTTTCAAGTCACAATAAGTGTTTTGTTGCCTGCAGTACATTACTAGATACCTAAGCTATAGATGGACATTTTATGTTCTACCAATACAAACGATAAATAGATAGAGGAAACACTGATTCTGTTATGGAAATGAAATAATGGTTTTGAATATTGATAATTATGGAAAACATTTTGGGAAAAAAGGGAGTTACGGATTTCAAATGATGTCTACCGCAGTACTTATCGAAAGGAGTGATACTTCAGTAATAGTTGAAACTGAGCAGCTGACAAGACAATACTCCCATCAGCTTCTTTGTGAAATTAACCTTTTCCCACACATGCTGACTTTTAACGACCTTCAGAAGGAGACTTTTGAAAACATCGTGGAAAAAGGAGAAAATGCTGGTAACCAGCATAAATTTAGCCACATTTAATTTGGCGCCTCTATAATTATGCTTCAGACTTGTACAAGTCTAAAATTTTGTCTTGTGGTACAGGATTAAACGAATAAACGAGACATTTAAAACAAAATCAAAATTATTCAAGTGGTCATTTTTACGCTGACCCTTTATATGCAGAGAAGCTTGGTACAGTTCAAGCTTTATACGACTTACAATATTGTATATTTATTGGGACGAACAAGTTTGAGCGCGCATATATTCATGTCCTATTCAGCGGAGAGAGAAGTGGGTGGGATAGAGGTGGGGTAAATTAAATGTAAATGAAGCTACCAGAAATCAATTTGTTGTGAAAAAAATAACCTTAACTGACACAATTTAAAACTGAAAGCAAAGTGGGCCTAATCGGTAACATAAAAAAGGTCACGTATTATTTACTAGCAGGCAGGAAAAGATATATCTTGGATACCAAACAATTTTCAGAGGAAAGTGCACGTTGTGTGCAGCCTGATCTTGACTACATTGTCTGCATTTGCTAGGAGCTTTAACCCTTTTCAGCACCAAAGGCAAAAAAAGGACTTTTCGCGGACGGCATAGATCAAGATCAGATTGCACTGAACCTTCAGTCTGATCGTGTTACACGTAATGTACCTATACCCTTCGCTTCTTTGTTTTTAAAAGTTTTCATATCCGAATCTATGACTTGAAACATAATCATTTTGTCGTCTGCAAATACTTTCAAAGTGAACAAGTCTAACATATTGTCAGCCCGAGCTTTGACGTCCCTAGGACAGAAAACTTCTGAGAACATTGTGGAAAAAGGAAAAAATAACGGTAACCAGCATTTTCTCCATTTCCCACAATGTTTTCTGTCTTTTGGCAGCAAACTCCTACGACTTAAACATCTTTAATTTGTCGTCTGCAAATGCTTTGAACTTGGACAAGTCTGAATTATTTTCGTATGGTAAAGAATCACGAGATAAAAGTCCTCAGAGCGTCTCAGTTGATAATAAGAACACTTCAGTGACATGCACGTACTATTAAAGATTTAATTCTTAACTTTTAACTTGCTAAATAAGTTAACTAAAACTTTTCAAGCCGATAGTAAAAACTAAAAAAATGCTATTTCAAAGTGATGTTTTTGGAAAAATACATTTCTTTATCGGACAGTGTAGATGCAAGATCAGACTGCACGTTCTGTGCAGTCTGATCTTGATCTACACTGTCCGTAAAAGGTAGGTGAGTCGCACTTAGCAGCCTAAAGGTTATAGTATAATACATTTACTTTTTCTTTTTGTTGCTTTTACTGACATTGTCGATCAAGACAAGACTGGACTGAACACAGCCTGATATTGGATCTTTACCATCGTATATTTTGCGAGGTCATCTCGTAACAACACTAACTTCGAAATATTTATTTCTTATCCAACAAAAAAAAATATAACAAAAATGTCTTGATTGCATTTATATATAGCTATAACGTTATAGGGTTAATTGATTTTCGCTGTTTATCGAAATTTTATTTAAACTTGTCATGACATTTTGACAAGGCTTGTGATAAAATATTTAAAGATGTAACACGAACATTCAAAAATTGAAGTACAACTTCGTTAACCCTCAGGCAGCTAAGCGCGACTCAATGACCTTTTGCTGACAGTGTAGATCAAGATCAAACTGCACAGTCTGATCTTGGATCTACACTGTCCGATAAAAAAGTATTCACCCCCTCCCCCCAAAAAAACCTAACTTTGAAATAACAATATGTTGGTTTTTACTATAGGCTGGGAAGTTTCATTTTAGTTATTTAGTAGGTTAACGGTGAAGGGTTAATGGTCATATTATTATTAGTAGTAGTAGTAGTATTATCATTTTTAATATTATTATCATCATCATTATTATCATTGTTCAGGGGCGCAGCTAGTCCAAGATAAAGTATGCTCAAAAGTAATACCCAATGTATTACCCGAGGCGCAAAGTTCCGAGGGGGGGGGGATATATCCAAGAATGGTCTGGAGGGCCTCCCCCGGAAATATTTTGAATTGTAGAAGCTATTTGGGGCCTCTCGTGACGACTTTGGGCAAAATCCTATTCGTTTTCTTTCTTTCTCTTTATGCAAAGTGTACGCAACAGCGTTTTTTCGTACAGGCAGCTATGCCCCTGTTATTAGACTGTAGGTGTTAGGAAAGGTGTTAATAGACTTGGTACTGGTACTCAGTAACGAGTTGTCAGTTTTTATACTATTTATATACTATATACAATTTAGCACCGCAGTCTGCCTGTGCATTATTTGACTATGTATTATTTTAATCCTTCTTTGTACGTATTAATGAAAAAAAAAAAAGCACCAGCTTGACTTATCGTGTGATCACAATTTTTAACACTCAAATGACAGGCCGTCACTGTACAGAATCCAAAGTCATATACAATGCATTCTTACGGTCCTACATTGTGTTTAGGGAAAAAATTGAGGAGTCTTCTAGCAATTTAACTAGAACCCACTTTTAGCTCTGGCAATGTCATGGTCACGGAGTATCGAAATATTTCTTGAAATGCTGCATGAAATCAATCTTGTCCGAAGCACAAATCAAAAAAAAAAAAAACGATTAAAAATCAAAACAAATATATAAGTTAAATAACTTTACAAGACTCGAAAAAAGCTTACCTTTTAATAACGATGACCGCAGTGTTAATTTACAATATAGTTTTACACAAAGTTCCAAATGAAGTATCTAAAGAGGAGTATCTGTATCCTTCAATTAGTGTTAAAGCTAACTTGACGAAAAGGCACACAACACGATCTAAAGTTAGAATCACTGAAAAACGCGAAAAGAAATTACAAAAAAAAAAAAGAAGCGCGACTCAAGGACCTTTTGCAGACAGTGTAGATCAATATCAGACTGCACAGAACGTGCACTGTCCGATAAGAAGATATCTTTTCCCCAAAAAATAACTTTCAACTTGCAACATTCAGGATTTTTACTATCGCCCTGAAAGATCCATTTAACTGATTTAGCAGGTTAAGGGTTAACAGACTTTTATACTTAGGAAAAAGGTCGACACATTCGATATATTCTCGAATTTATTATCACAGGAATAAAGTGAATATTTTATTTCATATTCAATAAAACATATACTAGATATCCCAAATAATTGTTACATTCCATTAGACACAACACACAAACTGACCGAAACACACACCACAAAATCTAAAGATAGATTCAATACAGACCGCCTCAAGAAATTCAATGCAATGACTTGAAAAATGAATAGACTTGTAATTCGGTACATATTCTATTTCCGTTATTGATCGCCATTATGATTTACATTTTCTATGTAGGTCTAGTCTGTTTTCTTCATTCACAATTTTCTGGCTATTACGGCGAAATTTTCAAACGGTGAAAAAACAAACCCTGAAATACTTTAGTATTCAGACTGTTTTGGCTTTAAAATTTCTCAGATTATTATTTAAAGTTTAGTTCAAAGACCAGATTCCCTGTTCCATCAAGTTTAATTTAGAATCAAATCTGCCCTATAAAGCAAGCCGAATATCTCTAGACATGGTGATTTAAACCCTGACCAATAATTCAACAGGTACAATAGAATTTAAATTTCGATTGATATCGACAAATTAGTGATATGATATAATTTCTATGCTGAGGTTATAAAGACATCTAACATGGAAAGGATACTTTTCTGTCATTAAATTATGACTCATTGTAGGAATTATGATCGAGAAAGTTGTTAGGAATGGTATATAAAAAGCAGTTGTCCCGCGGAAAGAGTTAGGCGGGAAGATCTGTACATATAAAACCCAAAGAAAGTCAATGGTGCATTACAAACGTTTTATTTACTTGCTTTTCATTTTGCATTGAAAACGTATAGTTTCCTAACGCATTGCCGCTTGAAGAAGTTTTTATTTGTGTCTTAAAGGTGGGTATTTAGATTTTTCACATCTCACCAAATTAAAAAATATATATATCACTGAAATTTATATGAAAAAACAATACAAATCATCAATAATTAAGACTCATAAAATTGCAAAAAAAAATTTTTTTTATGGTGTTCCCTTAAAAGACTACGTAGCCTCTTAAGGTATTTTTAGATTTCGCGCCAGAAATAAAAAAAAACATTGTGGGAATGTCAAGTGACTGGCACGTGACTAATGACGCTTAAATTCCATAACATAACAAACATGTAATTATTTTCCACTATAATGTCTTCTTTGGACGCTATGTTTGAAGCTTTGTCTGTGTATTTCCGGTATGTAAATGAGCGAGTTGCTCATGTGAAAATAGACCGTGTTTCCCGTCGGTGTCTACCTGGGCCGTAGTAAATCTCTAATTTCTCTTGTTGTCGGACGGTTTTCGACTACTGGGGTTTTATGAATGAAAATTAAAAGGCTTTGGGAGTATAAGGATGATTTTTTTGTATTTTTGTAAAATTTTCGTCCCAAAATCTGAAGGGCCACCTTTAAAGCGCATAACTTTTTTAAACAGTGTGGCCAAGATATAAAATGCTCGTAACGATGTTTTCGTTTACATGTATTCACGTGTAACCTATTTACCAAACAGAAAAAAAAATTACTTGTCTAAGAGCATTTTAAGACGAAATACTAACGTGTCCCAAACAATCGAATTTAGATTTAGAGAAAAAAATAGTAAAAAAGAGGAACATTTAGAAGGAAAAGGAGAAAATGCTTGTTAACCAAAATTTCTTTCTTTTTATTTTCCAAAATCTTTTCTAAAACATTCTTACACAGGGACATTAAAATATTGTGTAGTTAAGGGTTAACCCTTTACCACACAATGACGACTTTTGACACCCCTGAAAGAGAAGGCTTTTGAAAACATTGTGGGAAAAGGAGAAAATGCTGGTTACCAGCATTTTCTCCTTTTCCCACAATGTTTTCTACCCTATCAAAGAAAAATCATTTCATATGAGCCACGTTAAAACTGTCATCTACAAATGCTTTCAATTTGGACAGGTCTGAAATTTTGTCGTGTGGTAAAGGGTTAAACCATAGGTCATATTAATCTTTCATAATTTTTAGTAATATTTCCGAACTCAACTGTTGCAAATTCGTATCACTGTATGTATTCATGCTAATGTGCATGGTTGACATTGGCGGATTTTGTTAAATGTGTTTGTATGTCATTTGAGACTATTTGACCGAAAGCCTCTCTGACTTTTTCTATGGAGAAGTGGGACATGTAGCCACAGACTGAACTACATAGCCGCAATATTTTTATTTTGATGGAGATATGTAAAGTTTGGGTGATATTTCAATAATCCGAAAACACAAAATATCCGTACTCGGATTATCGAGTTGATTTGTAGGATCTAAGTCAAACGCTACCAAATGTCACTTTGAATTATTTCTTAGATACGAACAAAAAGCGTTTTTCTCAGAGACAGAGGTATACGGGGTAGACCGTCGGTCTCTCACACCAAAGGTTCTTAGTTCGAACCCTGCAATGAGCGGGGTCAACCTTAAGGGCCACCCACATCGCGAGTGCTTGGTAAGGTTTCAAGGAAGCAATTATCGACAGTGATTAAGATAAGGTGAAAGAACTTTCTTTCACAATCGATGTAAAAAAAAAATACTTAAAGAAAAACAAGAGTGGTTTTTTTTGTTCAATTACAAAGGAATAAGTCACTAATAGAGGACAAAAAAACGGGTGAGATGGCACATCGATGTAAAATAAATAATGTGTAAAGGAAATTAAGAGTTTTTGTCTTCAATTATTAACGAATAAGTAACTGTATAACACAGGACAAAAACGAGTAAGATGGCACATCGAATATTCGAACATACCAGATATTCGAATAAATCAGTTAATTGGAAATGTTTTGGTTTGAATGATAAAGTACTTTGAAAGGAGTATAGTAGAGTAGAGTAGAGTAGAGAAAGCCTAGCAGCAGCTCTGATCCCTCATATGAGCAATTTTAAAGTGACAATAAAGGCCAAATGTAAACAAAGCGGATGTTTAAATGCATTTGAATATATATCGTACCATTTAAAAGTATGGAAATTATTGTGAAGATGACATTCTGTCATTGTACGGTCGGTCCAAGTATTAGTCGCTGACAGAGAAATTAATTTCAAAACTAGGTTAAAACCTGCCAGGTAGCTGTGTCTTTTGTTTACTTTTTGCCTGATTTTAAAATTCTTTTTTCTGCCAGTGACTAACCTATGGCCCGACCAGACGATAACAGGCTGTCATCTCCACAATATTTTCCATACTTTTAAATAGTATGATTTAAATTTAAATGTATTATGACACCTGCTTTGATATTTTGGCCTTTACTGGGCCTTTAACCTGCCTTCGCGCTATTTTCAGAGATACCCATGTCAAACTCATGCTAATTTTATTGCAGATATTTTAAGACTGACACACAAAGGCATTCCTAAGTAATTACTAGACTTAGCAACACAGGCCCTCTACAATACGACCCTTTTTACGCCTTGCCAGGGTTTGAACTTTGAAAACCTTGTGATAAAGGGAGAAATAGCTCGAAACGAGCAATTTTCCCTCTGGTCACAATGTTTTCACATAAATCCAGATGTCAAACTTCAATTTACATAATTTGTCCCCTTAGTCTTTCAACGCAAAATATGTAGACTTAAAAAACTTTTTGGACGGGTGAAAATTCTGACAGATTCTTAGAGTAATAGGCTTGACCTTTTACGAAACGACAAAGTTTTAGATTTCTTCAACTTAAAATCATTAATTTTGCAGACAATTTATGAAATGTGCCTAAAAAATGAAATTGGGTTTTTGGAAGAGTAGAAAACATTGTGGAAATAGGAGAAAATGCTGGTTACCAGCATTTTCTCATTTTTCCACAATGTTTTCAAAAGGCTTCTCTCTAAGGGTCCTTAAAACAAGAGATTGTTTGGTAAATGTCTGACTAAATAAGCGAACGGTAAACATGTAGATACGAGATCAGACTGCCTGTCCTGTGTTGTCTGTTCTTGATCTATGCCGTACACAAACTACTGGTTTTCTTTTTTACCTATGGCGGTAAAGTGCAAATGCCGAGTTTTCAAGATCTTCTGCTTCAAATTTGTTTCCAAGTGGCAATGAGTTAGGCAAACAGGAATGACACCAGATGAGAAAAAAAAAAAAAGCCAACACAAAGAATAGTTACCGGTTACGTAGAAAATGAATAGACAATAAAAACAGAAATGGCAAACAAAAAGTAACAAAAAAATATAACTGTAGACAAAGCGTATATGTCAATGCACCGTTATGATGATTGCTTTTTATGTGCAACACGTTACGTCAAGGACTTTGATTCTCGGAAAGTAAATGAGAGTCGATGTCTGCAAGTACTTCATTTTGAAGTAGACCCTCTTCAGTCCGCAATATTAACGCTCTTGAGTTGGAGCGGTAACACTGGCGAACGACAGCTGCCTTCTTCATAAATACATTGTAATGAAATGACAACGAACACTCATAAATAATTTTCTTCCCGTCTATCCCTTTTATTTTCCCGTTGTTGTTGATGGCTATGTTGAAATAAGGCCCTGTGCGTCTGGATGCCGCAAAATACACTTAGGTGTTCTGTATAATGCTCTTCGTCAAATATCGTAAAAGCGTAGCTTCTTTTAGTCCATGTAATCGCCTATGGGTGGCTGTAAGGATAGAGAGCTGGTGTTAAGACTTGGAGGTCATCGGTTTATATTGACTGGTTAATTACAAAATAAACAGAACAATTCCAGCACACGTGAACTCTCAACCTGCTGAGTACGAGTAACTGAAATGAAACTGTTAAGCCAATAGTAAAATCCCAAATTTGGTTATTTCAAGGTAATTTTTCCGGGGGGGGGGGGGGGGGGGAAAGGGAGGAAGATGCCCTTATCGGACAGTGTAGATCGAAGATCAGACTGCACGTTCTGTGCAGTCTGATCTTGATCTACACTGTCCGCAAAAGGCCAGTGAGTCGCGCTTAGCAGCCTAATGATTAACCCCTAACTAGGCTCAGGATTTTGGACAGCTTTACAACTAGTGTGTTCTTGTAAGGTTAATCAGCACCTACTGAAACGAATTTTGTCAGCTGAAGACTTTTAAAAAAATCTTACCACCACACAAAAGGTCCCATACAATAATTCAACTGAGCGGCACTTTGGCAAAAGGTGTTTAATGCATCTCGGTGATGCATTAAAGCCTACCAAGCATACCTGTTGATCCATAACCCCATATTTGTCTAACAACCAACCAAATCACGAGTTAGACCAGCCCGTCGACATGCAGATAATTGATCATTAACAAAAAGTTTCAAAGTAGGTCAACCGGCGCGAACTGCGTAGGCTGGTCTAGGTTGATATTATTTTGCAGATGCAATAAACCTCCTTTTCAAAGAGTATCGCTCAAATAAAATCATGGTATTGCAGCATGTTCTGTGCAGTCTAATATTGATTATATTGCAAGTAGCATAATCGAATCGAAGTACATGTACATATTTGATAACTGAAGCTATCCTTCTAAATATCTAACTTTCGTAGGATTTATCAATATTCCGAGTACATGATAACTCGAACTAGTAACTTGATCCCACTTGCAGTCTTTTCTTGGACACTATATTGGATTTATTTTGAAAAAAAAAAAAAAAACGATGGATTAAAGGATCTTATCCAGTCCTTTCGCAGTCAGTCAAATGTAGAACACGAATAATATCCTAAATACATTTTTGTCAGTACAAACATAAGAAACTACATACGTGTACACGATAACATTCTGTACAAAGGTACAGTTTTGCGTTTAGTTAGCGCAATGGTCGTTTTGCAATTGCAACTCTATTTTTTATGAGACCAAGATATGACGTCATCATACCTATTTGAATAGTGCCTACACAATTGACACTTGTTATTAATATTGTGTTGTTCCCACCAAGCTTTGAGAAATTCGGATGCGAAATCTGAAAATACCAGAAGAGGCTACAGGTAACTTTAAGAAAATAAAATTGAGCACATTTTCTTTTTCTAATACTTCTCTTTCATATCCATCAATGGCTTGTAATCTATTGGTTTTAGTGACGAAACATTATCAAAATGCCCCTGTAAGCCACGCTATCGAATATGGTAAATATGGTAGACCTACGCTAGACGCTGAAATAAGCGTGGTTTACCTAAGAGCTTCTGAGTGTTTCAAAAAACCCAGCTTGAAATGAAATATGTTTAAACCATTTCAAGCACCATAGGCGAAAACGGACTTTTTGCAGATGGCATAGATCCAAGAGCAGTCTGCATAGAACGTGCGGTCTAATCTTGAATCAATACCGTATGCTTGTTTAGCCAAGTCTATTAGGTAAAACTCTCTCTGAGTTTCAAAGGATTGTATTTTTCTGCCGTCGAAAGACATAGAAAGTTTATTATTGAGGCATGGTTTGTGAAAATGTACGTTAATGCATCTGTAAAAGGTATAGTTCATGTCAGCCTACTTAGCCAGCATTGGCTACCACGGGTCGACATATTTTGTCACATGTACACTCAGCAAAACTTCTAACCGGCCACTTTTGTTTTTCCTGTAAATTTGACCAAGTCGTAGACAGGTAAATAAAAACAACTTATAACATATATCTGGACGTTAGACATGGTGTTGTAATGAAAAGATTCTCGATTTTGCCGACAGAAGGCATCTCTTTTTCAAAAAAAGGGAAAACAGATGGTTTGCGCATGAGTGTCGTCTATCAGACAAACCAGGTTAAAAAGAGAAGCATACATTACTGAAATTTTGTCAGCAATAAGGAAAAACATGAAAACTATTTTCTGCACAAAAATATAAAACGAGACAAGGAGCGTGAAGTTTTCAAAAAAATGATTTTTCAGTTTTCAATGTTAAGTGAATGAATGTTTAATAACTTCATTTCAATATAGTAAGTCGACAAAATCTTTTCAAAGTAAGGCTGGAATATGCTTTTACACTGGTCAACTATTTTCTAGATAACGGATGCCAGATGAGGTCTACGGGGAATTCCGGCTTAAAAGTGGCCGTTTAGAAGTTTTGTTTAGTGTATGAGTAAATTTTCTGCATGTTAAAGGACCATTCTATCTCATGATTCAATCGGCATTTGTGTTACGAAAATGTATTAAACCCCTTTTTCCCAGGGTACCGCTCAGTTATATTTTTATAGAAGAGTTAAACTTAAGGGTGAAAAATTATTGAGAACAAACCAGAAGACACATATTTCGATCACTTATATCTTAGCAATGCTCTGTGAAAAGGGGGGCTTAATGCGTCTGCAGAAAGTATCGACCTATGTCAGCCTGCGCAGTCCGCGCAGGCTGACATGGGTCGAAACTTTTTGCTTTTCGTAACTTTCCTACATGACAAAGGATCATTCTACCTCCAGATCCAGTCAATTGTTAGACAAAATGGATTTTATGGACCCATAAGTATGTGATGACCTGCTTCGTATATAAGCATCACGGAGATGTATTAAGCCCCCTTTTGCCAGAGCGTGGCTCAATTATATCTTTAAACCTGTTGTACAGAAACAATCCAAGGATACTTACTTTCAAAACCTTGACCCTTGAATTAATTGTTTTTCCTCTTCTACCGTTCGACAAGTTATCACTTAGTGTTACAGATACTTTACTTACTAGACCAATCTTCTTATTTCATTCTAAGTATCTTCACCCCGAGTCCCACTAGCTTTGTAGTATCTGTAGTGCCTGTCATTCAGGGTCCGTGGGCTCGAAACCCAACTCTGCCGTTATTGTTTCCCAAGAAAAGTAGTTGTAATTACTACAACATTTCTTTTCCATTTCTTCGCTGAAGGCTCTCTCATCTGTTGTTTATCAATATTTAACCCCTGTCCTGCTAGATAAGTTAAATTAAACTTTTAAACCGGTTGTAAAAACTTGAGTAATGCTACTTTAAAGGTGGCCCTTCAGATTTTGGGACAAAAATACAGAAAAATCATCCTTATACTCCCAAAGCCTTTTAATTTTCATTCATAAAACCCCAGTAGTCGAAAACCATCCGACAACAAGAGGAATTAGAGATTTACTACGGCCCAGGTCGACACCGACGGGAAACACGGTGTATTTTTACATGAGCAACTCGCTCATTTACATACCGGAAATACACAGACAAAGCTTCAAACAAAGCGTCCGAAGAAGACATTATGGAAAATAATTACATGTTTGTTATGTTAATGGAATTTCAGCGTCATTAGTCACGTGCCAGTCACTTGACATTCCCACAATGTTTTTTTGATTTCTGGCGCGAAATCTAAAAATACCTTAAGAGGCTACGTAGCCTTTTAAGGGAACACCATCAAAAAAATTTTTTTTTGTAATTTTATGATTCTTAATTATTGATGATTTGTATTGTTTTTTCATATAAATTTCAGTGATATGTATATTTTTTAATTTGGTGAGATGTGAAAAATCTAAATACCCACCTTTAAACCTTTTTTTTTGAGAAAAATATCTCCTTATCGGACAGTGTAGATCCAAGATCAGACTGCACGTTCTGTGCAGTCTGATGTTGATCTACACTGTCCGCAAAAGGTCAGTGAGTCGCGCTTAGCAGCCTCAGGTTTAACTCTGAAAAATTAGCTTAATTGGTAATCTAGAGTACGAAACTCAGTTTACACATACCTATAGGAAAGCTACCAGTGGCATCCAAAGAGGGTTTGAGGAAAATATTGCTAAAGCAACTCCAGGAAATTATGGGCAGATACACTTGCAATTGAAATACCGTTGAAGACCATAAGTTCATAGCAAATGATATGTGGTTTTCGTTAAGACATTTTCTTTATTTCAACAAAGTGGCTTCTTTCTCTAAACAACTGATTCCGACGTGATAACTTTGCGTAACCAGACAGTTATCCAAACTCATAAGAAAAATGCATGTCAGACAAATAGCAATTTTATTTTGTAACTGTGCAGTCGTAGAAAAATTCTACAATAGCCAAAAATTTAAGCCACTCTGTGAAAATGGCGTCTAATGCATCTACAAAAAGTACCCACCCATGTCAGCCTGCGCAGTCTACACAGGCTGACCAGGGTCGAAACGTTTGCTATTTGTAAAACTTCTGCATTTCAAAGGACCATTCTACCCCATGATTTAGTCTGTTTTTAGAAAATATAGATTATATGGATCTATAATTATGCAATGACTCGCTTGGTATAATGCAAATGCATCATAGCCCGTTTTTGCCAGAACTCCTCTCATAAAAATCATTAAATGGCTTGCAACACGCGAAAAGGGGCATTCGGACATTTGCGTAAAGTGTCGTCTCGGATCAGCCTGCGCAGTCCGCGCAGGCTAATCCGAGACGGCACATTACGCCTACATTAGATTTTGAGCTACAGTAGACTTGTGCAAAACAGAAAAATACATTAAAACGGAAAGTGTCATTTCGGATTAGCCTGCGCGGACTGCGCAGGCTGATCCGAGATGACACTTTACGCAAATGTCCGAATGCCCCTTTTGGCGTGTTGCAAGCCAAATCATAAACGTATCTGAATAACTCCCACCCAATCCCTCCCATGTATTAATCGTGTCTTCAACATATATAATCATAAGTATATTTCAGACGGAAATGGTTTCCATGGGAAAAAAAAATAAAATGGCTATGCGCCTTCCTGTCCAAACCCTGTATCTTGGCTTGTCTTCATAGTAAAACTCTGGATTGCATCCGGTTGTGAATACATGGTAACCATTCCTATAAAATGAGCGGTCAGTGCGTTATTTTTGGCATTTTTATGTCATATAGTCTTTACTCTTATCACGTTTTGTACCTCTGGCTGTTTGGTCGGACACTAGTAATCTATTACGACTGTTTAGTATTAGTTCATGTACAGATTACAGGATTAAGTCGTGATTCCTGTTTTTATCTGTTACACTTCCGATTTCATAAAAGTAAATTATCTCCACTTAAGAAAAGATGTTCAATTTCATATATGCTCTAGTGGCTCCCCTTAATCGCTTCTGCCGTAAAACCATCGTACACATTTATTCTATTTGAAAGTTCTTGAATTATTAATTATGCCACTTAGGAAGTCGTTTTGCGTTTTCCTTGCACGCTTTTCAAATACTTTTATAATTTCGTCTAACGGTCGTAACTGTGCCTAACATATGTTTACGACATTTCAAAAAATAAAAAGGAAACGTTTTACGGTATCCGGTCGCGTGCGAAAAAGCCGCCATTATGTATGAATGTTCTTTTGACTAATGGAAATTGACGTGGCTCGTGTTCTGTTCAAAGTATGCGCGAAAGCTTTTTATAAGAGATGATGTAACAGAAATATGATGAAAGACCAACCATTTTTTCTTTGCTTGTGCGGCATTAAAATTTCGACAGCAGGATCTTAAAATCACATTTTTTTGTATATCTTTACTTTCACTTATACGTTAACTCTTTACCAAACGAAAAAAAAAACTTTAGAATCGTCCTCATTGAAAATATTTGCAGACGACAAATTAAATATGGCTAAAATGAAGGGTCAAGATGGAAAACATTGTTGTAAAAGGAGAAAATGCTGGTTACCAGCATTTTCTCCTTTTTCAACAATGTTTTCAAATGACCTTTGTCCTCTGAGTCATTTAAACACGGGACTGTTTGGCACAGGATTAAACATTGGAATGCTAAACAATTGAAATAAATATCGTTAGTTGTATAGACTACATGTAAAAAATCATCGTTTCGGTTTATAGTGTGTTTTAACGTTGAAGTTACAAAAAAGTACAAACATCGCATGTTGACACCTAGATTGAAGCAAATTTTAACCTACCTACAAGAACAGCTTCCTATGCCTTCACCCTTGCGAATTTTGAACATACAAAATTATGTCTACAGATTTCCAAATCATACAATGACGCTTTTCATTAATAACTTTTTCATTTTCCTCTATCACAGTATATTCTAAAAATAGCTTTGTGATTCCATGTTACAGGAGAGGACATTTGAAAGCATTCCAGTAAAAGGATAAATTCCTCACACAAGCTTTCACTGTCTCCTTTTTTAACTTTATATCTATTGATAAATATTGCTTTAATGCGAACTGATTTTCCATATTTTACACAAATGCCTTCAGATCCTCAGTGTCTGTCACAACTTTGTTTTAAAGCTGATTAGATCTACATGTATTAAGTTTTCATGCCGTGAATCAAATTTTCTTGTAAACTACCAATAAACGAAACAAGATATAGCCTATTTTTTCTTGCAATCTGAAAGAAAAGTTACAGATACTTTCCGTGAAACGATGCAATTTGGTCGTTTAAATAACGTAATCGGTAACGTATAACATCAGATATGACGTCATGGCACTAATTTCAATACGAATCTTTGGAATCGACAAGTGTGTTATCGATCATGTGACATTCCCCAAAGTCTTTGCGAAACTCTAGTGTGAAATCTGATGAATATACTTTGAGAGGTCATTTAGCCAATTAAGGGAGTACTATATTTTTCCTTACTTAACTTTCCTGTTTTACTTATGATTTGCCAGCTATCGCCTTACTAATTTAATAATCTTTGAATATGAAACTCCAGAAATCTGTAGAATAGTAGGTGAAGATGGGGTATGGCTGCAAGTTCTACACTATGCCAGTATTTCACCAATCATTTTGAATTTCATTCTAAAGCTTATTCTATATTTAGAAAGAAAGACAATTTCTGATTGGCTACAGCCAATCAAAGTTTGTTTTTCTTTTAAATATAGAAATTCTAGAGAATAAGACCAAGAATGTCCTCACGGAATGGTTATTGAAATACGAACCCTACTTGGTTAAACCATTAGGTTTTGCCCGTCAGAAGTGTGTGTTCCTTAGAGATTTAAACAATTTTTGAGAAAGTGAGTGTATTTTAGCAAGGTTGGTTAATATGGTCTCTAAATCTTTAGCCGTTTTTACCAAACGACAACAGGTCCAAATCCAAAGTATTTGTAGACGACAAATGCGATTTGCCTAAAATGCTGGAACTGTCTTCAATATGGTGTAAGTAAAAAAAAACTGGTGGGAAATGGAAAAAATTCAAATTCTAGTTACCAGCATTTACTCATTTTCCCACAACGTTTTCAAATGCATAATTCCTCGGTGTCGTTAAAACTTAGGATTGTATGGTAAAGGCTTAAAATGCATATTTAGCCCTCCATCGGAGTGGAAGAGTAAAATCTCAGGTATTTTTTATAGATTCACCTAAAATATGAATAAAAGAGGTAACCAAACGCTCGAGAACCAATTCCAAAGTACATATACCTTATAAAAAGCAACCAAAGAAAGCAGCCATTAAAAGACCATTACATTCGCTCAGTCCTCCATTCCAGTCTCCAGTCAAATGAACGAAAATTGCATTTTTATACCTTTTCTCTGGCAGAAGATGAGGGGCATCGATCATAATTTGAACTACGTATCCAACATTTAAAACTCACATTATTTTTCCAATTATCATGAAAAAGAAATTACGGGAGCTCTATAATGAACGTATAATTAAAGCAGAAGGCGGTTGTCAGTCATACCTGACAGGTTAAATATCACGATTATGGCCGAGTCGAACCGAATGAAAGCTTCGATTGTTTCATCTTCATTGGATAGTTGAACCCGCTGTGAGGACTGCGCTCTTTTAAATCTCTATCCGAGCGATAATTTTTTTAGACTCGTCGATATTGAAAGTATTCACAGACGAAAAATTAAATTTATTTGTAATGATGGGATTTGTCTTTGACAGGGTTGAAAACTTCGTTTCTAAAATGCTTGAGCAAACATATTCTTGTGCGAAACGAACATATAGATTAAAGATCAGACTGCACAATCCTTACTAAAAAAACCTGGAAAGATCTTTTCCCTTTAATACATGTATATCGCTTTCTAAAAATGATATCTTTCGACGCACAACAAGTCGATTAAACTTTCCTAAGACGAATACGCTATCCCTTTAACACAACACCGACTTTTAACGGTCTCCAGGAAGAAGACTTTTAAAAATATCATGGGATAAAGAGAAATTGCCGGTAACCGGCATTTTCTCCTTTTTCTCACAGTGTTTTCTACCCTTTCAGGAACGTCTATTATAATTTGAGCCTTATTTAATTTCTTGTCTGAAACTGCCTTAGCTCTTAGGCTACCAAGCGCGACTCAAGGACCTTTTGCGGACAATGTAGATCAAGATCAGACTGCACATAACGTGCAGTCTGATCTTAGATCTACACTGTCCGATAAGGAGATATTTTTGCCCCGAAAAATACCTTTGAGCATTATTTGGATTAATGCTATCAGATTGAAGTTTTCGTTAAACTTATTTAGCCGGATCAGTGTTGAATTTGAATCAGTCCAACGTTTGTTTGCATATAGCAAAGAGTTAGATAAAATTCAATGACTCATGAAGAGATCTTTATCTCGTAATTCAGACATGGTAAAGAACTGGACAATGTAAATCTAGGATCAGACGGCACGTTCTGTGCAGTTTGATCTTGATTTATACCATCAAAATAATATTGTTCATGTCACGAATTACAGAGAAAGGGTTGATAACGTGCAATATAATTGAGCCTGCAGCAACTAGCGGATTATAAGCACAGTTTGCCAATCCTCGATTGCACCGTCTCAACTTAGATATGACTCATGCTCCGTGAAAAGGGGGCTTGATGTATTTGCAAAAGGTATCGACCCAGATAAGCCTGCGCAGTCCGTGCAGGCTGATCTGGGTAGAAACTTTTTGCTATTAAAAAAAAAAAAAATGCATATCTAAGGACCATTCTACCTCCACATTTAGGCAATTGTCAGACTAAACGAATTGATGGATCACTGATCATGTGATGTCTCTCTTGGTACAATTCATCATGGGGATGTATGACACCCCCATTTGCCAGAGTACTGATCATCACAACATTTTGCAGCTAACAGGCACAGATTTTTAGAACAAATTCAAATTTTCCATGCTTTAGTCTTACACCATTTTAGACTTGGCCAAATACCGGCCAGTTGCAGACGACATTAAAGATGGCATAAATGATGGGATTTGTATCAAAGAGCGTAGAACATGTGAAAGAAAACGTTTAATTAATTAATTTATCTATCTATCTATCTCTCTATCTTTCTATCCATCCATCCATCCATCCATCCATCTATCTATCTATCTATCTATCTATCTATCTATCTATCTATCTATCTATCTATCTATCCATCTATCCATCCATCCGTCCATCTATCTATCTATCTATCTATCTATCTATCTATATCTATATCTATTTATTCATTTATTTTTATCTTTTATTTATTTATTTTGTATTCATTTATTTGCTCTATCTTTTTTTTTAAATTTATTTATCTTGAATTCATTTATTTCATTTTTTTTTATTATAAATTTCTTATTTTGAATTTATTTCCTGACCATTCTTATAGCATACTAAAATTGTTAAAAGAGGAATAATAAAAATAATGATGATAATAATAATAATAATAATAATGATTTATCTTCTGCAAAATACTCTGAATTTTTACGAGGCTAAAAAATACATCTTCTGGTGAAGAGTTAAGTCTTTACTAAACGATAAATTTTTAGAATTTTCCAAATTGAAAGAAGACATAGTAAATGTTTCTAAAATGACGGTTTCTGTCATTGATATGTTAGAAAACATTGTGGGAAAAGGAGAAAATACTGGTTACCAATATTTTCTCCTTTTCCCACAATGTTTTCCAAATTCTTTTCCAGTCTCGTTAAAAGTCGGGATTGTATGTTGAAAGGTAAGAGGAACAAAACAGATATTCTGTTTTCGACTTCAACATGGTACTTGTCAAAATTTAATGTTAAATTAATGAAAACCGTCTCTGCACTTTTTACCAGCTTGTTTATAAAACGGTAATTTTTTCTGACAAATTCTTTACTGTATCTCTAGCCAGACCACAAAATATTATAATTTTCTACATTAAAAAATCTACATACTAAACAAGAGAATTTAGATGTTGCTGAAATCGTGGAATTCAGCTTTAAAATGGTCGAAAGTACTTTTGGAAGAATAGTAAGTGACGTTGGCAAGCATTGCCTCCTTTTTCTTCGCCGTTTTCTTATACTTACTTTCTCAAGGTCGTAAAAATATCGGGTCGTTTAAGGAAAGGGTTCATGCTACTGCTGATTTTATCTCTCCTTGTGTCACAACATACTTGAAGATGTAATAAAATTGATAATAAAATACACTCTTAATGTAATAAATGTTCTTGGTCAAGTACGGGTAGCAGTCAAAAACTTCACGCCGATCACAATATAAACCAATTCACACATGCTATCAATAAAATGTGACTCGCAGTGAAATACTTGAAATAATATTGAAAGCGGCTTAAAATACCATACAGTCTATCAATCAATATGACAAACATTGTAGATTCGGATCCAACGCCGAAAAACGCGAATAGAGAGAGAGAGAGAGAGAGAGAGAGAGAGAGAGAGCTTTGCAAGGGTGGGAATCGAATCAGTGACAGAATTGTTTCAAACCCTGTAAATTACCGACGGAGCAACAGGGCTCGACCATGCAAGACAAAACATAACTTGGCTAAGAAATAAACTCTTTACCAAAAAACAAAATTTTAGATTATTCCAAGTTGAAAGTATTTGCAGACGACGAAATAAATGTGTCTCAAAATTTACAATTTGATATGACTAGGGTCGAAAACATTGTGGGAAAAAGAAGAAAATGCTGCTCCAGCATTTTTTTCTTTTTCCCACAATGTTTTCAAAAGCTATCTGTTGTGGTAAAGGGTTTGGAGTACAAGAAAGATCACAATGATAAGAAGCGACACCGAAGCGACTGAGTGCTAAACTTTGTGGCTGTCAGGAAAAAAAATATATATAACGGTAAAAGCAGTTTTAATAAAATCGGCTGCGTCGTCTTGTTGATAAAATCGAACGCGGGGTGCCATAATTTGGCAATATCTATGACAGAATACCCACAAGTACATACATATGATACAAGTAATATTATTAATTATACAAAAAAAAAAGCATGCTGGAGTAGACATTTAATTTTGAAATATGACGAGAAAAATTTAATCCAAGGACGAAATGGCAGTTTATTATAGACAAGCCTTGCTTTGTGAAAAGAGGACGTAGTGCATCTGCGAAAAAGTATGGACCCAGTCAGCCTGCGCAAGAAAATTTTTCTATCGGTCAATTTTCTGCATCTCAAATGACCAGTGCACCTTATGATTCAGTCGTTTGTCAGACAAAATGAGTTTTTATGGATCCATAATTTTGTGACGACTTGTTTATATAATACATCATTGAGATGCATTAACCCCCCCCCCCCCTTTTTTTTTTCCAGAGCATGGCTCATACATGTATTTTATAAGACAAGTGGACGTTGAACCGAACATTTGTTTTTCTTTCTGTTGCCAATGAAATTCTTGACTCCGAGATAGCTCTTTAGAAAACAGTTCCGGTTTTAACGACCCAGATGAAGATGGCTTTCGAAAACACCTTGGGACAAGAAGAAAATGCTGGTAACCAGCCCTTCCTCCTTTTTCCACAATCTTTTCAACCATTTCAAAGACAAATCCCTGTATCTCAGCCACATTTAATTTGTTATCGATTTAGGCATATCTAAAATTTTGTCGTCTGGTAATTAGTTGGCCCTAACGCTGCTAAGGGCGAGACGGGGCGCTCTTGCAGACAGCATAGATCAAGATCAGACTGCACAAATCATGCAGTCTGATCTTGGATCTATACTGTTCGCTATGGTGTTTTTTTTTTTTCCCGGTGAAATGAACTTTGAAATCGGAATATTTGGGTCTTTACTATTGAGTGAAAATTTTCGTTTTATCTATTTAGCAGGTTAAGGGTTAAATAAAATCTAAGAGAGTAGACTTTGATCAGAAAACAATAATCGTGGCTTACTCCCTATATATAGAGGCTGTGATATGCATGAGTTAGTAGTTGATGGCCATATCGCAAAAGATTGGCATAACAGAAGCCAGTGAAACATGTCGTAGTGGCCAAATCTATTCATTCATATCAATATTTCCACCAGTGAGTTAAGACTGACACAAGTTAACATTCTATGGATCTAAATGATAATAAAGATTCGGGAAAATTCAGAGAGAGAGAGAGAGAGCGATTTCATTGTATATTAGAAACACACTTAAAACAAATGACAACGAGGATTACTTGGCAATGCTACAACTTTTTTTCATTGATTCAATTATTTTTACCCCGAGAATAAAAAAATCAGAAAGAATCACAAATATAATTTTGCTTTTTTTCAACCGATGAGTCTTTTAGAATTTCATTTTAACTAAATATTCCAGGGTGTTTTTGTAAATTTCTACTAAGGGGAGGTGATCCCTCCCTACATTTCTTATGAAAATAATATGATTATAATTATAATCACACGAAAACTAACGATGATCGAAAAAAAGCCAAATTAAAAATGTTGATCTGTTAAATAAACGTAATTTTTCAAATTTTAATAATTTCAAATTCTCTAGGGTATCGTTATAACAGACATAGCCGTCACCCTTTACGCATGCGTTACCTTTAGTTAACACATTTTCACTGTATCCCAAAATATGTGTTGCCAAAAATATGAGCCATCCTCTGTGATAAGCAGATTCAATGCCTCTGTAGAAAGACCGAGACATTTTGCCGTTTGTCAATTTTCGGCTTGTTCAAGGACAATTCTACCTCATAATTCAGTCAGCACACGCTGACCTGAACCAAAACTTTTTGGAAGCTTTTGCCATTGGTCAATTTTCTGCCTGTCCAAGTACCAGTCTACCTCTTCACGATTCATTCGGTTTGTTAGACAAAATGGATTTCACTGATCCATGATTATATGATGACTTGCTTGGTATAATGGATCACGGAAATGCATTAAGCCTCTTTTTGTCAGAGCAGGATTCATATTCAGTGTCCATTTCGTGCTTGCTCAAAACATGTGCGACTCTACCTTAAATATGTGATGCCAAAGAATATCTGTTATTTCACTTATAATTGGCCTGCAACACGCGAAAAGGGGCATTCGGACATTTGTGTAAAGTGTCGTCTCGGATTAGCCTGCGCAGTCCGCGCAGGCTAACCGAGACGACACTTTCTGTTCTTATGTAATTTACTGTTTTGCGCAAGACTACAGTAGCACAAAATCTAATGTAGTCATAAAGTGCCGCCTCGGGGTCCACGCGGGCTGATCAGAAACGACACTTTACGCAAACGTCCGAATGCCCCTTTTTGCGTGTTGCAAGCCATATTATAAAATTCTGTATTTTATCTAAGCAAATTAAACGGTCTTTGGCACTCATAATGTCTCCATAAACAGTTGACATTGCTTTTCGAACATTTCACCTCAAAATAACGCGACATGCCAAGCTAAAACCTTGGCGTTCGATCGGGGATGCTGATAAGCCCAAATTAGGCCGCTGGCAAGAAGACAATAACCGGCTTTTTATGAAACTAGGAATAACCTGCCACGATATCTGTCGTTCATCGGAAAATTTCAGATATCGACGCTTGTCCTACCTTACATGAACATAGATTTTTAATACGAGTGAACAACACTACCAACCTGCACATACGTGCAGACAGTGCTGGCCCTACTATCGCCTTATCACTCGCAAATATTTTTCATTAATAAAATCCAATTAAATGACCATAAACTGAACGAAATTTATTTTTGTACGAGTCAACTATTTAATTTCCGCGGGAGAAAGGTTAACGACGTCTCGATTCCATAATTTCATTGCAGAAAAGCTTTATCGGTAGAATTAATCTCAAATTATATGAAAGTTTACGACGGGTTCCACCAGCGTTGTTACCCAAGATATGCATCTTGTACCAGCCATCACAGATAGATATATCTACCCCCTACAAGCGCCCTGTAAATTAGTTTTAGAATATTATTCCACTGATTTTTAACTGATAAGCCCGGGAAACATAAAGATCAAACGATCACACCGTTTTCCTTCATATTCATACGCCGTGTTGCACTTTTCCCAGATGATGACGACGCCTCTCGGATGGGGAAAAAACATCAACAAAAAAGAAACAACTATTTAAAGTGATATGATAATATTCAGAAAATACTTGACCATGTTGTTTCAATTACCTTAAATATGAACTAATGATATAACAATGTATGTCCGTCAATATAGTGCCTGTACCAAGTATAATTATTTTACCCCTAAAGTGCTGAATTGAACGTTTCCAGTCAAGATAAAAGACGAAAATGCTGCATTTGGAAAGAGGTATTTAACCATAACATCTCCTCAAAAGTGGACAGTGTAATTCTAAGATCAGACTGCACGTTCTGTGCAGTCTGATCTTGGATCTACACTGTCCGCAAAAAGCATCTTAAGTTTCGCTTGTCATTCAAGGTTTCAAATCGGTGTTATGTAAAATAAAGGGTATGGAAAGTCATTATGAAAATAACGAAAAATTCTGGTTGCACCTATCTTGAACCTCTCGAAAAGTACTGCCTTGCTTGCAATCTGATGGAAGAAAATGCATGTAAATGATTTATGCCAACAAATCGATTCAGAAGAAAATAAAGACATTTTAGTAAAGTAAAACGTGTAAGTTCACATCAACCTTAGCAGTTTCCACGTGTTTGATCCTTGTCGGTTTTTTGTTTCCATTCGGGAGCATCGTTTTATCTGGACCAATCAGATGATTCGTACTATAAGTATTTGAATTTGAAATTTGAATTAGATGTAAATTTACTTTTGTTTGTGTGTGTTGTGTGTGAGTGGTTAATAGGGCCAAAAATTTCTGCACAACTCTAGGCTTGAACTCTTCAAGAAGACCGCTAGGCTTGATGTAGACATGAGTAAAAGACATGCTTTCCATTTAACCGTTTTCCAAACGAAAAAATCTTGGACTAGACCAAATTGAAAGCATTTACAGAAGGCAAATAAAATTTGGCTCAAATGATAAGTTCTATCTTTGATAGGATAGAAAACATTGTGGGAAAAGGAGAAAATGCTGGTTACCAGCATTTTCTCCTTTTCTCACAATGTTTTCAGAAATCCTCTCTTTCAGGGTCGTTAAAGCTCCAGAATGTAAAAGGTTAAGAAAGCCGTCGTGTAGCAAACGCAAATATTTCATGAGTTCTTTCGAAGTGGACAATTTTGACCCTGTCAGAATAACTGCTTGACTTAAAGTAACACTAAAGGCCAAAATTAAACAAAGTGGGTGTTTAAATGCATTTAAATTTATATCATACCATTTAAAAGTATGGAAATTCTTGTGAAGATGACAATCTGTCATTGTATGGTCGGTCAAAGTGTTAGTCGATGACAGGGAATTTAATTTCAAAACTAGGTTAAATCCAGCCAGGTAGCTGTGTCTTTTGTTTACTTTTCCTGATTCTTTTTTTCTGCCAGCAACTTACACATGGCCCGACGACACAACAACAGACTGTCATCTTCACAATATTTTCCATACTTTTAAATGGTATGATTTAAATTTAAGTGTATTATGACATCTGCTTTGATATCTTGGCCTTTACAGGGCCTTTAAGAAAGAAGTGCATAATTGTTATCTTAGCCCACGAATTTTTGAGTGCCCATTTTTACCTTTTTTTGAGGTCAGTGTAGAACAAGGTCAGATTGCACACCATGTGAAATCTGATCTTAGATCTACACTCTCCGATAATTTGGCCTGCAACACGCGAAAACGGGTATTCGGACATTTGCGTAAAGTGTCGTCTCGGATTAGCCTGTGCAGTCCGCACAGGCTAATCCGAGACGGCAATTTACGACTACACTAGATTCTGGCCTACAGTAGACTTGCACAAAACAGAAAATTACATAAGAACGGTAAGCGTTGTTTCGGATGAGTCTGCACAGACTGCGCAGGCTGAGCAGGGACGACACTAGTATACACAAATGTCCGAATGCCCTTTTTCGCGTGTTGCAGGCCATATGGTGAATTTTATATGGTGAACGAAGCTTTGAAAGGACAATACTTCGGCCTTTACTACAGGCTTTGAATGTTCATTCTATTTGACCTGTGCTCTGTTAAAAGCATCAGGCTGACATGGGTCGAAATTTTTTGCTATTCGTATATTTTCTGCCTGTCAAAGGACCAGCCTACCTCTGGATTTAGCCGGTTGTTAGACAAAGTGGGTTTTATGAATCAATAATCATGTGATGACTTTCTTGTTCTAATGCATCATGGAGAGGCAATAAACCTCCCTTTGCCAGAGCATGGTTCATATATTATCAAACAACTACTTGTAAATGAGACATGCTCTGTGAAAAGGGGGGCTTAATGCATCTGCGAAAAGTATCGACTCAGGTCAGCCTGCGCAGTCCGCGCAGGCTGACCTGGGCCGAAACTTTTCGCTAGCGGTCAATTTTCTGAATGTCAAAGGATCAGTCTACCTCATGATTACAGTAGGCTGTTGCACATGATGAATTTTATGGATCCCTATTCATGTGATGTCTTGTTTAGAATGATGCATTACGGAGATGCATTAAGCCCCCTTTTGTCAGAGCACGGCTCATAAATGAAGAATTCCTGTAGAAAACCCATAAATCGCTATTTCATAAAAGCTTCTAAAAGTTCTTTTCGTATCACACAGTATAGATCAAGGGCCAGACTGCATGTTTTGTGCATTCTGATCTTGATCTATACTGTCTGCAAAAAATTGCATTGAACCGCGCCCAGCTGCTTACAGGTTTAAAATTTATGCTGTAATGTTGTTGTTTTTTTTTTTTCATCTAAAGTCACGATTTTCTTTACAAGAATTCAACAATCGTTGCGTTCAATATCTTCCACTCCTATCTTAACTTCATTTAATGACTTAGTTCTCCTTCGTAGGGGGATTTAAAATGGTAGATAAGAATATATAAAATATATTATCACGATATTAATCGTTCACTAATATCTAACTCATTTAGTATCTTATCTATCCTGCATTTTCAACTCATCCCAACACCCGTCTCGAGTGTGATACCGTAGGATTTGGCCACATAGACTACGATATAGGTACGATATAGCTCTAGGCCGTCATAAAGCCTGTTATAGGTACTCTCGCACGCGGGAAACTTCTGGTAGATTGTTTATATATGAGCCATGCTCTGGCAAAAGGGGATTTAGTGCATCTCTGTGATCTATTACACCAAGAAAGTCATCATTTAATTGTGAATCCATAAGATCTATTTTCTCTTACAATCCTGTGGTTGATGTGTCCTTTAACATACAGAAAATTGACCAAAAGTAAAAAAAAAAAATCGGCCCAGGTTAGCCTGCGCAGAGTTCGATACGTTTTGCAGATGCATATAGTTCCCTTTTCACAGAACATGGGTCAATCATATTTTGTCTTTAACACTTAACCAGACGACAAAATTTTAGACTTGTCAAAGGTCCTTGCGATAGAATTAATATTTTTCTGATTAGCTGAATATGGATAAGGGTGAACACACCTAGGGTGGATGGGAAATAGCGCGAACAGAAGGCAAGGCGAACAAGGTACGTACGAACGGTCTCGGACTCCTCCGAAGATGACAGATTCGCTCTCGGAGATGGCCGGGAATCTGAACGCTGTATTGTATCGATCTCGGCATCTAAATGAAATAGAGTTTATTTCATCGGCTTGTGGTTAATATGGGGAAATATTTGCCGAAAAAAGGAAAGGTATGCGAAAATAACGAGTGCCGTATTCACGAGTTATTTTCGCGGACCTTTCCCTTTTGAGGCAAATACTTCCCCATATTAACCACAAGCTGATGAAATAAATTATATATTATATTTCCTCTGATTATTTTGTCAACGAATGCCACTTTTAAAACTTAAAAACTTAAAAAACTTAAAAAAGTAGTTCCAGATTTTCGGCAGGAGGAAAATATTCACTGTGACGGGGAAATAATTCCCCCAGGTTAAATTACGACATTTCTTTACCCATAACATTTCTAAAAAAAGACACATGAAATATAATATACAAGCATATTCCTACTATTGTAAGTCCATGATGAAACACGTAAAAGATTATATTTTTTCATCAAAATTGTAAATAGGAGACAAACTGTTTTGAGTTCTTGTTGCTATCCCGTTGCCATGTTTGTCTGGCGGAGAAGGGAGATACGATGTTAAACAAAAGAGTAATTGCTGGTAACTATGGTAGAAGTCAGACATTTTACAGTCATTAAACGAAAAATATTTGTAAAAGGAATATCCGGCAACGGTTATATTTTGTAAAAGTGATTTTTTTCCTCCAATGGAGAAAAATTGGAATATGCTGCTTTAGGTTCGAGGTTACACCTTTAATGGAACAGAATAGAATAGATGTGCAAACCATGGTCTCTTTGCACCAAACATTCTTAACCCTTTGGCTGCTAAACGCGACTTACTGACCTTTTGCGGACAGTGTAGATCAAGATCAGACTGCACAGAACGTGCAGTCTGATCTTGGATCTACACTGTCCGATAAGGAGATATTATTCCCCAAAACATGACTTTGAAATGACAATATTTTGGTCTTTACTATCGAAGCGCGACTCACTGACCTTTTGCGGACAGTGTAGATCAAGATCAGACTGCACAGAACGTGCAGTCTGATCTTGGATCTACACTGTCCGATAAGGAGATATTATTCCCCAAAACATGACTTTGAAATGACAATATTTTGGTGTTTACTATCGAAGCTTGACTCACTGACCTTTTGCGGACAGTGTAGATCAAGATCAGACTGCACAGAACGTGCAGTCTGATCTTGGATCTACACTGTCCGATAAGGAGATATTATTCCCCAAAACATGACTTTGAAATGACAATATTTTGGTCTTTACTATCGAAGCGCGACTCACTGACCTTTTGCGGACAGTGTAGATCAAGATCAGACTGCACAGAACGTGCAGTCTGATCTTGGATCTACACTGTCCGATAAGGAGATATTATTCCCCAAAACATGACTTTGAAATGGCAATATTTTGGTGTTTCGTATCGAATTTGAAATTTCATGTTAGTTATTTAACAGGATAAGGATTGAGAACACGCTAAGGCTTATTCCTCAGATTATTTTTTTTTTTAAGTTAACCATTTGGTTCTAGCCAATCAGAAGATGTGTTTTTTTTTTTTTTCTCTCTTTAAGAATAGTTGGTGAATAAGGACTCAGAAGTCATATTTTTAGGCATCCCTTCACAGGCTGTGATTCGGAACAAAGTTGGAAATTAAATCTAAAAAAAAAAAAATGGAACAATAGGACCGAGAAACAAGCTCGGTACGATATTAGTATTTTTAAGAGTTTAAAAAAGTACCGTTTAATATCTGTTTTACCTGTAAGTCTGAATAGTTTAATTCTTACCCGGTAACACAACTTTCTACATCAAACCAAGGCGGCTGAACATGTACAAGTGGTGTTTTGTTTGTATGGCGTTTTGTCTCAACAGTACACTAAACAAAACTTCTAAACGGCCACCTTTAAGCTGGAATTCCTCGTAGACCTTTTTCTAGCATCCGCTATCCAGAAAAGAGACAGTTTGGTTTGAATTTTTGGACAATTATTGACCAGTGTAAAAGCATACCTCAGCCTTAGTCTGAATAGAAGTTTTTTGACTTGTTCTTTTAAAAGGAACTTATTTAACATTCATTCACTTAACATAGAAAATTGAAAAAATCATTTTTTTGATAACTTTATGCTCCTTCTCTTGGTTTTCATCTTTGTGCAGAAAATAGTTTTCATGTTTTTTCTTGTTGCTGAAAAAATGTCAGTAATTTATGCTTCTTTTTTTTCAACCTAATTTGGCTGATAGACACCACACATTCGCAAACCATGTGTTTTACCTTTTTTAGAAAAAGAGATGCCTTCTGTTGGCAAAAGCGAGAATCCTTTCATTATATACCATGCATAACGTCTGTACATATGTTACAATTTGTTTTTATTTACCTGTCTATTATATGGTCCAATTTATACGAGAAACAAAAGTGGCCGGTTAGAAGTTTTGCTGAGTGTATTTCAGCTTGTTTTATTTTTAACTGAATCGAAATTTGTTTCAGTTTAAACTGAGTCGAAATCCTTTAACAGTGATCATCTCACCAATTTACTTTTCACGATAAGCCTTTTTACTAGTGTGTGTACACAAAATTATTTCCAAGAATTTGACTGCACTTTCAGCAAGAAAGTGTGGAAACAATGTTTAGCAACGAGAATAGAATGAATGTTGATGCAAAGAACTATCAAAAAGATATCAGCCATGCTCCGTAAAAAGGAGGTTTAATGCATCTGCAAAAAGTATCGACCCATGTCAGCCTGCGTTATCCGCGCAGGCTGACATGAGTCGAAACTTTTTGCTATTTGTCAATTTTCTGCATGTCAAAGGACCATATTACCTAATAACTCAGCCGGTAGTTAGACAAAATTAATTTCATGGATCCACAATTATATGATGACTTGCTTGATATATAATGCATCATAGACATGCAAAAAACTCCCTTTTGCCAGAGAGCCGCTCATAGTACAAGTGCCTTTTCGAAACTTGAACACAAAATTCCGCGAATACCATCTGGGCAAACCGGGCCCGGTTATATATGAGCCGTGCTCTGTGAAAAGGGGGCTTAATGCATCTGCGAAAAGTATCGACCCAGGTCAGCCTGCGCAGTCTGCGCAGGCTGACCTGGGCCGAAACTTTTCGCTATTGGTCAATTTTCTGTTTGTGAAAAGACCAGTCTACTTCACGATTAAGTCAGTTATTTAAAAAAGTGGCTGTCACGGATCCATAATTATGTGATGATTTGGGGCGGAATCATGTAACACGGTGATGCATTAAGCCCTCTTTTGCCAGAGCATGGGTCATATAAATATAAGGCTTGTGCCTTCACTGTAGTTCGTTGGTTCTTTCATCAGCAAATGTAAACTCGACTTTTTCCAGCGACGGAAAATACAATCCACAAAAAGACAAAAAGAGCTTAAAGATGCACCCTTACAGCCAGAGAGTAAACAAACGCTGTTAAAACTTTACAATGTTTAGAATCTAGATAGCCGTGTAAATGTAGAAAAAAATCGATATAAGGTGTATGTGATATAGAGACGCTAGGGATTTCTCTTCCATTTAAACTAGAAAGTGTGTTTGTTATGTCTATGGCTAGCCGCAATAGAACGATTTGCATTTTCTATCTGTCGTAATCTGTGCAACCTTGCAACCGTCAGGGGCAACATTTGGCAGGAAGGTACAAGATTGATTATAATTTCATAAAATAAAGATAAAATTGGTTACAAAACTGGATGAAAACGAGTAAAGATGCATCTTTAAATATCTCATACAAATGACTATACAAACGATCTGTACCTTTGGAAAATGTCACTATTTTCGCATTTTGCGGTGAAAGGTTCGGCAAAAAAAAAAAGGCATGAAAAATAGCGAAAGGAAAAAACTCTTTGAAACAGACTGTCAGTAAAAAGCTTGTGCCTTTTCACAACATCTGTATTATACCAGCTGCGTAATAAAATGTAGCCTATTTTCAGCTGTTACGTTAAAGTTTTAGAGGTAAAGAGCTGGTAGAAAAAGGAGTAGCTTCGTAAAAAAAATTTTTCCTATCCGAGGAAAAGAAAATATGTTAACCCATGTACACACAGGTAAAACTTTATTTTTGTATCCCTGAGTAGTTCCCCGGAGGATATAATTTCGAAAACATAGTCAGAGCGATTGTTTGTTACAGTTAGCTGCTACACTTATATACAATTCAGCATACTCTGGCAAAAGGGGACTTAATGCATCTCCGTGATCCATTATACCAAGTAAGTCATCACATAAATAGGGATCCATAAAAACCCATTTAGTCTAATGAATGACCGAATCTGGAGGAAGAGTGGTCCTTTGACATACAGAAAATTGACTGATAGCGAAAAGTTTCGGCCCAGGTCAGCCTGCGCGGAATGCGCAGGCTGACCTGGGTCGATACTTTTCGCAGATGCATTAAGCCCCCTTTTCACACAGCATGGCTCAATTGTATGTTTGCTCTCCGTCAATAACATTGGATTTGTAATAATTTGGCTCGGACCCCCCATTGGGCTCTTGTTGCTTAGGAGTATCTTTTCGCAAGGTTTTGAAGCATCCAAGTCTTGTTCCGGATATATATATAGAAAGGCGTGAAAAAGTTTTTTAGTTGTCGGTATCTAACTCGAATACTTTTGAAAGCACTTGTAAAAGAAATTCATGTACAGCATGGATATGTGCACTGACAGTCGTTGTATGATTGAAATGCTGTTCAAAACGGCGTTGAACACCAGAAGCAGTTGATAAACTTTGTACAATCATACTGCTGTAATTCTATAGCTATATCACTTAGGCTCGGCCGTTCATGGCCAAACTTCCAATAACCATTTTTATTTTCAATATGTCTAACTCTAGATTTAGAAAACAACACAAGTTTTAATTGGTTACACCATTTGGTTTAGCCAATCAGAACGTGTGTTACTTTCAATTTAGGAAATTCTTGAGAATGAAATTAAGAATGTTCTTGAAAATGGTTGGTAAATACTTGATGTACATGTATTCGAAGCAACACTCGTTTGAAGTACATGCTTTGAGATAGCGACTGTATCTTCTAAAACTCGGTCTCTGCTGTTTGTTCATGTATAACCACAAGAAATGAAGATGAAAAACCGAAAAACAGAAAGTTGATGAATATTGTATTAGCAAACCACTCTGATTTTATGCCTATATCACTTGAAAACCTCTCCAAGTTCTACCTCACTGTGTATTCGAACCATGTGGGCTTTATGTCGACCAAAGAGGCTTTATTGTACCATAACTAGACGTAGTAGACAAAGATTCCAGGTTTCATGAGCGGATAATTATTGTCTAGTTTTCCCCTTTCTTCTTTTTTCGGCGTAGCTGAATGTACTGGCTTTTGAACTACTTTTTTGTACTGATATCAAATGAATGAATAGAAATTTGCGATTGGTAAAAATGTAGACATGTTTATACTAAGGGCCCCTGTGGTCAAAAATGTAGACTTGGTTATTCTAAGGGCCCCTGCCTATTTGCTGGCTAATTTACGCCGTGTATCTCTTTTAGACATATTTCTTGTTTCTGTTGATTGCTGTCGAGCCCCGTCAGATCTATAGTACCGTGCCAGACTGGTGTTATTGGGCTTTGAGTTTGTATTCCATTTCTGTATTCTCCCATGGCTGAAAAATGTTATTGCGGTTGACTGAATAATTCGCTTACGGCCGGATATATTTTTTTGTTTCAAAACATTATAATTGTGGTGCCGGTCAAGGGACTCAATGGATACATGGATACAAAGTTTTGGTGCCGTGACATATATGAAGTCCTGGATAACCCTTTACGCTTACAGCGCCAAATATACGAGTATACACGATTGGAGGCTTTTTTTTTTTTTCTGGATAGGCTAGGTCAAGATCAGACCGCAAAGTGATGCTGGATCAAACATGCATTTTGATGACGGATGTACATTGTCCGATATGGTGAACTTTATTCCGATTTGCCCTTAACCTGCTAAATAAGTAAAATGAAACTTTCAAGCCGATAATTAAAAACCCAAAGTTTGCAATGTGAAGGGTATTTTGGGGCAAAGATATCTCCTTATCAGACAGTGTAGATCCAAGATCAGACTGCACGTTCTGTGCAGTCTGATCTTGATCTACACTGTCCGTAAAAGGTCTTTCAGTCGCGCTTAGCAGATTAAGGGTTAAATAAATTTTGGAATCTCATTTTTGGGGTTTTTTGTTATCGGTTAGAAATTTTGATTTTATTATATTAGCAATATAAACACGCTGAATTGAACTTATCGATGGGATCAAACACACACTTTGATCTACTTAAAGATATTTAAGGAGGTTAAATACTATTCATAGTTTACGAGTTAAAATTAAAGTGCCCAATGCAATGAGGTACATATTTCCACTTTATTACATTTCGGGGGGAAAAACAAGCTTGTTTTGTAAAATAAAAACTGTCGACCAAACTACATCGAGTCCCTCTTAGCAGCATACGAATATTGGTTGAAGTCACTGTCATGTTACTTGAAAGCTGCACACATGATAGCCCGCGTATACGTATACTGGCAAAAACTTACAACCGATTACTTTTGTTTCTTCTGGTTGTTCGACTTACCAATAAGAACTGAGATGAATTAACTTGAGCTGTGCTGAGTGAAAAGTGGGTTTAATGTATCTACAAAAAGCATCGACCCATGTCAGCCTGCGCAGTTCGCGCAGGCTGACATGGGTCGAAACTTTTTGCTCTTGGTCCATTTCCTGCATACCAAAAGACCACTTCATTGTGGTTCAGTCGGTCGTTGTACAAAATTTTGGATTTTATGGATACATACAACTGTACATAAGAGTATGATAACTTGCTTGGTATAATGCATCACTGAGATGCACTGAAGCCCCAAAGCCAAATCTCGGCTCAGTTGCATGTTGCACCATATCGGGCGAAAGCCATGGTATAGCTACATGAAGATTCTGGATTCTGCCACACTTTAAGGCATGTATTTTTTAAAGTGAAAAAAGAAGTAAAACAAGTCACTAAGAAGACAAGAAATATCTTTGACAAAAAATAGACGGCGTAGAAGGTACCGTAATATATACTCGTATATTGAAACTCTTGTTGTTCAAGATGAAAAGAAAAACAAATAAACATGTCTACAGTTTTAACCGGTCGTCAATCGCTGTTTAGTAATTCAAACATATCAACACCAAGAAGTAGATCAAAAGCAAGAGTACTCAGCTACGCCGAAAAACATTATTTTCTTTCCTAAAAAAAAGGATTAAGCAAGAAAAGAAACAGCAAGTTCTCAAAATTTTGCCCTGTTTTACGTTCACTGTTAAGTAAACAAACGTTCAAAATACCTCTTGTTCTTGTACAGGTAAATTAATTCCTATCGGGTTTCGGCTGTGGTATCATTTCATGCTGGTCATTTATTCTGAAGAAAATCAGAACAAATGATCCGTCTCTTTTACTTCACTGGAGATGCAAAAAGAGGAATTAAGGGGAATCATTTAGAAGTTTTGTAGATTGTAGATTGTATATCTACCAATGTTTTCATCAAAACTCATACATGTAATCATCTTTCGAAATCTTTGCCCTGAATTTACTGACGTAAACAAATGATATTTGCTCAGGACATCATCCAAATCAGTTGTTAAGTGTTTCTTTAAAAACAAACCCACCTACACGCGACTATGTACATTGTAATAAAATGTACTTTTCTACGATACTTTCTTTTACTATAAGAAAGAGTTACAGTCAAAAATTGAGAAAAGGTTCCCTTTCGGATTCTTTGCCCAGGAAACGAAAAGAACCTGGAGCATGCAGATTGTCTATGCAGTTGTCTAAATCAGTGACTGATACACGAAGAAAGTTACCTAAAAACAAAAGAATTTTGATATTGTAATTCAATATAAAGTTGGTTATTTTTTTTTTCTTTCTAAAAGAACCAGTTAAAGCATTAAAAAAAAACTTGAGGTATCAAACCGCTGCAGCGACAATCCTGTCATAATTCCATGTAGAATCATCTTGAATTTATCTTTATTGTAGCGCATATTCAATAAATTTAACGAGGGCGCGTTTCGGAAAGACTGGGGCAAAACATGCAGAGAAAACACGGCCTTATCGGCCCCGTACCGAGCTTATCCCGAACTTATTAGTTAGTCTCGTCGCTTATCCATGTTCCTACGGCTTCAAAGGAATCTATATCAACAGTTACACTTTGCGGCATATAATATGTAAAATGGTTATATATTTTTTCGGTTAAATAGTAAAAACATAACCCGGAATTTTATTTTCGATTTTTTTTTTTTTGGTCATGACTTCTCGCATAATAGCGGACAGTATAGATCAAAGATCAGACTGCACGGAACGTGCAGTCTGATCTTTGATCTAAACTGTCCGTAAAAGTTACCTTCATTGCGTTTATAGCGACGAAAAATTTCATCCAGAGCAAAGGATGAGTTTTTAAACTATGGAATAGATTTCTAAGATAACTCTCTTAATTATGATATTTAATGTTAGATAGGCTTTTACATAAAATATTGTTATATTCTTTTTTTTTTTTTGATAAATAACGGGCCTTTATTATGCTTAATTGCCTTCTTTTTTTCTTTCTTTTAATCACCCCGGCAGAAATTGACAATTTTACGATTATTTATTCTAGGAAGAATCTTATTTCCCCAAAAAACACTTTAAAAATTCAACGTTTAGTATATTTTTGTTGATCAGCAGGTTGCTGAATTAAGCAGGAAATTCATAGTTTTAGGGATACCTCTAGAGTCTTCCCGAAATGCTCAGGCCCAGGTTTTTTTTACTTATAATACTTTCTCTTTCACACAGACCAAGAATTTAAAGAAACTAACGATTAGATTTAAGCAAACTATTTTTAATTCTGTACCATCTGCCAAAATATAATTCCCTCAAAAATTGAAAATCTTTGCAGACAACAAATAACATGTGGCTCAAAGGATCTTAGTTGTCTACAAAAAGTGGAAACATTGTGAGAAAAGGAAAAAAATACCGGTTAGAAAATAATTATTTTCATTTCCTTACGATTTTTTTTCTATTTCTTAGGATCTTAAAATCACAGGATTGTAAAATATTATTCAACACTGAACGAAGAAATTTGTGATATTGGCCAAAAATGACAAATTAAAAATTTGTAAATAAGTAAATAAAACAAAAAATGAATAAAACATAAACATATAAATAAATAAAACATGAATAAATAGATAAATAAACAAATAAATAAATAAATAAATGAATAATTAAATAAATGAAGTAAAGAGGGACTACGAACCACCTGCAAGGAATGCCTAATGGTAATGAATGAATGAATGAAAGAATTAATTAATTAATTAATTAATTAAAAAAGAAACGAACAAACGAAAAAACGAACGAATGAACGAAGTAATTAATAAATCCACCCATCCATCCATCGATCGATCGATCGATCGATCCACCCATCCATCCATCCATCCATCCATCCATCCATCAATCAATCAATCAATCAATAAAATATTAGCTGTTAGAAAAATATCATCACCATTATCTTCTTCTTCTTTTTCTTCTTTTTCTTCTTCTACTTCTTCTTAATTGCTGTCATAAGCATACCTTTATTGAATTGTCCCAAGTTATCCTTTTATTCATTTTTCATATTTTTTGGCTTTATTTCTTCTGATAGGAAACTGGTAAACTGGATCCAGTTTGTGATTCTCTAGTCAGACTTGGTCGAAACAGACTTATTTCCCTTTGTACTTTTAGACAGGTAAAATAATGTTATATCCACTTGCAAGTTTACCCTAAGACCTGAAAGTGCTAAGTGGGGCATTTAGCGAACAGATATAAACATAATTTATCTATTTCATTGTATAACGATTACAAAACAAGATCTATAACTTATATCAATCACTTTTGATGCTTTCCCCTTTGAAACGTACTTGTAACCGATGTTTGGACAGTAATGTGTAGTTAGACGCCAAGGGTTGGTTCCTCTAAGCACGGGATCTAAAATCAAAACCTTTAATGTAAGAGGTTAAACCAGTTCGTGTAGCCAATCAAAAATCCCGTTACTGTGTTATTCTCGACAGCAATTTCTACCATCCCGGGACAACAACCAATTACTTTAATTGGCACATTTTGTAATGGCTTACGTTAGTAATCCCCGGACAGGGCGAGTGTCCCGGATATTAACGTTAAGATTACGAACAACGACGGAAACAAAGCGTTTCCGATTTGATGAAATGTTGACAGATAAGATCAGACTTTGACTTTGGCTGCATCCTTGTTATTGTAAGATGTTGTACTTAAACGTATTATTTCACCGGTCTTTACCCATTGCGCAATTCGAATGGATTCATCCAATTTCGTTAGAAAAATTTTAAGATTTGATGAAGTTTGGGGGGGAGAGGGTGCATTTTAACTTATTTTTCTTCCTTACCCATCCAAAAAATGGGATAGGCTGGTCCTTATGTTGCGGTATGTTTTAGTAAACTTGTTGTGTTTCGTTGATTGTCAGTAAAATTCGCCCCTAGACCCTATGAAACCCTGGTGGAATATTACTAGTGTCCTTCCGTCCCTTCAACCGGACCCGGTTGAACAACAATGTAAATTTACCCTTTGCCAACTAGATAAAAGAATTTTTAGAGCTTTTGAGGACAGTGAAGATTAAGATCGGACTGCACGTTCTTGCAGTCTGATCTAAGATCTACACTGCCCGCCTTTTGATGAAATTCTTTGCAGAAGCAAGTTGTAAGGTGAAGTGGTCATTTGGCATTTTTATCATGGGAATTTGTATTTCATAATCATTTAAGTCCGGAACTCGTTCACTGCCAATGTCACCTTGGATAGATTTTGCTGACGGCGTAGATCAGGATCAGACTGTACAGAACGTACAGTTTGATCTTTTGCCTACACCGTCCGCCACCAGATGCTTATCTCTTACAAAAAAAGCTAAAATTGTAACGAAAAGATACTTAAGGACCTCGAGAGAAGTCGAATTTCGTTAAGTTGGTAGCGACACAGTTAAAATTCGACTGCTAAGTGCGAACTTTTGACCTTTTTTGCGGACAGTGTAGATCAAGATCAGACTGCACAAAACGTGCAGTCTGATCTTTGATCTACACTGTCCGATAATGACATACATTTCCCCCAAAAATAAGCTGTCAAATAGCAAAATTTTGGTTTTTACTATAGCCTCTAAAGTTTTATTTCACATAATTAGCAGAATAAGAGTTAAATGGTAGCTGATGATTTGCACGTTTGCCTGTTCTTGTTAATTCAGGACTTTTCGTGACGGATGTTTCTTAAATCAGTATGTCTTCTACGTCTTCACTTCATACATACATGTACATGCATCCTGATTATTTTGTCGCCATTTTAGAAACAGACAAATGAGTGAGTAACTGAGTGAGTGAGCAAACAATGAGTGAGAGGGGGATTGAGCAAATGAGGGAAGGAGTGAGTGAGCCAGTAAAGTTCATGCGCAAGGGATTGACTCGGCGCATTTGTCCGAGGCATCAGCTATTCTTGCTCAAAATCAGAATACAGTGATTAACAAAAGAGAGAGAGAGAGAGAGAGAGACAGAGACAGAGAGAGAGAGAGAGAGAGTTTAGATACACAGACCGAGACAGGCACACAGACACAGAGACAAACACACAGACAAACGCCCAGAGAGCTCTGTTTAATTTGTTTATATTGGAGTTTACCGCTGTGTTAACAGTTTATGTCATATCACGGCGGTCAGTGCACCTACGCATGTATTTCCTGGTTTTCTCACACCAGTAGGGACACAATTTTCTTTTCCAAGCCACTGACTATTTTCTCACACGCATAAGAGGTGAGATGCAAAAAATTGCCGGAAAGAAAGTTTGTCTCAACTGGGTATCGAACCTGCAAACACCAGGTCACGAGTCAGAAACGCTAACCACTGAGCCACCCGGCTGGGCTCACACAGAGAGCCCGAGCATGAGCAAGTCGTTAACCCTTAGGCTGCTAAACACGACTCAAAGACCTTTTTCGGACAGTGTAGATCAAGATCAGACTGCACAGAACGTGCAGTCTGATCTTGGATCTACACTGTCCGATAAAGGGATAATCTTTCCCCCAAATATACCCTTGAAATAATGATATTTTAGTTTATACTATCGGCTTAAAAAGTTTCATTTCACTTGTTTAGTAAGATAACAGGATAAGTGTTAAGAAAGATAAAGGTTGATCAATCCTGAACTGGAATGTAAACCATGAATTATGATACAGTACATACATGTATACATGTACGAAACACTCTCCCAACCCCCACACGGAGCGAGGTACAAAAGTGACCACAACAAAACAGAGAAAAGACAGCGCAAAAAGACACCGGAGAACCTTGATAGTGGGTTCTTGCAGAAAGGTCATTAAGTACATTTTCAATCAACCCTGGGAGACCCGGACAATTTTCATTGATAATTTATCTACTTCAAAGGAACTATTAATTTACAATAATGGCTCGGAGCTGGGTTGGGTCTAATTTACAACCATTTTTTCGGCCATTTTTTTTTTCTTCCTTGCCGACTTTTCATTATTTATCTGAAATCTATTCAAGAAGATAGTTTATTGAAAATTATATCTATCTTTATGTTTGTTTAAAAACTTTATTACATGCATTATATAGACATGAATTGATAATCATTATAAAGCTCGGATTCGTATCAAAATGACATAAACAATGAGTATAATGTAAAACCTTCACCTGCTAAATAACTTAAATGAAACTTTCAAGCCGATAGTAAAAACCTAAATTTTGCTATTACAAAGTTATTTCTGAGGAAAACATATCTCCTTATCGGACAGTGTAAATCCAAGATATGTTATGAATAGTTTGATCTTGATATAGACTGTCCGCACACGGTCTTTGAGTCGCGTTTGGCAGCCTGAGGGTTAGACAATACAACCAATTGAAAATAACAACGACAATCCAATAATGCTGTTCCTTTTACCAAATAATCCAATATTTAACCACCTTGATAAAAGATGCGGTAGGAAACATTATGGGAAAAGGAGAAAATGCTGGTAACCAGCATTTTCTCCTTTTCCCATTATATTTCTACCCTTATAAAAGCGAAATCCCATAATTTGAGCCACCTTAAATGGTTCAAGGAAAACTGTCCCCCGGAAAACTGCCCCCTGAAAAAAACTGCCCCTGAAACCGGCCCAAAGAAAATCAGCCCCCCTTTGAGAAAGTGCAACCACCCCCCTCCAGAAAAACTGCCACCGCCAATATTTTTATATCCGAGAATAATTCATGTTTTACATAAAAAAAAGTATTTCGGCTCATCTACAAGCCTCATCAGGCGGTGATGGCAAGTTCTATCAAAGTGATAGAAATTGCCATAGATGTACCCTCTATACATCTTATTAATTATCCTATTTTAGTGTTCTGGTTCTAATACTGTAATGGAAACACTAGACAAAATTGAACATACATACACAAAGAAATGTAAGCAGTTTTCAGGAATCATACGGTCCATCTACCTTTTTTGTTTCGTTTTTTGTCTTCGTAGCTTTCGATTTGGCCTCGTCCAAGAAAATGATTGTTATCACCATTTTCTCCTTTTACAAAACCGGTTTGAAAAGCATTCTTCCCCATGGTCAATTTAATTTGGGATTGGTTGAAAAAGGGTTCAAATTTTATAGTAGATTGAATTGTGTTTTGCGCCGCTTTCAACTTTATTTCAGTTATATCACGGCGACAGCTCAAACATTCATGTATGTCATCAGTACTTGGTTAGGGTTCTGAAGTGTCTTGCCCAAGGACACTCCAACAAAAAAAACCCAGTGCCTCCAGTGAGGTTCGAACCAGAAACCTCGGGATCACCAATCCTACACTTTACCACTGAGCCCCTCACGACCCCGGTAAAAAGGTTTAAGGCGTAAGGCAGGTTGTACCAGCGTCATTTTACTCAGTACTTTCTACAGTAGAGGTTTCGCGTATCACAGCTGACAACTATGGAAAACATTGTTGCAAGAGGGAAAACAAGCTCTTCACGAGCATTTTTTTCCTTTCGCAACAGCGTTTTCATTTGTTTTCGAATATGAATATCCAACTCCAGTTAATTATTCCTGTTTTACTACAATATTTTCAAAAATCATTTGTGGCGAATTTGAGTCATGACTCATTGTGATAATGAGTTATCTATATAGACCAACGGAAAGTTTTTATTTACATTGTAAAATTGCTGAATAATATATTAGAGCCATGCTCTGTGAATTGGAGGTTTAATGCATCTATTAAAAACTATCGACCCAAGTTAGCCTGCGTAATCCGCGTCAAAGGACCAGTCTACCTCAAGAGTCAATCGAATGTTAGATTAAATGGAAATTATGGATCCATGATTATGTGATGACTTGCCTGGTACCACGCATCACGGAGATGCACTGAACCGCCTTTTGCCAGAACATGGCTTTATATATGAATAAAGAGTACGCGTTATTTATTTCTCCTACAATGTGTGGTATCTTCTGATGTACGGCCGCATGTCTCCGAGCCTGACATATTTATCAATGGTAATTGTACAAGTCTGACAGTTCTATTATTTATCCCAGACTAATGCATTTTTGCAAACAGTGTGTTTATTTTAAGCGTTTCTGGTTTTCCAGCGCGCGCGTCTGGGACGTCCGCTGTATATATTGCCTCGATACGGAACGTAGTCTAAAAGTCTACCAGCGAACGCCGAGGAATCCAAATATTTCGATAAAATTCGGAAAAAGCGTTTAATTATCGCCTGTTTCATTGCTTCATTACAGAAAGCGTGCTAAATTTATTCTTTTTTACTCGCAGTGCGAAATAAATTAATACGTACAATCGGTTTTTTCTTTAACTGTTTCACTACCGTTGACGACACAAGAAGCTTTTTTTTTTGTGGACAGTGTAGATCAAGATCAGACTGCACAGAACGTGCAGTCTGATCTCTGATCTACACTGTCCACAATTTTATTCTAGAGTATTACCAAACTGTCTCTTCATCTTGCAGCAGAACTGCATTTGTGGCCATTCACAAAGCTTTACATAAATTATTTGATTGTGAAAGACTTATTATTATACCAGTGGGTATTTGAATTTTTAACATCTTACCAAATTAAAAAATATATATATTAATGAAATTTCTTGGAAAAAAACAATGCAAATCATCATAACATAACATAACATAACATAACATAACATAACATAACATAACATAACATAAAGTTTATTGGTAATCCAAGGCCTCCGGCCCAAAATACAAGATATTTCAATGGTTAATCAATTTCCGGTATAACAATAACATTTCTAACGAGACATTTTACAATTAAAAAGAATTGAATTTGAGAAAATATGAAATATGATAGCACATATATTCCGATATGAACCTACAGAATTCATTTTCATCTGAAGGAATGCTGAGTCACTCTACTGATTGGTCATGTAAGTCTAGGGCGTGTTTTAAAAACCTACACAAAGAATAAATACTGGAAGGGGCAGAATCTGACATTATACGAATATACAAATCGTTAGATGGCCTACAGCTTAACCATTCCTGTATGAAATGAATTTGCCTGAGCATATTATACTGAGGGCATAAAATCAATAATTAAGAATCATAAAATTACTAAAAAAAATTTTTAGTGGTATTCCTCTCAAAGGCTACGTAGCCTCTTAAGGTAAGCCTTGGGCTGCTAGGAGTGGCTCCCTGGCCTTTTGCGGACAGCGTAGATCAAGATCAGACTGCACAGAACGTGCAGTCTGATCTTTGATCCACACTGTCCGATAAGGAAACATTTTGCTCGAATAAATAAATATGAAATAGATTTGAAGTCTTATTTAACCATTATCCTGATAATTAAGTGAAATGAAACTTTTAATCCAATAGTAAAAACCCAAATGTTGCTATCATAAAGATGATTTTTTGGAAAAATATGTTTTTATCGGATAGTGTAGATCAAAGATCAGACTGCACGTTCTGTGCAGTCTGATCTTGATTTACAATATCCGCAGAAGGTCAGTGAGCCACTCCTAGCAACCTAAGGCTTATTTTTTTTTTTACCTTAAGAGGCTACGTAGCCTTTTAGCAGCCTAAACTTACAAAGCTGGTTGACGGTTAATCCATTTCTTTTAAACTGACATTTTGTTAGGAAAATATTAGTACGTGATAGTTTACTCTTGGTCAGGGAACAAATAGCAATAAAATACCACGGATACTTTTTGTCAAGGCTTGGATTCGAACTTATGACATTTAAAACCATTGTCCAAGGATTCTGTCGTCTGAGCTATCATCCCACATAATCATGATGAGTGTTTAAGTCTTTACCATAAAATCACGTGTTTTATTAATTGAAGTGATGGCTTTTAAAAACAATATGGAAAAAGGAGAAAATGCTGTTAACCAGCATTTTCTCCTTTTTCAACGATGTTTTTTACCGTATCAAGAACAATTTGATCCATGCTCTGTGCAAAGGGGGTTTAATGCATCTGTTAAAAAAAAAAAAATCGACCCAGGTCAGCCTTTGCAGTCGCAGTCCGCGAGGCCTGACTTAGATCGAAATTTTTTGCTATTCGTCAATTTTCTGCATGTCAAAGGACCTTTCTACCTACGAATTCAGCCGGTTGCTGGACAAAACAGGTTTTATGGATCCATAATTATGTGATATGTTGCTTGATATAATGCATATCAGAGATGCATGAAATCCCCTTTTACCAAAGAATAGCTCATTTGTATTGTTTGTGTTCAATTTTGATTTAATTTGTCAGCTGTAATTCCTTCGAATGTAGAAAAGTGCAATTTTGTCATCTTGGAAAGAACTATTACGTATTCAACCCTGGTTACGCAATAATTACTTCCTCGTGACTAACGGGACAGGGAAAAATATACATTGGAAAAAAAAGTAGATATTTATGGGTGGTGCTCTGGAAAAAAAGGGGTTTAATGTATCTTGGTAATGCTTGTGCCAAAGAAGAAATCACATTGTTAAAACCCATGTTGTCGAACAACCGACTGAATCGTGAGGTAGACTGGTCTTTTGACAAACAGAAAATTGACCAATAGCAAAAAGTTTCGACCCAGGTCAGCCTGCGCAGTCCGCGCAGGCTGACATTGGTCGATACTTTTTGTACATGCATTAGACCCCTTTGCCCAGAGCATAGCTTATATATAAAAAGATGTAAAATTGTTTAAGTATGTATATTTTGATATTCCTTTTCGAAGTGATTTTACTTTCTAACGTTTTAAGTGTTTGGCAACGAAATCAACCAATCACAGAGCTGTATCTAAGGGGATGTTTAGCCCTCTTTCTTGGAACAAGGAACTTAAATGCTGGACAGAAATCCTCAACCTTTTACAAACAAGTGAGCGACATAGGCTCGTGGTATATCCTTTACAATGAGGAAAATTATCAACAAGACCTTGGTTATGGTTCAGCCGTCAGAGGAATACCCTTAATACGTCGTCTGCTCAAAGAGGTCCGAATACTCTTTTACGGACAGTGTAGATCAAGTTAAGACTGCACAGAACCAGCAGTACGATTTTGATCTACAATGTCTGATTCGATATTTTGTTTTTTCCTTGCGAAAAGAACTTTAAAATCATAATATTTGGGATGTTTCCGATCAACTGGAGAACTTTATAGCAGATTAATGGTAAAATGATATCAACAGGCTCGGAACGAAAAAGAAAAAAAAAAAAGATATAAGCAAAGACTCTAGCTGCATAAATTTGAACTTAAAGACCGACTAGCTGCCAAATAAAAACAAATAGGGTCAAATTGCAGAGAAATTTAATTCTTACTATTTAAAAGTACGGATCTTATCGTGAGGCTGATACTGTGTTACAGTAGAATTTGTCAAAGTTCAAGGCAGAAAAAATGTATTGCAAAGTAGAACAAAAACTTACCAACTCATAATGATTATCATACTTTTAAATGAAATGAATTAAATTTGTCTGCATTTTAACCCCCGAACTGGTTACATTTGGCCCCTAGTTGGCCTGTAATAAGGTCCCTTTAGATATTAATCGAAAGTACATGTACAAATCTTGATGTAAATTCATTTCAGGAAGGGTCTTTGTTTTTTCCGTCATACTAGGGCCCTTCAAACCGGGTCAAGTGGTCACTTACCAGAAACAAAGCTTGATCTTTTCTGAAAAAAAAAAAGTTTCGTAATATACACTTTAGATGCCTTCAATATTTTTTGAGTCTCACGCTTCTAACCGAGACTCGATGGGCATTTGCTGACAGTGTAGATTCAGATGAGACTGCACAGAACGTGCAGTCTGATCTTGAATCTACACTGTCCGATATGATGAGATTTCTTTCGGAGAAAAGAAATTCGAAATCGCAACATTTTTGCTCTCGTTTTTGGCTGGAAATTTGCATTTGTCGCACCAAGCAGTTTAACCCTTCACCAAACAAACCCAGTTTTTAAAGACTTTAACCCCTTTCCACACAATCCCGAATTTTAACGACCCTGGACAAGAGGCGTTTTCTTCTTTTTTCACAAAGTTTTCTACCCTGTAAAAGACAAATTTTATCAATCATGCCATGTTTAAAATGTTGTTTGGAAATGCTTTCAGTTTGGACCAGTCTACATTTTTGCCGTTTGGGAAAGAGTCAAGAAAGTCTGCCTTTTAAAACGTTGTTGGAATCTGAAAGAATGCTGATAACAAACACTTTATCTATTTTCAATAATGCTCTTCTTACTTTTTCCAAACTCATATTGAATCATTTGAGTCACAAATATTTTGTGATCTGCAAAAACTAAAATATAAGGGAAAATCCAAGAGTAAGTATTCAAGTCTTTACCAGACCACAAAATTTTAAACAGGTCGAAATTGAAATCATTTGCAGACAACAAATTAAAAATGGCTTAAAAATTGAAATAGGCCTTTGTGTGGAAAACTGCTTACCAGTATTTTCTCCTTTTCCCACAATGTTTTTCCGAAGCCTTCTCCATACAGTTCGTTAAAAGTCGGGATTGTGTGGTAAACGGTAAAGTAGTCTCGCCGACAGCGTAGATTAGAGATCCCTTTTTATAGAATGCTAGATGCCAAGGACAATTTTTAATGCTTTCACAAACATTGTAGATTCAGAACCGGATGTACGACATACGTTGAGACATTGAGAGAAGATAGAATGAGAGTGATTTTGAAATGTTTGTGTTTAACATAGCTTTTAACTAGTGTAGATATAGTCTCTTATAACTCTAACTGAATAGTGGCATTGTACATGTTTTAACTGGATATATTATTTTATCATACTGCAAAGAAATTTCTCGCGATCTGATTGAATAATATGCCCCGTACATACAGTCATTTACACTGCCAAAATCCACGTAAAAACACTTTTCCTTTGGGGAGCCCCGTATACATGACTACACTTTCAACACAACATCCAAAATGGCGGCGTCGACCGATATGAGCCGTCCACAAGACAAACATATTGAATAATCTGCATCATATAATTACTAGTTTCCCTTGATATGTTGTCATTGAAACGGAAAATATGGATTATTTTTTAAAATAAATGAATATAGTTACATGTATTATTATTTATTTTGTTGTCATTCTAAAACAAATATACGGGGTTAAAACGATCCATCCCTTCGTCAGGCAAGCAAACTGTAAAGTGCCGAAACACATACATTGTAACGTTAAAAGTATAACCTAACGGTCGTTTGATGCAACTAATAGTCGTATACTTTTGCCAACAAATCACTAAAATGCATAGTTACTTACCTTGACGTTGTTTAAATCCATGTTTGAATAAAAATACTTTGAATGTTTATCGCAGTGACATCATCAAGTTTATGCACCAAACTGTACGTTTCACCAAGGTGTCAGTTACGTCAGTTCTCAGTGACGTCAGTTTTCATTGAATTGGGGCATCAGAAGGAAAATTCCATGTCGTCAGCGTACTCAATTTTTGAGAACATAAAATGGGGAAATTTTACTGAATACACGTTGGAATGGTAAAACTTTGCAGTATAATAAATTCGTTGTACAATCAGGTGGCAGGGGACTTGGAAACTTGTTCACGGCTGTGGCAAACCATGTCGCACCGAGCCTTAGGCTCGGAGCGACATGATTCGCCACAGCCGTGAACAAGTTTCCACGTCCTTTGCTACCTGACCGTACAACTAATAATGTACCTGTTTTATTCTTTTATCCTTTTAGCTAAATGTACAATGACGAGACTTAAAAAAATAAATGGACAAATAAATAAATAAATATACATGTAGCTTGCAGTCGGTTCTTTCTTCTTGTTCTTGCAACTCCCCGGTTTTTCCGTTTTTTTTTTTTTTTTTTCGTAAAATAGGCCTATACTTTAATCGCTTGTATGTCCTTTTTTTCCATATGTAAATTTGGCATAAACAAATTCAAATTTTGTATTTAACATGAAATTGTACAATTTGTAAAATGAAGAGTGAATCACTCGTAAAGGTTACGTAAAAAAACAAACAAGAAAGATGTGGAGTTTGTAAGCCTTGTGATGATTCAGTATTATTCACAATTATTCAACACTTTACTCACAATCCCGAAGTTTTAACGACCTTGAAGAAGAAGGCTTTTGAAAACATTGTGGGAAAAGGAGAAAATGCTGGTAACCAGCATTTTCCCCTTTTCCCACAATGTTTTACACTCTATCAAAGAAAGAGATCATCACCTAAGCTGCTTTTGTTCAGTCGTCTGCAAATGCTTTCAATTTGTTCAAGTACAAAATTTTGTCGTTTGTTTAAGAGCTAATTGCTGGCCCGTATTCTTAACCTCTTGACTGCTAAGCGCGACTCAATCCGCTTTTTCGGACAGAGTAGATCAGGATCAGACTGCACAGAACTTACAGGACGATCTGTGATCTACATTGTCGGATCGAGTGAGTTTGTTTCTTTTTCCTGGCAAGTGACTTGTTTAAAATGAGAATACTAGTAGTAGATTCTCTACAATTTGTTCACGTCCATTTGGAAATTTCCATTTCATGTATTTAGAAGCTTTAGGATTAACTCTGTACCACATTTTTATTTCTTTTAATTGGACTTGTCCAAAATGATAGCATTTGTAGACAACAAATTTAATGTGAGTGACGTCATAATAACTTTCTTCAAAACGGTAGAAAATATTGTAAGAAAGGGGGAAAATGCTGGTCACCAGTATTTTTTTCCTTTTGTCCTAGAATGTTTCCAAAAACCGTATTCTCATGGTTGTGAAAAAACGGGATTGTGTTGTAGAGGATAAAAATCAAAAATCTTACCAAGAATATATTTTCAAAATCACAGTTTCCATCGACCCGGCTGATTGTACAAAATGTTGCGATTTTCTCATAACTTACAGCCACATTTTTAAATACGCTTTTTACGTCCCGGCAGTACACTTTTTTTTATTTTTTAACACAATGTTGACATATAGGATTTAATATGAGGTGGCATTTGAGATAAAATTTGATCAAACTAGCCCAGAGAAAAAATATTAACCTGCTATATAACTAAAATGAAACGTTCAAGTTGATTTTATAAACCCAAATATTGCTATTTCAAAGATACTTTTTAGGGGAAAATATCTTCTTATCGGACAGTTTAGATCCAAGATCAGACTGCACGTTCTGTGCAGTCTGATCTTGATCTACATTGTCCGAAAAGGGTCCTTGAGTTGCGCTTAGCAGCTAAAGGGTTAAGCAAGCCCTCGGCGAGCTTTGCAACATCTTTTTTTTTTTGGCGAGTTAACTAAATAGTTTACCTCAAAAGCCGACAAACGTCAGATTCTTTTTATCACATAATTGTTAATCAAGAATCAAATATGGTATGCTGAAACGTAGGCCTACATGTCGACTGTACTTGAGTATTGGAATTTACATCAAGCTTATTTGCTTCTTTGACAAATACGTAACGGAAGTTCCCGGGAAAATTGATGATTTTGTTTTGAATTTAAAGATGATAAGATTCACAGTTTTGTCACTTTCACCAATTTGAACAGTTGATTTCGTACAGAAATCTGGGTCAGCAATGAGTTAGAAATGAGGCATATGAGGCATATAATTACAAACCTTTGACCAAATATGGCATTATTTGCTTATTTCACACGTGTAAGTCAAGAAAACTCGCACTGATTGTCTCACATTGAAAACAAGGGAAGTTATGTGACAAAAGAAAATTCGTAGTGGCTCCATTATAATGAAAACAACGGTAAATTATGTGATAAAAGAAGCATGCCATTATACTTATTTTTCGAAAGTTTCTTAGTCAAATCAAGGCGGCCCAGCCGTGTAGTTTAGTGGTTAGCGTATCTGACTCGTGACCTGTGGTGTTTGCGAGTTCGATATCCGATTGCGGCTAACTCCCTTTCCGGCGATAAAACGGCGTTAAACTCCAATACAAGCAAATCGAGGAACCAAGAGTTGATGGTGGAGATACAGATGTAACAGATGATTGATGGTAAATAACAAAAACTGCAGCAGAACGGTCCTAAATGATTTACAAAAAAAAAAAAACTACTACTAAATAACTACACAAAAGCGCCGAAAAAATAAACAAACAAGACAGACAAATAGACGGACAGACAGACAGAAAGACAAATAAAAAAAGAGAAAGTCGGTACGCCTTCTGAGTAAACAAGTCAGGGGTACAAAATATGCGTCATTTATGGTTTGATTCACCATGTTTGACGTTAGTTCACCCTTTTCCAATGATCCTTTAAAAAAAGAAGAAAAAAATGAAAACATAGAGGGAAAAGGAGAAAGTGCTGGTAACCAGCATTTCTGCTTTTCCCACAATATCTTCTACCCTTCAAAAAAAAAAAACAAATTCCATGTTTTTAGCCAAGTTAAATTTGTCGCCTGTAAATGTTTCCAAGTCAAAATAATACACGATATGTAAAAACTTAACTTATTATATCATATGCCTTTCTTTTCACACTTCCGATAGGACTTCACTGGGTTTGTTTACCCTTAGTCTGCTAATCGCGACTCGGTGACCTTTTGTGGACAGTATAGTTCAAGATCAGACTGCACAGAACGTGCAGTCTGATCTTGGATCTATACTGTCCCATAAGGAGATAGTTTTCCCTAAATAATAAGTTTGAAATAGCAACATTTGGGTTTTTACTATCGGCTTGAAAGTTTCGTTTCACTGATTTAGCGGGATAAGAGTTAACTCTTTCGGCGCCAAATTACATTTTTTTTTCACAATTAATCTTTATTTGGCATAAAACACAAACATAGTAATAGCCTGCAACACGCGAAAAGGGGCTTTCGGACATTTGCGTAAAGTGTCGTCTCGGATTAGCCTGCGCAGTTCGCGCAGGCTAATCCGAGACGGCACTTTACGACTACATTAGATTTTGTCCTTCCGTAGGTAGACATGGGCAAAACAGAAAACTACATTAAAACGGAAAGTTTCGTTTCGGACTAGCCTGCGCGGATTGCGCAGGTTGAACCGAGACGATACTTTACGCAAATGTCCGAATGCCCCTTTTCGCGTGTTGCAGGCCATTTATAGCCATATAGATACACAAGATAAGCACGAGATGTGAAGAGAAAAACTGTATGTTTATCAGTACAATTGGGAAAAAAAATTGTGTGTCGGCAATACATGAAGTATTTCATGTTTTCCGAAGGAATATGGGCAAAACAGATACAGATTAAGTTGAAAAACAAATAAAATGACATGTTAGAAGTTAAAAACTTCAAAACTATCTGCTGCTAAGCGCGTCTAAATACTGCATTGCAAACGATGTGGATCAGCCGCACACAGTGTGCAATCCGATCTCTAATCCACGAAGTCTGATAAATTAACTTTTCGAACTATTGAAATTTCAGCCTTTTCTTTCCCTGAAAGTTTTCATTTTATGTTTTAGCACTTTAATGGTAAACTTTGTACATGTATACTGAACCAAAAAAGAAACTTCCCCTGTGTTTAAGTGCAGATATACACAAATATGAAAATCAGGATTAAACTAGATTTATATGCATTGAAAGAGTATTTTATTGCGACTTTGTGTGAAAAAAATTATTGCTGAGGGTTTATCCAAAAGTAGTGAAATGGTAGTTAAAATGCAAAAGGGGTCGCTCACCAAAATCACAAATTAATACCGGGTATGACCACCTTCAACATGAAGAACTGCCTGGCATCGTTGGCGCATAGAACGGATAAGTGTATTGATTTCAGCTTGTGGAATGTTGTTCCATTCCTGAATTAAGGCTTGTCTTAGCTGAATGACGTTTGACGGTGGAATAGGGCGATGTCTAACACGCTGGTCCAAATTATCCCAAAGGTGTTCAATGGGATTCAGATAAGGGCTTTTGGCAGGCCAGTCATTAATAAAATTAATGCAATGTTATTCACCCTGAGGAAATTCACATTGTCCCTAGCTGTATGGCGTGTGGCATTATCATGCTGAAAAAGAGTGATAATGGCATTATTTTGAAACAGTGGGATAACGTGCCTCGCAAGAATTTCATCTCGGTAGCGTTGGGCATTCAAATTCCTTTCGATAACGACGAGATTAGTGCGAAAGCCATGTGCAATGCCCGCCCTGACCAAGACAGAACCCCCACCCCCAAAACGATCTCGTTCAAGTACGCAACAGTCGGCATAACGTTCATTTCTCCTACGGTATACTCGAACCCTGCCATCACCTCGATGAATGGAAAACCTGGACTCGTCAGAGAAAAGAACGCTATTCCATTGTTGTCTAAGCCAGCGTTGGTGTGTACGTGCCCAATTAACACGATTTACGCGGTGGCGTCGCGTCAAAACACAACCACCATATGGACGACGTGCACGTAGCCCACCCTCGTGCAAGCGATTGCGCACAGTTTGGGCAGATATACGGTTGTTATGTGTACCAGGGGTGTTAGCAGCAGTGGCTGTGGCAGTTTGGAAGCGATTGCGCAGGTGGGTGTTCCGAAAATAGCGGTCTTGGCCGCGCATCGTGACGCGAGGACGTCCACTACGTGGTCGATCTTCCGTACGCCCTGTTGCTTGAAAACGTTGCCTAAGGTGTCGAATAGCACGAGTAGAACATCCAATATTCATAGCAACAGCAATTCATCGTCATACCAGCATTAAGCATGCCAATGGCACGTTCGCGTAAATTTTGCGGAATTCTAGGCATATCAAAAATAAAGAAAACTAAAAAGAATTTAACTTTTTTCAACGTCTTTTTCTTATTGACATGAAAGTCTATAAAATTAGACTGAAAGGTTTCAAAAAATATACACGAATTATACTGGTCCGTGCATGCACGTGAAAATCGCTTTCAGCGGGTTTCTTCTGCAAAATGCTTTCAATCGACTTAAAATTTGTTTTAACGGACTTATAATCGTTCGCCCGAATATATGTAGGTCATCTGATATTTTGATTTTTTTTAAATAACATTGCATTTGCACTTAAACACAGGGGAAGTTTCTTTTTTGGTTCAGTATATATACATCTATACATACATGTATTTTGACAAAATAAATTATTCAAATAACAAATATTTCAACTCGACTTTATTCGACGGCCTAAAATACAATTCACTGAAACTCAGAAAGAATTTTATCTTATACGCTAGACTAAACAAGCGGACGGTATGGATCCAAGATCAGACTGCAGGTTCTGTGCAGTCTGATCTTGATCTATACCGTCCACAATAGCTTCTGGCTTCCACTATAGCGCTGAAAGGATTAAAAAAAATAATTTTTCGATTGTATATTGAACGAATAAATCTGGGAAACATTGTCACAAATGGAGAAATTACCATAATGGGAATTTTGGTCATTTGTCTAGCTTTCGAACCACATTTCAGACATTTCTACAGAGATTATGTACGAAACGTCACCGGACCATGAACGGGGCAAAACAAAATAGCTAAATACATAATCGGACTTTGGACCGTACGACCCTTGACGAAAAAATCCCAAATTTTTACGACCCCGGGAAAGAACGCCTTTAAAAACATTGTGGGAAAATTATAAAATTTTGCTCAACAACATTGACACCTTTTACGACAATGAAAGTCAAATCCTATCTTTGGAACAATATTTTGGTTGTCTGCAAAATGAGTTTAATATAGACGAGTCTAAAAAAATTCGTCTCCTGCTAAAGAGTTGACAGCAAAAGACGGTCTTTGTTTTCTGTTTAGTCCTTACCCTCCGGATTTCCGGAAAGTTTAATACAGGAAACTCGCGGAGAAAACCCTTCATTGTTTCTCGAAGTAATTTGGATCCTATTCATAATGTAACGAACTAGACGAAAAATGTGGCATAGACAAAGGTCCTTCAGAAAGGGCTCCACCTCTCTTGACTTTTGTTTTTGTTTGTAGTTAGTGTGTGTTTATGGTCTTTAGTGCCGTTTTAGACATTTTGTCAGATATATCGTGGCGGCCAGTGCAAATATCCATGCTTTCATTGATTCTTCATCCCCGCTAGTGCTTCGCAAAGTATTCATCAAAAGCCAACGGCTCTTTCCCCAAATAAATGAGCCATGTTCTGACAAAAGGGGGCTTAATGCATCTCCGTGATCCATGGTACCAAGCAAGCCATCACATACTTATGGATCCGTAATATTTACCTTTTATAACAAATAACTTAATCATGAGATAGACTGGTCCTTGGGCATACACAAAATTGACCAATAGCGAAAAATTTCGGCCTAGGTCAGCCTGCGCAAAATGCGCAGGCTGGCCTGAATCGATACTTTTCGCGGATGCATTAAGCCCCTTTCCACAGAGTATGGCTCAAATATAATCGAAACAATGATCAGTGATGAGAGAGGAATAAATCCTGTTGCAACGACTATCATCAAAACTTCGAAAAAAAAAAAAAATGGCCAAACAAGATGTTCGAAACAGTGACCCCCTGGTGTCAAAACCTGTGCGTTACCGACTGAATTACCGGGACTTTAACTAATATAGTAACTGACAGAAAAATACAGCTGCCGATTCTGAATGTATTCTTGAAAACTAAAGATAGCTATACCTTTCAGGATTCAGAGGGATGCTGGGAGGGGGAGAAGGGAGACGGAGGGTGGGGGACATGCCTTAATTAATTCTAAAGGACTATTCGTGACAAAAAATCCTTGCAAATATTTGCATAGCGTCTCAATTTCCTTGCATAAGATTTAATAGTTTAATTAAAAAGGATCCATGCTCGGTGCAAAAGAATTTTAATGCATCTGCAAAAAGTATCGACCCATGCCAGCCTGCGCAGTCAGTGCAGACTGACAGTGGTAGGTCAATCCGTCGTTGTGGATCAATTTTCTGCACGTCAAAGGACAATTTTCTCTCATACTTTAGCCTGTTTTTAGATAAACTATTCATATTTTGCAACGATTTGCATTGTGTAATACATTCCGAAGACACATTAAGCCCCCGTTTTTTGACGGAGCGCCGCTCAAATATAAACGTTATTCGTTTGTATATTTGGGAGTTTTACCCCGCTTTCAACACTATTTCTAGAATAACACGACAAGAACTGAATTACTCATATCTGACTGGGTTTCTTTCCATCCAAATTTGGGGACCTGCAATACCTTGGCCAGCACTTCCGGTGGGTGCAAGTCAATAATTTCTTAAATATATACCTAACAGCTTTAATCATTGAGCCACGGAAAACAAAACAAAGAAGCAAAACAATTTACGAAAGAGTTAAGAGCAGATAAGTGATCAAGCGAGGTAATACTAAGAAATCAAAGTACTGAAAGTACTGGAAAATAACAGAGATCTAAGAGCAAATGCCATAAACAACACTTGTCAGAAATCGATAATTGTCTTAAACCGAAGCTACATTAGAAATATATTTCCCCTCTGCTAAGATAAATCAATCTCATAATAAAAATGTTTTCTCTTATGCCACTTGTCGTAGGCTAAATTAGACAGCCCTATACTGTTACCAAGTATACAAAAGACAAATATTTAATTCTGTAAGAGCTGGGCGTCTTTCGTTGACTGTAAATATAATCCACTGAAACGCAGAAAGTTTTTATTTCTTAAATGTGTAAGTAAACAAGCGATCGGTATAGAAGCAAAATCTGATGGCACATTACGTGTACTCGAATCATGGTTAAGTTGTCCGAAAAAAAAGTCATTGTTTTCGCATTTGGTGCTGAAAAGGGTTAAAACGAAATTTAGCAATCTTGCTTTTTTCACAAGCTACTGCTGTATTTCGAACAACAGTTATTTTACTTTGCAGAAGCATTATAGTAGTTCATAGAATAGTATGGGATTGACGGCATTCCCAGTATGTTACTGGAAGTGCCTCACAATCCCGACCGGTAGTTTGTTATCCGGATCCATATGTTTGAGCTTGATGTCATAGGACTGCCTGTAGAATAAGTCTTCTTTCAAATATATGGTAGTATATGGGAACCAAAAGAGGATCATCTAAAATTTCTGGTAAATCAATTTTACAAACAGCGAGTATGTACTTGCTATTTAGAAATAAAATGGAAGGGACAGAGGTTCTAAAATATTAATGATTCAGAATGTAGAGCCAATAATCTATGACAGTTCAATTCTAAAAAGAACAGTGGCATGTAATCTTTCTTTTCGCATTGAGCTTAAGTTCAAAATTATGCCAGATATGTGACACATTATTTAAAGAAGAATCTAATTTTGGTTTTAAAATTATAAGAACAATTCTTGGAGTTGGAATTAAAAATAATATTATACACCAAAGAGTAAGATCTACCTCATCTCTTCTCAACTCACTCAAGCTACATGTTTGTCTGTAGGACCAGGAAGTTAGGAATTTTAGCAAAAAGAAAATGCAACGAGGAAAGAACGGCCACGTGCCGCTAATAGGGAAAAACTCGTGTCTTTTTAGCACTTGAACAAAACCACGACACTTTTATTCTGATACATGTCAGAAAATGGACAGTTGAAATATCCGAAATTGCAGATACCGATGTGATACCACAAGTGGGCTACTAAACCACAGACACCGATATTTTCAAAATAGGGACCCAAGAAAAGAGACGATAAAGAAATAAGAAATATCGTAACCCCTCGGGTGCTAAGCGCTATTCACTGACCTTTTGCGGACAGTGTAGATCAAGATCAGACTGCACAGAACGTGCAGTCTGATCTTGGATCTACACTGTCCGATGAGGAGATGTTTTTCTCCAAAGAATAAGTTTGAAATACCAACATATTAGCGATGGTCATTTAGTGGGCTATTGTCCCAGTAGGCTATTGTCCCAGTGGGCTTTTGTCCTAGTGGGCTATTGTCCAGTGGGCTTTTGTCCTAGTGGGCTTTTGTCCTACACCCGAGTTTTTACTATAGGCTTCAAAGTTTCTTTTAACTCATTTAGCAGGTTAAGGGTTAAAAATAAAAAAAGATAGACGGTGTAAGAGGTACTTAAATGTGAATATTGAAACTCTGTATGAAGAGAAATAAATAAAAAGTGACAACGCCTGCACCTGCTTCTTTCGCTTTATTGTTTTGCATATTGTTGAAAAAATGAAACTGTCAATTAGAAATATTTTTCAAGACCAGATTTTAATCCAAATCATTGATGGGAAAGGAGCAGTTGCTGCTAAAAAAAATGTATCTGAGGAAAAAAATATACAAATATAGTAATGGGTTATAGGGTGACGCTTAAAAATAATACATAACCGATTTGTAGAAGAAAAAAGGATTATCTCCTCATATTCTTTTGCTATTCCGTAGCCCGGAGTATTGATTAGCGATAGCAACGCTTGTAGGTCTGCAGGGGCCTGGAGAATAAACATATTCCTATTTTTGACCAATCACAAAACAATGTTTATTCATTCTATATCAGTACCAAAAAAAAAAAAAATGCCAAAAGGCAGCGCATTCAGCTACGCAGGAAAATATGATTATAGCGATATGACTAAGAAAAGAACCTTTTTTGGGTAATTGGCGAAAGCAGATAGAAAGACGATTGAATAAACGATAAGAATGGATGGTGTCAGTCATTCTCGAGACAGAGCTTAGTAACTGACATTTCGTAAATATTTATCCTAACCATTAACCTGCTAAAAAGATTAGATGAAACTTTTCAACCGATGGTAATAATCCGAATGTTGCTATTCCAATTTTGTTGTTGGGTAAAAATATCACCTCATCGGAAAGCGTAGATCCAAGATCAGACTGCACGTTCTATGCCGTCTGATCTTGATCTATACTGTCCGCAAAAGACTTCTGAGTCTCGCTTAGCAGCCTAAAGCTACTGTCTCACTTTTCTTTATCAGCGGCGCATGCAACAAAATTTCTTTACGTGGGTCAATCGCCAAGAACTGAGGCGTATTTTGTTCAAAATTAAAGACACGGCGTATATGCGACGTTTCTGTGGCGTTCCTGTGGCGTATATGTGTTCGTATGGAGTTCAAGGGACGTAAATTACGGCGTACTGAGGCGTAAGCTGCCACGTACGTGCTACGTATTTTTAAGTGAGGACTTAAAAAAACGTCGCACCTTCGCGTACAAGGAGATCGTGCTACGTACCAAAGAGTATTAGCTGACGTTACTGCGGCGTTGTCGCGGCGTTCCTTTCTTATCGCGATACGCCATACATACGCAAGCTGATTCGCAATAGTGAGAGAGCGTCATAAGGGTTGATAATTATTGTTCGTGCGCCAGATTTTGTTTACACTGTTAGCCGGCCCGTGGTTCAGTGCTTTAAACCTTTAAACGTTTATTAAACAATCATTGGTTTTATTGATCCTGCAGCTGATAGCTCTTGAAAACATTGTTGGAAAAGGAGAAATTACTGGTTACCAGCATTTTCTCCTCTTTCCACAACGTGTTCTCAGTGGCCTTTGAAGAAACACATCATTTAAAGCTAATTACTTGTTAAACGCACGAGATTAGTGCTGAGTTCGATCTGCGCTACATTCTGATACGTAAGGTTAGACATTTGTAACCATCAGCCCTATTATTCAAGGTTTTAGCTCATTTTAGCCAAAAAAAAAAAAAAGATGGGACTTTAGTAAAATCAGACCTGCCAATACTACTATGGGCTTTACCCAACTTTCAATACCTCTGGGCCATGGCGGGGACATAAACATGGGCAATGCTCTGTGAAATGGGATTAAACCCTCAGGGCACTGAATTAAAGAAGATGATGAAGAAAAACAGCCAAATTATTGCTATTTTTGTAGATCTAAGAGCAGACTGCACATTCACTGCAGTCTGATCTTGATCTACGGTGTCCACAAAAACAACCGAAACCAGTTCCAACCCTTTAACTCTTTACCAGACGACAAAATTTCAGACTGGTCAAAACAGAAAGCATTTGCAGACGAAAAATTAAAGGTCGTCCAAATGAAAATATTGGTCCTTGATAGGGTAGAAAACATTGTTTAAAAAAGTGAAAATGCTGGTTACCAGCATTTTCTCCTTTACCACAATGTTTACAAAAGTTCTCTTTGTCAGGGTCTTTAAAAGTCTTCACTGTATGGTAAAGGGTTAATAAATCTGCAAAACGTATCGACCCAGATCAGCCTGAGGAGCCCGAGCAGGCTGACCAGTCCTGTGTCAAAAATTCTTGCTTCAGGTAAATTTTCTGCATGTTCAAGAACTATTCTACCTCAGAATTCAGCCAGTTGTTGGGAAAAAAAAAAGTTTTTTTCTATGGCTCCGTAATTACGTAATGACGTGCTTGGAATAATGCATCAAAGAGATGCTTAAAATCCCCTTTCCCAGAACCAACAGAAAATCATTTGGACTCGGTCAGACGTTACCTTGTGGGATGCTAGTTTTTGTTCCACAATATTTTCCGCTGTGAACTTTTTTAATCCTTTTACTGCTAAGCTCGACTCAAGGACCTTTTGCGGACAGTGTAGATCAAGATCAGACTGCACAGAACGTGCAGTCTGATCTTTGATCTACACTGTCCGATAAGGAGACAGTTTGCCTCAAAAATAACTTTGAAAAAACAATATATGGGTTTTAAAATAGATTTGAAAGTTTTATTTAACCTTTTAGCAGGAAAAGGGTTGAAAGGTTAAGTAGTCGTCATTTTTTTTTCTAGGTAGTTGTCAACCGGAATCAAAATATCTTGAATAAATAGCCAACAGTATGGGGTTCGTGTGCATTATCATTCCTCAAATTATTGTAACTCTAAAATTCCAAAGACTCACCGACTGATTGGTTTGAAGCTAGGGTATCAGACTCTTAGATGACAAAACTTGATATTTAGAACTAGAATTGAATTAAGGTTTTCGGTAAAAACTGCCCCAGATCCTTAACCGCGATAGGTCTATCCAGAAATGCCCGTATCATAATGCTTTACGTTGATTTATGCGCGGTAAAAACCAATGTTTTGTTAGAAATTCCAGAGAAACCGTCTGGACAAACCATGAGGCGCCGATTGTCTCCTGTTTCTCTTTTTCATCTTTTTCATAAACAAAGAACCTGGGGAATTAGTACATTTTCTGGTACACGGCGTATACCATTAGTAACAGCATTTCTATCTGTGGTAATGTCTATACTTTTGCAACATTCGTAACAATTATTCTGATGTCGAAGTTCAGCATTCAGATTTAACCGCGTCCTACTCTTTCTAAAGCTTTGGACTTTCAGAAGTCCAATGAAGAATTCTCCCTACGGCAGAAACATTTTGCCAACCACAGAGAGATAACGGCTTCACGAAATAGCTTCGTCTTCATGCACAAAGTTACTATTTTGTCAGAGATAGGCACGCCCCGTGACTGGCACTTGCTGTTTGCTTTGGTTGTTGAAGTAGGGTGTCCTATAGCTTTGTAGCTAAAAATGCTGCAAATCTATTTACCATTACAGCGTCCATTAAGCCCTACAGCCACTTGCATTCGAGAAATGAAACCCAAATAAACGCAGTTTCAATGTTGCTCTGATCCGGAATGTCAAAGAATGCCTTAGAAAAGCGGACAGTGTAGACCAAGATCAGACTGCACGTTTTGTGCAGTCTGATCTTGATCTACAGTGGCCGCTAAGGCAACTTGTAGTCGTGAAATGCGCTTTAAGGATTAACAAAAATCCGGACTCTATGACCGCTCAAGGCTCTTGTCACACTGAAGTGTCCAAGAGCATAGGATTGCAAAGACCAAACCTAGTACCTGTGACATAGTACCTGCGTGGGAAAAGGAGAAAATGCTGGTTACCATGATGTTCTCCTTTTCATGCAATGCTTTCAAAAGCCACCCTCCTTTGGGTCGGTTAAATGCTGGATCGTTTAGAAAAGGATTAATTGATCAATAATTAATTGTTTAAACTTCTGATTAAGTAACTTAGCTACTTGTCAGCGGACAAAATATTAAGCTTCCATATACGGTGTCAAGTACCCATGACATTGCCAAGTAAACATGGATTAGGGACCAAAGCCGGATTAAAACGGTCCGGTGGCAATGTGCTCGGTTTCTTAAGTCTTTACAAAACGACAAAATTTTAGACTGGTCCAAATTGAAAGCATCTGCAGACGACAAATTCTATGTGGCTTAAAGTGGCTTGGAAAGAATACTGTGCGGAATACTGGTAAAAGAAACTCCATGAAAGCATGGATAGGTGCACCGGCCGCCACGATATGGCTGAAATAATGTTCAAAACGGCGTTAATCAACACAAAATCAATTACGTATCTGGCTTAAATGATGGGATCAGCCTCTGAAAAGCTGGAAAACATTTCCGACAATGCTTTCAAAAGATTTCTTCCTTGGGGTCGTTAGAGGTCGGGATTGTTTGGTTAAAGGTAAAGAATTAAAGATAAACTGTACACGGGAAAGATAGAATCATAAGACTCGTGTAACTTCCAAACGTGACAAAGACTCATCCATTCTCGGCAACAACTTTAAAGCTATTGAAATATAATCGGGTCATGTTCTTGCAAAAGGGCCATTTGTCATCTCCGTGATGCATTAAACTGAGCAAGTCATCACGTAATTATGAATCCATAAACTTGATCCATTTTGTATAACAACCAACTGAATCATGAGGTAGACTTCTCCTTTTACATGCAGGAAATTGACTGAAAACAAGTAAGTTTCTTCCATGGTCAGATTGCACGGACTGCTCATGCTGACCTGGGTCGATACTTTATGCAGATAAATTCAACCTTTTTTTGAAGAGTGTAATTCAATTATATAGATCTATTTTGAAATGAATAACGTATAAAATCTCGAAACCAGTATTTGAAGTCTTCATACGAACCACTCTCTGACAAAAGGGAGCTTAATACATCTCCGCGATGAATTTTACCAAGCAAGTCATCACATAATCATGGATCCACGAAATCCATTTTTTCAAACAACCGACTGATTCATGAGGTAGAATGATCCCTTGACATGCAGAAAATTTAAAGATAGCGAAAAGTTTCGACCCATGTCAGCCTGCGCTGTCCGCGCAGGCTGACATGGGTCGATACTTTTCGCAAATGCATTAAGCCCCCTTTTCACTGAACATGACCCATATCTTTTGGTAAAGCAGGAATTGTACGTGTGTATATTCAAACCCAAAATATTGGCGTAAATATATGCAGTTTAGTGAAAGGTACCTCAAAGGTACCTTTCTGAGTTAAATAACTCAATCAGTAACGTACATGGCTTAAACCCACGGGTGGCTTGCTAAATGCCCACGCTCGGCCAAATTCTTTCCTTGGATTGATGATAAACAATGAGGCAGGATTCATTCCTGTCTCACCGCTGTGCATTGTTTTGACGATGCTTATGTGGTAAAGCAGCCGGTGGCTTCGAAAAAATGTCGTACGCAGTACTGGTAAAGAAAAATCAAGGAAGGTATGGATAGGTGCACTGTCCGCGCCGAAATAACTGAAGCAATGGTTTTTAAACGATTTTCACACCGACGGTGTTCTTTTCAACATCTTCTTCTTCAACAAAAGCATCGTCGAAAACAAACTGTAGCGGTGGGAGAGGAGACAGAACAGGCCGTAGATTCAGTCTTATGCTGCATATTAGTAGTAACCTGATCTTGAATTAGACAATTCGCCGATTAGCTGATGTCACCATTAGGGGCAACAAGGATTGACGTGAAGCCGACCACTTTTGAAAACATTGCGGCAAAAGTGGAAATCGGTCGAAACGCACCATTATCCAATTGGTAACAGTTGAAATAAACATGAAAAAAACATAGCGTGATATCAGCATCATAATAATACCTACAGCCGTTCACAAAGTGTCAGTAATCTGGTTTATGTAAACTATTGCACTTTGCTTTGCGTCATGTCAAGATGCAGATACCACTGTAGATAACTTACACTCTTGTTTTGATGACACTGTGCGTCTTATTGAAAAAATAAACAAGGAATGCTTCTAATAGCTATGGTGAAATGGCAAAATATTTTTTTCCAACAACATTTTTTTCCTAAAAATAATTAATTATATTTTTTTATCAAATCAATTAATTTTTTCGTTCGAATCATTGGCTGGAACGCAGAGTTCCTTGGAAAAAGCTATAGAGGAGGTCTATCTGCTTATACGAGTAAAGAAAGATGAGTTTTATAATGATAATGATAATAATGATAATAATAAATGATAATTGTTAATAATAAACAATAACAGTGTTCTTCTAATTATTACATTAAATCCCTTTTTAAGGGCAACATCAAAATCACACAGGGAGGAAAAATTTGGGCTAAACCCGAACGAAATCTAGATCTAGTATAAATTATGGGAAAAGAAGTTATTTCCTTTTACAAGCAATAGTTCCTTCCTTTTCTTGTAATGTTTCCTAGGCAACCTCTCGTGGAAAGATAAAAAGAAAACCTTCATTGTTGTCGTAATGGTTTACAAAAAACCCAAGGAAAGAAAAAGTCCCTGTTTATGGCGTTTACCTGATTTTGAACACTTTTGGACTGTCGGGAAGAATTGAAGAAAAGAGCAAACAACTAAATACATGGTCGGTATTCACCAACCATCCTTAAAAACGTCCTCGATCTTTTTCTCCAAGATTTCCTTAATTTGAAACTAAGACAACTTCTGATTGGTTAAACCAAATGGTTTAGCCAATCAGAAGTTGTGCTAGTTTCAAATTCATAAAATTCTTGAAATAAGACAAAGAAAGTACGTAAGAGTGATTGGTAAATATGGAACCAGGACCAGCTTCGATATTTAGCTCGATGTCTTTCACTGGAATCTTTGACATTTAAGTTGCTGTCGTTTCAAACCGTCTCCACACAAACAACCAAACAACCGATACCGTATTCACCAAATTTTTGTGAATGATATTTCAAGTCTAGTACTTTAAAATTTTCTGAATTTTAAAGGAACGTAATTTCTGATTGGACGGCCGCCTAAGATCAAGATTCTAGTTTAGCCACTGGATTACAAGTCGGAGGCAATTTAGAATATTTTGTTTAACCCTTTACCAAACAATCCCTGGTTTTTACGACCCTGAGAAAGAAGCCTTCAGAAAACATTGTGGGAAAAGGAGAAAATGCTGGTAACCAGCATTTTCTCCTTTTCCCACAATGTTTTCTACTCTTCTAAAGTCAAGTTTCAATTTTTGAGCCACATTTATTTTGTCCTCTGTGCTTTCGATTTGGACCAGTGTAAAATTTTGTTGTTTGGTAAAGGGTTAATATGGCTTCTGACAGAAAATTACAGTTAAATATCAATAATTCGAGATTTATATACTCATATTTATAGAGAGAAATTGACAGTCAATAATTCGAATTATCAGAGTTTTTTTGGATAGTTGAAAAGTCATTACACTATATACTGTGCTTTCGAAGAGTATTTACATGACCGACAATCTAGCAAAAGGGGTATCAGTGCATCGCAGTGATGTATTATACCGAACAAGTCGTCATATAATTGTGGACCCATAACATACATTTGAGCCATGCTCTGGCAAAAGGGGGCTTAATGCATCTCCGTAATCCATCATACCAAGAAAGCCATCACATACTTATGGATCCATAACAGCCATTTTTTTTTAACAACCGACTCAATCATGAGGTATACTGATCCTTTGACATGCAGAAAATCGACCAATAGCGAAAAGTTTCGGCCCAGGTCAGCCTGCGCAGGCTGACCTGGGTCGAAACTTTTCGCAGATGCATTAAGCCCCCTTTTCAGAGAGCGCGGCTCATTTTGTTTAGCAATCGACTGAGTAGTGAGATAGAATGGTCATTTGACATTCAGAAAATTTATCATTAGCAATAACTTTTGACCCTGGTAAGCATGCGCAGACTGCGCAGGCTGACCTGAATCGATACTGTTTGCAGATGCATTAAGCCTCATTTCGATACTTTTTTGTATATATAATAACCCCCTTTTTTCACAAAGCATGACTAACATATATTGATTAGGACTTGTAAGTGTTCACACAAATGTAAATACTATTTTGTTGTTAGAGAAAAGTGAACCTGCAGTTAGGCTTCAGTTCTGTTTTGCCCATTTTATGAAATAAAAAGAAAAAAAAAAACTGTCACACAACTAGCTTATGCTGAATATTCGACGAAACCGAATTTATGAAAAGTCGAGCTGGTGGCTAGAACGAACACTCGTTCGTTCTAGCCATCAGTTCGACTTTTCACAAATTCGGTTTTGTTGAATATTCACCCTTGCTTTTTTTGTAATCATCAATTTGCTTTCTCAAAATTCTTACGACGTGGTGCTTCTTCCAATGATTTGTTTCTCCCTGTTTATCTGCGATTCTTAATTTTGCTAGTTACTGAAGGACAGAAACAACGCTAGAATATCAGAATATCTTCATCATATCTAAATTTTGTTGAAAAAAAAACTGTTACGTAAAATCAGCTCTAGAGCCGAATGATAGACGTTATATAATTTTTGACATTGTTTTTTTTTTTTAAATATACAGTTTTTCCCTTCTATATTAATTGCCCGAAGTCTAGCTGGTCTATTTGCTACTAGCTTTAATAAATTTTTGACTGCTGTTTTATTTGTTGGAAAGACGGAAAGACAGAGAAAGGAACGGAGAGTTATAGAGATAGAGAGACAGAGACAGAAAGACAGACAAACAGAGACAGAAACATTGACCGTTTAACACTTTCCATACCACAGACGACACGAGAACCTTTCGTGGACAATGTAGATCACGATCAGACTGCACAGAACGTGCAGTCTGATGTCTGATCTACACTGTCCACTGCTGTATTCTAGATTATGAACGACTTGTCTATCGATCTTGCAGAAGAAATGCACTTTTATCCCTGGAGAAAATGCATTTTATTTATGCAGTAGTGAAAGAGTTAAGAAGAGAATATTAAGTTTGGAGTATGTTTTCATAACGTTTACTAACAAAACAGCAGAAATAAGCTCCAGCTAATAGATAAGCCTTCTCGCAAATACAGCGTTTCTGCCAGCATCCCTACATTCCGATTGGTCTAGCCACTATTTATTCAAGCAATTTGATTGGTCGAACTGACAATGGGGCGGTGAGGTACTTCCTTCCTTGCGAACGCTTATAGGCGGTAAGAAGTCTAGTATCCTCTCCACGCAAGAGAATATTCATGTTAAAACTCTACAATTTATGATCTTACAAGCAGAACTGTTTAAATCTTAAGTGGATACCACTTTTGTTATTCTTGAAAGCTAGACACTCGACGTAATGTTCTGTGGATAGAGTTTGAGATTTTCAAGATTTCTAACCTTCTTAAAAAACTACATACTACACACTAGACTAAAACAATGTATTCCAATTATTCAACCTCGTTTTATGTGAAGGACATTTTAAGTTCGTCCGAACAGCAGCAGGCCAGTGCCCACTATGGAATGGATTTTAATACTTATAACATGAACTCCGGTTACTATGGATATGACACTTCCAGACTCGCTGACCAGATCTCGCCGATGTCGCAGATGCCGCCGTTGATGATGAACACTGGCAACAACTCATGTCTTTACAGCAACAACAGCTCTCCTCAGTCCTTACAACCGACCTACACGAACTTATCATGCAGTCCGGCCTCCTCTATGATGACGGCACTGTCTCCATCCATGCAACTCCCGGTATCACACGAAGGACTTTCACCCAAGCACGACGCCTACGAGACTAATGGTGCCCCGACGCCGTCCTCTGACCATGACGATTTAAATCCAGGTCATGGCGTCAGCCAGGGTGTGTTGCCTCCGCATCCATCGGGGATCGATCCTGGAGCTGCTTTAACGGCGAACACAGGTTCAATACCAAACCAAGTTCAGCAACATCAGATGAATCTCTCTATCAAAACGGAAAAACCCGACGAACTTATGGATAAACGTAAGCAAACGTTTTCTTGTTACATCAACACGTTCTTTATTCATCACTTATTCTTAAGAACGTTCTCTGTCTTTTTCTGCAGAAGTTTGTAAATTTGAAAGTAACACAACTTCTGATTGGCTAAACCATTTGGTTTAGCCAATCAGAAGTTATGTTACTTTCAAGTTCAGAAAGAGAATAAGACTAAGAATTTTCCAAAGACACTTTAGTAAATACTTACCCGCGATTAATTCTATCAGTCTTTAGACGGCCAAGTAAGTTCAAGATTCTTGTTTCCAGTTTCTGGTTCCATGACCAAATTAGCATCTACTGACGTCTGTTCATCATGTTGCAGCGGAAAAAAACATTGAAAACACCGTGGCTTTTAAAGCTTCAATGGCGTCCAAACGTTAAGAATGTCGGTGTTATGATGCATTTGAATTGAAATTATGCCATTAAAAAGTATGGGAATTATGATGAAGGTGACAATCTGTTATTGTAAGGTCGGTCCAAGTGTTATTCGCTGGCAGAAAAATGAACTTTACAAGTATATCAAAAGTTTTCAGGTCTCTCTATCATTTGTTTACTTTTTACCTGATTCTAAAGTTCATTTTTCTGCCAACGACTCACACTAGGACCGACCGTGCAATAACAGATTATCATCTTCATATTATTTTCCAAACTTTAAAAGATTTGATTAAAATTCATATGCATTAATACATGCATAATGATTACTTTTGGTCGCTATTGGGCCTTTAAAAAATTTGGGAGTAAACATAAGCAATACCTTTCTTTTCCATTGCTATGGTTATTTTATTGACTTTTAAGACTTCAAAGTAAATTCTAAGTACTTTTCGAGTCTCGTTTTACGTGCTGCAGAGGACCTTTTTTGTCTTATAACAGATGACTCAAGAAACCATTGTAGTAAAAGGAGAAATTAAAAAAAAAGATTAATTTCTACTTTGTCCACAATGTTTTCAAGAAAATTCTTAATTGAAACCTTATTTATGTTTGAACAACCGTACTTTACTTTACATTGTCCCCAAAAGAAAACCATTTTCGAAATATTGTCTTAAACATGCTAGATTTAAAATGAACTTTGTAGTTCTACATTGAACTTTAATTTTAATATTTACGATACTTCAGTTTTACGGTTTTCAGTCTCTTTAGAAATGGTAATCGAAATTCAAAACTCGAATAAAACTAGATAAAGAGTTTCAATTACAATCGCGGTTTAGTGCAATTATATTCGTAGTTCTTGGTACTTTAAATAACGGGGATGCCAAGTAATACAAGTTTGCTGTAGTAAACCATTCGTAACAATAAAACAAATAAGGATTTTAAATATATTTTTCATCTAAATAATCTTCTATGCAGTCTTGGGAGCACTATTGCTTTTATATTATTCAAAACATCAGAAATATCAATCGTAGGAGGTCTGCATATTTTGGGTTATGCAAAGGTTACAATTTAACTCACTTTAAATCAAACGAACTCTTTCAGCAACAAATACATAACGTCGACTTCTTTCCACGGCTGGAAATACATATAATCTAATGACGCTCAGAAAGACTTTTACTAGCAAACGAACGGTATAGATCCAAGATCAGACTGCATTTTCTGTGCAGACTTATCTTGATCTATACTATCCGCAAATGCCCCTCTTTTCGCAAATGGCGATGAATGGGTAAAGTTTTTAAGCGTCAAATAAATGAGAATTGTTGACACTTTTTTCCCCAAGTTAGTATGTTCAAATTTCAATGCTTTATATACTCTATGACTTTATATGACTCTAATACAAAAATCGGACAGTGCGGATCCAAGATCAGACTGCACATTCTGTGCAGTCTGATCTTGAACCCACACTGTCCGCATATGCAAATGAAACTGCTTGTGGCGCCGTTGAAAAGGTTTAAAGAACCACTGATTCTAGTTAATTTCTCGGAAAATATTCTAAGCAAGCGATTTGATTCTTGATATAGTCTAATTTCGCTATTAAAAACAGATGTCCTCATAAACACACTTCTGGATAAAAGACGAACAGAATTCCTCTTTCTTCAGATTTGTGGAAGATTGTTGTCGTCGGTTTTGTTAATTTGCAATGTCTTTGATTTCGAGTGTGAGTTATTATTGTCATCATCGTTATTATGTGATTATCATCATCATCATCATTATTATTATTCTTATTAATGATAATAGTAACATTCTTCTTCTTCTTCTTCTTCTTCTTCTTCTTCTTCTCCTTCTTCTTCTTTTCTTCTTTTTCGCCTTCTTCTTCTTCTATTATTATTATAATGTTATTATTATCATTATTATATTAGTAGTAGAAGTACATGTAGCAGTAGTAGCATTATTATTTCTATCATTATTATTATTATTATTATTCAAATCGAAAGAGGCCGAAAAAAAAATCAAACAAATAAATACGAGCGACACTATACCACAAATAAAACACAATTTTTCTTAAGTCTTGCTGTCGACTGATTTCAAAAACACTGTGGCAAAATGACATATTGTTCTAGAAGGCTATTTTCAACTACAGTCAAAAATGTGTCCGTTCTTGTTATTCCTTTACCATACAATGCGGAGTTTTAACGACCCTGTAGAATAAACTTTTGAAAACATTGTTGGAAAAGGAGAAAATGCTGGTAACCAGCATTTTCTCCTTTTGACACAATGTTTGCTACTCTTTCAGGCACACAATCCATGGTTTTTGCTAATTTTAATCTGTCATCATGATCTGCGAAAACTTTGAATTTGGACCAGTCTGAATTTTTCTAATTTGGTAAAAAAAGATAAACCGAGGTCTGTATTTACCAACCGCTGTAAATAGCAATTTCTTGGGAATTTTCTACATTTCTAAATAACTAAATTATTAATTTTCTTATTAGCTTGACCAACTGGTTCAGCCAATCAGAATTTTTTCTATTGCGATATTTTCAAAATTTAGAGATAAATTGCTAAGAATGCGATTTAAATTTTTTTTTCTTTATGAAAGGATCCTGAATTCAGGAAAATTACGAGCGTATCTATCTACATTTTCAAATGACGAGAAGATATTAATAAGTAACCATTCACGAATTATGTATAAATTCCATTGTAAATTTATGGTTACGTTCTGAATATGTTTTCTATATTTTTATCCTCTGATAAACTGCAACTTGAGAAGAAAAGGTGAAATCTTTTGTGCTGAAAAAATATTGTTGAAAATGGGAAAATACAAAGAGCTGTAAGATATTCGAACTCTTAACTATTAATGCTGATTTATAAATAAGCCATGCTTTGTAAAAACAGGGGGCTTAGTGCAAAAGTATCGACTCAGGTCAGCCTGCGCAATCCGCGCAGGATGACCTGAGATGAAATTGTGCTATCGGTATTTTTTCGGCATTTCAACGGATCAATCTACTTCAGGATTCAGTTGGTTGTTAAATAGATTTTATGGATTTAAACACCACTAACTACATGTCCGTGATGTCTTGCTAGGCACAATGCATTACGAAGATACATTAAACCCCTTTTTGCCAGAGTATGGCTCATATATTTTGTGATGAAAAGGAGGCCTCACCCGAACTTTAATTTTTATTGTCCGGTATTTTTCATTAACTGTGAGATACACTAGGCATTACGGCAATTTAAATGGAAAAAAAAAAGGCTAGATTTTATTTTAGGCTTATGTGAATCTATATTGCGGAAACCAGTCGTGAAAAATTACCTTCGAACCAAATTTTTTTTTTCTTAAAGTTTTTTTTTTTTTCTTTTAACCCTTTACCAGACAATCCCTGGTTTTTCACGACTCTGGGAAGAAAGGCTTTTGAAAACATTGTGGAAAAAAGGAGAAAATGCTGGTAACCAGCATTTTCTCCTTTTCCCGCAATGTTTTCTACCCTATCAAAGACAAAAATCATCATATGAGCTACGTTTAGATTGTTGACTTCAAATGATTTCAGTTTGGTCCGGTACAAAATTTTGTCCAGTGGTACAGGGTTAAATTTGGACCTCTGTTGAAATACTGCATGAGGTTTTTTTGTCTTCTGACCAAATATTGTAAGGTCTATAAATTGTCAAATATCTCAGTGTTTCATGGACTCAGAATCCTTTTGAAAACAATGTGGGAAATGGGGAAACATTTTTCCACCGTGCTTTTTTCCTTTCCAAGGAAAATCGTATCGTTTTATCCCAACTTGGTTACTTTGCTGTCTGTAAATGGTTGCAACACGCGAAAAGGGACATTCGGACATTTGCGTAAAGTGTCGTCTCGGATCAGCCTGCGCAGTCCGCGCAGGCTGATCCGAGACGGCACTTTACGTCTACATTAGATTTTGTTCTTCAGTAGACTTGCGCAAAACAGAAAATTACATAAAAACGGAAAGTGTCGTATCGGATCAGCCTGCGCGGACTGCAGAGGCTGATCCGAGACGGCACTTTACGTCTGCATTAGATTTTGTTCTTCAGTAAACTTGCGCAAAACAGAAAATTACATAAAAACGGAAAGTGTCGTATCGGATCAGCCTAGTCTGCGCAGGCTGCTCCGAGAAAACACTTTACGCAAATGTCAGAATGCCTCTTTTCGCGTGTTGCAGGCCATATGCTTTCAGTTTGGACAAGTCTAAAAATTTGGTGTGTGGCAAAGAGAATACAAATAATGAAGCATGTACATGTATTCGAAGGAAAAGCAAAACTCTCCTTTTCTGTGAAAAGAAAATGAACTAAGCTCCTTTTCCCACAATGCCACTTTTCAAAAGCTTTCGATGCATGAAATGTCGCTGTTGTATAGCAAGGAGTTTACTATTGGAGTTCTAAATACATTGGTTGGACATCTTCAGCCTGTTTACTAAAATAGAGGTAAACTGTACGGGACTCGTAACCTGGACGCCCAGGGTTCGAGCCTCACTAGAGGCAGTGGGCTTTTCATGGGAGTGTCCTTGGGCAGACCCCTAGCCTAGCACCGGTGAAACCCATAGACATATATAAATGTGTGAGCTGTCGCCTGATATAACTAAACTAATGTTGAAAACGGTGAAAAAGATCATTCGATCATTCAACTGTCTGCTAATAGGCAAAGATGCTTCAAATTCAAATCTGTTTTGGCTTATATATAACACAAAAATAGAGCACAATGTACATCCAACACAGACAACATGAGCATTTAAGATTGGATTTTGCCGTCAAAAGGGTTTTGACAATGTAAATGACACCTCCGCTGTATCAGGTGTATGATAAGCCCGACCACGTATTGTACTTGCGCGATTAAGTGTGTTACATAATTACAACTCGAGCGACCTTAAACCTTAAGCTAAGCGCGACTCACTGACCGTTTGCGGACAGTGTAGATCAAGATCAGACTGCACAGACGTGCAGTCTGATCTTGGATCTAAACTGTCCGATAAGGAGATAATTTCCCCCCAAAAAAGTTTGAACTAGCATTATTTGGGTTTTTACTAGGGATGGGATCTGAAACTCATTTTAGTAATCGATTACTCGGTCACCTTTTCGATCGAGTACTCGAGTACTCGAAAGAATTTGTTGACTGTGGGCGGATTGTTTTCAAATGAAAATCATCGTTCTTCAAAGTAAGCTTTTACATTCATGCATCTCGACAATCTGGATACCAAACATGGAGAGGGGTTATTTAATAGTGGATATTAAAATATATTTTGAAATAATAATAATAATAATAAAACAATGAAAAGTTGTTACATTTAATAAACTGATTAACTATGGTTCTCTGCATACGTCTTTGTTATTTTTACCATGGCAACAGGTGTCCGTAATATTTACACGCTCTGTTAAATACAAACAGGCTGCATTCAATAATCCGTACAACGTTTTTAGATTCGTCTAATTTTAAAGCACACGACAAATTCATTACACATTAGTCACTGGCGCTTAAAGGAAAAGTATTCTTATTCAAAAAAATGATATTGTCAACTAAAACTGGAGAGAGTCTGTTTCGAAGTTTGCTGACTAAAATACCGGCTGTAGAGAAAACACGCTCCGAGGGTACAGATGTAGCAGGCATAGCTAGTATCTTTTTGGCAACTAAAGAGAGTCGTGGATATTTCTGGGCATTCTCTTTCCACCATTTTAAAGGGGTCACATTCTTTGGTTTCTCCTTCAGGTAATCTGTGAGCTCATCTTGTTCGTTGTCGGGGCAGCTGCTATCGAATTGAAGAAAGTGAAGAGTCTCTGATTTCGTTGACTTGCTCGGCGGTGGCCCAGTTATATCTCGTTGCAATACGTTGAGAAGAATGTCGTCGATGCGCGATTCCAGTGCGTTTTCCGTTGCTTTACGCAGTTCTCGTGAAAAGAAAGTTAGTTTCTTATAGCGAGGGTCAAGTAATGAAGCGAGAGCAGGTAGGGTTGAAGCAGTCTCGATGTCAAAAGGCTGGAATCTGCGGATAAGTTCTTCACTAATACACTGTTTCGTTTTCTTTACGACGGTACTGTCCTTTGGGTTTACACAAAGGCTTGTTTTAATTAGTCCGCACACTATTGGGTAAACGTAGCTGGAAGATACGTCACTCTGGCCAGACATGAACGTAGTTACGTCGGTCAGATCTTTCAGTACATTGGACAGGTCTGAAATCGTGGCCCATTCTGTGTCGGTCGGCAGTAGGAATGTGTCTGTCTTCGTCGTCAGTTTGCAATCCAGCATGATGTCGGATATAACTCGGCGTTGTTCACATAAACGTTCAAGCATCTGCTGGGTGGAGTTCCAGCGTGTGCAGACGTCTTGAATCAATTCATGCGTGGGTAATTCGAATAGTTCTTGACGTTTTCTCATCTCAGCAGTAAGCGTTGTGGAATGTTTAAAGTGGCCAACGAGTTTCCTACACTTGCTGATAGTTTTATCTGCAAGAGGTAAGTCAAGGGATGGTCGTATACATAACTGTAATGTGTGGGCGAAGCAGGCGTTGTCTGACCACTCAGTACACAATTCACCGGCACAGTCCATGTTCCGAGCGTTGTCATGTACGCATGATTCTACTTTGTTCGGTAGGTGAAATTCCGTGATACAGTCTCGAAGTCTGTTTGCGATATTTACTCCGGTGTGGCGTTCAGGCATAGCCCTTGTCATTAAAACGTTCGACTTCATTTCCCAGTCGTCCGTAATGTGGTGTTCCGTCATTGTTATATATGAATCTGTAGCATTTGACGTCCATGTGTCTGTGGTGATTGCAACCGAGTCGATTGTTTGTAGCTCGTCGGTCAGAACTGTTTTCTGTTCTTCATAACGTTTTGTAATTCTTGCTCGGATAGTCTTTCGGCACGGTATATCATAGTCTGGCGCTACAACTTTCATCAGATTTCGAAAACCTTCGCCCTCCACTATACTTCGCGGTAAATAGTCGCTGACAATCATGTCGGAAATCGCCTGGGTAATTGTCTCTTTCTGGTTTGGTGACAGCTTTTTCGGAGAGTTGATGAATGAAGTCATTGACGGTTGCTGTTTTGTAGGCGTCGATAATGTGCTGTCCGGGTGTTTCAGGCGAAGATGGTTGTGCATACTGGTAGTACTACCGTTGTACGTAAGTTCTGCACTGCATAGCGAACACTTCACTGTCTTGTCATCAGCTGCACGTTTAAAGTATTTCCAGACAACGGATTTAGAAGGCGGCATTGTCGTTCTTTCAAGAATACTGAATATAACGTTGGAATTCGATTGTAGTTGGCTCATGTAGTGATCAGAAAAGAGTGATGGATTATCTCACATTTTTATTGTCTGTCAGTTAGTTGACGGATTAACCATTCCGTAAGCGTGTAAATCTTACGGACGTCCAATTAAAATGCTTTGATAAACAAACTAATGAACGGTGCAGGGGTCACAATCACGGTTTGTCACCAAATTGCAAATTTAGGAAATCACATGCTGTGATTGCACACAGACTACCAATTTATGGCTGATTAATTGTCGTCAGATGGTAATATGTCACAGATAAGTGACCCTTCACATTTCTTCAGTCACCTTTATCGACCTCAAAATTTTAAAAATAAAAATGTAAGAATGCAGATATCGAGAAGGCAACAATTTTTCGGTAAAAAAAGACCGATTTTGTAATTTTTTTTCCGAGTATTCGATTACTGAAATTGCTGATCGGTAATCGGACGTTTGATCGAGTACTCGATTAATCGAGTACTCGTTCCCATCCCTAGTTTTTACTATCGACTTGAAAGTTTCATCAAACTAAATTTGGTAGGATAAGGGTTATTCTTTTACCCTTTTCAACACAGCAAAATTTTTGACTCGTCTATATTGAAGGAATTTACAGATAAGAATTTAAATGTTTTTGCAAATGATAATATTTGTCCTTTAATTGTGAGAAAAACATTGTGGGAAAAGGAGAAAATTCTGGTTACCAGCATTTTCTCCTTTTTCCACAATGTTTTCATAAGCCTTCTATCTCAGTGCCGTTAAAACTCGGGATTATGTGGTAGAGGCTTAAAGCGTCTTTCACAACTTCAGCTGCCTCTGCAGCGACCGTGAATTGAAATCAGATTGCGTAAAATGTGCAGTCCGGTCTTCGATCCACACTGACTACTTTTCCTTAAACACGATATAAAAACTTTCATGTACTTACATTTTTTTGTTCATTGTCTCTTACTGAAAATGTCTCTTGGGTTTAGTCGGTTCTCTGAGGATGAAACCTTAGTTTCTGTTGCAACAATAATTTCGTTTGACTGCACAGGTGTAACGTCTGATCTTTGAGCTACACAGTCTGATCACTCGGACTATAACAGCTTGTCATTCCCGATTTGGGTCTTGTTTAACTAAAGCCTTATGTTTTATAAGGTCAGTTCTGTTGTTTTCGTGTTTCTAAAGTTCCATCTGGCCAACTTCTTTCGATTTGTCTGTATAAAAGATGGACAATCAACGTGAAATAAGCTTTGAAACATTGTAGCAAAGTGAGAAATTGCTCTGAGTGGTAACTTCCCATTTTAACAATATGTTGTTAAGACTGTCCTGCTGGAAAACGGAAAGTTATGATTTAGCTTAAAATCTTACATTTATTTTCGGCTCCCCTAAAAGGGAAGCCTAGCATTACAGGCGGTGATTAAATGTTTCATCTTTTTACAAATACTTTTCTTGACATTATTCGAGGGAGTGTCCTTTGGCAAGACATTTCAGAAACCTTGCTTATTACTGGTGTAACCCAAGTCACACATGAATACGTAAGCTGTCGCCGTAACATGACTGAAATAATGTTGGAAGCGGCCAAAACACCATAGATCTAATTTTCATTCAAGTAAGCCACCAAAACAAGCTATCAAGTAACGATAGGAGCTAACGAAACGAAAAGGAGGTATAGTGGGAGGGAAAATGGTTGTTGAAAGCTATCTTTTGAGATTTTTCACTTTCTTTACCCCAATTGATCTGTTTATATTACTTGTAAAGTGGCTAAAGTGGGGTAGGCACTCGTGCACTGGTTAGTGGTTTAGAGGAATCTAAATCAAACCTTGTTGAAATACAGAGGGGGGGGGGGGGCAGACTACAGATTCTCTCCAGATATTACAAGAGTCTCTACTTTGGACTTGAGATGCACTCCTTTTAATTGATATTATGATGTTAAGATTTCGATCAGACCCTTCTCGTGGCTTGATTTTGAATGATGTTGAACTCTTATCGCGAGCGCCACGAAGGTGAAAGAGAACTTGATCCATTTAGTATAAGTAAACGAAAGAAAGTATCGCAATGTAAAACCACCATTGGCCAAATTATCTCACTATATATCGGACAGTGTAGATGCAAGATCAGACTGCACATTCTGTGCAGTCTGATTTTGGATCTACACTGTCCATTACAGAGGCTAAAATTGATTGAGGTACCTGAAGGGTTTAATGATACTCAGTACTACATACATGTTCTGTTTAAGAGATTTGCACTTCTGATATTTGGGGATTTTTTTTTTTAGTTCTTAGAGTTTCCATTCCCAGTCTATGCTAACATCTGCCTTTGCACAAACATCTTCCATCCCTCTTCTTTCTCCTCTTAGAAATGTTTCAAGCACCTTTTAGAATTCTTGAAAGAGCGGCTGGTTATAAGTTTGAGTTTGAACCACTTCTTGTAAGTATTTATTCTGGTGTTCAGTGGAATATCACACACACGTCGTTTCTACATTTCGAGAATTTTATTTAGGATTTCTGATTCGGATTAATTAATTGGATGTGTTAGTACTTTGTGATTTAAATAGTGCGTTTTCTAGAAAGTCCAAAAGGACATGTGAAAAATCGTGGTGCCTTGAAAGCTATTGTTGATTCTCTGGCTGTTTCAAATATTGTTGTTATTGCTGTTGTTGTTGTTGTTGTTGTTGTTGTTGTTGACGATGATGGTTTTTTGTCCAGTCAAACTTATTCATTTCGTGCCCAGCTTGTATCACAGACAAAATCGCATCATTTGGAAAATTTCAGATCAATTATTAGTGTTTTGGGGTCAATTTTGTTTATTTATTACATGACAACATTTTAGACTGGCAGGTGAATGGAAACTTGTACGGAATACAAAGTAAAGGAAGCTCAAATGATTGATGAAATTCTTCTTAAAAAGACAGAGAAAACATTGTGGAAAAAGGAGAAAATGCTGGTAACCAGCATTTTCTCCTTTTTCCACAATGTTTTCAATGGTCTTCTTTTCCTGTCGGATTTTCGTCTCGCAACAAATTCCTTTTGAAAACATTGTGACAGTGGTGAAGCTGCTAGTTTCGACAGTTCTTTAGAATTAATTCCTACAAACTGGTTTGAGGAAGAGATTGAGTTTAACAGTGTATTGAGATACAGCTGGTCGAATCTCTAAAACAGTGTCGCAAAAGTTTGCCGAGTAAAATGCAATTTTTAATTTGAAATGCTTAAAGTATAGATTGTGAAATATTTTAGAACAACTCTTTTGTTTTTTTCTTGGCTTGAGAGGAAAATTTCCGTGTATTGTGTTGAATCTTGGATGGAATTTTAATATCTTTTGAAAAGTAAGTTTTTTCCTCTTCCTCCTTCTTCTTCTTCTTCTTTATCCCCTCCTCTTTTTCTTCTGCTCTTCTTCTTCTTCTTCTTCTTCTTCTTCTTCTTCGTCCTCCTCCATCTCCTCCTCCTCTTCTTCTTCTTCTTCTTCTCTATTCATATAAATGAATTGAAATCAGCCTTTGCTCTATTGGCTGATTACTCTACTACGACCGTTTCTTTTACTGCTAATAAAAAAGTATGAATATAACAGAATTGTTCACATCAACGAATAAAGAACAAAAACATTAAGAGAAGAAGAAAATGATACGTATAAACTATCGTAAATCTGGACTTCGTTATCAGGAGTGATCTATGAAAAGGGGATTAAGTGTATTAGCAAAAAGCATCAATTCATGTCAGCCTGCGCTGTCCGCGCAGGCTGACATGAATCAAATCTTTTTGCTATTTGTAAATTACATGCATGTGCAAGGACCGTCCTACTTCATGATTTAGTTGGTTGTTGGGCGAAATGGATTTTACGGATCTGTAATTATATGCCATGATGATTGGCTTTATATGAGGCATAACGGATATGCATTAAAACCCATTTTTTTCTGGAGCGCTGCTCTTATATTTTCACAAAGCCGATGTTCGTGTTATTTTATATACTTTAAGATCAAAGTACTTATTATTTAACAAGCGTTAATGTCATTATTATTTCCGTATGAATGTTTTGCTGGATTTTGAGACGATTGTCTGCGGTCGGAAGGAAACAGACAGAGTGATCGAAGGATGATTGTTAGTCACAATAAACTGTGACAATATCTTTTCCCTGAGAAAAAATATGAAACATCACAAATCACTGTTCTTATACATACAAAGATATACATGCAGAAAAGTTAGCTTTACAGCAATTTTTAGAAATAACTTCCAAACCAATTCTGAACGAATTCGTCAATTTGTCTTTCGATTTTGGCTTTTTCTTAATGTTGCAGTTTAGATGGGGGTTAAAAAGGCGTATGAATTTGGCCTAGTGTTGAGACGATGAAACTTAAATAACAAAAAAATAAATGAGCCGTTCTCTGGCAAAAGGGGCCTTAAGCATCTGCGAAAAGTATCGACCCAGGTCAGCCTGCGCAGTCCGCGCAGGCTGACCTGGGCCGAAACTTTTCGCTATCGGTCAATTTTCAGTATGTCCAAGGACTAGTGTACCTCATGAGAAAGTCGGTTATTAAAAAAAAAAGTGGTCATTATGGATCCATAATAATGAGATGGCTTGGTAACATGGATCAAGGAGATGCATTAAGCCCACTTTTGCCAGAGCATGGCTCAAATATAAGTAAAATATTTTCCTTAAGTACCCAGTCAAATTATCCAACAACTTTTCCGAATAACCGCTTTAAACTTGATCTCACTGACGCTCTTTGTCTCGTTTTCTGTCTCTCTGTCTCACCTTTGACACTGCTGATTGAGGATTAGAGAATTTTCACCTACGCTAAAGGCCCATGTTGCTAAAAAGCTGAGGGCAATATGTCAGACAGTAATAAATAGATAAGTAAATATATAAATGCATGTAAATAAATTTAGATAAATGAATGTAAGTAAGTAAATAAATGAATGAATGAATGAATGACATTCAAAAGCAAGCCTATGTTCTAAAAATCTCCGTGAGTATTATATGACTCTATTAATTCGCATAGATTATGTTTAATGACCCCAAGAGCTAACAAGCCGTTACTTGCTTCACGCAGAACCTTACAAAAACGACGTCTGCTTCTCTCTTAATTCAGAAAATTAATTCCGATGCGTTTGTTGCTCCTAACGTACGCTAACCACGAATTAATTGCTATATAAATGATAAAACTACTCCTTTTCCAATCGAGAGGACTCTTTTTATATTAATTCCTGTTGTTCTATTTAGCTCTTTTATTGACATTAGAGGAATGTTTAGATTTTTCGGACGGCAAAGATCAAGCTCGGAACTGCGCTGAACTTTCTTGACTATAACCCTTTCGGTGCCTTAGGCGAAAACAGTGACTTTTGCGGACGGCATAGATCAAGATCAGACTGCACAGAACGTGCAGTCTGATCTTTGATCTATGCCGTCCGCTTGTGTGGTCAAGCCCATACAATCAAAATCTTTGTAAGTTTCAATGGATTGTATTTAGAGCCGTCGAAAGAGGTCGAGTTAATTTATTTGGCACTGAAAGAGTCAAAAAAACAACTCTTCTTTTGGAAAAATAATTTAAATGTTCAAGATTTCGAACAGATCAGATTCATCTATGGGGGCGTGAAAGAGTTCTAGGTCCAAATTCACCAACCAGTCTAAATAATTGAGCCATGCTTTGGCAAAAGGGGGCTTAATGCACAATCCGTGATCCATGGTACCAAGCAAGCGATCACATACTTATGGTTTCATATTAGGAGCTTTTTTAAACAACCAACTTAATCATGAGGTACAATGGTCCTTGGACATACAAAAAATTGACTAAGAGCGATAAGTTTCGGCCCAAGTCAGCCTGCGCGGAGTGCGCAGGCTGACCTGGGTCGATACTTTTCGCAGATGAATTAAGCCCCCTATGCACAAAGCATGTCTAAATTTAATCATTCTTAATCTAATTTTAGATTGAGAGGTTGTGTAACTTTCAAATTCAGATAATTCTTGAGAATACGACTAAATTGTTCTTAAGAATTGTCGGTGAATAGGTACCCTAGATCCACTGTGTTCTGCCTCTCACTATACACTCAGCAAAACTTCTAACCGGCCACTTTTGTTTCTCCTGTAAATTTGACCAAGTAATAGACAGGTAAATAAAAACAACTTATAACATATATCTGGACGTTAGACATGGTGTTGTAATGAAAAGATTCTCGATTTTGCCGACAGTTGGCATCTCTTTTTCAAAAAAAGGGAAAACAGATGGTTTGCGCATGCTCGTTGTCTATCAGACAAACCAGATTAAAAACAGAAGCATACATTACTGAAATGTTGTTAGCAATAAGGAAAAACATGAAAAGTATTTTCTGCACAAAAATATAAACCGAGACAAGGAGCGTGAAGTTTTCAAAAAAAAAAAAAATGTTTTTTTCAATTTTCAGTGTTAAGTGAATGAATGTTTAATAACTTCATTTCAATATAGTAAGTCAACAAATTCTTTTCAAACTAAGGCTGGAATATGCTTTTACACTGGTCAATTATTTTCAAAAACATCAAAGTAAATGAACTACCTCTTTTCTAGATAGCGGAAGCCAGATGAGGTCTACGGGGAATTCCGGCTTAAAAGTAGCCGTGTAGAAGTTTTATTTAGTGTATTTACGATATTTAATAAGTTCTATGTAGGATTAAACCCTTTTTCTAAGAACTGCCGTCATCTGGCAAAAAAAACAAACAAAAAAACAGAAATTGAAAGCATTTGCAAATTTACTGTTACTCAAATGGTGGGATTTACCGTTGATAGGGTGGAATACATTGTGAGAAATGGTGAAAATGTTGGTCACCAGCATTTTCTCTTTTCTGTTTTTTCTTCCTTAGAGCTGTTGAAACGTGGAAATGAGTGGTAAAGGATAAAAGAATTAAACGTGAGAATGGAACAATGTTATATACATGATATTGTATACCAGTATATAATTTTTTTTAAATGCCCTATAGCTGCCAAAAGTAAACAATGGGGTGGTGAAATGCATTTGAATCATAATCATACCATTTAAAAGTATGGAAAATATTGTAAAGATGAAAAGCTGTAACTGTACGGTCGGTACAAAAGGTAGTCGCCGGCTGAAAAATTAGTTTTCAAATCAAGTAAAAAGTAAGCAAGACAGAGCGACCTAACAACTTTTAACCTAGTTTTAGATTTCATTTTTTCTTTTTGTCAGCGACTACCAAATAGGCCGACTGTGCAATAAAAGATTGTCATCCTCACAATAATTTACATACTTTTAAATGGTATGATTAAAATTTAAATGCATTCTAACACCCACATTGTTTACATTTTTGGTAGCTATACAGCCTTTTACGCCATTCTAAAGATATTTTTAGTTGCACCACTGAGGCATGTGCACTTATTCATACCTTCCTGGAGTTTTTTTTTTACCGGCAGTTCGCAGTTTATCCACTCCTAGCCACAAATTGCCTCCCTGTCATCAGCACTGTCGCAATAAAATTAAGACATGCTCTGTGAAAAGGAGGCTTAATGCATCTGCGAAAAGTATCGACCCAGGTCACCCTGGGCAGTCCACGCAGGCTGACCTGGGCCGACACTTTTCGCTGTAACTCAATTTTCAGTATGTCCAAGGACCAACATGCCCATGGTTAAATCGGTTGTTAAAAAAAGGTTGCTTCTATGGATCTATGATAAAGAAATGCACTAAGTCCCCTTTTGTGGAAATAATGTGCAGTGGTTAGAGAGGTTCGAATCCCTGCTCAGTGAGTATTATCATCTCCGAAAGTGGTTGAGCAAGGGAATCGAATCATTGACCACTGGGTCCTGTGCGTTTTCGACTAAGCTACTGTGTTTGGTATTACATTGTCATTGTGCTTGCATTGTCCGCGAAAGGAACTAGTGCCGCGTTCAGAGTTGAAAAGGGGCAAAAAAGTTTAGGTCTCAGTGATTTCAGTACCTTGATTTCTGCACTCTTGTTTGCACTGTACATTATAGGAAACTTAATGTCAATTTATATGGGAAAGGAGGGTTTAATTGCTGCATAAATGATACATTTATCATGAATCTGGAAACCGCGATCGGACCCGCCATGTGTCTGCGGGGTACGTCTGCTTTTTCTTAGGGAATTGGCTAAACCCAAGTATTGCTGTATCATTTTTTATCGCTGTCGTCTTGCGTTAATTCCAGCGCTGGTTTCTATTCACGTTTTCGCTTTGGGTATTTTTTCTGATTTTTATTATCTATCTGTCAAACAAACACGTGTTTCATATTTTGTTGATGTTTCTTAACCCATGCACCACAGTTGGCAATAATTGTCTTTATATTGCTGGTATAGGCTTAGATCGAAATCGGACTGAAAAGAACGTGCGGTTTGATCTCAGATCTTCACCGTGCGCTATTGATTTCTTAAGTCACTATATTTGCAATGGAATCGTATATTACACCTCGAAAATAGACCAATAGATTTCTTTGGTACAAAAAAATTCTAATGACAGCCATTCACCATTGATCTTGGTTCGTTTTTACCAACCGTTCTCAAAATTATTCTCAGTCTTACTCTCATGAATTTTCTGACTTTGGAATATGGTCTAGCAAATCAAAAGTTGTGTTACTTTCTAGAATTAGATTCAGTATAAAGTTAAGAATGATTCAACAGAAACCATTTGCCTTGCAACACGAGAAAAGGGGCATTCGGACATTTGCGTAAGGTGTCGTCTCGGATCAGCCTGCGCAGTCAGCGCAGGCTAATCCGAGACGGCACTTTACGACTACATTAGATTTTATGCTACAGCAGACTCGCGCAAAACAGAAAATTACATAAAAACGGAAAGTGTCGTTTCGGATTAGCCTGCGCGGACTGCGCAGGCTGATCCGAGACGGCGCTTTACGCAAATGTCCGAATGACACTTTTCGCGTGTTGCAAGCCATTTTACTGCGTTCTGTCTACGTTTCCCTAGAGTGACACTTTAAAGCATCCTAAAGATTTGAAAATACATGTACAAATGAGTGCATACTTTGGAAAAAAAGTATCCGCTGGACGCTTTAACCCTTTTTGGTGCAAATAATATCGCTGCAATAGGCAGACTTGAAAATAATGGTGGGAAAAGAAGCAAATGTTAATGAAAAGCAAGAGTTTGCTTTCTTAATACAGGATTTCTGTATCATTAGAATTTCAATATTTTCTTTTTTTATGATTTTTGATAGCCTGTGGAGGTCTAAAATCAACCTGCATATCAATTGATTAAATATATTCGACGTGTAATACACATATTATGTAAGAATTTAGATACAAACAGTATTATTTTAATGCAGGATTCAGACTGCTCTACTTCCGGTTTTTTGGCGAATAACAGTCAACAAAATCATGTATAGGTTCCAAAATAAAAAGTACTTCAGTGACCTTAACAAACAAATCCTAATCGATCTTTTAGAAATTTAATGAGTTATGAATGTCGTACATTCTATGAGTGTTCTTATGACTTTATATGATTTTATTATGTTTGTACTTAATTGTAAAGAATACAAATACTGTACATAGAGCCACAATCACCAAATTATTGCCCTTTTATCGAGTAAAAAACTCCATGTTTCTTCAGCATCTTTCATGATAGATGAATCCTAAGACTTTATGTAAGTTTGAAGTGATCTATAGTGTTTCAACTCAGAGAACATAAAAAACTTGTAAAGCAGTAATTTAGAAAATAAAAATACGAAAAAATATTTTCGTCTTTAAAAAAATCAAATCAATGGTTTATCCGCCAGATAGATGGAAATTGCAATTATTCCGTATTGCGCTTCTTTAATACATTCAACGGTAAGTTTAGGGTATTTCATTTAACTGATAACTATTCTTAACACTAAGGCTGCTCACTGACTCACTGACCTTTTGTGGACAGTGTAGATCAAGATCAGACTGCACAGAACGTGCAGTCTGATCTTGCATCTACACTGTCCGATAAGGAGTTATTACTCCCCCAAACATAACTTTGATATGACAGTATTTGGGTTTTTACCATCGGAATGAAAATTTTATTTTAGTTATTTGACAGGATAAGGTTTATAAAAAAGCAGAAAAAGGCTTTTCTGTTTTCTCTTAAAATTAATTAAAGCTGTCACTGCCATATTTTATGTCATCGCTATTTTTGTGAAGGCCAAATGTATTATACGAAAATATATTAATTTTGTTTTTATATGCATTTTGAAGTTTTGTTTTATTTCTTGATCCACTAAAGATTGATGATTCGCGCTGATTCATTGTCATTGGTGCCTATTAGTAACGGAGATTAATAATAATAATAATAATAATAATAATAATAATAACAATAATAATAACAATAATTATGATTATTATCATTATTATTACTATAATGATGATACTACTACTACTACTACTACGACTATTAGTATTACTACTACTACCACTAAAATATTGTAATAATATTAATGCACACTTTTCATTCTAGGAGTCAGTTGTTGTTACCGTATGAGCCATGCTCTGACAAAAGGGGGCTTAATGCATCTCCGTGATTCTTGGTACCAAGCAAACCATCACATAATAAGGGACCCATAATATCCACTTTTTTGCAGAACAAACTTAATCATGAAATAAAGTGGTCCTTGGGCATACAGAAAATTGACCAATAGCGAAAAGTGTCGGCCCAGGTCAGCCTGCGCGGACTGCGCCGGCTGACCTGGATCGATACTTTTCGCAGATGCATTAAGCCCCTTTTTCACAGAGTATGGCTCATATATTTTACATGTCAAAGAATCTGCCTACCCCCAGATTCCGTCGGTTATTAAACAAAAAGTATTTTATGGATCCATAATTATACGATGACTTGCTTGGCAAAATGCAGCACGAAGATGCATTATCCCCCCTTTTATCGGAGTGACGCTCAGTTGTTGTTGCTGTACTACATACATAGTGAGAACTGACCATGGAGAAAAAGCTATATTCATGAATGATGCTTGTGTCATTTATATCAATAATTAGTAAGAAAATAGATCTGGAAGTAGGTTTTTATTACAACTGCAAATAAATAATGCATAAGATTTTACCGAAAGCAACCTTTGACCTGTATATAAAAAAAAAAAACCCAGAAAATAAATTAGCCATGTTCTGTGAAATGCGGGCTTAATGCATCTGCAAAAAGTTTCGACCCAGGTCAGCCTGCGCGAACTGCGCAGGCTGACCTGAGTCGATACTTTTTATGAATTTTCTACATGTCAAGGGGCCAGTGTACCTCATGATTACGTCGGCTGTTAGACAAAATTGATATTATGGATTGATATTTATGTGATGACTTGCTTGGTATCATGGATGACGGAGAAGCATTAAGCCATTTTTTGCCATAGCGTGACTCAAATGTATTCGATTCAAAGGCATACGTTCCCGTGAGACTTTTTAGAGAAACAAACGCACCCCGATACATTAACGGAGATCTATTTATGTACAGTTGACCAAACTGCCATTAATCCAGCCACTAAGAAATAAAACCTATTAATAAAACAAGAGAGAAAACGCATAGTTCATTTTATATCTTGCCAAACGGTACAATAAAGATAACTTTGTCCACGGCTGGTAACTCTCAATACTTGTAAAGCAAGAGGAATGTGACTTGAAACCGATCTTAGGCGTTAACCCTTTACCAAACGACAACATTTTGGACTGGACCAAATTGTAAGCATTTGCAGACGACAAATCAAAAGTTGCTTAGATTGTGATTTCTGTCCTTGATAGAGTAGAAAACATTGTGGAAATAGGAGAAAATGCTGGTTACCAGCATTTTCTCCTTTTCCCACAATGTTTTCCAAAGCCATCTCTTTCAGAGTAGTTAAAAGTCAAGATTGTGTGGTAAAGGGTTAAACCTTTACCAAATAATCACGTGTAAATGATCTTGAAGAAAAAGAAAAGTTTTTTGAAAACTATTTTGGGGAAAAGAGAAATGCTGGTATCCAGCATTTTCTCTTTTTTTTTGCCATAATATTTTCAACCCTCCCAAAGCCAGTTTCAATCATTTCGACTAATACAATTTGTCCTCTGCAAATTTATTGAGTTTGGACAGAGCTAAAATTTCTTCCCTTGTTAAGACTTATCCCAATCCTCATGGAGAGAAAATCATTATAGTGTTACAGAAAATGCTGTAGTATCACCAAAAATATTTTAGCCGTGCTCTGTGAAAAGGGGGCTGAGTGCATCTGCGAAAAGTGTCGATCCAGGTCAGCCTGTGCAAACTGCGCAGGTTGACCTGGGCCGAAACTTTCCGCTATTGATCATTTTTTTGTTTGTCCAAGGACCAGTCTATCTCATGATCTCAAATTGATTGTCTAAAAAAGTGGATATTTTGGACCAATAAGTTTATGATGGCTGGCTTGGTACCATGGATCACGGAGATACATTAAGCCCCCATTTTCCGGAGCATGGCTCATTTGTTTTGTCCGAGCACCATTTAAAACTATTATTCCAACTACTGCATATTTTGTAAGCATATCAGATTGTGCAGAAATTCATCAATCAGTTGGACGCTGCATATCTATATCAAATCGCCTTTTTTAGTTAGGAATCCTGTCCACAATTACATTTTTTCAACGATATTTTTGCTAGAATCTCTTACAAACTACAAAACTACGAAACAGTGTAAATCAAAATCCGACTACGTTCTGTGAATTCTGATTTTGATGTACCGCGCGTAAAGGCAACCAAAGTTTGTAGAACTGGGGAAAGAATCTCTAGAAATGCATAGATAGATACACTTGCCATTGTCTTATAACTAGATAGTTTTGTTAATAGCGTAAAATACTAAACCGGTAACTACATTTGGTTTTTCATCTATTAGATAGGCTTTCCAAGCCGTTAGGGATACGAGCAATGCATTTTTGGAGTAAATAGGTATCCTTGTCATCTGCTATTAATAAGGAATAAACCTATCATAAAATATTGTTTCTATATAATTGATAGGCATTATCCAACATTTCATCTTATGTTATCGGGGCTGGGAAAGTTCCCTACAAAAATGGGAGTTATGGTTGAAATGTCTCATAAAGGGCAAAGGTTACTTGATCTTTGTAACATAAGCGCTCCATATTTTTTGCACGAATCTGAACCCGTCGTTTATCGATCTAAATCAGTCATGCGTTTGTACATTTTATTTCATATATATCTCTGTTTCACAGACATATTTACGTTTTTTTTGTCCCCCCCCCCCCCCCCCCTAAACCCTGATGAATCTCCCTGCGAAAATACAGGCAACCACTTGGTGAGAATGCTGAGAATTTTGATTGACTAATTTCATTTATGTTCAGAATCATAGCAATCCCCGTCTGCCCCAACGCCTAAGTCTAGTACCACCCTGGGGGACGAAAATGAATACCACCCTTTCATGTCGACGGTGAATGAAAAAATATGAAGTCTGTTCTCCACTGCATATTGTCAAATCTTTCTCAAGAAAAAAGCAAACGTGGTTTTCAAAAATTTCTCTTGAACGTGAAACACAGGGTTGCTGTTTTGGCTTTATGACCGTGACAGAATTTGGACTAAATTAATTTTTGTATCAAATTAATCTGTCATTTTTTAAAGAGTATTTCATCGGTTTAACTTCTAAGAAATAGATACTAGGTATTGATGGTGACGAGCAGAAAATATGTGACTCATGCTCTGTGTAAAATTGCTTTAAAGCATCTGAAAAAACTATCGATCCAGATCAGCCTGCGCAATACGCACAGGCTGACCTGAGTCGATATTTCTTTGCGTGTGGTAACATTTTCTGCGTGTCAAAGGACCAGTCTATCTCATGATTCAGTCGGTTTTAAGACAAAAAAGATCATTATTATATGGCAACTGGCTTAGCATGTTGCATAAAGAACATGAATTAAAATCCCGTTTCTTGGAGCGACGTTCATATGAATTATGAAGTAAACTGTCACCGTACTATGACAGAAACATTGTTGAAAGCGGTACAATACATTATTCCAACAAACAAATGACGAAACGGGCGACTTTCCTTTATTTGCGAAGAAAACAGTTTCATTAAGAAATCATCGACCGATATCGATAATTAAAACAGTATTGTCTACAAAAAGAAATGGCAACGGTAAATTCTGTAGAACCAATTCTGATTCTTGTATGAAGCATCAGGTTGATGTAGTAACTATTATAGGGTTAATTCACGTTTTTGAGGTCGTTAACATTCGCAGAGGCCTGAAAAATGCTTTAACGCCCGAGTGCGAAGCACGAGGGTGTTAAAGTATTTTGAGGGCCTCTGCGAATGTTAATGACCGAAAAAACGTGAATTAATGCTATTATTGCATAAAATAAAGGTATTTTAACAATAATTTGCAAAGATAGCAAAAATATTTCCATAGAAATACAAGTAAGCGAACTTCAAATGTACTGTACCTAAATGGGTCAAAACCGGAAGTCGGCGAAGAAGTTTTTGTTACGAGCAGTGAAGGGCCGTTAGTCCTGTTGCCAGTTTTGATTCTCTCGGTGTAAATTTACTTCTTATGATTTTTAAAACAAAGTGGACTTATGTGGCATAAACTTGCACACGTTTGGACGATTACAACTGGGATGAATGAGTGGATATGAATTTCTGTAACTGAAAGACATCAAAGGGATCGATCTACATCAAGCGAGGGAATTACCGATCACGTTAAAAAGTGTCTGGAATGTAGCTGGTTTAGAGTACATTTCACGAGTGATTTTTTGTTCAGATCTCGATTAAACTGAGATCTTGTGCAAAATTTTGTTTGTGGTGTACTAATATCATCAAAGACAAGCCATGAAAAGGATCTAATATGGTACAAGTTTCTAGTTTGATGGTCGGAGTCTAGGGAAAATCTGACAAGAACAAACGTTGTTTACAAGGTAGGCCCGAATCGAGGATATTGATAGTACAAAGCCGGGCGTTAACGGCGCGTGAATTTACTGATTAATACACGTTTTCTCCCATTAACGCCCGGTTTTTACCCGTTAATACATGCTTATAACGGCCCGAAAAGGCACATTTTATGCAATAAAAAATGTTATGGCGTCATAAGGGCATTACAAAAATATTTTCAAAGTCGCCTGTCGCAGGTACTGAATCAAAACACCAATGAGGCATTGCTGCAGAGGAAAATCGTTGGCCTATCACATCACAGGTTTCAGGTTCGATTACCATAATAAGTAGGTTAACCTTTGCACCTGCCCGATCATGGCGAGAATACTGGTTCATGCTCCCATACAATCATCGAGAGTGATTGAATCTATGTGTTTAGAACTTGTTCATAATCTGTGTTAAATAATTGCTTTTATAGATGGCGAGAATCAGCCTCTCCTTTTCCCACAATGGTTTGACTTGTACTTATGAATTTAGTGTTAATTCTCGTTGATGACCCATAACTTTTACCTTTAAGCTGATAAATAAATAAAATGAAACTTTCAAGCCGTTATAGTAAAAACTCAAATACTGTTGTTTCAAAGTTATTTCTCGGGGATAAAATATCTCCTTATCGGACAGTGTAGATCCAAGATCAGACTGCACGTTCTGTGCAGTCTGATCTTGATCTACACTGTCCGCATAAGGTCCTCGAGTTGGATTGGCAGCCTAAGGGCTAAGAGTGATGGTTTGAACGTATTCTGCTGCAAATTTGTTCCATGAGTTGATGCTTTCACCAGTCACTACAAATCAGGTTTGACATTCGTCGAACTTTACTTTGCCGGACAAAGGTTTACAGTCGCCACGTTGTCATTCCGAAAGAAAGCATGGCAAGGAAATCATAGTTTATTGCTACAGTTGTCAGGGAGGGGGTCCAAGCTTGATGGACGGGAGTCAGAAAAAATGACTGGATAAATTTTTGCATTTCGGAACATCGAGTTTTGAGACAAAATAGTTAAATGAATTTTGACAGTAAACAAAGATCGATAACGTGTCAAAAAAGAATTATGGATTGGAAATGGAATGGAAACATAAAGAGACACTAAGTCTTGTGGACTGGAACATAGTCAGGGAAGGAATATTATCTGTTGCCCTTTTTTTTCCCCAAGGGGTAAAAGTTTAATTCTTGGGGCCGTATTCATCATGTATTCCAAACTCTTATGTTAATTCGCAAAGATAATTTAGATATTTTCACAGATATGCAATATCTGATAGGCTCACGCTAATGGTTCAGCCAATCAGAAATTGCCTTACTTTTGTCCATCCAGATTCGGACTGTAAATACTATTAAAATGGTTCTTTGAAGCGAGCCCTGGTATTGTAAGAAGCTCTAAGGACTAATGAACGTTCATTGCCTTACATGGGAAATTGGCCATTTGTACTTTTGGATGGCACTGGTAAAGAAATTCAGGTATCAGGTTTTTTTTTTAATGATGTTTTCATAAATAAAGGTCTATATTTGTTACTCGGTTTCATTTGGTCCGTTTTATTTCTTTTTTTTTTTGTTACTTTGTCTTCTAGGCTCGATCAACGCACCTATGCATGCTTGCCCGGTTGAAACATTTAAAACACAAAGTAAATGTGACTGAGAGGATGGAATTTAACAGTGTAAGGGTATTGCAAATATTGTGGCAACAGGACAAAATGCTGGTTACCTGTATTTTCTTCCTTAACCACATTTTTTTTTAAACATTTGCATCATAGTAGTTAAAACACGGGATTGTTCAGTACAGGGTTACACTGTACTAGAACTTTTCACGAAATTATCTCTGGACATGCTCTATGAAAAGGGGGTCTAATGGATCTGCAAAAAGTACCGACCCAGGCCAGCCTGCGCAGTCCGCGCAGGCTGACCTGGGACGAAACTTTTTGCTATTGGACAGTTTTCTGCATGAAATTTATGATGAATTTAAGATGAATTTTATACATACATAATTATGAGATGACCTGCATGGTATAATGCATAACAGAGATGCATTAAGCCCCGTTTTGCCAGAGAATGGTTCATGTGTATGTAGACCTAAATGTATATAATATTTCTGTTTTATATATAGCCATGTAATTGTTTACAAAACAAGAAATAATTGTTGAATCATGAGTGTGTGAAGATTTTACGTCAGCTTATTATTTTCTCCAACTTTACAAAAATTTCGTTTTCTTATCACACCACCTTTTGGTCAGAATGTCGCCAAGATTGTATCAAGGGAGACTATCCTGTTTCATACTGATGATATAATCTGCTGGAGACATGAACAAGCCTGGTATTCAGTCGCGGATTTTTTATCAAATATATTGCTGTATAGAGTAGATTTAGAACCACATGCGAATAGAGAAAGGGTCAAGAAATGAGGAAAGGGTGCAAGAGAACATAAACTGAAAAGGGGCATTTAAATAATTACATAATTGATAGAGAAATAGATCAATAGATAAGTAAACATATAAATATTTTTAAAAAGAAACTTCTAAATGAATGAACAGGTTTTAAAATCGATGAACTGAATAAATAAATAAATGAAGAGACAATAATAACAAAAACGATAACAATATTAACAGCGATGATGTTGATGATGATGATGATCCGTACAGAGCAGGATTATGTATATTTCAGGGGCTTGTCAAACTAAAATGTTGACATAAGCACTGCCAGTTTAAAAAAAAAGTTGTATTGTAAATAAATGTTACAGAGATAGAACTGTGTAAATTTTACAACAATGATTGAAATAGTGTATGTCTATCTGTTGGAAAAGAGATAACTGAACATAAGCTATGCTCTGTGAAAAGGGGACTTTATGCATCTCTGTGAAGCATACTACCAAGCAAACTATCACATAATTAGAGTTCTTTAAAATCCATTTTGTCTAACAACCGCTGGATGTGGAAGTAGAACGGTCCTTGGACATGCAGAAAATTGACCAACAACAAAGTTTTGGTCCAGGTCAGCCTGCGCAGATTGCGCAGGCTGACCTGGATCAATACTTTTTGCAGATACATTAAGCCCCCTTTCCACAGAGCATGGCTCACATATATGCCACTTTTTTATTCAAATTCCAACGCTTTCGTGATGTACAATGAAATCACCTGTGACTTTTTCTAACCTAAACAGACTTCAAAGAAACGTTTTGAAGAAATCTAACTTTAGATTGAAAGATTTTTTTTTTTGCAAGAAAAAATCAATTTCACACGAAGAAAAGGGGGCGGGGTAATGAGAAACAGAATAATCAAAGTAAATAATACAAAACAAGAGCAAGAAAAAAAAAAATGCCTTGGTAAAAAAAAGAATTTATTTTTGTGGTTACTTAATTTCTCAAAAAAAAAACTTGACTTTAATGAATGCCCTCCCACATTACGCAACATTTAACTTACAAGTCCGAAAAAGGACACAATGGATTATAAGCTGCACACAGCTAAAAAACGCGGGGGTTGATCATATATTGTATGGATGAACTGAGGACCCCTGTAAACTGTATGAATTGCAGGAAACTTAGACTGCAGCATGGCTATACCTTTGGGAGATAGATACATGTATCTAATCATATAGACCAAATACTTCAAAATATCAATTGATATCGCCTGTGGGTACTAAAGAATAAATGACACATATTTATACATATATGTACTGTATATACTGTATTATATGAAATGCCAGCGTTATATGGTTAAAAATGATCCCCTTTGGAAATAATCTTCGAATTAATATTCAAATATAAACTTTTAAACACGAACTTAATTTTGTAATCGAAGCATTAATCAAAAACTTTAGAAATTGTCTAGAATAGGCGGAACCCGGTCGGCATTGGCGTTTAGATCTTTTATATCTTCACCATTATAGTGGTTAACTCTTAGGGTGCTAAGCGCGGCTCACTGACCTTTCGCGGACAACGTAGATCAAGATCAGACTGCACAAAACGTGCAGTCTGATCTTGGATCTACATTGTCCGATAAGGAGATATTTCCCCAGCCCCCATAACTTCGAATTACCAACATTTTGGTTTTTACCATCGGCTTGAAATTTATATGTACATTTAAGTTCTTTAGCAGTTTTGTGCTGTGTGATCTTGATCTACGCTGTCCGATAAGGAGATATCTTTCCTCCAAAAATACCTTTGAAATGTGAATATATAGGATTTTACAATCGGCTTGAAAGTTTCGTTTCGCTTATTTATCAGGACAATAGTTAAAACTAGGATTGTATTGCTTACGCGGAAAGAGCAGTACAGTCTGTGTCCTTGCTTATAAAACTTTTGTACATGCTCAACTGAGTTAGTGCTCTAAACTCTAAAGTCTCATTCAAGCTGAAGACAATATGAACGTTTGAAATGAAGACTTCGATTTAATAGGCAGAAACAAAGACAGTGTTTAAAACTCAGGATCCGTATTCATTATCAGTTCTTTAGAACATTTTTTGTCTTATCCTCCTCAATTTTCTAAATGTGAAAGTAACACAAATTCTGACTAGCAAACCCAAACAGTTTAGCCATTCAGAAGTCGTGTTACTTTCACATTTAGAGAGTTTTTTTCTAAAGGTTTATCAAGTAAAATTTATAGTTTGAAGTTTGAAATTTCATGCTCACTCGGTTGAGCAAAAAAAAAAAAGATATCATCCTGGATTCATTAAATCCATTTTTTCCTAACAACCGATTGAATCATCAGATAGAATGGTCATTGGATAGTTAGAAAATGTACCGAAAACAAAAAAAAAGTTTCAACACAGGTCAACCTGCGCGGACTGCACGGGCTGACATAGGTCGATAATTTTTACAGATACATTAAACCCCCTTTTCACAGAGCATGACTCAAATATATACCTTATTCTCGATCTTATATTTTACTCAAGAATATCTGAACATTTTCTAGCTTTGTAATCTAAGCATGAATCGAGAAGCTTGGTAAACTGTACGTATTGAAAGGAACTCGTTCAGTCTGGCTGTTTTAAATTCAACCTAAAGGAGCTGGGCCAAGCTTTCAATGCTTATGCTGACTGTGTAGATCAAGATCAGACTGCACAGAACTTTCAGCCTGATCTTAGATCAACACCGCCCGTTTCTTTACCAAATATTCTGACTAACCCAACTTTGAAATTGCATGATTTTGTAATCTAAGCATAAATCGAGGAGTTTGGTAAACTGTACGGATTGTGGGGGACCCCGTTGAGATGTTGGGCTATTATATCGAGATGCACGGGGAGATAGAGGGCTAACTTAAAGCAGCTTATCCGTTTCTTATCTTGTATCGTGGTTGTAGTCTCATTCTGAACGCGACAGGATATCATGCACGTGAGAAAAATAAACATCGAGGTTATGGCCGTTTAAATTTGCATTTTTATTTCATTTTTCATCTTTTCTTTTTAATCCTTTACCTCGAGGAACGAATTTGCGAAAGAATACTATTCAATTACCCTTGTATCGGACAGGGTAGATCAAAGATCAGACAGCACGTTCTGTGCGGCTTGGTTTTGATCTACACTGTCCTCAAAAGGTCAGTAATTTGAAATCACTGTGCACAGTACACTTAGCCCCAAACCTGCTAAATAAGTCAAATGAAACTTTTTAAACCGATACTGAAAACCCAAATTTTGCTATTAGTCAACGGTATTTTGGGAGAAAAATATGTCCTTATCGGACAGTGTAGACCAAAGATCAGACTGCACGTTCTGTGCAGTCTGATCTTGATCCACACTGCCCGCAAAAGGTCGGTAAGTCACGCTTAGTAGCCTAAGGGTTAAGTATATTTGGAATCCTTGATTCATGAAGTGACAATATGGTAATATGTAACCTTTTAATATTTCGTTATAAAAGCCAAAACTGTATGCAATTTAAATTCACTCAACAAAACTCAACAAAACTTCTACACGGGCACTTTTAAGCCGGAGTTCCCCGTAGAACATTCATTCATTTAATATTGAAAATTGATTTTTCTTTTTAAACTTCACGCTCCTTCTCTAGATTTATATTTTTGTGCAGAAAATAATTTTCATGCTTTTCCTTATTGCTGACAACATTTCAGCAATGTATGGTTTTCTTTTTAAACTGGTTTGGCTTATAGACACCACGCATGCGCAAACCATGTGTTTTCCTTTTTTTTTGAAAAAGAAAGATGCCTTCTGCCGGCAAAATCGAGAATCTTTTCATAATAATACCATGTCTAAAGTCCAGACATATGTTATAAGTTGTTTTCATTTACCTGTCTATTACTTGGTCAAAAGAAGAGAAACAAAAGTGGCCACTTAGAAGTTTTGCTGAGTGTACAGTCTAGCATTTGTTAATAAGATTTATACAATTCTGCAGCTAAATAAAAACAAATAGAAAAAAAACAGGACATTGAGTAATTCAAACTTATGTCCCTTTTGTGTTCATTGGTCCGAAATTAGAGTATGAAGGCAACAGTTAATTTCTTCATTTAAATCATTACTTTCTTCTTCTTCTTCTTCCACTACTACTACTACTACTACTACTACTACTACTACTACTCCTTCTTCTATGTAAAATACAGATATGTCTCCTGTATGGTGTTATTTATCATTATGGTACTAAAAAAACCCAAACATTTCCACTTAATGGTAAAAACCCAAATATTGCGAATTCAAAGTTGATTTTACCGGGAAAAAATTACCGTATCGGAAAGTGTAGATTAAAGATCAGATTGCACGTTTTGTGCAGTCTGATCTTGATCAACACTGTCCCCAAAAGTGCACCGGGTCACGCTTAGCATCCCAAAGGTTTAAAGCTTGTTGGTAGTGTTTCCTTAACATTAAGTCCATTCAACTTGGCAACTTTTGTTTTACTTTTACAATACATTTTTCTGCCATCGACCAGAACTTTGACAGATTTCACTGTAAAACATTATCAGACTCATTCTGCAATTTGACCCACAACTGTTTACATTTGACCTCTAGTGAGTCAGACTGTGGCCAGATATATTTACCTTTAAACAGCATCTAAAATTTAGAGTTAGAATTAATTATTGCTAGTTTCATTCTTCTTGTTTATAAAAGAGCATTCATCAATACGTATAATATTCCCTGGCTTTTCAAACATTTATATATTTGTCTGTTTATGTATCTGTCCGTTCGACTGTCTGTCTGTTTGTCTTTCTGTCTTTGTGTCTGTCTGTCTATTTACTCGTCAGTCCGTACGTCTGTCCGTCCGTCAGTCCGTCATTTTTTTTTTCCTTTCTTTGTATCTGTGTCTGTCTATGTTATTCTCTCTGCCTCACTCTCTCTGTTTACCCGTCCATTCGTCTCTCCCTCTCTCTCTCCAAGACACTCACTTATGAACAAATACAAAATATACATGGTTGTGACTACCACCCTTTAAAACGACAAAAGTCGTAATTATTTCAAAATGTCGTCAGTGTATCTTATCACCGGAAACAGCCTTTAGCCTGTACTTCCGGAACTGGATGGTTTCAGAAATAACGAGATGAAATATTACACCGCCATGTCAGTAAAAGCTTCTCAGATCTTTTCTATTTTCTGTTTTTTGTTTGCTCTAACCCGCATTCTGTGTGTATGGCTTTCTTTGAGGCCTTTTGCGAACAGTGTAGACCAAAGATCAGCCTGCACATCCGTGCAGTCTGATCTTTGGTCTACACTCTTCGATACCTATTCTAGTTGTTTAACCCATTACAAAACAATCCTCTGTTAAAACAACACTGAGAAGGAAGACTCTTGAAAATATTACGCGAAAAGGAGAAAATGCCAGTAAGCTACAATTTCTCCTTTCCCATAACGTTTTCCACCCTGTTAAGTACATCTGTGAGGTCTGAATAATGTGTAAACTCTTCTACATCTATTTTATTTGTTTAACCTTTCACCAAACAATACCGGTTATTAACAAAGCTGAAAGAGAAGGTTTCTTGAAAACATTGTGAGAAAAGGAGAAAATACCGGTTAGATCAGTTATGGATCTTTTCAAACAATGTTAAGTTCCATTTACTATGTTAAATTTTACCACGCAATCTGTAAGGAAGCAAGCTTCTGAAAACATTATGGGAAAAGGAGAAAATGCTGGTAGTCAGCATTTTCTCCTTATCCCATAATGTTTTCTATCTTTGATTGACAAACCCTATCATTTGATCTACGCTAGACTTGTAACCTAAAAATGCTTTCGGAATGGATAAGTTTAAAATTTTGTTATATGACAAAAGGTTCATGCTTTACCAAGCGACCAAATTTTAGACTTGTCAAGATGGAAAGTATTTGCAGACGACAAAATAAAAAAAAAATTAAAAAATTAAAAAATGTTTGGGGATTGGTAGAAGACATTGTGGGAAAAGGAGAAAATGCTGGTTACCAGCATTTTCTTCTTTCCCCACAATGTTTTCAAGTTATCTCTTTCAGGGTCATTAAAACTCGTGATTGTGTGATGAAGAAATAATTCAGCTAGAAAAGTAATAAAAATAGATATTTGGTTTTAAGTCCACTCACTTGATAATTTTCAGGTTGAAGTTAAATAAAGAACTAGAATCAATGACAGGTAGCTATTGCTCGATAAAAAAGGGGGATTAATGCGTCTGCAAATACCATCGATCCATGTCAGCCTACACAGTCCGCGTAGGCTGACGTGGGTCGAAATATTTTGTTATTGGTAGAATTTCTGCATGTGCAAGGACCATTTTTACCAAATGATTCAGTCAACTGTGAGATTGATTGAATGGGGTTTTACGCCGCTTTCAACATTGTTTCAGTATTATCACAGCGACAGCTCACATATCCATGCATTTCCTGGGTTTTACCAGTACTAGGATAGGGCTCTGAAGTGTCTTGCCCAACAGTCAACTGTGAGACACGATGGTCATAATCTCACAATTATGAGATGACATCCTTAGTATCATGCATCACTGAGATGCATTAAACACCCTTTTTGCCAGAGCACTGCTTAATTAGTTTGCCCTCTGCAAATTCTTTGAATACAAGCAAGCGTAAAATTGGCTTGCAACACACGAAAAGGGGCATTCGGACAATTGCGTAAAGTGTCGTCTCGGATCAGCCTGCGCAGTCCGCGCAGGCTATTCCGAGACGGCACTTTACAACTACATTAGATTTTTTCCTACAGTAAACTTGCGCAAAACAGAAAATTACATAAAAACGGAAAGTAACGTTTCGGATTGCGCAGGCTAATCCGAGACGACACTTTACGCAAATGTCCGAATGTCCCTTTTCGCGTGTTGCAGGCCATTAATTGCGCCGCATAGTAAATAGTTTAAGCAAAACAAACCATTTCTATCCAAATAGAAGTTTTATCTGTGGATATGGATTTTCACAGATTTCATTCTTGGATTTTCAATGATAGTCCTATGTTTAAGATTTGACGATCCGAGGTACTTGACAAAACTTGATAAAATCAAACAAAAACTTTACCATACAAGGCTTCACTTGTAACACTTGAGTAAAATGTACGCCCTCAACGTTGAGTTTGAAACCACGTGGCAGCAATTCGATTTCTATCATTCTTTTTAGCCTTGATTGGTTTTATAAATTCTAGCAGACTAATTATTGTTTGTGCGTTTGAAACATTGATGCAAAAGGAGAAATTGCTCGTAACCGAGCAATTCAAAGGGGTGAATGCGAAACTATTTTTCCTGCTTTTAAGACAAATTTACAGGAGAGGGAAAAACAAAACTAATTTCTGTGAAAAGCATTATTAGATCATCTTTTTTGGATATGTTGTATTGCATTCATTCAGAAAGTGAGGTTTTCATACATCGTCTTTTTTAATTCGAGATGTTTTCAAATAGAAAATAGACCTCTCTTGTATTTACCACTTTCTCTTTCGGCACTTGATGCCAATACATGCAAGTACAAACACAAGTAGCGTATGGAACATCCTTGTTTAGAATTATACCAGATTGGTTGGTTGGTTGGTTGGTGGATGGGTGGGTCGATGGACGGGTTGGTCGATGGATGGGTTGGTTGGGTTGGTGGGCGGGCGGACGGACGGATGAATGGATGGGTGGATGGATTCACAGGCTTCAATAATCATTCTGTCAAACCATGATTGTAGACAGCTTGCCAAATTCAAAAGAAAGACTCACTGTTAGAGTCAGGACTTCCACACTGCATAGAACTATTTTGTGAAATTTTCAAACCAAAATCCTTCAAAATAGAAAATATTGTTCTGTTTTATCGATGGTAAAAATTCCTTTCGCATATTTGGCTCTTTCGGGTTATCCCATTCTAAGACTCGTATTCTAAAATCGTTAACGTTTTCTGGAAAAAAAGGCAGAGAGAATGTTAATAAAAGATATTATCAGCAATGTTCCAGGAATAATTCTTTTGAGACCGGGAACACGACGATAAATATAATACGTTATTTTTTGAAAGTTAGCAGGGGTTTTTGCCGGGGCTTTGCTTTGAACTCAGCGGGCCCTATAATTAATACAAAACGCGTAAAATATACCGTTTTTCCACAGTATACCTCCGAAGCTCTTTCTCTACCCTAAGTGAAATGAAACTTTCAAGCCGATGATAAAAACCCAAATTTTGCTATTTTAAAGGAACCTTAGGGGAAAAATATAGATCTCCTGATCGGACAGTGTAGATCTAAGATCAGACTGCACCGTCTGTGCAGTTTGATCTTGATCTACACTGTCTGGTAAGGATTCTTGAGTCGCGCTTACCAGCTAAAGGTTAAGCTCTCATCTTGCTGAATTGAAAAAAAAAATCAAAGGACAAAAGGAAACATTTCTGTAACGTATTTTAAGATCATAGATCGGTACAGTAAAACTCGTGTATATTTTTGTGCATCGAAGAGCAGACTGCATATATTTGCAGGGTGATCTTAGCCTACACTGCTACAGTGCTAGTCTACACTGCTCGCATAGAACATCAGAAGTTCCTTTGTCTTCGCATGTCGTATTCTTCGAAGATAAGTATCACTGTCCTGCACAGGATAAATATTAATACGCGGTGTTTAAACTAAATCTTTGCTGTGATTTAGAAAATGGCAAACCATACTTCCATGGAAAAATCTAGCCTGTTTTTCGCTCCAAATTTCTTAGTAAATTAATTGTTTCAAGCGGGAAAAATAGTTTTGAAAAATACCATTGTTTACTGCGAATCCTTGAATATAGTTTCTAAATATAGATTTTTGGGACAGCAGGATTTGTGTAGGGTTTTTCCAGTCTCATCAACAAGAACTGTTTGGGCATATACTGGGGCAATTTCCTAAGCCTGTAGGGGCTGTTCTTATAAATCACTGGTACATGGGTTACATGCTAGCTAACCATGGCTGGATGAATTGTACCGGGTACCGTTGTTTTGAATAAACGTATATTTAACTTTGAAATTCGCTGTATCGATTGCCGCCTTGACAAGTAGTCCGGTTCTGTACCCAGAATACCCAAATCAGATGCGTATGTATTTAAAAAATACCACCTAGCGGAAGATAATGCAGAGGTTCTGCTTTACTGGTTGTGGGTAAAATTCTATGGCCAGGTGAGCTGACCCACAACTCGCTGCAAAAGGAAAAAACTTCAGACTCGTTTTAATTCAAAGCATTCGTAGACAACAAATTAAATGTGAATCAAAAACTGAAGTCTGTTTGGGATTTTTTTCGGAAAAGATGTAACCCTTAAGCTACTAAGTGCGACTCATTGATCCTTTTTACGGACAGTATAGATCAAGATCAGACTGCACAGAACGTGCGGTCTGATCTTGGATGTACACTGTCCGGTAATGAGATATCTTTCTGAAAAAAAAAAAAAAAAACCAGAAAGAAATAACATAATTTGGGTTTTTTACAATCGGCTTAAAAAGTTTTAATTCACTTATAAAGCAGGATAACGTTTAAGGGGATGGATTGGCGTGAACAGAGAGAATATATTTGAAAGATTTCTATGTTTCTCACCCTCTTTAGATCACCTAATTTACTCTTTGCCAGGTTAACCGAAAGTGTGGCGCATCACCATCAACCGGATATATCTCTGCGGATGTAAAGTAAATCTCTTTGGCCATTTGTCCATTCTATTCGAGTCATGCTCTGGCATAAGGAAAATTGGAAAAAAGTGTCATTCCATGTCAGCCTGTGCAGTCCACGCAGGTTGACTTGGGACGACCCTTTTTGCTATTGGTCAATTTTCTGCATGTCCAATGACTATTCTACCTCATGATTCAGTCGGTTGTTAGACAAAATGGATTTTATGACTCCATAGTTATGTGATGACTCGCATGGTACAATGCATGACGTAGATGCATTAAACTCCCTTTGCCAGAGCGGCTTGCAACACGGGAAAAGGGGCATTCGGACATTTGCGTAAAGTGTCGTCTCGGATCAGCCTGCGCAGTCCGCGCAGGCTAATCCGAGACGGCACTTTACGACTACATTAGATTTTGTCCTGCAGTAAACTTGCGTGAAACAGAAAATTACATAAAAACGGAAAGTGTCGTCTCGGATTAGCCTGTGCGGAAAGCGCAGGCTGATCCGAGACGACACTTTACGCAAATGTCCGAATGTCCCTTTTCACGTGTTATAGGCCATATTGTCTGTAAATGCTTGAAATCTGAATAAATCTAAAATTCTGTTGTCTGACAAAGAGTAAGGTACAAGCGAACAAAATCGCAGGCAGTGATACACCATAAAGTATACCTACAGACGTTAACATCTTTCTTCTCAAATTCAAACTGGCAGAGAATCTGAAAAAAATGCTTGGCCCATAAAATAATCAAAAGGGGATTTCCAGATATATTTACAAGATGTTCGGGGGCGGTTCTATGACCGTGTTGGTCCTTAAAAATCCCAACCCTCTTGAAATTTTTTCAAGGACTTTTTTTTTTTCCTTTTGTCTGGTCAAGAGTTTGTCGAGTTTTCTTGAAAATACATGTATGTGGTCTAGATGCTCTTAGCAATTTTAAGATTTTAAGATGAGTTATTGGAGAGGTCATCAGACCTCTCCAATAGTGGTGAGTTTAAAAGGCAGACTGCCACAGAATTTGCTGTCTAAATCCATTTTTCTTGCGAAATTGTTCTGATACACAGTCTGTTTCGTCATGGTTTTGTAAATAAAGCGAAATCAAAAAACCGAAACAGGAAATAGACGTGGTTTATTTTTATATCACGGATTTCAGAAAAGATTTGTTATATTAATTTTTGCCATGGTTGCAAATGACGTCTAAAATAATTGTAATTTTTCATTAAGCAAATAAATCTGAGCAGAGAAAAATAAGAAGAATTTCGTTAAAAAATAGAAAGAAGACCGCTGGACAAGATCATGCGACTTGAAAACGCGGCAAGAAGGTCAAATGACCGTCATGTAAAGCATTAGAGGTTTCTACGCGGCGGCTTTTTTTACTTGTTTGTTTACATGTACCAAAATATATCGAAATTAAAAGCAAATAAACTATCTGAAAACATTGATGCTGACCTCTCCTGGCTTCTTTTGTAAAGAAGCCAACTTGTGATTTGTTAAAGGTAGGCTTAGCGCATGCATCTGCAAAAAGTATCGATTCATGTCAGCCTGCGCGGACTGCGCAGGCTGACATGAATCGAAACTCTTTTGCGATTGGTAACTTTTCTGCATGTCAAAGGACCATTTAACCTCATAATCAATCCGGACTTTGGACAAAGTGAATTCATATGAGCACTACGAGATGACTAGCTTGGTATAAAGAATTACGAGAATGCATTAAATCTTCTTTTCAGAGCCCTGCTCAAATATAAGATTAAAGGCCCAGTAAAAGCCAAAATATAAATGCAGGTGTCATAATACATTTAAATTTAAATTATACCATTTAAATGTATTGAAAATATTGAGATGACAGTCTGTTACCGTGATGTCGGGCCATATGTTAGTCTCTGGCAGAAAAAAGAATTTTAAAATCAGGTAAAAAGTAAACAAAGGACACAGCTACCTGGCAGGTTTTAACCTAGTTTTGAAATTAATTTCTCTGTCAGCGACTAACACTTGGACCGACCGTACAATGACAGATTGTCATCTTCACAATAATTTCCATAATTTTAAATGGTATGATATAAATTCAAACCCATTTAAACACCCGCTTTGTTTACATTTGGCCTTCATTATTGCCTTAATGCTTGAGAAATGAGTTAATCACCAAAAAATAAGATTTTTCTTACTCTTTGACACAGTTTATTTCTATAGAAACAAGTCTACATACAGTCTTTTCACTTTGTGAGATAAATGTTTTTATTTCGAATTTGTTCTATCAAAGGAAAATTGAATGATGGTTTCGTATGAATTTGTTCTGTCATTACGAGAGAGAGAGAGAGAGAGAGAGAGAGAGACAGAGAGAGAGACAGAGACAGAGACAGAGAGAGACAGAGAGAAAGCAGAGAAAGAAGAAAAACAGAAAGTTTGTTTAATGTGTACATGGTACAGTAAAATCTGTAATTTTATAGTGGGTTGATAACTCTGGTTTTTCCCCCTTTAAAACTCTGCTTTTCAATATTCTTATATTTTCCTATTCTTTTACATGTTACAAGTGCACAGGACAAAACCTTCAATCCGCAAACTTCTGCGGTTACAAGTAATAATAGTGATTTCGAAGTTCAGTTGCATGTATAGGTTAGGTTAAACGTCATTAAATAGGAGTACATGTATCATATTTTTGACAGAATGTCTGAAGAGGTATCTGTTTTTAACCTACTGTTTGCCACTGTCTGAACTTTTGAAAACAGTAAATCAAGATCTAACTACCAGTTCTGATCAGTCTGATCCGAGATCCTCTTTGTATGAGTTATGCTATTGCCAAAACAGTCTTGAACATGTATTATTTGAGTATTTACGCTTTCCCCACCCCCCTTCAAATGAATGTTTCATTTATTAACCGCTTCATGGGTTACTCTAACGGAGGAAACCCAAACTTTTCAGTTCACCGCACAACTTTTCTTCTGAACTTCGTCTGCCCACAATTTCATAGTGTATCAAAGAATTTTATAGGAAACAGACGTCCTCAAAAGTGAAATATGATTAAAAACAAGGTGCGGAAAGACGGGGCTGCGGTACAAACGGTCACAGCGTGAGACTAACTATCTCGTTGAAATTACACGAGGGCTTGGGAGATTAATGTAATTTGTAAGCGATTTTAGCGTACATTAGTAACTGTTCATTCGTGTAAATTTGTCATTCATGTTTTCCCGATCTAAGAGAATCTTAATAAATGGGACATCGTTTCTTCTGGTCAGAATGGGCAAGGGTCCAGGAATTAATTAGTGCCTCAAAAAAAGGTCACAGATGTTTTGGTGAATGCAACCGCCCATTATACGAGATGGGGGTGGGGGGGGTTCGCAGAGGATTCTTTGAAGAAAAAGTCTGACTTTTTTTCTGTTATTAGAACGGACAGAAATACTAACTATCTACATTTAAACCACTATTTAATCTTTCTTGAACCAACCGTTGTTTAAAATACTGTAAGGAAGGAAGTCTTGTAAGACTTTGTGAAAAAAAGATATAACGCTGGTAAAACCAGCATGTTCTCGTTTTCCTACAATGTTTTCCACATTTTCGTAGCATTTAAACCCCCTTTTAAATGTCGTCGCAAATCCTTTCAGTGTGGACAAGCGCAAAAATTTGTGAAAAAGGGGCTTAATGCATCTGCGAAAAGTATCGACCCAGGTCAGCCTGCGCAATCCGCGCAGGCTGACCTGTGCCGAAACTTTTCGTTATCCGTCAATATATTGTATATACAAGGACCACTTTACCTCATAATGCAGTCGATTATTAGACCAAATGGATATAATGGATCCATGATCACGTGATGACTTGCTTGGTAACGTTCATCGCGGAGATGCATTAAGCCCCCTTTTGCCAGAGCATGGTTCAAATCTTGAATGAATTGGCATTTTAGATGATATTTTATAAATCCTTATCCTTATAAATAAGTGAAATGAGACTTTCAAGCCGATAGTTAAAACCAAAATTATGTTATTTCCAAGGTAGTTTTGGGGGAAAGATATCTCCCAATCGGACGTGTAGATCCAAGATCAGACTGCTCGTTCTGTGCAGTCTGGTCTTGATCTACACTGTCTGCAGATGATCCTTAAGTCGCCCTGAGCAGCCTTAGAATGAAACAAATCCAGAAAATGCGATTAAAGTAACAAAAAAGGCCAAATGTAAACAAAGCAGGTGTTTAAATGCATTTGAATTTATATCATACCGTTTAAAAGTATGGAAATTATTGTGAAGATGATAATCTGTTATTGTACGGTCGGTCCAAGTGTTAGTCCCTGAAAGAGAAATTAATTTCAAAACTAGGTTAAAACCTGCCAGGTAGCTGTGTTTTTTGTTTACTTTTTGCCTGATTTTGAAATTCTTTTTTCTGCCAGCGACTAACATATGGACCGACCACTTGATAATAGACTGCCATCTCCACAATATTTTTCATACTTTTAAATGGTATGATTTAAGTGTAAATGTATTATGACACCTGTTTTGATAGTTTGGCCTACTGTGCCTTTAAGAGAGCCTTTGGCGAACCTAGTAACATTGTTTTTTTGTAGACTAGTTTAATAAAAATTTTACCTTAAATGCTAACGAATGTCAGCTTCTTTTTATCGCATAACTGTATATCAAGGAATATAATTCATGATAATATTAAAATACATGTATAGGCCTATGTTTGCATTCATTTTTATTCTCTTCCTTGTCAGACAAAAATAGTTCCAAATAAACTTATATGTAACGATTCTGTTTTGAATCTCAAGATGATAGAGTTCGCAGCTTTGTAACGACTACCCATTTTGACAGTTAACTTCTTAAGGAAATATGGGTCAGCAATGTCCTAGAAATGAAGTGTATGATTACAAAGTGTTGACCAAATACGGCACACATGATTTGGTCGTCTTAAATATGTGTCAGATAAGAAGTTAGTAATTTGCTGTTTTACACTGAAAAGAATTATGTTTATGTGATAAAGTTATGTTTCGCTATGAAGATCATCAAATTGCTGCAACTTGAAGGTTGTTTTTTGCCTTCATATTTATGCATATCGGATAGCACAGATCCAAAATCAGACTGTATTTTTGCTCAGTTTGATTGTTGGTATATGCGTCAAATTCTCTTGTATTGTCGTACAAGTTTGACATGTATCTGATACTTGTAAATATATTCCTTATTAAGGCCCTGTGCCGGCCAATAGTAAACAATGCGGCTGTTAAACTACATTTAAAGACAAATCATACCATTTAAAGGTATGGATATTATTGTGAAATTACAATTTGTTACTGTAAGGTTGTATTGAAAGCGAAAGTCGCTGGTTGAGAAATGAATTCTAAAACTGCCAGGTCGCTCAATCTTTTGTATCCTTTTTACCTGATTTTAAAATTCATTTTCCTGCCAGCGACTCACACATGGACCCGACCGTACAATAACAGATTGTCATCTTCTCAATATTTAGTATACTTTTAGCCACTACAGGGCCTTTAACCTTTATCCTGCCAAGTAAAAATTATTGACGATTACACAAAATATTTTGCTAAATGCACGGGCATTGGGCTAGGCCTATATGACTCAAACTACCAATAAAGCAGCGGAGGGTGTAGAGCAAGATCAGACTGCACGTAGGTGCAGGCTGATCTTACTCTACACTCTCCGCAAAAGTTAACCATGGTCGCGAACGGCAGGGTAAGGGTTAATAGACAAAAAAAAAAAAACCTTAGGAGAAATGCGATCGAAAAAGAAAGTATATACGAGATTTGAACAAGACATGTAATATAAATAGTTTACATATCCTGAAACAATATCATTTGGGTCCCGATCCGACTCCTTGTTCTTACGCAATCTTATCTTGACGTACATAGCACGCAAACATAATTCAACGTTTGCTTCTAAGCCTGAGGGTGAACTCTTTATTAGCCAACAAAATATCAGACTTGTACATGCATTTTGAAAGCATCTTCTGTAGCCCAAGTCATGGTGTCTCTTTTAGAGGGTAGGAAACATTGTAGGAAAAGGAGAAAATGCTGGTTACCAGCATTTTCTTCTTTTTCAACAATGTTTTCCATAAAAAGTCTTTTTCATGGTCGTTTCAGTTTCAACACGGGATTGTTTGCTAAATGGATTTGATATATTATGTATATGCTATTGGCTCTATAGTTCATCTCTAAGTATTAGTAAATGCAAGGCTTGCATCAAATTTACAATGTATCAACCTGAGGCTGCTAAGAGCGACTCGAAGACCATCTGCGGACAGTGCAGGTCACCATCAGGCTGCACAGAACGTGCAGTCTGATCTTGGATATACACTGTCTGATATGACATTGTATTCCTCACAGTACATACTTTTGAAATTTGGTTTGAAAGTTTCATTTGACTTATATATTTACCAGGTTAAGGCTTAATCAGATAGTTGGGGATCGTGACACGACGGTATTATTACTCAGCCTAAAGCTATGTCACCGAGAGGCACGATCTGTGGTCAAGTCATAAGCCAATATATGTGTGCTCTAGAGAACAGAGTTCGATATCCAAAGGCGTTGGTCTTTTAACCCTTTACCAAACAACGGACATTTAGACTGGTCCATTTTAAAAGCTTTTTTAGATGACAAATAATTAAGTCCAATTGATTTTACTCGTCTTCAATAGAGTAGATAACATTTTGGAAAAAGAATAAAACGCTCTCTACCATCATTTTTCCCCGTTAGAGTTTTTTTTTTTCTTTTCTATAACACTTTCAATGTTTTTTTTTTATCCAGGGTCGGCAAAACTCGGATTGGATCGGGTTTTTCTTTGGTTAAGGGTTAACAATAGATAATATTTGCTTATTCTTTCGTCTAAAAAAATGGTGTAATTTTGGTCAACACAATTCCGTTGAAAATAAACGTAAGATTTTTTCTTATCATAGCACAGAGTAGGTTGGAATCAGGCGTTTTGGATACAGAATCATAACACACGTTCTGTGAAGCTTGATCTTTATCTACCCCGTCGGAGATTGTTTTTTTTTTTCGTTCGTCGAATAGTCTGAAGGGATAAGCCTGCATAAGTTTTTACACTTACCTTTGTACTTTGGTTGGTGTGACCTATGGCCGTCAGAATAGAAATAAACAAAATAGAACCTTTTGTTTGGGATATGACGCAAACAAATATTTTAACCAACATTACTCAGCTGACATATGAGCTATGCTCTGTGAATAGGGGGCTTAATGCATCTGCAAAAAGTTTCGATCCATGTCAGCCTGCGCAGTCCGCGCAGGCTGACATGGATCGAAACTTTTTGCTTGTAGCCAATTTTTTGCACGACAAAGGCCCTTTCTACCTCAGGATTCAGTGGGTTGTTAGGCAAAATGGATTTTATGGGTCCATAATATTTACTGTATCATGTAATGCCTTGCTTGGTATGATGCATCACGGTGTTGCATTAAACCCCCTTTTGCCAGGGCCTGACTTATATTATATACACGTTACAATAGTTGATCATTGAAATACTTAACTATTTATACCAGGCGAACAAATTTTAGACTGGTCTGTATTTAAAGCTATATATTTACAGGAGACAATTTAAATGTGTCTGAATGATGAAATTTGTCCTGGAAAGTTAGAAAAAGCTGTGGAAAAAGGAAAAGTGGTCAAAATACCTTATAAAATATCAGACAGTACAAATCAAACTTGTCTTTTTTGCATTCTGATCTTAATCAACATTTATAAAGTATCAGACAGTACAAATCTAGCTTGTCTTTTTTGTATTCTGATCTTAATCAACACTGGCCATTTGCCAGGAAAATTAGATACATTTATGTCCAATATTTGCAAGGTTAACTTTTTCAGTGACATATATACTACTCACACTTTGATAGGGATCATTGAAATATTTCAATACAGGTACATGTTACAACAATGCAGTTTTGCATTAATAACATCCATTTCCACAAGTTGTTTATGTCATCAGGGTGGCAATGTAACACATTGAAAAACCATACCTGATATATGCCACACATATATATATCTGCTGAATCTAATATATGGTGATCCCTAGCAAATTTTGAGTAATATATATAAATTCTTTCAACAAGTGAATATACATTTCAATGAAACTGAGAAACATATTTATGTTACAGGCTTGACTTAACCCAACGGACGGTATAGATCCAAGATCAGACTGCACTTTCTGTGCAGTCTGATCTTGATCTATGCTGTCCGAAAAAGCCACTGTTTCCACCTATGACACTGAAAGGGTTGGTAAAAAGTAGATGCATTGTAGGATTGAAAACGCTTTATTACCCGAATAGACTGTGAAAGCTGATCTATTTACAAATAACGTTCTCGCGGGATCTCACGCTCAATTGAAATATCACGACTGCGGAACGATCTTTGGGCCTAAAACGAAGTTAACCCCTACCCTGTGCATCTCAACCTCCAGTGTCTTTTGCAAAGAAAATATGGAAGGATCAGACGGCAGTGACGTGTAATTTGATCATGGTCTGCTCTGTACGATAAACAATCAATTTGTTAAGCTCTGCTCTACATATTTTAAATCAATAAATCGAACCTAATCGACGGTTGGTAACGTAGATTGCCTCCATTCAGAAGAGGGAAGGTTACCTCCATGGTTGGTATTTCATAGACTGTTTGATATTTATCATGAACAGCACACAATTCGGTAGTAAAAATAATAGGGAAAAAAGTTGAACCGGTACACCCACCGTTTTAGCGTAGTGCGAGGAAACGCTTTCAACTGATCAGCCCTCATCCCACCCTAAAAAATAAGAAAAAAAAGTTTCTACTTACAGTAAACATGCATCGATTTTGATGTGTTATTTGAAATTAATGAAAACGCTCATATTATTGGTTCATTCCTACAGAAAATGTAGGGCAACACAGATCCAAGATCAATCTATACTTAAGTGCTGTCTGATCTTAATTCTTATCCTGCTAAATAAAAGATGAGAAACTTTCAAGCCGATAGAAAAAAACCCAAATTTTCCTATTTCAAGGGCATACTTGGAGGAAAGATACCTCCTTATCGGACAGCGTAGATCCAAGATCAGACTGCACGTTCTGTGCAGTCTGATCTTGATCTACACTGTCCGCACAAGGTCAGTGACTCGCGCTTAGCAGCCTTAAGGTTAATCTACACTCCCAAACAGCAATAAAAAAATCTCAAGATATTTTCGGAGTTATCACTTGACTATTGGTTTTCTGACCAAATTCAGCACCCGGATCTAAGACATGTACATTTCCGGCGGAGCTCTGAGGGAAATATTTGGAACGACACCGGATATCCGGTCCTCGTGACTGACTCAACGGACGAACACTGCCATCCCTTGTGGAAGAGGCCGAGTTTCTGCTCTGGCCTTTTTACTTTATTGCAGTTTATGTTTATATACTGTAACTGTTCGCACTTTACGAAACAATCCTGAGGTTTAACGACCCTGATGGGGTAGGCTTTTGAACACTGCTAAATAAGTGAAATGAAACTTTCAAGCCGATAGTAAGTACCCAAATTCTGCTAAATCAAAGGTATTTTTTGGTAAAAATATATACTTATCGGACAGTGTAGATCCAAGATCAGACTGCACGTTTTGTGCAGTCTGATCTTGATCTAGACTGTCCGCAAAAGGTCATTGAGTCGCGCTTAGCAGCCTAAGGTTTTTCTCCTTTTCTCTAAAATTATTCTTCCCTATAAAAACCAGATCATATCACTTAAGTCACTTTCAATTTGTCGACCGCAAATGCTCTCAGTTTCGGCATGTCTATAATTGTGTCGTCTTGTAATAAGTTTATCCCATATTATGCGACCTATATCGTCCTATGCGAGGAATGTACTCAAAGATCAGCCTAATAATCGATATAAGCTGATCTTGGTCAACACCTTTTGTAAATTTATCATTGCTTGAGCTTTATAAGACTCTATCGTACTCTAATAATTGTTCCACAACCGTGATTGGTTCCTCTGATTATCTTTATTCATTGCAAGATAAGAATAATGTTCAAGGTCTTAAAGTGAGCATATGAGTCCGTATTTACCAATCATCCATGAGAATATTCTTAGGCTTATTCTGAAGAGTTTTCTAAATTTGAAAGTAAAGCAACATCTGATTGGCTAAACCATTTGGTTTAGCCAATCAGAGGTTGCGTTACTTTCAAATTTAGAAAATTCTTCGGAATAATAAAAATATTATTTTTAAGCACGGTTGGTAAACAAGGACCATGATGTCTGTGGCTCATATACTGCTCATTCTAAGAATTCCAAGACTAACCATTCAATTGACAGAGATAGATGTCTCAATCAAATGGCTAGCCTTGGTATAAATAATTGGATATGAGTTAAAAAATATTTAACCCTTAGAACACTGAATGATTGAAATGGACCTTGTTTATTCAGAAAAGCATCAGAAATATATTAAAGATATTTCAGGTGTTTTTCCGCTTCTATTAATGTAGAATAATACATGTAAATCGATGTATACATGTATTTATATCAAGTTTTTTTTTTTTTTTTTCGGGGGGGGGGGTCAGAAAATGTAACGAAGTAGCGGACAGTATTTATCCAAGATCGGACTTCACATTCTGTGCAGTCTGATCTTGATCTACACTGTACGCAAAAACGATTTATGTCAGTTCCAGCGGTTTAAAGGTCATGAATCAGGCCCAAACTCTTAGTATGATACATGTATACGTGTACATGTATATGAGTAATCATGGATTTTTAGCTCGATATAAATCAGTTACCAATTTTCCCTTTATGTTTATATATTATATATATGTTTATATATTCCCCCCCCCCCCATTTTTTTTTTCTTTAGGCGGGTTTCAGTGGTTCAATGCTCTTTAAAGAATGCTTTTGGAAGATTTCACAACTTTTAAGTCCCAATGGCGCCAGGAAGTAAACTACGCGGGTGTTAAAATAATTTTGAATTTAAATCATATCATTTAGTAAAATGGAAATTTATGTGCAGAAGAGAACCTGTTATTTTACGGTGGGCCCAAGTATTAGTCAATGGAAGAAAATGAATTTTAAAAGTGTGTCGAACGTTGACGGGTCGCTCTATCTTTTGTTTTACTTTAAACCAGGTTTTAAAATTCAATTTTCTGCCTGCGACTAACGCTTGGAACGACCGTACATTAACGAATTGTCGTCTTCACAATAATTTCCATACTCTCAAAAGGTATGATTTAAATTCACGTGTATTGTAACACTACTTTGTTTACTTTTAGCAACTACTGGGACTATATAGTTTTGAAATCTTCCAAGAGCTGAAGTCGGAATTTTGTTACTGGAAACTCACAACATGTACCACTTGTACACCAATATCACTATGTACATACATGAGTTTTATCACAACTTCTAAATGTTAAATTAAAGACAAAGCTGCCGACAAGGAGCGAAATTAACGACAATGTACCGTTAAAACCTCATCCCACTAATTAACAATAATGACAAAAAGGAACGCCGTCACGCCTATTTACCCACATTTTTATTATAAATGAAAGATGAACCAAACTTCAATCAAATTTATATGCATCCTGTAATTGAATCATGCTCTGTGGAAAGGGGTTTGAAAGAGCGTGTCAGAAAGTTCGATCCAGGTTTGCCTGCGAAAACTGCGCAGGCTGACCTGAGTCGAAACTTTTTGTTATTTGTCAATGTTATGCATTTCAAAAGACCATTCTGCCTCCCGATTTAGTTGGCTGCTGGACAAAATGGATTGTATGGGATTTATACTTATCTGATGACGGAAAGAACTTTCAAATTGCAGTCCCGGATTTGACTATAAGCTTGAAAATCTGATTAAAGGTATTTAGCAATTTAAGTTTTTTTCCCCAGTAAACCCATTGCCTAACACCCACCTTTCCAAATCACTCTGGGAAATAGTTATAAAAACATTGTGGGTAGGGGAGAAAATGCTTAACAAGCAATTTCTCCTTTTCTCACGAAAGGTTTTATCCTATCACGAACAAAACCCGTCATTTGAGTAAAATTCAATTTGTTGTTCGCAATTTTGTTTTCGATATGGACGATCTTACATGTCCACTGTCAAAGGGCTAACCTTTTACAAATAATTCCGTGTTTTAACGACACTTACAAAAACATTGTGGGAAAAGAAGAAAATGCTGGTTACCAGCATTTTCTTCTTTTCCAACAACTTTTTCTACCCTTTCAAAGACGAATTCGTCTTTTCAGCAATGTTTAATTTGTAGTCTGGAAATGCTTCCAATTTGGACATGTCGAAAAAGTATCGTTTGGTAGAGGGTTGAACAACAGACCCAGTATAGTGCAGGCAGCATTACTTTCAAACAAATATTTACTCTCTGGAATGTATCGTTTCCCTATGTTTATTTATAACAGTGTCAGAATTAGGACCGTTTATCATTGTTCTATGGCGGGAAAAGCCGACAAGAATGGGAGGGCCTTATTTATGTTGTCTGTGGTTTTATTTATTCCTTTTTTTTTGTCTTAAGTTTGAGCAATTCTTTGCAACGAAGAACAAGAATTTAAAACTAGACGGGGTAAGACATGAAAGAATGTGAATATTAAAACACTAGTTCGGTAGAAAGAGACAAAATGAAAAAAAACCTTGCCGACAATTGACTTTTTTCTCTCATTTGTTGTCATATTGTTGGAAAAAAAGAAAATTAATGTTCAATAAGTTATGGGCCATGCTCTGTGAAAGGGAGGCTTAATACATTGGCAAAAAGTATCGACCAGGTCAGCCTGCGCACTCCGCACAGGCTAACTTGGGCCGAATTATTTTGCTTTTGCTAAATTTTCTGTATGGCTAAGGACCAGTGTAACATATGATTCACTAGGTTGTTATACAAAACGGATTTCATGGATCTATGGATCTATTATGCTGTGATGACTTGCTTGGTATCATGCACTGCGGAGATGTATTAAGCCCCCTTTTCACAGAGCATGGCTCATACATTTTTCAATATTAGATGTTAATCCAAATCATAGTTGGAATATAGGTGCAACTGCTGCTAAAAATTGTGTATCTCAACATGCATATCGACATAACAGAATGAGTGATAGGGTCACGCTTTAAACAATGCTGCAATTTTGAAAACCAGATTATATGACCAGTATTTGCAGAGCTGGAATACGTCAATTAATAACTGCAGTAAGCTTACTTACTATTGTAGATTTAAAAATGGATTTATATATGAAAACTACCTTGACAATATAACAAACAAAAAATGGTTAAAATTATTTGCAAGTTTTAGGCTTAGTTCCCATAAACTAGAAATTGAAACCGGACGATTTAATGGTACACATAGAGATAATAGACATTGTAAAATTTGCTCTTCACCAGTTGTTGAGGATGAATATCATTTTTTGCTTTGCTGTCCAAAATACGAGCATTTGAGACGAAAACACATTGGATATATATCGAGGCCGAATACTAATTATTTCGTTAAATTAATGTCATCGTCAAAATTGACAACTTTGTTTTCTATTTGCAAATATCTTTCAGAAAGTTATTCCATTCGAGATGAAGTCATTCAAACTATTGCTGTTCCTTAAATCGATTCCTATAGTAGTCTTTAAGAACTTTGTACCTTTTTTTGTATGTGTTAATTATGATGCTTTTGCATTGGTATATGTTTGTCTTTGCCATATTCTATCATTTTGTAAATAGCCATAGACAGTTTTTGTCGATGTTGTCAATAAAGAATATATATTTAAAAATATTAAATTTCAATTAGAACAAGGAAAGGATTATCCCCTATTATATAATCATTTGTGTGAATAAGTGTCCCGTGATACCGATTAGCCGTAGTGGCGCTTGTATATTGGTGTCGTAAATTTAAATCAACATGTTAGTCAAGGTGGCCGTAAATAGGCCTACAGTGGCCCGCCGAATGTCCACATATCTGACCATTTGTAAATTACTATTTAATCATTCGAGTAATAAGTACCACGAAGTAGGTCAATAGCCGAACTCTACAGCTACGCCTTAAAAGGAAATTATGCTGTATTATTCAAAAGAAAACAAAGCAGACACAATTAGTGTGATATACGCAAAATTGACCTTTATCCGGCCTTACTGGTATTGTTGATTTAAGTTTATTGCTAATAGAAGTGATTCATTTGACATAAGTGATTAATAGAGCAGTGGAGCGGAGAATGTAGAGCAAGGTCAGATTGCACGTAGGTGCAAGCTGATCTTGGTCTACACTCTCCGCAAAATACGTGCATGATCGCCCTCGCCGGGACAAGAATTCGTGATATATATTGCTGTTGGGGAGCCACGTTTAGTATGCTTAAGTTTGACACTTTATCAAACGAACGGTCGATTGAACGAACGAAAAAAAGGAACGGTTTAACGGATGAAAGAATGATTGAACAGACGAATGAACGAACAAACGAGTGAACAAACGAACGATTGAAAGAAAAAATGAAGTACTTGACTGAAAAATAAAAGAAAAACTCACAAAAATTTATAGATATAAATAAACATGAAACATACAGAACAACATGCTCTAAGAGGGAAGAAGATAAGTTGTAAAAGGACAAGCCAAAGATACTCAACCTGCGGCTGGCGGCTTTGAAAAACATTGCAGGAGAAAAAGCAACCCCCTATGCAAGTACTTTCTCCTCCAAATTTCCTCCACGTGTTTACCATTGCCTTTATACGTCACCATGTCTTCAAAGCACTCTTATTTCCTTGAAATCAAAATGGTTCACTTGGGGGAGGATTTAACACTCTATAACATAATCACCTTTTTTAACGACCCCGAAAAAAGAGTATTTGAAAACATGGTTGGAAAAGGAGAAAATGATGGTAACCAGCATTTTCTCCTTTCCCCACAATGTCCACTCCTCTATGAAAGATAAATTCCAAGACTTGAGCCATAAGGAATTTTTCGTCTGCAATTCCCTTTAAATTGGACAAGTCAAAAATTTTGTCGTCTGATGAAGAATTAAACGGACTTTCTTTTATTAATTTCAGATACAGCCAACATGGGACAATCAGACGAGAACCTCTCAGACTGCGAAAAACCGGTATCACCCTCCGTGAAATCACTAGACTCTAAAGGCGGTGACTGTCAAATGAACAAACAGCGTCAACGCCGGAAACCACGAGTTCTTTTCTCACAGCAGCAGGTGTACCAACTGGAGGGACGCTTCAAACAGCAACGTTACCTGTCCGCACCTGAACGCGAACAGCTAGCCACCGTGCTCAAGTTATCCCCAACACAGGTTAAAATCTGGTTTCAAAACAGGAGGTACAAGTGCAAACGTCAAAAAATGGACCGGAGTATAGAGGTTTCAACGATGTCTGTACCTCGACGTGTTCCAGTGACTTTAACAATGCGTGACGGAAGGTCATGTTTGTTGGGCAGCAATATGCCCCCTTCTTATCAAGGAGCCCCTTACAATGTTAACATGTTTCCTAGTTATTCCGGTTCCTACTCCAGCCCCTCATATAATTCAAATCCCTATGTTAATACTGGCAGCCTCCCGCCTGTCAATCAGTTCTCACCTCAGAGTAGCGGATATGTACAACAATCAATGCACCAGTCTGGTATACGTGCTTGATAACAAGGAATTCAACCGGAAATACAATCTACAACGATCTCTAAGGTGTGAGCCAGTCCAGATCGTAATTGACTCTATTTTCAATTGGAAAGTTGACTATTTTTTAAGTTAATCCTGATCCTTTACCGGAAAATTCCGTATTTTAGCGAACCTGAGATAGAAGACGTTTGAAAACATTGTTGGAAAAGGAGAAAATGCTGGTAACCGGCATTTTCTCCTTTTCCAGCGATGTTCTTTATGTCCATTTACGGAAAAAAGTCTAATTATTTTTGTCATCTGGTAAGGAGGTAATTGCACACATACTGACTGTCTCCGAGACTGGTACATTACAAGACTGAAACATTGAAATTTTAATTATTGTCAAAATTGTCACCTCCGGAAACAAACGGCATGCAGCAGACGACTTTAAATACATCATTTTTGAAATAATGAATGGTCAAGATCAAAATTCACAACAGAGCTATTTTTTTTTTTGGTCAGTGTAATACAGCCATTATCATTTTTTTCTAGTCTCACACTAGTTTGAGATAAGCAAATAGTTCCGTATTTGGTCAAAGCTCTGTCATCACATTCCTCATTCAAAAACATGGCTGACCCAGATTTCCTTATCAAGTTAACTGTCAAAATTGGTGATCGTGACAAAGCTGTGAATTTTGTCCTCTTTGGATTCAAACAAAATCATTATATGCAAGTTTCTTTGGAACTATTTTTCGTGCGTGCTGTGCACGTCTGTCAAAGAAGAGCAAGTTCATGTAAATCTCAATGTACATGTACATGTCAGCCTATGTTTTAACACATCATGAATCATAATTCTTGAGACATAGTTATGTGATAAAAAGAAAATGACATTTGTTTGGCTTTGATTTTAACCCTTTACCGGACTACAACATTTTAGCCTTGTCCAAATTGAGAGTATTTGCAGATGACAATTTCAATGTGGCTCAAATGGTGCAATTTTTCTTTGATAGGGTAGAAAACATTGTGGGAAAAGGAGAAAATGCTGGTTGCCAGCATTTTCTCCTTTTTCCATAAAGTTTTCAAAAGGCTCCTTTCCCAGGGTCGTTAAAAGTCGGCATTCTGCGGTAAAGGATTAAATCTTCTCAAACCAGTCAACAAAAATGTGGTTTAGCTCGCCAAAGCTTGATCAATAACATTTTTATATATTTTGTTAAATATAATTTCAGCTCAAATGCTCAGCTCTCCTTAAGCCACAATGTCTATTTTTTTTAATGGATTCCTGGTAGAGAGAAAAAAAAAAAAATGCCATGAGTAGATGACTTCCTTGGTATGATGGATACTAGAGATGCATTAAGTCCCTTTCCACAGACCATGGCTTATTTCGCATTTGCTTGCTGCGGATCCTCGGGCCGTGGTATGAGACCTCGGCCGAGGGCTAATACCATAGACCAAGGAATTTGTAACTCAGCCAAAACGAAGATACTTGGATGACGACAAAATTATTAATTTATGGCCAAGATTTGTCTTCCATTTTGAACGTGATATCGACCAAATCACATTGATATTGTTTTGGATGATATTTGTCCAGTTTGTTGATATTGGTCGATTTTGTCATGTGGTACTGAATGGACTGTTTTTTGTCTTATAACCGTAATTAATAAGATAGTTTGTTAACTGATAAAAAGGCATAATATAATGAACTGTTACATGGAATGCGCCGATCAAGGTGTGCTGTCTTGTACTTTATCATGTTTGCTATATTTTTTTCCTCAGATTTTAAATTTTATTCTAAAAATAGAAATCCATTTCATTGGTGAAAATCAAATGGGTCTCACCCAATCAGAAGGCCAGTAACTGTACTTCATCGTTTTTCGACCTATGCTGTATTTGTACTCGTAAACCTTTGTACTGTACAATAACGAGTTTGCACATCCAAACAGAGTTTATTATTATAAAAACTTCGTTGGCAATGTAAAGTAATTAATGTAATGCTGATTTCTATACAATTCGCTTTTCTACTCCTTCCGCCATCTCCATCATGCATTGAACAAAGCAAGTCATCATGATCTACAATTATGATTCTATTAAATCCATTTTAAAGATCGAATCACGGGTAATAAGGACTGCAGACTGCGCAGACTATCCTGGATCGCAATTTTCGCAGATAGCATGCGTTAAACCCCATTTTCACAGAGCATGACTCATATGTATTGTATTTACGGTGCTAATGATTGTATGAAAAAATATAGTCTTATGAATACTATGAGGTTATTTAACATGCTTGGGTACAATACTGAATTCTATTGGATGAGTACACTGCAGAACCAGTCTATATTTTGGACGGGGCGCCACGTCCAAAATAGCCGAGCCGCGGTAGCTCAGTCGGTAGCGTGCAGGACTTGAGAACACGGGGTCCAGGGTTCGATCCCTGGCTACGACCCCTGGCTCGGCCAATTTCTTTCCGAGGATTGATGATAGTCACTGCGACAGGATTCATTCCTCTCCCACCGCTAACCATTGTTTCGACGATGATTATGTGGGAAAGCAGCCAGTGGCTTGGAAAGAAAATTGTGCGGAGTACTGTTAAAAGAGACTCCAGGAAAGCATGGATAGGTGCACTGGTCGCCGCGATATAACTGAAATAATGTTGAAAACGGCGTTAAACACCATACAATCAATCAATCAATCGTCCAAAATATAGACTGGTTCTGCAGTGTACTCATCCAATCGAATTCAGTATTGTACCCAAGCATGTTAAATAACCTCGTATTATGTTGCAGCAACTTTCCTCGAGCTTGAAGTTGCGTCTCGCTGTGCCAGAAAGTCTAACTTATCGCTCGACCCTTTGTCTCGCTAGATATCAAATTCTCCCACGAAACTGGAAGCAAATACAGGCCCCATTAAAGTTACTGCAACATAGTTTTCCTTCTTTTATGTATTTACAAATTCTAAGAACAAAATCTTGCAATTTTGAACATTATTGTTCAAAAACCGTTAGAAATTCAAACAGACACAGGTCTAGCAGGTTATAATTTCCTTTTTTGTTTATTTGAACGGCGGATGAGTAATACGACGTAATTTTGACCAATCAAACCAGAAGACACGTTGAATGTATTGCGTGTGCAACTTTCGTCACCACGCCATATTTGGAACCGTATTGAGATTATAAAATTCCGGTTTTTTTTTTTTTCATCCTGAATGTCTGATTCTATGCAAAGCATGTACGAGAGCCGAGAAATTTGTAGTATTATAATAAATGTTTGTACTTACTTTATTTCTAGTCAAAATGTGCCAAAAAAAAACCCATTGATTTTATGCCATAATCATGTCAAAATAATCTCTATTGTATATGGGAGATAAAATGGTCAGATTGATATCAAACAGATATTATTTTTTTACGCACTTGTAGATCAAAATTACGATGTAGTTTAATCTTGATCTTACTGTTCGCAAATACTTATAGTTGTATAATGAAGTTTATAGTTAACAATGATAAATTAACAAAAATTCAGAATTAATGAGTTTGTTTTTAGTCAGCTACCCAGGTAATCTTCTTATCAGTAGACCTGATTTTAGACCTGGCCATATTGAAAGCGTTTGCCGACGACCAATAAAATAGAGCTCATATGCTAAAACGTGTCTTTGGAAGAGATAGAAAACATTGTGTGGAAAGGCGAAAATGCTGGTTAACAGCATTTTCGCCTTTTCGCAAAAAGATTTTAGAAGCCTTCTACCTTCGGGTCGTTTAAACTCTAGACTATTTTCTAAATGTTTATAACAAATTTACAATACAACATTACACATGTTAGGCTTTTAACGCCCCTACTGTGGACAAGCTTTTAAAGACATAAAGGAGAAAAAGGTTATAGCTTGTTACAAGTAAGTTGTCTTTTTTCCATGGTTTTTTTTTCACATACATGTTGTCAAAATTTTGGCTGCTAAGCCCGACTCATTGGGCTTTTACAGACAGTGTATACCAAGATCATAATGCACAGAACCTGCGGCCTGATCTTTATTTACACTGCCCAATACAGTGAGATTTTTTTTTACAGAGAACAGATCTTTGCAATCGCAATTTGCATCGTCACATTGACGTTGTAGACTCTATTCTTTTTAATTCTATTTTTTTTTCTTAATTTTTTCAATGTTGATAAAAATGAAAATTTCTTCATACAAATACTCATTTGTAACCATCTATTGTATTATGAGATATGTACATGATTACTCTATTTGTATATATTGTTTTTGAGAGCAATTACGTCATATGCAATGTTGTTATTTTTTCCCCACAACGAAATGTTCCATGAAAAATTAAAATGTTTATTACGCTTGTAGTTTGTGCTTTGGAGTTTTCCTTATTCGTTTATTTTCTTCGCTTTGATTTAAACCATAGGGCACTAAGCATGACTCGAAGTGCATTTTGGGGCGGCCAGTGCACCGATCAACTCTTTTCCGGATTTTTTTTTTTTTCCTGTACCAGTTCTTCTCACAACCTTCTTTCCTGAGCAAGTAACTGCTTTCCCACATAATCATCGTTGAAACAGAGATCATCTGTAAGAGAAAAACGTTGGGACTCGAACCATTGATCCCCATGGTTTCAAACCCTGTATGTTACCGACTAAAGCACTAGGCTCCGCTGTTACAGCACACTTGCTCAATTTTTTTAGTCATCTACCAGTACAAGAACTGGAAATCTTAAAAGTCCAACTTGTTTTATTAATCTTAAAAGTCCATCTTGTTATTATTTGGCGAAAAGAAGCTTCACATCGAGATGTTTCTTGTATACCATGGGCAGTGAAACAGTCGCAAAGCTTTCCAGGCCGAAACAGGCAGATACTCGGACACATTCCTTTGACCAATGCTCTGTGAAAAGGGGGCTTAATGCATCATCGAAAAGTGTCGACCCAGGTCAGTCTACGTAGTCAACGCAGGCTGACCTGGGCCGAAACTTTTCGATATTGGTCAATTTTCTGTATGTCTAAGAACCAGAATGCTTGGTGATTCAGTCGGTCGTCAGACTAAATGTTTTTTATTGATCCATAACTATGTTAACTTGCTAGGTTTCTTGGATCACGGAGAGACATTAAACCCCGCATTTGCCCAAATATGGTTCATTTATCTTTGTACATTTGTATGAGGAAAAATGATTCATCAAGGGCTGGATTTCGAATATCTCGATTGATACGAAGAATCGCCGGTATCCCAATTATAACGTTATTTGAAAAACATTGCGCAACGGTCTTAATCTGGTGCTGCATTATTTACAAAGATAAAAGAAATAAGCGGTTCTCTGAGAAAATGGGGATTAATACATCTTCATGATGCATTATTGTACTAAGCAGGACATCATACAGTTACGGATCTACAACACAATTTTTGTCATGAAGAAGAATGGTCCTTGAAAAAGCAGAAAATTTACAAATAGCAAAAAGTTTCGACCCATGTCAGCCTGCGCGGACTGCGCAGGCTGACATGAATCGATAATTTTTGCAAAATCTATCAATTTCCCTTTTAACGGAGCATGGCTAATAAATCTTTCAGTTTTTTATGATAACAAGACAACGTAACAATATTTTAACCCGATTAACGCATACTAAAGGTGCAAGCGATTATTCTGCGTGAAAAAAATCAAACTGATTGCCACATCTATTTTGAATCACCCTGTACCGAATAATCCCATAGTTTTAAAACCCTGATGAAAATGGAGCTTAAGAGAACTTATGAAAGAGTAGCAAAATATACTTATAACGGACATACCGGGGTAACCTCCTTTTCCCACAATGTTTTCGCACAATTGCAAGGCTGCTCAGCCATTATCCATATGTTACGAGGTAGAGCTCCGACAAATGTATGCCCTCCCTCCCCCCAAAATAAAACCACAAATGTCGAAATACGACTTCGCCTGGCCAAGGCACCGTTTTTTTTATCTTTAATTTGTTAATATGTTTGATTTTTATGGTGTTTATCACCGTTTTCAACATTATTTCAGTTATTTCGCTTTGAGCACGGTAAGAAAACTACAAAATAAGGCATCCAATACTTCAACAGAAATTAATCAACCTGTATGTAATGTATCTCCAGGATCCATGATACCAAGCAAGCCATCAGATACTTATGGATCTATAACAACCCCTTTTGTAATACTTTTTTAATCATCAAGCGGACTGATCCTTGGACATACAGAAAATTGACCAATAGAGCGCACAGGCTGACCTGGGTCGAAACTTGTCGCATATACATAATCCCCTTTTTCACAGAGCATGGCTCATGTTCAATGTTCCATACAAAAGGGTACATGAAATTTCGCCTCAACCGAGTGGATTTTTTTTTTTTATTAATCTCAAACACGACTATCACTGAAAAATCACAATGAGAATAGACCCACGATGAATGTAGATCATATTCCTGTAAATCTTATCCCACTAAATGAGTTAAATTAAAATTTCAAGGCGATAGTATACACTCAAATAATTCTACTTCAATCTTACCTTTTGGTGAATAAATATCTCCAAAACGGACAGTGTAGATCCTAGATCAGACTGCACGTTCTGTGCAGTCTGATCTTGATCTACAATGTCCGCAAAAGGTCAGTGGGTCGTGCTGAGCATCCTAAGGGTTAATATGTAACGACAGTCGCAAAGGGTTTCCAAAAATTAATCCAATCAGACCCAGAATTACATTTCTATGCCTGTCCTTCCATTTTTCTCGGGTAAAACTGTGCAACAGGAAGGCTTGGTGAAAAAAGTTTCAGATGGGGCTCCTTTTGACCACTAAGTACCCGGTAGTAGATGTGTGAATTCATATCACATCTAAAACCTTTTAAACTCTGTACCGGTTTGTACACATGTAAACCATGTATAAGGGGGGAAAAATGCGCGGTCAGCAACCACTAGATATTAATACACGTTTCTGCATGTTTTTGTCCATTTTTTATCTAACAGTACCAGTTTGATGCCATCAAATATAATCTCTCTCTCTCTCTCTCTCTCTCTCTCTCTCTCTCTCTGTTTTGCTCTTAACCCGTATCCTGCTGAATAATGGAAATGAAACTTTCAAGCCGACAGAAAAAATAACTCAAATTTGCCTACTTCAAAGGTATTTTGGAGGAAAGATGTCTCCTAATCGGACAGTTTAGATACAAGATCAGACTGCACGTTCTGTGCAGTCTGATCTTGATCTACATAGTCCGCAAAAGGTCCTTGAAGTTTGTGCTAAGCAGCCTAAGGGTTAAATGCGCCTTCAGTTAATCTCTCTCCGGTACAAGGGAGATAATCTGGTATTGTATTTGTCAAATTTATTTGTTTGACTTGACGTCCCTTGCTAAAGTTAACCGTATCCGCTTTCTTTAGTTACTTAATAAGCAGGATTTTTTTTAGATATGAACATTTCATCATCCAGGCAACCACTCCTTTACACATAATCGAACGCGGGTGCTTTAGCAGACGACATAGATTAAGATCAGACTGCACAGAACGTATCTTGGATCCATTTATCTTTTCTAGCCTGTAACCAAAAATCTTCCCGGGCTTCATTGGATTGTATTATCAGCCGGCCAAAGAAGTTTACTTTATATACGGCACTGTGTCAGTAGTCTGATCCTAATCTATGCTGTCATCAAAATCGCATGTTTTCACCTATGGGGCTGAAGGAGTTAAAGGGGGAACACACCTTTACGGTCATTGGTCCAGTTCATTGAGCAATCAGAATACGAGGAAAATCGACATCTTACGAGGAAAAATCCTGGTTTTGAGGAAAAATGTTTTTACAACCTACATCCACTTCAAGCCAGATAATTGTCAGGTTGTTTGCCAGACAATAAGTTGGAGCATTTTATATTAATGCAGTTTAATGATGGGCCCCATTTTGGTGTATGGAAATATTTAAAACCGAAATATTTTAGGGGAAAACAAATTTAGATTAAGACCCAAAATTGTTCACATACTATTCCTTAACTTCCTAAATAATTTAAATGAAACCTTACAAGCCGATAGTAAAACCCGAAGACTGTTATTTCAAAGTTATGGGTAGGGAAGGGGAGGAATGTCTCCTCATCGCCTTATCGGACAGTGTAGATCCAAGATTAAGTCTAATCTTGATCTACACTGTCTGCAAAAGGTCTATGAGTTGTGCTAAGCAGCCTAAGGATTATAGACATATCATACAACGATAAATTACACAGCAACACGAAGGGCTATGAGAAGACTTGATAAGCTGCTTGTCATTGGTTTTTATGTCTTCCGGTATGAAAAATATTTGTGAGCCATGCTCTGTGAAAAGGGAGTTTAATGCGTTTGCAAAAAATATTGACCCATGTTAGCCTGCGCAGTCCACGCAGGCTTAATTGGGTCCAAGCTATTTGTAAATACTTGCATGTCCAAAGACCATACTACCTCATTATACACTCGGTTGCCAGTCAGTTGGATTTTATGTGATGACTTGCTTGGTATGGTTAATCACGAAGATGCATCAAACCCCTTTTGCCAGAGGATAGCTCATAATACTTGCAACACGCGAAAAGAGGCATTTGGACAGTTGCGTAAAGTGTCGTCTCGGATTGATCAGCCTGCGCAGTCCGCGCAGGCTAACCCGATACGACACTTTCCGTTTTTATGTAATTTTCTGTTTTGGGCAAGTCTACTATAGTACAAAATGTAATGGAGTCGTAAATTGCCGTCTCGGATTAGCCTGCGCGGACTGCGCAGGCTGATCCGAGACGACACTTTACGCAAATGTCCGAATGCCCCTTTTTGCGTGTTTTAGGCCAGTTATAAACTCAACCTCTTTCGGTGGCTGAAAAGACAATCCAAAAATGCTAAGAAAGACTGTTATCGCACAGGCTTCACTAAATAAGCGTACGGTAAAGATCCTAGATCAGACTGCACGTTTTGTGCAGTCTGATCTTAATCTTTGCCGTTCGCAAAAAAGCCCGTATTTTTGCCTATGGAGCTGCAAAAGCCGAATTGCACCCTATCAAGGTCGATCTCTTTCAACAGATAAAATTAATATCCATAAAGAAATTAAACAAGCAGACAGTATAGATCCAAGATCAGACAGCAAGTACTGTGCAGTCTGATCATGATCTGTGGCATCAGTAGTATCTCTAGTATCTGTAAAAGCCCTTGCTTTTGCCTATGGCGTCGGTCGGTTTTACTGGCAGACAATTTGTTGTGTTTGGTGGGGTGAGGGTTTAGCTTTTATAGTAAAAAAAACAACAGAAGATTACTCCTCCCCCTTTAAATAATGAAGTAAAACAGTTCATACAAAGTAGTTACTCCTTTCCTAAAATGTTTTCCACAACTCTTAAAACATAGTTTCCTGGCGTACCTTTCACTTAACTGCATAGATTTCATGTAATATTTTTGGGGATTGAATATACACACATACGATCCATGCTTCATCCAAAGGTATGAGTTCGACTTAAGTTATGCAAATATTTATTTAAATCGTAAAGTATTGCAGTTCAGTGAAACTTGTTTCCAGATTTAATGTCTACCGGCCCCTCACTCTTATATTAAAAGACGGAAGCTGCCGAGATTGGCCGACTAGCCTTCACGAAAATGTCGATGTTACACGATATTTACCGATGAGTTAGTGAATCTACAGCCCCTAACTCTCATATTGAAAGACGAAAGCTTCCGAGATTGGCCGAATAGCCTTTACGAAAACATCGATGTTACACGATGTTTACCGATGAGTTAGGGTTCGTAATCCTTAATGTTTGCTTACCTAAACTGCGTAGGCAGTTTCGTGCGTACGCAGTCTAGAGAAAGGTACCCCTGTTCCTTACTCGTAAAGGGTTCCACTATGTGTGACTCGAACCCATTATATGATTTGTACGTAACAAAAAAGCATATGCAGTAAAGGGTCAAAGAATATACGATTATATACAAAACTTCATTTTCAAAACAACACTTTAGAAACACTGCCTGGCCACTACAAATAGGTTGCAACACGCGAAAAGGGGCATTCGGACATTTGCGTAAAGTGTCGTCTCGGATCAGCCTGCGCAGTCCGCGCAGGCTAATCTGAGACGGCATTTTACGACTACATTAGATTTTTTCCCACAGTAGACCTGCGTGAAACAGAAAATAACATAAAAACGGAAAGTGTCGTTTCGGATTAGCCTGCGCAGGACTGCGCAGGCTGATCCGACACGACACTTTACGCAAATGTCTGAATGCGCCTTTTCACGTGTTGCAGGCCAAATAGGAAACAAAGTTAAGTGCTACTTATGAAAATATTTTAGAAAAAAAAATATATAGTCAGTACATCTATTCAGAGCGCGCCAAATCTTACTTCGACTTTGTAGCAATAAGTTCCAAAGCGCATAAATTTCTACAATGTTTGTTCAATTTACATTTCTTTTGTTCGCGATAAGTATACCACTTGCAACTGCCAGTCAGGAACCGATATGTTCCAGGTTCGATTATGATGAGCGATTACTGAGGAAGCTACTACTGCAAGAGAGAGTTATACAAGATCTGGAAGTCCAGGTTGGCGAGCTTAAAGTAGAATATGAAAGCCGGATTTCGAACCTGGAGGATGAGTTACAGCAAGCTGAAAGACGATTGCAAGAATCTTGTAAAGGTACAATTGTTTATAATGCCTTTACATCATATTGCTCTCTCAGTCTCTCTCAGTCTCTCTCTGTCTCAGTCTGTCTCAGTCTCTCTCTGTCTCAATCTCTCTCTGTCTCAGTCTCTCTCAGTCTAAGTCTCTCTCTGCATCAGTCTCTCTCAGTCTCTGTGACAGTCTGTGTGTGTGTGTGTGTGTGCGTGTGTGTGTGTGTGTGTGTGTGTGTCTGTCTGTCTGTCTGTCTGTCTGTCTGTCTGCCTGTCTGTCTCGTCTCTCTCTATCTCTCTCTCTCTCTGTCTCGTCTCTCTCTCTCTCTTTCTCTGTCTCTGTCGTTCGTTCGGTATCAATTATTGGGATCTAAGCAATTTGGTCTTAAGGTTAAATAAAAGTAAAGGGTATTTTCAAATCGTAAAAATTAGTCATATATTGCAATTCTCTGGCTATCTTAGAATATCTGATATTGAATTGTATGGCTTAATTAAAATTAAAACTGTGCAGAGTCTGTGTAGTCTGATCCATATTTAAAGTGTCTTTTTAAGCATCTGTGAAATTTCGTCCGAGGATATATTGATAGTCTTTAATTCTGGAGTAATCCCTTTCAGAAACTGAACACTGTTTCGACCGAACGTGTATTTCAGTCATGCTCCGGCCAACGGGGTTTAATCTCAGTGATACACTGTCCCAAGCAAGTCACCATATTATTATAGAACAATAAAAATCATTGTGTTAAACAACCAACCAACTCATGAGGTAGACTGGTCTTTTGACATGCGGAAAATTGACCAAAATCAAAAGGTTTAAACCCAGGTTAGCCTGCGCAGTCCGCGCAGGCTAACCTGGGTTGAAACATTTTGCATATGCAAAAAAAACACAACTTTTTATAGAGCATGGCTCATGAATATCAGAAAGCTTTATGTTACACTGAAAGAGATTGAGGAAGAAGCGTAGTTTCTGGAATATGTCCAAGAAACACAGAATGTACAGCTACCAGCTCTGACTATCTTGTCTGAAATACAAAACAACCAAGCGACATTACGGCAAAAGGGGATGAATCTCCGTGATGCTCTATACCTAACAAATCATCACATCGTCATGGATCCATAGAATCCATTTTGTCTCAAAAACTGATCGAATCATGTGGTAGACTGGTCTGTTGACTTGTAGAAAATTGACGAATAGCAAAAAGTTTCAACTCAGATCAGCTTGCTTGGACTGCACTAGCTGACATGGACGATACATTTTTGCAAATGCATTAAGCCCCCTTTTCACAGAGCATGGCTCAAATGAATTTCCCCGCTCTGGCCTTCCAAAGTTTACGGTTTTTGCACTGACTTCCAGATGGCATCAGAGCTGCCACAGCCAACGTAGTGCAAATACCACAGGTTGAGCAAGACGGTTGGGAGTTAGTTTTTCGAGGGACTGCGGGGAATGGGGACAGCATAGTGGACGCGTGGTTAAAAGGTTGGTACTTGAATGACGCGACTGGTGCAAGTTCTCTTGTATGGTCCACACGTATGGTCCGTTTCCAGGCGTTCGTTTATTGACAAACTTCGCCATATGTACGATGGATAGATGGCAAAGTGTGTCAATAAACGAACGCCTGTGGTACTGTCTCATTTTGCAGCTATATACTAGAATGAAATTTCAGATATTGTAGATAGTATACAATTTGAGATTGCATCTCTATTTATTTCATTGATATCACCATCATTACGATCGTCATCATTATTGTCCTTATTTTGTGACAAGCACGTATAAAAATAATGGTTCAAATCTGAAGCCTTAATTTGAATTTATTCTACATATAAAGTTAAAAAGATCTTAAACTTTTCAACGGCTAAGATTCAAAATTCGAGTTTGGAACTTTCTGAGAAATCGTTATACCATCAACCACGTTAAACCCTTTTCCCGCTAAATAGGTGGAATGAAACTTTTGAGCCGATGGTACAAACCCAAGTCTTGCTCGTATTTTAACGGTATCCTTTGGTGGAGAATATGTCCTTATCGGACAGTGTGGGTCAATGATCAGACTGCACGTTCTGTGCAGTCTGATCTTGATCTACACTGTCCGCAAAAGGTCAGTAAGTCGGGTTAGCAGCCTAATGATTAAGTGAATATCAAATAATGACAGGAACGCACACACATTTAATTCACAACATTTAAAAAGTATGGATATGATTATGAGTTGGCAATTAACGTTATTGTGTTACTTTTACAAAACACTTTTCTACCAGCAGCTGGAACCCTTTGGCTGCTAAGCGCAACTCACTGACCTTTTGCGGACAGTTTAGATCAAGATCAAACTGCACAGAACATGAGCCTTAAATTATATTGATATCACATTTCTTGGTATACGCATGAATCCTTTCAACACAAAATGGAAGTGGTCATAGACTTAAGACAATCCAAATTCAATGATAATTCTAACTAGCTTTTTTTTTCTTTTAAGCATAATTATTCCAGTCGTAAAGACTTTTGCTGAACATTTCATTTGTTTTCTACTATTTTGTATATCAAATACAGGAACATCTGTAACCACTGATAAACCCGTCAACATGAAACGATCTCTCGACAAACACTACCTAAACCTTAATTTCGTCAACAACTGGAGTTCCAAAAACATCGCCCGGGTCAAGTTCGCTTTGTACTACAACGAAATGGAGGTCGTCAGTGTCCTGTTTTCTGCGAAAGGAACAACCCGAAAATATTGGTTTCTTCAGAAAAAGCTCCTTTATTCATCCTGGTCCTCTCTCACAAAAACTGAGTCGCTTAACGTCTTTGATGTTGACAAAAACCCTTACAGGACGTTTTATATCAGCAAATATCATGGAGGATGCGATAAAGATGTAGGATATGCGGTTGTAGCAGACGTTTCCAAGAGCAGATCATGCAAATGGGAGACCCATCCGTCCTATCCGATGTTTTTGTATTCGAAGAGCAATGGACCGACTGTATGGAATAAGTTCTTGTATGGCATGGCTGACTATATAGCAGTGTTTGTCCAATTCTGATGTTATCTCCTTAGCAGTAGACATGATTTTAGAATTGGCCATATTGAGAGCGTTTGCCGACGACCAATAAAAGAGAGCTCATATTGTAAAACTTGTCTTTGAAGGAGATAGAAAACATTGTGTTGAAAGGCGAAAATGCTGCTTACCAGCATTTTCACCTTTTCTCATAGTTTTACGAAAGCCTTCTTCCTTAAAGTTGTCAAAACACGAGTTTTTTTTTTTCGTTAAGGAGTAAAACAAATTTACAATACAACATTACACATGATAGACTTTTAACGCCCCTACTGTGGACAAGCTTTTAAAGACATGAAGGAGAATAGGGTTATAGCTTGTTACAAGTAAGTTGTCCTTTTTCCACGGTGTTTTTCTTTTTTTTTTTCCAAATACATGTTATCAAAATTTTGGCTGCTAAGCCCGACTCATTGGGCTTTTACAGACAGTGTATACCAAGATCAGAATGCATAGAACCTGCGGCCTGATCTTTATTTACACTGCCCAATACAGTGAGACTTTTACAGAGAAGAGATCTTTGCAATCGCAATTTGCATCGTCATATTGACGTTGTAGACTCTATTCTTTTTTTTTTTTAATTTTTTTAATGTTGATAAAAATGAAAATTTCTTCATACAAATTTTTTTCTTCATTTTTTGCTGATAAAAATGACTTTTTTTTTCATACAAATACTCATTTGTAACCATCTATTGTATTATGAGATGTATACATGATTACTCTATTTGTATATATTGTTTTTGAGAGCAATTACGTCATATGCAATGTTGTTATTCTTTCCCAACAACGAAATGTTCCATGAAGAATTAAAATGTTTATTACGCTTGTAGTTTGTGCTTTGGAGTTTTCCTTATTCGTTTGTTTTCTTCACTTTGATTTAAACCATAGGGCACTAAGCATGACTCGAAGTGCATTTTGTGGCGGCCAGTGCACCGATCAACTCTTTTCCGGAGTTTTTTTTTTTTTCCTGTACCAGTTCTTCTCACAACCTTCTTTCCTGAGCAAGTAACTGCTTTCCCACATAATCATCGTTGAAACAGAGATCATCTGTAAGAGAAAAAGGTTGGGATTCGAACCATTGATCCCCATGGTTTCAAGCCCTGTACGTTACCGACTAAGGCACTAGGCTCCGCTGTTACAGCACACTTGCTCAATTTTTCTAGTCACTTACCAGTACAAGAACTGGAAATCTTAAAAGTCCAACTTGTTTTATTAATCTTAAAAGTCCATCTTGTTTTATTTGGCGAAAAGAAGCTTCACATCGAGATGTTACTTGTATACCATGGGCAGTGAAACAGTCGCAAAGCTTTCCAGGCCGAAACAGGCAGATACTCGGACACATTCCTTTGACCAATGCTCTGTGAAAAGGGGGCTTAACGCATCAGCGAAAAGTGTCGACCCAGGTCAGTCTGCGTAGTCAACGCAGGCTGACCTGGGCCAAACCTTTTCGCTATTGGTCAATTTTCTGTACTTTTCGCTATTGGTCAATTTTCTGTATGTCCAAGAACCAGAATGCCTGGTGATTCAGCCGGTCGTCAGACTAAATGGTTTTTATTGATCCATAACTATATGTTAACTTGCTAGGTTTCTTGCCAGAACATGGTTCATTTATCTTTGTACATTAATTTTGTATGGGGAAAAATGATTCATCAAGGGCTGGATTTCTAATATCTCGATTGATAAGAAGAATCGCCGGGATCATAATTATAACGTTATTTGAAAAACATTGCGCAACAATTCTAATCTGGTGCTGCATTATTTACAAAGATAAAAGAAATAAGCGTTTCTCTGAATTCTTGGATCACGGAGAGACATTGAACCCCGCTTTTGCCAGAACATGGTTCATTTATCTTTGTACATTAATTTTGTATGGGGAAAAATGATTCATCAAGGGCTGGATTTCTAATATCTCGATTGATACGAAGAATCGCCGGGATCCTAATTATAACGTTATTTCAAAAACATTGCGCAACAATTCTAATCTGGTGCTGCATTATTTACAAAGATAAAAGAAATAAGCGGTTCTCTGATAAAATTGGGATTAATACATCTTCATCATGCATTATTGTACTAAGCAAGACATCATACAGTTACGGATCTACAACACAATTTTTGTCATGAAGAAGAATGGTCCTTGAAAAAGCAGAAAATTTACAAATAGCAAAAAGTTTCGACCCATGTCAGCCTGCGCGGACTGAGCAGACTGACATGGATCGATACTTTTTGCAAAATCTATAAGTTTCCCTTTTAACGGAGCATGGCTAATAAATCTTTCAGTTTTTTATGATAACAAGAGAACTTAACAATATTTTAACCCGGTTAACGCATATTAAAGGTGCAAGCGATTATTCTGTGTGAAAAAAATCGAACTGATTGCCACATCTATTTTGAATCATCCTGTACCGAATAATCCCATAGTTTTAAAACCCTGATGAAAATGGAGCTTAAGAACCAGAATGCTTGGTGATTCAGTCGATCGTCAGACTAAATGGTTTTTATTGATCCATAACTATATGTTAAGTTGCTAGCTTTCTTGGATCACGGAGAGACATTAAACCCCGCATTTGCCCAAACATGGTTCATTTATCTTTGTACATTTGTATGAGGAAAAATGATTCATCAAGGGCTGGATTTCGAATATCTCGATTGATACGAAGAATCGCCAGTGTCCCAATTATAAAGTTATTTGAAAAACATTGCGCAACGGTCTTAATCTGGTGCTGCATTATTTACAAAGATAAAAGAAATAAGCGGTTCTCTGAGAAAATGGGCATAAATACATCTTCATGATGTATTATTGTACTAAGCAAGACATCATACAGTTACGGATCTACAACACGTTTTTGGTCATGAAGAAGAATGGTCCTAGAAAAAGCAGAAAATTTACAATTAGCTAAAAGTTTCGACCCATGTCAGCCTGCGCGGATAAATCTTTCAGTTTTTTATGATAAAAAGAGAACGTAACAATATTTTAACCCGATTAACGCATATTAAAGGTGCAAGCGATTATTCTGTGTGAAAAAAATCAAACTGATTGCCACATCTATTTTGAATCACCCTGTACCGAATAATCCCATAGTTTTAAAACCCTGATGAAAATGGAGCTTAAGAGAACTTATGAAAGCGTAGCAAAATATACATGTACTTATAACGGACATACCGGGATAACCTCCTTTTCCCAGAATGTTTTCGCACAATTGCAAGGCTGTTCGGCCATTATCCATATGTTACGAGATAGAGCTCCGAGTAATGTATGCCATCTCCCTCCCCCCCAAAATAAAACCACAAATGTCGAAATACGACTTCGCCTGGCCAAGGCACCGTTTTTTCATCTTTAATTTGTTAATATGTTTGATTTTTATGGTGTTTATCACCGTTTTCAACATTATTTCAGTTATTTCGCTTTGAGCACGGTAAGAAAACTACAAAATAAGGCATCCAATACTTCAACAGAAATTGATCAACCTGTATGTAATGTATCTCCATGATCCATGATACCAAGCAAGCCATCAGATACTTATGGATCCATAACAACCTCATTTGTAACACTTTTTTAATCATCAAGTGGACTGATCCTTGGACATACAGAAAATTGACCAATAGAGCGCACAGGCTGACCTGGGTCGAAACTTGTCGCAGATGCATAAGCCGCTTTTTCATAGAGCATGGCTCATGTTCAATGTTCCATACGAAAGGGTACATGAAATTTCGCCTCAACCGAGTGGAATTTTTTTTTTATTATTCCATCTCAAACACGACTATCCCTGAAAAATCACAATGAGAATAGACCGACGATGATTGTAGATCATGTTTGTGTAAATCTTATCCCAGTAAATGAGTTAAATTAAACTTTCAAGGCGATAGTACACACGCGAATTATTCTACTTCAATCTTACCTTTTGGAGAATAAATATCTCCAAATCGGACACTGTAGATCCTAGATCAGACTGCACGTTCTGTGCAGTCTGATCTTGATCTACACTGCCCGCAAAAGGTCAGTGGGTCGTGCTGAGCATCCTAAGGGTTAATATGTAACGACAGCCGCAAAGGGTTTCCAAAAATTAATCCAATCAGACCCAGAATTACATTTCTATGCCTGTCCTTCCATTTTTTCTCGGGTAAAACTGTGCAACAGGAAGGCTTGGTGATAAAAGTTTCAGATGGGGCTACTTTTGACCACTAAGTACTCGGTAGTAGATGTGTGAATTTATTTCACATCTAAAAACTTTAGCACTCTGCACCGGTTGTACACATGTAGACCATGTATAAGAGGGAGAAAAAAATGCGCTGTCAGCAACCACTAAATATTAATACATGTTTTTGCAAGTTTCGCAGATAAAGTCTTTAAACTACATGACTAGATCTGTTCGTTTTCTATCTAACAATAACAGTTTGGTGCCATCAAATATAATCTCTCTCTCTCTCTCTCTCTCTCTCTCTCTCTTTCTCTCCGTGTTTTGCTCTTAACCCTTATCCTGCTGAATAATGGAAATGAAACTTTCAAGCCGACAGAAAAAATAACCCAAATTTGCCTACTTCAAAGATATTTTGGGGGAAAGATGTCTCCTAATCGGACAGTTTAGATACAGTTCTGTGCAGTCTGATCCTGATCTACATAGTCCGCAAAAGGTCCTTGAATTTTGTGCTATGCAGCTTAAGGGTTAAATGCGCCTTCAGTTAATCTCTCTCCGGTACAAGGGAGATAATCTCGTATTGTATTTGTCAAATTTATTTGTTTGACTTGACGTCCCTTGCTAAAGTTAACCGTACCCGCTTTCTTTAGTTACTTAATAAGCAGGATTTTTTTTAGATATGAACATTTCATCATCCAGGCAACTACTCCTTTACACATAATCGAACGCGGGTGCTTTAGCAGACGACATAGATTAAGATCACACTGCACAGAACGTATCTTGGATCCATTTATCTTTTCTAGCCTGTAACCAAAAATCTTCCCGGGCTTCATTGGATTGTATTATCAGCCGGCGAAAGAAGTTTACTTTATATACGGCACTGTGTCAGTAGTCTGATCCTAATCTATGCTGTCATCAAAATCGCATGTTTTCACCTATGGGGCTGAAGGAGTTAAAAGGGAAACACGCCTTTACGGTCATTGGTCCAGTTCATTGAGCAATCAGAATACGAGGAAAATCGACATCTTACGAGGAAAAATCCTGGTTTTGAGGAAAAATGTTTTTACAACCTACATCCACTTCAAGCCAGATAATTGTCAGGTTGTTTGCCAGACAATAAGTTGGAGCATTTTATATTAATGCAGTTTAATGATGGGCCCCATTTTGGTGTATGGAAATATTTAAAACCGAAATATTTTAGGGGAAAACAAATTTAGATTAAGACCCAAAATTGTTCACATACTATTCCTTAACTTCCTAAATAATTTAAATGAAACCTTACAAGCCGATAGTAAAACCCGAAGACTGTTATTTCAAAGTTATGGGTAGGGAAGGGGAGGAATGTCTCCTCATCGCCTTATCGGACAGTGTAGATCCAAGATTAAGTCTAATCTTGATCTACACTGTCTGCAAAAGGTCTATGAGTTGTGCTAAGCAGCCTAAGGATTATAGACATATCATACAACGATAAATTACACAGCAACACGAAGGGCTATGAGAAGACTTGATAAGCTGCTTGTCATTGGTTTTTATGTCTTCCGGTATGAAAAATATTTGTGAGCCATGCTCTGTGAAAAGGGAGTTTAATGCGTTTGCAAAAAATATTGACCCATGTTAGCCTGCGCAGTCCACGCAGGCTTAATTGGGTCCAAGCTATTTGTAAATACTTGCATGTCCAAAGACCATACTACCTCATTATACACTCGGTTGCCAGTCAGTTGGATTTTATGTGATGACTTGCTTGGTATGGTTAATCACGAAGATGCATCAAACCCCTTTTGCCAGAGGATAGCTCATAATACTTGCAACACGCGAAAAGAGGCATTTGGACAGTTGCGTAAAGTGTCGTCTCGGATTGATCAGCCTGCGCAGTCCGCGCAGGCTAACCCGATACGACACTTTCCGTTTTTATGTAATTTTCTGTTTTGGGCAAGTCTACTATAGTACAAAATGTAATGGAGTCGTAAATTGCCGTCTCGGATTAGCCTGCGCGGACTGCGCAGGCTGATCCGAGACGACACTTTACGCAAATGTCCGAATGCCCCTTTTTGCGTGTTTTAGGCCAGTTATAAACTCAACCTCTTTCGGTGGCTGAAAAGACAATCCAAAAATGCTAAGAAAGACTGTTATCGCACAGGCTTCACTAAATAAGCGTACGGTAAAGATCCTAGATCAGACTGCACGTTTTGTGCAGTCTGATCTTAATCTTTGCCGTTCGCAAAAAAGCCCGTATTTTTGCCTATGGAGCTGCAAAAGCCGAATTGCACCCTATCAAGGTCGATCTCTTTCAACAGATAAAATTAATATCCATAAAGAAATTAAACAAGCAGACAGTATAGATCCAAGATCAGACAGCAAGTACTGTGCAGTCTGATCATGATCTGTGGCATCAGTAGTATCTCTAGTATCTGTAAAAGCCCTTGCTTTTGCCTATGGCGTCGGTCGGTTTTACTGGCAGACAATTTGTTGTGTTTGGTGGGGTGAGGGTTTAGCTTTTATAGTAAAAAAAACAACAGAAGATTACTCCTCCCCCTTTAAATAATGAAGTAAAACAGTTCATACAAAGTAGTTACTCCTTTCCTAAAATGTTTTCCACAACTCTTAAAACATAGTTTCCTGGCGTACCTTTCACTTAACTGCGTAGATTTCATGTAATATTTTTGGGGATTGAATATACACACATACGATCCATGCTTCATCCAAAGGTATGAGTTCGACTTAAGTTATGCAAATATTTATTTAAATCGTAAAGTATTGCAGTTCAGTGAAACTTGTTTCCAGATTTAATGTCTACCGGCCCCTCACTCTTATATTAAAAGACGGAAGCTGCCGAGATTGGCCGACTAGCCTTCACGAAAATGTCGATGTTACACGATATTTACCGATGAGTTAGTGAATCTAAGGCCCCTAACTCTCATATTGAAAGACGAAAGCTTCCGAGATTGGCCGAATAGCCTTTACGAAAACATCGATGTTACACGATGTTTACCGATGAGTTAGGGTTCGTAATCCTTAATGTTTGCTTGCCTAAACTGCGTGGGCAGTTTCGTGCGTACGCAGTCTAGAGAAAGGTACCCCTGTTCCTTACTCGTAAAGGGTTCCACTATGTGTGACTCGAACCCATTATATGATTTGTACGTAACAAAAAAGCATATGCAGTAAAGGGTCAAAGAATATACGATTATATACAAAACTTCATTTTCAAAACAACACTTTAGAAACACTGCCTGGCCACTACAATTAGGTTGCAACACGCGAAAAGGGGCATTCGGACATTTGCGTAAAGTGTCGTCTCGGATCAGCCTGCGCAGTCCGCGCAGGCTAATCTGAGACGGCATTTTACGACTACATTAGATTTTTTCCCACAGTAGACCTGCGTGAAACAGAAAATAACATAAAAACGGAAAGTGTCGTTTCGGATTAGCCTGCGCGGACTGCGCAGGCTGATCCGACACGACACTTTACGCAAATGTCTGAATGCGCCTTTTCACGTGTTGCAGGCCAAATAGGAAACAAAGTTAAGTGCTACTCATGAAAATATTTTAGAAAAAAAAATATAGTCAGTGCATCTATTCAGAGCGCGCCAAATCTTACTTCGACTTTGTAGCAATAAGTTCCAAAGCGCATAAATTTCTACAATGTTTGTTCAATTTACATTTCTTTTGTTCGCGATAAGTATACCACTTGCAACTGCCAGTCAGGAACCGGTATGTTCCAGGTTCGATTATGATGAGCGATTACTGAGGAAGCTACTACTGCAAGAGAGAGTTATACAAGATCTGGAAGTCCAGGTTGGCGAGCTTAAAGTAGAATATGAAAGCCGGATTTCGAACCTGGAGGATGAGTTACAGCAAGCTGAAAGACAATTGCAAGAATCTTGTAAAGGTACGATTGTTTATAATGCCTTTGCATCATATTGCTCTCTCAGTCTCTCTCAGTCTCTCTCTGTCTCAGTCTGTCTCAGTCTCTCTCTGTCTCAATCTCTCTCTGTCTCAGTCTCTCTCAGTCTAAATCTCTCTCTGCATCAGTCTCTCTCAGTCTCTGTGACAGTCTGTGTGTGTGTGTGTGTGTGTGTGTGTGCGTGTGTGTGTGTGTGTGTGTGTGTGTGTGTGTGTGTGTGTCTGTCTGTCTGTCTGTCTGTCTGCCTGTCTGTCTCGTCTCTCTCTATCTCTCTCTCTCTCTCTGTCTCGTCTCTCTCTCTCTCTTTCTCTGTCTCTGTCGTTCGTTCGGTATCAATTATTGGGATCTAAGCAATTTGGTCTTAAGGTTAAATAAATGTAAAGGGTATTTTAAAATCGTAAAAATTAGTCATATATTGCAATTCTCTGGCTATCTTAGAATATCTGATATTGAATTGTATGGCTTAATTAAAATTAAAACTGTGCAGAGTCTGTGTAGTCTGATCCATATTTAAAGTGTCTTTTTAAGCATCTGTGAAATTTCGTCCGAGGATATATTGATAGTCTTTAATTCTGGAGTAATCCCTTTCAGAAACTGAACACTGTTTCGACCGGAGGTGTATTTTAGTTATGCTCTGACCAACGGGGTTTAATCTCAGTGACACACTGTCCCAAGCAAGTCACCATATTATTATAGAACAATAAAAATCATTGTGTTAAACAACCAACCAACTCATGAGGTAGACTGGTCTTTTGACATGCGGAAAATTGACCAAAATCAAAAGGTTTAAACCCAGGTTAGCCTGCGCAGTCCGCGCAGGCTAACCTGGGTTGAAACATTTTGCATATGCAAAAAAAAACCAACTTTTTATAGAGCATGGCTCATGAATATCAGAAAGCTTTATGTTACACTGAAAGAGAGTGAGGAAGAAGCGTAGTTTCTGGAATATGTCCAAGAAACACAGAATGTATAGCTACCAGCTCTGACTATTTTGTCTGAAATACAAAACAACCAAGCGACATTACGGCAAAAGGGGATGAATCTCCGTGATGCTCTATACCTAACAAATCATCACATCGTCATGGATCCATAGAATCCATTTTGTCTCAAAAACTGATCGAATCATGTGGTAGACTGGTCTGTTGACTTGTAGAAAATTGACGAATAGCAAAAAGTTTCAACTCAGATCAGCTTGCTTGGACTGCACTAGCTGACATGGACGATACATTTTTGCAAATGCATTAAGCCCCCTTTTCACAGAGCATGGCTCAAATGAATTTCCCCGCTCTGGCCTCCCAAAGTTTACGGTTTTTGCACTGACTTCCAGATGGCATCAGAGCTGCCACAGCCAACGTAGTGCAAATACCACAGGTTGAGCAAGACGGTTGGGAGTTAGTTTTTCGAGGGACTGCGGGGAATGGGGACAGCATAGTGGACGCGTGGTTAAAAGGTTGGTACTTGAATGACGTGACTGGTGCAAGTTCTCTTGTATGGTCCACACGTATGGTCCGTTTCCAGGCGTTCGTTTATTGACAAACTTCGCCATATGTACGATGGATAGATGGCAAAGTGTGTCAATAAACGAACGCCTGTGGTACTGTCTCATTTTGCAGCTATATACTAGAATGAAATTTCAGATATTGTAGATAGTATACAATTTGAGATTGCATCTCTATTTATTTCATTGATATCACCATCATTACGATCGTCATCATTATTGTCCTTATTTTGTGACAAGCACGTATAAAAATAATGGTTCAAATCTGAAGCCTTAATTTGAATTTATTCTACATATAAAGTTAAAAAGATCTTAAACTTTTCAACGGCTAAGATTCAAAATTCGAGTTTGGAACTTTCTGAGAAATCGTCATACCATCAACCACGTTAAACCCTTTTCCCGCTAAATAGGTGGAATGAAACTTTTGAGCCGATGGTACAAACCCAAGTCTTGCTCGTATTTTAACGGTATCCTTTGGTGGAGAATATGTCCTTATCGGACAGTGTGGGTCAATGATCAGACTGCACGTTCTGTGCAGTCTGATCTTGATCTACACTGTCCGCAAAAGGTCAGTAAGTCGGGTTAGCAGCCTAATGATTAAGTGAATATCAAATAATGACAGGAACGCACACAAATTTAATTCACAACATTTAACCCGAAAATATTGGTTTCTTCAGAAAAAGCTCCTTTATTCATCCTGGTCCTCTCTCACAAAAACTGAGTCGCTTAACGTCTTTGATGTTGACAAATACCCTCACAGGACGTTTTATATCAGCAAAAATCATGGAGGATGCGATAAAGATGTAGGATATGCGGTTGTAGCAGACGTTTCCAAGAGCAGATCATGCAAATGGGAGACCCATCCGTCCTATCCGATGTTTTTGTATTCGAAGAGCAATGGACCGACTGTATGGAATAAGCTCTTGTATGGCATGGCTGACTATATAGCAGTGTTTGTCCAATTCTGATGTTATCTCCTTAGCAGTAGACATGATTTTAGAATTGGCCATATTGAGAGCGTTTGCCGACGACCAATAAAAGAGAGCTCATATTGTAAAACTTGTCTTTGAAGGAGATAGAAAACATTGTGTTGAAAGGCGAAAATGCTGCTTACCAGCATTTTCACCTTTTCTCATAGTTTTACGAAAGCCTTCTTCCTTAAAGTTGTCAAAACACGAGGTATTTTTTTTTTCGTTAAGGAGTAAAACAAATTTACAATACAACATTACACATGATAGACTTTTAATGCCCCTACTGTGGACAAGCTTTTAAAGACATGAAGGAGAAAAAGGTTATAGCTTGTTACAAGTAAGTTGTCCTTTTTCCACGGTGTTTTTGTTTTTTTTTTCAAATACATGTTATCAAAATTTTGGCTGCTAAGCCCGACTCATTGGGCTTTTACAGACAGTGTATACCAAGATCAGAATGCATAGAACCTGCGGCCTGATCTTTATTTAAACTGCCCAATACAGTGAGACTTTTACAGAGAAGAGATCTTTGCAATCGCAATTTGCATCGTCATATTGACGTTGTAGACTCTATTCTTTTTTTTTCTTAATTTTTTTAATGTTGATAAAAATGAAAATTTCTTCATACAAATTTTTTTCTTCATTTTTTGCTGATAAAAATGACTTTTTTTTTCATACAAATACTCATTTGTAACCATCTATTGTATTATGAGATGTATACATGATTACTCTATTTGTATATATTGTTTTTGAGATCAATTACGTCATATGCAATGTTGTTATTCTTTCCCAACAACGAAATGTTCCATGAAGAATTAAAATGTTTATTACGCTTGTAGTTTGTGCTTTGGAGTTTTCCTTATTCGTTTGTTTTCTTCACTTTGATTTAAACCATAGGGCACTAAGCATGACTCGAAGTGCATTTTGTGGCGGCCAGTGCACTGATTAACTCTTTTCCGGAGTTTTTTTTTTTTTTTTCTTGTACCAGTTCTTCTCACAACTTTCTTTCCCAAGCAAACAACTGCTTTCCCACATAATCATCGTTGAAACAAAGATCATCTGTAAGAGAAAAAGGTTGGGATTCGAACCATTGATCCCCATGGTTTCAAGCCCTGTACGTTACCGACTAAGGCACTAGGCTCCGCTGTTACAGCACACTTGCTAAATTTTTCTAGTCATCTACCAGTACAAGAACTGGAAATCTTAAAAGTCCAACTTGTTTTATTAATCTTAAAAGTCCATCTTGTTATTATTTGGCGAAAAGAAGCTTCACATCGAGATGTTACTTGTATACCATGGGCAGTGAAACAGTCGCAAAGCTTTCCAGGCCGAAACAGGCAGATGCTCGGACACATTCCTTTGACCAATGCTCTGTGAAAAGGGGGCTTAATGCATCATCGAAAAGTGTCGACCCAGGTCAGTCTGCGTAGTCAACGCAAGCTGACCTGGGCCGAAACTTTTCGCTATTGGTCAATTTTCTGTATGTCTAAGAACCAGAATGCTTGGTGATTCAGTCGGTCGTCAGACTAAATGTTTTTTATTGATCCATAACTATATGTTAACTTGCTAGGTTTCTTGGATCACGGAGAGACATTAAACCCCGCATTTGCCCAAATATGGTTCATTTATCTTTGTACATTTGTATGAGGAAAAATGATTCATCAAGGGCTGGATTTCGAATATCTCGATTGATACGAAGAATCGCCGGTATCCCAATTATAACGTTATTTGAAAAACATTGCGCAACGGTCTTAATCTGGTGCTGCATTATTTACAAAGATAAAAGAAATAAGCGGTTCTCTGAGAAAATGGGGATTAATACATCTTCATCATGCATTATTGTACTAAGCAAGACATCATACAGTTACGGATCTACAACACAATTTTTGTCATGAAGAAGAATGGTCCTTGAAAAAGCAGAAAATTTACAAATAGCAAAAAGTTTCGACCCATGTCAGCCTGCGCGGACTGCGCAGGCTGACATGAATCGATAATTTTTGCAAAATCTATCAATTTCCCTTTTAACGGAGCATGGCTAATAAATCTTTCAGTTTTTTATGATAACAAGAGAACGTAACAATATTTTAACCCGATTAACGCATATTAAAGGTGCAAGCGATTATTCTGTGTGAAAAAAATCAAACTGATTGCCACATCTATTTTGAATCACCCTGTACCGAATAATCCCATAGTTTTAAAACCCTGATGAAAATGGAGCTTAAGAGAACTTATGAAAGAGTAGCAAAATATATTTATAACGGACATACCAGGCTAACCTCCTTTTCCGACAATGTTTTCGCACAATTGCAAGGCTGCTCGGCCATTATCCATATGTTACGAGATAGAGCTCCGACAAATGTATGCCCTCCCTCCCCCCAAAATAAAACCACAAATGTCGAAATACGACTTCGCCTGGCCAAGGCACCGTTTTTTTATCTTTAATTTGTTAATATGTTTGATTTTTATGGTGTTTATCACTGTTTTCAACAATATTTCAGTTATTTCGCTTTGAGCACGGTAAGAAAACTACAAAATAAGGCATCCAATACTTCAACAGAAATTAATCAACCTGTATGTAATGTATCTCCAGGATCCATGATACCAAGCAAGCCATCAGATACTTATGGATCCATAACAACCCCTTTTGTAATACTTTTTTAATCATCAAGTGGACTGATCCTTGGACATACAGAAAATTGACCAATAGAGCGCACAGGCTGACCTGGGTCGAAACTTGTCGCATATACATAAGCACCTTTTTCACAGATCATGGCTCATATTCAATGTTCCATACGAAAGGGTACATGAAATTTCGCCTCAACCAAGTGGATTTTTTTTTTTTATTATTCCATCTCAAACACGACTATCACTGAAAAATCACAATGAGAATAGACCCACGATGAATGTAGATCATATTCCTGTAAATCTTATCCCATTAAATGAGTTAAATTAAACTTTCAAGGCGATAGTATACACTCAAATAATTCTACTTCAATCTTACCTTTTGGAGAATAAACATCTCCAAATCGGACAGTGTAGATCCTAGATCAGACTGCACGTTCTGTGCAGTCTGATCTTGATCTACAATGTCCGCAAAAGATCAGTGGGTCGTGCTGAGCATCCTAAGGGTTAATATGTAACGACAGCCGCAAAGGGTTTCTAAAAATTAATCCAATCAGACCCAGAATTACATTTCTATGCCTGTCCTTCCATTTTTTCTCGGGTAAAACTGTGCAACAGGAAGGCTTGGTGATAAAATTTTGAGATGGGGCTACTTTTGACCACTAAGTACCCGGTAGTAGATGTGTGAATTCATATCACATCTGAAACCTTTTAAACTCTGTACCGGTTTGTACACATGTAAACCATGTATAAGGGGGGAAAAATGCGCGGTCAGCAACCACTAAATATCAATACACGTTTCTGCATGTTTCTGTCCATTTTTTATCTAACAGTACCAGTTTGATGCCATCAAATATAATCCCTCTCTCTCTTTCTCTCTCTCTCTCTCTCTTTCTCTCTCTCTCTCTCTCTCTCTCTCTCTGTTTTGCTCTTAACTCTTATCCTGCTGAATAATGGAAATGAAACTTTCAAGCCGACAGAAAAAATAACTCAAATTTGCCTACTTCAAAGGTATTTTGGAGGAAAGATGTGTCCTAATCGGACAGTTTAGATACAAGATCAGACTGCACGTTCTGTGCAGTCTGATCTTGATCTACATAGTCCGCAAAAGGTCCTTGAATTTTGCGCTTAGTAGCCTAAGGGTTAAATGCGCCTTCAGTTAATCTCTCACCGTTACAAGGGAGATAATCTCGTATTGTATTTGTCAAATTTATTTGTTTGACTTGACGTCCCTTGCTAAAGTTAACCGTACCCGCTTTCTTTAGTTACGTAATAAGTAGGATTTTTTTTAGATATGAACATTTCATCATCCAGGCAGCTACTCCTTTACACATAATCGAACGCGGGTGCTTTAGCAGACGACATAGATTAAGATCAGACTGCACAGAACGTATCTTGGATCCATTTATCTTTTCTAGCCTGTAACCAAAAATCTTCCCGGGCTTCATTGGATTGTATTGCTAGCCGGCGAAAGAAGTTTACTTTATATACGGCACTGTGTCAGTAGCCTGATCCTAATCTATGCTGTCATCAAAATCGCATGTTTTCACCTATGGGCCTGAAGGAGTTAAAGGGGGAACACACCTTTACGGTCATTGGTCCAGTTCATTGAGCAATCAGAATACGAGGAAAATCGACATCTTACGAGGAAAAATCCTGGTTTTGAGGAAAAATGTTTTTACAACCTACATCCACTTCAAGCCAGATAATTGTCAGGTTGTTTGCCAGACAATAAGTTGGAGCATTTTATATTAATGCAGTTTAATGATGGGCCCCATTTTGGTGTATGGAAATATTTAAAACCGAAATATTTTAGTGGAAAACAAATTTAGATTAAGACCCAAAATTGTTCACATACTATTCCTTAACTTCCTAAATAATTTGAATGAAAACTTACAAGCCGATAGTAAAACCCGAAGACTGTTATTTCAAAGTCATGGGTAGGGAAGGGGAGGAATGTCTCCTCATCGTCTTATCGGACAGTGCAGATCCAAGATTAGACTGCACGTTCTGTGAAGTCTAATCTTGATCTACACTGTCTGCAAAAGGTCTATGAGTTGTGCTAAGCAGCCTAAGGATTATAGACATATCATACAACGATAAATTACACAGCAACACGAAGGGCTATGAGAAGACTTGATAAGCTGCTTGTCATTGGTTTTTATGTCTTCCGGTGAGAAAAATATTTGTGAGCCATGCTCTGTGAAAAGGGAGTTTAATGCGTTTGCAAAAAATATTGACCCATGTCAGCCTGCGCAGTCCACGCAGGTTTAAATGGGTCCAAGCTATTTGTAAATACTTGCATGTCCAAAGACCATACTACCTCATTATCCACTCGGTTGCCAGTCAGTTGGATTTTATGTGATGACTTGCTTGGTATGGTTAATCACAGAGATGCATCTAACCCCTTTTGCCAGAGGATAGCTCATAATACCTGCAACATGCGAAAAGAGGCATTCGGACATTTGCGTAAAGTGTCGTCTCGGATTGATCAGCCTGCGCAGTCCGCGCAGGCTAACCCGATACGACACTTTCCGTTTTTATGTAATTTTCTGTTTTGGGCAAGTCTACTATAGTACAAAATGTAATGGAGTCGTAAATTGCCGTCTCGGATTAGCCTGCGCGGACTGCGCAGGCTGATCCGAGACGACACTTTACGCAAATGACTGAATGCCCCTTTTTGCGTGGTGCAGGCAAATTATAAACTCAACCTCTTTCGGTGGCTGAAAAGACAATCCAAAAATGCTAAGAAAAAATGTTATCGTACAGGCTTAACTAAATTAGTGAACGGTAAAGATCCTAGATCAGACTGCCCGTTTTGTGCACGTTTTGTGCCGTCTGATCTTGATCTTTGCCGTTCGCAGAAAGCCCGTATTTTTGCCTATGGAGCTGCAAAAGCCGAATTGCACCCTATCAAGGTCGATCTCTTTCAACAGATAAAATTAATATCCATAAAGAAATTAAACAAGCAGACAGTATAGATCCAAGATCAGACAGCAAGTACTGTGCAGTCTGATCATGATCTGTGGCATCAGTAGTATCTCTAGTATCTGTAAAAGCCCTTGTTTTTGCCTATGGCGTCGGTCGGTTTTACTGGCAGACAATTTGTTATGTATTTGGTAGAGTGAGGGTTTAGCTTTTACAGTAAAAAAAAAAAACAGAAGATTACTCCTCCCCCTTTAAATAATGAAGAAAAACAGTTCATACAAATTAGTTACTCCTTTCCAAAAATGTTTTCCACAACTCTTAAAACATAGTTTCCCGGCGTAGCTTTCACTTAACTGCGTAGATTTAATGCAATATTTTTGGGGATTGAATATACGATCCTTGCTTTATCCAAAGGTATGAGCTCGCCTGAAACTTGTTTTCAGACTTAATGTCTACGCCCCTCCCCCTCACTCTTATATCAAAAGACGGAAGCTGCTGAGATTGGCCGAATAGCCTTCACGAAAATGTCGATGTTACACGATATTTACCGATGAGTTAGTGAATTTACAGCCCCTAACTCTCATATTTAAAGACGGAAGCTGCCGAGACTGGCCGAATAGCCTTTACAAAAACGACGATGTTACACGATATTTACCGATGAGTTAGGGGTCGTAATCCTTTATGCTTGCTTACCTAAACTGCGAAGGCAAATTTCCTGCGTACACAGTCTAGAGAAAGGTACCCCTGTTCTTTACTCGTAAAAGGTTCCACTATGTGTGACTCGAACCCATTTTATGATTTGTACGTAACAAAAAAGCATTTGTAGTAAAGGGTCAAAGAATATACGATTATATACAAAACTTCATTTTCAAAACAACACTTTAAAAACACTGCCTGGCCACTACAAATGGGTTGCAACACGCGAAAAGGGGCATTCGGACATTTGCGTAAAGTGTCGTCTCGGATCAGCCTGCGCATTTCGCGCAGGCTAATCCGAGACGGCATTTTACGACTAGATTAGATTTTTTCCTACAGTAGACCTGCGTGAAACAGAAAATAACATAAAAACGGAAAGTGTCGTTTCGGATTAGCCTGCGCAGGACTGCGCAGACTGATCCAAGACGACACTTTACGCAAATGTTCGAATGCGCCTTTTCACGTGTTGCAGGCCAAATAGGAAACAAAGTTAAGTGCTACTTATGAAAATATTTTAGAAAAAAAAATATATAGTCAGTACATCTATTCAGAGCGCGCCAAATCTTACTTCGACTTTGTAGCAATAAGTTCCAAAGCGCATAAATTTCTACAATGTTTGTTCAATTTACATTTCTTTTGTTCGCGATAAGTATACCAGTTGCAACTGCCAGTCAGGAACCGGTATGTTCCAGGTTCGATTATGATGAACGATTACTGAGGAAGCTACTACTGCAAGAGAGAGTTATACAAGATCTGGAAGTTCAGGTTGGCGAGCTTAAAGTAGAATATGAAAGCCGGATTTCGAACCTGGAGGATAAGTTAAAGCAAGCTGAAAGACGATTGCAAGAATCTTATAAAGGTACGATTGTTTATAATGCCTTTGCATCATATTGCTCTCTCAGTCTCTTTCAGTCTCTCTCTGTCTCAGTCTGTCTCAGTCTCTCTCTGTCTCAACCTCTCTCTGTCTCAGTCTCTCTCAGTCTAAATCTCTCTCTGCATCAGTCTCTCTCAGTCTCTCTCATAGTCTGTCTGGCTCTGTGTGTGTGTGTGTGTGTGTGTGTGTGTGTGTGTCTGTCTGTCTGTCTGTCTGTCTGTCTATCTGCCTGTCTGTCTCGTCTCTCTCTCTCTCTGTCTCGTCTCTCTCTCTCTCTTTCTCTGTCTCTGTCGTTCGTTCGGTATCAATTATTTGGATCTAAGCAATTTGATCTTAAGGTTAAATAAAAGTAAAGGGTATTTTCAAATCGTAAAAATTAGTCATATATTGCAATTCTCTGGCTATCTTAGAATATCTGATATTGAATGGTATGGCTTAATTAAAATTAAAACTGTGCAGAGTCTGTGTAGTCTGATCTATATTTAAAGTGTCTTTTTAAGCATCTGTGAAATTTCGTCCGAGGATATATTGATAGTCTTTAATTCTGGAGTAATCCCTTTCAGAAACTGAACACTGTTTCGACCGAACGTGTATTTTAGTTATGCTCTGACCAACGGGGTTTAATCTCAGTGATACACTGTCCCAAGCAAGTCACCATATTATTATAGAACAATAAAAATCATTGTGTTAAACAACCAACCAACTCATGAGGTAGACTGGTCTTTTGACATGCGGAAAATTGACCAAAATCAAAAGGTTTAAACCCAGGTTAGCCTGCGCAGTCCGCGCAGGCTAACCTGGGTTGAAACATTTTGCATATGCAAAAAAAAACAACTTTTTATAGAGCATGGCTCATGAATATCAGAAAGCTTTATGTTACACTGAAAGAGAGTGAGGAAGAAGCGTAGTTTCTGGAATATGTCCAAGAAACACAGAATGTATAGCTACCAGCTCTGACTATTTTGTCTGAAATACAAAACAACCAAGCGACATTACGGCAAAAGGGGATGAATCTCCGTGATGCTCTATACCTAACAAGTCATCACATCGTCATGGATCCATAGAATCCATTTTGTCTCAAAAACTGATCGAATCATGTGGTAGACTGGTCTGTTGACTTGTAGAAAATTGACGAATAGCAAAAAGTTTCAACTCAGATCAGCTTGCTTGGACTGCACTAGCTGACATGGACGATACATTTTTGCAAATGCATTAAGCCCCCTTTTCACAGAGCATGGCTCAAATGAATTTCCCCGCTCTGGCCTCCCAAAGTTTACGGTTTTTGCACTGACTTCCAGATGGCATCAGAGCTGCCACAGCCAACGTAGTGCAAATACCACAGGTTGAGCAAGACGGTTGGGAGTTAGTTTTTCGAGGGACTGCGGGGAATGGGGACAGCATAGTGGACGCGTGGTTAAAAGGTTGGTACTTGAATGACGCGACTGGTGCAAGTTCTCTTGTATGGTCCACACGTATGGTCCGTTTCCAGGCGTTCGTTTATTGACAAACTTCGCCATATGTACGATGGATAGATGGCAAAGTGTGTCAATAAACGAACGCCTGTGGTACTGTCTCATTTTGCAGCTATATACCAGAATGAAATTTCAGATATTGTAGATAGTATACAATTTGAGATTGCATCTCTATTTATTTCATTGATATCACCATCATTACGATCGTCATCATTATTGTCCTTATTTTGTGACAAGCACGTATAAAAATAATGGTTCAAATCTGAAGCCTTAATTTGAATTTATTCTACATATAAAGTTAAAAATATCTTAAACTTTTCAACGGCTAAAATTCAAAATTCGAGTTTGGAACTTTCTGAGAAATCGTTATACCATCAACCACGTTAAACCCTTTTCCCGCTAAATAGGTGGAATGAAACTTTTGAGCCGATGGTACAAACCCAAGTCTTGCTCGTATTTTAACGGTATCCTTTGGTGGAGAATATGTCCTTATCGGACAGTGTGGGTCAATGATCAGACTGCACGTTCTGTGCAGTCTGATCTTGATCTACACTGTCCGCAAAAGGTCAGTAAGTCGGGTTAGCAGCCTAATGATTAAGTGAATATCAAATAATGACAGGAACGCACACAAATTTAATTCACAACATTTAACCCGAAAATATTGGTTTCTTCAGAAAAAGCTCCTTTATTCATCCTGGTCCTCTCTCACAAAAACTGAGTCGCTTAACGTCTTTGATGTTGACAAATACCCTCCCAGGACGTTTTATATCAGCAAAAATCATGGAGGATGCGATAAAAATGTAGGATATGCGGTTGTAGCAGACGTTTCCAAGAGCAGATCATGCAAATGGGAGACCCATCCGTCCTATCCGATGTTTTTGTATTCGAAGAGCAATGGACCGACTGTATGGAATAAGTTCTTGTATGGCATGGCTGACTATATAGCAGTGTTTGTCCAATTCTGATGTTATCTCCTTAGCAGTAGACATGATTTTAGAATTGGCCATATTGAGAGCGTTTGCCGACGACCAATAAAAGAGAGCTCATATTGTAAAACTTGTCTTTGAAGGAGATAGAAAACATTGTGTTGAAAGGCGAAAATGCTGCTTACCAGCATTTTCACCTTTTCTCATAGTTTTACGAAAGCCTTCTTCCTTAAAGTTGTCAAAACACGAGTGGTTTTTTTTTTCGTTAAGGAGTAAAACAAATTTACAATACAACATTACACATGATAGACTTTTAATGCCCCTACTGTGGACAAGCTTTTAAAGACATGAAGGAGAAAAAGGTTATAGCTTGTTACAAGTAAGTTGTCCTTTTTCCACGGTGTTTTTTTTTTTCAAATACATGTTATCAAAATTTTGGCTGCTAAGCCCGACTCATTGGGCTTTTACAGACAGTGTATACCAAGATCAGAATGCATAGAACCTGCGGCCTGATCTTTATTTACACTGCCCAATACAGTGAGACTTTTACAGAGAAGAGATCTTTGCAATCGCAATTTGCATCGTCATATTGACATTGTAGACTCTATTCTTTTTTTTTCTTAATTTTTTTAATGTTGATAAAAATGAAAATTTCTTCATACAAATTTTTTTCTTCATTTTTTGCTGATAAAAATGACTTTTTTTTTCATACAAATACTCATTTGTAACCATCTATTGTATTATGAGATGTATACATGATTACTCTATTTGTATATATTGTTTTTGAGATCAATTACGTCATATGCAATGTTGTTATTCTTTCCCAACAACGAAATGTTCCATGAAGAATTAAAATGTTTATTACGCTTGTAGTTTGTGCTTTGGAGTTTTCCTTATTCGTTTGTTTTCTTCACTTTGATTTAAACCATAGGGCACTAAGCATGACTCGAAGTGCATTTTGTGGCGGCCAGTGCACTGATTAACTCTTTTCCGGAGTTTTTTTTTTCTTGTACCAGTTCTTCTCACAACTTTCTTTCCCAAGCAAACAACTGCTTTCCCACATAATCATCGTTGAAACAAAGATCATCTGTAAGAGAAAAAGGTTGGGATTCGAACCAGTGATCCCCATGGTTTCAAGCCCTGTACGTTACCGACTAAGGCACTAGGCTCCGCTGTTACAGCACACTTGCTAAATTTTTCTAGTCATCTACCAGTACAAGAACTGGAAATCTTAAAAGTCCAACTTGTTTTATTAATCTTAAAAGTCCATCTTGTTTTATTTGGCGAAAAGAAGCTTGACATCGAGATGTTACTTGTATACCATGTGCAGTGAAACAGTCGCAAAGCTTTCCAGGCCGAAACAGGCAGATACTCGGACACATTCCTTTGACCAATGCTCTGTGAAAAGGGGGCTTAATGCATCAGTGAAAAGTGTCGACCCAGGTCAGTCTGCGTAGTCAACGCAGGCTGACCTGGGCCGAAACTTTTCGCTATTGGTCAATTTTCTGTACTTTTCGCTATTGGTCAATTTTCTGTATGTCCAAGAACCAGAATGCCTGGTGATTCAGCCGGTCGTCAGACTAAATGGTTTTTATTGATCCATAACTATATGTTAACTTGCTAGGTTTCTTGCCAGAACATGGTTCATTTATCTTTGTACATTAATTTTGTATGGGGAAAAATGATTCATCAAGGGCTGGATTTCTAATATCTTGATTGATAAGAAGAATCGCCGGGATCCTAATTATAACGTTATTTGAAAAACATTGCGCAACAATTCTAATCTGGTGCTGCATTATTTACAAAGATAAAAGAAATAAGCGGTTCTCTGATAAAATGGGGATTAATACATCTTCATCATGCATTATTGTACTAAGCAAGACATCATACAGTTACGGATCTACAACACAATTTTTGTCATGAAGAAGAATTGTCCTAGAAAAAGCAGAAAATTTACAAATAGCAAAAAGTTTCGACCCATGTCAGCCTGCGCGGACTGCGCAGGCTGACATGGGTCGATACTTTTTGCAAAATCTATAAGTTTCCCTTTTAACGGAGCATGGCTAATAAATCTTTCAGTTTTTTTTTTTTTTGATAAAAAAGAGAACGTAACAATATTTTAACCCGATTAACGCATATTAAAGGTGCAAGCGATTATTCTGTTTGGAAAAAAATCGAACTGATTGCCACATCTATTTTGAATCATCCTGTACCGAATAATCCCATAGTTTTAAAACCCTGATGAAAATGGAGCTTAAGAGAACTTATGAAAGAGTTGCAAAATATACTTATAACGGACATACCGGGGTAACCTCCTTTTCCCACAATGTTTTCGCACAATTGCAAGGCTGTTCGACCATTATCCATATGTTACGAGATAGAGCTCCGAGTAATGTATGCTACCCCCCTCCCCCCAAAATAAAACCACAAATGTCGAAATACGACTTCGCCTGGCCAAGGCACCGTTTTTTCATCTTTAATTTGTTAATATGTTTGATTTTTATGGTGTTTATCACCGTTTTCAACGTTATTTCAGTTATTTCGCTTTGAGCACGGTAAGAAAACTACAAAATAAGGCATCCAATACTTCTACAGAAATTGATCAACCTGTATGTAATGTATCTCCAGGATCCATGATACCAAGCAAGCCATCAGATCCTTATGGATCCATAACAACCTCTTTTGTAACACTTTTTTAATCATCAAGTGGACTGATCCTTGGACATACAGAAAATTGACCAATAAAGCGCACAGGCTGACCTGGGTCAAAACTTTTCGCAGAAGCATAAGCCCCTTTTTCACAGATCATGGCTCATGGTCAATGTTCCATACAAAAGGGTACATGAACTTTCGCCTCAATTGAGTGGGACTTTTTTTTTTTTTTATTATTCCATCTCAAACACGACTATCCCTGAAAAATCACAATGAGAATAGACCGACGACGATTGTAGATCATGTTCCTTATTCCACTAAATGAGTTAAATTAAACTTTCAAGGTGATAGTACACACTCCAATAATTCTACTTCAATCTTACCTTTTGGAGAATAAATATATCCAAATCGGACAGTGTAGATCCTAGATCAGACTGCACGTCGTGCTGAGCATCCTAAGGGTTAATATGTAACGACAGCCGCAAAGGGTTTCCAAAAATTAATCCAATCAGACCCAGAATTACATTTCTATGTCTGTCCTTCCATTTGTTCTCGGGTAAAACTGTGCAACAGGAAGGCTTAGTGATAAAAGTTTCAGATGGGGCTACTTTTGACCACTAAGTACCCGGTAGTAGATGTGTGAATTCATATCACATCTAAAACCTTTTAAACTCTGTACCAGTGGTACACATGTAAACCATGTATAAGGGGGGAAAAATGCGCGGTCAGCAACCACTAAATATTAATACACGTTTATGCAAGTTTGTGTCCATTTTTTATCTAACAGTACCAGTTTGATGCCATCAAATATAATCCCTCTCTCTCTTTCTCTCTCTCTCTCTCTCTCTGTCTCTCTCTCTGTTTTGCTCTTAACTCTTTTCCTGCTGAATAATGGAAATGAAACTTTCAAGCCAACAGAAAAAATAACTCAAATTTGCCTACTTCAAAGATATTTTGGAGGAAAGATGTCTCCTAATTGGACAGTTTAGATACAAGATCAGACTGCACATTCTGTGCAGTCTGATCTTGATCTACATAGTCAGCAAAAGGTCCTTGAATTTTGCGCTTAGTAGCCTAAGGGTTAAATGCGCCTTCAGTTAATCTCTCTCCGGTACAAGGGACATAATCTCGTATTGTATCGTGTCAAATTTATTTGATTGACGTCCCTTATTAAAGTTAACCGTATCCGCTTTCTTTAGTTACTTAATAAGTAGGATTTTTTTTAAATATGAGCATTTTATCATCCAGGCAACTACTCCTTTACACATAATCGAACGCGGGTGCTTTAGCAGACGACATAGATTAAGATCAGACTGCACAGAACGTATATTGGATCCATTTATCTTTTCTAGCCTGTAACCAAACATCTTCCCGGGCTTCATTGGATTGTAGAAAGAAGTTTACTTTATATACGGCACTGTGTCAGTAGTCTGAGCCTAATCTATGCTGTTATTAAAATCGCATGTTTTCACCTATGGGGCTGAAGGAGTTAAAGGGGGAACACACCTTTACGGTCATTGGTCCAGTTCATTGAGCAATCAGAATACGAGGAAAATCGTTATCTAACGAGGAAAAATCCTGGTTTTGAGGAAAAATGTTTTTACAACCTACATCCACTTCAAGCCAGATAATTGTCAGGTTGTTTGCCAGACAATAAGTTGGAGCATTTTATATTAATGCAGTTTAATGATGGGCCCCATTTTGGTGTATGGAAATATTTAAAACCGAAATATTTTAGGGGAAAACAAATTTAGATTAAGACCCAAAATTGTTCACATACTATTCCTTAACTTCCTAAATAATTTAAATGAAACCTTACAAGCCGATAGTAAAACCCGAAGACTGTTATTTCAAAGTCATGGGTAGGGAAGGGGAGGAATGTCTCCTCATCGCCTTATCGGACAGTGTAGATCCAAGATTAGACTGCACGTTCTGTGAAGTCTAATCTTGATCTACACTGTCTGCAAAAGGTCTATGAGTTGTGCTAAGCAGCCTAAGGATTATAGACATGTCATACAACGATAAATTACACAGCAACACGAAGGGCTATGAGAAGACTTGATAAGCTGCTTGTCATTAGTTTTTATGTCTTCCGGTGAGAAAAATATTTGTGAGCCATGCTCTGTGAAAAGGGAGTTTAATGCGTTTGCAAAAAATATTGACCCATGTCAGCCTGCGCAGTCCACGCAGGTTTAAATGGGTCCAAGCTATTTGTAAATACTTGCATGTCCAAAGACCATACTACCTCATTATCCACTCGGTTGCCAGTCAGTTGGATTTTATGTGATGACTTGCTTGGTATGGTTAATCACAGAGATGCATCTAACCCCTTTTGCCAGAGGATAGCTCATAATACCTGCAACATGCGAAAAGAGGCATTCGGACATTTGCGTAAAGTGTCGTCTTGGATCAGCCTGCGCAGTCCGCGCAGGCTAACCCGATACGACACTTTCCGTTTTTATGTAATTTTCTGTTTTGGGCAAGTCTACTATAGTACAAAATGTAATGGAGTCGTAAATTGCCGTCTCGGATTAGCCTGCGCGGACTGCGCAGGCTGATCCGAGACGACACTTTACGCAAATGACTGAATGCCCCTTTTTGCGTGGTGCAGGCAAATTATAAACTCAACCTCTTTCGGCGGCTGAAAAGACAATCCAAAAATGCTAAGAAAAAATGTTATCGTACAGACTTAACTAAATTAGTGAACGGTAAAGATCCTAGATCAGACTGCACGTTTTGTGCACGTTTTGTGCCGTCTGATCTTGATCTTTGCCGTTCGCAGAAAGCCCGTATTTTTGCCTATGGAGCTGCAAAAGCCGAATTGCACCCTATCAAGGTCGATCTCTTTCAACAGATAAAATTAATATCCATAAAGAAATTAAACAAGCAGACAGTATAGATCCAAGATCAGACAGCAAGTACTGTGCAGTCTGATCATGATCTGTGGCATCAGTAGTATCTCTAGTATCTGTAAAAGCCCTTGTTTTTGCCTATGGCGTCGGTCGGTTTTACTGGCAGACAATTTGTTGTGTTTGGTGGGGTGAGGGTTTAGCTTTTACAGTAAAAAAAAAACCAGAAGATTACTCCTCCCCCTCCAAATAATGAAGAAAAAAAGTTCATACAAATTAGTTACTAGTTTCCAAAAATGTTTTCCACAACTCTTAAAACATAGTTTCCCGGCGTAGCTTTCACTTAACTGCGTAGATTTAATGCAATATTTTTGGGGATTGAATATACGATCCTTGCTTTATCCAAAGGTATGAGCTCGCCTGAAACTTGTTTTCAGACTTAATGTCTACGCCCCTCCCCCTCACTCTTATATCAAAAGACGGAAGCTGCTGAGATTGGCCGAATAGCCTTCACGAAAAGGGGCTTTCGGACATTTGCGTAAAGTGTCGTCTCGGATCAGCCTGCGCATTTCGCGCAGGCTAATCCGAGACGGCATTTTACGACTAGATTAGATTTTTTCCTACAGTAGACCTGCGTGAAACAGAAAATAATATAAAAACGGAAAGTGTCGTTTCGGATTAGCCTGCGCAGGACTGCGCAGACTGATCCAAGACGACACTTTACGCAAATGTTCGAATGCGCCTTTTCACGTGTTGCAGGCCAAATAGGAAACAAAGTTAAGTGCTACTTATGAAAATATTTTAGAAAAAAAAATATATAGTCAGTACATCTATTCAGAGCGCGCCAAATCTTACTTCGACTTTGTAGCAATAAGTTCCAAAGCGCATAAATTTCTACAATGTTTGTTCAATTTACATTTCTTTTGTTCGCGATAAGTATACCAGTTGCAACTGCCAGTCAGGAACCGGTATGTTCCAGGTTCGATTATGATGAACGATTACTGAGGAAGCTGCTACTGCAAGAGAGAGTTATACAAGATCTGGAAGTCCAGGTTGGCGAGCTTAAAGTAGAATATGAAAGCCGGATTTCGAACCTGGAGGATAAGTTAAAGCAAGCTGAAAGACGATTGCAAGAATCTTATAAAGGTACGATTGTTTATAATGCCTTTGCATCATATTGCTCTCTCAGTCTCTTTCAGTCTCTCTCTGTCTCAGTCTGTCTCAGTCTCTCTCTGTCTCAACCTCTCTCTGTCTCAGTCTCTCTCAGTCTAAATCTCTCTCTGCATCAGTCTCTCTCAGTCTCTCTCATAGTCTCTGTGTGTGTGTGTGTGTGTGTGTGTGTGTGTGTGTGTATCTGTCTGTCTGTCTGTCTGCCTGTCTGTCTCGTCTCTCTCTCTCTGTCTCGTCTCTCTTTCTCTCTTTCTCTGTCTCTCTAGTTGGTTCGGTATCAATTATTGGGATCTAAGCAATTTGATCTTAAGGTTAAATAAATGTAAAGGGTATTTTCAAATAGTAAAAATTAGTCATATATTGCAATTCTCTGGCTATCTTAGAATATCTGATATTGAATTGTAAGGCTTAATTAAAATTAAAACTGTGCAGAGTCTGTGTAGTCTGATCCATATTTAAAGTGTCTTTTTAAGCATCTGTGAAATTTCGTCCGAGGATATATTGATAGTCTTTAATTCTGGAGTAATCCCTTTCAGAAACGGAACACTGTTTCGACCGAACGTGTATTTCAGTCATGCTCCGGCCAACGGGGTTTAATCTCAGTGATACACTGTCCCAAGCAAGTCACCATATTATTATAGAACAATAAAAATCATTGTGTTAAACAACCAACCAACTCATGAGGTAGACTGGTCTTTTGACATGCGGAAAATTGACCAAAATCAAAAGGTTTAAACCCAGGTTAGCCTGCGCAGTCCGCGCAGGCTAACCTGGGTTGAAACATTTTGCATATGCAAAAAAAAATAACTTTTTATAGAGCATGGCTCATGAATATCAGAAAGCTTTATGTTACACTGAAAGAGATTGAGGAAGAAGCGTAGTTTCTGGAATATGTCCAAGAAACACAGAATGTATAGCTACCAGCTCTGACTATTTTGTCTGAAATACAAAACAACCAAGCGACATTACAGCAAAAGGGGATGAATCTCCGTGATGCTCTATACCTAACAAGTCATCACATCGTCATGGATCCATAGAATCCATTTTCTCTCAAAAACTGATTGAATCATGTGGTAGACTGGTCTGTTGACTTGTAGAAAATTGACGAATAGCTAAAAGTTTCAACTCAGATCAGCTTGCTTGGACTGCACTAGCTGACATGGACGATACATTTTTGCAAATGCATTAAGCTCCCTTTTCACAGAGCATGGCTCAAATGAATTTCCCCGCTCTGGCCTTCCAAAGTTTACGGTTTTTGCACTGACTTCCAGATGATATCAGATCTGCCACAGCCAACGTAGTGCAAATACCACAGGTTGAGCAAGACGGTTGGGAGTTAGTTTTTCGAGGGACTGCGGGGAATGGGGACAGCATAGTGGACGCGTGGTTAAAAGGTGGGTACCAGATTGAAGCAAACGTTGCAAGTTCTCTTCTATGGTCCACGCGTAGATCCACGAACCGTTTACAGGCGTTCGTTGGTTACAAACTTCGCCGTGTGTACGATGGTTAAAAGGTTGATACTTCAATGACACGATTGGTTCAAGTTCTCTTGTATGGTCCAGACGTAGATCAATGAACCGTTTAAAGGCGTTCGTATGTTACAAACTTCGCCGTGTGTACGATGGATAGATGGCAAAGTGTGTCAATAAACGAACGCCTGTGGTACTGTCTCAATTTGCAGCTATATACTAGAATGAAATTTCAGATATTGTAGATAGTATACAATTTGAGATTGCATCTCTATTTATTTCATTGATATCACCATCATTACCATCGTCATCATTATTGTCGTTATTTTTTGACAAGCACCTTTAAGCAATGGTTCAAATCTGAATGCTTAATTTGAATTTAAACGATATATAAAGTTAAAGATCTTAAACGTTCAAACGACTACGATTCAAAATTCGAGTTCGAAACTTTCTGAGAAATCGTTATACCATCAACCACTTTTAATCCTTATCCCGCTAGATACATGTAGGTGAAATGAAATTTTTGAGCCGATGGTACAAACCCAAATTTTGCTCGTATTTCAATGGTATCCTTTGGTGGACAAAATGTCCTTATCGGACAGTGTAGATCAAAGATCAGACTGCACGTTCTGTGCAGTCTGATCTTGATCTACACTGTCCGCAAAAGGTCGCGTTAAGCAGCCTAAAGGTGAAGTGAATATCATAATGACAGAAATGCACGCAAATTAAATTCACACCATTTTAAAAAAGTATGGATATGATTGTGAGTTGGCAACTAACGTTATAGTTCTACTTTTACAAAACACTTTTCTACCAGCAGCTGGAACCCTTTGGCTGCTAAGGGCAACTCACTGACCTTTTGCGGACAGTTTAGATCAAGATCAGACTACACAGAACGTTCAGTCTGATCTTTGATCTACAGTGTCCAATAAAGACTATTCCCCCCAAAAAAACATACCTTTGAAATGGCAAAAATTGGGTTTTTACTATCGGCTTTAAAGTTTTGTCTCACTTATCTAGCTGGATAAGAGTAAAAGATAGTCCTGTAACACATTATTAGACTCATAATAATATCCATACTTTTAACTGGTATGAATTCAATTTTTGCTGCAGTTTGACCCCGATTTGTTTACATTTGGCAACTAGTGAGCCTTTAATTATAGTGATATAATTCTTGGCATACACACGAATCACACAAAATGGAAGTGGTCATAGATTTTAGATAATCCAAATTCAATGATAATTCTAACTAGCTTTTTCTTTTAACTCTTAGGCTGCTAAGTGCGACTCACTGACCTTTTGCAGACAGTGTAAATCAAGATCAGACTGCACTGAGCATGCAGTCTGATTTTTGATCTACACTGTCCGATAAGGAGATATTGTTGCCCAAAACACAGCTTTGAAATAGCAATAGTTAGGTCTTTACTATCTAATTGAAACTTTCATTTTAGTTCTTTAGCAGGATAAGGGTTAAGCATATTCCAGTCGTAAAGACTTTTCCTGAACATTTCATTTGTTTTCTACTATTTTGTATATCAAATACAGGAACATCTGTAACCACTGATAAACCCGTCAACATGAAACGATCTCTCGACAAACACTACCTAAACCTTAATTTTGTCAACAACTGGGATTCCAAAAACATCGCCCAGGTCAAGTTCGACTTGTACTACAACGAAATGGAGGTCGTCGATGTAATATTTTCTGCGAAAGGAACAACCCGAGAATCTTGGTTTATTCAGAAAAATCTCCTTCATTCATCCTGGTCCTCTCTCACAAAAACTGAGTCGCTTAACGTCTTTGATGTTGACAAATACCCTCACAGGAGTTTTTATATCAGCAAAAGTCATGGAGGGTGCGAAAAAGATGTAGGATATGCGGTCGTAGCGGACGTTTCCAAGAGCAGACGATGCGAATGGGAGACCCATCCTTCCTATCCGATGTTCTTGTATTCGAAGAGCAATGGACCGACTGTATGGAATAAGTTCTTGTATGGCATGGCTGACTATATAGCAGTGTTTGTCCAATACTGATATGTGAAGATACATAAAAATTGAAATATTAATACATTTCTTTTATTACTTCATGAGGGAAATAGATATTGAACACACCATCATGATCCGTGAAAGTGAAATTAAGAAGAAAAATTAAGGCAGATTTTCTGTGATAAGCTTATGAGCGAGGTTCTTGCAAAATTGTGCTAAAAATGTATTTAAGTACTGCATGACACCAAGCAAGTCATCATATATTTAAGGATCTATAAGATCCATTTTGTCTAACAACCGACCGAATCATTTGGTAACTGGTCCTGTGTCATAGAGAAACCTGACCAATAGCAAAAGGTTTCGATCCAGGTTAGCCTGTGCGGATTGAACAGGCTAGCCTGAATCGACAGTTTTTGAAGAAGAATTTAACCCCCTTTTCACAGAGCATGGCTAACATGTGTCTTTATCACATTAACAGTTTTAATGTCTGGTCCTGATAATTGGCTTGCAACACGCGAAAAGGGGCATTCGGACATTTGCATAATTTGTCGTCTTGGATCAGCCTGCGCAGTCTGCTCAGGCTAATCTGAGACGGCACTTTACGACTACATTAGATTTTGTGCTACAGTGGACTTGTGCAAAACAGAAATTTACATAAAAACGGAAAGTGTCGTTTCGGATTAGCCTGCGCGGACTGTGCAGGCTGATCTGAGACGACAGCTTACGCAAATGTCCGAATGCCCCTTTTCGCGTGTTGCAGGCCATATAAAAAATCTGTATCAAACGGTCCTATATTACTGTTAATCGACTGTTTTAGTAGGAAAGTAGTGTTAAAGCCATCTGTTATAATTAAAGTTAATCCATTAACTCGCGGAATCGACATTTTACATTCCTGTGGTCTTTTGAAAACAATGTGAAAAATGGGGAGTATGATTTTTAAAAGCATATAGTCGTTTATTAACAATACTTTCCACGTATTTGATTCAAATGGCCTTTGTCTTTCCTTCAATGTTTCACTATCATGACATCTATGATAATAATTGCTATGTCTCTCATTGACCTGAAGCTGTTGTTGCAACAATATATCGACTCATGATGATACTGAACACGAAAATATCCAACTTTAAGATCCTCATATCATCACAGAATTTACAGCATTTTTAACAGAATCAGAGTCAAAATTCTTTGTTTAGATAAAATCTACAGTCTCCTTGCATGGAAACATATTTATCTAACAAACTAAGATCGTCAATCTTACATAATAAACTGATCGACCCCTCCGGATCCCCCACCCTCACACACAGAGGAAAACAGAAAAAAAAAACCCGCATATGTCTTAACCATTCTGTAATTCATTTTACAAATGGATTTTTTTTTTTTTATGCAGATCAAGCAGTTAAAACCCGAGTTGTTCGTTTTACTAGTGAACAAAAGGTATAAAGCATTGTTTAACTATCTCCCTTTCCTCTCTGGCTTTCGCATTTGTTCCTTTATCCCTAATCTCCAGCACAACTCGTTTTTCTTCTTCCTCTATGATACATGATTCTTACTTAGAATTCTAAAAGCATGTCCTATTTTTTGGTATCTTTTATTTATCTGTTGTAAAGTTTCTCTCAACACAATCTTATCCACTAGATGGTCTTGACAAATGTTTGTTTATAGACGTGATTGTTGTCTTTTGTAATTAAAACTCAGTACTGTCAATACTAAGAATAGAGATTGTAAACAAGCTAAAAGCTCCCGTTGCTAGCCGTTACTGTGGACAGGAATTTGGTTTAGTTTATTCAATTAATAACAATATACATTGTAAAAACCAACAACAAATACCTACAAGAGTTTAAAGTTATAAACATTAAAAAAAAATGCACGATGTTACCAGACTCTGTCGGAAAAGGAAAAGGAGCAAGGGCACATTACCAGAAATGTATTTGTCTTAATCAATGCTCTGTATATTGTCCCATAAAGTCATTTTCTTTTCTATCTAATGTTTGTACTGCGTATATTTACAGAATGGCCAGGGCATTATGTTCGAATCATCAGTCAGTGCTTATATGAATTATCGACAATGTATGGTTTCCCTTACAAAATGGATTTGAAGGGCAATAACAATTTAGTGAACAAGGAAGACCAAGATCCGACAGCACATTACGTGGCTCTAAAAGTAATAACAAATAACTTTATTATCAGTGCTTAATAAAAAAAACTGATATTTTCACTTTTCAAAACTAACTGCAAATAAGCATATTATAACATTCTGTTTTGAGATCAATGTCTCAATAAAGGATTTTTTTTGTGGTAAGATCAAGATCAACTGCTCTTTTATCTTCTCCACTTGAGCAATGCTCTGGCAAAACGATGTTTAATGCATTTCCGCGATATATTGTACCAAGCAAGTCATCACATAAACATGGATCCATTACATCCATTTGTCTTACAACCGTCTGTTCAAATAATGAGGTAGACTGGTCCTTTCACGTGCTGAAAAGGGACTAGTAACAAAAAGTTTCGACTAATGTCTGACTGCGCAGGCTGACATGCGTCGAAACTTTTTGTTGATGCATTAAGCCCCTTTTTCAGAGAGCTTTCTCATTCAGTTTAGTGCTGTATGGGGTCAATTTAGAAACAACACATGTACTTAACAAAAGTCTAGCTGAACAAACAAAGTCCTTCAAAAGCGTCTCATTACAACTTTATAAGAGAACCAAGTTAAGTGCTATTTTGAAATGTAGATCTACTTGAGATAAATACAAATGCATTGTTCTTAAATAAAGTGTGCCATATCATAGATAAGTTTTGAGGCAGAAAGTTCTATAAAACAACAGTTTTAACGATGTCTCTACGAATCATCGTGTTTTTCTTTGTATTACTCAAGCCAGTTAAAATCAATGGCCAGGAACCGACATGTTCTAGATTTGACTATGACGAGCGAATTTTGAGGAAGCTCTTGCAGCTCGAGGGATTTGTCCAAGATCTCGTAGTTCAAGTGACGGGGTTTAAATTAATGTATGACGGTCGGATTTCGAACCTGGAGGACAAGTTAGAGGAAGCTGTAAAAAAGGTTGAAGAATCATGTAACGGTATGGTAGGCCTTCCTTAAATTTCCCTGTCTGTCTGTCTGTCTGTGTGTCGCCGAGCCCCAGTAGCTCAGTCGGTAGCGTGCAGGACTTGAGAACAGGAGGTCTAGGGTTCGATCCCTGGCTCGGCCAATTTCTTTCCGAGGATTGATGATAGTCATTGCGACAGGATTCATTCTTCTACCACCACTGACCATTGTCTCGACGATGGTTATGTGGGAAAGCAGCCAGTGGCTTGGAAAGAAAATTGTGCGGAGTACCGGTAAAAGACACTACTGGAAAGCATGGATAGGGTTCACTGGCCGCAGCGATATAACTGAAATAATGTTGAAAACGCCGTTAAACACCATACAATACATAAATAAACTAATAAACTGTCTGTCTGTCTGTCTGTCACTTTTTCTGTGAAAGCCAGTCAGTCAGTCAGTCAGTCTTTCTCTCTCTCTCTCTCTCTCTCTCTCTCTCTCTCTCTCTCTCTGTTTCTGTCTCAGCTAGACCACCTCTCTCTCTCATTCTTTCGCTCTCTTTCTCTTTTATGGGGGCATCGCCTACCTGAATGAGGTAGGCATCGCCTACTTATGGGGGCATCGCCTACCTCCCCGAAGCCTGTCTGTCTGTCTGTCTCTTTTTCTGTGAAAGCCAGTCAGTCAATCAGTCAGTGTCTCTCTCTCTCTCTCTCTCTCTCTCTCTCTCTCTGTTTCTGTCTCAGCTAGACTCCCTCTCTCTCTCATTCTTTTGCTCTCTTTCTCTCTTACTTTCGTTTACTACTTTTTTTCAATACTAAATATGAGGATCTTCTTGTACCCTGACATATTTGTGTTCTCTTACCAAAAGGGGCTCCAAATAAATGCACGCGGGGATGGGGGGAGCTCCAGTTCGTAAAGTTTACGGAAATGTTGCCTTTTCAAGGCTACCTAGGCCCAAACATATTGTGTCTGTTATAATTTCGAACATTGCATGTCAAGATCATACCACAAAGGCCTTTGAAACAATCTTTCTAAGCCACTGGCTGCTTTTTTCCACACATATATCGACATATCATTGATCATCGAAGAGATGCAGTTGATTTCTGTGCTAGCAATAACTATCATCAAGTCTGACATGTGCCAGGTCAAATCGAGTTCGAGCTTATAGCCTGGAATATTAGTGACTGAACTATTGGGCTTAGCCGTTGCTTGCTTGAGGGCATTTACGATCTATGCAAGACAGAAATACACACACACTATACAGTGTTTGCTCTTTCGAAAACCTGTGCATCTTTCCAGTTTTTCCGCTTGTTTTCTTACTCACAATAGGGGGCGACTGTCTGTGATAACTTATCTCAGCCATGTATTATACCATTCGTGACATCCATAATTATGGATCCGTCAAAACCCATTTTGTTTAACAACTGACTCAATCATGAGGTACAGATGGTTCTTGGACATGCGGAAAATTTACCAAAGGTAAAAAGTATCGACCCATGTCAGCCTGTGCGGACTGCACAGGCTGACCTGGGTCGGTACTCTTTGCAGTGCATTAATCCCCCTCCCTTTCCACAGAGCATATTCCAAATGGATTTATTCACAATACCATACTAAAGCTTACGATTTTTGTACTGTCTTCCAGTTAGCATCAGAGCTGCCACAGCAAACGTCGTGCAAATACCACAGGTTGAGCAAGACGGTTGGGAGTTAATTTTTCGAGGAACCGCTGGAAATGGAGACAGTATAGCGGATGCGTGGTTAAAAGGTGAGTAACACAATGTCTGAAAAACACGAACTGAGCAAGTTCTCTTGTTTGTTCAACGTGTACATCTACCTACTGTTCATTGGCATCCGTTGTTTGACAAACTTCGTCATCTGCATGAAGTATTATAGATGGCGAGCTGTGTCACAATACGAACGCCTGTAGTATTATCTCAAATTTAGAACTATTTACTAGTATGGAGATAAGAAGATATTGTAAACAGTATAAAATTTGAGATAGCATCCTAATTCATTTTATTTGATATCATCATCATCCTTAATTTGGCACAAGCACCCATAAGCAGTGGTTGAAGTCTAAATGTTGATTTGGAATTTAAACGACCTGAATCGATCTCAAACTTTTCAACAGCTACGATTAACACAGATCTATTCGAGTTCGAAACTTGCCGCGAAATCTCTATGCTCGCAACTACAAACGATTTTACATTGAACATCATGATGAAAGGAATCGTTCACGAGCGTCATGTATGAGTTATGTCGAGTGTTTTCTGCTTTTCCCAGAATATTTTCTACCATGGCAAAGAACTTCAATTCATTTGTACCAGTTAATCTCTGCTTATGCTTTCGATATGGCAGAGTCTAAAATTTGTGGCTTAGTTAAGAGTTAACCCTTCACCAGGTGACAATTTGAATGTGGCTAATTGATGTATGGTGTTTAACGCCGTTTTCAATATTATTTCAGTTACATTGTGACAGCCAATGCACCTATCAGTGCTTTCCTGGAAATTATTCTTACCCAGCGACAGGTTGCTGTCTAATATAATAATCGTGGAAACAATGATCAGCGTTGAGAGAGGAATGAATCCTGTCCCAATGACTATCATCATTCCTCGGAAAGATATTGGCCATGCCGGGGATTCGAAACAGCGATCCCCTGTTCTCAAGTCCTGTGCACTACCGATGCGCTACCGGGCTTCGGCTTTAATGTGGCTACAACGATATATTTGCTTCTGAAAGGTAAGAAATCATTGTATATAGGTAAAGGAGAGGTACTGGTTTCGAGGAGTGTTTTCCTTCTCCCACGTTGTTTTCAACAACTTTGATTTTCAGGGGCATTAACATTCAAAATTGTTCTATAAAGGATTAAGACGAATTGAGTTAAATATATTGATATCACAATTCTTGGAATACAAATGCCTTTTTCAATATGTATGTATAATGGAAGTTTACACAATCACTGATAAGTTTAACTACTTTACATTCCAAGCATCAAGATTTTTGCTGTTTATTTCATCTCCGTTTTCTTTTGTTTTGTTTATAACACACAGGAACATCTGTAACAACTGATAAACCCGTCAACATGAAGCGATCTCTCGACAAACACTACCTAAACCATTATTTCGTCAACAACTGGAATTCCAAAAACATCGCCCGGGTCAAGTACGCCCTCTACTACAACGAACTGGAGGTCGTCAGTGTCGTGTTTTCTGCGAAAGGAACAACTCGAGACTCTTGGTTTCTTCAGAAAAATCTTCTTTATTCACCCTGGTCCTCTCTCACGAAAACTGAGTCACTTAACGCCTTTCATGTTGACAAATACCCTCACAGGAGTTTCTATATCAGCAAAAATCATGGAGGGTGCGATAAAGATGCAGGATATACGGTTGTTGCGGACTTGTCCAAGATCAGATCGTGCAACTGGCATAAACACCCGTCCTATCCAATGTTCTTGTACTCAAAGAGCAATGGACCGACTGTTTGGGAAAAGTTTTTGTATGGCATGGCTGACTATATAGCAGTGTTTGTCCAATACTGATATGTAAAAAGACACAAAAATTGAAATATAAACATACTTCGTTCATTACTTCATGGGGGAAATAAACACTGAACACAACAACATGATCCGTGTAGGTGAAATTCAGTAGAAATACTCAGACCGACTGTCTGTGATAAGCACATGAGCGTTTCTCTGACAAAAGGATGCCGAAAATGCATTTCCGTCATGCATTATACCATGCAAGTAATCTTGATTATATTTAAGGATCAATAAAATCCATTTTGTCTAACAACCAACTGAATCATGGAGTTACTTGTCCTGTGTCATAATGAGAACATTGACCAATAACAAAAGGTTCCGATCCAGGTTAACCTGTGCAGATTGCGCAGGCTGACCCGGATCGATACATTTTGCAGAAGCATTTAACCCCTTTTCACAGAGAAAGACTCACATGTATCTCTATGGCATTAACAGCTTTAAAGCCGATATTTTATACCTGTAGTCTTTTGAAAACAATGTAACAAATGCGGTATACGATTTTTCAGAGCCGTTAGTCTTTTATCAACAATACTTTCTATGTAAGAAATCAAAATTACTTTTGTCTTTCCTTCAATGTTTCACTTTTATATTATCTGTAATTGAGCCATGCTCTGTAAAAAGGGGGCTAAATGCATCTGCAAAAAGTATCGACAGAGGTTAGCCTGCTCAGTCTGCACCGGCTAACCTGGGCGGATTGTTTTTTCTATCTGTCAATTTCTTTTTCATTTCGAACGATCACTCATGGTTCAGTTATTTGTTACACAAAGTGGATTTTTATGGATCCCCCAATCGATGATGTATCGCTTGGTACAAAGTATTACGGAGATACATTAAGCCCCGTTTTACCAGACCATGGCTCAGTAGAAATTGGTTTGTCTCTGATTGACCTGAAGCTGTTGTTGTGGCACATCGACTCATGATGATGTTGAATATGAAAATATCCAACTTGAAGATCATCATACAATCACAAAATTCTCAGCATTTTTGTCAGAATCAGAATTCTTTGTTTAGAATTCTACAATCTTTTTGCATGTACAAACATTTATCCTACAAACTAAGATCGTCGATCGGCTATCACATAATAAACGGACCCCACCACCCCCACAAAAAAAGCAAAATACAAAGAAACCGCATATCTGCTTAACCATTCCGTTCTCCTATTTCAATTCATTTAATAAAAAGGATATTTTTCTTTTCATGCAGATCAAGTGGTTAAAACCCCGATTTGTTCACACAGAAAAAAAGTCCAAAGGTTTAGTCAGTTGTCTTCCTTTTCTCTCTGGGCTTTTGTTTTTGTTCTTCTTTATGCTTAATATCCAGCTCTTTATTCTTCTTCCTCTATGTTACATAGTTCTTACTTAGAATGTAAAAAAATGCCTGATTAATTTTTCTTTTTTTTTATTATCACTTCTAAAGTTTCTCTTAACACAGTCTACTGACAACATATAACATAACAACAAATATTCACTAGATGGTCTTCACAAATCTTTGTTTAAAGACGTGCTTGTTTTCTTATCTAACTAAAACTTATCCTTAAGAATAAAGATTGTAAATAGGCTAAAAGCTTTCATTGCTAGCCGGTACTGTTGACGGGATTTTCGTTTAGTTAATATAATTAATATCAACGCAGATTGTAGAAACCAGCATCAAATACCAAAAAAAGTTTAAAGTTATGATTAAACATTTAAATAAAATGCATGATGTCACCGGACTCTGGCGTAAAAGAAAATAAAGGCGGGGGGGTGGGGGGGGGGGGAGAAAGCGCTCATTTATGTGTCTTAAATAATGCTATGTATACTGTCTAGTAGCGACATTTTATTTTCTTTCAAATGTTTGTACTGCGTATATCTATAAAATTGCCAGGAAATTGTGTTCGAATCATCAGTATATATGTATTATCGACAATGTCAGGTTTCCTTTTCAATATGGATTTGAAGGACATTAACATTTTAGTGGACAAGGAAGACCAATATCAGGCGCCATATTGCGTGACTCTATTGGAATAAATTTAGCTATTACAACGTTTAACATTTTGAGGGCTTTATAAATAAAACGGACATATTCAATTTGCAAATATAACTCCAAATAATAGTACTCTACATTCTTTTTAAAGATCAATGTCTCAATGAAGGCTTTTTTTTCCCACAGGTAAGATCAAGATATACTGTTTTTTTTTTTTGTCTTCTCCAATTAGTTATTCAATAAGTAGGAATTTTAAATGGGGCCATTTTATCATCCTTCGCAACTACACCTTTATACATAATCGAACACAGAAACTTTAGCAGACGGCATAGATCAAGATCAGACTGCTCAGAACGTATCTTGGATCCGTTTCTGTTTTCTAGCCTGTAACAAAAAAATCTTCCTGGGTTTCACTGGATTGTATTTTCAGCCGTCAAAAGAGGTTGACTTTATGATTGGCACTGTGTGAGTGGTCTGATCTTAATCTATTCCGTCATCAAAAGTGTATGTTTTAGCCTATGGGGCTGAAAGGGTTAAAGAGGGAACACGCCTTTACGTTCCTTGGTCAGGTTAATTGAACAATCAGAATCTGAGGAAAATCGACATCTTATGCTGAGGAAAATCCTTGCTGACTTTCAGGAAAAATGCTTTTACAAACTGCATCCACATTAAACCAGATATTTGTTAGAATTTTTGCACAGTCAGAGAGTTGAAGCACTATAAATCGATGGTTAACTCCAAAGTAACAAGATATTTTGTGCAAGAATTAATTACAGTGTAAAATATTGTTTGTATGATTTATAAACATGTCGACTCAGACCCATGAAATAGTTTGCAGCTAACTACGGAGACATTGCAGAAGACCTTTAATAAGCTGTTTGTCGTTCGTTCTTAAGTCTTTCAGTGCATAAAATATGAGCCATGCTCTATGATAAAGGGGCTTAATGATCTGCAAAAAGTATCAATCCAGGGCGGCCTGCGCAGTCCGTAATTTGTTATGTGTTTACTAGGATGAGCGTCTAGCTATTACAGTAAAAAATACATAAGATTAGTCCCAACCCCCATCTCCACCCTAAAAGATTGGAGGGAAAAAAAACTCACATTAATAAGTGTTCCTTTTCCAAAAAAAGTTTTCCACAACTCTAAAAACATAGTTTCCTGGGGTACCTTTCACTAAACTGCGTAGATTTCCACAATATTTTTGGGGATTGAATATAGACACATACGTTCCCTGCTTTACCAAAAGGTATGAGCTGGCGTAAAGTCATGCAAATATTTACTCAAATCATATAGTTATGCAGTTCAGTGAAACTTGTTTTCAGACTTAATGCTTGCTTACCTAATCTGCGTACGCAAATTTCGTGCGTACACAGTCTAGAAAAGGTACCCCTGTTCCCTACTTGTAAAGAGGTCCATTTTGTGCGACTCGAACCCATTTTATGATTTGTAAGTAACAAAAAAGCATTTGTAGTTAAGGGTCAAAGAATATACAATCATATACAAAACTTCATTTTCAAAACAACACTTTAGAAACACTGCCTGACCACTACAAATGGGTTACAACACGCGAAAAGGGGCATTCGGACATTTGCGTAAAGTGTCGTTTCGGGTCAGCCTGCGCAGTCCGCGCAGGCTAATCCGAGACGGCACTTTACGACTAGATTAGATTTTTTCCTACAGTAGACCTGCGTGAAACAGAAAATAACATAAAAACGGAAAGTGTCGTTTCGGATTAGCCTGCGCGGACTGCGCAGGCTGATCCGATACGACACTTTACGCAAATGTCCGAATGCCCCTTTTCACGTGTTGCAGGCCAAATAGGAAACAAAGTTAAGTGCTACTCATGAAAATATTTTAGAAAAAAAAAATGTATAGTAAGTACATTTATTCAGATCTTATTTCGACTTTGTTGCAACAAGTTCCAAAGCGCATAAATTTCTACAATGTTTGTTCAATTTACATTTCTTTGTTCGCGATAAGTATACCAGTTGCAACTGCCAGTCAGGAACCGATGTGTTCCAGGTTCGATTATGATGAGCGATTACTGAGGAAGCTACTACTGCAAGAGAGAGTTATACAAGATCTGGAAGTTCAGATTGGCGAGCTTAAAGTAGAATATGAAAGTCGGATTTCGAACCTGGAGGATAAGTTACAGCAAGCTGAAAGACGATTGAAAGAATCTTGTAAGGGTATGATGGTTTATGCCTTTGCATCATATCGCTCTCTGTCACTCTCAGTCTCTCACAGTCTCAGTCTCCCTCAGTCTCTCTGTCTCAGTCTCTCTCAGTCTAAGTCTCTCTCTGCATCAGTCTCTCTCAGTCTCAGTCTCCCTCTGCATCAGTCTCTCTCAGTCTTTGTCACAGTCTGTCTGTCTCTCTGTCTGTCCTGTCTCTCTCTCTCTATCTCTGTCTCTTTCGTTCGTTTAGTATCAATTATTGGGATCTAAGCAATTTGATCTTAAGGTTAAAGCCCTTGTAAAGCCAAAATTAGGTAATTTTCACCGTTTATAACTCGAAAATATATTGGATAACCCATCACAACACGCATATATAAGATCGGAAAAAACTCGAACGTGTCAGTTACTGCATTGGTTGCCATAATATACGTCAGCGAAAATGCATGGAGAAGCCCGTCGAATTCACGGACGCACATTGATCGAGACAACCTTCGTTATCCAACATTATGTCATCGGAGAGTAAGATTGCTCATTCTGAACCTGTTTCTTATTTAGATGTTGTAAACTCTTCCTGTATTGATGATAAATAAATAAGCGATGATCAGCCTGTGTCGTTGTTTCTGTTTACGATGTCGATAAACTTACGTTTTTCAAGCCTAGAATGGGGACAAAACGATCAAGTGAATGAAGGGTTTGTTTCGACGGTTTGAATGATCACGTGGTGTTTATGGCACTAACACGTCACTGCGGACATTTACGACGAAAAGTCGGCTAATCGTCGGCGATCATCGATGTAAACAAACCGATAATGCGGCATGGTAGGATCTGTTCTAGTTTCAACATTCTTTTTTCTGCCACTGACTGGAACTCTTGCGAACTGCACCTTTACATATCGTGCAAGTCATAATAATCGCCATATTTTTACATGGTAAAAATGAAATTTACTTTTATTTTATAAACAGGTTGTTTATTCAGTTGGACGCTACTGAGACTTTAAATAAAAGTAAAGGGTATTTTCAAATCGTAAAAAGTAAAGTCAGATATTACAATTCTCTGGCTATCTTAGAATATCTGATATTGAACTAAATGGCTTAATTAAAATTAAAAATGTGCAGAGTCTGTGTAGTCTGATCTAGATTTAAATTGCTTTTTTAAGCATCTGTAAAATTTCGTCCGAGGATATAATGATAGTCTTTAATTCTGGAGTAATCCCTCTCATAAACTGAACACTGTTTCGACCGAACGTGTATTTTAGTCATGCTCCGGCCAACGGGGTTTAATCTCAGTGATACACTGTCCCAAGTAAGCCATCATATTATTATAGAACAATAAAAATCATTGTGTTAAACGACCAACCAACTCATTAGGTAGACTGGTCTTTTCACATGCGGAAAATTGACCAAAATCAAAAGTTTTATACCCAGGTTAGAAAAAAAATGTATAGTCAGTAAATCTATTCAGAGCGCGCCAAATCTTAGTTCGACTTAGTTGCAACAAGTTCCAAAGCGCATAAATTTCTACCATGTTTGTTCAATTTACATTTCTTTTGTTCGCGATAAGTATACCATTTGCAACTGCCAGTCAGGAACCGGTATGTTCCAGAATGTACAGCTACCAGCTCTGACTATTTTGTCTGAAATACAAAACAACCAAGCGACATTACGGCAAAAGGGAATGAATCTCCGTGATGCTCTATACCTAACAAGTCATCACATCGTCATGGATCCATAGAATCTATTTTGTTTCAAAAACTGATCGAATCATGTGGTAGACTGGTCTGTTGACTCGCAGAAAATTGACGAATAGCAAAAAGTTTCGACCCAGGTCAGCTTACGCGGACTGCACTAGCTGACATGGACGATACTTTTTTGGCAAATGCATTAAAACCCCTTTTCACAAAGTATGGCTCAAATAAATTTTCCCGCTCTGGCTTCCAAAGTTTACGATTTTTGCACTGACTTCCAGATGGCATCAGAGCTGCCACAGCCTCCGTAGTGCAAATACCACAGGTTGAGCAAGACGGTTGGGAGTTAGTTTTTCGAGGGACTGCGGGGAATTGGGACAGCATAGTTGACGCGTGGTTAAAAGGTGGGTACCAGATTGACGCAAACGGTGCAAGTTCTCTTGTATGGTCCACGCGTAGATCCACGAACCGTTTACAGGCGTTCGTTTGTTACAAACTTCGCCATATGTACGATGGATAGATGGCAAAGTGTGTCAATAAACGAACACCTGTGGTACTGTCTCAATTTGAAGCTATATACTAGAATGAAATTTCAGATATTGTAGACAGTATACAATTTTAGATTGCATCTCTATTTATTTCACTGATATCACCATCATTACCATCGTCATCATTATTGTCATTATTGTCATTATTTTGTGACAAGCACCTTTAAGCAATGGTTCAAATCTGAATGCTTTATTTGAATTTAAACGACATATAAAGTTAAAGATCTTAAACTTTCAAACGGCTACGATTCAAAATTCGAGTTCGAAACTTTCAGAGAAATCGTTATACCATCAACCACTTTTAATCCTTATCCCGCTAGATAGGTGGAATGAAATTTTTGAGCCGATGGTACAAACCCAAATTTTGCTCGTATTTCAACGGTATCCTTTGGTGAACAAAATGTCCTTATCGGACAGTGTAGATCAAAGATCAGACAGCACGTTCTGTGCAGTTTGATCTTGATCTACACTGTCCGCAAAAGGTCGCGTTTAGCAGCCTACGGGTGAAGTGAATATCATAATGACAGAAATGCACACAAATTAAATTTACACCATTTTAAAAAAGTATGGATATGATTGTGAGTTGGCAACTAACGTTATTGTGTTACTTTTACAAAACACTTTTCTACCAGCAGCTGGAACCCTTTGGCTGCTAAGCGCAACTCACTGACCTTTTGCGGACAGTTTAGATCAAGATCAGACTGCACAGAACGTTCAGTCTGATCTTTGATCTACAGTGTCCAATAAAGACTATTCCCCCCCCCCCCAAAACAAAACATACCTTTGAAATAGCAAAATTTGGGTTTTTACATTCGGCTTTAAAGTTTTGTCTCACTTATCTAGCAGGATAAGAGTAAAAGATTGTCCTGTAACACATTATTAGACTCATAATAATATCCATACTTTTAACTGGTATGAATTCAATTTTTGCTGCAGTTTGACCCCGATTTGTTTACATTTGGCAACTAGTGAGCCTTTAATTATAGTGATATAATTCTTGGCATACACACGAATCACACAAAATGGAAGTGGTCATAGATTTTAGATAATCCAAATTCAATGATAATTCTAACTAGCTTCTTCTTTTAACTCTTAGGCTGCTAACTGCGACTCACTGACCTTTTGCGGATAGTGTAAATCAAGAGCAGTCTGCACTGAGCATGCAGTCTGATTTTTGATTTACACTGTCCGATAAGGAGATATTGTTTCCAAAACACAGCTTTGAAATAGCAATAGTTAGGTCTTTACTATCTAATTGAAACTTTCATTTTAGTTCTTTAGCAGGATAAGGGTTAAGCAATATTCCAGTCGTGAAGACTTTTTTCTGTACATTTCAGTTGTTTTCCACTATTTTGTATATCAAATACAGGAACATCTGTAACCACTGATAAATCCGGCAACATGAAGCGATCTCTCGACAAACACTACCTAAACCTTAATTTTGTCAACAACTGGGATTCCAAAAACATAGCCCAGGTCAAGTTCGCCTTGTACTACAACGAAATGGAGGTCGTCGATGTAATATTTTCTGCGAAAGGAACAACCCGAGAATCTTGGTTTATTCAGAAAAACCTCATTTATTCATCCTGGTCCTCTCTCACAAAAACTGAGTCGCTGAACATCCTTAGAGTTGACGAATATCCTGCCAGGAGTTTTTATATCAGCAAAAGTCATGGAGGGTGCGAAAAAGATGTAGGATACGCGGTCGTAGCGGACGTTTCCAAGAGCAGACGATGCGAATGGGAGACCCATCCGTCCTATCCGATGTTTTTGTATTCGAAGAGCAATGGACCGACTGTATGGAATAAGTTCTTGTATGGCATGGCTGACTATATAGCAGTGTTTGTCCAATACTGATATGTGAAGATACATAAAAATTGAAATATTAATACATTTCTTTTATTACTTCATGAGGGAAATAGATATTGAACACACCATCATGATCCGTGAAAGTGAAATTAAGCAGAAAAATTAAGGCAGATTTTCTGTGATAAGCTTATGAGCGAGGTTCTTGCAAAAGTGTGCTAAAAATGTATTTAAGTACTGCATGACACCAAGCAATTCATGATATATTTAAGGATTTATAAGATCCATTTTGTCTAACAACCGACCGAATCATTTGGTAACTGGTCCTGTGTCATAGAGAAACCTGACCAATAGCAAAAGGTTTCGATCCAGGTTAGCCTGTGCAGATTGAGCAGGCTAGCCTGAATCGACAGTTTTTGAAGGAGAATTTAACCCCCTTTTCACAGAGCATGGCTCACATGTGTCTTTATCACATTAACAGTTTTAATGTCTGGTCCTGATAATTGGCTTGCAACACGCGAAAAGGGGCATTCGGACATTTGCATAATATGTCGTCTTGGATCAGCCTGCGCAGTCTGCTCAGGCTAATCTGAGACGGCACTTTACGACTACATTAGATTTTGTGCTACAGTGGACTTGTGGAAAACAGAAATTTACATAAAAACGGAAAGTGTCGTTTCGGATTAGCATGCGCGGACTGTGCAGGCTGATCCGAGACGACAGCTTACGCAAATTTTCGAATGCCCCTTTTCGCGTGTTGCAGGCCATATAATAAATCTGTATCAAACGGTCCTATATTACTGTTAATCGACTGTTTTAGTAGGAAAGTAGTGTTGAAGTCATCTGTTATAATTAAAGTTAATCCATTAACTCGCGGAATCGACATTTTACATTCCTGTGGTCTTTTGAAAACAATGTGAAAAATGGGGAGTATGATTTTTAAAAGCATATAGTCGTTTATTAACAATACTTTCCACGTATTTGATTCAAATGGCCTTTGTCTTTCCTTCAATGTTTCACTATCATGACATCTATGATAATAATTGCTATGTCTCTCATTGACCTGAAGCTGTTGTTGCAACAATATATCGACTCATGATGATACTGAACACGAAAATATCCAACTTGAAGATCCTCATATCATCACAGAATTTACAGCATTTTTAACAGAATCAGAGTCAAAATTCTTTGTTTAGATTTAATCTACAGTCTCCTTGCATGGAAACATATCTATCTAACAAACTAAGATCGTCAATCTTACATAATAAACTGATCGACCTCTCCCGATCCCCCGCCCCCCCCCCCCCACACACACAGGAAAACAGAAAAAAAAAACCCGCATATGTTTTAACCATTCTGTAATTCATTTTACAAATGGATTTTTTTTTCTGCAGATCAAGTGGTTAAAACCCCGAGTTGTTCGTTTTACTTGTGAACAAAAGGTATAAAGCATTGTTTAACTATCTCCCTTTCCTCTCTGGCTTTCGCATTTGTTCCTTTATCCCTAATCTCCAGCACAACTCGTTTTTCTTCTTCCTCTATGATACATGATTCTTTCTTAGAATTCTAAAAGCATGTCTTATTTTTTGGTATCTTTTATTTATCTGTTGTAAAGTTTCTCTCAACACAATCTTCTAACAGCACATATCCACTAGATGGTCTTGACAAATGTTTGTTCATAGACGTGATTGTTGTCTTAGTACTAAGAATAGGGATTGTAAACAAGCTAAAAGCTCCCATCGCTAGCCGTTACTGTGGACAGGAATTTGGTTTAGTTTATACAATTAATAACAATATACATTGTAAAAACCAACAACAAATACCTACAAGAGTTTAAAGTTATAAAATATAAAAAAAAATGCACGATGTTACCAGACTCTGTCGGCAAAGGAAAAGGAGCAAGGGCACATTACCAGAAATGTATTTGTCTTAATCAATGCTCTGTATATTGTCCCATAACGTCATTTTCTTTTCTATCTAATGTTTGTACTGCGTATATTTACAGAATGGCCAGGGCATTATGTTCGAATCATCAGTCAGTGTTTATATGAATTATCGACAATGTATGGTTTCCCTTACAAAATGGATTTGAAGGACAATTACAATTTAGTGAACAAGGAAGACCAAAATCCGATAGCACATTGCGTGGCTCTGAAAGTACTAACAAATAACTTTATTATCAGTGCTTAATAAAAAAAACTGATATTTTCACTTTTCAAAACTAACTGCAAATAAGCATATTATAACATTCTGTTTTGAGATCAATGTCTCAATAAAGGATTTTTTTTTTTTTTGTGGTAAGATCAAGATCAACTGCTCTTTTATCTTCTCCACTTGAGCAATGCTCTGGCAAAACGAGGTTTAATGCATTTCCGCGATATATTGTACCAAGCAAATCATCACATAAACATGGATCCATTACATCCATTTTGTCTAACAACCGTCTGTTCAAATCATGAGTTAGACTGGTCTTTTCACGTGCTGAAAAGTGACTAGTAACAAAAAAATTCGACCAATGTCTCACTGCGCAGGCTGACATGCGTCAAAACTTTTTGTAGATGCATTAAGCCCCCTTTTCAGAGAGCTTTCTCATTCATTTTAGTGCTGTATGGGGTCAATTTAGAAACAACACATGTACTTAACAAAAGTCTAGCTGAACAAACAAAGTCCTTCAAAAGCGTCTCATTACAACTTTATAAGAGAACCAAGTTAAGTGCTATTTTGAAATGTAGATCTACTTGAGATAAATACAAATGCATTGTTCTTAAATAAAGTGTGCCATATCATAGATAAGTTTTGAGGCAGAAAGTTCTATAAAACAACAGTTTTAACGATGTCTCTACGAATCATCGTGTTTTTCTTTGTATTACTCAAGCCAGTTAAAATCAATGGCCAGGAACCGACATGTTCTAGATTTGACTATGACGAGCGAATTTTGAGGAAGCTCTTGCAGCTCGAGGGATTTGTCCAAGATCTCGTAGTTCAAGTGACGGGGTTTAAAGTAATGTATGACGGTCGGATTTCGAACCTGGAGGACAAGTTCGAGGAAGCTGTAAAAAAGGTGGAAGAATCGTGTAACGGTATGGTAGGCCTTCCTTAAATTTCCCTGTCTGTGTGTCGCCGAGCCCAAGTAGCTCAGTCGGTAGCGTGCAGGACTTGAGGACAGGGGGTCTAGGGTTCGATCCAATTTCTTTCCGAGGATTGATGATAGTCATTGCGACAGGATTCATTCTTCTACCACAACTGACCATTGTCTCGACGATGGTTATGTGGGAAAGCAGCCAGTGGCTTGGAAAGAAAATTGTGCGGAGTACCGGTAAAAGACACTCCAGGTAAGCATGGAAAGGTTTCACTGGCCGCCGCGATATAACTGAAATAATGTTGAAAACGGCGTTAAACACCATACAATAAATAAATAAACAAATAAACTATCTGTCTGTTTGTCTGTCTGTCTGTCTGTCTCTTTTTCTTTGAAAGTCAGTCAGTCAGTCAGTCTCTCTCTCTCACTCTGTTTCTGTCTCAGCTAGACTCCCTCTCTCTCTCATTCTTTTGCTCTCTTTCTCTCTTACTTTCGTTTACTACTTTTTTTCAATACTAAATATGAGGATCTTCTTGTACCCTGACATATTTGTGTTCTCTTACCAAAAGGGGCTCCAAATAAATGCACGCGGGGATGGGGGGAGCTCCAGTTCGTAAAGTTTACGGAAATGTTGCCTTTTCAAGGCTACCTAGGCCCAAACATATTGTGTCTGTTATAATTTCGAACATTGCATGTCAAGATCATACCACAAAGGCCTTTGAAACAATCTTTCTAAGCCACTGGCTGCTTTTTTCCACACATATATCGACATATCATTGATCATCGAAGAGATGCAGTTGATTTCTGTGCTAGCAATAACTATCATCAAGTCTGACATGTGCCAGGTCAAATCGAGTTCGAGCTTACAGCCTGGAATATTAGTGACTGAACTATTGGGCTTAGCAACCGCCGTTGCTTGCTTGAGGGCATTTACGATCTATGCAAGACAGAAATACACACACACTATACAGTGTTTGCTCTTTCGAAAACCTGTGCATCTTTCCAGTTTTTCCGCTTGTTTTCTTACTCACAATAGGGGGCGACTGTCTGTGATAACTTATCTCAGTCATGTATTATACCATTCGTGACATCCATAATTATGGATCCGTCAAAACCCATTTTGTTTAACAACTGACTCAATCATGAGGTACAGATGGTTCTTGGACATGCGGAAAATTTACCAAAGGTAAAAAGTATCGACCCATGTCAGCCTGTGCGGACTGCACAGGCTGACCTGGGTCGGTACTCTTTGCAGTGCATTAATCCCCCTCCCTTTCCACAGAGCATATTCCAAATGGATTTATTCACAATACCATACTAAAGCTTACGATTTTTGTACTGTCTTCCAGTTAGCATCAGAACTGCCACAGCAAACGTCGTGCAAATACCACAGGTTGAGCAAGACGGTTGGGAGTTAATTTTTCGAGGAACCGCTGGAAATGGAGACAGTATAGCGGATGCGTGGTTAAAAGGTGAGTAACACAATGTCTGAAAAACACGAACTGAGCAAGTTCTCTTGTTTGTTCAACGTGTACATCTACCTACTGTTCATTGGCATCCGTTGTTTGACAAACTTCGTCATCTGCATGAAGTATTATAGATGGCGAGCTGTGTCACAATACGAACGCCTGTAGTATTATCTCAAATTTAGAACTATTTACTAGTATGGAGATAAGAAGATATTGTAAACAGTATAAAATTTGAGATAGCATCCTAATTCATTTTATTTGATATCATCATCATCCTTAATTTGGCACAAGCACCCATAAGCAGTGGTTGAAGTCTAAATGTTGATTTGGAATTTAAACGACCTGAATCGATCTCAAACTTTTCAACAGCTACGATTAACACAGATCTATTCGAGTTCGAAACTTGCCGCGAAATCTCTATGCTCGCAACTACAAACGATTTTACATTGAACATCATGATGAAAGGAATCGTTCACGAGCGTCATGTATGAGTTATGTCGAGTGTTTTCTGCTTTTCCCAGAATATTTTCTACCATGGCAAAGAACTTCAATTCATTTGTACCAGTTAATCTCTGCTTATGCTTTCGATATGGCAGAGTCTAAAATTTGTGGCTTAGTTAAGAGTTAACCCTTCACCAGGTGACAATTTGAATGTGGCTAATTGATGTATGGTGTTTAACGCCGTTTTCAATATTATTTCAGTTACATTGTGACAGCCAATGCACCTATCAGTGCTTTCCTGGAAATTATTCTTACCCAGCGACAGGTTGCTGTCTAATATAATAATCGTGGAAACAATGATCAGCGTTGAGAGAGGAATGAATCCTGTCCCAATGACTATCATCATTCCTCGGAAAGATATTGGCCATGCCGGGGATTCGAAACAGCGATCCCCTGTTCTCAAGTCCTGTGCACTACCGATGCGCTACCGGGCTTCGGCTTTAATGTGGCTACAACGATATATTTGCTTCTGAAAGGTAAGAAATCATTGTATATAGGTAAAGGAGAGGTACTGGTTTCGAGGAGTGTTTTCCTTCTCCCACGTTGTTTTCAACAACTTTGATTTTCAGGGGCATTAACATTCAAAATTGTTCTATAAAGGATTAAGACGAATTGAGTTAAATATATTGATATCACAATTCTTGGAATACAAATGCCTTTTTCAATATGTATGTATAATGGAAGTTTACACAATCACTGATAAGTTTAACTACTTTACATTCCAAGCATCAAGATTTTTGCTGTTTATTTCATCTCCGTTTTCTTTTGTTTTGTTTATAACACACAGGAACATCTGTAACAACTGATAAACCCGTCAACATGAAGCGATCTCTCGACAAACACTACCTAAACCATTATTTCGTCAACAACTGGAATTCCAAAAACATCGCCCGGGTCAAGTACGCCCTCTACTACAACGAACTGGAGGTCGTCAGTGTCGTGTTTTCTGCGAAAGGAACAACTCGAGACTCTTGGTTTCTTCAGAAAAATCTTCTTTATTCACCCTGGTCCTCTCTCACGAAAACTGAGTCACTTAACGCCTTTCATGTTGACAAATACCCTCACAGGAGTTTCTATATCAGCAAAAATCATGGAGGGTGCGATAAAGATGCAGGATATACGGTTGTTGCGGACGTGTCCAAGATCAGATCGTGCAACTGGCATAAACACCCGTCCTATCCAATGTTCTTGTATTCAAAGAGCAATGGACCGACTGTTTGGGAAAAGTTTTTGTATGGCATGGCTGACTATATAGCAGTGTTTGTCCAATACTGATATGTAAAAAGACACAAAAATTGAAATATAAACATACTTCGTTCATTACTTCATGGGGGAAATAAACACTGAACACAACAACGTGATCCGTGTAGGTGAAATTCAGTAGAAATACTCAGACCGACTGTCTGTGATAAGCACATGAGCGTTTCTCTGACAAAAAGGATGCCGAAAATGCATTTCCGTCATGCATTATACCATGCAAGTTATCTTGATTATATTTAAGGATCAATAAAATCCATTTTGTCTAACAACCAACTGAATCATGGAGTTACTGGTCCTGTGTCATAATGAGAACATTGACCAATAACAAAAGGTTCCGATCCAGGTTAGCCTGTGCAGATTGCGCAGGCTGAACCGGATCGATACATTTTGCAGAAGCATTTAACCCCCTTTTCACAGAGAAAGACTCACGTGTATCTCTATGGCATTAACAGCTTTAAAGCCGATATTTTATACCTGTAGTCTTTTGAAAACAATGTAACAAATGCGGTATACGATTTTTCAGAGCCGTTAGTCTTTTATCAACAATACTTTCTGTGTAAGAAATCAAAATTACTTTTGTCTTTCCTTCAATGTTTCACTTTTATATTATCTGTAATTGAGCCATGCTCTATAAAAAGGGGGCTAAATGCATCTGCAAAAAGTATCGACAGAGGTTAGCCTGCTCAGTCTGCACCGGCTAACCTGGGCGGATTTTTTTTTCTATCTGTCAATTTCTTTTTCATTTCGAACGATCACTCATGATTCAGTTATTTGTTACACAAAGTTGATTTTTATGGATCCCCCAATCGATGATGTATTGCTTGGTACAAAGTATTACGGAGATGCATTAAGCCCAGTTTTACCAAACCATGGCTCAGTAGAAATTAATTTGTCTCTGATTGATCTGAAGCTGTTGTTGTGGCACATCGACTCATGATGATGTTGAATATGAAAATATCCAACTTGAAGATCATCATACAATCACAAAATTCTCAGCATTTTTGTCAGAATCAGAATTCTTTGTTTAGAATTCTACAATCTTTTTGCATGTACAAACATTTATCCTACAAACTAAGATCGTCGATCGGCTATCACATAATAAACGGACCCCACCACCCCCACAAAAAAAAAAAAAAGCAAAATACAAAGAAACCGCATATCTGCTTAACCATTCCGTTCTCCTATTTCAATTCATTTAATAAAAAGGATATTTTTCTTTTCATGCAGATCAAGTGGTTAAAACCCCGATTTGTTCACACAGAAAAAAAGTCCAAAGGTTTAGTCAGTTGTCTTCCTTTTCTCTCTGGGCTTTTGTTTTTGTTCTTCTTTATGCTTAATATCCAGCTCTTTATTCTTCTTCCTCTATGTTACATAGTTCTTACTTAGAATGTAAAAAAATGCCTGATTAATCTTTCTTTTTTTTTATTATCACTTCTAAAGTTTCTCTTAACACAGTCTACTGACAACATATAACATAACAACAAATATTCACTAGATGGTCTTCACAAATCTTTGTTTAAAGACGTGCTTGTTTTCTTATCTAACTAAAACTCATCCTTAAGAATAAAGATTGTAAATAGGCTTAAAGCTTTCATTGCTAGCCGGTACTGTTGACGGGATTTTCGTTTAGTTAATATAATTAATATCAACGCAGATTGTAGAAACCAACACCAAATACCAAAAAAAGTTTAAAGTAATGATTAAACATTTAAATAAAATGCATGATGTCACCGGACTCTGGCGTAAAAGAAAATAAAGGCGGGGGGGGGTGGAGGGGAGAAAGCGCTCATTACTAGAAATTTATGTGTCTTAAATAATGCTATGTATACTGTCCAGTAGCGACATTTTATTTTCTTTCAAATATTTGTACTGCGTATATCTATAAAATTGCCAGGAAATTGTGTTCGAATCATCAGTGTATATGTATTATCGACAATGTCAGGTTTCCTTTTCAATATGGATTTGAAGACATTAACATTTTAGTGGACAAGGAAGACCAATATCAGGCGCCGTATTGCGTGACTCTATTGGAATAAATTTAGTTATTACAACGTTTAACATTTTGAGAGCTTTATAAACAAAACGGACATATTCAATTTGCAAATATAACTCCAAATAATAGTAATCTACATTCTTTTTAAAGATCAATGTCTCAATGAAGGCTTTTTTTTCCCACAGGTAAGATCAAGATATACTGCTTTTTTTTGTCTTCTCCAATTAGTTATTCAATAAGTAGGAATTTTAAATGGGGCCATTTTATCATCCTTCGCAACTACTCCTTTATACATAATCGAACACAGAAGCTTTAGCAGACGGCATAGATTAAGATCAGACTGCTCAGAACATATCTTGGATCCGTTTCTTTTTTCTATCCTGTAACAAAAAAATCTTTCTGGGTTTCACTGGATTGTATTTTCAGCCGTCAAAAGAGGTTGACTTTATGATTGGCACTGTGTGAGTAGTCTGATCTTAATCTATTCCGTCATCAAAAGTGTATGTTTTAGCCTATGGGGCTGAAAGGGTTAAAGAGGGAACACGCCTTTACGTTCCTTGGTCGGGTTAATTGAACAATCAGAATCTGAGGAAAATCGACATCTTATGAGGAAAATCCTTGCTGACTTTCAGGAAAAATGCTTTTACAAACTGCATCCACATTAAACCAGATATTTGTTAGAATTTTTGCACAGTCAGAGAGTTGAAGCACTATAAATCGATGGTTTACTCTAAAGTAACAAGATGGTTTGGGCAAGAATTAATTATAGTGTAAAATATTGTTTGTATGATTTATAAACATGTCGACTCAGACCCATGAAATAGTTTGCAGCTAACTACGGAGACATTGCAGAAGACCTTTAATAAGCTGTTTGTCGTTCGTTCTTAAGTCTTTCAGTGCCTAAAATATGAGCCATGCTCTATGATAAAGGGGCTTAATGATCTGCAAAAAGTATCAATCCAGGGCGGCCTGCGCAGTCCGTAATTTGTTATGTGTTTGGTAGGATGAGCGTCTAGCTATTACAGTTAAAAATACATAAGATTACTCCCAACCCCCATCTCCACCCTAAAAAATTGGAAGGAAAAAAAAAAAAAACTCACATTAATAAGTGTTCCTTTTCCAAAAAAAGTTTTCCACAACTCTAAAAACATAGTTTCCTGGGGTACCTTTCACTAAACTGCGTAGATTTCCACAATATTTTTGGGGATTGAATATAGACACATACGTTCTCTGCTTTACCAAAAGGTATGAGCTGGCGTAAAATCATGCAAATATTTACTCAAATCATATAGTTATGCAGTTCAGTGAAACTTGTTTTCAGACTTAATGTTTGCTTACCTAAACTGCGTACGCAAATTTCGTGCGTACACAGTCTAGAAAAGGTACTCCTGTTCCCTACTTGTAAAGAGGTCCATTTTGTGCGACTCGAACCCATTTTATGATTTGTAAGTAACAAAAAAGCATTTGTAGTTAAGGGTCAAAGAATATACAATTATATACAAAACTTCATTTTCAAAACAACACTTTAGAAACACTGCCTGACCACTACAAATGGGTTACAACACGCGAAAAGGGGCATTCGGACATTTGCGTAAAGTGTCGTTTCGGGTCAGCCTGCGCAGTCCGCGCAGGCTAATCCGAGACGGCACTTTACGACTAGATTAGATTTTTTCCTACAGTAGACCTGCGTGAAACAGAAAATAACATAAAAACGGAAAGTGTCGTTTCGGATTAGCCTGCGCGGACTGCGCAGGCTGATCCGAGACGACACTTTACGCAAATGTCCGAATGCCCCTTTTCACGTGTTGCAGGCCAAATAGGAAACAAAGTTAAGTGCTACTCATGAAAATACTTTAGGAAAAACAAATGTAAAGTAAGTACATCTATTCAGATCTTAGTTCGACTTTATTGCAACAAGTTCAAAAGCGCATAAATTTCTACAATGTTTGTTCAATTTACATTTCTTTTGTTCGCGATAAGTATACCAGTTGCAACTGCCAGTCAGGAACCGATGTGTTCCAGGTTCGATTATGATGAGCGATTACTGAGGAAGCTACTATTGCAAGAGACAGTTATACAAGATCTGGAAGTCCAGGTTGACGAGCTTAAAGTAGAATATGAAAGTCGGATTTCGAACCTGGAGGATAAGTTACAGCAAGCTGAAAGACGATTGAAAGAATCTTGTAAGGGTATGATTGTTTATGCCTTTGCATCATATCGCTCTCTCAGTCACTCTCAGTCTCTCACAGTCTCAGTCTCCCTCAGTCTCTCTGTCTCAGTCTCTCTCAGTCTCAGTCTCTCTCTGCATCAGTCTGTCTCAGTCTCAGTCTCCCTCTCCATCAGTCTCTCTCAGTCTTTGTCACAGTCTATCTGTCTATCTGTCTGTCTGTCTGTCTCTCTCTTTCTCTCTTTCTCTCTCTCTCTCTCTCTGTCTCTCTCTCTGTCTGTCCTGTCTCTCTCTCTCTCTTTCTCTGTCTCTTTCGTTCGTTCAGTATCAATTATTGGGATCTAAGCAATTTGATCTTAAGGTTAAAACCCCTGTAAAGCCAAAAATAGGTAATTTTTACCGTTTATAATCGAAAATATATTGGATAACCCATCACAACACACATATATAAGATCGGAAAAAACTTGAACGTGTCAGTTCCTGCATTGGTTGCCATAATATACGTCAGCAAAATTGCATGGAGAAGCCCGTCGATTTCACGGACGCCATTGATCGAGACAACCTTCGTTATCGTTCATGTATATTCGAACTAGGTCTTCGAGAACGTCACGTGATAACATTGCATCTCATTAGTGCTATGACGTAGTAGACAGGATTATTGTTTACAATTCCAACATTATGTCATCGGAGAGTAAGATTGCTCATTCTGAACCTGTTTCTTATTTAGATGTTGTAAACTCTTCCTGTATTGATGATAAATAAATAAGCGATGATCAGCCTGTGTCGTTGTTTCTGTTTCCGATGTCGATAAACATACGTTTTTCAAGCCTAGAATGGGGACAAAACGATCAAGTGAATGAAGGGTTTGTTTCGACGGTTTGAATGTTCACGTGGTGTTTACGGCACTAACACGTCACTGCGGGCATTTACGACGAAAAGTCTGCTAATCGTCGGCGATCATCGATGTAAACAAACAGATAATGCGGCATGGTAGGATCTGTTCTAGTTTCAACATTCTTTTTTCTGCCACTGACTGGAACTCTTGCGAACTGCACCTTTACATATCTTGCAAGTCATAATAATCGCCATATTTTTACATGGTAAAAATGAAATTTATTTTTATTTTATAAACAGGTTGTTTATTCAGTTGGACGCTACTGAGACTTTAAATAAAAGTAAAGGGTATGTTCAAATCGTAAAAAGTAAAGTCAGATATTGCAATTCTCTGGCTATCTTAGAATATCTGATATTGAACTAAATGGCTTAATTAAAATTAAAAATGTGCAGAGTCTGTGTAGTCGGATCTAGATTTAACTTGCTTTTTTAAGCATCTGTAAAATTTCGTCCGAGGATATAATGATAGTCTTTAATTCTGGAGTGATCCCTCTCATAAACTGAACACTGTTTCGACCGAACGTGTATTTCAGTCATGCTCCGGCCAACGGGGTGTAATCTCAGTGATACACTGTCCCAAGCAAGCCATCATATTATTATAGAACATTAAAAATCATTGTGTTAAACAACCAACAACTCATTAGGTAGACTGGTCTTTTCACATGCGGAAAATTGACCAAAATCAAAAGTTTTATACCCAGGTTAGCCTGCGCAGACTGCGCAGGCTAACCTGGGTTGAAACATTTTGCATATGCAAAAAAAAAAAAAACTTTTTATAGAGCATGGCTCATGAATATCGGAAAGCTTTATGTTACACTGAAAGAGAGTGAGGAAGAAGCGTAGTTTCTGGAATATGTCAAAGAAACACAGAATGTATAGCTACCAGCTCTGACTATCTTGTCTGAAATACAAAACAACCAAGCGACATTACGGCAAAAGGGGATGAATCTCCATGATGCTCTATACCTAACAAATCATCACATCGTCATGGATCCATAGAATCCATTTTCTCTCAAAAACTGATTGAATCATGTGGTAGACTGGTCTGTTGACTTGCAGAAAATTGACGAATAACAAAAAGTTTCGACCCAGGTCAGCTTGCTTGGACTGCACTAGCTGACATGGACGATACTTTTTTCTGCAAATGCATTAAGCCCCCTTTTCACAGAGCATGGCTCAAATAAACTTCCCCGTACTGGCCTTCCAAAGTTTACGATTTTTGCACCGACTTCCAGATGGCATCAGAGCTGCCACAGCCAACGTCGTGCAAATACCACAGGTTGAGCAAGACGGTTGGGGGTTAGTTTTTCGAGGGACTGCAGGGAATGGAGACAGCATAGTGGACGCATCGTTAAAAGGTTGATACTTCAATGACACGATTGGTTCAAGTTTTCTTGTATGGTCCAGACGTAGATCAACGAACCGTTTACAGGCGTTCGTATGTTACAAACTTCGCCGTGTGTACGATGGATAGATGGCAAAGTGTGTCAATAAACGAACGCCTGTGGTACTGTCTCAATTTGCAGCTATATACTAGAATGAAATTTCAGATATTGTAGATAGTATACAATTTGAGATTGCATCTCTATTTATTTCATTGATATCACCATCATTACCATCTTCATCATTATTGTCGTTATTTTGTGACAAGCACCTATAAGCAATTGTTCAAATCTGAATGCTTAATTTGAATTTGTTCTACATATAAAGTTAAAAAGATCTTAAACTTTCAAACGGCTAAGATTCAAAATTCGAGTTTGAAACTTTCTGAGAAATCGTTATACCATCAACCACGTTAAACCCTTTTCCCGCTAAATAGGTGGAATGAAACTTTTGAGCCGATGGTACAAACCCAAATTTTGCTCGTATTTTAACGGTATCCTTTGGTGGACAATATGTCCTTATCGGACAGTGTAGATCAAAGATGTGTTCTGTGTAGTCTGATCTTAATCTTCGCTGTCCGCAAAAGGTCAGTAAGTCGGGTTAGCAGCCTAATGTTTAAATGAATATCAAATAATGACAGGAACGCACACAAATTTAATTCACAACATTTAAAAAGTATGGATATGATTATGAGTTGGCAATTAACGTTATTGTGTTACTTTTACAAAACACTTTTCTACCAGCAGCTGGAACCCTTTGGCTGCTAAGCGCAACTCACTGACCTTTTGCGGACAGTTTAGATAAAGATCAGACTGCAAAGAACATGAGCCTTAAATTATATTGATATCACATTTCTTAGTATACGCATGAATCCTTTCAACACAAAATGGAAGTGGTCATAGACTTAAGATAATCCAAATTCAAAGATAATTCTAACTAGCTTTTTATTTCTTTTAAGCATAATTATTCCAGTCGTAAAGACTTTTGCTGAACATTTCATTTGTTTTCTACTATTTTGTATATCAAATACAGGAACATCTGTAACCACTGTCAAAACCGTCAACATGAAGCGATCTCGACAAACACTACCTAAACCTTAATTTCGTCAACAACTGGAGTTCCAAAAACATCGCCCGAGTCAAGTTCGCTTTGTACTACAACGAAATGGAGGTCGCCAGTGTTCTGTTTTCTGCGAAAGGAACAACCCGAAAATATTGGTTTCTTCAGAAAAAGCTCCTTTTTTCATCCTGGTCCTCTCTCACAAAAACTGAGTCGCTTAACGTCTTTGGTGTTGACAAATACCCTCACAGGACGTTTTATATCAGCAAAAGTCATGGAGGATGCGATAAAGATGCAGGATATGCGGTTGTAGCAGACGTTTCCAAGAGCAGATCATGCAAATGGGGGACCCATCCGTCCTATCCGATGTTGTTGTATTCGAAGAGCAATGGACCGACTGTATGGAATAAGTTCTTGTATGGCATGGCTGACTATATAGCCGTGTTTGTCCAATACTGATATGTTATCTCCTTAGCAGTAGACATGATTTTAGAATTGGCCATATTGAAAGCGTTTGCCGACGACCAATAAAAGAGAGCTCATATTCTAAAACTTGTCTTTGAAGGAGATAGAAAACATTGTGTTGAAAGGCGAAATTGCTGCTTACCAGCATTTTCGCCTTTTCTCATAGTTTTACGAAAGCCTTCTTCCTTAAAGTTGTGAAAACACGAGTGGTTTTTTTTTTCGTTAAGGAGTAAAACAAATTTACAATACAACATTACACATGATAGACTTTTAACGCCCCTACTGTGGACAAGCTTTTAAAGACATGAAGGAGAATAGGGTTATAGCCTGTTACAAGTAAGTTGTCTTTTTTCCACGGTGTTATTTTTTTTTTTTTTCAAATACATGTTATCAAAATTTTGGCTGCTAAACCCGACTCATTGGGATTTTACAGACAGTGTATACCAAGATCAGAATGCACAGAACCTGCGGTCTGATCTTTATTTACACTGCCCAATACAGTGAGATTTTTTTTAAAGAGAAGAGATCTTTGCAATCGCAATTTGCATCGTCATATTGACGTTGTAGACTCTATTCTTTTTTTCTTAATTGTTTAATGTTGATAAAAATAACAATTTCTTCATACAAATTTTTTTCTTCATGTTTTGATGATAAAAATGACTTTTTTTTTCATACAAATACTCATTTGTAACCATCTATTGTATTATGAGATATATACATGATTACTCTATTTGTATATATTGTTTTTGAGAGCAATTACGTCATATGCAATGTTGTTATTTTTTCCCTACAACGAAATGTTCCATGAAAAATTAAAATGTTTATTACGCTTGTAGTTTGTGCTTTGGAGTTTTCCTTATTCGTTTGTTTTCTTCACTTTGATTTAAACCATAGGGCACTAAGCATGACTCGAAGTACATTTTGTGGCGGCCAGTGCACCGATGAACTCTTTTCCGGAGTTTTTTTTCTTGTACCAGTTCTTCTCACAACGTTCTTTCCTAAGCAAACAACTGCTTTCCCACATAATCATCTTTGAAACAGAGATCATCTGTAAGAGAAAAAGGTTGGGATTCGAACCAGTGATCCCCATGGTTTCAAGCCCTGTACGTTACCGACTAAGGCACTAGGCTCCGCTGTTACAGCACACTTGCTCAATTTTTTTAGTCATCTACCAGTACAAGAACTGGAAATCTTAAAAGTCCAACTTGTTTTATTAATCTTAAAAGTCCATCTTGTTTTATTTGGCGAAAAGAAGCTTGACATCGAGATGTTACTTGTATACCATGTGCAGTGAAACAGTCGCAAAGCTTTCCAGGCCGAAACAGGCAGATACTCGGACACATTCCTTTGACCAATGCTCTGTGAAAAGGGGGCTTAATGCATCAGTGAAAAGTGTCGACCCAGGTCAGTCTGCGTAGTCAACGCAGGCTGACCTGGGCCGAAACTTTTCGCTATTGGTCAATTTTCTGTACTTTTCGCTATTGGTCAATTTTCTGTATGTCCAAGAACCAGAATGCCTGGTGATTCAGCCGGTCGTCAGACTAAATGGTTTTTATTGATCCATAACTATATGTTAACTTGCTAGGTTTCTTGCCAGAACATGGTTCATTTATCTTTGTACATTAATTTTGTATGGGGAAAAATGATTCATCAAGGGCTGGATTTCTAATATCTCGATTGATAAGAAGAATCGCCGGGATCCTAATTATAACGTTATTTGAAAAACATTGCGCAACAATTCTAATCTGGTGCTGCATTATTTACAAAGATAAAAGAAATAAGCGGTTCTCTGATAAAATGGGGATTAATACATCTTCATCATGCATTATTGTACTAAGCAAGACATCATACAGTTACGGATCTACAACACAATTTTTGTCATGAAGAAGAATTGTCCTAGAAAAAGCAGAAAATTTACAAATAGCAAAAAGTTTCGACCCATGTCAGCCTGCGCGGACTGCGCAGGCTGACATGGGTCGATACTTTTTGCAAAATCTATAAGTTTCCCTTTTAACGGAGCATGGCTAATAAATCTTTCAGTTTTTTTTTTATGATAAAAAAGAGAACGTAACAATATTTTAACCCGATTAACGCATATTAAAGGTGCAAGCGATTATTCTGTTTGGAAAAAAATCGAACTGATTGCCACATCTATTTTGAATCATCCTGTACCGAATAATCCCATAGTTTTAAAACCCTGATGAAAATGGAGCTTAAGAGAACTTATGAAAGAGTTGCAAAATATACTTATAACGGACATACCGGGGTAACCTCCTTTTCCCACAATGTTTTCGCACAATTGCAAGGCTGTTCGACCATTATCCATATGTTACGAGATAGAGCTCCGAGTAATGTATGCCACCCCCCTCCCCCCAAAATAAAACCACAAATGTCGAAATACGACTTCGCCTGGCCAAGGCACCGTTTTTTCATCTTTAATTTGTTAATATGTTTGATTTTTATGGTGTTTATCACCGTTTTCAAAGTTATTTCAGTTATTTCGCTTTGAGCACGGTAAGAAAACTACAAAATAAGGCATCCAATACTTTAACAGAAATTGATCAACCTGTATGTAATGTATCTCCAGAATCCATGATACCAAGCAAGCCATCAGATACTTATGGATCCATAAAAACCTCTTTTGTAACACTTTTTTAATCATCAAGTGGACTGATCCTTGGACATACAGAAAATTGACCAATAAAGCGCACAGGCTGACCTGGGTCAAAACTTTTCGCAGATGCATAAGCCCCTTTTTCACAGAGCATGGCTCATGGTCAATGTTCCATACAAAAGGGTATATGAAATTTCGCCTCAATTGAGCGGGACTTTTGTTTTATTATTATTCCATCTCAGACACGACTATCCCTGAAAAATCACAATGAGAATAGACCGACGACGATTGTAGATCATGTTCCTTATTCCACTAAATGAGTTAAATTAAACTTTCAAGGTGATAGTACACACTCGAATAATTCTACTTCAATCTTACCTTTTGGAGAAAAAATATATCAAAATCGGACAGTGTAGATCCTAGATCAGACTGCACGTTCTGTGCAGTCTGATCTTGATCTACAATGTCCGCAAAAGGTCAGTGGGTCGTGCTGAGCATCCTAAGGGTTAATATGTAACGACAGCCGCAAAGGGTTTCCAAAAATTAATCCAATCAGACCCAGAATTACATTTCTATGCCTGTCCTTCCATTTTTTCTCGGGTAAAACTGTGCAACAGGAAGGCTTGGTAATAAAAGTTTCAGATGGGGCTACTTTTGACCACTAAGTACCCGGTAGTAGATGTGTGAATTCATATCACGTCTAAAACCTTTTAAACTCTGTACCGGTTTGTACACATGTAAACCATGTATAAGGGGGGAAAAATACGCGGTCAGCAACCACTAAATATTAATACACGTTTCTGCATGTTTCTGTCCATTTTTTATCTAACAGTACCAGTTTGATGCAATCAAATATAATCCCTCTCTCTCTTTCTCTCTCTCTCTCCCTCTCTCTCCCTCTCTCTCTCTCTCTCTCTCTCTCTCTCCCCCTCTCTTTCTCTCAGTGTTTTGCTTTTAACCCTTATCCTGCTGAATAATGGAAATGAAACTTTCAAGCCGACAGAAAAAATAACTCAAATTTGCCTACTTCAAAGATATTTTGGAGGAAAGATGTCTCCTAATCGGACAGTTTAGATACAAGATCAGACTGCACGTTCTGTGCAGTCTGATCTTGATCTACATAGTCCGCAAAAGGTCCTTGAATTTTGCGCTTAGTAGCCTAAGGGTTAAATGCGCCTTCAGTTAATCTCTCTCCGGTACAAGGGAGATAATCTCGTATTGTATCGTGTCAAATTTATTTGATTGACGTCCCTGAGCATTTTATCATCCAGGCAACTACTCCTTTACACATAAGCGAACGCGGGTGCTTTAGCAGACGGCATAGATTAAGATCAGACTGCACAGAACATATCTTGGATCCATTTATCTTTTCTAGCCTGTAACCAAAAATCTTCCCGGGCTTCATTGGATTGTATTATTGGCCGGCGAAGGAAGTTTACTTTATATACGGCACTGTGTCAGTAGTCTGATCCTAATCTATGCTGTCATCAAAATCGCATGTTTTCACCTATGGGGCTGAAGGAGTTAAAGGGGGAACACGCCTTTACGGTCATTGGTCCAGTTCATTGAGCAATCAGAATACGAGGAAAATCGACATCTTACGAGGAAAAATCCTGGTTTTGAGGAAAAATGTTTTTACAACCTACATCCACTTCAAGCCAGATAATTGTCAGGTTGTTTGCCAGACAATAAGTTGGAGCATTTTATATTAATGTAGTTCAATGATGGGCCCCATTTTGGTGTATGGAAATATTTAAAACCGAAATATTTTAGGGGAAAACAAATTTAGATTAAGACCCAAAATTGTTCACATACTATTCCTTAACTTCCTAAATAATTTAAATGAAACCTTACAAGCCGATAGTAAAACCCGAAGACTGTTATTTCAAAGTTATGGGTAGGGAAGGGGAGGAATGTCTCCTCATCGCCTTATCGGACAGTGTAGATCCAAGATTAAGTCTAATCTTGATCTACACTGTCTGCAAAAGGTCTATGAGTTGTGCTAAGCAGCCTAAGGATTATAGACATATCATACAACGATAAATTACACAGCAACACGAAGGGCTATGAGAAGACTTGATAAGCTGCTTGTCATTGGTTTTTATGTCTTCCGGTATGAAAAATATTTGTGAGCCATGCTCTGTGAAAAGGGAGTTTAATGCGTTTGCAAAAAATATTGACCCATGTTAGCCTGCGCAGTCCACGCAGGCTTAATTGGGTCCAAGCTATTTGTAAATACTTGCATGTCCAAAGACCATACTACCTCATTATACACTCGGTTGCCAGTCAGTTGGATTTTATGTGATGACTTGCTTGGTATGGTTAATCACGAAGATGCATCAAACCCCTTTTGCCAGAGGATAGCTCATAATACTTGCAACACGCGAAAAGAGGCATTTGGACAGTTGCGTAAAGTGTCGTCTCGGATTGATCAGCCTGCGCAGTCCGCGCAGGCTAACCCGATACGACACTTTCCGTTTTTATGTAATTTTCTGTTTTGGGCAAGTCTACTATAGTACAAAATGTAATGGAGTCGTAAATTGCCGTCTCGGATTAGCCTGCGCGGACTGCGCAGGCTGATCCGAGACGACACTTTACGCAAATGTCCGAATGCCCCTTTTTGCGTGTTTTAGGCCAGTTATAAACTCAACCTCTTTCGGTGGCTGAAAAGACAATCCAAAAATGCTAAGAAAGACTGTTATCGCACAGGCTTCACTAAATAAGCGTACGGTAAAGATCGTAGATCAGACTGCACGTTTTGTGCAGTCTGATCTTAATCTTTGCCGTTCGCAAAAAAGCCCGTATTTTTGCCTATGGAGCTGCAAAAGCCGAATTGCACCCTATCAAGGTCGATCTCTTTCAACAGATAAAATTAATATCCATAAAGAAATTAAACAAGCAGACAGTATAGATCCAAGATCAGACAGCAAGTACTGTGCAGTCTGATCATGATCTGTGGCATCAGTAGTATCTCTAGTATCTGTAAAAGCCCTTGCTTTTGCCTATGGCGTCGGTCGGTTTTACTGGCAGACAATTTGTTGTGTTTGGTGGGGTGAGGGTTTAGCTTTTATAGTAAAAAAAACAACAGAAGATTACTCCTCCCCCTTTAAATAATGAAGTAAAACAGTTCATACAAAGTAGTTACTCCTTTCCTAAAATGTTTTCCACAACTCTTAAAACATAGTTTCCTGGCGTACCTTTCACTTAACTGCATAGATTTCATGTAATATTTTTGGGGATTGAATATACACACATACGATCCATGCTTCATCCAAAGGTATGAGTTCGACTTCAGTTATGCAAATATTTATTTAAATCGTAAAGTATTGCAGTTCAGTGAAACTTGTTTCCAGATTTAATGTCTACCGGCCCCTCACTCTTATATTAAAAGACGGAAGCTGCCGAGATTGGCCGACTAGCCTTCACGAAAATGTCGATGTTACACGATATTTACCGATGAGTTAGTGAATCTACAGCCCCTAACTCTCATATTGAAAGACGAAAGCTTCCGAGATTGGCCGAATAGCCTTTACGAAAACATCGATGTTACACGATGTTTACCGATGAGTTAGGGTTCGTAATCCTTAATGTTTGCTTACCTAAACTGCGTAGGCAGTTTCGTGCGTACGCAGTCTAGAGAAAGGTACCCCTGTTCCTTACTCGTAAAGGGTTCCACTATGTGTGACTCGAACCCATTATATGATTTGTACGTAACAAAAAAGCATATGCAGTAAAGGGTCAAAGAATATACGATTATATACAAAACTTCATTTTCAAAACAACACTTTAGAAACACTGCCTGGCCACTACAAATAGGTTGCAACACGCGAAAAGGGGCATTCGGACATTTGCGTAAAGTGTCGTCTCGGATCAGCCTGCGCAGTCCGCGCAGGCTAATCTGAGACGGCATTTTACGACTACATTAGATTTTTTCCCACAGTAGACCTGCGTGAAACAGAAAATAACATAAAAACGGAAAGTGTCGTTTCGGATTAGCCTGCGCAGGACTGCGCAGGCTGATCCGACACGACACTTTACGCAAATGTCTGAATGCGCCTTTTCACGTGTTGCAGGCCAAATAGGAAACAAAGTTAAGTGCTACTTATGAAAATATTTTAGAAAAAAAAATATATAGTCAGTACATCTATTCAGAGCGCGCCAAATCTTACTTCGACTTTGTAGCAATAAGTTCCAAAGCGCATAAATTTCTACAATGTTTGTTCAATTTACATTTCTTTTGTTCGCGATAAGTATACCACTTGCAACTGCCAGTCAGGAACCGATATGTTCCAGGTTCGATTATGATGAGCGATTACTGAGGAAGCTACTACTGCAAGAGAGAGTTATACAAGATCTGGAAGTCCAGGTTGGCGAGCTTAAAGTAGAATATGAAAGCCGGATTTCGAACCTGGAGGATGAGTTACAGCAAGCTGAAAGACGATTGCAAGAATCTTGTAAAGGTACAATTGTTTATAATGCCTTTACATCATATTGCTCTCTCAGTCTCTCTCAGTCTCTCTCTGTCTCAGTCTGTCTCAGTCTCTCTCTGTCTCAATCTCTCTCTGTCTCAGTCTCTCTCAGTCTAAGTCTCTCTCTGCATCAGTCTCTCTCAGTCTCTGTGACAGTCTGTGTGTGTGTGTGTGTGTGTGCGTGTGTGTGTGTGTGTGTGTGTGTGTGTGTGTCTGTCTGTCTGTCTGTCTGTCTGTCTGCCTGTCTGTCTCGTCTCTCTCTATCTCTCTCTCTCTCTGTCTCGTCTCTCTCTCTCTCTTTCTCTGTCTCTGTCGTTCGTTCGGTATCAATTATTGGGATCTAAGCAATTTGGTCTTAAGGTTAAATAAAAGTAAAGGGTATTTTCAAATCGTAAAAATTAGTCATATATTGCAATTCTCTGGCTATCTTAGAATATCTGATATTGAATTGTATGGCTTAATTAAAATTAAAACTGTGCAGAGTCTGTGTAGTCTGATCCATATTTAAAGTGTCTTTTTAATCATCTGTGAAATTTCGTCCGAGGATATATTGATAGTCTTTAATTCTGGAGTAATCCCTTTCAGAAACTGAACACTGTTTCGACCGAACGTGTATTTCAGTCATGCTCCGGCCAACGGGGTTTAATCTCAGTGATACACTGTCCCAAGCAAGTCACCATATTATTATAGAACAATAAAAATCATTGTGTTAAACAACCAACCAACTCATGAGGTAGACTGGTCTTTTGACATGCGGAAAATTGACCAAAATCAAAAGGTTTAAACCCAGGTTAGCCTGCGCAGTCCGCGCAGGCTAACCTGGGTTGAAACATTTTGCATATGCAAAAAAAACACAACTTTTTATAGAGCATGGCTCATGAATATCAGAAAGCTTTATGTTACACTGAAAGAGATTGAGGAAGAAGCGTAGTTTCTGGAATATGTCCAAGAAACACAGAATGTACAGCTACCAGCTCTGACTATCTTGTCTGAAATACAAAACAACCAAGCGACATTACGGCAAAAGGGGATGAATCTCCGTGATGCTCTATACCTAACAAATCATCACATCGTCATGGATCCATAGAATCCATTTTCTCTCAAAAACTGATCGAATCATGTGGTAGACTGGTCTGTTGACTTGTAGAAAATTGACGAATAGCAAAAAGTTTCAACTCAGATCAGCTTGCTTGGACTGCACTAGCTGACATGGACGATACATTTTTGCAAATGCATTAAGCCCCCTTTTCACAGAGCATGGCTCAAATGAATTTCCCTGCTCTGGCCTCCCAAAGTTTACGGTTTTTGCACTGACTTCCAGATGGCATCAGAGCTGCCACAGCCAACGTAGTGCAAATACCACAGGTTGAGCAAGACGGTTGGGAGTTAGTTTTTCGAGGGACTGCGGGGAATGGGGACAGCATAGTGGACGCGTGGTTAAAAGGTTGGTACTTGAATGACGCGACTGGTGCAAGTTCTCTTGTATGGTCCACACGTATGGTCCGTTTCCAGGCGTTCGTTTATTGACAAACTTCGCCATATGTACGATGGATAGATGGCAAAGTGTGTCAATAAACGAACGCCTATGGTACTGTCTCATTTTGCAGCTATATACTAGAATGAAATTTCAGATATTGTAGATAGTATACAATTTGAGATTGCATCTCTATTTATTTCATTGATATCACCATCATTACGATCGTCATCATTATTGTCCTTATTTTGTGACAAGCACGTATAAAAATAATGGTTCAAATCTGAAGCCTTAATTTGAATTTATTCTACATATAAAGTTAAAAAGATCTTAAACTTTTCAACGGCTAAGATTCAAAATTCGAGTTTGGAACTTTCTGAGAAATCGTTATACCATCAACCACGTTAAACCCTTTTCCCGCTAAATAGGTGGAATGAAACTTTTGAGCCGATGGTACAAACCCAAGTCTTGCTCGTATTTTAAAGGTATCCTTTGGTGGACAATATGTCCTTATCGGACAGTGTATGTCAATGATCAGACTGCACGTTCTGTGCAGTCTGATCTTGATCTACACTGTCCGCAAAAGGTCAGTAAGTCGGGTTAGCAGCCTAATGATTAAGTGAATATCAAATAATGACAGGAACGCACACACATTTAATTCACAACATTTAAAAAGTATGGATATGATTATGAGTTGGCAATTAACGTTATTGTGTTACTTTTACAAAACACTTTTCTACCAGCAGCTGGAACCCTTTGGCTGCTAAGCGCAACTCACTGACCTTTTGCGGACAGTTTAGATCAAGATCAAACTGCACAGAACATGAGCCTTAAATTATATTGATATCACATTTCTTGGTATACGCATGAATCCTTTCAACACAAAATGGAAGTGGTCATAGACTTAAGACAATCCAAATTCAATGATAATTCTAACTAGCTTTTTTTTTCTTTTAAGCATAATTATTCCAGTCGTAAAGACTTTTGCTGAACATTTCATTTGTTTTCTACTATTTTGTATATCAAATACAGGAACATCTGTAACCACTGATAAACCCGTCAACATGAAACGATCTCTCGACAAACACTACCTAAACCTTAATTTCGTCAACAACTGGAGTTCCAAAAACATCGCCCGGGTCAAGTTCGCTTTGTACTACAACGAAATGGAGGTCGTCAGTGTCCTGTTTTCTGCGAAAGGAACAACCCGAAAATATTGGTTTCTTCAGAAAAAGCTCCTTTATTCATCCTGGTCCTCTCTCACAAAAACTGAGTCGCTTAACGTCTTTGATGTTGACAAAAACCCTTACAGGACGTTTTATATCAGCAAATATCATGGAGGATGCGATAAAGATGTAGGATATGCGGTTGTAGCAGACGTTTCCAAGAGCAGATCATGCAAATGGGAGACCCATCCGTCCTATCCGATGTTTTTGTATTCGAAGAGCAATGGACCGACTGTATGGAATAAGTTCTTGTATGGCATGGCTGACTATATAGCAGTGTTTGTCCAATTCTGATGTTATCTCCTTAGCAGTAGACATGATTTTAGAATTGGCCATATTGAGAGCGTTTGCCGACGACCAATAAAAGAGAGCTCATATTGTAAAACTTGTCTTTGAAGGAGATAGAAAACATTGTGTTGAAAGGCGAAAATGCTGCTTACCAGCATTTTCGCCTTTTCTCACAGTTTTACGAAAGCCTTCTTCCTTAAAGTTGTCAAAACACGAGGTATTTTTTTTTTTCGTTAAGGAGTAAAACAAATTTACAATACAACATTACACATGATAGACTTTTAATGCCCCTACTGTGGACAAGCTTTTAAAGACATGAAGGAGAAAAAGGTTATAGCTTGTTACAAGTAAGTTGTCCTTTTTCCACGGTGTTTTTCTTTTTTTTTTTCCAAATACATGTTATCAAAATTTTGGCTGCTAAGCCCGACTCATTGGGCTTTTACAGACAGTGTATACCAAGATCAGAATGCATAGAACCTGCGGCCTGATCTTTATTTACACTGCCCAATACAGTGAGACTTTTACAGAGAAGAGATCTTTGCAATCGCAATTTGCATCGTCATATTGACGTTGTAGACTCTATTCTTTTTTTTTTTTAATTTTTTTAATGTTGATAAAAATGAAAATTTCTTCATACAAATTTTTTTCTTCATTTTTTGCTGATAAAAATGACTTTTTTTTTCATACAAATACTCATTTGTAACCATCTATTGTATTATGAGATGTATACATGATTACTCTATTTGTATATATTGTTTTTGAGAGCAATTACGTCATATGCAATGTTGTTATTCTTTCCCAACAACGAAATGTTCCATGAAGAATTAAAATGTTTATTACGCTTGTAGTTTGTGCTTTGGAGTTTTCCTTATTCGTTTGTTTTCTTCACTTTGATTTAAACCATAGGGCACTAAGCATGACTCGAAGTGCATTTTGTGGCGGCCAGTGCACCGATCAACTCTTTTCCGGAGTTTTTTTTTTTTTCCTGTACCAGTTCTTCTCACAACCTTCTTTCCTGAGCAAGTAACTGCTTTCCCACATAATCATCGTTGAAACAGAGATCATCTGTAAGAGAAAAAGGTTGGGATTCGAACCAGTGATCCCCATGGTTTCAAGCCCTGTACGTTACCGACTAAGGCACTAGGCTCCGCTGTTACAGCACATTTGCTCAATTTTTCTAGTCATCTACCAGTACAAGAACTGGAAATCTTAAAAGTCCAACTTGTTTTATTAATCTTAAAAGTCCATCTTGTTTTATTTGGCGAAAAGAAGCTTCACATCGAGATGTTACTTGTATACCATGGGCAGTGAAACAGTCGCAAAGCTTTCCAGGCCGAAACAGGCAGATACTCGGACACATTCCTTTGACCAATGCTCTGTGAAAAGGGGGCTTAACGCATCAGCGAAAAGTGTCGACCCAGGTCAGTCTGCGTAGTCAACGCAGGCTGACCTGGGCCAAACCTTTTCGCTATTGGTCAATTTTCTGTACTTTTCGCTATTGGTCAATTTTCTGTATGTCCAAGAACCAGAATGCCTGGTGATTCAGCCGGTCGTCAGACTAAATGGTTTTTATTGATCCATAACTATATGTTAACTTGCTAGGTTTCTTGCCAGAACATGGTTCATTTATCTTTGTACATTAATTTTGTATGGGGAAAAATGATTCATCAAGGGCTGGATTTCTAATATCTCGATTGATAAGAAGAATCGCCGGGATCCTAATTATAACGTTATTTGAAAAACATTGCGCAACAATTCTAATCTGGTGCTGCATTATTTACAAAGATAAAAGAAATAAGCGGTTCTCTGAATTCTTGGATCACGGAGAGACATTGAACCCCGCTTTTGCCAGAACATGGTTCATTTATCTTTGTACATTAATTTTGTATGGGGAAAAATGATTCATCAAGGGCTGGATTTCTAATATCTCGATTGATACGAAGAATCGCCGGGATCCTAATTATAACGTTATTTCAAAAACATTGCGCAACAATTCTAATCTGGTGCTGCATTATTTACAAAGATAAAAGAAATAAGCGGTTCTCTGATAAAATTGGGATTAATACATCTTCATCATGCATTATTGTACTAAGCAAGACATCATACAGTTACGGATCTACAACACAATTTTTGTCATGAAGAAGAATGGTCCTTGAAAAAGCAGAAAATTTACAAATAGCAAAAAGTTTCGACCCATGTCAGCCTGCGCGGACTGAGCAGACTGACATGGATCGATACTTTTTGCAAAATCTATAAGTTTCCCTTTTAACGGAGCATGGCTAATAAATCTTTCAGTTTTTTATGATAACAAGAGAACGTAACAATATTTTAACCCGGTTAACGCATATTAAAGGTGCAAGCGATTATTCTGTGTGAAAAAAATCGAACTGATTGCCACATCTATTTTGAATCATCCTGTACCGAATAATCCCATAGTTTTAAAACCCTGATGAAAATGGAGCTTAAGAACCAGAATGCTTGGTGATTCAGTCGATCGTCAGACTAAATGGTTTTTATTGATCCATAACTATATGTTAAGTTGCTAGCTTTCTTGGATCACGGAGAGACATTAAACCCCGCATTTGCCCAAACATGGTTCATTTATCTTTGTACATTTGTATGAGGAAAAATGATTCATCAAGGGCTGGATTTCGAATATCTCGATTGATACGAAGAATCGCCAGTGTCCCAATTATAAAGTTATTTGAAAAACATTGCGCAACGGTCTTAATCTGGTGCTGCATTATTTACAAAGATAAAAGAAATAAGCGGTTCTCTGAGAAAATGGGCATAAATACATCTTCATGATGTATTATTGTACTAAGCAAGACATCATACAGTTACGGATCTACAACACGTTTTTGGTCATGAAGAAGAATGGTCCTAGAAAAAGCAGAAAATTTACAATTAGCTAAAAGTTTCGACCCATGTCAGCCTGCGCGGATAAATCTTTCAGTTTTTTATGATAAAAAGAGAACGTAACAATATTTTAACCCGATTAACGCATATTAAAGGTGCAAGCGATTATTCTGTGTGAAAAAAATCAAACTGATTGCCACATCTATTTTGAATCACCCTGTACCGAATAATCCCATAGTTTTAAAACCCTGATGAAAATGGAGCTTAAGAGAACTTATGAAAGCGTAGCAAAATATACATGTACTTATAACGGACATACCGGGATAACCTCCTTTTCCCAGAATGTTTTCGCACAATTGCAAGGCTGTTCGGCCATTATCCATATGTTACGAGATAGAGCTCCGAGTAATGTATGCCATCTCCCTCCCCCCCAAAATAAAACCACAAATGTCGAAATACGACTTCGCCTGGCCAAGGCACCGTTTTTTCATCTTTAATTTGTTAATATGTTTGATTTTTATGGTGTTTATCACCGTTTTCAACATTATTTCAGTTATTTCGCTTTGAGCACGGTAAGAAAACTACAAAATAAGGCATCCAATACTTCAACAGAAATTGATCAACCTGTATGTAATGTATCTCCATGATCCATGATACCAAGCAAGCCATCAGATACTTATGGATCCATAACAACCTCATTTGTAACACTTTTTTAATCATCAAGTGGACTGATCCTTGGACATACAGAAAATTGACCAATAGAGCGCACAGGCTGACCTGGGTCGAAACTTGTCGCAGATGCATAAGCCGCTTTTTCATAGAGCATGGCTCATGTTCAATGTTCCATACGAAAGGGTACATGAAATTTCGCCTCAACCGAGTGGAATTTTTTTTTTATTATTCCATCTCAAACACGACTATCCCTGAAAAATCACAATGAGAATAGACCGACGATGATTGTAGATCATGTTTGTGTAAATCTTATCCCAGTAAATGAGTTAAATTAAACTTTCAAGGCGATAGTACACACGCGAATAATTCTACTTCAATCTTACCTTTTGGAGAATAAATATCTCCAAATCGGACACTGTAGATCCTAGATCAGACTGCACGTTCTGTGCAGTCTGATCTTGATCTACACTGCCCGCAAAAGGTCAGTGGGTCGTGCTGAGCATCCTAAGGGTTAATATGTAACGACAGCCGCAAAGGGTTTCCAAAAATTAATCCAATCAGACCCAGAATTACATTTCTATGCCTGTCCTTCCATTTTTTCTCGGGTAAAACTGTGCAACAGGAAGGCTTGGTGATAAAAGTTTCAGATGGGGCTACTTTTGACCACTAAGTACTCGATAGTAGATGTGTGAATTTATTTCACATCTAAAAACTTTAGCACTCTGCACCGGTTGTACACATGTAGACCATGTATAAGGGGAGAAAAAAATGCGCTGTCAGCAACCACTAAATATTAATACATGTTTTTGCAAGTTTCGCAGATAAAGTCTTTAAACTACATGACTAGATCTGTTCGTTTTCTATCTAACAATAACAGTTTGGTGCCATCAAATATAATCTCTCTCTCTCTCTCTCTCTCTTTCTCTCAGTGTTTTGCTCTTAACCCTTATCCTGCTGAATAATGGAAATGAAACTTTCAAGCCGACAGAAAAAATAACCCAAATTTGCCTACTTCAAAGATATTTTGGGGGAAAGATGTCTCCTAATCGGACAGTTTAGATACAGTTCTGTGCAGTCTGATCCTGATCTACATAGTCCGCAAAAGGTCCTTGAATTTTCTGCTATGCAGCTTAAGGGTTAAATGCGCCTTCAGTTAATCTCTCTCCGGTACAAGGGAGATAATCTGGTATTGTATTTGTCAAATTTATTTGTTTGACTTGACGTCCCTTGCTAAAGTTAACCGTACCCGCTTTCTTTAGTTACTTAATAAGCAGGATTTTTTTTAGATATGAACATTTCATCATCCAGGCAACTACTGCTTTACACATAATCGAACGCGGGTGCTTTAGCAGACGACATAGATTAAGATCACACTGCACAGAACGTATCTTGGATCCATTTATCTTTTCTAGCCTGTAACCAAAAATCTTCCCGGGCTTCATTGGATTGTATTATCAGCCGGCGAAAGAAGTTTACTTTATATACGGCACTGTGTCAGTAGTCTGATCCTAATCTATGCTGTCATCAAAATCGCATGTTTTCACCTATGGGGCTGAAGGAGTTAAAAGGGAAACACGCCTTTACGGTCATTGGTCCAGTTCATTGAGCAATCAGAATACGAGGAAAATCGACATCTTACGAGGAAAAATCCTGGTTTTGAGGAAAAATGTTTTTACAACCTACATCCACTTCAAGCCAGATAATTGTCAGGTTGTTTGCCAGACAATAAGTTGGAGCATTTTATATTAATGCAGTTTAATGATGGGCCCCATTTTGGTGTATGGAAATATTTAAAACCGAAATATTTTAGGGGAAAACAAATTTAGATTAAGACCCAAAATTGTTCACATACTATTCCTTAACTTCCTAAATAATTTAAATGAAACCTTACAAGCCGATAGTAAAACCCGAAGACTGTTATTTCAAAGTTATGGGTAGGGAAGGGGAGGAATGTCTCCTCATCGCCTTATCGGACAGTGTAGATCCAATATTATACTGCACGTTCTGTGTAGTCTAATCTTGATCTACACTGTCTGCAAACGGTCCATGAGTTGTGCTAAGCAGCCTAAGGATTATAGACAAATCATACAACGATAAATTACACAGCAACACGAAGGGCTATGAGAAGACTTGATAAGCTGCTTGTCATTAGTTTTTATGTCTTCCTGTGCGAAAAATATATGAGTCATACTCTGTGAAAAGGGAGTTTAATGCGTTTGCAAAAAATATTGACCCATCTCAGCCTGCGCAGTCCACGCAGGCTTAAATGGGTCCAAACTTTTAGCTATTTGTAAATACTTGCATGTCCAAAGACCATACTACCTCATTATCCACTCGGTTGCCAGTCAGTTGGATTTTATGTGATGACTTGCTTGGTATGGTTAATCACGAAGATGCATCTAACCCCTTTTGTCAGAGGATAGCTCATAATACCTGCAACACGCGAAAAGAGGCATTCGGACAGTTGCGTAAAGTGTCGTCTCGGATCAGCCTGCGCAGTCCGCGCAGGCTAACCCGATACGACACTTTCCGTTTTTATGTAATTTTCTGTTTTGCGCAAGTCTACTATAGTACAAAATCTAATGGAGTCGTAAATTGCCGTCTCGGAATAGCCTGTGCGGACTGCACAGGCTGATCCGAGACGACATTTTACGCAAATGTCTGAATGCCCCTTTTTGCGTGGTGCAGGCCAATTATAAACTCAGACTCTTTCGTCGGCTGAAAAGACAATCCAAAAATGATAAGAAAAACTGTTATCGCACAGGCTTCACTAAATTAGCGAACGGTAAAGATCCTAAATCAGACTGCATGTTTTGTGCAGTCTGATCTTAATCTTTGCCGTTCACAAAAAGCCCGTATTTTTGCCTATGGAGCTGCAAAAGCCGAATTGCACCCTATCAAAGTCGATCACTTTCAACAGATAAATTAATATCCATGAAGAATTGATTAAACAAGCAGACAGTATAGATCCAAGATCAGACAGCAAGTACTGTGCAGTCTGATCATGATCTGTGGCATCAGTAGTATCTCTAGTATCTGTAAAAGCCCTTGCTTTTGCCTATGGCGTAGGTCGGTTTTACTGGCAGACAATTTGTTGTGTTTGGTGGGGTGAGAGTTTAGCTTTTACAGTAAAAAAAACCCAGAAGATTACTCCCCCCCCCCTTTTAAATAATGAAGAAAAAAAGTTCATACAAATTAGTTACTGCTTTCCAAAAATGTTTTCCACAACTCTTAAAACATAGTTTCCTGGCGTACCTTTCACTTAACTGCGTAGATTAACGTAATATTTTTGGGGATTGAATATACACATATACGATCCTTGCTTTATCCAAAGGTATGAGCTCGCCTTAAGTTATGCAAATATTTATTTAAATCGTAAAGTATTCAGTAAAGTTCAGTGAAACTTGTTTTCAGATTTAATGTCTACGGCCCCTCACTCTTATATTAAAAGAGGGAAGCTGCCGAGACTGGCCGACTAGCCTTCACGAAAATGTCGATGTTACACGATATTTACCGATGAGTTAGTGAATCTAAGGCCCCTAACTCTCATATTTAAAGACGGAAGCTGCCGATATTGGCCGAAAAGCCTTTACGAAAACATCGATGTTACACGATGTTTACCGATGAGATAGGGGTCGTTATCCTTAATGCTTGCTTACCTAAACTGCATACGCAAATTTCGTGCGTACACAGTCTAGAGAAAGGTACCCCTGTTCCTTACTCGTAAAGGGTTCCACTATGTGTGACTCGAACCCATTTTATGATTTGTACGTAACAAAAACGCATTTGTATTAAAGGGTCAAAGAATATACGATTATATACAAAACTTCATTTTCAAAACAACACTTTAAAAACACTGCCTAGCCACTACAAATGGGTTGCAACACGCGAAAAGGGGCATTCGGACATTAGCGTAAAGTGTCGTCTCGGATCAGCCTGCGCAGTCCGCGCAGGCTAATTCGAGACGGCACTTTACGACTACATTAGATTATTTCCTACAGTAGACCTGCGTGAAATAGAAAATAACATAAAAACGGAAATTGTCGTTTCGGATTAGCCTGCGCGGACTGCGCAGGCTGATCCGAGACGACACTTTACGCAAATGTCCGAATGCGCCTTTTCACGTGTTGCAGGCCAAATAGGAAACAAAGTTAAGTGCTACTTATGAAAATATTTTAGAAAAAAAATATATATAGTCAATGCATCTATTCAGAGAGCGCCAAATCTTAGTTCGACTTTGTAGCAATAAATTCCAAAGCGCATAAATTTCTACAATGTTTGTTCAATTTACATTTCTTTTGTTCGCGATAAGTATACCAGTTGCAACTGCCAGTCAGGAACCGGTATGTTCCAGGTTCGATTATGATGAGCGATTACTGAGAAAGCTACTACTGCAAGAGAGAGTTATACACGATCTGGAAGTCCAGGTTGGCGAGCTTAAAGTAGAATATAAAAGCCGGATTTCGAACCTGGAGGATAAGTTACAGCAAGCTGAAAGACGATTGCAAGAATCTTGTAAAGGTACGATTGTTTATAATGCCTTTGCATCATATTGCTCTCTCAGTCTCTCTCAGTCTCTCTCTGTCTCAATCTCTCTCTGTCTCAGTCTCTCTCAGTCTAAGTCTCTCTCTGCATCAGTCTCTCTCAGTCTCTATCACAGTCTGTCTGTGTGTGTGTGTGTCTGTCTGTCTGCCTGTCTGTCTCGTCTCTCTCTCTCTGTCTCGTCTCTCTCTCTCTCTTTCTCTGTCTCTCTCGTTCGTTCGCTATCAATTATTGGGATCTAAGCAATCTGATCTTAAGGTTAAATAAAAGTAAAGGGTATTTTCAAATCGTAAAAATTAGTCTTATATTGCAATTCTCTGGCTATCTTAGAATATCTGATATTGAATTGTATGGCTTAATTAAAATTAAAACTGTGCAGAGTCTGTGTAGTCTGATCTATATTTAAAGTGTCTTTTTAAGCATCTGTGAAATTTCGTCCGAGGATATAATGATAGTCTTTAATTCTGGAGTAATCCCTCTCAGAAACTGAACACTGTTTCGATCGAACGTGTATTTTAGTTATGCTCTGACCAACGGGGTTTAATCTCAGTGATACACTGTCCCAAGCAAGTCACCATATTATTATAGAACAATAAAAATCATTGTGTTAAACAACCAACCAACTCATGAGGTAGACTGGTCTTTTGACATGCGGAAAATTGACCAAAATCAAAAGGTTTAAACCCAGGTTAGCCTGCGCAGTCCGTGCAGGCTAACCTGGGTTGAAACATTTTGCATATGCAAAAAAAAACAACTTTTTATAGAGTATGGCTCATGAATATCGGAAAGCTTTATGTTACACTGAAAGAGAGTGAGGAAGAAGCGTAGTTTCTGCAATATGTCAAAGAAACACAGAATGTACAGCTACTAGCTCTGACTATCTTGTCTGAAATACAAAACAAACTCGCGACATTACGGCAAAAGGGGTTGAATCTCCGTGATTCTCTATACCTAACAAGTCATCACATCGTCATGGATCTATAGAATCCATTTTCTCTCAAAAACTGATCGAATCATGTGGTAGACTGGTCTGTTGACTCGCAGAAAATTGACGAATAGCAAAAAGTTTCGATTCAGGTCAGCTTTCTTTGACTGCACTAGCTGACATGGAAGATACTTTTTTGCAAATGCATTAAGCCCCCTTTTCACAGAGCATGGCTCAAATGAATTTCCCCGCTCTGGCCTTCAAAAGTTTACGGTTTTTGCACTGACTTCCAGATGGCATCAGAGCTGCCACAGCCAACGTAGTGCAAATACCACAGGCCGAGCAAGACGGTTGGGAGTTAGTTTTTCGAGGGACTGCGGGGAATGGGGACAGCATAGTGGACGCCTGGTTAAAAGGTTGGTACTTGAATGACGCGACTGGTGCAAGTTCTCTTGTATGGTCCACACGTATGGTCGTTTACAGGCGTTCGTATGTTACAAACTTCGCCGTGTGTACGATGGATAGATGGCAAAGTGTGTCAATAAAGGAACGCCTGTGGTACTGTCTCATTTTGCAGCTATATACTAGAATGAAATTTCAGATATTGTAGATAGTATACAATTTGAGATTGCATCTCTATTTATTTCATTGATATCACCATCATTACGATCGTCATCATTATTGTCCTTATTTTGTGACAAGCACCTATAAGCAATGGTTCAAATCTGAATGCTTATTTTGAATTTATTCTACATATAAAGTTAAAAAGATCTTAAACTTTCAAACGGCTAAGATTCAAAATTCGAGTTTGAAACTGTCTGAGAAATCGTTATACCATCAACCACGTTAAACCCTTTTCCCGCTAAATAGGTGGAATGAAACTTTTGAGCCGATGGTACAAACCCAAATTTTGCTCGTATTTTAACGGTATCCTTTGGTGGAGAATATGTCCTTATCGGACAGTGTGGATCAAAGATGTGTTCTGTGTAGTCTGATCTTAATCTTCGCTGTCCGCAAAAGGTCAGTAAGTCGGGTTAGCAGCCTAATGATTAAGTGAATATCAAATAATGACAGGAACGCACACAAATTTAATTCACAACATTTAAAAAGTATGGATATGATTATGAGTTGGCAACTAACGTTATTGTGTTACTTTTACAAAACATTTTTCTACCAGCAGCTGGAACCCTTTGGCTGCTAAGCGCAACTCACTGACCTTTTGCGGACAGTTTAGATCAAGATCAAACTGCACTGAACATGAGCCTTAAATTATATTGATATCACATTTCTTGGTATACGCATGAATCCTTTCAACACAAAATGGAAGTGGTCATAGACTTAAGACAAAGCAAATTCAATGATAATTCTAACTAGCTTTTTTTTTTTTTAAGCATAATTATTCCAGTCATAAAGACTTTTGCTGAACATTTCATTTGTTTTTTACTATTTTGTATATCAAATACAGGAAAATCTGTAACCACTGATAAACCCGTCAACATGAAGCGATCTCTCGACAAACACTACCTAAACCTTAATTTCGTCAACAACTGGAGTTCCAAAAACATCGCCCGAGTCAAGTTCGCTTTGTACTACAACGAAATGGAGGTCGCCAGTGTCCTGTTTTCTGCGAAAGGAACAACCCGAAAATATTGGTTTCTTCAGAAAAAGCTCCTTTATTCATCCTGGTCCTCTCTCACAAAAACTGAGTCGCTTAACGTCTTTGATGTTGACAAATACCCTCACAGGACGTTTTATATCAGCGAAAATCATGGAGGATGCGTTAAAGATGCAGGATATGCGGTTGTAGCAGACGTTTCCAAGAGCAGAACATGCGAATGGGAGATCCATCCGTCCTATCCGATGTTCTTGTATTCGAAGAGCAATGGACCGACTGTATGGAATAAGTTCTTGTATGGGATGGCTGACTATATAGCAGTGTTTGTCCAATACTGATATGTTATCTCCTTAGCAGTAGACATGATTTTAGAATTGGCCATATTGAGAGCGTTTGCCGACGACCAATAAAAGAGAGCTCATATTGTAAAACTTGTCTTTGAAGGAGATAGAAAACATTGTGTTGAAAGGCGAAAATGCTGCTTACCAGCATTTTCGCCTTTTCTCACAGTTTTACGAAAGCCTTCTTCCTTAAAGTTGTCAAAACACGAGTGTTTTTTTTTTCGTTAAGGAGTAAAACAAATTTACAATACAACATTACACATGATAGACTTTTAACGCCCCTACTGTGGACAAGCTTTTAAAGACATGAAGGAGAAAAAGGTTATAGCTTGTTACAAGTAAGTTGTCCTTTTTCCACGGTGTTTTTGTTTTTTTTTTCAAATACATGTTATCAAAATTTTGGCTGCTAAGCCCGACTCATTGGGCTTTTACAGACAGTGTATACCAAGATCAGAATGCATAGAACCTGCGGCCTGATCTTTATTTACACTGCCCAATACAGTGAGACTTTTACAGAGAAGAGATCTTCGCAATCGCAATTTGCATCGTCATATTGACGTTGTAGACTCTATTCTTTTTTTTCTTAATTTTTTTAATGTTGATAAAAATGAAAATTTCTTCATACAAATTTTTTTCTTCATTTTTTGCTGATGAAAATGACTTTTTTTTTTCATACAAATACTCATTTGTAACCATCTATTGTATTATGAGATATATACATGATTACTCTATTTGTATATATTGTTTTTGAGAGCAATTACGTCATATGCAACGAAATGTTCCATGAAAAATTAAAATGTTTATTACGCTTGTAGTTTGTGCTTTGGAGATTTCCTTATTCGTTTGTTTTCTTCACTTTGATTTAAACCATAGGGCACTAAGCATGACTCGAAGTGCATTTTGGGGCGGCCAGTGCACCGATCAACTCTGTTCCGGAGTTTTTTTTTTTGTACCAGTTCTTCTCACAACTTTCTTTCCCAAGCAAACAACTGCTTTCCCACATAATCATCGTTGAAACAAAGATCATCTGTAAGAGAAAAAGGTTGGGACTGGAACCAGTCATCCTCATTGTTTCAAGCCCTGTACGTTACCGACTAAGGCACTAGGCTCCGCTGTTACAGCACACTTGCTCAATTTTTTTAGTCATCTACCAGTACAAGAACTGGAAATCTTAAAAGTCCAACTTGTTTTATTAATCTTAAAAGTCAATCTTGTTTCATTTGGCGAAAAGAAGCTTCACATCGAGATGTTACTTGTATACCATGGGCAGTGAAACAGTTGCAAAGCTTTCCAGGCCGAAATAGGCAGATACTCGGACACATTCCTTTGACCAATGCTCTGTAAAAAGGAGCTTAATGCATCCTCAGGCTGACCTGGGCCGAAACTTTTCGTTATTGGTCAATTTTCTGTATTTCCAAGAACCAGATTGCCTGGTGATTCAGCCGGTCGTCAGACTAAATGGGTTTTATGGATCCATAACTTTATGATGACTTGCTAGGTTTCTTGGATCACGGAGAGACATTGAACCCCGCTTTTGCCAGAACATGGTTCATTTATCTTTGTACATTTGTATGGGGAAAAATGATTCATCAAGGGCTGGATTTCGAATATCTCGATTGATACGAAGAATCGCCGGGATCCTAATTATAACGTTATTTGAAAAACATTGCGCAACAATTCTAATCTGATGCTGCATTATCTACAAAGATAAAAGAAATAAGAGGTTCTCTGAGAAAATGGGGATTAATACATCTTCATGATGCATTATTGTACTAAGCAGGACATCATACAGTTACGGATCTACAACACAATTTTTGTCATGAATTGTCCTTGAAAAAGCAGAAAATTTACAAATAGCAAAAAGTTTCGACCCATGTCAGCCTGCGCGGACTGCGCAGGCTGACATGGGTCGATACTTTTTGCAAAATCTATCAATTTCCCTTTTAACGGAGCATGGCTAATAAATCTTTCAGTTTTTTTTTTATGATAAAAAAGGGAACGTAACAATATTTTAACCCGATTAACGCTTATTAAAGGTGCAAGCGATTATTCTGTGTGAAAAAAATCGAACTGATTGCCACATCTATTTTGAATCATCCTGTACCGAATAATCCCATAGTTTTAAAACCCTGATGAAAATGGAGCTTAAGAGAACTTATGAAAGAGTAGCAAAATATACTTATAACGGACATACCGGGGTAACCTCCTTTTCCCACAATGTTTTCGCACAATTGCAAGGCTGCTCGGCCATTATCCATATGTTACGAGATAGAGCTCCGAGTAATGTATGCCACGCCCCTCCCCCCTCAAAATAAAACCACAAATGTAGAAATACGACTTCGCCTGGTCAACGCACCGTTTTTTCATCTTTAATTTGTTAATATGTTTGATTTTTATGGTGTTTATCACCGTTTTCAACATTATTTCAGTTATTTCGCTTTGAGCACGGTAAGAAAACTACAAAATAAGGCATCCAATACTTCAACAGAAATTGATCAACCTATATGTAATGTATCTCCATGATCCATGATACCAAGCAAGCAATCAGATACTTATGGATCCATAACAACCTCATTTGTAACACTTTTTTAATCATCAAGTGGACTGATCCTTGGACATACAGAAAATTGACCAATAGAGCGCACAGGCTGACCTGGGTCAAAACTTGTCGCAGATGCATAAGCCCCTTTTTCACAGAGCATGGCTCATGTTCAATGTTCCATACGAAAGGGTACATAAAATTTCGCCTCAACCGAGTGGATTTTTTTTTTATTATTCCATCTCAAACACGACTATCCCTGAAAAATCACAATGAGAATAGACCGACGATGCTTGTAGATCATGTTCCTGTAAATCTTATCCCAGTAAAAGAGTTAAATTAAACTTTCAAGGCGATAGTACACACGCGAATAATTCTACTTCAATCTTACCTTTTGGAGAATAAATATCTCCAAATCGGACAGTGTAGATCCTAGATCAGACTGCACGTTCTGTGCAGTCTGATCTTGATCTACACTGTCCGCAAAAGGTCAGTGGGTCGTGCTTAGCATCGTAAGGGTTAATATGTAATGACAGGCGCAAAGGGTTTTCAAAATTCATCAAATCAGCCCCAGAATTACATTTCTATGCCTGTCCTTTCATTTTTCTCGGGTAAAACTGTGCAACAGGAAGGCTTGGTGATAAAAGTTTCAGATTGGGCTACTTTTGACGACTAAGTACCCGGTAGTAGATGTGTGAATTTATTTCATATCTAAAAACTTTAGCACTCTGCACCGGTTGTACACATGTAGACCATGTATAAGAGGGAGAAAAAAATGCGCTGTCAGCAACCACTAAATATTAATACAAGTTTTTGCAAGTTTCGCAGATAAAGTCTTTAAACTACATGACTAGATCTGTTCGTTTTCTATCTAACAATAACAGTTTGGTGCCATCAAATATAATCTCTCTCTCTCTCTCTCTCTCTCTTTCTCCCCCTCTCTTTCTCTCAGTGTTTTGCTTTTAACTCTTATCCTGCTGAATAATGGAATTGAAACTTTCAAGCCGACAGAAAAAATAACTCAAATTTGCCTACTTCAAAGATATTTTGGAGGAAAGATGTCTCCTAATCGGACAGTTTAGATACAGTTCTGTGCAGTCTGATCCTGATCTACATAGTCCGCAAAAGGTCCTTGAATTTTCTGCTATGCAGCTTAAGGGTTAAATGCGCCTTCAGTTAATCTCTCTTCGCTACAAGGGAGATAATATCGTATTGTATTTGTCAAATTTATTTGTTTGACTTGACGTCCCTTGCTAAAGTTAACCGTATCCGCTTTCTTTAGTTACTTAATAAGTAGGATTTTTTTTAGATATGAACATTTCATCATCCAGGCAACTACTCCTTTACACATAATCGAACGCGGGTGCTTTAGCAGACGACATAGATTAAGATCAGACTGCACAGAACGTATCTTGGATCCATTTATCTTTTCTAGCCTGTAACCAAAAATCTTCGCGGGCTTCATTGGATTGTATTATTAGCCGGCGAAAGAAGTTTACTTTATATACGGCACTGTGTCAGTACTCTGATCCTAATCTATGCTGTCATCAAAATCGCATGTTTTCACCTATAGGGCTGAAGGAGTTAAAGGGGGAACACGCCTTTACGGTCATTGGTCCAGTTCATTGAGCAATCAGAATACGAGGAAAATCGACATCTTACGAGGAAAAATCCTGGTTTTGAGGAAAAATGTTTTTACAACCTACATCCACTTCAAGCCAGATAATTGTCAGGTTGTTTGCCAGACAATAAGTTGGAGCATTTTATATTAATGCAGTTTAATGATGGACCCCATTTTGGTGTATGGAAATATTTAAAACCGAAATATTTTAGGGGAAAACAAATTTAGATTAAGACCCAAAATTGTTCACATATTATTCCTTAACTTCCTAAATAATTTAAATGAAACCTTACAAGCCGATAGTAAAACCCGAAGACTGTTATTTCAAAGTTATGGGTAGGGAAGGGGAGGAATGTCTCCTCATCGCCTTATCGGACAGTGTACATCCAAGATTAGACTGCACGTTCTGTGTAGTCTAATCTTGATCTACACTGTCTGCAAAAGGTCTATGAGTTGTGCTAAGCAGCTTAAGGATTATAGACATATCATACAACGATAAATTACACAGCAACACGAAGGGCTATGAGAAGACTTGACAAGCTGTTTGTCATTAGTTTTTATGTCTTCCGGCGAGAAAAATATTTGTGAGCCATGCTCTGTGAAAAGGGAGTTTAATGCGTTTGCAAAAAATATTGACCCATGTCAGCCTGCGCAGTCCACGCAGGCTTAAATGGGTCCAAGCTATTTGTAAATACTTGCATGTCCAAAGACCATACTACCTCATTATACACTCGGTTGCCAGTCAGTTGGATTTTATGTGATGACTTGCTTGGTATGGTTAATCACGAAGATGCATCAAACCCCTTTTGCCAGAGCATAGCTCATAATACCTGCAACATGCGAAAAGAGGCATTCGGACAGTTGCGTAAAGTGTCGTCTCGGACTATCAGCCTTCGCAGTCCGCGCAGGCTAACCCGATACGACACTTTCCGTTTTTATGTAATTTTCTGTTTTGCGCAAGTCTACTATAATACAAAATGTAATGGAGTCGTCAATTGCCGTCTGAGATTAGCCTGCCCGGACTGCGCAGGCTGATCCGAGACGACACTTTACGCAAATGTCCGAATGCCTTTTTTTGCGTTGTGCAGGCCAATTATAAACTCAGACTCTTTCGTCGGCTGAAAAGACAATCTTAAAATGCTAAGAAAAAATGTTATCGTACAGACTTCACTAAATAAGCGGACGGTAAAGATCCTAGATCAGACTGCACGTTTTGTGCACGTTTTGTGCAGTCTGCTCTTGATCTTTGCCGTTCACAAAAAGCCCGCATTTTTGCCTATGGAGCTGCAAAAGCAGAATTGCACCCTATCAAATTCGATCACTTTCAACAGATAAATTAATATCCATGAAGAATTGATTAAACAAGCAGACAGTATAGATCCAAGATCAGACAGCAAGATTACTCCTCACCCTCCAAATAATGAAGAAAAAAAGTTCATACAAATTAGTTACTCCTTTCCAAAAATGTTTTCCACAACTCTTAAAACATAGTTTCCTGGCGTAGCTTTCACTTGACTGCGTAGATTTAACGCAATATTTTTGGGGATTGAATATACGATCCTTGCTTTATCGAAAGGTATGAGCTCGCCTTAAACTTGTTTTCAGACTTAATGTCTACACCCCTCCCCCCTCACTCTTATATCAAAAGACGAAAGCTGCTGAGATTGGCCGAATAGCCTTCACGAAAATGTCGATGTTACACGATATTTACCGATGAGTTAGTGAATCTACAGCCCCTAACTCTTATATTTAAAGACGGAAGCTACCGAGACTGGCCGAATAGCCTTTACAAAAACGACGATGTTACATGATATTTACCGATGAGTTAGGGGTCGTAATCCTTAATGCTTGCTTACCTAAACTGCGTACGCAAATTTCGTGCGTGCACAGTCTAGAAAAGGTACCCCTGTTCCTTACTCGTAAAGGGTTCCACTTTGTGCGACTCGAACCCATTTTATGATTTATAAGTAACAAAAAAACATTTGTAGTAAAGGGTCAAAGAATATACGATTATATACAAAACTTCATTTTCAAAACAACACTTTAAAAACACTGCCTGGCCACTACAAATAGGTTGCAACACGCGAAAAGGGGCATGCGTAAGTGTAGTCTCGGATCAGCCTGCGTAGTCCGCGCAGGCTAATCCGAGACGGCACTTTACGACTAGATTAGATTTTTTCCTACAGTAGACCTGCGTGAAACAGAAAATAACATAAAAACGGAAAGTGTCGTTTCGGATTAGCCTGCGCGGACTGCGCAGGCTGATCCGAGACGACACTTTACGAAAATGTCCGAATGCCCCTTTTCACGTGTTGCAGGCCATTAATAGGAAACAAAGTTAAGTGCTACTCATGAAAATATTTTAGAAAAAAAATGTATAGTCAGTAAATCTATTCAGAGCGCGCCAAATCTTAGTTCCACTTAGTTGCAACAAGTTCCAAAGCGCATAAATTTCTACCATGTTTGTTCAATTTACATTTCTTTTGTTCGCGATAAGTATACCAGTTGCAACTGCCAGTCAGGAACCGGTATGTTCCAGGTTCGATTATGATGAGCGAATACTGAGGAAGCTACTACTGCAAGAGAGAGTCATACAAGATCTGGAAGTTCAGGTTGGCGAGCTTAAAGTAGAATATGAAAGTCAAATTTCGAACCTGGAGGATAAGTTACAGCAAGCTGAAAGACGATTGCAAGAATCTTGTAAAGGTACGATTGTTTATAATGCCTTTGCATCATATTGCTCTCTCAGTCTGTCTCAGTCTTTCTCTGTCTCAGTCTCACTCTGTCTCAGTCTCTCTCAGTCTAAGTCTCTCTCTGCATTAGTCTCTCTCTGCATCAGTCTCTCTCAGTCTCTGCCACAGTCTCTGTGTGTGTGTGTGTATGTGTGTGTGTCTGTCTGTCTGTCTCCTCTCTCTCTCTCTCTCTCTCTCTCTCTCGTCTCTCTCTCTCTTTCTCTGTCTCTTTCGTTCGTTCAGTATCAATTATTGGGATCTAAGCAATTTGATCTTAGGGTTAAATAAAAGCAAAGGGTATTTTCAAATCGTAAAAATTAGTCATATATTGCAATTCTCTGGCTATCTTAGAATATCTGATATTGAACTATATGGCATAATTAAAATTAAAACTGTGCAGAGTCTGTGTAGTCTGATCTAGATTTAAATTGCCTTTTTAAGTATCTGTAAAATTTCGTCCGAGGATACGAGCTATAATGATAGTCTTTAATTCTGGAGTAATCCCTTTCAGAAACTGAACACTGTTTCGACCGAACGTGTATTTTCGTGATGCTCCGGCCAACGGGGTTTAATCTCAGTGATATATTGTCCCAAGGAAGCCATCATATTATTATAGAACAATAAAAATCATTGTGTTGAACAACCAACCAACTCATTAGGTAGACTGGTCTTTTGACATGGGGAAAATTGACCAAAATCAAAAGGTTTAAACCCAGGTTAGCCAGCGCAGTCCGCGCATGCTAACCTGGGTAAAAACATTTTGCATATGCAAAAATAAAAAACTTTTTATAGAGCATGGCTCTTTAATATCGGAAAGCTTTATGTTACACTGAAAGAGATTGAGGAAGAAGCGTAGTTTCTGCAATATGTCAAAGAAACACAGAATGTACAACTACCAGCTCTGACTATTTTGTCTGAAATACAAAACAACCAAGCGACATTACGGCAAAAGAGGATGAATCTCCGTGATTCTCTATACCTAACAAGTCATCACATCGTCATGGATCCATAGAATCCATTTTCTCTCAAAAACTGATCGAATCATGTGGTAGACTGGTCTGTTGACTCGCAGAAAATTGACGAATAGCAAAAAGTTTCGACCTAGGTCAGTTTACGCGGACTGCACTAGCTGACATGGACGATACTTTTTTGGCAAATGCATTAAGCCCCCTTTTCACAAAGCATGGCTCAAATGAACTTACCCGTACTGGCCTTCCAAAGTTTACGATTTGTGCACTGACCTGCAGATGGCATCAGAGCTGCCACAGCCTCCGTAGTGCAAATACCACAGGTTGAGCAAGACGGTTGGGAGTTAGTTTTTCGAGGGACTGCGGGGAATGGGGACAGCATAGTGGACGCGTGGTTAAAAGGTGGGTACCAGATTGACGAAAACGGTGCAAGTTCTCTTCTATGGTCCACGCGTAGATCCACGAACCGTTTACAGGCGTTCGTTTGTTACAAACTTCGCCATATGTACGATGGATAGATGGTAAAGTGTGTCAATAAACGAACGCCTGTGGTACTGTCTCAATTTGCAGCTATATACTAGAATGAAATTTCAGATATTGTAGACAGTATACAATTTTAGATTGCATCTCTATTTATTTCATTGATATCACCATCATTACTATCGTCATCATTATTGTCGTTATTTTGTGACAAGCACCTTTAAGCAATGGTTCAAATCTGAATGCTTAATTTGAATTTAAACGACATATAAAGTTAAAGATCTTAAACTTTCAAACGGCTACGATTCAAAATTCGAGTTCGAAACTTTCAGAGAAATCGTTATACCATCAACCACTTTTAACCCTTATCCCGCTAGATAGGTGGAATGAAATTTTTGAGCCGATGGTACAAACCCAAATTTTGCTCGTATTTCAACGGTATCCTTTGGTGGACAAAATGTCCTTATCGGACAGTGTAGATCAAAGATCAGACTGCACGTTCTGTGCAGTCTGATCTTGATCTACACTGTCCGCAAGAGGTCGCGTTAAGCAGCCTAAAGGTGAAGTGAATATCATAATGACAGAAATGCACACAAATTAAATTCACACCATTTTAAAAAAGTATGAATATGATTGTGAGTTGGCAACTAACGTTATAGTTCTACTTTTACAAAACACTTTTCTACCAACAGCTGCTAAGGGCAACTCACTGACCTTTTGCGGACAGTTTAGATCAAGATCAGACTACACAGAACGTTCAGTCTGATCTTTGATCTACAGTGTCCAATAAAGACTATTCCCTCCAAAAAAAACATACCTTTGAAATAGCAAAATTTGGGTTTTTACTATCGGCTTTAAAGGTTTGACTCACTTATCTAGCAGGATAAGAGTAAAAGATTGTCCTGTAACACATTATTAGACTCATAATAATATCCATACTTTTAAATGGTATGAATTCAATTTTTGCTGCAGTTTGACCCCGATTTGTTTACATTTGGCAACTAGTGAGCCTTTAATTATAGTGATGTAATTCTTGGCATACACACGAATCACACAAAATGGAAGTGGTCATAGATTTTAGATAATCCAAATTCAATGATAATTCTAACTAGCTTCTTCTTTTAACTCTTAGGCTGCTAAGTGCGACTCACTGACCTTTTGCAGACAGTGTAAATCAAGATCAGACTGCACTAAGCGTGCAGTCTGATTTTTGATCTACACTGTCCGATAAGGAGATATTGTTCCCAAAAACACAGCTTTAAAATAGCAATAGTTAGGTTTTTACTATCTAATTAAAACTTTCATTTTAGTTCTTTAGCAGGATAAGGGTTAAGCAATATTCCAGTCGTGAAGACTTTTTCTGTACATTTCAGTTGTTTTCTACTATTTTGTATATCAAATACAGGAACATCTGTAACCACTGATAAACCCGGCAACATGAAGCGATCTCTCGACAAACACTACCTAAACCTTAATTTTGTCAACAACTGGGATTCCAAAAACATCGCCCAGGTCAAGTTCCTCTTGTACTACAACGAAATGGAGGTCGTCGATGTAATATTTTCTGCGAAAGGAACAACCCGAGAATCTTGGTTTATTCAGAAAAACCTCCTTCATTCATCCTGGTCCTCTCTCACAAAAACTGAGTCGCTTAACGTCTTTGATGTTGACAAATACCCTCACAGGAGTTTTTATATCAGCAAAAGTCATGGAGGGTGCGCAAAAGATGTAGGATATGCGGTCGTAGCGGACGTTTCCAAGAGCAGACGATGCGAATGGGATACCCATCCGTCCTATCCGATGTTCTTGTATTCGAAGAGCAATGGACCGACTGTATGGAATAAGTTCTTGTATGGCATGGCTGACTATATAGCAGTGTTTGTCCAATACTGATATGTGAAGATACATAAAAATTGAAATATTAATACATTTCTTTTATTACTTCATGAGGGAAATAGATATTGAACACACCATCATGATCCGTGAAAGTGAAATTAAGAAGAAAAATTAAGGCAGATTTTCTGTGATAAGCTTATGAGCGAGGTTCTTGCAAAAGTGTGCTAAAAATGTATTTAAGTACTGCATGACACCAAGCAAGTCATGATATATTTAAGGATCTATAAGATCCATTTTGTCTAACAACCGACCGAATCATAGGGTAAATGGTCCTGTGTCATAGAGAAACCTGACCAATAGCAAAAGGTTTCGATCCAGGTTAGCCTGTGCGGATTGAGCAGGCTAACCTGAATCGACAGTTTTTGAAGAAGAATTTAACCCCCTTTTCACAGAGCATGGCTAACATGTGTCTTTATCACATTAACAGTTTTAATGTCTGGTCCTGATAATTGGCTTTCAACACGCGAAAAGGGGCATTCGGACATTTGCATAATGTGTCGTCTTGGATCGGCCTGCGCAGTCTGCTCAGGCTAATCTGAGACGGCACTTTACGACTACATCAGATTTTGTGCTACAGTGGACTTGTGAAAAACAGAAATTTACATAAAAACGGAAAGTGTCGTTTCGGATTAGCCTGCGCGGACTGTGCAGGCTGATCCGAGACGACAGTTTCCGCAAATGTCCGAATGCCCCTTTTCGCGTGTTGCAGGCCATATAATAAATCTGTATCAAACGGTCCTATATTACTGTTAATCGACTGTTTTAGTAGGAAAGTAGTGTTAAAGTCATCTGTTATAATGAAAGTTAATCCATTAACTCGCGGACTGGACATTTTACATTCCTGTGGTCTTTTGAAAACAATGTGAAAAATGGGGAGTATGATTTTTAAAAGTATATAGTCGTTTATTAACAATACTTTCCACGTATTTGATTCAAATGGCCTTTGTCTTTCCTTCAATGTTTCACTATCATGACATCTATGATAATAATTGCTATGTCTCTCATTGACCTGAAGCTGTTGTTGCAACAATATATCGACTCATGATGATACTGAACACGAAAATATCCAACTTGAAGATCCTCATATCATCACAGAATTTACAGTATTTTTAACAGAATCAGAGTCAAAATTCTTTGTTTAGATAAAATCGACAGTCTCCTTGCATGGAAACATATCTATCTAACAAACTAAGATCGTCAATCTTACATAATAAACTGATCGACCCATCCCGATTTCCCCCCCCCCCCCACACACACAGGAAAACAAAAAAAAAACCCGCATATGTCTTAACCATTCTGTAATTCATTTTACAAATGGATTTTTTTTTATGAAGTTCAAGTGGTTAAAACCCCGAGTTGTTCGTTTTACTAGTGAACGAAAGGTATAAAGCATTGTTTAACTATCTCCCTTTCCTCTCTGGCTTTCGCATTTGTTCCTTTATCCCTTATCTCCAGTACAACTCGTTTTTCTTCTTCCTCTATGATACATGATTCTTACTTAGAATTCTAAAAGCATGTCTTATTTTTTGGTATCTTTTATTTATCTGTTGTAAAGTTTCTCTCAACACAATATTATCCACTAGATGGTCTTGACAAATGTTTGTTTATAGACGTGATTGTTGTCTTTTGTAATTAAAAGTCAGTACTAAGAATAGAGATTGTAAACAAGCTAAAAGCTCCCATTGCTAGCCGTTACTGTGGACAGGAATTTGGTTTAGTTTATTCAATTAATAAAACAATATACATTGTAAAAATCAACAACAAATACCTACAAGAGTTTAAAGTTATAAAACATTAAAAAAAAAAATGCACGATGTTACCAGACTCTGTCGGAAAAGGAAAAGGAGGAAGGGCACATTACCAGAAATGTATTTGTCTTAATCAGTGCTCTGTATATTGTCCCATAACGTCATTTTCTTTTCTATCTAATGTTTGTACTGCGTATATTTACAGAATGGCCAGGGTATTATGTTCGAATCATCAGTCAGTGTTTATATGAATTATCGACAATGTATGGTTTCCCTTACAAAATGGATTTGAAGGGCAATAACAATTTAGTGAACAAAGAAGACCAAGATCCGACAGCACATTACGTGGCTCTGAAAGTACTAACAAATAACTTTATTATCAGTGCTTAATAAACAAAACTGATATTTTCGATTTTCAAAACTAACTGCAAATAAGCATATTATAACATTCTGTTTTGAGATCAATGTCTCAATAAAGGATTTTTTTTTTTTTTGTGGTAAGATCAAGATCAACTGCTCTTTTATCTTCTCCACTTGAACCATGCTCTGGCAAAAAGAGGTTTAATGCATTTCCGCGATACATTGTACCAAGCAAGTCATCGTATAAACATGGATCCATTACATCCATTTTGTCTAACAACCGTCTGTTCAAATCATGAGGTAGACTGGTCCTTTCACGTGCTGAAAAGTGACCAGTAACAAATAAATTCGACCAATGTCTGACTGCGCAGGCTGACATGCGTCGAAACTTTTTGTAGATGCATTAAGCCCCTTTTTCAGGGAGCTTTCTCATTCATTTTAGTGCTGTAAGGGGTCAATTTAGAAAAAACACATGTACTTAACAAAAGTGTAGCTGAACAAACAAAGTCCTTCAAAAGCGTCTCATTACAACTTTATAAGAGCCAAGTTAAGTGCTATTTTAAAATGTAGATCTACTTGAGATAAATACAAATGCATTGTTCTTAAATAAAGTGTGCCATATCATAGATAAGTTTTGAGGCAGAAAGTTCTATAAAACAACAGTTTTAACGATGTCTCTACGAATCATCGTGCTTTTCTTTGTATTACTCAAGCCACCTAAAATCAGTGGTCAGGAACCGACATGCTCTAGATTTGACTATGACGAGCGAATTTTGAGGAAGCTCCTTAAGCTCGAGGGATTTGTCCAAGATCTCGTAGTTCAAGTGACGGGGTTTAAATTAATGTATGACGGTCGGATTTCGAACCTGGAGGACAAGTTAGAGGAAGCTGTAAAAAGGGTGGAAGAATCATTTAACGATATGGTAGGCCTTCCTTAAATGTCCCTGTCTGTCTGTCTGTGTGTCGCCGAGCCCCAGTAGCTCAGTCGGTAGCGTGCTGGACTTGAGAACAGGGGGTCTAGGGTTCGATCCCTGGCTCGGCCAATTTCTTTCCGAGGATTGATGATAGTCATTGCGACAGGATTCATTCTTCTACCACCATTGACCATTGTCTCGACGATGGTTATATGGGAAAGCAGCCAGTGGCTTGGAAAGAAAATTGTGCGGAGTACCGGTAAAAGACACTACTGGAAAGCATGGATAGGGTTCGCTAGCCGCCGCGATATAACTGAAATAATGTTGAAAATGGCGTTAAACACCATACAATAAATAAATAAACTAATAAACTGTCTGTCTGTTTGTTTGTCTGTCTGTCTGTCTGTCTGTCTGTCTGTCTGTCTCTTTTTCTGTGAAAATCAGTCAGTCAGTCAGTCAGTCTCTCTCTCTCTCTCTCTCGCTCTCTTTCTGTCTCAGCTAGACACCCTCTCTCTCTATCTCATTCTTTTGCTCTCTTTCTCTCTTACTTTCGTTTACTACTTTTTTCAATACTAAATATGAGGATCTTCTTGTACCCTGACATATTTGTGTTCTCTTACCAAAAGGGGCTCCAAATAAGTGCACGCGGGTATGGGGGGCGCTCCAGTTCGTAAAGTTTATGGAAATGTTGCCTTTTCAAGGCTACCTAGGCCCAAACATATTGTGTTGTTATAATTTCGAACATTGCATGTCAAGATCATACCACAAAGGCCTTTGAAACAATCTTTCTAAGCCACTGGCTGCTTTTTTCCACACAAATATCGACATATCATTGATCATCGAAGAGATGCAGTTGATTTCTGTGCTAGCAATAATTATGATCAAGTCTGACATGTGCCAGGTCAAATCGAGTTCGAGCTTACAGCCTGGAATATTAGTGACTGAATTATTGGGCTTAGCAACCGCCGTAGCTTGCTTGAGGGCATTAACGATCTATGCAAGACAGAAATACACACACACTATACAGTGTTTGCTCTTTCGAAAACCTGTGCATCTTTCCAGTTTTTCCGCTTGTTTCTTTACTCACAATAGGTGGCGACTGTCTGTAGTAACGCATCTCAGTCATGTATTATACCATTCGTGTCATCCATAATTATGGATCCGTCAAAACTGATTTTGTATAACAACTGACTTAATCATGAGGTAGAGATGGTCCTTGGACATGCGGAAAATTTACCAAAAGCAAAAACTATCGACCCATGTCAGCCTGTGCGGACTGCACAGGCTGACCTGGGTCGGTACTCTTTGCAATGCATTAATCCCCATCCCTTTTCACAGAGCATATTCCAAATGGATTTATTCACAATACCATACTAAAGCTTCCGATTTTTGTACTGTCTTCCAGATGGCATCAGAGCTGCCACAGCAAACGTCGTGCAAATACCACAGGTTGAGCAAGACGGTTGGGAGTTAATTTTTCGAGGAACCGCTGGAAATGGGGACAGTATAGCGGATGCGTGGTTGAAAGGTGAGTAACAGAATGTCTGAAAACACGAACTGAGCAAGTTCTCTTGTTTGTTCAACGTGTACATCTATCTACTGTTCATTGGCGTTCGTTGTTTGACAAACTTCGTCATCTGCATGAAGTATTATAGATGGCGAGGTGTGTCACAATACGAACGCCTGTAGTATTATCTCAAATTTAGAACTATTTACTAGTATGGAGAAAGAAGATATTGTAAACAGTATAAAATTTGAGATAGCATCCTAATTCATTTTATTTGTTATCATCATCATCCTTAATTTGGCACAAGCACCCATAAACAGTGGTTGAAGTCTAAATGTTGATTTGGAATTTAAACGACCTGTATCGATCTCAAACTTTTCAACAGCTACGATTAACATAGATCTATTCGAGTTCCAAACTTGCCGCGAAATCTCTATGCTCGCAACTACAAACGATTTTACATTGAACATCATGATGAAATGAACCGTTCATGAGCGTCATGTATGAGTTATGTCGAGTGTTTTCTTCTTTTCCCAGAATATTTTCTACCATGGCAAAGAAATTCAATTCATTTGTACCAGTTAATCTCTGCTTATGCTTTCGATTTGGCAGTGTCTAAAATGTGTGGCTTAGTAAAGAGTTAACCCTTCACCAGGTGACAATTTGAATGTGGCTAATTGATGTATGGTGTTTAACGCCGTTTTCAACATTATTTCAGTTACATTGTGACAGCCAATGCACCTGTCAGTGCTTTCCTGGAAATTATTCTTCCCCAGCCACTGGTTGCTGTCCAATATAATAATCGTCGAAACAATGATCAGCGTTGAGAGAGGAATGAATCCTGTAGCAATGACTATCATTATTCCTCGGAAAGAAATTGGCCGAGCCGGGGTTTCGAAACAGCGATACCCTGTTCTCGAATGCTGTGACTACCGATGCGGTACCGGGCTTCGGCTTTACTGTGGCTACAACGATATATTTGCTTCTGAAAGGTAAGAAATCATTTTCTATAGGTAAAGGAGAGGTACTGGTTTCCAGGAGTGTTTTCCTTCTCCCCGTTGTTTTCAACAACTTTGATTCTCAGGGGCATTAACATTCAAAATTGTTCTATAAAGGGTTAAGACGAATTGAGTTAAATATATTGATATCACAATTCTTGGAATACAAATGCCTTTTTCAATATGTATGTATAATGGAAGTTTACACAATCACTGATAAGTTTAACTACTTTACATTCCAAGCATCAAGATTTTTGCTGTTTATTTCATCTCCGTTTTTTTTTTTTTTTTTTGTTTATAACACACAGGAACATCTGTAACCTCTGATAAACCCGTCAACATGAAGCGATCTCTCGACAAACACTACCTAAACCTTAATTTCGTCAACAACTGGAATTCAAAAAACATCGCCCGGGTCAAGTATGCCCTCTACTACAACGAACTGGAGGTCGTCAGTGTCGTGTTTTCTGCGAAAGGAACAACTCGGGACTCTTGGTTTCTTCAGAAAAATCTTCTTTATTCATCCTGGTCCTCTCTCACCAAAACTGAGTCACTTAACGCCTTTGGTGTTGACAAACACCCTCAGAGGAGTTTCTATATCAGCAAAAATCATGGAGGGTGCGATAAAGATGTAGGATATATGGCTGTTGCGGACGTGTCCAAGATCAGATCGTGCAACTGGGAAAAACACCCGTCCTATCCAATGTTCTTGTATTCAAAGAGCAATGGACCGACTGTTTGGGAAAAGTTTTTGTATGGCATGGCTGACTATATAGCAGTGTTTGTCCAATACTGATATGTAAAAAGACACAAAAATTGAAATATAAACATATTTCGTTCATTACTTCATGGGGGAAATAAACATTGAACACAACAACAACTAAGACCGACTGTTTCTGATCAGCACATGAGCGGTTCTCTGAAGAAAAGAGTGCCGAAAATGCATTTCCGTCATGCATTATACCATGCATGTAATCTTGATTATATTTAAGGCTCAATAAGATCATTTTGTCTAACAACCAACTGAATCATGGAATTACTTGTCCTGTGTCATAATGAGAACATTGACCAATAACAAAAGGTTTCGATCCAGGTTAGCCTGCGCAGATTGCGCAGGCTGACCTGGATCGATACATTTTGCAGAAGCGTTTAACCCCCTTTTCACAGAGAAAGACTCACATGTATCTCTATGCTATTAACAGCTTTAAAGCCGATATTTTATACCTGTAGTCTTTTGAAAACAATGTAACAAATGCGGTATACGATTTTTCAGAGCCGTTAGTCTTTTATCAACAATACTTTCTATGTAAGAAATCAAAATTACTTTTGTCTTTCCTTCAATGTTTCACTTTTATATTATCTGTAATTGAGCCATGCTCTGTAAAAAGGGGGCTAAATGCATCCGCAAAAAGTATCGACAGAGGTTAGCCTGCTCAGTCTGCACCGGCTTACCTGGGCGGATTTTTTTTTCTGTCAATTTCTTTTGCATTTTGAACGACTAGTCTAACTCATGAATCAGTCATTTGTTACACAAAGTGGATTTTTATCGATCCCCAATAAGATGATGTTTTGTTTGGTACAATGTATTACGGAGATGCGTTAAGCCCCGTTTTACCATCCCATGGCTCAGTAGAAATTGATTTGTCTCTGATTGACCTGAAGCTGTTCTTGTGGCACTATATCGACTCAGGATGATGTTGAACATGAAAATATCCAACTTGAAGATCATCATACAATCACAAAATTCTCAGCATTTTTGTCAGAATCAGAATTCTTTGTTTAGAATTCTACAATCTTTTTGCATGTACATTTATCCTACAAACTAAGATCGTCGATCGGCTATCACATAATAAACTGACCCCACCATCCCCACAAAAAAAGCAAAATACAAAGAAACCGCATATCTGCTTAACCATTCCGTTCTCCTATTTCAATTCATTTAATAAAAAGGATATTTTTCTTTTCATGCAGATCAAGTGGTTAAAACCCCGATTTGTTCACACAGAAAAAAAGTCCAAAGGTTTAGTCAATTGTCTTCCTTTTCTGTCTGGGCTTTTGTATTTGTTCTTCTTTATGCTTAATCTCCAGCTCTTTATTCTTCTTCCTCTATGTTACATAGTTCTTACTTAGAATGTAAAAAAATGCCTGATTAATTTTTCTTTTTTTTTATTTATCACTTCTAAAGTTTCTCTTAACACAATCAACTGACAACATATAACATAACAACACATATTCACTAGATGGTCTTCACAAATCTTTGTTTAAAGACGTGCTTGTTTTCTTTTCTAGCTAAAACTCATCCCTAAGAATAAAGATTGTAAATAGGCTAAAAGCTTTCATTGCTAGCCGGTACTGTTGACGGGATTTTCGTTTAGTTTATACAATTAATATCAACGCGGATTGTAGAAACCAACACCAAATACCAACAAAAGTTTAAAGTTATGATTAAACATTTAAACAAAATGCATGATGTCACCGGACTCTGGCGTAAAAGAAAATAAAGGCGAGGGGGGGGGGGGGAAGGGCTCATTACTAGAAATTTATGTGACTTAAATAATGCTATGTATACTGTCCAGTAGCGACATTTTATTTTCTTTCAAATGTTTGTACTGCGTATATCTATAAAATTGCCAGGAAATTGTGTTCGAATCATCAGTATATATGTATTATCGACAATGTCAGGTTTCCTTTTCAATATGGATTTGAAGGACATTAACATTTTAGTGGACAAGGAAGACCAATATCAGGCGCCATATTGCGTGACTCTATTGGAATAAATTTAGTTATTACAACGTTTAACATTTTGAGGGCTTTATAAACAAAACGGACATATTCAATTTGCAAATATAACTCCAAATAATAGTACTCTACATTCTTTTTAAAGATCAATGTCTCAATGAAGGCTTTCTTTTCCACAAGTAAGATCAAGATATACTGCTTTTTTTTGTCTTCTCCAATTAGTTATTCAATAAGTAGGAATTTTAAATGGGGCCATTTTATCATCCAGGCAACAACTCCTTTATACATAATCGAACACAGAAGTTTTAGCAGACGGCATAGATCAAGATCAGACTGCTCAGAACGTATCTTGGATCCGTTTCTTTTTTCTAGCCTGTAACAAAAAAATCTTCCTGGGTTTCACTGGATTGTATTTTCAGCCGTCAAAAGAGGTTGACTTTATGATTCGCACTGTGTGAGTAGTCTGATCTTAATCTATTCCGTCATCAAAAGTGTATGCTTTAGCCTATGGGGCTGAAAGGGTTAAAGAGGGAACACGCCTTTACGTTCCTTGGTCGGGTTAATTGAACAATCAGAATCTGAGGAAAATCGACATCTTATGAGGAAAATCCTTGCTGACTTTCAGGAAAAATGCTTTACAAACTGCATCCACATTAAACCAGATATTTGTTAGAATTTTTGCACAGTCAGAGAGTTGAAGCACTATAAATCGATGGTTTACTCCAAAGTAACAAGATGGTTTGGGCAAGAATTAATTACAGTGTAAAATATTGTTTGTATGATTTATAAACATGTCGACTCAGACCCATGAAATAGTTTGCAGCTAACTACGGAGACATTGCAGAAGACCTTTAATAAGCTGTTTGTCGTTCGTTCTTAAGTCTTTCAGTGCTTAAAATATGAGCCATGCTCTATGATAAAGGGGCTTAATGATTTGCTAAAAGTATCAATCCAGGGCGGCCTGCGCAGTCCGTAATTTGTTATGTGTTTGGTAGGATGAGCGTCTAGCTATTACAGTAAAAAATACATAAGATTACTCCCAACCCCCATCTCCATCCTAAAAAATTGAAAGGAAAACAAAAACTCACATTAATAAGTGTTCCTTTTCCCAAAAAAGTTTTCCACAACTCTAAAAAGATAGTTTCCTGGGGTACCTTTCACTAAACTGCGTAGATTACCACAATATTTTTGGAGATTGAATATAGACACATACGTTCCCTGCTTTACCAAAAGGTATGAGCTGGCGTAAAGTCATGCAAATATTTACTCAAATCATAAAGTTATGCAGTTCAGCGAAACTTGTTTTCAGACTTAATGCTTGCTTACGTAAACTGCGTACGCAAATTTCGTGCGTACACAGTCTAGAAAAGGTACCCCTGTTCCCTACTTGTAAAGAGTTCCACTTTGTGCGACTCGAACCCATTTTATGATTTGTAAGTAACAAAAAAGCATTTGAAGTTAAAGGTCAAACAATATACAATTATACACAAAACTGCATTTTCAAAATAACACTGCTTGACTACTACAAATGGGTTGCAACACGCGAAAAGGGGCATTCGGACATTTGCGTAAAGTGTCGTCTCGGATCAGCCTGCGCAGTCCGCGCAGGCTAATCCGAGACGGCACTTTACGGCTAGATTAGATTTTTTCCTACAGTAGACCTACGTGAAACAGAAAATTACATAAAAACGTAAAGTGTCGTTTCGGATTAGCCTGCGCGGACTGCGCAGGCTGATCCGAGACGACACTTTACGCTAATATCCGAATGTCCCTTTTCACGTGTTGCAGGCCAAATAGGAAACAAAGTTAAGTGCTACTCATGAAAATGTTTTAGGAAAAAAAAATGTATAGTTAGTACATCTATTCAGAGCGCGCCAAATCTTAGTTCGACTTTGTAGCAATAAGTTCCAAAGCGCATAAATTTCTACCATGTTTGTTCAATTTACATTTCTTTTATTCGCGATAAGTATACCAGTTGCAACTGCCAGTCAGGAACCGATGTGTTCCAGGTTCGATTATGATGAGCGATTACTGAGGAAGCTACTATTGCAAGAGAGAGTTATACAAGATCTGGAAGTCCAGATTGGAGAGCTTAAAGTAGAATATGAAAGTCGGATTTCGAACCTGGAGGATAAGTTACAGCAAGCTGAAAGACGATTGAAAGAATCTTGTAAAGGTATGATTGTTTATGCCTTTGCATCATATCGCTCTCTCAGTCACTCTCAGTCTCTCTCAGTCTCAGTCTCTCTCAGTCTAAGTCTATCTGCATCAGTCTCTCAGTCTCAGTCTCTCTCTACATCAGTCTCTCTCAGTCTTTGTCACAGTCTGTCTGTCTGTCTGTCTGTCTGTCTGTCTGTCTGTCTGACTCTCTCTCTCTCCCTCTCTGTCTTGTTTCTCTCTCTTTCTCTGTCTTTTTCGTTCGTTCAGTATCAGTTATTGGAATCTAAGCAATTTGATCTTAAGGTTAAATGAAAGTAAAGGGTATTTTCAAATCGTAAAAAGTAAATTCAGATATTAGAATTCATTGACTATCTTAGAATATCTGATATTGAACTATATGGCTTAATTAAAATTAAAACTGTGCAGAGTCTGTGTAGTCTGATCTATATTTAAATTGCTTTTTTAAGCATCTGTAAAATTTCGTCCGAGGATATAATGATAGTCTTTAATTTTGGAGTAATCCCTTTCAGAAACTGAACACTGTTTCGACCGAACGTGTATTTCAGTCATGCTCCGGCCAACGGGGTTTAATCTCAGTGATACACTGTCCCAAGCAAGTCACCATATTATTATAGAACAATAAAAATCATTGTGTTAAACAACCAACCAACACATGAGGAAGACTGGTCTTTTGACATGGGGAAAATTGACCAAAATCAAAAGGTTTAAACCCAGGTTAGCCTGCGCAGTCCGTGCAGGCTAACCTGGGTTGAAACATTTCGCATATGCAAAAAAATTAACTTTTTATAGAGCATGGCTCATGAATATCGGAAAACTTTATGTTACACTGAAAGAGATTGAGGAAGAAGCGTAGTTTCTGCAATATGTCAAAGAAACACAGAATGTACAACTACCAGCTCTGACTATCTTGTCTAAAATATAAAACAAACTCGCGACAATACGGCAAAAGGGGATTAATCTCCGTGATGCTCTATACCTAACATGTCATTACATCGTCATGGATCCATAGAATCTATTTCGTCTCCAAAAACTAATTCAATCAAATGGTAGACATGTCTGTTTCCTTACAGAAATTGGCCGATAGCAGAAATTTTCGAACCAGGTTAGCTTACGCAGACTGCACTAGTTGACATGGACGATACATTTTTTTGTTTGTTTGTTTTTTTGGCAAAAGCATTTTACCCCCTTTTCACAGAGCAGAGCTCAAATGAATCTACCCGCTCTGGCCTTCCAAAGTTTTTGATTTTTGTACTGACTTCCAGATGGCATCAGAGCTGCTACAGCCGCCGTAGTGCAAATAACACAGGTCGAGCAAGATGGTTGGGAGTTAGTTTTTCGAGGGACTACAGGGAATGGGGACAGCATAGTTGACGCGTGGTTAAAAGGTGGGTACAAGATTGACGCAAAAGGTACAAGTTCTCTTGTATGGTCCACGCGTAGATCCACGAACCGTTTACAGGCGTTCGTTTGTAACAAACTTCGCCATATGTACGACGGATAGATGGCAAAGTGTGTCAATAAACGAACGCCTTTGGTACTGTCTCAATTTGCAGCTATATACTAGAATGAAATTTCAGATATTGTAGATAGTATACAATTTTAGATTGCATCTCTATTTATTTCAGTGACATCACCATCATTGCCATAGTCATCATTATTGTCGTTATTTTTTGACAAGCACCTTTAAGCAATGGTTCAAATCTGAAAGCTTAATTTGAATTTAAACGATATATAAAGTTAAAGATCTTAAACTTTCAAACGACTACGATTCAAAATCCGCAAAAGGTCGCGTTAAGCAGCCCAAGGGTGAAGTGAATATCATAATGACAGAAATGCATACAAATTAAATTCACACCATTTTAAAAAAGTATGGATATGATTGTGAGTTGGCAACTAACGTTATAGTTCTAATTTTACAAAACATTTTTCTACCAGCAGCCGGAACCCTTTGGCTGCTAAGGGCAACTCACTGACCTTTTGCGGACAGTTTAGATAAAGATCAGACTGCACAGAACGTTCAGTCTGATCTTTGATCTACAGTGTTCAATAAAGACTATCTCCCCCCCCGAAAAATAAACATACCTTTGAAATAGCAAAATTTGGGTTTTTACTATCGGCTCTAAAGTTTTGTCTCACTTATTTAGCAGGATAAGAGTTAAACGATTATAGAGTTAATGTACGTTTTTGAGGTCTTTAACATTCGCAGAGGCCTGAAAAATGCTTTAACGCCCAAGTTCGAAGCACGAGCGTGTTAAAGTATTTTGAGGGCCTCTGCGAATGTTAACGACCGAAAAAAAAAACGTGAATTAATGCTATTATTGCATAAAGTAAAGGTATTTTAGCAATAATTCGCAAAGACAGCAAAAATATTTCCATAGAAATACAAATAAGCGAACTTCAAATGTACTGTACCTAAATGGGTCAAAACCGGAAGTCGGCGAAGAAGTTTTTGTTACGAGCAGTAAAGGGCCGTTAGTCCTGTGGCCAGTTTTGATTCTCTCGGTGTAAATTCACTTCTAATGATTTTTAATACAAAGTGGACTTATGTGGGATAAACTTGCACACGTTTGGACGATTACAACTGGGATGAATGAGTGGATATGAATTTCTGTAACTGAAAGACGTCAGAGGGATCGATCTACATCAAGCGAGGGAATTACCGATCACGTTAAAAAGTGGGTGGGATGTAGCTGGTTTAGAGTACATTTCACGAGTGATTTTTTGTTCAGATCTCTATTAAACTGAGATCCTGTGCAAATTTTGTTTGTGGTGTACTAATATCGTCAAAGACAAGCCATGAAAAGGATCTAATATGGTACAAGTTCCTACAGTTTGATGGTCAGAGTCTAGGGAAAATCTGACAAGAACAAACGTTGTTTACAAGGTAGGCCCGAATCGAGGATATTGATAGTACAAAGCCGGGCGTTAACGGCGCGTGAATTTACTGATTAATACACGTTTTCTCCCGTTAACGCCCGGTTATTACCCGTTAATGCATGCTTATAACGGCCCGAAAAGGCACATTTTATGCAATAATGTCCCTGTAACACATTATTAGACTCATAATAATATCCATACTTTTAAATGGTATGAATTCAATTTATCTGCAGTTTGACCCCGATTTGTTTACATTTGGCAACTAGTGAGCCTTTAATTATAGTGATATAATTCTTGGCATACACACGAATCACACTAAATGGAAGTGGTCATAGATTTTACATAATCCAAATTCAATGATAATTCTAACTAGCTTCTTCTTTTAACTCTTAGGCTGCTAAGTGCGACTCACTGACCTTTTGCGGATAGTGTAAATCAAGAGCAGTCTGCACTGAGCATGCAGTCTGATTTTTGATGTCCGATAAGGAGATATTGTTCCCAAAACACAGCTTTAAAATAGCAATAGTTAGGTCTTTACTATCTAATTAAAACTTTCATTTTAGTTCTTTAGCAGGATAAGGGTTAAGCAGATTTCAGTCTATTTTTTTTTTTTTTAAGCATAACTATTCCAGTCGTAAAGACTTTTGCTTAACATTTCATTTGTTTTCCACTATTTTGTATATCAAATACAGGAACATCTGTAACCACTGATAAACCCGGCAACATGAAGTGATCTCTCGACAAACACTACCTAAACCTTAATTTTGTCAACAACTGGGATTCCAAAAACATCGCCCAGGTCAAGTTCGCCTTGTACTACAACGAAATGGAGGTCGTCAGTGTCTGCGAAAGGAACAACTCGAGAATCTTGGTTTCTAAAGAAAAACCTCCTTTATTCATCCTGGTCCTCTCTCACAAAAACTGAGTCGCTGAACATCCTTGGAGTTAACGGATATCTTGACAGACGTTTTTATATCAGCAAAAAACATGGAGGATGCGCTAAATATGCAGGGTATGCGGTTGTAGCGGACGTTTCCAAGAGCAGACCATGCGAATGGGAGACCCATCCATCTTATTCGATGTTCTTGTATTCGAAGAGCAATGGACCGACTGTATGGAATAAGTTCTTGTATGGAATGGCTGACTATATAGCAGCGTTTGTCCAATACTGATATGTAAAGATTCACAAAAATTGAAATATTAATACATTTCTTTCATTAATTCATAAGGGAAATAAATATTAACTCACCATCATGATCCGTGAAAGTGAAATTAAGAAGAACAAGATGTCTGTTTGTAAAACAGTCATGCCCCCCTACTGCCACATTGATACAGGAAGTGGCACAGTTCATAAACTGATATCGAAAGAATTGATTGGGAAATATCGATGTCATCTTTTTGATTTATAGCCCACTTCAATTGTTAAACGTGATAATCTGTCAACAGTTCGCATAATTATACACACCGCCGTGTGAGTACATACAAGGTTGTAAACAGTCGCCTATACACAGACTGGGTTATCGATTTTCTTCTCGGTACGCGCGTTCGACTTCCGCTTTTTCCCAGTCGACTTCGATGCTTACTACGTCCCTGATAATAAGCGAATAAAATGTTGGAGCCACAAGTTGAGCCACATATGATGACTTTTGAGACACTTTAATTTTTTTTTAGCAAATGGCTCAAGTGGCGAACGGCAGCGCGGGCCCTGAATCATCTGGTGTTCACTGTGACCTTGACCTTTCACGGATTAACCTTAAAATCGATGGGGATCATTTACACTCCAAGATGAATATCTGTACAGAATTTGAAGGACCTAGGTCAATTCTGTGTGTAGTTATCATCTGGACAAGGTTTGGTCTATATATCATTAAGTTGAAGGCCACTGTGACCTTGACCTTTGATGGATTAATCTCAAAATCAATAGGGATCATCTACCCTCCGTCACAAATGTCTGTGCCAAATTTGATGAATCTAGGTCAATTCTGTGTCAAGTTAGCATCCGGACAAGGTTTGGTCTATATATCAACATGTTGACGGTCACTGTGACCTTGACATTTGACTGATTGACCTCAAAATCAATAGGTATCATCTACACTCCGAGACGCATGTCTGTGCCAAATTTGACGAACCTAGATCAATTATGTGTCTAGTTATCATCCGGACAAGGTTTGGTCTACCGACCGACCGACGGACCGACCGACCGACCGACATGTGCAAAGCAATATACCCCCACTTCGTTGAAGGGGGGCATAAATATTAAGGCAAATTTTCTGTGATAAGCTTATGAGCGACGTTCTTGCAAAAGTGGGCTTAAAATGTTTATATTTTCGTACTGCGTGACACCAAGCAAGTCATAATATATTTAAGGATCTATAAGATCCATTTTGTCTAACAACCGACCGAATCATAGGGTAACTGGTCCTGTGTCATAGAGAAACCTGACCAATAACAAAAAGTTTCGATCCACGTTAGCCTGTGCGGATTGAGCAGGCTGACCTGAATCGACAGTTTTTGAAGAAGAATTTAACCCCCTTTTCACAGAGCATGGCTCACATGTGTCTTTATCACAATAACAGTTTTAATGTCTGGTCCTGATAATTGGCTTGCAACACGCGAAAAGGGGCATTCGGACATTTGCATAATGTGTCGTCTTGGATCACCTGCACAGTCTGCGCAGGCTAATCCGAGACGGCACTTTACGACTACATCAGATTTTGTGCTACAGTGGACTTGTGCAAAACAGAAAATTACATAAAAACGGAAAGTGTCGTTTCGGATTAGCCTGCGCGGACTGTGCAGGCTGATCCGAGACGACAGTTTACGCAAATGTCCGAATGCCCCTTTTCGCATGTTGCAGGCCATATAATAAATCTGTATCAAACGGTCCTATATTACTGTTAATCGACTGTTTTAGTAGGAAAGTAGTGTTAAAGTCATCTGTTATAATTAAAGTTAATCCATTAACTCGCGGACTCGACATTTTACATTCCTGTGGTCTTTTGAAAACAATGTGAAAAATGGGGAGTATGATTTTTAAAAGGATATAGTTATTTATCAACAATACTTTCCACGTATTTGATTCAAATGGCCTTTGTCTTTCCTTCAATGTTTCACTATCATGACATCTATGATAATAATTGCTATGTTTCTCATTGACCTGAAGCTGTTGTTGCAACAATATATCGACTCATGATGATACTGAACACGAAAATATCCAAATTGAAGATCCTCATATCATCACAGAATTTATAGCATTTTTAACAGAATCAGAGTCAAAATTCTTTCTTTAGATAAAATCTACAGTCTCCTTGCATGGAAACACATTTATCTAACAAACTAAAATCGTCAATCTTACATAATGAACTGATCGACCCATCCCGATCCCCCCTCCCCCACACACAGAGGAAAATAGAAAAAAAAAACCCGCATATGTCTTAACCATTCTGTAATTCATTTTACAAATGGATTTTTTTTTATGCAGATCAAGTGGTTAAAACCCCGAGTTGTTCGTTTTACTAGTGAACAAAAGGTATAAAGCATTGTTTAACTATCTCCCTTTCCTCTCTGGCTTTCGCATTTGTTCCTTTATCCCTAATCTCCAGTACAACTCGTTTTTCTTTTTCCTCTATAATACATGATTCTTACGTAGAATTCTAAAAGCATGTCTTATTTTTTGGTATCTTTTATTTATCTGTTGTAAAGTTTCTCTCAACACAACCTTCTAACAGCACATATCCAATAGATGGTCTTGACAAATGTTTGTTTATAGACGTGATTGTTGTCTTTTGTAATTAAAACTCAGTCCTAAGAATAGAGATTGTAAACAAGCTAAAAGCTCCCATTGCTAGCTGTTACTGTGGACAGGAATTTCGTTTAGTTTATTCATTTAATAACAATATACATTGTAAAAACCAACAACAAATACCTACAAGAGTTTAAAGTTATAAAACATTAAAAAAAATGCACGATGTTACCAGACTGTCGGAAAAGGAAGAGGAGCAAGAGCATATTACCAGAAATGTATTTGTCTTAATCAATGCTCTGTATATTGTCCCATAACGTCATTTTCTTTTCTATCTAATGTTCGTACTGCGTATATTTACAGAATGGCCAGGGCATTATGTTCGAATCATCAGTCAGTGTTTATATGAATTATCGACAATGTATGGTTTCCCTTACAAAATGGATTTGAAGGGCAATAACAATTTAGTGAACAAGGAAGACCAAGATCCGATAGCACATTGCGTGGCTCTGAAAGTACTAACAAGTAACTTTATTATCAGTGCTTAATAAACAAAACTGATATTTTCACTTTTCAAAACTAACTGCAAATAAGCATATTATAACATTCTGTTTTATGATCAATGTCTCAATAAAGGATTTTTTTTTTGTGGTAAGATCAAGATCAACTGCTCTTTTATCTTCTTCACTTGAACCATGCTCTGGCAAAAAGAGGTTTAATGCATTTCTGCGAGACATTGTATCAAGCAAGTCATCGTATAAACATGGATCCATTACATCCATTTTGTCTAACAACCGTCTGTTCAAATAATGAGATAGACTGGTCCTTTCACGTGCTGAAAAGTGACAAATAAAATTCGACCAATGTCTGACATACTGACATGCGTCGAAACTTTTTGTAGATGCATTAAGCCCCTTTTTCAGGGAGCTTTCTCATTCATTTTAGTGCTGTAAGGGGTCAATTTAGAAACAACACATGTACTTAACAAAAGTCTAGCTTAACAAACAAAGTCCTTCAAAAGCGTCTCATTACAACTTTATAAGAGAACCAAGTTAAGTGTTATTTTGAAATGTAGATCTACTTGAGATAAATACAAATACATTGTTCTTAAATAAAGTGTGCCATATCATAGATAAGTTTTGAGGCAGAAAGTTCTATAAAACAACAGTTTTAACGATGTCTCTACGAATCATCGTGCTTTTCTTTGTATTACTCAAGCCAGCTAAAATCAATGGTCAGGAACCGACATGTTCTAGATTTGACTATGACGAGCGAATTTTGAGGAAGCTCTTGCAGCTCGAGGGATTTGTCCAAGATCTCGTAGTTCAAGTGACGGGGTTTAAATTAATGTATGACGGTCGGATTTCGAACCTGGAGGACAAGTTAGAGGAAGCTGTAAAAAAGGTGGAAGAATCATGTAACGGTATGGTAGGCCTTCCTTAAATTTTCCTGTCTGTCTGTCTGTCGCCGAGCCCCAGTAGCTCAGTCGGTAGCGTGCAGGACTTGAGAACAGGAGGTCTAGTGTTCGATCCCTGGCTCGGCCAATTTCTTTCCGAGGATTGATGATAGTCATTGCGACAGGATTCATTCTTCTACCACCACTGACCATTGTCTCGACGATGGTTATGTGCGAAAGCAGCCAGTGGCTTGGAAAGAAAATTGTGCGGAGTAAAGGTAAAAGACACTACTGGAAAGCATGGAATGGGTTCGCTGGCCGCCGCGATATAACTGAAATAATGTTGAAAACGGCGTTAAACACCATACAATAAATAAATAACTAATAAACTGTCTGTCTGTTTGTCTGTCTGTCTGTCTGTCTGTCTGTCTGTCTCTTTTTCTGTGAAAGCCAGTCAGTCAGTCAGTCAGTCAGTCAGTCAGTCTCTCTCTCTCTCTCTCTCTCTCTCTCTCTCTGTCTGTTTCTGTCTCAGCTAGACTCCTTCTCTCTCTCATTCTTTCGCTCTCTTTCTCTCTTACTTTCGTTTACTACTTTTTTCAATACTAAATATGAGGTTCTTCTTGTACCCTGACATATTTGTGTTCTCTTACCAAAAGGGGCTCCAAATAAATGCACGCGGAGATGGGGGAAGCTCCAGTTCGTAAAGTTTACGGAAATGTTGCCTTTTCAAGGCTACCTAGGCCCAAACATATTGTGTCTGTTATAATTTCGAACATTGCATGTCAAGATAATACCACAAAGGCCTTTGAAACAATCTTTCTAAGCCACTGGCTGCTTTTTTCCACACAAATATCGACATATCATTGATCATCGAAGAGATGCAGTTGATTTCTGTGCTAGCAATAACTATCATCAAATCTGACATGTGCCAGGTCAAATCGAGTTCGAGCTTACAGCCTGGAATATTAGACAAGAAATGCAAGACAGAAATACACACACACTATACAGTGTTTGCTCTTTCGAAAACCTGTGCATCTTTCCAGTTTTTCCGCTTGTTTCCTTACTCACAATAGGTGGCGACTGTCTGTGATAACGTATCTCAGTCATGTATTATACCATTCGTGTCATCCACAATTATGGATCCGTCAAAACCCATTTTGTTTAACAACTGACTCAATCATGAGGTAGAGATGGTCCTTGGACATGCGGAAAATTTACCAAAGGTAAAAAGTATCGACCCATGTCAGCCTGTGCGGACTGCACAGGCTGACCTGGGTCGGTACTCTTTGCAATGCATTAATCCCCCTCCCTTTTCACAGAGCATATTCCAAATGGATTTATTCACAATACCATACTAAAGCTTATGATTTTTGTACTGTCTTCCAGATGGCATCAGAGCTGCCACAGCAAACGTCGTGCAAATACCACAGGTTGAGCAAGACGGTTGGGAGTTAATTTTTTGAGGAACCGCTGGAAATGGGGACAGTATAGCGGATGCGTGGTTGAAAGGTGAGTAACAGAATGTCTGAAAAACACGAACTGAGCAAGTTCTCTTCTTTGTTCAACGTGTACATCTATCTACTGTTCATTGGCATCCGTTGTTTGACAAACTTCGTCATCTGCATGAAGTTTTATAGATGGCGAGGTGTGTCACAATACGAACGCCTGTAGTATTATCTCAAATTTAGAACTATTTACTAGTATGGAGATAAGAAGATATCGTAAACAGTATAAAATTTGAGATAGCATCCTAATTCATTTTATTTGATATCATCATCATCCTTAATCTGGCACAAGCACCCATAAACAGTGGTTGAAGTCTAAATGTTGATTTGGAATTTAAACGACCTGTATCGATCTCAAACTTTTCAACAGCTACGATTAACATAGATCTATTCGAGTTCGAAATTTGCCGCGAAATCTCTATGCTCGCAACTACAAACGATTTTACATTGAACATCATGATGAAAGGAATCGTTCACGAGCGTCATGTATGAGTTATGTCGAGTGTTTTCTGTTTTTCCCAGAATATTTTCTACCATGGCAAAGAACTTCAATTCATTTGTACCAGTTAATCTCTGCTTATGCTTTCGATTTGGCAGAGCCTAAAATTTGTGGCTTAGTAAAGAGTTAACCCTTCACCAGGTGACAATTTGAATGTGGCTAATTGATGTATGGTGTTTAACGCCGTTTTCAACATTATTTCAGTTACATTGTGACAGCCAATGCACCTGTCAGTGCTTTCCTGGAAATTATTCTTCCTCAGCCACTGGTTGCTGTCCAATATAATAATCGTCGAAACAATGATCAGCGTTGAGAGAGGAATGAATCCTGTAGCAATGACTATCATCATTCCTCGGAAAGATTTTGGCCGAGCCGGGGATTCGAAATAGCGATCCCCTGTTCTCAAGACCTGTGCACTACCGATGCGGTACCGGGCTTCGGCTTTACTGTGGCTACAACGATATATTTGCTTCTGAAATGTAAGAAATCATTGTATATAGGTAAAGGAGAGGTACTGGTTTCCAGGAGTGTTTTCCTTCTCCCACGTTGTTTTCAACAACTTTGATTTTCAGGGGCATTAACATTCAAAATTGTTCTATAAAGGGTTAAGACGAATTGAGTTAAATATATTGATATCACAATTCTTGGAATACAATATGTATGTATAATGGAAGTTTACACAATCACTGATAAGTTTAACTACTTTACATTCCAAGAATCAAGATTTTTGCTGTTTATTTCATCTCCGTTTTCTTTTGTTTTGTTTATAACACACAGGAACATCTGTAACAACTGATAAACCCGTCAACATGAAGCGATCTCTCGACAAACACTACCTAAACCTTAATTTCGTCAACAACTGGAATTCCAAAAACATCGCCCGGGTCAAGTACGCCCTCTACTACAACGAACTGGAGGTCGTCAGTGTCGTGTTTTCTGCGAAAGGAACAACTCGAGACTCTTGGTTTCTTCAGAAAAATCTTCTTTATTCACCCTGGTCCTCTCTCACCAAAACTGAGTCACTTAACGCCTTTCATGTTGACAAATACCCTCACAGGAGTTTCTATATCAGCAAAAATCATGGAGGGTGCGATAAAGATGCAGGATATACGGTTGTTGCGGACGTGTCCAAGATCAGATCGTGCAACTGGGAAAAACACCCGTCCTATCCAATGTTCTTGTATTCAAAGAGCAATGGACGGACTGTTTGGGAAAAGTTTTTGTATGGCATGGCTGACTATATAGCAGTGTTTGTCCAATACTGATATGTAAAAAGACACAAAAATTGAAATATAAACATACTTCGTTCATTACTTCATGGGGGAAATAAACACTGAACAGAACAACATGATCCGTGTAGGTGAAATTCAGTAGAAATACTCAGACCGACTGTCTGTGATAAGCACATGAGCGTTTTTCTGACAAAAGGGTGCCGAAAATGCATTTCCGTCATGCATTATACCGTGCAAGTAATCATAATTATATTTAAGGCTCAATAAGATCATTTTGTCTAACAACCAACTGAATCATGGCGTTACTGGTCCTGTGTCATAATGAGAACATTGACCAATAACAAAAGGTTTCGATCCAGGTTAGCCTGCGCAGATTGCGCAGGCTGATCTGGATCGATACATTTTGCCGAAGCAATTAACCCCCTTTTCACAGAGAAAGACTCACATATATCTCTATGGCATTAACAGCTTTAAAGCCGATATTTTATACCTGTAGTCTTTTGAAAACAATGTAACAAATGCGGTATACGATTTTTCAGAGCCGTTAGTCTTTTATCAACAATACTTTCTATGTAAGAAATCAAAATTACTTTTGTCTTTCCTTCAGTGTTTCACTTTTATATTATCTGTAATTGAGCCATGCTCTGTAAAAAGGGGGTTAAATGCATCTGCAAAAAGTATCGACAGAGGTTAGCCTGCTCAGTCTGCACCGGCTAACCCGGGCGGATTTTTTTTTCTATCTGTCAATTTCTTTTTCATTTCGAACGATCACTCATGATTCAGTTATTTGTTACACAAAGTGGATTTTTATGGATCCCCCAATCGATGATGTATTGCTTGGTACAAAGTATTACGGAGATGCATTAAGCCCCTTGTTACCAGACCATGGCTCAGTAGAAATTAATTTGTCTCTGATTGATCTGAAGCTGTTGTTGTGGCACATCGACTCATGATGATGTTGAATATGAAAATATCCAACTTGAAGATCATCATACAATCACAAAATTCTCAGCATTTTTGTCAGAATTAGAATTCTACAATCTTTTTGCATGTACAAACATTTATCCTATAAACTAAGATCGTCGATCGGCTATCACATAATAAACTGACCCCACCACTCCCACAAAAAAAAAAAAGCAAAATACAAAGAAACCGCATATCTGCTTAACCATTCCGTTCTCCTATTTCAATTCATTTAATAAAAAGGATTTTTTTTTTCATGCAGATCAAGTGGTTAAAACCCCGATTTGTTCACACAGAAAAAAGTCCAAAGGTTTAGTCAGTTGTCTCCCTTTTCTCTCTGGGCTTTTGTATTTGTTCTTCTTTATGCTTAATCGCCAGCTCTTTATTTTTCTTCCTCTATATTACATAGTTCCTCCTTAGAATAAAAAAAAATGCCTGATTATTTTGTTTTTCTTTTTTTTTTATTTATCACTTCTAAAGTTTCTCTTAACACAATCTACTGACAACATATAACATAACAACACATATTCACTAGATGGTCTTCACAAATCTTTGTTTAAAGACGTGCTTGTTTTCTTTTCTAACTAAAACTCATCCCTAAGAATAAAGATTGTAAATAGGCTAAAAGCTTTCATTGCTAGCCGGTACTGTTGACGGGATTTTCGTTTAGTTAATACAATTAATATCAACGCGGATTGTAGAAACCAACACCAAATACCAACAAAGTTTAAAGTTATGATTAAACATTTAAATAAAATGCATGATGTCACCGGACTCTGGCGTAAAAGAAAATAAAGGCGGGGAAAGCGCTTATTACTAGAAATTTATGTGTCTTAGAAAATGATCTGTATACTGTCCAGTAGCGACATTTTATTTTCTTTCAAATGTTTATAATGCGAATATCTATAGAATGGCCAGGACATTCTGTTCGAATCATCAGTATATATGTATTATCGACAATGTCAGTTTTCCTTTTCAATATGGATTTGAAGGACATCAACATTTTAGTGGACAAGGAAGACCAATATCAGGCGCCATATTGCGTGACTCTATTGGAATAAATTTAGTTATTACAACATTTAACATTTTGAGGGCTTTATAAACAAAACGGACATATTCAATTTGCAAATATAACTTCAAATAATAATACTCTACATTCTTTTTAAAGATCAATGTCTCAATGAAGGCTTTTTTCCCACAGGTAAGATCAAGATATACTGCCTTTTTTTTGTCTTCTCCAATTAGTTATTCAATAAGTAGGAATTTTAAATGGGGCCATTTTATCATCCTTCGCAACTACTCCTTTATACATAATCCAAGACAGAAGCTTTAGCAGACGGCATAGATGAAGACCAGACTGCTCAGAACGTATCTTTGATCCGTTTCTCTTTTCTAGCCTGTAACAAAAAAATCTTCCTGGATTTCACTTGATTGTATTTTCAGCCGTCAAAAGAGGTTGACTTTATGATTCGCACTGTGTGAGTAGTCTGATCTTAATCTATTCCGTCATCAAAAGTGTATGTTTTAGCCTATGGGGCTGAAAGGGTTAAAGAGGGAACACGCCTTTACGTTCCTTGGTCGGGTTAATTGAACTATCAGAATCTGAGGAAAATCGACATCTTATGAGGAAAATCCTTGCTGACTTTCAGGAAAAATGCTTTTACAAACTGCATCAACATTAAACCAGATATTTGTTAGAATTTTTGCACAGTCAGAGAGTTGAAGCACTATAAATCGATGGTTTGCAGCTAGCTACGGAGACATTGCAGAAGACCTTTAATAAGCTGTTTGTCGTTCGTTCTTAAGTCTTTCAGTGCTTAAAATATGAGCCATGCTCTATGATAAAGGGGCTTAATGATCTGCAAAAAGTATCAATCCAGGTCGGCCTGCGCAGTCCGTAATTTGTTATGTGTTTACTAGGATGAGCGTCTAGCTATTACAGTAAAAAATACATAAGATTACTCCCACCCCCACCTACATCCTAAAAAATTGGAAGGAAAAAAAAACTCACATTAATAAGTGTTCCTTTTACCAAAAAATGTTTTCCACAACTCTAAAAACATAGTTTCCTGGGGTACCTTTCACTAAACTGCGTAGATTACCACAATATTTTTGGAGATTGAATATAGACACATATCTTCCCTGCTTTACCAAAAGGTATGAGCTGGCGTAAAGTCATGCAAATATTTACTCAAATCATAAAGTTATGCAGTTCAGCGAAACTTGTTTTCAGACTTAATGCTTGCTTACGTAAACTACGTACGCAAATTTCGTGCGTACACAGTCTAGAAAAGGTACCCCTGTTCACTACTTGTAAAGAGTTCCACTTTGTGCGACTCGAACCCATTTTATGATTTGTAAGTAACAAAAAAGCATTTGTAGTTAAAGGTCAAACAATATACAATTATACACAAAACTTCATTTTCAAAATAACATTGCTTGACCACTACAAATGGGTTGCAACACGCGAAAAGGGGCATTCGGACATTTGCGTAAAGTGTCGTCTCGGATCAGCCTGCGCAGTCCGCGCAGGCTAATCCGAGACGGCACTTTACGGCTAGATTAGATTTTTTCCTACAGTAGACCTGCGTGAAACAGAAAATAACATAAAAACGTAAAGTGTCGTTTCGGATTAGCCTGCGCGGACTGCGCAGGCTGATCCGAGACGACACTTTACGCAAATATCCGAATGTCCCTTTTCACGTGCTGCAGGCCAAATAGGAAACAAAGTTAAGTGCTACTCATGAAAATATTTTAAAAAAAAAAGTGTATAGTAAGTACATCTATTCAGAGCGCGCCAAATCTTAGTTCGACTTTGTAGCAATAAGTTCCAAAGCGCATAAATTTCTACCATGTTTGTTCAATTTACTTTCCTTTTGTTCGCGATATGTATACCAGTTGCAACTGCCAGTCAGGAACCGATGTGTTCCAGGTTCGATTATGATGAGCGATTACTGAGGAAGCTACTATTGCAAGAGAGAGTTATACAAGATCTGGAAGTCCAGGTTGGCGACCTTAAAGTAGAATATGAAAGTCGGATTTCGAACCTGGAGGATAAGTTACAGCAAGCTGAAAGACGATTGAAAGAATCTTGTAAAGGTATGACTGTTTATGCCTTTGCATCATATCGCTCTCTCAGTCACTCTCAGTCTCTCTCAGTCTCTCTGTCTCAGTCTCTGTCAGTCTAAGTCTCTCTCTGCATCAGCCTCTCTCAGTCTCAATATCTCTCTGCATCAATCTCTCTCAGTCTTTGTCACAGTCTGTCTGTCTGACTCTCTCTCTCTCCCTCTCTCTCTCTGTCTGTCTTGTCTCTCTCTCTTTCTCTGTCTCTTTCGTTCGTTCAGTATCAAATATTGGGTTCTAAGCAATTTGATCTTAAGGTTAAATAAAAGTAAAGGGTATTTTCAAATCGTAAAAAGTAAAGTCAGATATTACAATTCTCTGACTATCTTAGAATATCTGATATTGAACTATATGGTTTAATTAAAATTAAAACTGTGCAGAGTCTGTGTAGTCTGATCTAGATTTAAATTGCTTTTTTAAGCATCTGTAAAATTTCGTCCGAGGATATAATGATAGTCTTTAATTCTGGAGTAATCCCTTTCAGAAAGTGAACACTGTTTCGACCGAACGTGTATTTCAGTCATGCTCCGGCCAACGGGGTTTAATCTCAGTGATACACTGTCCCAAGCAAGTCACCATATTATTATAGAACAATAAAAATCATTGTGTTAAACAACCAACCAACTCATGAGGTAGACTGGTCTTTTGACATGCGGAAAATTGACCAAAATCAAAAGGTTTAAACCTAGGTTAGCCTGCGCAGTCCGTGCAGGCTAACCTGGATTGAAACATTTTGCATATGCAAAAAAAAGAACTTTTTATAGAGCATGGCTCATTAATATCGGAAAACTTTATGTTACGCTGAAAGAGATTGAGGAAGAAGCGTAGTTTCTGCAATATGTCAAAGAAACACAGAATGTACAACTACCAGCTCTGACTATCTTGTCTGAAATATAAAACAAACTCGCGACAATACGGCAAAAGGGGATTAATCTCCGTGATGCTCTATACCTAACAAGTCATTACATCGTCATGGATCCATAGAATGTATTTCGTCTCCAAAAACTAATTGAATCAACTGGTAGACATGTCTGTTTCCTTACAGAAATTGGCCGATAGCAGAAATTTTCGAACCAGGTTAGCTTACGCAGACTGCACTAGTTGACATGGACGATACTTTTTTTTTGTTTGTTTGTTTTTTTTTTGGTAAATGCATTTTACCCCCTTTTCACAGAGCGGAGCATGGCTCAAATGAATCTACCCGCTCTGGCCTTCCAAAGTTTTTTATTTTTGTACTGACTTCCAGATGGCATCAGAGCTGCCACAGCCGCCGTAGTGCAAATACCACAGGTCGAGCAAGACGGTTGGGAGTTAGTTTTTCGAGGGACTGCAGGGAATGGGGACAGCATAGTTGACGCGTGGTTAAAAGGTGGGTACAAGATTGACGCAAAAGGTACAAGTTCCATGGTCCACGCGTAGATCCACGAACCGTTTACAGGCGTTCGTTTGTTACAAACTTCGCCATATGTACGATGGATAGATGGCAAAGTGTGTCAATAAACGAACGCCTTTGGTACTGTCTCAATTTGCAGCTATATACTAGAATGAAATTTCAGATATTGTAGATAGTATACAATTTTAGATTGCATCTCTATTTATTTCATTGACATCACCATCGTTGCCATCGTCATTATTATTGTCGTTAATTTTTGACAAGCAATGGTTCAAATCTGAATGCTTAATTTGAATTTAAATGATATATAAAGTTAAAGATCTTAAACTCTCAAACGACTACGATTCAAAATTCGAATTCGAAATTTTCTGAGAAATAGTTATACCACCAGCCTCTTTACCCTCATCCCGGTAGATACATGTAGGTGGAATGAAACTTTTGAGCCGATGGTACAAACCCAAATTTTGCCCGTATTTCAACGGTATCCTTTGGTGGACACAATGTCCTTATCGGACAGTGTAGATCAAAGATCAGACTGCACGTTCTGTGCAGTCTGATCTTGATCTACACTGTCCGCAAGAGGTCGCGTTAAGCAGCCCAAGGGTGAAGTGAATATCATAATGACAGAAATGCATACAAATTAAATTCACACCATTTTAAAAAAGTATGGATATGATTGTGAGTTGGCAACTAACGTTATAGTTCTAATTTTACAAAACACTTTTCTACCAGCAGCCGGAACCCTTTGGCTGCTAAGGGCAACTCACTGACCTTTTGCGGACAGTTTAGATAAAGATCAGACTGCACAGAACGTTCAGTCTGATCTTTGATCTACAGTGTTCAATAAAGACTATTCCCCCACCCCCCCCCAAAAAAAAAACCATACCTTCGAAATAGCAAAATTTGGGTTTTTACTATCGGCTTTAAAGTTTTGTCTCACTTATTTAGCAGGATAAGAGTTAAACGATTATAGGGTTAATTCACGTTTTTGAGGTCGTTAACATGCGCAGAGGCCTGAAAAATGCTTTAACGCCCAAGTGCGAAGCACGAGTGTGTTAAAGTATTTTTAGGGCCTCTGCGAATGTTAACGACCGAAAAAAAGAAAACGTGAATTAATGCTATTATTGCATAAAGTAAAGGTATTTTAGCAATAATTCGCAAAGACAGCAAAAATATTTCCATAGAAATACAAATAAGCGAACATCAAATGTACTGTACTGTAATGATTTTTAATACAAAGTGGACTTATGTGGGATAAACTTGCACACGTTTGGACGATTACAACTGGGATGAATGAGTGGATATGAATTTCTGTAAATGAAAGACGTCAGAGGGATCGATCTACATCAAGCGAGGGAATTACCGATCACGTTAAAAAGTGGGTGGGATGTAGCTGGTTTAGAGTACATTTCACGAGTGATTTTTTGTTCAGATCTCTATTAAACTGAGATCTTGTGCAAAATTTTGTTTGTGGTGTACTAATATCGTCAAAGACAAGCCATGAAAAGGATCTAATATGGTACAAGTTCCTACAGTTTGATGGTCAGAGTCTAGGGAAAATCTGACAAGAACAAACGTTGTTTACAAGGTAGGCCCGAATCAAGGATAGTGATAGTACAAAGCCGGGCGTTAACGGCACGTGAATTTACTGATTAATACACGTTTTCTCCCGTTAACGCCCGGTTATTACCCGTTAATGCATGCTTATAACGGCCCGAAAAGGCACATTTTATGCAATGTCCTGTAACACATTATTAGACTCATAATAATATCCATACTTTTAGATGGTATGAATTAAATTTATCTGCAGTTTGACCCCGATTTGTTTTCATTTGGCAACTAGTGAGCCTATAATTATAGTGATATAATTCTTGGTATACACACGAATCACACAAAATGGAAGTGGTCATAGATTTTAGATAATCCAAATTCAATGATAATTCTGACTAGCTTCTTCTTTTAACTCTTAGGCTGCTAAGTGCGACTCACTGACCTTTTGCGGACAGTGTAAATCAAGAGCAGTCTGCACTGAGCATGCAGTCTGATTTTTCATTTACACTGTCCGATAAGGAGATATTGTTCCCAAAATACAGCTTTAAAATAGCAATAGTTAGGTCTTTACTATTTAATTAAAAATTTCATTTTAGTTCTTTAGCAGGATAAGGGTTAAGCAATATTCCAGTCGTGAAGACTTTTGCTGAACATTTCAGTTGTTTTCTACTATTTTGTATATCAAATACAGGAACATCTGTAACCACTGATAAACCCGGCAACATGAAGCGATCTCTCGACAAACACTACCTAAACCTTAATTTTGTCAACAACTGGGATTCCAAACACATCGCCCAGGTCAAGTTCGCCTTATACTACAACGAAATGGAGGTCGTCAGTGTCCTGTTTTCTGCGAAAGGAACAACTCGGGAATCTTGGTTTCTAAAGAAAAACCTCCTTTATTCATCCTGGTCCTCTCTCACAAAAGCTGAGTCGCTGAACATCCTTGGAGTTAACGGATATCTTGACAGACGTTTTATATCAGCAAAAAACATGGAGGATGCGCTAAATATGCAGGGTATGCGGTTGTAGCGGACGTTTCCAAGAGCAGACCATGCTTTGAGTGCACTAGCTGACATGGACGATACTTTTTTGCAAATGCATTAAGCCCCCTTTTCACAGAGCATGGCTCAAATGAACTTCCCCGCTCTGGCCTTCCAAAGTTTACGGTTTTTGCACTGACTTCCAGATGGCATCAGAGCTGCCACAGCCAACGTAGTGCAAATACCACAGGTTGTGGAAGACGGTTGGGAGTTAGTTTTTCGAGGGACTGCGGGGAATGGGGACAGCATAGTGGACGCATGGTTAAAAGGTTGGTACTTGAATGACGCGACTGGTGCAAGTTCTCTTGTATGGTCCACACGTATGGTCCGTTTACAGGCGTTCGTATGTTACAAACTTCGCCGTGTGTACGATGGATAGATGGCAAAGTGTGTCAATAAACGAATGCCTATGGTACTGTCTCATTTTCAGCTATATACTAGAATGAAATTTCAGATATTGTAGATAGTATACAATTTGAGATTGCATCTCTATTTCTTTCATTGATGTCACCATCATTACGATCGTCATCATTATTGTCGTTATTTTGTGACAAGCACCTATAAGCAATGGTTCAAATCTGAATGCTTAATTTGAATTTATTCTACATATAAAGTTCAAAAGATCTTAAACTTTCCAACGGCTAAGATTCATAATCCGAGTTTGGAACTTTCTGAGAAATCGTTATACCATCAACCACGTTAAACCCTTTTTCCGCTAAATAGGTGGAATGAAACTTTGGAGCCGATGGTACAAACCCAAATTTTGCTCGTATTTTAACGGTATCCTTTGGTGGACAATATGTCCCTATCGGACAGTGTGGATCAAAGATGTGTTCTGTGTAGTCTGATCTTAATCTTCGCTGTCCGCAAAAGGTCAGTAAGTAGGGTTAGCAGCCTAATTATTAAGTGAATATCAAATAATGATAGGAACGCACACAAATTTAATTCACAACATTTAAAAAGTATGGATATGATTATGAGTTGGGAACTAACGTTATTGTGTTACTTTTACAAAACACTTTTCTACCAGCAGCTGGAACCCTTTGGCTGCTAAGCGCAACTCACTGACCTTTTGCGGACAGTTTAGATCAAGATCAAACTGCACTGAACATGAGCCTTAAATTATATTGATATCACATTTCTTGGTATTCGCATGAATCCTTTCAACACAAAATGGAAGTGGTCATAGACTTAAGACAATCCAAATTCAATGATAATTTTAACTAGCTTTTTTTTTCTTTTAAGCATAATTATTCCAGTCGTAAAGACTTTTGCTGAACATTTCATTTGTTTTCTACTATTTTGTATATCAAATACAGGAACATCTGTAACCACTGATAAACCCGTCAACATGAAGCGATCTCTCGACAAACACTACCTAAACCTTAATTTCGTCAACAACTGGAGTTCCAAAAACATCGCCCGGGTCAAGTTCGCTTTGTACTACAACGAAATGGAGGTCGCCAGTGTCGTGTTTTCTGCCAAAGGAACAACCCGAAAATATTGGTTTCTTCAGAAAAAGCTCCTTTATTCATCCTGGTCCTCTCTCACAAAAACTGAGTCGCTTAACGTCTTTGATGTTGACAAATACCCTCGCAGGACGTTTTATATCTGCAAAAATCATGGAGGATGCGATAAAGATGCACGATATGCGGTTGTAGCAGACGTTTCCAAGAGCAGAACATGCAAATGGGAGACCCATCCGTCCTATCCGATGTTCTTGTACTCAAAGAGCAATGGACCGACTGTATGGAATAAGTTCTTGTATGGCATGGCTGACTATATAGCAGTGTTTGTCCAATACTGATATGTTATCTCCTTAGCAGTAGACATGATTTTAGAATTGGCCATATTGAGAGCGTTTGCCGACGACCAATAAAAGAGAGCTCATATTGTAAAACTTGTCTTTGAAGGAGATAGAAAACATTGTGTTGAAAGGCGAAAATGCTGCTTACCAGCATTTTCGCCTTTTCTCACAGTTTTACGAAAGCCTTCTTCCTTAAAGTTGTCAAAACACGAGTGTTTTTTTTTTTTCGTTAAGGAGTAAAACAAATTTACAATACAACATTACACATGATACACTTTTAACGCCCCTACTGTGGACAAGCTTTTAAAGACATGAAGGAGAATAGGGTTATAGCTTGTTACAAGTAAGTTGTCCTTTTTCAACGGTGTTTTTCTTTTCAAATACATATTATCAAAATTTTGGCTGCTAAACCCGACTCATTGGGCTTTTACAGACAGTGTATGCCATGATCAGAATGCACAGAACTTGCGGTCTGATCTTTATTTACACTGCCCAATACAGTGAGATTTTTTTTACAAAGAAGAGATCTTTGCAATCGCAATTTGTATCGTCATATTGACGTTGTAGACTCTATTCCTTTTTTCTTAATTTTTTAATGTTGATAAAAATGAAAATTTCTTCATACACATTTTTTTCTTCATTTTTTGCTGATAAAAATGACTTTTTTTTCATACAAATACTCATTTCTAACCATCTATTGTATCATGAGATATATACATGATTACTCTATTTATATATATTGTTTTTGAGAGCAATTACGTCATATGCAATGTTGTTATTTTTTCCCTACAACGAAATGTTGAAAAATTAAAATGTTTATTACGCTTGTAGTTTGTGCTTTGGAGTTTTCCTTATTCGTTTGTTTTCTTCACTTTGATTTAAACCATAGGGCACTAAGCATGACTCGAAGTGCATTTTGGGGCGGCCAATGCACCGATCAACTCTTTTCCGGAGTTTTTTTTTTTTTTTTTTTTCTTGTACCAGTTCTTCTCACAACCTTCTTTCCTAAGCAAACAACTGCTTTCCCACATAATCATCTTTGAAACAGAGATCATCTGTAAGAGAAAAAGGTTGGGACTCGAACCATTGATCCCCATGGTTTCAAGCCTTGTACGTTACCGACTAAGGCACTAGGCTCCGTTGTTACAGTACACTTGCTCAATTTTACTAGTCATCTACCAGTACAAGAACTGGAAATCTTAAAAGTCCAACTTGTTTTATTAATCTTAAAAGTCCATCTTGTTTTATTTGGCGAAAAGAAGCTTGACATCGAGATGTTACTTGTATACCATGGGCAGTGAAACAGTTGCAAAGCTTTCCAGGCCGAAACAGGCAGATACTCGGACACATTCCTTTGACCAATGCTCTGTGAAAAGGGGGTTTAATGCATCTGCAGGCTGACCTGGGCCGAAACTTTTCGTTATTGGTCATTTTTCTGTATTTCCGAGAACCAGAATGCCTGGTGATTCAGCCGGTCGTAAGACTAAATGGGTTTTATGGATCCATAACTATATGATGACTTGCTAGGCTTCTTGGATCACGGAGAGACATTGAACCCCGCTTTTGCCAGAACATGGTTCATTTATCTTTGTACATTTGTATGGGGAAAAATGATTCATCAAGGGCTGGATTTCGAATATCTCGATTGATTCGAAGAATCGCCGGGATCCTAATTATAACGTTATTTGAAAAACATTGCGCAACAATTCTAATCTGATGCTGCACTATCTACAAAGATAAAAGAAATAAGAGGTTCTCTGAGAAAATAGGGATTAATACATCTTCATGATGCATTATTGTACCAAGCAGGACATCATACAGTTACGGATCTACAACACAATTTTTGTCATGAAGAAGAATGGTCCTTGAAAAAGCAGAAAATTTACAAATAGCAGAAAATTTCGACCCATGTCAGCCTGCGCGGACTGCGCAGGCTGACATGGGTCGATACTTTTTGCAAAATCTATAAATTTCCCTTTTAACGGAGCATGGCTAATAAATCTTTCAGTTTTTTTTTATGATAAAAAAGGGAACGTAACAATATTTTAACCCGATTAACGCATATTAAAGGTGCAAGCGATTATTCTGTTTGAAAAAAATCGAACTGATTGCCACATCTATTTTGAATCATCCTGTACCGAATAATCCCATAGTTTTAAAACCCTGATGAAAATGGAGCTTAAGAGAACTTATGAAAGAGTAGCAAAATATACTTATAACGGACATACCGGGGTAACCTCCTTTTCCCACAATGTTTTCGCACAATTGCAAGGCTGTTCGACCATTATCCATATGTTACGAGATAGAGTTCCGACTAATGTATGCCACTCCCCTTCCCCCCAAAATTAAAACCACAAATGTCGAAATACGACTTCGCCTGGTCAACGCACCGTTTTTTCATCTTTAATTTGTTAATATGTTTGATTTTTATGGTGTTTATCACCGTTTTCAACATTATTTCAGTTATTTCGCTTTGAGCACGGTAAGAAAACTACAAAATAAGGCATCCAATACTTCAACAGAAATTGATCAACCTATATGTAATGTATCTCCAGGATCCATGATACCAAGCAAGCCATCAGATACTTATGGATCCATAACAACCTCTTTTGTAACACTTTTTTAATCATCAAGAGGACTGATCCTTGGACATACAGAAAATTGACCAATAAAGCGCACAGGCTGACCTGGGTCAAAACTTTTCGCAGATGCATAAGCCCCTTTTTCACAGAGCATGGCTCATGTTCAATGTTCCATACAAAAGGGTATATGAAATTTCGCCTCATTTGAGCGGGACTTTTGTTTTATTATTATTCCATCTCAGACACGACTATCCCTGAAAAATTACAATGAGAATAGACCGACGACGATTATAGATCATGTTCCTTATTCCACTAAATGAGTTAAATTAAACTTTCAAGACGATAGTACACACTCGAATAATTCTACTTCAATCTTACCTTTTGGAGAAAAAATATATCAAAATCGGACAGTGTAGATCCTAGATCAGACTGCACGTTCTGTGCAGTCTGATCTCGATCTACACTGTCTGCAAAAGGTCAGTGGGTCGTGCTGAGCATCCTAAGGGTTAATATGTAACGACAGCCGCAAAGGGTTTCCAAAAATTAATCCAATCAGACCCAGAATTACATTTCTATGCCTGTCCTTCCATTTTTTCTCGGGTAAAACTGTGCAACAAGAAGGCTTGGTAATAAAAGTTTCAGATGGGGCTATGGAAAGCCATAGGTGTCTTATATCGTTCTTTTACAGTTCATTGCACCAAGGTGTGTATATATTAAATGAAAACATGTTTATATGGAACCAAACTGTGTTTGTATTAATGCATTTGTCCATCTATTGAACCAAAGAAGCATGGTATTGCTTGGGTTCATCAATATATTGAATCAAACTGTGTTTGTGTTAATGCATTCGTCCATATATTGAACCAAAGAGGCATGGGATTGTTTGGATTCATCAAATTGTTGAAGCATGGTATTGCTTGGGTTCATCAATATATTGAATCAAACTGTGTTTATATTAATCCATTTGTCCATATATTGAACCAAAGAAGCATGGTATTATTTGGATTCGTCAATATATTGAACCAAACTGTCTTTATATTAATGCATTCGTCAATATATTGAATCAAAGAAGCATGGTATTGTTTGGATTCATCAAATTGTTGAACCAAACTGTGTTTGTATTAATCCATTTGTCCATATATTGAACCAAAGAAGCATGGTATTGTTTGGATTCATCAAATTATGGAACCAAACTGTGTTTATATTAATGCATTTGTCCATATATTGAACCAAAGAAGAGTGGTATGGTTTGGATTCATCAATTTTTTTAACCAAACTGCATTTGCTTTAATTCATTTTTCCTTATATTGAACCAAAGAACCATGATATGCTTTCATTTAGATATTATATTAATCGAAAATTCCTTTTTATTATTCCAATCAAACCATATATTGAACCGACTGTTCTTATATCATACCAAATTAATCATATATGGATTCAACTTGACAACATATTACACGAAGTTTGCTTTGTGTTAAACCAACCGATAATGTATTACACCGCTCTATCTTTATGTTGATTCGCTCTACCTTTATATTGATTCGTTTCGTCTTTATATCGTTACTTGCTCGGGAGTTTTTTTATACGAACACCGGAGAAAAACCCGCGCTTGATCGAAAATGATAACAAAGCATTTTCCCTTTCACCTTAGAGCGCTAAATAAATGCATAGGCCCTTTTCATTTAAAAAAAACAAAACTATCCAGAATATTTCCATTTCATTGTTGCTTTTGCCAGGATGTGTAATAAGGTAGCAGACAGTGAAGACCAAAGATCAGACTGCACATCCTGTGCAGTCTGATCTTGATCTACACTGTCCGCAAAAACAACTATTGAAGACAATAGAAGATCAAGATCAGACTTTCCTTCGAATGCAATACAGATCGATTTCACAGACATACATGTCTAAGATCTTAATTGTCTATTTATGTAGGATATAATAAAAAAAAACGGCCACGAAACTGTAATGCTTGGACATTGTTTCTCTGACCAGGGACCAAAACTGAGTCTTTTAATTCTTAACCAAACTATCCCGTCTTTGATGACCCCGAGAAAAAACGGCTGTTAAAAACATTGTAGAAAAAGGAAAATTGCAGATAACCATAATGTCTCCTTTTCCCACAATGTTTTTTTTTTTAACCCTTTCAACGGTTCAGAACAGCAATTGGTCAACATTTGATTCGCCATATGCGAACGCTTTTCATTTGGACAAGTCTAAAATTACATCATTTGGTACAGGGATGAGGGTTAGATAGATTCTACATTCTTTGAAAGTAATGTAGCAGAAATTGGCCAGCCGATGTTTTGGACAGAACGATTTGGCCAAGGACAATTAAGTCAGCCAAAAGCCTTCTCTGCAGTCTGATCTTGGATCTTCACTGTCCGCGACTTTATTACACCTTTCGGCAATAGCAATATTGAAATGAAAATATTTTGGATGTATTTTTTTTTCTAAACGAAAAGGGGCTGTTCATTTATTTAGTGCTCTAAGGTTTAGGGGAAAAAGACTTAGTCGTCATTTTCGATCAGGCGCGTCTTTTTTCCGGTGTTGGTATAAAAAACGCCCGTGCTAGTAACGATACAAAGAAGAAACGAAGCAATACATATACAGATTGGTTCAATATATTGATGAATCCAAACAATGCCATGCTTCTTTGCTTCAATATATAGACGAATGCTTTTATATAAACTCAGTTGGTTCAATATATTGATGAACCCATGCAATACCATGTTTCTTTGGTTCAATATATCGACGAATGCATTAATATAAACACAGTTTCGTTCAATATATTGATGAATCCAAACAATACCATTCCTCTTTGGTTCAATATAAGGGCAAATCCATTAACATAAACGAAGTTTGGTTCAATATATTGATGAACCCAAGCAATACCATGCTTCTTTAGGTAAATATATGGACAAATGCATTAATATAAAGACAGTTTAGTTCAATATATTGATGAACCCAAGCAATACCATGCTTTTTTGGTTCAATATATGGACAAATGCATTGATATAAAGACAGTTTGGTTCCATATATTGATGAACCCAAGCAATACCATGCTTCTTTGGTTCAATAGATGGACAAATGCATTAATACAAACACAGTTTGGTTCCATATAAACATGTTTTCATTTAATATGTAGTTGTAATGAAGCCATATATTACAACAATGCTGCAATGAACTGTAAAAGAACGATATAAGACAGCCATGGCTTTCCATATGGGGCTACTTTTGACCACTAAGTACCCGGTAGTAGATGTGTGAATTCATATCACATCTAAAACTTATAAGCTCTGTACCAGTGGTACACATGTAAACCATGTATAAGGGGGGAAAAATGCGCGGTCAACAACCACTAAATATTAATACACGTTTCTGCAAGTTTCTGTCCATTTTTTATCTAACAGTACAAGTTTGATGCCATCAAATATAATCCCTCTCTCTCTTTCTCTCTCTCTCTCTCTCTCTCTCTCTCTCTCTCCCCCTCTCTTTCTCTCTCTCTCTCTCTCTCTTTCTATCTCTGTTTTGCTTTTAACCCTTATCCTGCTGAATAATGGAAATAAAACTTTCAAGCCGACAGAAAAAATAACTCAAATTTGCCTACTTCAAAGATATTTTGGAGGAAAGATGTGTCCTAATCGGACAGTTTAGATACAAGATCAGACTGCACGTTCTGTGCAGTCTGATCTTGATCTACATAGTCCGCAAAAGGTCCTTGAATTTTGCGCTTAGTAGCCTAAGGGTTAAATGCGCCTTCAGTTAATCTTTCTACGGTACAAGGGAGATAATCTCGTATTGTATCGTATCGTGTCAAATTTATTTGATTGACGTCCCTTGTTAAAGTTAACCGTATCAGCTTTCTTTAGTTACTTAATAAGTAGGATATTTTTTTAAATATGAGCATTTTATCATCCAGGCAACTACTCCTTTACACATAATCGAACGCGGGTGTTTTAGCAGACGGCATAGATTAAGATCAGACTGCACAGAACGTATCTTGGATCCATTTATCTTTTCTAGCCTGTAACCAAAAATCTTCGCGGGCTTCATTGGATTTTATTATTAGCCGGCGAAAGAAGTTTACTTTATATACGGCACTGTGTCAGTAGTCTGATCTTAATCTATGCTGTCATCAAAAGCGCATGTTTTCACCTATGGAGCTGAAGGGGTTAAAGGGGGAACACGCCTTTTACGGTCATTGGTCCAGTTCATTGAGCAATCAGAATACGAGGAAAATCGACATCTTACGAGGAAAAGCCCTGGTTTTGAGGAAAAATGTTTTTACAATCTACATCCACTTCAAGCCAGATAATTGTCAGGTTGTTTGCCAGACAATAAGTTGGAGCATTTTATATTAATGCAGTTTAAAGATGGGCCCCATTTTGGTGTATGGAAATATTTAAAACCGAAATATTTTAGGGGAAAACAAATTTAGATTAAGACCCAAAATTGTTCACATACTATTCCTTAACTTCCTAAATAATTTAAATGAAACCTTACAAGCCGATAGTAAAACCCGAAGACTGTTATTTCAAAGTCATGGGTAGGGAAGGGGAGGAATGTCTCCTCATCGCCTTATCGGACAGTGTAGATCCAAGATTAGACTGCACATTCTGTGTAGTCTAATCTTGATCTACACTGTCTGCAAAAGGTCTATGAGTTGTGCTAAGCAGCCTAAGGATTATAGACATATCATACAACGATAAATTACACAGCAACACGAAGGGCTATGAGAAGACTTGACAAGCTGTTTGTCATTGGTTTTTATGTCTTCCGGTGAGAAAAATATTTGTGAGCCATGCTCTGTGAAAAGGGAGTTTAATGCGTTTGCAAAAAATATTGACCCATGTCAACCTGCGCAGTCCACGCAGGCTTAAATGGGTCCAAGGTATTTGTAAATACTTGCATGTCCAAAGACCATACTACCTCATTATCCACTCGGTTGCCAGTCAGTTGAATTTTATGTGATGACTTGCTTGGTATGGTTAACCACGAAGATGCATCTAACCCCTTTTGCCAGAGGATGGCTCATAATACCTGCAACACGCGAAAAGAGGCATTCGGACAGTTGCGTAAAGTGTCGTCTCTGATCAGCCTGCGCAGTCCGCGCAGGCTAACCCGAAACGACACTTTCCGTTTTTATGTAATTTTCTGTTCTGCGCAAGTCTACTATAGTACAAAATCTAATAGAGTCGTAAATTGCCGTCTCGGATTAGTCTGCGCGGACTGCGCAGGCTGATCCGAGACGACACTTTACGCAAATGTCCGAATGCCCCTTTTTGCGTGTTGCAGGCCAGTTATAAACTCAACCTCTTTCGGTGGCTGAAAAGACAATCCAAAAATGCTAAGAAAGACTGTTATCGCACAGACTTCACTAAATAAGCGTACGGTAAAGATCCTAGATCAGACTGCACGCTTTGTGCAGTCTGATCTTAATCTTTGCCGTTCGCAAAAAAGCCCGTATTTTTGCCTATGGAGCTGCAAAAGCCGAATTGCACCCTATCAAAGTCGATCACTTTCAACAGATAAATTAATATCCATGAAGAATTGATTAAACAAGCAGACAGTATAGATCCAAGATCAGACAGCAAGTACTGTGCAGTCTGATCATGATCTGTGGCATCAGTAGTATCTCTAGTATCTGTAAAAGCCCTTGCTTTTGTCTATGGCGTTGGTCGGTTTTACTGGCAGACAATTTGTTATGTGTTTGGCAGGGTGAGGGTTTAGTTACTCCTTTCCAAAAATGTTTTCCACAACTCTTAAAACATAGTTTCCTGGCGTAGCTTTCACTTAACTGCGTAGATTTAATGTAATATTTTTGGGGATTGAATATACGATCCTTGCTTTATCCAAAGGTATGAGCTCGCCTGAAACTTGTTTTCAGACTTAGGCAGCAGAACACAGTTTCGGTGTAAAATGTTGTAGGTACTTGGGACGTCACACCAAACTTTTCACTTAAACGTCAAAATAATCAACCTGAAATTATAAAAAGCACTTAAATGCAACAGCACAATCCTATTTCTTTAGATTTTATCAATAAATCATGTTCAACTTGTGAAATAGTAAAATTACCGATCAATACAGGCAAGTGGGATGGTCGGAAAAAAACTGACAAAATATGCCATTTTAGCCTATATTCCAAAATTCACAAAATGCAAACCCAGGAAGCTAGCCTGAAAATGCCAAGCTAAATTGAAACTCAAAACAACACATAATCTGGGGATGAAGTCCAAAATAGCACGTTTCCATGCCGTTTTTTCGCAATCTTTCATGCCCTTTCCCCACCCTTATATTTGCCGCTAAAAATGGCTGCTAGCTCCATGACCCCTCAGATTCGCATTTGGGGTCAAACCTATAGAACAAAGAAGGAAAGGTCATGACCTCCTCTTTCGTAGAAAAATTAAATGCTTCTTTTCCTTAATCTAACACAATTCATGGGTGTAATAACTTTTCTTCTTATCAAAATTGCACTGAAAACCTACCTTTCTCAATTATTTCTAAATTTGACCATGGCCAATTCGAAACAAACTGTTTACAGGTGCCTTAATGTCTACGCCCCTCCCCCCTCACTCTTATATTAAAAAAAGGAAGCTGCTGAGATTGGCCGAATAGCCTTCACGAAAATGTCGATGTTACACGATATTTACCGATGAGTTAGGGGTCGTAATCCTTTATGCTTGCTTACCTAAACTGCGTACGCAAATTTCGTGCGTGCACAGTCTAGAAAAGGTACCCCTGTTCCTTACTCGTAAAGGGTTCCACTTTGTGCGACTCGAACCCATTTTATAATTTGTACGTAACAAAAAAGCATTTGTATTAAAGTGTCAAAGAATATACGATTATATACAAAACTTCATTTACAAAACAAAACTTTAGAAACACTGCCTGGCCACTACAAATGGGTTGCAACACGCAAAAAGGGGCATTCGGACATTTGCGTAAAGTGTCGTTTCGGATCAGCCTGCGCAGTCCGCGCAGGCTAATTCGAGACGGCACTTTACGACTAGATTAGATTTTTTCCTACAGTAGACCTGCGTGAAACAGAAAATAACATAAAAACGGAAAGTGTCGTTTCGGATTAGCCTGCGCGGACTGCGCAGGCTGATCCGAGACGACACTTTACGCAAATCTCCGAATGCGCCTTTTCACGTGTTGTAGGCCAAATAGGAAACAAAGTGAAGTGCTACTCATGAAAACATTTTAGAAAAAAAAAATGTATAGTTAGTACATCTATTCAGAGCGCGCCAAATCTTAGTTCGACTTTGTTGCAGCAAATTCCAAAGCGAATAAGTTTCTACAATGTTTATTCAATTTACATTCCTTTTATTCGTGGTAAGTATACCAGTTGCAACTGCCAGTCAGGAACCGATGTGTTCCAGGTTCGATTATGATGAGCGATTACTGAGGAAGCTATTATTGCAAGAAAGAGTTATACAAGATCTGGAAGTCCAGGTTGGCGACCTTAAAGTAGAATATGAAAGTCGGATTTCGAACCTGGAGGATAAGTTACAGCAAGCTGAAAGACGATTGAAAGAATCTTGTAAAGGTACGATTGTTTATGCCTTTGAATCATATTGCTCTCTCAGTCTCTCTCTGTCTCAGTCTCTCTTTGTCTCAGTCTCTCTCAGTCTCCCTCTGTCTCAGTCTCTCTCTATCTCTCTCTGCATCAGTCTCTCTCTGCATCAGTCTCTCTCAGCCTAAGTCTCTTTATGCATCAGTCTCTCTTAGTCTCAGTCTCTCTCTGCATCAGTCTCTCTCAGCCTCTGTCAAAGTCTGTCTGTCTGTCTGTCTCTCTGTCTGTCTCTCTCTCTCTCTTTCTCTGTCTCTCTCGTTCGTTTAGTATCAATTATTGGGATCTAAGCAATTTGATCTTAAGGTTAAATAAAAGTAAAGGGTATTTTTTAAATCGTAAAACGTAAAGTCAGATATTACAATTCTCTGGCTATCTTAGAATATCTGATATTGAACTATATGGCTTAATTAAAATTAAAACTGTGCAGAGTCTGTGTAGTCTGATTTAGATTTAAATTGCCTTTGTAAGCATCTGTAAAATTTCGTCCGAGGATATAATGATAGTCTTTAATTCTGGAGTAATCCCTCTCAGAAACTGAACACTGTTTCGACCGGATGTGTATTTTAGTCATACTCTGGCCAACGGGGTTTAATCTCAGTGATACACTGTCCCAAGCAAGTCATCATATTATTATAGAACAATAAAAATCATTGTGTTAAACAACCAACCAACTCATGAGGTAGACTGGTCTTTTCACATGCGGAAAATTGACCAAAATCAAAAGGTTTAAACCCAGGTTAGCCAGCGCAGTCCGTGCAGGCTAACCTGGGTTGAAACATTTTGCATATGCAAAAAAAAAAACAACTTTTTATAGAGCATGGCTCATGAATATCGGAAAACTTTATGTTACACTGAAAGAGAGTGAGGAAGAAGCGTAGTTTCTGCAATATGTCAAAGAAACACAGAATGTACAACTACCAGCTCTGACTATCTTGTCTGAAATATAAAACAACCCAGCAACATTCCGGCAAAAGGGATAAATCTCCGTGATGCTCTATACCTAACAAGTCATGACATCGTCATGGATCCATAGAATCTATTTTGTCTCAAAAAACAGATTGAATCATGTGGTAGACTGATCTGTTGACTTGCAGAAAATTGACCGATAGCAAAAAGTTTCGACTCAGGTCAGCTTGCTTGGACTGCACTAGCTGACATGGACGATACCTTTTTGCAAATGCATTAAGCCCCCTTTTCATAGAGCATGGCTCAAATAAACTTACCCGTACTGGCCTTCCAAAGTTTACGATTTTTGCACTGACTTCCAGATGGCATCAGAGCTGCCACAGCCAACGTCGTGAAAATACCACAGGTTGAGCAAGACGGTTGGGGGTTAGTTTTTCGAGGGACTGCAGGGAATGGGGACAGCATAGTGGACGCGTGGTTAAAAGGTTGGTACTTGAATGACGCGACTGGTTCAAGTTCTTTTGTGTGGTCCACGCGTAGATCCACGAACCGTTTACAGGCGTTCGTATGTTACAAACTTCGCCGTGTGTACGATGGACAGACGGCAAAGTGTGTCAATAAACGGAGGCCTCAATTTGCAGCTATATACTAGAATGAAATTTCAGATATGGTAGATAGTATACAATTTGAGATTGCATCTCTATTTATTTCATCGATATCACCATCATTACCATCGTCATCATTATTGTCGTTATTTTGTGACAAGCACCTTTAAGCAATGGTTCAAATCTGAATTCTTAATTTGAATTTAAACGACATATAAAGTTAAAGATCTTAAACTTTCCAACAGCTAAGATTCAAAATTTGAGTTTGAAACTTTCTGAGAAATCGTTATACCATCAACCACTTTTAACCCTTATCCCGCTAAATAGGTGGAATGAAATTTTTGAGCCGATGGTACAAACCCAAATTTTGCTCGTATTTCAACGGTATCCTTTGGTGGACAAAATGTCCTTATCGGACATTGTGGATCAAAGATCAGACTGCACGTTCTGTGCAGTCTGATCTTGATCTACACTGTCCGCAAAAGGTCAGTAAGTCGGGTTAGCAGCCTAATGATTAAGTGAATATCAAATAATGACAGGAACGCACACAAATTTAATTCACAACATTTAAAAATATGGATATGATTGTGAGTTGGCAACTAACGTTATTGTGTTACTTTTACAAAACACTTTTCTACCAGCAGCTGGAACCCTTTGGCTGCTAAGCGCAACTCACTGACCTTTTGCGGACAGTTTAGATCAAGATAAGACTGCACAGAACATGAGCCTTAAACTGTATTGATATCACACTTCTTGGTATTCGCATGAATCCTTTCAACACAAAATGGAAGTTGTCATAGACTTAAGATAATCAAAATTCAATGATAAATCTAACTAGCTTTTTTTTTTTTTTTTTCTTTTAAGCATAATTATTCCAGTCGTAAAGACTTTTGCTAAACATTTCATTTGTTTTCTACTATTTTGTATATCAAATACAGGAACATCTGTAACCACTGATAAACCCGTCAACATGAAGCGATCTCTCGACAAACACTACCTAAACCTTAATTTCGTCAACAACTGGAGTTCCAAAAACATCGCCCGGGTCAAGTTCGCTTTGTACTACAACGAAATGGAGGTCGTCAGTGTCCTGTTTTCTGCGAAAGGAACAACCCGAAAATATTGGTTTCTTCAGAAAAAGCTCCTTTATTCATCCTGGTCCTCTCTCACAAAAACTGAGTAGCTTAACGTCTTTGATGTTGACAAATACCCTCACAGGACGTTTTATATCAGCAAAAATCATGGAGGATGCGATAAAGATGTAGGATATGCGGTTGTAGCAGACGTTTCCAAGAGCAGACCATGCAAATGGGAGACCCATCCGTCCTATCCGATGTTCTTGTATTCGAAGAGCAATGGACCGACTGTATGGAATAAGTTCTTGTATGGCATGGCTGACTATATAGCAGTGTTTGTCCAATACTGATATGTTATCTCCTTAGCAGTAGACATGATTTTAGAATTGGCCATATTGAAAGCGTTTGCCGACGACCAATAAAAGAGAGCTCATATTCTAAAACTTGTCTTTGAAGGAGATAGAAAACATTGTGTTGAAAGGCGAAATTGCTGGTTACCAGCATTTTCGCCTTCTCTAATAGTTTTACGAAAGCCTTCTTCCTTAAAGTTGTCAAAACATGAGTTTTTTTTTTTCGTTAAGGAGTAAAACAAATTTACAATACAATATTACACATGATAGACTTTTAACTCCCCTACTATGGACAAGCTTTTAAAGACATGAAGGGGAATAGGGTTATAGCTTGTTACAAGTAAGTTGTCCTTTTTCCACGGTGTTTTTTTTTTTTTTTTTTTCAAATACATGTTATCAAAATTTTGGCTGCTAAGCCCGACTCATTGGGCTTTTACAGACAGTGTATACCAAGATCAGAATGCACAGAACTTGCGGTCTGATCTTTATTTACACTGCCCAATACAGTGAGATTTTTTTTACAGAGAAGAGATATTTGGAATCGCAATTTGCATCGTCATATTGACGTTGTAGACTCTATTCTTTTTTTCTTAATTTTTTAATGTTGATGAAAATGAAAATTTCTTCATACAAATTTTTTTCTTCATTTTTTGCTGATAAAAATGACTTTTATTTTCATACAAATACTCATGTGTAACCATCTATTGTATTATGAGATATATACATGATTACTCTATTTGTATATTTTGTTTTTGAGAGCAATTACGTCATATGCAATGTTGTTATTTTTTCCCTACAACGAAATGTTCCATGAAAAATTAAAATGTTTATTACGCTTGTAGTTTGTGCTTTGGAGTTTTCCTTATTCGTTTGTTTTCTTCACTTTGATTTAAACCATAGGGCACTAAGCATGACTCGTAGTGCATTTTGGGGCGGCCAGTGCACCGATCACCTCTTTTCCGGAGTTTTTTTTTTTTTTTTCCTTGTACCAGTTCTTCTCACAACGTTCTTTTCTTTCCTAAGCAAACAACTGCTTTCCCACATAATCATCGTTGAAACAGAGATCATTTGTAAGAGAAAAAAGTTGGGACGGGAACCATTGATCCCCATGGTTTCAAGCCCTGTACGTTACCGACTAAGGCACTAGGCTCCGCTGTTACAGCACACTTGCTCAATTTTTTTAGTCATCTACCAGTACAAGAACTGGAAATCTTAAAAGTCCAACTTGTTTTATTAATCTTAAAAGTCCATCTTGTTTTATTTGGCGGAAAGAAGTTGACATCGAAATGTTACTTGTATACCATGGGCAGTGAAACACTTGCAAAGCTTTCCAGGCCGAAATAGGCAGATACTCGGACACATTCCTTTGACCAATGCTCTGTGAAAAGGGGGTTTAATGCATCCGCAGGCTGACCTGGGCCGAAACTTTTCGTTATTGGTCAATTTTCTTTATTTCCAAGAACCAGAATGCCTGGTGATTCAGCCGGTCGTAAGACTAAATGGGTTTTATGGATCCATAACTATATGATGACTTGCTAGGCTTCTTGGATCACGGAGAGACATTGAACCCCGCTTTTGCCAGAACATGGTTCATTTATCTTTGTACATTTGTATGGGGAAAAATGATTCATCAAGGGCTGGATTTCGAATATCTCGATTGATACGAAGAATCGCCGGGATCCTAATTATAACGTTATTTGAAAAACATTGCGCAACAATTCTAATCTGATGCTGCATTATCTACAAAGATAAAAGAAATAAGAGGTTCTCTGAGAAAATGGGGATTAATACATCTTCATGATGCATTATTGTACTAAGCAAGACATCTTACAGTTACGGATCTACAACACAGTTCATGTCATGAAGAAGAATGGTCCTTGAAAAAGCAGAAAATTTACAAATAGCAAAAAGTTTTGACCCATGTCAGCCTGCGCAGGCTGACATGGGTCGATACTTTTTGCAAAATCTATAAATTTCCCTTTTAACGGAGCATGGCTAATAAATCTTTCAGTTTTTTTTATGATAAAAAAGAGAACGTAACAATATTTTAACCCGATTAACGCATATTAAAGGTGCAAGCGATTATTCTGTGTGAAAAAAATCGAACTGATTGCCACATCTATTTTGAATCATCCTGTACCGAATAATCCCATAGTTTTAAAACCCTGATGAAAATGGAGCTTAAGAGAACTTATGAAAGAGTAGCAAAATATACTTATAACGGGCATACCGGGGTAACCTCCTTTTCCCACAATGTTTTCGCACAATTGCAAGGCTGTTCGGCCATTATCCATATGTTACGAGATAGAGCTCCGACAAATGTATGCCACCCCCCTCCCCCCAAAATAAAACCACAAATATCGAAATACGACTTCGCCTGGCCAAGGCACGGTTTTTTCATCTTTAATTTGTTAATATGTTTGATTTTTATGGTGTTTATCACCGTTTTCAATATTATTTCAGTTATTTCGCTTTGAGCACGGTAAGAAAACTACAAAATAAGGCATCCAATACTTCAACAGAAATTGATCAACCTGTATGTAATGTATCTCCAGGATCCATGATACCAAGCAAGCCATCAGATACTTATGGATCTATAACAACCCCTTTTGTAATACTTTTTTAATCATCAAGTGGACTGATCCTTGGACATACAGAAAATTGACCAATAAAGCGCACAGGATGGCCTGGGTCGAAACTTGTCGCATATACATAAGCCCCTTTTTCACAGAGCATGGCTCATGTTCAATGTTCCATACGAAAGGGTACATGAAATTTCGCCTCAACCGAGTGGATTTTTTTTTTTATTATTCCATCTCAAACACTACTATCACTGAAAATCACAATGAGAATAGACCGACGATGCTTGTAGATCATGTTCCTTATTCCACTAAATGAGTTAAATTAAACTTTCAAGGCGATAGTACACACTCGAATAATTTTACTTCAATCTTACCTTTTGGAGAAAAAATATATCCAAATCGGACAGTGTAGATCCTAGGTCAGACTGCACGTTCTGTGCAGTCTGATCTTGATCTACAATGTCCGCAAAAGGTCAGTGGGTCGTGCTTAGCAACCTAAGGGTTGATATGTAATGACAGCCGCAAAGGGTTTCCAAAAATTCATCCAATCAGCCCCAGAATTACATTTCTATGCCTGTCCTTCCATTTTTCTCGAGTAAAACTGTACAACAGGAAGGCTTGGTGATAAAAGTTTCAGATGGGGCTACTTTTGACCACTAAGTACTCGGTAGTAGATGTGTGAATTCATATCACATATAAAACCTTTTAAACTCTGTACCGGTTTGTACACATGTAGATTATGTATAACAGGGAGAAAAAAATGCGCTGTCAGCAACCACTACATGTTAATACATGTTTTTGCAAGTTTCGCAGATAAAATCTTTAAACACATGACTAGATCTGTTCGTTTTCTATCTAACAATAGCAGTTTGTTGCCATCAGATATAATTTCTCTCCCCCCCTCTCTCTCTCTCTCTCTCTCTCTCTCTCTCTCTCTCTCTCTCTCTCTTTCTCAGTGTTTTGCTCTTAACCCGTATCCTGCTGAATAATGGAAATGAAACTTTCAAGCCGACAGAAAAAATAACTCAAATTTGCCTACTTCAAAGGTATTTTGGAGGAAAGATGTCTCCTTATCGGACAGTGTAGATACAAGATCAGACTGCACGTCATGTGCAGTCTGATCTTGATCTACATAGTCCGCAAAAGGTCCTTGGATAGTGCTTATCAGCCTAAGGGTTAAATGCGCCTTCAGTTAATCTTTTTCAGGTACAAGGGAGATAACCTCGTATTATACCTTGTCAAATTTATTTGATTGACATCCCTTGCTAAAGTAAACCCGTATCCGCTTTCTGTTGTAACTTATTAAGTAGGAATTTTTAATATGACCGTTTTCTCATCCAGGCAACTACTCCTTTACACATAATCGAACGCGGGAGCTTTAGCAGACGGTTTAGATCAAGATCAGACTGCTCAGAACGTATCTTGGTTCCGTTTATCTTTTCTAGCCTGGAAAAGAAAATCTTCCTTAGTTACATTGGATTGGATTTTCAGCCGAAAAAGAGGTTGACTTTATAATTGGAACTATGCGAGTAGTCTGATCTTAATCTATGCCGTCACCAAAAGCGCATTTTTTCACCTATGGGGTTGAAGGGGTTAAAGAGGGTACATGCCTTTACGGTCCTTGGTGGAGATCATTGAGCAATTAGAATAAGAGGAAAATCGACATCTTATGAGGAAAATCCTTGCTGACTTTGAGGAAAAATGTTTTTACATACTGCATCCACTTCAATCCAGAAATTCGTTAGATTTTTTGCAAAGTGAGAAAGTTGAAGCACTAACATTATAAATCGATGACGTACCCCATGTATGAAACAGCCTGAAGCAAAGTAACAAGATATTTTGGGAAAAAATAAAGATACAATGTAAAATATTGTCTGTAAAATTTATAAACATGTCGACTCAGACCCATGAAATAGTTTGCAGCTAACTACGGAGACATTGTAGAAGACCTTTAATAAGCTGCTTGTCGTTCGTTCTTAAGTCTTTCAGTGCCTAAAATATGAGCCATGCTCTATGATAAAGGGGCTTAATGATCTGCAAAAAGTATCAATCCAGGTCGGCCTGCGCAGTCCGTAATTTGTTATGCGTTTACTAGGATGAGCGTCTAGCTATTACAGTAAAAAATACATAAGATTACTCCCAACCCCCATCTCCGACCTAAAAAATTGGAAGGAAAAAAAAACTCACATTAATAAGTGTTCCTTTTCCAAAAAAAGTTTTCCACAACTCTAAAAACATAGTTTCCTGGGGTACCTTTTACTAAACTCCGTAGATTACCACAATATTTTTGGGGATTGAATATAGACACATACGTTCCCTGCTTTACCAAAAGGTATGAGTTGGCGTAAAGTCATGCAAATATTTACTCAAATCATAAAGTTATGCAGTTCAGAGAAACTTGTTTTCAGACTTAACGACGTTCGCGACAGTTTCCATTTTCACGCTTCGTGTAACTATCACGCTCACCTTTTACTCGAAAAACGGTGAGCACCTAACACAATTGATCCTGCCACACTTGTCAATGTCTGCAGAATGGATAAACCAAGAACTAAAACGGGTCGTTTCATGTCAGCAAAATGAAGAAAAAAGTATTTGAATCAAGCCAAATGATTATATGCGAGGCAACAATCCAAAATTATGCTTTCAAAAGATTGGACTGAAAGTCAAGTGAATCACCTAACTACGTCACCTAACAACGGAAATATGGACACAGATGCTACTACTAGCGTTCTATCTTGCAGACGTATCGTCGAGTTAAAACATCCTTTCAGATGCAGATGCTTTAAGTTTGGTCTAGTCCAAAATTATGTCACTTGGTAAAGACTTGCAGAAAACGAGGGTCTGTACATAACTCTTTCTCCTTTACCAGGTTGTCCCTTAGCTTGATGAATCTGCAGCAGACAACATTAGAAAACATTGATGTCAAAAGGAGAATTTGCTCCTAATGATAGATTTCTCTTTTTCGCACAATGATTTCTGACCCATCAAAGAACTGTCATGGATACATGAATACCAGGTTTTGGTTTAGCGTCTGCAAACGCGTCAAATTTAGAAGAGTCTAAAATTAGTCGTTTGGAAAGGGGTTAAATGCTAACATCAGTATTACATTTATATGCTATGAATTGGTTTATTATGACCAACAAACTTGATTCTTATAAATATTGTTGTATTATTGAAAAAATTGAGATAATTTACTTCATATAATGTCTTTGACAAACCCTACATTTACTCATTAGTTAGTGCCCCACCCACGAACTTAAAATGCATTTTCTTAAAAAATAAGGCTGGTGACCTATTTGTTTTAAGCCTGATTCTTTTATTTTAGTACCTGAATATTATTTATAGAAAAAATAGGAAAAATCTGAATGTTAGAACATTTAAAAAAATAACTTTGAAAGATACTCTTTAGTCTTTTTGTTTTTTTTTCCAAAATAAAGGTGTTTTAGCCATAAGTTAAGGGTTTTTTTTTTAAAATATTGATACACAGTATACTCAATTTTTTTTTTTTTTTTTTTCATTAAATTTGATGTTTCACCAATACAATGACATAAAATTTGCTTATAATTGTTGTCATTTGAAAAAATATACATAGACTTAGTTTTCATAGGTGAAATTTCATCCTGAACTGCCGTAATTCAGGGTGTACTAAAAGAAATATTCCTAGAATTTTCCCAAAGCTGGTGAACCCCTCTTTTTATCTCCTATTTTTGTAGATCAGATAATAAACTATCACCAAACAAAGTTTAATGAAATTCTGAATGTTTTGAAAAAATGGTGAAACTGTAGCGATCGTCTTTAATGCTTGCTTACCTAAACTGCGTACGCAAATTTCGTGCGTGCACAGTCTAGAAAAGGTACACCTGTTCCCTACTTGTAAAGAGTTCCACTTTCTGCGACTCGAAGTCATTTTATGATTTGTAAGTAACAAAAAAGCATTTGTAGTTAAGGGTCAAAGAATATACAATTATATACAAAACTTCATTTTCAAAACAACACTGATGACCACTACAAATGGGCTGCAACACGCGAAAAGGGGCATTCGGACATTTGCGTAAATTGTCGTCTCGGATCAGCCTGCGCAGTCCGCACTTTACGACTAGATTAGATTTTTTCCTACAGTAGACCTGCGTGAAACAGAAAATAACATAAAAACGGAAAGTGTCGTTTCGGATTAGCCTGCGCGGACTGCGCAGGCTGATCCGAGACGACACTTTACGCAAATGTCCGAATGCCCCTTTTCACGTGTTGCAGGCCAAATAGGAAACAAAGTTAAGTGCTACTCATGAAAATATTTTAGGGAAAAAAAAATGTATAGTTAGTACATCTATTCAGAGCGCGCCAAATCTTAGTTCGACTTTGTTGCAACAAGCTCCAAAGCGAATAAGTTTCTACAATGTTTGTTCAATTTACATTTCTTTTATTCGCGGTAAGTATACCAGTAATAACTGCCAGTCAGGAACCGATGTGTTCCAGGTTCGATTATGATGAGCGATTACTGAGGAAGCTACTACTGCAAGAGAGAGTTGTACAAGATCTGGAAGTCCAGGTTGGCGAGCTTAAAGTAGAATATGAAAGTCAAATTTCGAACCTGGAGGATAAGTTACAGCAAGCTGAAAGACGATTGAAAGAATCTTGTAAAGGTATGATTGTTTATGCCTTTGCATCATATCGCTCTCTCAGTCACTCTCGATCTCTCTTTGTCTCAGTCTCTCTCAGTCTGTCTGTCTCAGTCTCTCTCAGTCTAAGTCTCTCTCTGTATCAGTCTCTCTCAGTCTCTATCACAGTCTGTCTGTCTGTCTGTCTCTTTCTCTTTCTCTCTCTCTCTCTCTCTCTCTCTCTCTCTCTCTCTCTCTCTCTCTGTCTGTCTTGTCTCTCTCTCTTTCTCTGTCTCTGTCGTTCGTTCAGTATCAATTATTGGGATCTAAGCAATTTGAAATGCGGAAAATTGACCAAAATCAAAAGGTTTAAACCAAGGTTGGACTGCGCAGGCTAGCCTGGGTTGAAACATTTCGTAAATGCAAAAAGAAAATAATACCTTTTTATAGAGCATGGCTCATGAATATCGGAAAGCTTTATGTTACTCTGAAACAGAGTGAGAAAGAAGCGTACTTTCTTGAATATGTCAAAGAATCGAAGAATGTACAGCTACCAGCTCTGACTATCGTGTCTAAAATACAAAACAAACAAGCACCATTCTGGCAAAAGGTGATATATTATATTTCATGTGTCTATTTTTAGAAATGTTATGGGTAAAGAAATGTCGTAATTTAAGCTGGGGGGAATTATTTCCCCGTCACAGTGAATATTTTCCTCCTGCCGAAAATCTGAAACTACTTTTTTAAGTTTTTTAAGTTTTTAAGTTTTAAAAGTGGCATTCGTTCCAAAATAATCAGAGAAAATATAATATATATAATATAATATATAATATATAATTTATTTCATCAGCTTGTTCTTAATATGGGGAAATATTTGTCTCAAAAGGGAAAGGTCCGCGAAAATAACTCCTGCCTTACGGCACTCGTTATTTTCGCTTACCTTTCCCTTTTTTGGCAAATATTTCCCCATATTAACCACAAGCTGATGAAATAAACTCTATTTAATGCATCTCCAGGATGCTCTACACCAAACAAGTCATTACATGATCATGGATCCATAAAATCCAATTTTGTCTAAAAAAAATGATTGAATCATGTGATAGACAGGTCTGTTTACTTACAGAAATTGATCGATAGCGGAAATTTTCGATCCAGGTCAGCTTACGCAGACTGCACTAGCTGACATGGACAATACTTTTTTTTTTTTTTTTTTGGCAAATGCATTAAACCCCCTTTTAACAGAGCAGAGCATGGCTCACATGAATTTACCCGCTCTGGCCTTCCAAAGTTTTTGATTTTTGTACTGACTTCCAGATGGCATCAGAATTGCCACAGCCTCCGTAGTGCAAATACCACAGGTCGTGCAAGACGGTTGGGATTTAGTTTTTCGAGGGACTGCGGGGAATGGGGACAGCATAGTTGACGCGTGGTTAAAAGGTGGGTACCAGATTGACGCAAACGGTGCAAGTTCTCTTCTATGGTCCACGCATAGATCCACGAACCGTTTACAGGCGTTCGTTTGTTACAAACTTCGTCATATGTACGATGGATAGATAGCAATGTGTGTCAATAAACGAACAACTTTGGTACTGTCTCAATTTGCAGCTATGTACTAGAATGAAATTTCAGATATTGTAGACAGTATACAATTTGAGATTGCATCTCTATTTATTTCATTGATATCACCATCATTACCATCGTCATCATTATTGTCGTTATTTTGTAACAAGCACCTTTAAGCAATGGTTCAAATCTGAATGCTTAATTTGAATTTAAAGGACATATAAAGTTAAAGATCTTAAACTTTCAAACAACTACGATTCAAAATTTGAGTTCGAAACTTTCAGAGAAATCGTTAAACCATCAGCCACTTTTAGCCCTCATCCCGCTAGATAGGTGGAATGAAATTTTTGAGCCGCCGATGGTACAAACCCAAATTTTGCTCGTATTTCAACGGTGTCCTTTGGTGAACAAAATGTCCTTATCGGACAGTGTAGATCAAAGATCAGACTGCACGTAATGTGCAGTCTGATCTTGATCTACACTGTCAGCAAAAGGTCGCGTTTAGTAGCCTAAGGGTGAAGTGAACATAATAATGACAGAAATGCACACAAATTAAATTTACACCATTTTAAAAAAGTATGGGTATGATTGTGAGTTGGCAACTAACGTTATTGTTCTACTTTTACAAAACACTTTTCTACCAGCAGCTGGAACCCTTTGGCTGCTAAGCGCAACTCTCTGACCTTTTGCGGACAGTTTAAATCATGATCAGACTGCACAGAACGTTCAGTCTGATCTTTGATTTACAGTGTCAAATAAAGACTATTCCCCTCCCCCACCCCCCCCAAAAAAAATCTTACCTTTGAAATAGCAAAATTTGGGTTTTTACTATCTATTTTAAAGTTTTGTCTCACTTATCTAGCAGGATAAGAGTAAAAGATTGTCCTGTAACACATTATTAGGCTCATAATGATATCCATACTTTTAAATGGTATGAATTGAATTTATCTGCAGTTTTACCCCGATTTGTTTACATTTGGCAACTAGTGAGCCTTTAATTATAGTGATATAATTCTTGGCATACACACGAATTACACAAAATGGAAGTGGTCATAGATTTTACATAATCCAAATTCAATGATAATTCTAACTAGCTTCTTTTAACTCTTAGGCTGCTGAGTGCGGATCACTGATCTTTTGCGGATAGTGTAAATCAAGATCAGACTGCACTGAGCGTGCAGTCTGATTTTTGATCTACACTGTCCGATAAGGAGATATTGTTCCCCAAAACACAGCTTTCAAATACATTTCAGTTGTTTTCCACTATTTTGTATATCAAATACAGGAACATCTGTAACCACTGATAAACCCGGCAACATGAAGCGATCTCTCGACAAACACTACCTAAACCTTAATTTTGTCAACAACTGGAATTCCAAAAACATCGCCCAGGTCAAGTTCGCTTTGTACTACAACGAAATGGAGGTAGCCAGTGTCCTGTTTTCTGCGAAAGGAACAACTCGAGAATCTTGGTTTCTAAAGAAAAACCTCGTTTATTCATCCTGGTCCTCTCTCACAAAAACTGAGTCGCTGAACATCCTTGGAGTTGACCAATATCCTGCTAGGAGTTTTTATATCAGCAAAAGTCATGGAGGATGCGAAAAAGATGTAGGATATGCGGTCGTAGCGGACGTTTCCAAGAGCAGACCATGCGTCTGGGAGACCCATCCGTCCTATCCAATGTTCTTGTACTCGAAGAGCAATGGACCGACTGTATGGAATAAGTTCTTGTATGGCATGGCTGACTATATAGCAGTGTTTGTCCAGTACTGATATGTAAAGATACATAAAAATTGAAATATTAATACATTTCTTTCGTTACTTCATGAGGGAAATAAATATTGAACACAACAACATGATCCGTGAAATTGAAATCAAGAAGAAATACTAAGGCAGATTTTCTGTGATAAGCTTATGAGCGACGCTCTTGCAAAAGTGGGCTTAAAATGTATTTTCGTACTGCGTTACACCAAGCAAGTCATCATATATTTAAGGATCTATAAGGTCCATTTTGTCTACTAACCGACCGAATCATGGGGTAACTGGTCCTATGCCATGGAGAAAACTGACCAATAGCAAAAGGTTTCGATCCAGGTTAGCCTGTGCGGATTGAGCAGGCTAGCCTGAATCGATACTTTTTGCGGAAGCATTTTTTTCATAGAGATCAACTGTATGGAATAAATTCTTGTATGGCATGGCTTACCATATAGCAGTGTTTGTCCAGTGTTTTTCAAATACTGATATGTTGAGAGACACAAAAATTAAAATATAAACATATTTCTTTCATTACTTCAGGGGTCGATAAATATTGAACAAAACAACATCAACCGACAGAATCAAGGGATCTTGTATCATAGAGAAAATTGACCAACAGCAAAATGTTTTCGATCCAGGTTAGCATGCGCGGATTGCCTGGGCTGACCTGAGTCGATACCTTCTGCAGTAGCATTTAACTCGCTTTCCACAGAGCAAGGCTCACTTGTGTCTTTATGGCATTAACATCTTTAAAGTCTGATCCTGTCATATTCTATTATACTGTTTATCGACTGTATAAGTAGGAAGACAGAGAGTGAAAAGGTAATCTGTAATTATTAATAATAAACCCATCACATTGGCAACTCGACGTTTTATACTTCGGTAGTCTTTTAAAAACAATGAAAGAAATGCTGTATATGATTTTTAAAAGCATATAGTCGTTTATCAACAATACTTTCCACATATTTAATTAAAATGACCTTTGTCTTTCCTTCAATGTTTCACTATTATGACATTTGTGATAATAACTGGTATGTCTCTGATTGACCTGAAGCTGTTGTTGCAACAATAAATCGACCCATGATGATACTGCACACGAAGATATCCAACTTGAAGATCCTGATGCCATCACAGAATTTATAGTATTTTTATCAGAATCAGGGTCAAAAATCTTTGTTTAGATAAAATCTACAGTTTCCTTGCATGCAAACACATTAATCAAACGAACTAAGATCGTCGATCTTACATAATAAACTGATCGACTCCACTCCCGACCCCTCCCCCCCACACACACAAAAAAAGAGGTAAATAAAAATAAACCGCATAACTGTCTCAACCATTCTTTAATTCATTTTACAAATGCACTTTTTTTCATGCAGTGATTAAAACCCTGAACTGTTCGTTTTACATGTGAACGCAAAGGCATAAAGTATTATTTAATTATCTCCTTTGTCTCTCTGGCTTTCGTATTAAATGGCTTGCAACACGCGAAAAGGGGCATTCGGACATTTGCGTAAAGTGTCATCTTGGATCAGCCTGCGCAGTCCGCGCAGGCTAATCCGAGACGGCACTTTACGACTACATTAGATTTTGTGTTACAGTAGACTTGCGCAAAACAGAAAATTACATAAAAACGGAAAGTGTCGTTTCGGATTAGCCTGCGCGGACTGTTCAGGTTGATCCGAGACAACATTTTACGGAAATGTCCGAATGCCTCTTTTCGCGTGTTGCAGGCTATTTATTCTTTATCCGTAATCTCCAGTACAACTCGTTCTTCTTCTTCCTCTTTAATGCATAATTCTTACTTAGAATTTTAAAAGTATGTCTTATTTTTGTTATCTTTGTAAAGTTTCTCTCAACACAATCTTCTAACACCACATAACCACTAGATGGTCTTGACAATTGTTTGTTTATAGACGTGCTTGTTGTGTTTTGAAAATAAGCTAAAAGCTCCCATTGCTAGCCGTTACTGTTGACAGGAATTTGGTTTAGTTTAAACATTTAATAAAAATATCCATTGTAAAAACCAACAACAAGTACCTACAAGAGTTTAAAGATATAAAACATAAAAAGAAAAAAATGCACGATGTTACCAGACTCTGTTGGAAAAGGAAAAGGAGCAAGCCCTTATTACTAGAAATTTATGTGTATTAGATAATGCTCTGTTTACTGTCCCATAACGTCATTTTCTTTTTTTTCTAATGTTTGTACTGTGTATATCTACAGAATGGACAGGACATTATGTTCGAATCATCAGTCAGTGTATATGTTCTGCTCAAAGTAGGAATCGGGATAATCCCGGAATTGTCCTGCGCAAAGTAGGAATTCTCACTTTGTCGGGAGAAGTAAGAATTCCTACCTGGCACGGTTCAATTCCGGAATTGTTTCTGCGCAAAGTAGGAATCAGAACAAAGAGAGAATCTATTATTATAGTGCAAAGAAATTTCTCGTGATCTGATTGGATAACATGCCCCGAACATATATATCATGTACACTGGCAAAACCAACGTAAAAGCAGTTTCCCTTTCGGGAGCCCCGTATACATGACTACACTTTCAACACAACATCCAAAATGGCGGCGTCGATCAAGATTAATATCAAGATTATGCACCAAACTGCACGTTTTTCCAAGGTTTCAGTGACGTCAGTTCCCAATGACGTCAGTTTTCATTGAATTGAGGCACTCAGAAGGGAAATTCTACTTCGTCAGCGTACTCAATTTTTGAAACCCCCCCAAAAAAACAGGAAAATATCGCTTAACACACGTTGGAATGGTAAAAATTTAGCAGTACAATAAATTCGTTGTACAGTCAGGTGGCAGGGGACTTGGAAACTTGTTCACGGCTGTGGTGAATCATGTCGCCCCGAGCCGAACTAATAATGTTTTCCTTGCGCCAAGTAGGAATCCCGGACAAAGTTAGAATATCTTTTTACATTTTCACTTTTCATAATTTTCTGATCATTACTATTGATGTTTGTTTATTATTACAGAGAGACTTTTGGTTGAGAGTGATTGATACTCATGACATAAACTTTTTTTTTAATTTAGTTCTAACTGAAATACCGTTGAAATGCACCATTACATGCAAAAGCTGGAATAAATGAGCACTAGAATACTTATATATATTATCGACAATGTATGGTGTCTCTTTCAAAATGGATTTGAAGGACAATAACAATTTAGTGGACAAAGAAGACCAAGATCCGACAGCATACTGGGTGGCTCTGAAAGAACTATCAATAGCTTTACTATACTTTATTATGTTCTCGTAAGAACATTAAACCTTTTGAGTACTTAATAAACAAGACTGACATTTTCAATTTGCAAATCTAATTCCAAATAACCGTATTATAACATTCTGTTTTGAGATCAATGGCTCAATAAAGGGTTTTGTTACACAAATAAGATCAAGATCAACTGCTCTTTTGTCTTTTCCACTTGAACCATGCCCTGGCAAAACGAGGTTTAATGCATTTCCGCCATTCATTTAAATTTAAATTTAAATTTCCAAATCTTATTCTAAATAGAGGATATTTTTTTGCACTGTTACGATCAAGATCAATTGCTATTTTGTCTTCTCCAGTTAAGCAAGCCATGCTCTGGCAAAACGTGATGTACTGTATCTCTGTGATGCATTGTACCAAACAAGTCATCACATAAACATGGATCCATAATATCCATTTTGTCTAACAACCGATTGTTCAAATAATGAGGTAGACTGGTTCTTTTCCGCGTAGAAAAGTGACTAGTAACAAAAAGTTTCGACCAATGTTTGACTGCGCAGGCTGATCTGAGTCGAAACTTTTTGTGAGCTATCTCATTCATTTTAGCGCTGTAACGGGTCAATTTAGAAGCATAATCCATGCACTTAACAAACGTCTAGCTGAACAAACAAAGTCCTTTAAATGCGTCTCATTACATCTTTATAAGAGAACCAAGCTAAGTACTTTTTTGAAATGTAGATCTACTTGAGATAAATGCAAATGCATTGTGCTTGACTAGAGTGTCCCATATTAAAGATAAATTTTGACAAACGGAGTTCTATAAAACAACACAGTTTTAACGATGTCTCTACGAATCATTGTGCTTTTCTTTGTATTACTCAAGCCAGTTAAAGTCAACGGTCAGGAACCGACATGTTCCAGATTTGACTATGACGAGCGAGTTTTGAGGAAGCTTCTGGAGCTCGATGGTTTTGTCCAAGATCTCGAAGCTCAAGTAAGGGGGTTAAAAGTAATGTATGAAGGTCGGATTTGGAACCTGGAGGACAAGTTAGAGGAAGCTGCAAAAAAGTTACAAGAATCATGTAACGGTATGGTGGGCTCGCTCTCTCTCTCTCTCTCTCTCTCTCTCTCTCTCTCTTTCTCTCTGATTGGGATCTGCTTTCACACTGGCATATTTATGTGCGCTTACCGAAAGAAGTACAAAATAAATACACGGGATAAGGATGGGGGTAGGGAAGCGCCAGTCCGTAAAGATATTGCCTGTTCAAGACAGCCTTGGTCAAAACACATTGTGTCTGATGTATTTCAAACATTGCATGACAAAATCAAGATCATATCACAGCGGCCTTAAAAATACCCTTTCTAAGCCACTGGCTGTTTTCTACACCATTATCGACGAATCATTGTTCAGCGAAGAGATGCAGTTGAGTTCTGTTGCAATAACAATCATAAAGCCTAAACTTTGTAAGGTCGTGCTGGAATTTGAAATTACAAGGAATATTAGTGACTAGTTCGTGTTATCAACCACAGTTGCGTGCTTGCGGGCATTTATGGTCCATGCCAGACAGAAGGACACGTACGCTGTACTCTGTTTGCTCTTTTGAAAACCTGTGCACCTTCCCAGTTGTTTCCGTCTGTTACCTTACCTGCAATATGCATGTAAGCTGTGCTCTGGCAAAAGGGGGCTTAAACATCTCCATGATACATTGTACCAAGCTAGTCATTACATAATTGTGGATCCATCAAATACATTTTGTAGAACAACTGGCCGAATCATGAGGTACACTGGTCCTTTGACATGCAGGGAACTGACCAATAGCAAAAAGTTTTGCCGACATGAGTCGATATTATTTTGCAGATACATTAATCCCCCTTTTCACAGAGCATGGCTAATATCATCCTTTCTAAGCCCAGCTACTTTCTGACATATAGCAAGACATGACCCAGCATGCCGTTTCCAAAGATATATAACGAACAGCTTGACGTGGTACGGAAAGGAAAAAATGCATGAAATTATTCCTCGTTTTCTTGCGAAGTAGAACACATAAATTGCACTTCGACAATAATCCAGTTTTTATTTAGTATATTACAGAATTTTGAGAGATGTGCTGATCACTACTATAGTTATGTCAAAACCTGCCTACGATAAGGACGTACCACGGCATAACTATACCGCAAAGGGACAAGTTATAAAATGATTCAGCAGTTGAAAAGGAACTATGTCTGTTGCGATTAAATTAACATTACGTGATCCTTTTGAAATTGGTATCATTGATCTAACACATCCTCTGTAAAAAAAATGACCGAGACACAAGGCTCAGTGGAGACATAACGAGAAATGTGTCAGCGACAGGGATGCCCCAGCACTGTAGTCTTGACCTTTGAACTAGCGACACGGTTGTTTAACGCAACACGTCGTCTACCCATAGTGATCATTTGTGCCAAGTTATTTAAAATCGGATCATGCACTTGGAACTTATTAGCCGGACACGAACAACACTGTTTACCGAACATACATACATACAAGTACATACATACGTTCCACTGTAACAATTTATGTCTCCCCGCCCCCATTGAAGGGCGGGGGCAAGCAAAGTAGTTTTCTGCACAAGTACACAAGGTCGAGCCCTGGTTGTTCAGTAGGCAAGGTATGGTAAGTACTTACCCCGGCTCGATCGAAAGTCTGTCCAAGATTTGATAATTGTCATTGTTACTGGATGAAATTCTTCCACCAACTGCTGATTCACAAAATTGTTAGACTGCTTGGATGGAAGCTCTGACTATCTTGTCTGATATACAATATAGATATCGGTTGCTATACGAAAAAGGAGGTTAAGTGCATTTCTGTGATGCATGATACTAATGAAGTCATCACACAATTATGGATCCGTAAAATTAATTTTGTTTGACAATTGACCGAATCATGTGGTAGAATGGTCCTTGAATATGCAGAAAGTTTTCTAAGGGCAGTCTCTTTGGTTTGCGCATGTTCTCTTGTGTTGATACTTTTGGCAGATGCATTGAACCCCCTCCTTTTCACAGAGCATATCCGAAGTGGATTTATTCACAGTTGCATACTAGTGCTTCTGATTTTGTACTGACTTCCAGATGGCATCAGAGCTGCCACAGCGAACTTCCTGCAAATACCACAGGTTGAGCAAGACGGTTGGGAGTTAGTTTTTCGAGGTACCGCGGGAAATGGGGACAGCATAACGGACGCGTGGTTAAAAGGTGGATAACAAAGGAACTGAATAACCCGAACCCGAACAGTGCAAAGTTTCTTGTTTGGTCAACATGTAAATCTGCGCACTGTCCACAGATGAGTGTTTTATGACAAAATTCTCTATCTATATAAGGTTTCGATGGCGAAGTTTATCACCATACGTTTGCCTGAGGTACTGTCTCAAATTTAGAACTATATACGAGTATGAAGTTAAATATGTTGTATATAGACAGTATACACTTTGAGATTGCATCCCAATTCATTTCATTTATACCATCATCATCGTCGTCGTCGTCTTTGTCTTCATTATTTTGCAACAAGCACCTTTAAGTAATGATCCAAGTCTAAATTATTATTTGTAATTTAAGTCGCATATAAAACTATAGATCTAAGACTTTCCTACGGCTACGGTTCACTAATTTGATTTCGAAACTTTCAGAGCAAGCGTTCCACCATCGACGATATTCCACACACACACACACCCACCCACCCACACACACATATATAATAAAAGAGAAATGACACTACAATTAGTATTTTCAACGTGCCAACCGGTTTCGCTTAGCAAAGCTCATCACACACACACACACACACACACACACACACACACACACACACACACACACACACGAAAGAATGAAATAATCCGGTTAATACCGGACCGACACAAGTAAGTTAGATGTAAAAATGAAGATTAAGATGTAACATGCCTATATTACATATATGAGACACTAGACAGGGCTAATTGCGTCTCCGTGACGCATAATACAAAGCAAGTCTTCACATATTCATGTATACATGAAATACATTTTGCCTTACAACCGACTGACATGTAGAAGATTGACCAATAGCAAAAAGTTTCGACCCAGGTCAACCTGTACGGACTACTAACTCAACTAAGGCAGATCTCTGTCGAAACATTTTGCAAATACATTAAGTTTTTTTTTTCCATGAGGCATTTTGTCATTTGTTTTCTTTTGTTAATTAAACACAGGAATATCTGTAACCACTAATAAGCCCGTCAACATGAAGCGATCTCTCGACAAGCACTATTTAAACCTCAATTTGGTCAACGATTGGAATTCCAAAAACATGGCAAGGGTAAAGTTCGCCTTGTACTACAGCGAAATGGAGGTCGTCAGTATATTATTTTCTGCAAAAGGAACAACGCGAGAATCTTGGTTTCTTCAGAAAAATCTTCTTCATTCATCTTGGCCATCTCTCACAAAAACTGAGTCGCTTAACGCCTTCAACGTTAACAACAATCCTCTCAGGCATTTTTACATCAGCAAAAACCATGGAGGGTGCGATAAAGATGCAGGATACATGGTTGTAGAGGACGTTTTCGAGACCAGATCATGCGATTGGGACAAACACTCGTCCTATCCGATGTTCTTGTACTCGAAGAGCAATGGACCGACAGTATGGGAAAGATTTATGTACAGCACGGCTGACTATATAGCAGTGTTTATCAAATACTGATATATAAAGAGATTCAAAAATTGAAATATTAACATATTTCATTCATTATTTCATAGGAAAAATAAATATTGAACACAACAGCATGATCCGTGTCGGGGAAATTAAGAAGAAATACTAAGACCGACTGTCTGTGTCTGTGAAGGTCGTTAAAACTAAGTTTTTTTATGGTATAGGTTGCCATTTTGACGTTCGTATAAACGGTCGTTTGCAATGTAAATACTGAGTGTTAGAACAGTACTCGATTTTAACCCTTTTACTGCTAAGCACTACTCTCAGACCCTTGCGGACAGTGTGGATCAAGATCGTGCAGTCTGATCTTAGATCTACACTGTCCGATAAGGATAAATATTTCCCCAATAAGTACCTATAAAATAGCTTAATTAGGGTACCTGCTACTAGTTTGAAAGTTTCACTTTACTAAATTAGTAGGTTAATGGTTAACATGATAATGAAATGGGACGTAACTCGTCTATTATGTATAACGTTTGTCTTTAAATGTATTTCTTGTATTATGAGCAGGTGGCCTTGTTACTTTGAATAAAGTCATTATTCACTGTCATTGCTATTGATAAGCACATGAGCGGCGCTCTGGCAAAAGGGGGCTTAAAATGCATTTTCGTAAGGCATTATACCAAGCAAGACATCATATATTTAAGGATCTACCAGTATAAGATCGATTTTGTCGAACAAACCAACCGAATCAAGGGGTAACTGGTCTTGTGCCATAGAGAAAAGAGTTTCGATAAAGGTCAGCCTGACCGGATTGCGCAGACTGAGCTGGGTCGATACTTTTTGCAGAAGCAATTTAATCCCCTTTTTATAGAGAATGGTTCTCATGTATCTTTATGCCATTGCCAGTTTCAAAGTCTGGTCCTGTTATAATAAATCTATATCAAACGGCTCTATTATACTGTTTATCGACTGTATAAGTAGGAAAATAGAGAGTGTTAAAGTTATCTGTAATGATTAAAATAATCCATTAACTCGGGTCTCGACATTTTATACCCCTGTAGTCTTTTGAAAACAATGTAAGAAATGCGGTATACGATTTTTGAGAGCAGTTAGTCTTTTATCAACAATACTTTCCATGTAATAAATCAAAATGACCTTTGGGTTTCCTTCAATGTTTCACTATTATATCATTTGCAATGCTCTGTGAAAAGGGGGCTTAATGCATCTGCAAAAAGTATCGATCGGGGTCAGTCAGCGCAGTCGGCACAGGCTGACCTGGGGCAATTTTTTTTCCTATCTGTCAATTTCTTTTGCATTTCGAACGAACAGTCTAACTCAAGATTCAGTCATTTGTTTAGGGGTCCTGAGTGGCTCAGTGGTTAGGTGTAGGACTTGTGATCTGGAGGCCCCGGGTTCGAGCCTCACTGGCTCCACTGGGTTTTTCACAGGAGTGTCCTTGGGCAAGACACCTCAGAGCCCCAGCCTAGTACTGGTTAAACCCAGGAAAACATGAATATGTGAGCTGTCGCGGTGATATTACTGAAATAATGTTGAAAGCAGCGTAAAACACCATTCAAACAAACAAACATACAGTCATTTGTTACACAAAGTGGATTTTTATGGATCCCTAATTAGATGATGTCTTGCTTGGTACAATGTATTACGGAGATGCATTAAGCCCAGTTTTACCAGACCATGGCTCAATAGAAATTGATTTGTCTCTGATTGATCTGAAGCTGTTGTTGTGACACAGTATCGACTCATGATGATGTTGAACATGAAAATATCCAACTTGAAGATCATCATACAATCACAAAATTCTCAGCATTTTTGTCAGAATCAGAATTTTTTGTTTAGAATTCTACAATCTTTTTGCATGTACAAACATTTATCCTACAAACTAAGATCGTCGATCGGCTATCACATAATAAACTGACCCCACCACCCCGACAAAAAAAAGCAAAATACTCGTACAAAGAAACCGCATATCTGCTTAACCATTCCGTTCTCCAATTTCAATTCATTTAATAAAAAGGATATTTTTCTTTTCATGCAGATCAAGTGGTTAAAACCCCGATTTGTTCTCACAGAAAACAAAGTCCAAAGGTTTAGTCAATTGTCTTCCTTTTCTCTCTGGGCTTTTGTTTTTGTTCTTCTTTATGCTTAATATCCAGCTCTTTATTCTTCTTCCTCTATGTTACATAGTTCTTACTTAGAATGTAAAAAAATGCCTGATTAATTTTTCTTTTTTTTATTTATCACTTCTAAAGTTTCTCTTAACACAATCTACTGACAACATATAACATAACAACACATATTCACTAGATGGTCTTCACAAATCTTTGTTTAAAGACGAGCTTGTTTTCTTTACTAACTAAAACTCACCCCTAAGAATAAAGATTGTAAATAGGCTAAAAGCTTTCATTGCTAGCCGGTACTGTAGATGGGATTTTCTTTTAGTTAATACAATTAATATCAACGCGGATTGTAGAAACCAACACCAAATACCAACAAAAGTTTAAAGTTATGATTAAACATTTAAATAAAATGCATGATGTCACCGGACTCTGACGTAAAAGAAAATAAAGGCAGGGGGGGGGGAAGCGCTCATTACTAGAAATTTATGTGTCTTAAATAATGCTATGTATACTGTCCAGTAGCGACATTTTATTTTCTTTCAAATGTTTATACTGCGTATATCTATAAAATTGCCAGGAAATTGTGTTCGAATCATCAGTATATATGTATTATCAACAATGTCTGGTTTCCTTTTCAATATGGATTTGAAGGACATTAACATTTTAGTGGACAAGGAAGACCAATATCAGGCGCCATATTGCGTGACTCTATTGGAATAAATTTAGTTATTACAACGTTTAACATTTTGAGGGCTTTATAAACAAAACGGACATATTCAATTCGCAAATATAACTCCAAATAATAGTACTCTACATTCTTTTTAAAGATCAATGTCTCAATGAAGGCTTTTTTTCCACAGGTAAGATCAAGATATACTGCTTTTTTTTTTGTCTTCTCCAATTAGTTATTCAATAAGTAGGAATTTTAAATGGGGCCATTTTATCATCCAGGCAACTACTCCTTTATACATAATCGAACACAGAAACTTTAGCAGACGGCATAGATCAAGATCAGACTGCTCAGAACGTATCTTGGATCCGTTTCTTTTTTCTAGCCTATAACAAAAAAAATCTTCCTGGGTTTCACTGGATTGTATTTTCAGCCGTCAAAAGAGGTTGACTTTATGATTGGCACTGTGTGAGTAGTCTGATCTTAATCTATTCCGTCATCAAAAGTGTATGTTTTAGCCTATGGGGCTGAAAGGGTTAAAGAGGGAACACGCCTTTACGTTCCTTGGTCGGGTTAATTGAACAATCAGAATCTGAGGAAAATCGACATCTTATGCTGAGGAAAATCCTTGCTGACTTTCAGGAAAAATGCTTTTACAAACTGCATCCACATTAAACCAGATATTTGTTAGAATTTTTGCACAGTCAGAGAGGTGAAGCACTATAAATCGATGGTTTACTCCAAAGTAACAAGATATTTTGTGCAAGAATTAATTACAGTGTAAAATATTGTTTGTATGATTTATAAACATGTCGACTCAGACCCATGAAATAGTTTGCAGCTAACTACGGAGACATTGCAGAAGACCTTTAATAAGCTGTTTGTCGTTCGTTCTTAAGTCTTTCAGTGCTTAAAATATGAGCCATGCTCTATGATAAAGGGGTTTAATGATCTGCAAAAAGTATCAATCCAGGTCGGCCTGCGCAGTCCGTAATTTGCTATGTGTTTACTAGGATGAGCGTCTAGCTATTACAGTAAAAAATACATAAGATTACTCCCAACCCCCATCTCCATCCTAAAAAATTGGAAGGAAAAAAAAAACTCACATTAATAAGTGTTCCTTTTCCACAAAAAGTTTTCCACAACTCTAAAAACATAGTTTCCTGGGGTACCTTTCACTAAACTGCGTAGATTACCACAATATTTTTGGGGATTGAATATAGACACATACGTTCCCTGCTTTACCAAAAGGTATGAGCTGGCGTAAAGTCATGCAAATATTTACTCAAATCATAAAGTTATACAGTTCAGCGAAACTTGTTTTCAGACTTAATGCTTGCTTACGTAAACTGCGTACGCAAATTTCGTGCGTACACAGTCTAGAAAAGGTACCCCTGTTCCTTACTTGTAAAGAGTTCCACTCTGTGCGACTCGAACCCATTTTATGATTTGTAAGTAACAAAAAAGCATTTGTAGTTAAAGGTCAAACAATATACAATTATACACAAAACTGCATTTTCAAAATAACACTGCTTGACTACTACAAATGGGTTGCAACACGCGAAAAGGGGCATTCGGACATTTGTGTAAAGTGTCGTCTCGGATCATCCTGCGCTGTCCGCGCAGGCTAATCCGAGACGGCACTTTACGACTAGATTAGATTTTTTCCTACAGTAGACCTGCGTGAAACAGAAAATAACATAACAACGGAAAGTGTCGTTTCGGATTAGCCTGCGCGGACTGCGCAGGCTGATCCGAGACGACATTTTACGCAAATATCCGAATGTCCATTTTCACGTGTTGCAGGCCAAATAGGAAACAAAGTTTAGTGCTACTCATGAAAATATTTTAGGAAAAAAAATGTATAGTAAGTACATCTATTCAGAGTGCGCCAAATCTTAGTTAGACTTTGTAGCAATAAGTTCCAAAGCGCATAACTTTCTACCATGTTTGTTCAATTTACTTTTCTTTTATTCGCGATAAGTATACCAGTTGCAACTGCCAGTCAGGAACCGATGTGTTCTAGGTTCGATTATGATGAGCGATTACTGAGGAAGCTACTATTGCAAGAGAGAGTTATACAAGATCTGGAAGTCCAGATTGGAGAGCTTAAAGTAGAATATGAAAGTCGGATGTCGAACCTGGAGGATAAGTTACAGCAAGCTGAAAGACGATTGAAAGAATCTTGTAAAGGTATGACTGTTTATGCCTTTGCATCATATCGCTCTCTCAGTCACTCTCAGTCTCTCTCAGTCTCTCTGTCTCAGTCTTTCTCAGTCTAAGTCTCTCTGCATCAGTCTCTCAGTCTCAGTCTCTCTCTACATCAGTCTCTCTCAGTCTTTGTCACAGTCAGTCTGTCTGTCTGTCTGTCTGTCTGTCTGACTCTCTCTCTCTCTCTCTCTCTCTCTCTTATCTCTCTCTCTTTCTCTGTCTCTTTCGTTCGTTCAGTATCAGTTATTGGAATCTAAGCAATTTGAACTTAATGTTAAATAAAAGTAAAGGGTATTTTCAAATCGTAAAAAGTAAAGTCAGATGTTACAATTCTCTGGCTATCTTAGAATATCTGATATTGAACTATATGGCTTAATTAAAATTAAAACTGTGCAGAGTCTGCGTAGTCTGATCTAGATTTAAATTGCTTTTTTAAGCATCTGTAAAATTTCGTCCGAGGATACAATAATAGTCTTTAATTCTGGAGTAATCCCTTTCAGAAACGGAACACTGTTTCGACCGAACGTGTATTTCAGTCATGCTCCGGCCAACGGGGTTTAATTTCAGTGATACACTGTCCCAAGCAAGTCACCATATTATTATAGAACAATAAAAATCATTGTGTTAAACAACCAACCAACTCATGAGGAAGACTGGTCTTTTGACATGCGGAAAATTGACCAAATTCAAAAGGTTTAAACCCAGGTTAGCCTGCGCAGTCCGTGCAGGCTAACCTGGGTTGAAACATTTTGCATATGCAAAAAAATTAACTTTTTATAGAGCATGGCTCATGAATATCGGAAAACTTTATGTTACACTGAAAGAGATTGAGGAAGAAGCGTAGTTTCTGGAATATGTCAAAGAAACACAGAATGTACAACTACCAGCTCTGACTATCTTGTCTGAAATATACAACAAACTCGCGACAATACGGCAAAAGGGGATTAATCTCCGTGATGCTCTATACCTAACATGTCATTACATCGTCATGGATCCATAGAATCTATTTCGTCTCCAAAAACTAATTGAATCACGTGGTAGACATGTCTGTTTCCTTACAGAAATTGGCCGATAGCAGAAATTTTCGAACCAGGTTAGCTTACGCAGACTGCACTAGTTGACATGGACGATACTTTTTTTTGTTTGTTTGTTTTTTTGGCAAAAGCATTTTACCCCCTTTTCACAGAGCGGAGCTCAAATGAATTTACCCGCTCTGGCCTTCCAAAGTTTTTGATTTTTGTACTGACTTCCAGATGGCATCAGAGCTGCCACAGCCGCCGTAGTGAAAATAACACAGGTCGAGCAAGACGGTTGGGAGTTAGTTTTTCGAGGGACTGCAGGGAATGGGGACAGCATAGTTGACGCGTGGTTAAAAGGTGGGTACAAGATTGACGCAAAAGATGCAAGTTCTCTTGTATGGTCCACGCGTAGATCCACGAACCGTTTACAGGCGTTCGTTTGTAACAAACTTCGCCATATGTACGATGGATAGATGGCAAAGTGTGTCAATAAACGAACGCCTTTGGTATTGTCTCAATTTGCAGCTATATACTAGAATGAAATTTCAGATATTGTAGATAGTATACAATTTTAGATTGCATCTCTATTTATTTCAGTGACATCACCATCATTGCCATCGTCATCATTATTGTCGTTATTTTTTGACAAGCACCTTTAAGCAATGGTTCAAATCTGAATGCTTAATTTGAATTTAAATGATATATAAAGTTAAAGATCTTAAACTTTCAAACGACTACGATTCAAAATCCGCAAAAGGTCGCGTTAAGCAGCATAAGGGTGAAGTGAATATCATAATGACAGAAATGCACACAAATTAAATTCACACCATTTTAAAAAAGTATGGATATGATTGTGAGTTGGCAACTAACGTTATAGTTCTTATTTTACAAAACACTTTTCTACCAGCAGCCGGAACCCTTTGGCTGCTAAGGGCAACTCACTGACCTTTTGCGGACAGTTTAGATAAAGATCAGACTGCACAGAACGTTTAGTCTGATCTTTGATCTACAGTGTTCAATAAAGACTACCCGCCCCCCCCGAAAAATAAACATACCTTTGAAATAGCAAAATTTGGGTTTTTACTATCGGCTTTAAAGTTTTGTCTCACTTATTTAGCAGGATAAGAGTTAAACGATTATAGGGTTAATTCACGTTTTTGAGGTTAACATTCGCAGAGGCCTGAAAAATGCTTTAACGCCCAAGTGCGAAGCACGAGGGTGTTAAAGTATTTTGAGGCCCTCTGCGAATGTTAACGACCGAAAAAAAAAAAACGTGAATTAATGCTATTATTGCATAAAGTAAAGGTATTCTAGCAATAATTCGCAAAGACAGCAAAAATATTTCCATAGAAATACAAATAAGAGAACTTCAAATGTACTGTACTTAAATGGGTCAAAACCGGAAGTCGGCGAAGAAGTTTTTGTTACGATCAGTAAAGGGCCGTTAGTCCTGTGGCCAGTTTTGATTCTCTCGGTGTAAATTCACTTCTAATGATTTTTAATACAAAGTGGACTTATGTGGGATAAACTTGCACACGTTTGGACGATTACAACTGGGATGAATGAGTGGATATGAATTTCTGTAACTGAAAGACGTCAGAGGGATCGATCTACATCAAGCGAGGGAATTACCGATCACGTTAAAAAGTGGGTGGGATGTAGCTGGTTTAGAGTACATTTCACGAGTGATTTTTTTGTTCAGATCTCTATTAAACTGAGATCCTGTGCAAAATTTTGTTTGTGGTGTACTAATATCGTCAAAGACAAGCCATGAAAAGGATCTAATATGGTACAAGTTCCTACAGTTTGATGGTCGGAGTCTAGGGAAAATCTGACAAGAACAAACGTTGTTTACAAGGTAGGCCCGAATCGAGGATAGTGATAGTACAAAGCCGGGCGTTAACGGCGCGTGAATTTACTGATTAATACACGTTTTCTCCCGTTAACGCCCGGTTATTACCCGTTAATGCATGCTTATAACGGCCCGAAAAGGCACATTTTATGCAATAATGTCCCTGTAACACATTATTAGACTCATAATAATATCCATACTTTTAAATGGTATGAATTCAATTTATCTGCAGTTTGACCCCGATTTGTTTACATTTGGCAACTAGTGAGCCTTTAATTATAGTGATATAATTCTTGGCATACACACGAATCACACAAAATGGAAGTGGTCATAGATTTTACATAATCCAAATTCAATGATAATTCTAACTAGTTTCTTCTTTTAACTCTTAGGCTGCTAACTGCGACTCACTGACCTTTTGCGGATAGTGTAAATCAAGAGCAGTCTGCACTGAGCATGCAGTCTGATTTTTGATTTACACTGTCCGATAAGGAGATATTGTTCCCAAAACACAGCTTTCAAATAGCAATAGTTAGGTCTTTACTATCTAATTGAAACTTTCATTTTAGTTCTTTAGCAGGATAAGGGTTTAGCAATATTCCAGTCGTAAAGACTTTTGCTTAACATTTCATTTGTTTTCCACTATTTTGTATATCAAATATAGGAACATCTGTAACCACTGATAAACCCGGCAACATGAAGCGATCTCTCGACAAACACTACCTAAACCTTAATTTTGTCAACAACTGGGATTCCAAAAACATCGCCCAGGTCAAGTTCGCCTTGTACTACAACGAAATGGAGGTCGTCAGTGTCTGCGAAAGGAACAACTCGAGAATTTTGATTTCTAAAGAAAAACCTCCTTTATTCATCCTGGTCCTCTCTCACAAAAACTGAGTCGCTGAACATCCTTGGAGTTAACGGATATCTTGACAGACGTTTTTATATCAGCAAAAAACATGGAGGATGCGCTAAAGATGCAGGGTATGCGGTTGTAGCGGACGTTTCCAAGAGCAGACCATGCGAATGGGAGATCCATCCGTCCTATCCGATGTTCTTGTATTCGAAGAGCAATGGACCGACAGTATGGAATAAGTTCTTGTATGGCATGGCTGACTATATAGCAGTGTTTGTCCAATACTGATATGTAAAGATTCACAAAAACTGAAATATTAATTCATTTCTTTCATTAATTCATGAGGGAAATAAATATTAACTCACCATCATGATCCGTGAAAGTGAAATTAAGAAGAATAAAACAAGATGTCTGTTTGTAAAACAGTCATGCCCCCCTAATGCCACATTGATACAGGAAGTGGCACAGTTCATAAACTGATATCAAAAGAATTGATTGGGAAATATCGATGTCATCTTTTTGATTTATAGCCCACTTCAATTGTTAAACGTGATAATCTGTAAACAGTTCGCATAATTATACACACCGCCGTGTGAGTACATACAAGATTGTAAACAGTCGCCGATACACAGACTGGGTTATCGATTTTCTTCTCGGCACGCGCGTTCGACTTCCGCATTTTCCCAGTCGACTTCGATGCTTACTACGTCCCTGATAATAAGCGAATAAAATGTTGGAGCCACAAGTTGAGCCACATATGATGACTTTTGAGACACTTTAATTTTTTTTTAGCAAATGGCTCAAGTGGCGAACGGCAGCGCGGGCCCTGAATCATCTGGTGTTCACTGTGACCTTGACCTTTCACGGATTAACCTTAAAATCGATGGGGATCATTTACACTCCAAGATTAATATCTGTACAGAATTTGAAGGACCTAGGTCAATTCTGTGTGTAGTTATCATCTGGACAAGGTTTGGTCTATATATCATTAATTTGAAGGCCACTGTGACCTTGACCTTTGATGGATTAATCTCAAAATCGATAGGGATCATCTACCCTCCGAGACAAATGTCTGTGCCAAATTTGATGAATCTAGGTCAATTGTGTGTCTAGTTAGCATCCGGACAAGGTTTGGTCTATATATCAACATGTTGACGGTCACTGTGACCTTGACATTTGACTGATTGACCTCAAAATCAATAGGGATCATCTACACTCTGAGATGCATGTCTGTGCCAAATTTCACGAACCTAGATCAATTCTGTGTCTAGTTTTCATCCAAACAAGGTTTGGTCTACCGACCGACCGACGGACCGACAGACCAACGGACCGACCGACCGACCGACATGTGCAAAGCAATATACCCCCACTTCGTTGAAGGGGGGCATAAATATTAAGGCAAATTTTCTGTGATAAGCTTATGAGCGACGTTCTTGCAAAAGTGGGCTTAAAATGTATATATTTTCGTACTGCGTGACACCAAGCAAGTCATCATATATTTAAGGATCTATAAGATCCATTTTGTCTAACAACCGACCGAATCATAGGGTAACTGGTCCTCTGTCATAGAGAAACCTGACCAATAGCAAAAAGTTTCGATCCACGTTAGCCTGTGCGGATTGAGCAGGCTAGCCTGAATCGACAGTTTTTGAAGAAGAATTTAACCTCCTTTTCACAGAGCATGGCTCACATGTGTCTTTATCACATTAACAGTTTTAATGTCTGGTCCTGATAATTGGCTTGCAACACGCGAAAAGGGGCATTCGGACATTTGCATAATGTGTCGTCTCGGATCACCCTGCACAGTCTGCGCAGGCTAATCCGAGACGGCACTTTACGACTACATCAGATTTTGTGCTACAGTGGACTTGTGCAAAACAGAAAATTACATAAAAACGGAAAGTGTCGTTTCGGATTAGCCTGCGCGGACTGTGCAGGCTGATCCGAGACGACAGTTTACACAAATGTCCGAATGCCCCTTTTCGCATGTTGCAGGCCATATAATAAATCTGTATCAAACGGTCCTATATTACTGTTAATCGACTGTTTTAGTAGGAAAGTAGTGTTAAAGTCATCTGTTATAATTAAAGTTAATCCATTAACTCGCGGACTCGACATTTTACATTCCTGTGGTCTTTTGAAAACAATGTGAAAAATGGGGAGTATGATTTTTAAAAGGATATAGTTATTTATCAACAATACTTTCCACGTATTTGATTCAAATGGCCTTTGTCTTTCCTTCAATGTTTCACTATCATGACATCTATGATAATAATTGATATGTTTCTCATTGACCTGAAGCTGTTGTTGCAACAATATATCGACTCATGATGATACTGAACACGAAAATATCCAACTTGAAGATCCTGATATCATCACAGAATCAGAGTCAAAATTCTTTGTTTAGATAAAATCTACAGTCTCCTTGCACGGAAACATATCTATCTAACAAACTAAAATCGTCAATCTTACATAATGAACTGATCGACCCCTCCCGATCCCCCTCCCCCACACACACAGAGGAAAATAAAAAAAAAAACCCGCATATGTCTTAACCATTCTGTAATTCATTTTACAAAAAGATTTTTTTTATGCAGATCAAGCGGTTAAAACCCCGAGTTGTTCGTTTTACTAGTGAACAAAAGGTATAAAGCATTGTTTAACTATCTCCATTTCCTCTCTGGCTTTCGCATTTGTTCCTTTATCCCTAATCTCCAGTACAACTCGTTTTTCTTCTTCCTCTATAATACATGATTCTTTCTTAGAATTCTAAAAGCATGTCTTATTTTTTGGTATCTTTTATTTATCTGTTGGAAAGTTTCTCTCAACACAATCTTCTAACAGCACATATCCACTAGATGGTCTTGACAAATGTTTGTTTATAGACGTGATTGTTGTCTTTTGTAATTAAAACTCAGTCCTAAGAATAGAGATTGTAAACAAGCTAAAAGCTCCCATTGCTAGCCATTACTGTGGACAGGAATTTGGTTTAGTTTATTCAATTAATAACAATATACATTGTAAAAACCAACAACAAATACCTACAAGAGTTTTAAGTTATAAAACATAAAAAAAAAAAAATGCACGATGTTACCAGACTCTGTCGGAAAAGGAAGAGGAGCAAGAGCATATTACCAGAAATGTATTTGTCTTAATCAATGCTCTGTATATTGTCCCATAACGTCATTTTCTTTTCTATCTAATGTTCGTACTGCGTATATTTACAGAATGGCCAGGGCATTATGTTCGAATCATCAGTCAGTATTTATATGAATTATCGACAATGTATGGTTTCCCTTACAAAATGGATTTGAAGGGCAATAACAATTTAGTGAACAAGGAAGACCAAGATCCGATAGCACATTGCGTGGCTCTGAAAGTACTAACAAATAACTTTATTATCAGTGCTTAATAAACAAAACTGATATTTTCACTTTTCAAAACTAACTGCAAATAAGCATATTATAACATTCTGTTTTGAGATCAATGTCTCAATAAAGGATTTTTTTTTTTTTTGTGCTAAGATCAAGATCAACTGCTCTTTTATCTTCTCCACTTGAACCATGCTCTGGCAAAACGAGGTTTAATGCATTTCCGCAAGACATTGTATCAAGCAAGTCATCGTATAAACATGGATCCATTACATCCATTTTGTCTAACAACCGTCTGTTCAAATAATGAGGTAGACTGGTCTTTTCACGTGCTGAAAAGTGACTAGTAACAAATAAAATTCGACCAATGTCTGACTGTGCAGGCTGACATGCGTCGAAACTTTTTGTAGATGCATTAAGCCCCTTTTTCAGAGAGCTTTCTCATTCATTTTAGTGCTGTAAGGGGTCAATTTAGAAACAACACATGTACTTAACAAAAGTCTAGCTGAACAAACAAAGTCCTTCAAAAGCGTCTCATTACAACTTTATAAGAGAACCAAGTTAAGTGCTATTTTGAAATGTAGATCTAATTGAGATAAATACAAATGCATTGTTCTTAAATAAAGTGTGCCATATCATAGATAAGTTTTGAGGCAGAAAGTTCTATAAAACAACAGTTTTAACGATGTCTCTACGAATCATCGTGCTTTTCTTTGTATTACTCAAGCCAGCTAAAATCAATGGTCAGGAACAGACATGTTCTAGATTTGACTATGACGAGCGAATTTTGAGGAAGCTCTTGCAGCTCGAGGGATTTGTCCAAGATCTCGTAGTTCAAGTGACGGGGTTTAAAGTAATGTATGACGGTCGGATTTCGAACCTGGAGGACAAGTTAGAGGAAGCTGTAAAAAAGGTGGAAGAATCATGTAACGGTATGGTAGGCCTTCCTTAAATTTTCCTGTCTGTCTGTCTGTCTGTCTGTCGCCGAGCCTCAGTAGCTCAGTCGGTAGCGTGCAGGACTTGAGAACAGGAGGTCTAGGGTTCGATCCCTGGCTCGGCCAATTTCTTTCCGAGGATTGATGATAGTCATTGCGACAGGATTCATTCTTCTACCACCACTGACCACTGTCTCGACGATGGTTATGTGGGAAAGCAGCCAGTGGCTTGGAAAGAAAATTGTGCGGAGTACTGGTAAAAGACACTACTGGAAAGCATGGACTGGGTTCGCTGGCCGCCGCGATATAACTGAAATAATGTTGAAAACGGCGTTAAACACCATACAATAAATAAATAAACTAATAAACTGTCTGTCTGTTTGTCTGTCTGTCTGTATGTCTGTCTCTTTTTCTGTGAAAGCCAGTCAGTCAGTCAGTCAGTCTCTCTCTCTCTCTCTGTTTCTGTCTCAGCTAGACTCCCTCTCTCTCTCATTCTTTCGCTCTCTTTCTCTCTTACTTTCGTTTACTACTTTTTTCAATACTAAATATGAGGTTCTTCTTGTACCCTGACATATTTGTGTTCTCTTACCAAAAGGGGCTCCAAATAAATGTACGCGGGGATGGGGGGAGCTCCAGTTCGTAAAGTTTACTGAAATGTTGCCTTTTCAAGGCTACCTAGGCCCAAACATATTGTGTCTGTTATAATTTCGAACATTGCATGTCAAGATCATACCACAAAGGCCTTTGAAACAATCTTTCTAAGCCACTGGCTGCTTTTTTCCACACAAATATCAACATATCATTGATCATCGAAGAGATGCAGTTGATTTCTCTGCTAGCAATAACTATCATCAAATCTGACATGTGCCAGGTCAAATCGAGTTCGAGCTTACAGCCTGGAATGTTAGTGACTGAACTATTGGGCTTAGCAACCGCCGTTGCTTGCTTGAGGGCATTTACGATCTATGCAAGACAGAAATACACACACACTATACAGTGTTTGCTCTTTCGAAAACCTGTGCATCTTTCCAGTTTTTCCGCTTGTTTCCTTACTCACAATAGGGGGCGACTGCCTGTGATAACGTATCTCAGTCATGTATTATACCATTCATGTCATCCATAATTATGGATCCGTCAAAACCCATTTTGTTTAACAACTGACTCAATCATGAGGTAGAGATGGTCCTTGGACATGCGGAAAATTTACCAAAGGTAAAAAGTATCGACCCATGTCAGCCTGTGCGGACTGCACAGGCTGACCTGGGTCGGTACTCTTTGCAGTGCATTAATCCCCCTCCCTTTTCACAGAGCATATTCCAAATGGATTTATTCACAATACCATACTAAAGCTTATGATTTTTGTACTGTCTTCCAGATGGCATCAGAGCTGCCACAGCAAACGTCGTGCAAATACCACAGGTTGAGCAAGACGGTTGGGAGTTAATTTTTCGAGGAACCGCTGGAAATGGGGACAGTATAGCGGATGCGTGGTTGAAAGGTGAGTAACAGAATGTCTGAAAAACACGAACTGAGCAAGTTCTCTTGTTTGTTCAACGTGTACATCTACCTACTGTTCATTGGCATCCGTTGTTTGACAAACTTCGTCATCTGCATGAAGTATTATAGATGTCGAGGTGTGTCACAATACGAACGCCTGTAGTATTATCTCAAATTTAGAACTATTTACTAGTATGGAGATAAGAAGATATTGTAAACAGTATAAAATTTGAGATAGCATCCTAATTCATTTTATTTGATATCATCATCATCCTTAATTTGGCACAAGCACCCATAAGCAGTGGTTGAAGTCTAAATGTTGATTTGGAATTTAAACGACCTGTATCGATCTCAAACTTTTCAACAGCTACGATTAACATAGATCTATTCGAGTTCGAAACTTGCAGCGAAATCTCTATGCTCGCAACTACAAACGATTTTACATTGAACATCATGATGAAAGGAATCGTTCACGAGCGTCATGTATGAGTTATGTCGAGTGTTTTCTGCTTTTCCCAGAATATTTTCTACCATGGCAAAGAACTTCAATTCATTTGTACCCGTTAATCTCTGCTGATGCTTTCGATTTGGCAGAGTCTAAAATTTGTGGCTTAGTTAAGAATTAACCCTTCACCAGGTGACAATTTGAATGTGGCTAATTGATGTATGGTGTTTAACGCCGTTTTCAACATTATTTCAGTTACATTGTGACAGCCAATGCACCTGTCAGTGCTTTCCTGGAAATTATTCTTCCCCAGCGACTGGTTGCTGTCCAATATAATAATCGTCGAAACAATGATCAGCGTTGAGAGAGCAATGAATCCTGTCGCAATGACTATCATCATTCCTCGGAAAGATATTGGCCGAGCCGGAGATTCGAAATAGCGATCCCCTGTTCTCAAGTCCTGTGCACTACCGATGCGCTACCGGGCTTCGGCTTTAAAGTGGCTACTGGTTTCCAGGAGTGTTTTCCTCCTCCCACGTTGTTTTCACTAACTTTGATCTTCAGGGGCATTAACATTCAAAATTGTTCTATAAAGGGTTAAGACGAATTGAGTTAAGTATATTGATATCACAATTCTTGGAATACAAATGCCTTTTTCAATATGTATGTATAATGGAAGTTTACACAATCACTGATAAGTTTAACTACTTTACATTCCAAGCATCAAGATATTTGCTGTTTATTTCATCTCCGTTTTCTATTGTTTTGTTTATAACACACAGGAACATCTGTAACAACTGATAAACCCGTCAACATGAAGCGATCTCTCGACAAACACTACCTAAACCTTAATTTCGTCAACAACTGGAATTCCAAAAACATCGTCCGGGTCAAGTACGCCCTCTACTACAACGAACTGGAGGTCGTCATTGTCGTGTTTTCTGCGAAAGGAACAACTCGAGACTCTTGGTTTCTTCAGAAAAATCTTCTGCATTCACCCTGGTCCTCTCTCACCAAAACTGAGTCACTTAACGTCTTTGGTGTTGATAAATACCCTCAGAGGAGTTTCTATATCAGCAAAAATCATGGAGGGTGCGATAAAGATGCAGGATATATGGCTGTTGCGGACGTGTCCAAGATCAGATCGTGCAACTGGGAAAAACACCCGTCCTATCCAATGTTCTTGTATTCAAAGAGCAATGGACCGACTGTTTGGGAAAAGTTTTTGTATGGCATGGCTGACTATATAGCAGTGTTTGTCCAATACTGATATGTAAAAAGACACAAAAATTGAAATATAAACATACTTCGTTCATTACTTCATGGGGGAAATAAACACTGAACACAACAACATGATCCGTGTAGGTGAAATTCAGTAGAAATACTCAGACCGACTGTCTGTGATAAGCACATGAGCGTTTCTCTGACAAAAAGGTGCCGAAAATGCATTTCCGTCATGCATTATACCATGCAAGTAATCATGATTATATTTAAGGATCAATAAAATCCATTTTGTCTAACAACCAACTGAATCATGGCGTTACTGGTCCTGTGTCATAATGAGAACATTGACCAATAACAAAAGGTTTCGATCCAGGTTAGCCTGTGCAGATTGAGCAGGCTGACCTGGATCGATACATTTTGCAGAAGCGTTTAACCCACTTTTCACAGAGAAAGACTCACATATATCTCTATGGCATTAACAGCTTTAAAGCCGATATTTTATACCTGTAGTCTTTTGAAAACTATGTAACAAATGCGGTATATGATTTTTCAGAGCCGTTAGTCTTTTATCAACAATACTTTCTATGTAAGAAATCAAAATTACTTTTGTCTTTCCTTCAATGTTTCACTTTTATATTATCTGTAATTGAGCCATGCTTTGTAAAAAGGGGGCTTAATGCATCTGCAAAAAGTATCGACAGAGGTTAGCCTGCTCAGTCTGCACCGGCTAACCTGGCCGGATTTTTTTTTTCTGTCAATTTCTTTTGCATTTTGAACGACTAGTCTAACTCATGAATCAGTCATTTGTTACACAAAGTGGATTTTTATGGATCCCTAATTAGATGATGTTTTGCTTGGTACAATGTATTACGGAGATGCATTAAGCCCAGTTTTACCAGACCATGGCCCAGTAGAAATTGGTTTGTCTCTGATTGACCTGAAGCTGTTGTTGTGGCACTATATCGACTCATGATGATGTTGAACATGAAAATATCCAACTTGAAGATCATCATACAATCACAAAATTCTCAGCATTTTTGTCAGAATCAGAATTTTTTGTTTAGAATTCTACAATCTTTTTGCATGTACAAACATTTATCCTACAAACTAAGATCGTCGATGGGCTATCACATAATAAACTGACCCCACCATCCCCACAAAAAAAGCAAAATACAAAAAAACCGCATATCTGCTTAACCATTCCGTTCTCCTATTTCAATTCATTTAATAAAAAGGATATTTTTCTTTTCATGCAGATCAAGTGGTTAAAACCCCGATTTGTTCTCACAGAAAACAAAGTCCAAAGGTTTAGTCAACTGTCTTCCTTTTCTCTCTGGGCTTTTGTATTTGTTCTTCTTTATGCTTAATCTCCAGCTCTATATTCTTCTTCCTCTATGTTACATAGTTCTTACTTAGAATGTAAAAAAATGCCTGATTAATTTTTCTTTTTTTTTATTTATCACTTCTAAAGTTTCTCTTAACACAATCTACTGACAACATATAACATAACAACACATATTCACTAGATGGTCTTCACAAATCTTTGTTTAAAGACGAGCTTGTTTTCTTTACTAACTAAAACTCACCCCTAAGAATAAAGATTGTAAATAGGCTAAAAGCTTTCATTGCTAGCCGGTACTGTTGATGGGATTTTCGTTTAGTTTATACAATTAATATCAACGCGGATTGTGGAAACCAACACCAAATACCAACAAAAGTTTAAAGTTATGATTAAACATTTAAATAAAATGCATGATGTCACCGGACTCTGACGTAAAAGAAAATAAAGGCGGGGGGGTGGAAGTGCCCATTACTCTTAAATAATGCTATGTATACTGACCAGTAGCGACATTTTATTTACTTTCAAATGTTTGTACTGCGTATATCTATAAAATTGCCAGAAAATTGTGTTCGAATCATCAGTATATATGTATTATCGACAATGTCAGGTTTCCTTTTCAATATGGATTTGAAGGACATTAACATTTTAGTGGACAAGGAAGACCAATATCAGGCGCCATATTGCGTGACTCTTTTGGAATAAATTTAGTTATTACAACGTTTAACATTTTGAGGGCTTTATAAACAAAACGGACATATTCAATTTGCAAATATAACTCCAAATAATAGTACTCTACATTCTTTTTAAAGATCAATGTCTCGATGAAGACTTTTTTTCCCACAGGTAAGATCAAGATATACTGCTTTTTTTTGTCTTCTCCAATTAGTTATTCAATAAGTAGGAATTTTAAATGGGGCCATTTTATCATCCTTCGCAACTACTCCTTTACACATAATCGAACACAGAAGCTTTATCATACGGCATAGATCAAGATCAGACTGCTCAGAACGTATCTTGGATCCGTTTCTTTTTTCTAGCCTATAACAAAAAAATCTTCCTGGGTTTCACTGGATTGTATTTTCAGCCGTCAAAAGAGGTTGACTTTATGATTGGCACTGTGTGAGTAGTCTGATCTTAATCTATTCCGTCATCAAAAGTGTATGTTTTAGCCTATGGGGCTGAAAGGGTTAAAGAGGGAACACGCCTTTACGTTCCTTGGTCGGGTTAATTGAACAATCAGAATCTGAGGAAAATCGACATCTTATGCTGAGGAAAATCCTTGCTGACTTTCAGGAAAAATGCTTTTACAAACTGCATCCACATTAAACCAGATATTTGTTAGAATTTTTGCACAGTCAGAGAGTTGAAGCACTATAAATCGATGGTTTACTTCAAAGTAACAAGATGGTTTGTGCAAGAATTAATTATAGTGTAACATATTGTTTGTATGATTTATAAACATGTCGACTCAGACCCATGAAATAGTTTGCAGCTAACTACGGAGACATTGCAGAAGACCTTTAATAAGCTGTTTGTCGTTCGTTCTTAAGTCTTTCAGTGCGTAAAATATGAGCCATACTCTATGATAAAGGTGCTTAATGATCTGCAAAAAGTATCAATCAAGGTCGGCCTGCGCAGTCCGTAATTTGTTATGTGTTTACTAGGATGAGCGTCTAGCTATTACAGTAAAAAATACATAAGATTACTCCCAACCCCCATCTCCACCCTAAAAAATTGGAAGGAAAAAAAACTCACATTATTAAGTGTTCCTTTTCCAAAAAATGTTTTCCACAACTCTAAAAACATAGTTTTCTGGGGTACCTTTCACTAAACTGCGTAGATTACCACAATATTTTTGGGGATTGAATATAGACACATACGTTCCCTGCTTTACCAAAAGGTATGAGCTGACGTAAAGTCATGCAAATATTTACTCAAATCATATAGTTATGCAGTTCAGTGAAACTTGTTTTCAGACTTAATGTTTGCTTACCTAAACTGCGTACGCAAATTTCGTGCGTACACAGTCTAGAAAAGGTACCCCTGTTCCCTACTTGTAAAGAGTTTCATTTTGTGCGACTCGAACCCATTTTATGATTTGTAAGTAACAAAAAAGCATTTGTAGTTAAGGGTCAAAGAATATACAATTATATACAAAACTTCATTTTCAAAACAACACTTTAGAATCACTGCCTGACCACTACAAATGGGTTACAACACGTGAAAAGGGGCATTCGGACATTTGCGTAAAGTGTCGTCTCGGATCAGCCTGCGCAGTCCGCGCAGACTAATCCGAGACGGCACTTTACGACTAGATTAGATTTTTTCCTACAGTAGACCTGCGTGAAACAGAAAATAACATAACAACGGAAAGTGTCGTTTCGGATTAGCCTGCGCGGACTGCGCAGGCTGATCCGAGACGACACTTTACGCAAATGTCCGAATGCCCCTTTTCACGTGTTGCAGGCCAAATAGGAAACAAAGTTAAGTGCTACTCATGAAAATATTTTAGGAAAAAAAAATGTAAAGTAAGTACATCTATTCAGATCTTAGTTCGACTTTATTGCAACAAGTTCCAAAGCGCATAAATTTCTACCATGTTTGTTCAATTTACATTTCTTTTGTTCGTTATAAGTATACCAGTTGCAACTGCCAGTCAGGAACCGATGTGTTCCAGGTTCGATTATGATGAGCGATTACTGAGGAAGCTACTATTGCAAGAGAGAGTTATACAAGATCTGGAAGTCCAGGTTGGCGTGCTTAAAGTAGAATATGAAAGTCGGATTTCGAACCTGGAGGATAAGTTACAGCAAGCTGAAAGACGATTGAAAGAATATTGTAAGGGTATGATTGTTTATGCCTTTGCATCATATCGCTCTCTCAGTCACTCTCAGTCTCTCACAGTCTCAGTCTCCCTCAGTCTCTCTGTCTCAGTCTCTCTCAGTCTAAGTCTTTCTCTGCATCAGTCTGTCTCAGTCTCAGTCTCTCTCAGTCTTTGTCACAGTCTATCTGTCTGTCTGTCTGTCTGTCTGTCTGTCTGTCTCTGTCTGTCCTGTCTCTCTCTCTCTTTCTCTGTCTCTTTCGTTCGTTCAGTATCAATTATTGGGATCTAAGCTATTTGATCTTAAGGTTAAAGCCCCTGTAAAGCCAAAAATAGGTAATTTTCACCGTTTATAACTCGAAAATATATTGGATAACCCATCACAACACACATATATAAGATCGGAAAAAACTCGAACGTGTCAGTTACTGCATTGGTTGCCATAATATACGTCAGCGAAAATGCATGGAGAAGTCCGTCGATTTCACGGACGCCATTGATCGAGACAACGTTCGTTATCGTTCGTGTATATTCGAACTAGGTCTTCGAGAACGTCACGTGATAACATTGCATCTCATTAGTGCTATGACGTAGTAGACAGGACTATTGTTTACAATTCCAACATTATGTCATCGGGAGTAAGATTGCTCATTCTGAACCTGTTTCTTATTTAGATGTTGTAAACTCTTCCTGTATTGATGATAAATAAATAAGCGATGATCAGCCTGTGTCGTTGTTTCTGTTTACGATGTCGATAAACTTACGTTTTTCAAGCCTAGAATGGGGACAAAACGATCAAGTGAATGAAGGGTTTGTTTCGACGGTTTGAATGATCACGTGGTGTTTACGGCACTAACACGTCACTGCGGACATTTACGACGAAAAGTCGGCTAATCGTCGGCGATCATCGATGTAAACAAACAGATAATGCGGCATGGTAGGATCTGTTCTAGTTTCAACATTCTTTTTTCTGCCACTGACTGGAACTATTGCGAACTGCACCTTTACATATCGTGCAAGTCATAATAATCGCCATATTTTTACATGGTAAAAATGAAATTTACTCTTATTTTATAAACAGGTTGTTTATTCAGTTGGACGTTACTAGAGACTTTAAATAAAAGTAAAGGGTATTTTCAAATCGTAAAAAGTAAAGTCTGATATTACAATTCTCTGGCTATCTTAGAATATCTGATATTGAACTAAATGGTTTAATTAAAATTAAAAATGTGCAGAGTCTGTGTAGTCTGATCTAGATTTAAATTGCTTTTTTAAGCATCTGTAAAATTTCGTCCGAGGATATAATGATAGTCTTTAATTCTGGAGTAATCCCTTTTAGAAACTGAACACTGTTTCGACCGAACGTGTATTTCAGTCATGCTCCGGCCAACGGGGTTTAATCTCAGTGATACACTGTCCCAAGCAAGTCATCATATTATTATAGAACATTAAAAATCATTGTGTTTAACAACCAACCAACTCATTAGGTAGACTGGTCTTTTCACATGCGGATAATTGCCCAAAATCAAAAGAATTAAACCCAGGTTAGCCTGCACAGTCCGTGCAGGCTAACCTGGGTTGAAACATTTTGTATATGAAAAAAAAAAAAACTTTTTATACAGCATGGATCATGAATATCAAAAAGCTTTATGTTACACTGAAAGAGAGTGAGGAAGAAGCGTAGTTTCTGGAATATGTCAAAGAAACACAGAATGTACAGCTACCAGCTCTGACTATTTTGTCTGAAATACAAAACAAACAAGCGATGCTTTGGCAAAAGGGGATAAATCTCAATGATGCTCTATACCTAACAAGTCATCCCATCGTCATGGATCCATAGAATCCATTTTCTCTCAAAAACTGATTGAATCATGTGGTAGACTGGTCTGTTGACTTGCAGAAAATTGACGAATAGCAAAAAGTTTCGACCCAGGTCAGCTTGCTTGGACTGCACTAGCTGACATGGACGATACTTTTTTTGCAAATGCATTAAGCCCCCTTTTCACAGAGCATGGCTCAAATAAACTTACCCGTACTGGCCTTCCAAAGTTTACGGTTTTTGCACCGACTTCCAGATGGCATCAGAGCTGCCACAGCCAACGTCGTGCAAATATCAAAGGTTGAGCAAGACGGTTGGGGGTTAGTTTTTCGAGGGACTGCAGGGAATGGGGACAGCATAGTGGACGCATGGTTAAAAGGTTGATACTTCAATGACACGATTGGTTCAAGTTCTCTTGTATGGTCCAGACGTAGATCAACGAACCGTTTACAGGCGTTCGTATGTTACAAACTTCGCCGTGTGTACGATGGATAGATGGCAAAGTGTGTCAATAAACGAACGCCTGTGGTACTGTCTCAATTTGCAGCTATATACTAGAATGACATTTCAGATATTGTAGATAGTATACAATTTGAGATTGCATCTCTATTTCTTTCATTGATATCACCATCATTACCATCGTCATCATTATTGTCGTTATTTTGTGACAAGCACCTGTAAGCAATTGTTCAAAACTGAATTCTTAATTTGAATTTATTCTACATATAAAGTTAAAAAGATCTTAAACTTTCCAACGGCTAAGATTCAAAATTCGAGTTTGAAACCACGTTAAACCCTTTTCCCGCTAAATAGGTGGAATGAAACTTTTGAGCCAATGGTACAAACCCAAATTTTGCTCGTATTATAACGGTATCCTTTGGTGGACAATATGTCCTTATCGGACAGTGTAGATCAAAGATGTGTTCTGTGTAGTCTGATCTTAATCTTCGCTGTCCGCAAAAGGTCAGTAAGTCGGGTTAGCAGCCTAATGATTAAGTGAATATCAAATAATGACAGGAACGCACACAAATTTAATTCACAACATTTAAAAAGTATGGATATGATTATGAGTTGGCAACTAACGTTATTGTGTTACTTTTACAAAACACTTTTCTACCAGCAGCTGGAACCCTTTGGCTGCTAAGCGCAACTCACTGACCTTTTGCGGACAGTTTAGATCAAGATCAGACTGCACAGAACATGAGCCTTAAATTATATTGATATCACATTTCTTGGTATACGCATGAATCCTTTCAACACAAAATGGAAGTGGTCATAGACTTAAGACAATCCAAATTCAATGATAATTCTAACTAGTTTTTTTTTTTTTTTTTTTCTTTTAAGCATAATTATTCCAGTCGTAAAGACTTTTGCTGAACATTTCATTTGTTTTCTACTATTTTGTATATCAAATACAGGAACATCTGTAACCACTGACAAACCCGTCAACATGAAGCGATCTCTCAACAAACACTACCTAAACCTTAATTTCGTCAACAACTGGAGTTCCAAAAACATCGCCCGGGTCAAGTTCGCTTTGTACTACAACGAAATGGAGGTCGCCAGTGTCCTGTTTTCTGCGGAAGGAACAACCCGAAAATATTGGTTTCTTCAGAAAAAGCTCCTTTTTTCATCCTGGTGCTCTCTCACAAAAACTGAGTCGCTTAACGTCTTTGGTGTTGACAAATACCCTCACAGGACGTTTTATATCAGCAAATATCATGGAGGATGCGATAAAGATGCAGGATATGCGGTTGTAGCAGACGCTTCCAAGAGCAGACCATGCAAATGGGAGATCCATCCGTCCTATCCGATGTTTTTGTATTCGAAGAGCAATGGACCGACTGTATGGAATAAGTTCTTGTATGCCATGGCTGACTATATAGCAGTGTTTGTCCAATACTGATATGTTATCTCTTTAGCAGTAGACATGATTTTAGAATTGGCCATATTGAGAGCGTTTGCCGACGACCAATAAATGAGAGCTCATATTATAAAACTTGTCTTTGAAGGAGATAGAAAACATTGTGTTGAAAGGCGAAAATGCTGCTTACCAGCATTTTCGCCTTTTGTAATAGTTTTACGAAAGCCTTCTTCCTTAAAGTTGTCAACACAAGAGTTTTTTTTTTTTTTGTCGTTAAGGAGTAAAACAAATTTACAATACAATATTACACATGATAGACTTTTAACGCCCCTACTATGGACAAGCTTTTAAAGACATGAAGGAGAATAGGGTTATAGCTTGTTACAAGTAAGTTGTCCTTTTTCCACGGTGTTTTTTTTTTTTTTTTTCAAATACATGTTATCAAAATTTTGGCTGCTGAGCCCGACTCATTGGGCTTTTACAGACAGTGTATACCAAGATCAGAATGCACAGAACCTGCGACCTGATCTTTATTTACACTGCCCAATACAGTGAGATTTTTTTACAGAGAAGAGATCTTTGCAATCGCAATTTGCATCGTCATATTGACGTTGTAGAATCTATTCTTTTATTTTTTTTTTTTAATGTTGATAAAAATGAAAATTTCTTCATACAATTTTTTTTCTTCATTTTTTGCTGATAAAAATGACTTTTTTTTTCTTACAAATACTCATTTGTAACCATCTATTGTATTATGAGATATATACATGATTACTCTATTTGTATATATTGTTTTTGAGAGCAATTACGTCATATGCAATGTTGTTATTCTTTCCCAACAACGAAATGTTCCATGAAAAATTGAAATGTTTATTACGCTTGTAGTTTGTGCTTTGGAGTTTTCCCTATTCGTTTGTTTTCTTCACTTTGAATTAAGCCATAGGGCACTAAGCATGACTCGAAGTGCATTTTGGGGCGGCCAGTGCACCGATCAACGCTGTTCCGGAGTTTTTATTAATTTTTTTTTTTTTTGTACCAGTTCTTCTCACAACCTTCTTTCCTGAGCAAGTAACTGCTTTCCCACATAATCATCGTTGAAACAGAGATCATCTGTAAGAGAAAAAGGTTGGGACTCGAACCATTGATCCCCATGGTTTCAAGCCCTGTACGTTACCGACTAAGGCACTAGGCTCCGCTGTTACAGCACACTTGCTCAGTTTATCTAGTCATCTACCAGTACAAGAACTGGAAATCTTAAAAGTCCAACTTGTTTTATTTATCTTAAAAGTCCATCTTGTTTTATTTGGTGAAAAGAAGCTTCACATCGAGATGTTACTTGTATACCATGGGCAGTGAAACAGTCGCAAAGCTTTCCAGGCCAAAATAGGCAGATACTCGGAAACATTCCTTTGACCAATGCTCTGTGAAAAGGGGGCTTAATGCATCAGCGAAAAGTGTCGACCCAGGTCAGCCTGCGTAGTCAACGCAGGCTGACCTGGTCCGAAACATTTCACTATTGGTCAATTTTCTGTATATCCAAGAACCAGAATGCTTGGTGATTCAGCCGGTCGTCAGACTAAATGGTTTTTATTGATCCATAACTATATGTTCACTTGCTAGGTTTCTTGGATCACCGAGAGACATTGAACCCCGCTTTTGCCAGAACATGGTTCATTTATCTTTGTACATTAATTTTGTATGGGGAAAAAAGATTCATCAAGGGCTGGATTTCTAATATCTCGATTAATAAGAAGAATCGCCGGGATCCTAATTATAACGTTATTTGAAAAAACATTGCGCAACAATTCTAATCTGGTGCTGCAATATTTATAAAGATAAAAGAAATAAGCGGATCTCTGATAAAATGGGGATTAATACATCTTCATCATGCATTATTGTACTAAGCAAGACATCATACAGTTAGGGATCTACCACACAATTTTTGTCATGAAGAAGAATGGTCCTTGAAAAAGCAGAAAATTTACAAATAGCAAAAAGTTTCGACCCATATCAGCCTGCGCGGACTGCGCAGGCTGACATGGATCGATACTTTTTGCAAAATCTATAAGTTTCCCTTTTAACGGAGCATGGCTAATAAATCTTTCAGTTTTTTATGATAACAAGAGAAGTTAACAATATTTTAACCCGATTAACGCATATTAAAGGTGCAAGCGATTATTCTGTGTGAAAAAAATCGAACTAATTGCCACATATTTTGAATCAACCTGTACCGAATAATCCCATACTTTTAAAACCCTGATGAAAATGGAGCTTAAGAGAACTTATGAAAGAGTTGCAAAATATACTTATAACGGACATACCGGGGTAACCTTCTTTTCCCACAATGTTTTCGCACAATTGCAAAACTGTTCGGCCATTATCCATATGTTACGAGATAGAGCTCCGAGTAATGTATGCCACCCCCATCCCCCCAAAATGAAACCACAAATGTCGAAATACGACTTCGCCTGGCCAAGGCACCGTTTTTTCATCTTTAATTTGTTAATATGTTTGATTTTTATGGTGTTTATCACCGTTTTCAACATTATTTCAGTTATTTCGCTTTGATCACGGTAAGAAAACTACAAAATAAGGCATCCAATACTTCAACAGAAATTGATCAACCTGTATGTAATGTATCTCCATGATCCATGATACCAAGCAAGCCATCAGATACTTATGGATCCATAACAACCTCATTTGTACGACTTTTTTAATCATCAAGTGGACTGATCCTTGGACATACAGAAAATTGACCAATAGAGCGCACAGGCTGACCTGGGTCGAAACTTGTCGCAGATGCATAAGCCCCTTTTTCACAGAGCATGGCTCATGTTCAATGTTCCATACGAAAGTGTACATGAAATTTCGCCTCAACCGAGTGGATTATTTTTTATTATTCCATCTCAAACACGACTATCACTGAAAAATAACAATGAGAATAGACCGACGATGATTGTAGATCATGTTCCTGTAAATCTTATCCCAATAAATGAGTTAAATTAAACCTTCAAGGCGATAGTACACACTCGAATAATTCTACTTCAATCTTACCTTTTGGAGAATAAATATCTCCAAATCGGACAGTGTAGATCCTAGATCAGACTGCACGTTCTGTGCAGTCTGATCTTGATCTACAATGTCCGCAAAAGGTCAGTGGGTCGTGCTTAGCATCCTAAGGATTAATATGTAATGACAGGCGCAAAGGGTTTTCAAAAATTCATCAAATCAGCCCCAGAATTACATTTCTATGCCTGTCCTTCCATTTTTCTCGGGTAAAACTGTGCAACAGGAAGGCTTGGTGATAAAAGTTTCAGATGGGGCTACTTTTGACCACTAAGTACCCGGTAGTAGATGTGTGAATTTATTTCACATCTAAAAACTTTTGCACTCTGCACCGGTTGTACCCATGTAGACCATGTATAAGAGGGAGAAAAAAATGCGCTGTCAGCAACCACTAAATATTAATACATGTTTTTGCAAGTTTCGCAGATAAAGTCTTTAAACTACATGACTAGATCTGTTCGTTTTCTATCTAACAATAACAGTTTGGTGCCATCAAATATAATCTCTCTCTCTCTCTCTCTCTCTCTCTCTCTCTCTCTCCCTTTCTCTCAGTGTTTTGCTTTTAACCCTTATCCTGCTGAATGATGGAAATGAAACTTTCAAGCCGACAGAAAAAATAACTCAATTTTGCCTACTTCAAAGATATTTTGGAGGAAAGATGTCTCCTAATCGGACAGTTTAGATACAGTTCTGTGCAGTCTGATCCTGGTCTACATAGTCCGCAAAAGGTCCTTGAATTTTGTGCTATATAGCCTAAGGGTTAAATGCGCCTTCAGTTAATCTCTCTCCGGTACAAGGGAGATAATCTCGTATTGTATTTGTCAAATTTATTTGTTTGACTTGACGTCCCTTGCTAAAGTTAATCGTACCCGCTTTCTTTAGTTACTTAATAAGCAGGATTTTTTTTAGATATGAACATTTCATCATCCAGGCAACCACTCCTTTACACATAATCGAACGCGGGTGCTTTAGCAGACGACATAGATTAAGATCAGACTGCACAGAACGTATCTTGGATCCATTTATCTTTTCTAGCCTGTAACCAAAAATCTTCCCGGGCTTCATTGGATTGTATTATCAGCCGGCGAAAGAAGTTTACTTTATATACGGCACTGTGGCAGTAGTTTGATCCTAATCTATGCTGTCATCAAAATCGCATGTTTTCACCTATGGGGCTGAAGGAGTTAAAGGGGGAACACGCCTTTACGGTCATTGGTCCAGTTCATTGAGCAATCAGAATACGAGGAAAATCGACATCTTACGAGGAAAAATCCTGGTTTTGAGGAAAAATGCTTTTACAACCTACATCCACTTCAAGCCAGATAATTGTCAGGTTGTTTGCCAGACAATAAGTTGGAGCATTTTATATTAATGCAGTTTAAAGATGGGCCCCATTTTGGTGTATGGAAATATTTAAAACCGAAATATTTTAGGGGAAAACAAATTTAGATTAAGACCCAAAATTGTTCACATACTATTCCTTAACTTCCTAAATAATTTAAATGAAACCTTACAAGCCGATAGTAAAATCCGAAGACTGTTATTTCAAAGTCATGGGTAGGGAAAGGGAGGAATGTCTCCTCATCGCCTTATCGGACAGTGTAGATCCAAGATTATACTGCACGTTCTGTGTAGTCTGATCTTGATCTACACTGTCTGCAAACGGTCTATGAGTTGTGCTAAGCAGCCTAAGGATTATAGACATATCATACAACGATAAATTACACAGCAACACGAAGGGCTATGAGAAGACTTGATAAGCTGCTTGTCATTGGTTTTTATGTCTTCCGGTGCGAAAAATATTTGTGAGCCATGCTCTGTGAAAAGGGAGTTTAATGCGTTTGCAAAAAATATTGACCCATGTCAGCCTGCGCAGTCCACGCAGGCTTAAATGGGTCCAAGCTATTTGTAAATACTTGCATGTCCAAAGACCATACTACCTCATTATCCACTCGGTTGCCAGTCAGTTGGATTTTATGTGATGACTTGCTTGGTATGGTTAATCACGAAGATGCTCAAACCGCTTTTGCCAGAGGATAGCTCATAATACCTGCAACACGTGAAAAGAGGCATTCGGACAGTTGCGTAAAGTGTCGTCTCGGACTATCAGCCTTCGCAGTCCGCGCAGGCTAACCCGATACGACACTTTCCGTTTTTATGTAATTTTCTGTTTTGGGCAAGTCTACTATAGTACAAAATCTAATGGACTCGTAAATTGCCGTCTCGGATTAGCCTGCCCGGACTGCACAGGCTGATCCGAGATGACACTTTACGCAAATGTCCGAATGCCATTTTTTGCGTGGTGCAGGCCTCTTTCTGCGGCTGAAAAGACAATCCAAAAATGATAAGAAAAACTGTTATCGTACGGGCTTAACTAAATTAGCGAACGGTAAAGATCCTAGATCATACTGCTTGCTTTGTGCAATCTGATCTTGATCTTTGCCGTTCGCAGAAAGCCCGTATTTTTGCCTATGGAGCTGCAAAAGCCGAATTGCACCCTATCAAAGTCGATCTCTTTCAACAGATAAATTAATATCCATGAAGAAATGATTAAGCAAGCAGACAGTATAGATCCAAGATCAGACAGCAAGTACTGTGGAATCTGATCATGATCTGTGGCATCAGTAGTATCTCTAGTATCTGTAAAAGCCCTTGCTTTTGCCTGTGGCGTAGGTCGGTTTTACTGTCAGACAATTTGTTATGTGTTTGGTAGGGTGAGGGTTTAGCTTTTACAGTAAAAACAAACAGAAGATTACTCCTCTCCCTCCAAATAATGAAGAAAAAAAGTTCATACAAATTAGTTACTCCTTTCCAAAAATGTTTTCAACACGTCTTAAAACATAGTTTCCCGGCGTAGCTTTCACTTAACTGCATAGATTTAATGCAATATTTTTGGGGATTGAATATACGATCCTTGCTTTATCCAAAGGTATGAGCTCGCCTGAAACTTGTTTTCAGACTTAATGTCTACGCCCCTCCCCCTCACTCTTATATCAAAAGACGGAAGCTGCTGAGATTGGCCGACTAGCCTTCACGAAAATGTCGATGTTACACGATATTTACCGATGAGTTAGTGAATCTACAGCCCCTAACTGTCATATTTAAAGACGGAAGCTGCCGAGACTGGCCGAATAGCCTTTACAAAAACGACGATGTTACACGATATTTACCGATGAGTTAGGGGTCGTAATCCTTTATGCTTGCTTACCTAAACTGCGTATGCAAATTTCGTGCGCGCACAGTCTAGAAAAGGTACCCCTGTTCCTTACTCGTAAAGGGTTCCATTTTGTGCGACTCGAACCCATTTTATGATTTGTACGTAACAAAAAAGCATTTGTATTAAAGGGTCAAAGAACATACGATTATATACAAAACTTCATTTACAAAAAATCTTCCTGGGTTTCACTGGATTGTATTTTCAGCCGTCAAAAGAGGTTGACTTTATGATTGGCACTGTGTGAGTAGTCTGATCTTAATCTATTCCGTCATCAAAAGTGTATGTTTTAGCCTATGGGGCTGAAAGGGTTAAAGAGGGAACACGCCTTTACGTTCCTTGGTCGGGTTAAATGAACAATCAGAATCTGAGGAAAATCGACATCTTATGCTGAGGAAAATCCTTGCTGACTTTCAGGAAAAATGCTTATACAAACTGCATCCACGTTAAACCAGATATTTGTTAGAATTTTTGCACAGTCAGAGAGTTGAAGCACTATAAATCGATGGTTAACTCCAAAGTAACAAGATATTTTGTGCAAGAATTAATTACAGTGTAAAATATTGTTTGTATGATTTATAAACATGTCGACTCAGACCCATGAAATAGTTTGCAGCTAACTACGGAGACATTGCAGAAGACCTTTAATTAGCTGTTTGTCGTTCGTTCTTAAGTCTTTCAGTGATTAAAATATGAGCCATGCTCTATGATAAAGGGGCTTAATGATCTGCAAAAAGTGTCAATCCAGGTCGGCCTGCGCAGTCCGTAATTTGCTATGTGTTTACTAGGATGAGCGTCTAGCTATTACAGTAAAAAATACATAAGATTACTCCCAACCCCCATCTCCACCCTAAAACATTGGAAGGAAAAAAAAAACTCGCATTAATAAGTGTTCCTTTTCCAAAAAAAGTTTTCCACAACTCTAAAAACATAGTTTCCTGGGGTACCTTTCACTAAACTGCGTAGATTACCACAATATTTTTGGGGATTGAATATAGACACATACGTTCCCTGCTTTACCAAAAGGTATGAGCTGGCGTAAAGTCATGCAAATATTTACTCAAATCATATAGTTATGCACTTAAGTGAAACTTGTATTCAGACTTAATGTTTGCTTACCTAAACTGCGTACGCAAATTTTGTGCGTACACAGTCTAGAAAAGGTACCCCTGTTCCCTACTTGTAAAGAGTTTCATTTTGTGCGACTCGAACCCATTTTATGATTTGTAAGTAACAAAAAAGCATTTGTAGTTAAGGGTCAGAGAATATACAATTATATACAAAACTTCATTTTCAAAACAACACTTTAGAAACACTGCCTGACCACTACAAATGGGTTACAACACGCGAAAAGGGGCATTCGGACATTTGCGTAAAGTGTCGTTTCGGGTCAGCCTGCGCAGTCCGCGCAGACTAATCCGAGACGGCACTTTACGACTAGATTAGATTTTTTCCTACAGTAGACCTGCGTGAAACAGAAAATAACATAAAAACGCAAATGTCCGAAAGCCCCTTTTCACGTGTTACAGGCCAAATAGGAAACAAAGTTAAGTGCTACTCATGAAAATATTTTAGGAAAAAAAAATGTAAAGTAAGTACATCTATTCAGATCTTAGTTCGACTTTATTGCAACAAGTTCCAAAGCGCATAAATTTCTACCACGTTTGTTCAATTTACATTTCTTTTGTTCGCGATAAGTATACCAGTTGCAACTGCCAGTCAGGAACCGATGTGTTCCAGGTTCGATTATGATGAGCGATTACTGAGGAAGCTACTATTGCAAGAGAGAGTTATACAAGATCTGGAAGTTCAGGTTGACGAGCTTAAAGTAGAATATGAAAGTCGGATTTCGAACCTGGAGGATAAGTTACAGCAAGCTGAAAGACGATTGAAAGAATCTTGTAAGGGTATGATTGTTTATGCCTTTGCATCATATCGCTCTCTCAGTCACTCTCAGTCTCTCACAGTCTCAGTCTCCCTCAGTCTCTCTGTCTCAGTCTCTCTCAGTCTAAGTCTCTTTCTGCATCAGTCTGTCTCAGTCTCAGTCTCCCTCTGCATCAGTCTCTCTCAATCTTTGTCACAGTCTATCTGTCTGTCTGTCTGTCTGTCTGTCTGCTTCGGGATGAGACCGGGTGACCTCGGGACGGGAATTTTTAACACTTTATTTTCGGGTTTTTTGCATTTTTTTACATGTTTTGGGCTATTTTAACACTTTTAAATTTTGATTTTTTCTGTCCATAACCCGTGTTACTCGGGGCATATATTCTGTCAGTTTCGGCATCGCCGAAATAATCCGACAAAGTGATTTCCATTTTTTTTCCAAACGTGGTTCTTTTTAATCGATAAAACAATGTAAATCAATAATTTGTATCAAAATAACATACCTGTCTAAATTTCACGAAAAAAAAATCATAACTTTTGAAATTATCTAAGATTCCATTTATCGGAAATTTTGACAGACACGCACTGGATTTGCAGACAAATTTCGGCGATGCCAAAATTTCGGAAAAAAGTTTATATCAGTTTTTTAAAAAAGTAATGCATATTTCTCAATAATTTTTCCCAGTATGTACCCTCTAATAACATTTAATAGTCTGACCAAGTTTCATTAGAAAACATCATCTAGTTTTGAAATTATTCGACTTTGCATTTTTAATTTTTCAATGACAGACAGTTTCAGACAGCAGACACTGACAGACAAATGGATTTTGATTAAAAAGTCCGCGAATTTGCAATATTTCGATTTAATATTTCGTCAACATTTCAAGGACTTTGTGACAAATACTTTATGTGAAAAACAAATAAAGATTGTGCCTAAATTTTTAGAGGCGGATAGATTCTGCTATCAAATTTCGGTAAAACGAGGCTCGGAAGCTCCAAAATTCAAACATAGCTCCTCGTATACTGGTCTTATCGACAATCTATGCTTATTTTTTTAAACTTTGTTGTAAAGAGGAATTAAAAACAAACTAAATAATACCAGGTTTGGGGCATTGTGACAAGAATCCGACGTGCTAGGTATGAATCTCGGCGTGCTACAGCCCAGTTTCAACGAATTTTGGAAAAAGTGGGAAATAAAAAATAGCGATTTCTCTTTTATCGTTCATGCTAAATTAACATAATATACATTACATTGTTGGAAAATTATTCCTCTACACAAAACAGAAAAGCGGAAAGCCAGATTCCCAGGGTTTGAGCGAGTAGCAGTCGATGCTCCTGGTCACCCCCACTCTTCATGCTTAATTTAACAATTTTCAGGTCATTTTTCTCTTAATTAAAGCTTTCTTTGCCAATAGAGGCAGTATTTTTTAACTTTGTTGGAAAAAGGAACTAATGTCAAACGCAATAATACCAGGTCTGGGTCATTGCAACTAGAACCGGGGATGCTAGGTTTGAATCTCGGAGTAACCGAACCCTATTTGTCCAAAACTTTTCTAGGCCGGTATGCTATAGTTTTAGTAAATAGCTCAGTAAATAATTGAGACTAATTTGTCTTGTAAACGTCATACAATAGCTTGATAATTTGGGTATAAAAAGGGGAAAAAATAGGGATGTCATGGCGAGAAATTAGGCTATTTACAGTAGAAAGTTGGGTGGGCACGCGAAAACCCATTACTCGCGTTTTTCCTTCACCACCCATTTGATAAGGTAGGGGTTTCTTCCTTATATGGACAGATTATTTCATTCAAATTCAGCAATATTTGCAGCGAAATTCTTCGGATTTCGGTACAGTATGACCGAATATACAATTGAATGCGCCGGGCGTCGATTATTTGTGTGTGTGTGTGTGGAGTGGGGGGGGGGGGGAAGGTGGAGGCTAAAATTTCCTTAAATATCTCAGTAAATAATGGTGGCAAATCTTTTGTTTTAATGTCGTATTATAGGCATAGGATAGGGCTACAAAATAGTAAAAAAACAATAGGGGAATTTAATGCGTAGGGATTGCACTTTTTTTCGTTAAAACTTGCTTAGGATCGGAAATCCGTAATTTACGTTTTTCGGCCCCGAACACATTCGTACAGGTCGGATTTTCGTCCTTATTTGGACAGATATTGGTGTAATTGTGGTATCATTATAAAGGGGCGACTTTGCACATTGCATTTAATTCTAATTCAGCAATATTTGATCAAGAAATTCTGAGCAATATTTGAATGATGTAACCTACCCTGTGACGAAAAATGAAATATAGGGCCAGCATGCCTATAATGTTCCTTTATTATTGGCAGAATCAATACAAAAGCGGTTACAAATTCTTTGAATTACAATTCCCTACATCTCTCCCGAATTTGAAAAAACAATCTTCGGATTTGGGGAAATTATAGCCGAATATACTATTGAATTCGCCGGGCTTCCCCAATAATGGTTGGGGGGTGGGGGTGGAGGCTAGAATATCCTTAAATATCTCAGTAAATAATGGTGGCAAATCTTTTGTTTTTATGTCGTATTATAGGCATTTAATACGGTTACAAAATAGTAAAAAAGCAGTGGATTTACATTAGTAGAAATTGCGCAATTTTCCTTTGAAATTTGTACGGGAGGTAATAATCCATAATTCCCGTTTTCGTACCCTTACCCGTTCGGACCGGTCGGATTTTCGTCCTCATTTGGAAAGATATTGATATAATTTTAGTATCATTTTAAAGCAGCGACCATGTACATTTTATTTCATTCAGATTAAGTAATATTTGATCAAGAAATCTTGGACAATATTTGAATAATCTAGCCTACCCCTTGACGAATATTGAAAAACATGGGCTAGCAGCCCCATAATGCTCCTTTATTATTGACAAATTCGGTTCAAAAGCGAGTTTAATTTTATTGGCTATAATTTCCAAATATGTATTCCAAATTTCAAGCAAAAATATTATAATTTGTTGAAATCATGGCCGAATACGCAATTAAAATCGGCGCGATTCCAGGACATTAACGGGGTATAGCCAAAATTTCCTTGAATATCTCAGTAAATAGTGATGGCAAATCATTCATTTTAATGTCGTATTACAGGCGTTTAATACGGCTTGAAAATGAAATAAAATTACAGGAGATTCCATGCATGGAGATTGCACAATTTTCCCTTGGAATTTGCTTTGGTGGGCGAAAATCCATATTTTCCGTTTTCGTCCCACTACACATTCGTACAGAGCGGATTTTCGTCCTTTTTTGGGCAGATATTGATGTAAATTTGGCATCGTTGTAAAGCAACATTCGTGTACATTTCAACTAAATTAAATAAAGCAATATTTGATCGAGAAATTCTGAGCAAGCTTCCAATATTCCAATCTATCCCCTGACGTAAGTTGAAAAAAAAAAAAAAAAAGGGTCCAGCAAAGCCATAATGTTCTTTATGATTGACAAAATCGCTACAAAAGTGACTTCAAATTCTTTGACTAATAATTCCCCACATTTACTCCAAATTTCAAGCTAAACTATTCAAATTTAGGGAAATTATGACCGAATACGCATTTGAAATAGCCGGCTTTGCGTATTATTTGGGGTAGGCCAGAATTTCCTTAAATATGTCAGTAAATAATGGTGGACAGGCTTTCGTTTTTAGGTCGTATTATAGGCATAAATTGTAAAAAAAGTAATAGGGGAATTTACCGTGTATGGATTGCACTATTTTCCCTTGAAAATTGCTCGAGGTCGAAAATCAGTAATTTCCGTTTTTCGTCCCCGACCACATTCGTACCGCTCGGATTTTCTTCCTTATTTGGACAGATATTGCTGGAATTGTAATATCAATATAAAGCAGCGACATTGCATTCAATTCAAATTCAGAAATATCTAGTCAAGAAATACTGAACAATAGTTGAATGTTGTAACCTGAAAAGGTTTCTTGATGAGGTCGAATTTTTCGACTTTTCAGAAATCGGCCCATTTTGGGATTGGTTTTTCAACTTTTTCCACACTTTTTTCAGTAGTGGCAAAACACTTTTTACAGAGATACAAAAAGATATTCTCAGCTACAGATTGATGCATAGAACTTTAAGATCAGCTAAGATTTAGGATCTGTAGGGCCCTGAAAAGGTTTCTTGATTAGGTCGCATTTTTCGACTTTTCAGAAAGCGGCCAATTTTCAGATTGGTTTTTCGACTTTTTTCCACACTGTTTTCAGTAGTAGCGAAAAGCTTTTTACAGAGATTCAACTAGACATTCTCAGCTACAGATTGATGCATAGATTTCCAAGATCGGCTTATATCTAAGAGCTGTAGGGCCCTGAAAAGGTTTCTTGGTGAGGTCGAATTTTTCGACTATTAAGAAATCTGCCCATTTTCAGAATGCTTTTTCGAATTTTTCCACACTGTTTTCAGTAGTGGCAAACCTTTTTTTATAGAGATTCAAAAAGGCATTCTCAGCTACTGGTTGGTGTATAGAACTTACAGATCAGCTTATATTTAAGAGCTGTAGGGCCCTGAAAAGTTTTCTTTGTGAGGTCGAATTTTTCGACTTTTCAGAAATCGGCCCACTTTCGGACTGGTTTTTCGACTTTTTCCACATTGTTTTCAGTGGTTGCAAAACACTTTTTACAGAGATACACATAGACATTCTCAGCTAAGAATGATGCATAGAACTTTAAGATCGGCTTACATTTAAGAGCTGTAGGGTCCTGAAAAGGTTTCTTGATGAGGTCGAATTTTTTTACTTTTGAGAAATCGGCCTATTTTCAAATTGGTCTTTCGACTTTTTCCACACTGTTTTCAGTAGTGACAAAACACCTTTTACAGAGATTCAAATAGACTCTCTCAGCTACAGATTGATGCATAGAACTTCAAGATCGGCTTATATTTGAGAGCTGTAGGGCCCTGAAAATGTTTCTTGGTGATGTCGAATTTTCGACTTTTGAGAAATCGGCCCATTTTCGAATTGGTTTTTCGACTTTTTCCACATTGATTTCAGTAGTGGCAAACCACTTTTTACAGCGATACAAAAAGACATTCTCAGCTACAGAATGATGCATAAAACTTTAAGATCGGCTCATATTTAAGAGCTGTAGGTCCCTGAAAAAGTTTCTTGGTGAGGTCGAATTTTTCGACTTTCAAGAAATCGGCCCATTTTCGGAATGGTTTTTCGACCTTTTCCACATTGTTTTCAGTAGTGGCAAAACACTTTTTACAGAGATTCAAATAGACATTCTCAGCTACAGAATGATGCATAGAACTTTAAAATCGGCTTACATTTAAGAGCTGTAGGTCCATGAAAAGGTTTCTTAACGAGGTCGAATTTTTCGACTTTTGAGAAATCGGCCTATTTTCAAATTGGTTTTTCGACTTTTTCCACACTGTTGTCAGTAGTGGCAAAGGCCTATTTACAGAGATTCAACTAGACATTCTCAGCTACAGATTGATGCATAGAACTTTAAGATCGGCTTATATCTAAGAGCTCTAGGGCCCTGAAAAGGTTTCTTGGTGAGGTCAAATTTTTCGACTTTTAAGAAATCGGCCCATTTTCGGAATGGTTTATCATCTTTTTCCACATTGATTTCAGGAGTGGCAAACTACCTTTTTACAGCGATTTAAATAGATATTCTCAGCTACAAAATGATGCATAGAACATGAAGATCGGCTTACATTTAAGAGCTGTAGGGCCCTGAAAAGATTTCTTCATGAGGTCGAATTTTTCGACTTTTCAAAAATCGGCCCATTTTGGGATTGGTTTTTCGACTTTTTCCACAAATTTTTCAGTAGTGGCAGAACACTTTTTACAGAGATTCAAATTGACATTCTCAGCTACAAAATGATGCATAGAACTTTAGGATCGGCTTACATTCAAGAGCTGTAGGTCCCTGAAAAGGTTTCTTGATGAGGTCGAATTTTTCGAGTTTTGAGAAATCGGCCTATTTTCACATTGGTTTTTCGACTTTTTCCACACTGTTTTCAGTAGTGGCAAAGGCCTTTTTACAGCGATCTAAATAGACATTCTCAGCTACAGATTGATGCATAGAACTTCAAGATCGGCTTATATCTAAGAGCTGTAGGGCCCTGAAAAAGATTCTTGGTGAGGTCAAATTTTTCGACTTTTAAGAAATCGGCCCATTTTCGAAATGGTTTTTCGACTTTTTCCACAGATTTTTCAGTAGTTGCAAAACAGTTTTTACAGAGATTCAAATATACATTCTCAGCTACAAAATGATGCATAGAACTTTAAGATCGGCTTTTATTTAAGACCGGTAGGGCCCTGAAATTGTTCTATATATGTTTAATAACTACATCTACGATTGTTTGATAAAGACTATAGTATATCTTTGAGCATGCGCATTATGTATGTAGCGTTCGTCTGCTGGACAACTTTCTTCAGTTCTTGTATTAAAGTTTCTGTAGTAAGCACGCTTGTGTTATTTCAGTTATTCTCAATAGAGAACCTTTGCAGATACATTACAAGACTCAAACACAAACACAACATGGTGTCAGAAGTAAAAACAAAAAACACGAAGTAAAATAATAAAGTGAGAATACCTGGTCGTAAAAATGGATTTAAGTGGAATTCCACACCCGAAAATCAGTTGGGACTCTACGAATATACCTGATGAATGGGAAAAATTCCAAACTCATGTGGAACTGATATTTTCTGGACCTTTGAAAGAAAAGTCAGAGCAGGAGAAAGTATCATACTTGCTACTCTGGGTTGGAGAGCAAGGACGCCAGATCTATAAAACATGGACTGGGATTTCGGAGGAAGATTCCAAAAAACTGAAAACGTACTACGACCGTTTTAAAAGACATGTCCAACCGAAACTGAATCCCATTTTTGCCCGATTTCGTTTCAACAACGAAGTTCAAGGATCGGACAATATTGATGCCTATGTGACAAGGTTACGTATTCGAGCCCGGGATTGTAATTTTCGAATGAACGAGAACACGGACATAACTGAAGACATGATCCGCGATAGAATTGTGTTCGGATGTTCAGATCCCAAGGTTCGTGAAAAATTGATAAATGAAGGTGATAAGCTCACGATGGACAAGGCTATTCAAATCGTTCAAAACTTTGAATACTGTCAACAACAATTACACTCGATGGCAACCTCTCAAGCAGGAAACAATGTTGACGCGGTCAAGAAGTCTACGAAATGCACCAAAAAGGCACAGAGACAACGATCAGACCAGAAGAAACGTACACAATGGACTTGTGGTCGTTGTGGTTATAACCACGATTCAAAAGCTGTGTGTCCAGCAAAGGGTGAAAAATGCAATAAATGCAACAAACTGAACCATTTCGCTAAAGTTTGCAAAACTAAATCTGTTGATTTTGTGAATGAAATAATGATGAATGCAGAGGATATTCCGTAGACATGGTAAGCGCCTCTTCTCCTTTTACACACTCTGCCAGTGATGATCAGATGCTTGTAAACCTACAAATTGGTCCGAAAATGTCTAAAGTGATGTTCAAAATTGATACGGGCAGTAGTGCAAATATCATTCCATTCACACAATTTCAGCTGTTAGGTATTAAAGGTTCCCTAAAACCTCCAGATTGCAAATTAATTTCGTATTCTGGAGAAATGCTTAATGCGAAAGGTATGATCAATTTGAATTGTCGATATCGCGATTCGCAATTATCTGCACCTTTCTACATTGTACACACTAAGTCTCCGCCATTGATAGGTACAAAAACATCAATTGACCTGGGACTAATTAAACTGACATACTCTGTAGATAATGACGCAAATGAACACTTGACAAAAGACTCCGTTTTACGAGAGTACAGTGACCTTTTCAAAGGTATAGGGACAATTCCAGGTAAATGTCATTTACACCTGAAGGACAATATGATACCGACTGTCAATCCTCCACGCAGAATACCAGAAGCCTTGAAGAATAGACTCAAGACTGAGCTTGATCAAATGGTCAAAGACAAAATTATTCGACGTGTTACAGAACCAACGGACTGGGTAAATTCCATAGTCGTAGTGGAAAAGCCAAAACTGGCAAACTGAGAATTTGCCTTGATCCAAAAGCTTTAAACGAAGCAATTCGCAGGCCACATTTTCAGATGCCGACGCTAGATGACATTACATCTAAACTTGCCGGTGCAAAATATTTCAGTATTTTGGACATAACACACGCATATTGGAATGTTCAGTTAGACGAGCAATCGTCTCTGCTGACTACATTTAATACACCTTTTGGAAGATATTGTTACTTAAGACTTCCATTTGGGATAAGCTCTTCAGGAGACATTTTTCAGCAAAAAGTTTGCGAAATTTTCGAGAGCTTGCCAGGTATTCAGGCCATTGTAGATGATACTCTGGTGTACGGACAGACAAGAACTGAACATGACCAAAATCTAAGAAATGCGTTGAACAGAGCCCGCGAAAAAGGTATTTGCTTCAATCCCGACAAATGTACAATCGGCGTAACCGAAGTTCCTTTCTTTGGACATATCATTAGTAGTACAGGGTTGAAACCTGATCCGAGCAAAATTGAGGCTATTTTGCAATTACTAGTTCCAGACAGCCGCGAGAAACTTCAAACATTCCTAGGGATGGTTAACTATCTTGCAAAATTTGCCCCAAATCTTGCTGAGGTGACAAATCCTCTTAGGGTATTGTTGAAAAAAGAATCAGATTTCATTTGGGACGAGACTCAAACTAGGGCATTCAACAAGGTCAAACAGTTAATCACTGATGTACCTGTTTTAGGATATTATGACCCTAATAAAGAACTAGTTCTTGAAACTGATGCGTCTAAATCTGGGTTAGGGTGCTGCATCTTTCAAGATGGCCGACCAATCGCCTACGCTTCAAAGAGTCTGACCAAGAGCGAATGCATGTACGCACAGATAGAGAAGGAATTACTTGCTATTTTATATGGCTGCAAAAGGTTCCACCAGTTTACGTATGGTAGAGATATCATAGTTCATTGTGACCATAAGCCAATTGAATCAATTATGAAAAAACCACTTGCTGCAGCCCCTCCGCGCCTTCAAAGAATGTTGCTTCAGTTACAGAAGTACAACATTTTGGTACGTCATGTGAGTGGAAAAGACATTCCAGTCAGTGACTACCTTTCTCGTCAATCACGCAATGAAACAGATCAGAAGATGATCGAAGGTCTTGATTTACACGTTCACGTGATACGAAAGCAATTGTTCGTTACAGACAAACGACTAGACAAAATAAAGTCAGGCATTGAAAGTGACATGCAAATGCGAGCATTGAAACGGACTATAATTGAAGGCTGGCCTGAAATGCGTTCTAATTGTGATCCGAAAGTCCTGGATTACTTTAATCATCGGGACGAGTTATCAGTTGAGGACGGCCTAATTTTCCGAGGTCAGAGAATAATTGTTCCCGCCTCTTTGCGAAATGAGACCCTTTCACAAATCCATAAAGGTCATATGGGCGTTACCAAATCTGTTGAACGTGCTAAAGACAGTTTATTTTGGCCAGGCATGGTCAAACAAGTCACCGATTACGTTTTGAACTGTCCAGTATGTCTTACACATAGAAATTCAAATGCAAAAGAACCTATGATTCCGTCAGAATTTCCAGACAGACCATATCAAAAGCTAGGTGCAGACATATTTCATTTTGATGGACAAAACTACCTATTGACGATAGATTATTACAGCAGGTTTTTTGAAGTAGACTTACTACCAGACATGAAATCTTCGACTGTCATTCGAAAACTCATGGTTCATATGTCGCGAAATGGTATCTGCGATATTCTTATCACAGACAACGGACCGCAATTTGTAAGTACCGAATTTCGCGATTTCTCGAAAACTTGGCTATTTGAACACCAAACTTCGTCACCGCGTTATCCAAGAGGAAACGGTTTGGCGGAAAAGGGTGTAGGGATAGCTAAAAAGCTTATGAAAAAGGCAAAGGACGATAAAGAAAGTCCCTATGTGCTTTTTCTGGAGTACAGAAACACGCCACTAGATTGTGGATATTCCCCTGCACAATTATTGCTTGGTCGTAGAACAAAATCGTTTGTTCCAATTACGAGTAAAGCGCTGCAACCAGACCAAGTTGACCCTAAAAAAGTCCGCCTTTCGGTAAATAGGTCAAAAGGTAAACAAAAACAAGATTATGACAAATCCTCGAAGGTATTAAAACCCTTACGCATAAATGACGCAGTGCGCATTCAACTTGGAAAAATTTGGAAACCAGCAAAAGTCCTGAAAAAGTTAGGTGAAAGATCATATCTTGTACAAACGAGGGATGGTAGTACTTACAGGAGAAATCGTCTTCATTTAAACCAAACAAATGAAGATGTATCAGATATTTGCCCATTTGATTTGAACATTTTGCAAAATGAAAGTTCCCCAAGCACCTCCGTACAGCATGAAACAAGCCCATCCAGTTATCAGGATAAGTCATATGTAACACGATCTGGCAGGGTTGTAAAGGAAAACAGGCGTTATACTGGCGAGGAGTGGACGACTTGATATAGATAGTGTTAATTACTTGTATGAATGAGAGACACATACCGCTATGTAATCCGAGATGCTTTATGATATTCCCAGCAGACGATTTTTCTTATTTCCATTAAGAAAGATTTTTTAACCCTAGTCTTACCTTTATTTTTTTTTTAAAAAAAGAAGGGAAATGTTCTATATATGTTTAATAACTACATCTACGATTGTTTGATAAAGACTATAGTATATCTTCGAGCATGCGCATTATGTATGTAGCGTTCGTCTGCTGGACAACTTTCTTCAGTTCTTGTATTAAAGTTTCTGTAGTAAGCACGCTTGTGTTATTTCAGTTATTCTCAATAGAGAACCTTTGCAGATACATTACAAGACTCAAACACAAACACAACAAAATGTTTTCTTGATGAGGTCGAATTTTTCGACTTTCCAAAAATCGGCCCATTTTTGGGATTGGTTTTTCGACTTTTTCCACATTGATTTCAGGAGTGGCAAACTACTTTTTTACAGCGATCTAAATAGACATTCTCAGCTACAGATTGATGCATAGAACTTCAAGATCGGCTTATATCTAAGAGCTGTAGGGCCCTGAAAAAGATTCTTGGTGAGGTCAAATTTTTCGACTTTTAAGAAATCGGCCCATTTTCGAAATGGTTTTTCGACTTTTTCCACAGATTTTTCAGTAGTTGCAAAACAGTTTTTACAGAGATTCAAATATACATTCTCAGCTACAAAATGATGCATAGAACTTTAAGATCGGCTTTTATTTAAGACCGGTAGGGCCCTGAAATGTTTTCTTGATGAGGTCGAATTTTTCGACTTTCCAAAAATCGGCCCATTTTTGGGATTGGTTTTTCGACTTTTTCCACATTGATTTCAGGAGTGGCAAACTACTTTTTTACAGTGATCTAAATAGACATTCTCAGCTACAGATTGATGCATAGAACTTTAAGATCGGCTAACATTTGAGAGCTGTAGGTCCCTGAAAAGGTTTCTTGATGAGGTCGAATTTTTCAACCTTTAAGATATCGGCCCATTTTCAAATTGATTTTTCTTCTTTTTCCACATTGTTTATAGTAGTGGCAGAACACTTTTTACAGAAATTCAAATAGACATTTTCAGCTACAGAATGATGCATAGAACTTTAAGATCTGCTTACATTTAAGAGGTGTAGGGCCCTGAAAAGGTTTCTTGATGAGGTCGAATTTTTCGACTTTTAAGAAATCGGCCCATTTTCGGTATGTTTTTTCGACTTTTTCCACACTGTTTTTAGTAGTGGCAAAAAGCTTTTTACAGCGATTCAAAAAGACACTCTCAGCTACAGATTGATGCATAGAACTTTAAGATCAGCTAAGATTTAGGATCTGTAGGGCCCTGAAACGTTTTCTTGAAGAGGTGGAATTTTTCGACTTTTAAGAAATCGGCCCATTTTAGGAATGGTTTTTCGACCTTTTCCACATTGTTTTCAGTAGTGGCAAAACACTTTTTACAGAGATTCAAATAGACATTCTCAGCTACAGATTGATGCATAGAACATGAAGATCGGCTTACATTTAAGTGCTGTAGGGCCCTGAAAAGATTTCTTGATAAGGTCGAATTTTTCGACTTTTAAGAAATCGGCCCATTTTCGGAATGGTTTTTCGACTTTTTCCACACTGTTGTCAGTAGTGGCATGAACCCTTTTATGGAGATTCAAATAGACATTCTCAGCTACAGAATGATGCATAAAACTTTAAGATCAGCTTACATTTAAGACCTGTAGGCCCCTAAAACTGTTTTTGATGAGGTCGAATTTTTCGACTTTTCAAAAATGGGCCCATTTTAGGATTGGTTTTTCGACTTTTTCCACATTGATTTCAGGAGTGGCAAACTACTTTTTAGAGCGATCTAAATAGACATTCTCAGCTACAGATTGATGCATAGAACTTTAAGATCGGCTTACATTTGAGAGCTGTAGGTCCCTGAAATGATTTCTTGATGAGTTCGAATTTTTCAACCTTTAAGAAATCGGCCCATTTTCAAATTGGTTTTTCTTCTTTTTCCACACTGTTTATAGTAGTGGCAGAACACTTTTTACAGAGATTCAAATAGACATTCTCAGCTACAAAATGATGCATAGAACTATAGGATCGGCTTACATATAAGAGGTGTAGGTCCCTGAAAAGGTTTCTTGATGAGGTCGAATTTTTCGACTTTTAAGAAATCGGCCCATTTTCGGTATGGTTTTTCGACTTTTTCCACACTGTTTTTAGTAGTGGCAAAAAGCTTTTTACAGCGATTCAAATAGACACTCTCAGCTACAGATTGATGCATAGAACTTTAAGATCAGCTAAGATTTAGGATCTGTAGGGCCCTGAAATGTTTTCTTGAAGACGTCGAATTTTTCGACTTTTAAGAAATCGGCCCATTTTCGAAATGGTTTTTCGACCTTTTCCACATTGTTTTCAGTAGTGGCAAAACACTTTTTACAGAGATTCAAATAGACATTCTCAGCTACAGAATGATGCATAGAACTTTAAAATCGGCTTACATTTAAGAGCTGTAGGGCCCTGAAAAGATTTCTTGATGAGGTCGAATTTTTCGACCTTTAAGAAATCGGCCCATTTTCGGAATGGTTTTCGACTTTTTCCACACTGTTTTTAGTAGTGGCATGAAGCCTTTTATGGAGATTCAAATAGACATTCTCAGCTACAGAATGATGCATAGAACTTTAAGATCGGCTTATATCTAAGAGCTCTAGGGCCCTGAAAAGGTTTCTTGGTGAGGTCGAATTTTTCGACTTTTAAGAAATCGGCCCATTTTCGGAATGGTTTATCATCTTTTTCCACATTGATTTCAGGAGTGGCAAACTACCTTTTTACAGCGATTTAAATAGATATTCTCAGCTACAAAATGATGCATAGAACATGAAGATCGGCTTACATTTAAGAGCTGTAGGGCCCTGAAAAGATTTCTTCATGAGGTCGAATTTTTCGACTTTTCAAAAATCGGCCCATTTTGGGATTGGTTTTTCGACTTTTTCCACAAATTTTTCAGTAGTGGCAGAACACTTTTTACAGAGATTCAAATTGACATTCTCAGCTACAAAATGATGCATAGAACTTTAGGATCGGCTTACATTCAAGAGCTGTAGGTCCCTGAAAAGGTTTCTTGATGAGGTCGAATTTTTCGAGTTTTGAGAAATCGGCCTATTTTCACATTGGTTTTTCGACTTTTTCCACACTGTTTTCAGTAGTGGCAAAGGCCTTTTTACAGCGATCTAAATAGACATTCTCAGCTACAGATTGATGCATAGAACTTCAAGATCGGCTTATATCTAAGAGCTGTAGGGCCCTGAAAAAGATTCTTGGTGAGGTCAAATTTTTCGACTTTTAAGAAATCGGCCCATTTTCGAAATGGTTTTTCGACTTTTTCCACAGATTTTTCAGTAGTTGCAAAACAGTTTTTACAGAGATTCAAATATACATTCTCAGCTACAAAATGATGCATAGAACTTTAAGATCGGCTTTTATTTAAGACCGGTAGGGCCCTGAAATGTTTTCTTGATGAGGTCGAATTTTTCGACTTTCCAAAAATCGGCCCATTTTGGGATTGGTTTTTCGACTTTTTCCACATTGATTTCAGGAGTGGCAAACTACTTTTTTACAGCGATCTAAATAGACATTCTCAGCTACAGATTGATGCATAGAACTTCAAGATCGGCTTATATCTAAGAGCTGTAGGGCCCTGAAAAAGATTCTTGGTGAGGTCAAATTTTTCGACTTTTAAGAAATCGGCCCATTTTCGAAATGGTTTTTCGACTTTTTCCACAGATTTTTCAGTAGTTGCAAAACAGTTTTTACAGAGATTCAAATATACATTCTCAGCTACAAAATGATGCATAGAACTTTAAGATCGGCTTTTATTTAAGACCGGTAGGGCCCTGAAATGTTTTCTTGATGAGGTCGAATTTTTCGACTTTCCAAAAATCGGCCCATTTTTGGGATTGGTTTTTCGACTTTTTCCACATTGATTTCAGGAGTGGCAAACTACTTTTTTACAGCTATCTAAAAAGACATTCTCAGCTACAGATTCATGCATAGAACTTTAAGATCGGCTAACATTTGAGAGCTGTAGGTCCCTGAAAAGATTTCTTGATGAGGTCGAATTTTTCAACCTTTAAGAAATCGGCCCATTTTCAAATTGATTTTTCTTCTTTTTCCACACTGTTTATAGTAGTGGCAGAACACTTTTTACAGAAATTCAAATAGACATTTTCAGCTACAGAATGATGCATAGAACTTTAAGATCTGCTTACATTTAAGAGGTGTAGGGCCCTGAAAAGGTTTCTTGATGAGGTCGAATTTTTCGACTTTTAAGAAATCGGCCCATTTTCGGTATGGTTTTTCGACTTTTTCCACACTGTTTTTAGTAGTGGCAAAAAGCTTTTTACAGCGATTCAAAAAGACACTCTCAGCTACAGATTGATGCATAGAACTTTAAGATCAGCTAAGATTTAGGATCTGTAGGGCCCTGAAACGTTTTCTTGAAGAGGTGGAATTTTTCGACTTTTAAGAAATCGGCCCATTTTAGGAATGGTTTTTCGACCTTTTCCACATTGTTTTCAGTAGTGGCAAAACACTTTTTACAGAGATTCAAATAGACATTCTCAGCTACAGATTGATGCATAGAACATGAAGATCGGCTTACATTTAAGTGCTGTAGGGCCCTGAAAAGATTTCTTGATAAGGTCGAATTTTTCGACTTTTAAGAAATCGGCCCATTTTCGGAATGGTTTTTCGACTTTTTCCACACTGTTGTCAGTAGTGGCATGAACCCTTTTATGGAGATTCAAATAGACATTCTCAGCTACAGAATGATGCATAGAACTTTAAGATCAGCTTACATTTAAGACCTGTAGGCCCCTAAAATTGATTTCAGGAGTGGCAAACTACTTTTTTAGAGCGATCTAAATAGACATTCTCAGCTACAGATTGATGCATAGAATTTTAAGATCGGCTTACATTTGAGAGCTGTAGGTCCCTGAAATGCTTTCTTGATGAGGTCGAATTTTTCAACCTTTAAGAAATCGGCCCATTTTCAAATTGGTTTTTCTTCTTTTTCCACACTGTTTATAGTAGTGGCAGAACACTTTTTACAGAGATTCAAATAGACATTCTCAGCTACAAAATGATGCATAGAACTATAGGATCGGCTTACATATAAGAGGTGTAGGGCCCTGAAAAGGTTTCTTGATGAGGTCGAATTTTTCGACTTTTAAGAAATCGGCCCATTTTCGGTATGGTTTTTCGCCTTTTTCCACACTGTTTTTAGTAGTGGCAAAAAGCTTTTTACAGCGATTCAAATAGACACTCTCAGCTACAGATTGATGCATAGAACTTTAAGATCAGCTAAGATTTAGGATCTGTAGGGCCCTGAAACGTTTTCTTGAAGAGGTCGAATTTTTCGACTTTTAAGAAATCGGCCCATTTTCGAAATGGTTTTTCGACTTTTTCCACATTGTTTTCAGTAGTGGCAAAACACTTTTTGCAGAGATTCAAATAGACATTCTCAGCTACAGAATGATGCATAGAACTTTAAAATCGGCTTACATTTAAGAGCTGTAGGGCCCTGAAAAGATTTCTTGATGAGGTCGAATTTTTCGACCTTTAAGAAATCGGCCCATTTTCGGAATGGTTTTTCGACTTTTTCCACACTGTTTTTAGTAGTGGCATGAAGCCTTTTATGGAGATTCAAATAGACATTCTCAGCTACAGAATGATGCATAGAACTTTAAGATCAGCTTACATTTAAGACCTGTAGGCCCCTAAAAATGTTTTTGATGAGGTCGAATTTTTCGACTTTTCAAAAATCGGCCCATTTTGGGATTGGTTTTTCGACTTTTTCCACATTGATTTCAGGAATGGCAAACTACTTTTTTACAGCGATCTAAATAGACATTCTCAGCTACAGATTGATGCCTAGAACTTTAAGATCGGCTTACATTTGAGAGCTGTAGGTCCCTGAAAAAGTTTCTTGATGAGGTCGAATTTTTCAACCTTTAAGAAATCGGCCCATTTTCAAATTGGTTTTTCTTCTTTTTCCACACTGTTTATAGTAGTGGCAGAACACTTTTTACAGAAATTCAAATAGACATTTTCAGCTACAGAATGATGCATAGAACTTTAAGATCTGCTTACATTTAAGAGCTGTAGGTCCCTGAAAAGGTTTCTTGATGAGGTCGAAGTTTTCGACTTTCAAGAAATCGGCCCATTTTCGGTATGGTTTTTCGACTTTTTCCACACTGTTTTTAGTAGTGGCAAAAAGCTTTTTACAGCGATTCAAATAGACACTCTCAGCTACAGATTGATGCATAGAACTTTAAGATCAGCTAAGATTTAGGATCTGTAGGGCCCTGAAACGTTTTCTTGAAGAGGTGGAATTTTTCGACTTTTAAGAAATCGGCCCATTTTCGGAATGGTTTTTCGACCTTTTCCACATTGTTTTCAGTAGTGGCAAAACACTTTTTACAGAGATTCAAATAGACATTCTCAGCTACAGAATGATGCATAGAACTTTAAAATCGGCTAACATTTAAGAGCTGTAGGGCCCTGAAAAGATTTCTTGATGAGGTCGAATTTTTCGACTTTTAAGAAATCGGCCCATTTTAGGAATGGTCTTTTGACTTTTTCCACACTGTTTTCAGTAGTGGCAAAACACTTTTTCCAGAGATTCAAATAGACATTCTCAGCTACAGATTGATGCATAGAACATGAAGATCGGCTTACATTTAAGTGCTGTAGGGCCCTGAAAAGATTTTTTGATGAGGTCGAATTTTTCGACTTTTAAGAAATCGGCCCATTTTCGGAATGGTTTTTCGACTTTTTCCACACTGTTTTTAGTGGTGGTATGAAGCCTTTTATGGAGATTCAAATAGACATTCTCAGCTACAGAATGATGCATAGAACTTTAAGATCAGCTTACATTTAAGACCTGTAGGCCCCTAAAAATGTTTTTGATGAGGTCGAATTTTTCGACTTTTCAAAAATCGGCCCATTTTGCGATTGGTTTTTCGACTTTTTCCACATTGATTTCAGGAGTGGAAAACTACTTTTTTACAGCGATCTAAATAGACATTCTCAGCTACAGACTGATACCTAGAACTTTAAGATCGGCTTACATTTGAGAGCTGTAGGTCCCTGAAAAGGTTTCTTGATGAGGTTTTTTTTTTTAAAATTTAAGAAATCGGCCCATTTTCAAATTGGTTTTTCTTCTTTTTCCACACTGTTTATAGTAGTGGCAGAACACTTTTTACAGAGATTCAAATAGACATTCTCAGCTACAAAATGATGCATAGAACTATAGGATCTGCTTACATTTAAGAGGTGTAGGGCCCTGAAAAGGTTTCTTGATGAGGTCGAATTTTTCGACTTTTAAGAAATCGGCCCATTTTCGGTATGGTTTTTCGACTTTTTCCACACTGTTTTTAGTAGTGGCAAAAAGCTTTTTACAGCGATTCAAATAGACACTCTCAGCTACAGATTGATGCATAGAACTTTAAGATCCGCTAAGATTTAGGATCTGTAGGGCCCTGAAACGTTTTCTTGAAGAGGTCGAATTTTTCGACTTTTAAGAAATCGGCCCATTTTCGAAATGGTTTTTCGACCTTTTCCACATTGTTTTCAGTAGTGGCAAAACACTTTTTACAGAGATTCAAATAGACATTCTCAGCTACAGAATGATGCATAGAACTTTAAAATCGGCTTACATTTAAGAGCTGTAGGTCCATGAAAAGGTTTCTTGACGAGGTCGAATTTTTCGACTTTTGAGAAATCGGCCTATTTTCTAATTGGTTTTTCGACTTTTTCCACACTGTTGTCAGTAGTGGCAAAGGCCTTTTTACAGAGATTCAACTAGACATTCTCAGCTACAGATTGATGCATAGAACTTCAAGATCGGCTTATATCTAAGAGCTCTAGGGCCCTGAAAAGATTTCTTGGTTAGGTCAAATTTTTCGACTTTTCAAAAATCGGCCCATTTTCGGAATGGTTTATCATCTTTTTCCACATTGATTTCAGAAGTGGCAAACTACCTTTTTACAGCGATTTAAATAGATATTCTCAGCTACAAAATGATGCATAGAACTTTAAGATCGGCTTACATTTAAGAGCTGTAGGGCCCTGAAAAGATTTCTTGATGGGGTCGAATTTTTCGACTTTTCAAAAATCGGCCTATTTTGGGATTGGTTTTTCGACTATTTCCACAAATTTTTCAGTAGTGGCAGAACACTTTTTACAGAGATTCAAACTGACATTCTCAGCTACAGAATGATGCATAGAACTTTAGTATCGGCTTACATTCAAGAGCTGTAGGTCCCTGAAAAGGTTTCTTGATGAGGTCGAATTTTTCGAGTTTTGAGAAATCGGCCTATTTTCAAATTGGTTTTTCGACTTTTTCCACACTGTTTTCAGTAGTGGCAAAGGCCTTTTTACAGAGATTCAACTAGACATTCTCAGCTACAGATTGATGCATAGAACTTCAAGATCGGCTTATATCTAAGAGCTGTAGGGCCATGAAAAAGATTCTTGGTGAGGTCAAATTTTTCGACTTTTAAGAAATAGGCCCATTTTCGGAATGGTTTTTTGACCTTTTCCACATTGGTTTCAGTAGTGGCAAAACACTTTTTACAGAGATTCAAATAGACATTCTCAGCTACAGAATGATGCATAGAACTTTAAAATCGGCTAACATTTAAGAGCTGTAGGGCCCTGAAAAGATTTCTTGATGAGGTCGAACTTTTCGACTTTTAAGAAATCGGCCCATTTTAGGAATGGTTTTTTGGCTTTTTACACGTTGTTTTCAGTAGTGGCAAAACACTTTTTACAGAGATTCAAATAGACATTCTCAGCTACAGAATGATGCATAGAACTTTAAAATCGGCTTACATTTAAGAGCTGTAGGGCCCTGAAAAGATTTCTTGATGAGGTCGAATTTTTCGACTTTTAAGAAATCGGCCCATTTTAGGAATGGTTTTTCGACTTTTTCCACACTGTTTTCAGTAGTGGCAAAACACTTTTTACAGAGATTCAAATAGACATTCTCAGCTACAGATTGATGCATAGAACATGAAGATCGGCTTACATTTAAGTGCTGTAGGGCCCTGAAAAGATTTCTTGATGAGGTCGAATTTTTCGACTTTTAAGAAATCGGCCGATTTTCGGAATGGTTTTTCGACTTTTTCCACACTGTTTTTAGTAGTGGCATGAAGCCTTTTATGGAGATTCAAATAGACATTCTCAGCTACAGAATGATGCATAGAACTTTAAGATCAGCTTACATTTAAGACCTGTAGGCCCCTAAAAATGTTTTTGATGAGGTCGAATTTTTCGACTTTTCAAAATGGGCCCATTTTGGGATTGGTTTTTCGACTTTTTCCACATTGATTTCAGGAATGGCAAACTACTTTTTTACAGCGATCTAAATAGACATTCTCAGCTACAGATTGATGCCTAGAACTTTAAGATCGGCTTACATTTGAGAGCTGTAGGTCCCTGAAAAGGTTTCTTGATGAGGTCGAATTTTTCAACCTTTAAGAAATCGGCCCATTTTCAAATTGGTTTTTCTTCTTTTTCCACACTGTTTATAGTAGTGGCAGAACACTTTTTACAGAGATTCAAATAGACATTTTCAGCTACAGAATGATGCATAGAACTTTAAGATCGGCTTACATTTTAGAGCTGTAGGTCCCTGAAAAGGTTTCTTGATGAGGTCGAATTTTTCGACTTTTAAGAAATCGGCCCATTTTCGGTATGGTTTTTCGACTTTTTCCACACTGTTTTTAGTAGTGGCAAAAAGCTTTTTACAGCGATTCAAATAGACACTCTCAGCTACAGATTGATGCATAGAACTTTAAGATCAGCTAAGATTTAGGATCTGTAGGGCCCTGCAACGTTTTCTTGAAGAGGTCGAATTTTTCGACTTTTAAGAAATCGGCCCATTTTCGAAATGGTTTTTCGACCTTTTCCACATTGTTTTCAGTAGTGGCAAAACACTTTTTACAGAGATTCAAATAGACATTCTCAGCTACAGAATGATGCATAGAACTTTAAAATCGGCTAACATTTAAGAGCTGTAGGGCCCTGAAAAGATTTCTTGATGAGGTCGAATTTTTCGACTTTTCAAAAATCGGCCCATTTTGGGATTGGTTTTTCGACTATTTCCACAAATTTTTCAGTAGTGGCAGAACACTTTTTACAGAGATTCAAATAGACATTCTCAGCTATAGATTGATGCATAGAACATGAAGATCGGCTTACATTTAAGTGCTGTAGGGCCCTGAAAAGATTTCTTGATGAGGTCGAATTTTTCGACTTTTAAGAAATCGGCCCATTTTCGAAATGGTTTTTCGACTTTTTCCACACTGTTGTCAGTAGTGGCATGAAGCCTTTTATGGAGATTCAAATAGACATTCTCAGCTACAGAATGATGCATAGAACTTTAAGATCAGCTTACATTTAAGACCTGTAGGCCCCTAAAAATGTTTTTGATGAGGTCGAATTTTTCGACTTTTCAAAAATCGGCCCATTTTGAGATTGGTTTTTCGACTTTTTCCACATTGATTTCAGGAGTGGCAAACTACCTTTTTACAGCGATCTAAATAGACATTCTCAGCTACAGATTGATGCATAGAACTTTAAGATCGGCTTACATTTGAGAGCTGTAGGTCCCTGAAAAGGTTTCTTGATGAGGTCGAATTTTTCAACCTTTAAGAAATCGGCCCATTTTCAAATTGGTTTTTCTTCTTTTTCCACACTGTTTATAGTAGTGGCAGAACACTTTACAGAGATTCAAATAGACATTTTCAGCTACAAAATGATGCATAGAACATTAAGATCGGCTTACATTTAAGAGCTGTAGGTCCCTGAAAAGGTTTCTTGATGAGGTCGAATTTTTCGACTTTTAAGAAATCGGCCCATTTTCGGTACGGTTTTTCGACTTTTTCCACACTGTTTTTAGTAGTGGCAAAAAGCTTTTTACAGCGATTCAAATAGACACTCTCAGCTACAGATTGATGCATAGAACTTTAAGATCAGCTAAGATTTAGGATCTGTAGGGCCCTGAAACGTTTTCTTGAAGAGGTCGAATTTTTCGACTTTTAAGAAATCGGCCCATTTTCGGAATGCTTTTTTGACCTTTTCCACATTGTTTTCAGTAGTGGCAAAACACTTTTTACAGAGATTCAAATAGACATTCTCAGCTACAGAATGATGCATAGAACTTTAAAATCGGCTAACATTTAAGAGCTGTAGGGCCCTGAAAAGATTTCTTGATGAGGTCGAATTTTTCGACTTTTAAAAAATCGGCCCATTTTAGGAATGGTCTTTTGACTTTTTCCACACTGTTTTCAGTAGTGGCAAAACACTTTTTACAGAGATTCAAATAGACATTCTCAGCTACAGATTGATGCATAGAACATGAAGATCGGCTTACATTTAAGTGCTGTAGGGCCCTGAAAAGATTTCTTGATGAGGTCGAATTTTTCGACTTTTAAGAAATCGGCCCATTTTCGGAAGGGTTTTTCGACTTTTTCCACACTGTTTTTAGTAGTGGCATGAAGCCTTTTATGGAGATTCAAATAGACATTCTCAGCTACAGAATGATGCATAGAACTTTAAGATCAGCTTACAGTTAAGACCTGTTTGCCCCTAAAAATGTTTTTGATGAGGTCGAATTTTTCGACTTTTCAAAAATCGGCCCATTTTGGGATTGGTTTTTCGACTTTTTCCACATTGATTTCAGGAGTGGCAAACTACCTTTTTACAGCGATCTAAATAGACATTCTCAGCTACAGATTGATGCATAGAACTTTAAGATCGGCTTATATTTAAGAGCTGTAGGGCCCTGAAAAGGTTTCTTGATGAGGTCGATTTTTTCGACTTTTCAAAAATTTTGGGATTGGTTTTTCGACTTTTTCCACAAATTTTTCCATAGTGGCAAAAGGCTTTTTACAGAGATTCAAATTGACATTCTCAGCTACAAAATGCAGCATAGAACTTTAGAATCGGCTTACATTTAAGAGCTGTAGGTCCCTGAAAATGTTATTTGATGAGGTGGAATTTTTCGACTTTTAAGAAATCGGCCCATTTTCAAATTGGTTTTTCTTCTTTTTCCACACTGTTTATAGTAGTGGCAAAACACTTTTTACAGATTTTCCATGACAGAAAACTAGGCGTTGCCGAAATCTTCTGTCAGAGCAGATAATCTACAACACCGGATTCGCAGATCTACGAATATTTCAGGGTTTTTTTTGTTAATATTTCAAGTCCGTATCTGGCCTCCATGACAGAAAATAAGGGGTTGCCTAAACCCTCTGTCAGAGCAGACTGATTAACATACCAGTGTTTCAATGAATTTTTCTCTCTCTCTCTCTCTCTCTCTCTCTCTCTCTCTCTCTCTCTCTCTCTCTCTCTCTCATTTTTTTGATATTTAGCTTTTTTTTGTATGAAAACCAGTCCGGATCTGGCCTCCGTGACAGAAAATTCGGCGATGCCGAAACCTTCTGTCGGAGCAGACAGTTTACAATATCGGATGTCACAGATCTACCAATATTTTAGTCTTTTTGTTAATATTTTAAGTCCAGATCTGGCCTCCATGACAGAAAACTAGGCGTTGCCGAAATCTTCTGTCAGAGCAGACAGTCTATAAAACTGGATTCGCAGATCTACGAATATTTCAGGGGGTTTTTTTGTTAATATTCCAAGTCCGTATCTGGCCTCCATGACAGAAAATTAGGGGTTGCCTAAACCTTCTGTCAGAGCAGACTGATTAACATACCAGTGTTTCAATGAATTTTCCTCTCTCGCTTTCTCTCTCTCTCTCTCTCTCTCTCTCTCTCTCTCTCTCATTTTTTTGATATTTAGCTGTTTTTGTATCATAACCAGTCTGGATCTGGCCTCCTTGACAGAAAATTCGGCGATGCCGAAACCTTCTGTCGGAGCAGACAGTCTACAATACCGGATGTCGCAAATCTTCCAACATTTCGGTCTTTTTTGTTGAATTGTGGCAAATGCCATCAATTTTTAATAATTTATAAATAGATATAAATATATAATGAAATAATTGCGCGCTTTGTTTTGCCATTCCTATCATACCTAATTATTTTCATGCAAATTGAAAGTTGAAATTGCCTATAAACATTTTAACTTGGTGTGTTTTATGGCCCGAAATTTACAAAACTAAAATTTCCGCATAGTTTAATCGCATGGTCTGTGTGCAATAGGGCTCTAGATTACAATCGATTTTAAAAATAATGCGTGCATTTTAACTCAATGAAAGAATGGATATGTGCACTGGCCGCTGCGATGTATCTGAAACTAGGAGTTGCCTAAGCCTTCTTTTAGAGCAGACAGATTAACATTTCAGTATTTCAATCAATTTTCGCCTCTTTCTCTCTCTTCGATATTTGGTGTTTTTTTTATATCATAACAAGTTCGGATCTGGCCTCCGTGATAGAAAATTAGACGTTGTCCAAAACAGATAGCTTAACATACTGGATTTCGCAGATCTATCAATATTTCAGTTGTTTTTTTTTTTTAATTCTTCAAGTCCATGACAGAAAACTAGGCGTTGCCTATGCCTTCTGTCAGAGCAGATATATAAACAGGCATGGTACCAGTATTTCAATAATTTTCCTCTATCTCTCTCTCTCTCTCTCTCTCTCTCTCTCTCCCTCTCTCTCTTTCTCGCTTCTCTCATTTTTTCTTCGATATTTATCTGTTTTTTGTATGATAACCAGTCCGGATGTGGACTCCGTGACAGAAAACTCGGCGTTGCCGAAACCTTTTGTCAGAGCAACCAGTCTTACATGTCGAATGTTGCAGATCTACCAATATTTCAATCTCTTTCAGTCTCTTTTTGTTAATATTTTAAGTCCGTATCTGGCCTCCATGACAGAAAACTAGGCGTGGCCTAAGCCTTCTATCAGAGCAGACAGATAAACATACCAGTATTTCAACAAACCATTTTTCCTCTTTCTTTCTTTCTTTCTCTCTCTCTCTCTCTCTCTCTCTCTCTCTTTCTCTCGTTTCTCTCATTTTTTCGATGTTTATCTGTTTTTTGTATGATAACCAGTCTGGATCTGGCCTCCGTGACAGAAACTTCGGCGTTGCCGAAACTTTGTCGGAGCAACCAGTCTTACATGCCGGATGTTGCAGATCTACCAATAGATAATATTTTACGTCCGTATCTGGCCTCCATGACAGAAAACTAGGCCTGGCCTAGGCCTTCTATCAGAGCAGACAGATAAACATACCAGTATTTCAACAAACCAATTTTCCTCTTTTTTTCTTTTTTCTCTTTCTTTCTTTCTTTCTTTCTTTCTTTCTCTCTCTCTCTCTCTCTCTCTCTCTCTCTCTCTCTCTCTCTCTCTCATTTTTTTCGATATTTAGCTGTTTTTGTATGATAACCAGTCCGGATCTGGCCTCCGTGATAGAAAACTCGGCGTTGCCGAAATCTTCTGTCAGAGCAGACAGTCTATAAAACTGGATTCGCAGATCTACGAATATTTCAGGGTTTTTTTGTTATTATTTCAAGTCAGTATCTGGCCTCCATGACAGAAAACTAGGCGTTGCCTAAACCTTCTGACAGAGCAGACTGATTAACATACCAGTATTTCAATGAATTTTCCTCTCTCGCTATCTCCCTCTCTCATTTTTTTGATATTTATCTGTTTTTTGTATGATAACCAGTCTGGATCTGGCCTCCGTGACAGAAACTTCGGCGTTGCCGAAACTTTGTCGGAGCAACCAGTCTTACATGCCGGATGTTGCAGATCTACCAATAGATAATATTTTACGTCCGTATCTGGCCTCCACGACAGAAAACTAGGCCTGGCCTAGGCCTTCTATCAGAGCAGACAGATAAACATACCAGTATTTCAACAAACCAATTTTCCTCTTTCTTTCTTTCTTTCTTTCTTTCTCTCTCTCTCTCTCTCTCTCTCTCTCTCTCTCTCTCTCATTTTTTTTCGATATTTAGCTGTTTTTGTATGATAACCAGTCCGGATCTGGCCTCCGTGACAGAAAATTCGGCGATGCCGAAACCTTCTGTCGGAGCAGACAGTTTACAATATCGGATGTCGCAGATCTACCAGTATTTTAGTCCTTTTGTTAATATTTTAAGTCCAGATCTGGCCTCCATGACAGAAAACTCGGCGTTGCCGAAATCTTCTGTCAGAGCAGACAGTCTATAAAACTGGATTCGCAGATCTACGAATATTTCAGGGTTTTTTTTGTTAATATTTCAAGTCCGTATCTGGCCTCCATGACAGAAAACTAGGCGTTGCCGAAACCCTCTGTCAGAGCAGACTGATTAACATACCAGTGTTTCAATGAATTTTCCTCTCTTGCTCTCTCTCTCTCTCTCATTTTTTTGATATTTAGCTTTTTTTTGTATGATAACCAGTCCGGATCTGGCCTCCGTGACAGAAAATTCGGCGATGCCGAAACCTTCTGTCGGAGCAGACAGTTTACAATATCGGATGTCGCAGATCTACCAGTATTTTAGTCCTTTTGTTAATACTTTAAGTCCAGATCTGGCCTCCATGACAGAAAACTAGGCGTTGCCGAAATCTTCTGTCAGAGCAGACAGTCTACAATACTGGATTCGCAGATCTACGAATATTTCAGGGTTTTTTTCTTTTTGTTAATATTTCAAGTCCGTATCTGGCCTCCGTTGCCTAAACCTTCTGTCAGAGCAAACTGATTTTCTTTAAGGAATGAAAGCTGAGCCGTTTCGCATTGCTCTCGTATGATTTTCATTCTGATCCAAGCTGTACATCGAGAGCAATGACTAATTTAGCAAGCATACCCCCTGACATTATTAATCTCTTTCTGATCTCAATCTATCAACCTACATAATCCGTTATATGGCTAGTCTCACACTGGAAGAAAACCAGTTTTCTCGGCCAAAAATATATTTCCAGCCTGTTACAGCAAAAAAATGGACAAAAAACATTGTGACAGTTGCATAAAAAACTTAAGTCGGAATCTAATCTACACCAGTCAATATCAATTTTTAGGTATTCCAATTTTTATGTATTTCGCGGTCATGGACATCAGTTTTCTATATAAATATAAATGAATGAATTTCACCATGGAGAAGATTGGGATCAGCAGAGATCAGCATACAGGAATTCTATAAGCTGTAAAAAGTCCTTTACATATAGACAGCAATGGGTTAATAATGTGTTCGCCCTGGCTTAGGACGCTTTAATTTAACGTTTAGCCCAGTTCAGATTTAAAAGTTTTTTCAAATAGTGCTTGCGACCAAGTATTATGTCGGCATTATTTAATTTTTCGTAAGCCTCATGTGCACATATATTTCGATCGGTTCTGAAATTTTTAAAGGAATCAAACAACCATTTTTCCATTTATAGCGTTTTGGAAAATACGTTTGTCTTCTTCTTAAACACGGAGAAAGTGTGTTTTCTACCCCGATAATCGATACGTGTAATTGATGCGAACAACACATTTTTTATGTCTGGGTCAGTGTTAATTAATGATCAGACTGTCTTATCAATGCTTCTCCATTTCGACATTCTAACAATGATTTTTGCGAAAAGATACCTTTGCATTTCGCTTTGTATTCGTTAGATGTGAAGTAGCGCTGCATTAAGTCTAACTTATTTTATACTTTTTCCGCCTGCCACACTGATTTTCTACTCCACATTCTTTCATTTTTTGAGATTCTCTTTAAGGAATGAAAGCTGAGCCGTTTCGCATTGCTCTCGTATGATTTTCATTCTGATCCAAGCTGTACATCGAGAGCAATGACTAATTTAGCAAGCATACCCCCTGACATTATTAATCTCTTTCTGATCTCAATCTATCAACCTACATAATCCGTTATATGGCTAGTCTCACACTGGAAGAAAACCCGTTTTCTCGGCCAAAAATATATTCCCAGCCTGCTACAGGAAAAAAATGGACAAAAAACATTGTGACAGTTGCATTAAAAAACTTAAGTCGGAATCTAATCTACACCAGTCAATATAAATTTTTATGTATTTCGCGGTCATGGGCATCAGTTTTCTATATAAATATAAATGAATGAATTTCACCATGGAGAAGATTGGGATCAGCAGAGATCAGCATACAGGAATTCTATAAGCTGTAAAAAGTCCTTTACATATAGACAGCAATGGGTTAATAATGTGTTCGCCCTGGCTTAGGGCGCTTTAATTTTACGTTTAGCCCAGTTCAGATTTAAAAGTTTATTCAAATAGTGCTTGCGACCAAGTATTATGTCGGCATTATTTAATTTTTCGTAAGCCTCATGTGCACATATTTTTCGATCGGTTCTGAAATTTTTAAAGGAATCAAACAACCATTTTTCCATTTAGAGCGTTTTGGAAAATGCGCTTGTCTTCTTCTTAAACACGAAGAAAGCGTGTTTTCTACCCCGATAATCGATACGTGTAATTAATGCGAACAACACATTTTTTATGTCTGGGTCAGTGTTAATTAATGATCAGACTGTCTTATCAATGCTTCTCCATTTCGACATTCTAGCAATGATTTTTGCAAAAAGATACCTTTGCATTTCGCTTTGTATTCATTAGATGTGAAGTAGCGCTGCATTAAGTCTAACTTATTTATACTTTTTCCGCCTGCAACACTGATTTTCTACCCCACATTCTTTCATTTTTTGAGATTCTGAAATTAAATTCATTAGTAACGAAAGCCAAGCAATTTTTGCGTCGTTCTCGTTTGTTTTTTATTCTGATCTAGTCTTGACATTGTGAGCAATGATCAAACTGGCGAGCGTAGCCCCTTCCGATATAATTATTCTGTTCTGATCTCAGTCCATGAATACGAATAATCGGATTAATCAGCAAATTTACAAAAGAATAAAAGACGAATTCTTAATCCAAAATATTATTTAAAATTATATAGTTACAAATTATGAAGTCTTGTTATTGAGAAGATTGGGATCAGCAGAGATTTGTAAAACCGCCGCTCATTTAGCCTAAGTTATTTTAGAATTATTTCCACCTGCCGCACTGATTTCCTTCCCTAAATCATTCTTTTTTTTAGATATAAAAATGAAAGTCATTGTTAACGAAAGCCAAGCCATATGGCATCGTTTTCGTATGTTTTTTGTTTTGATCCGGTCTTTACATTGTGAGTAATGACTAAATTCACAATCAAACCTCCCTCCCGACTTAATTCTTCTATTCTGATCTCAGTCTATGAATAAGAGCAATCAGATTTATCGGCAGCCTTACAAAAGTATAAAAGATGAATTCATAATCCAAAATAATATTCCAACCTACATAGCAATAAATTATCTAGTCTTGTAATTGATAAGATTGAGATCAGCAGAAAATAGAGAAACATGGTAACTTTAAAATAACGGAGCAAATGAACGAAAAACGGATGTCACAAGATTACCAATTTCAATGATATTGTAAATGCCTAGGTTCAAGACATTTATTGCCCTGGACTTTTTTTTATTTATAAAATATTGTTATTGAAAATGGTTTATTTGTCCATTTTTCATTCCTCTCCCGGCTTAAAGTTTGTCAATACTTGTCAGATGTTGTTAATTTGTCGCATCTTCAGCGGAGTCGGCGACATTACCTGTTTTTTCGCACCTCGTAATTTGATTGCATTCCTTTGCTAATCCCTATTTCCTGCCAGGTCCAATTTCTGAAGTACCAATCTTGTCCGATGGATTTTTAGGCTTGTTTTTCAGAAACCTTTAACGTTATTTCCTGTCCTTAGTTTTGGACCGATCTCTATGTTTTAAATACCAGATTTTAGCCTCGGAAGCCTGTTGGAAACATTGTCAACATTTCTGAGCATTGATAAAAAATAGCACGGAAAAAGTAGAAAAAATTGACATGTACATTAATTCTTTGGAGTCTTCATCACTGTTGTTTATGTACCTAACTCTTTGGAGTCATAATCTCTGTAGGGTTAAGGATTACATTTTTACATCAAAATGTACTTAAATATTCACCATTGAAAATAAGATAAAGCTTTTTGATATCTGAATACTGATAGTCGTGTAAAGTGGGAGAAATGAGCAACAATTAGCGGCCACGAGTTCGAATTTACTATTTGCAAAATTTTCCCATGATCGGTCCTCCTAATACCGATAACTCTCTTAATTCTTGGGTTAAAGATTACATTTTGCATCAAAATGTAGATTAAATAGAGATATTAAGCCAATTATGCAAGGGAAATGGGTAATCGGAAAGAAGAGATCTTTTGCCAAAGCCACATGAAATGTAAATATACCTGAAGGTAAAATTATTTGCTTGAAATTGGTGTTTAATACTTGTGTCTAGCTTAAGACCCGAGCCAGCGAGCAATGGCTAAACTTGCAACGGCTCGGCCGGGTCGTATTTCCCATTTTAGAGGTCAATATAATTTTTAATTGCTAATAAAAGCTCGACTTTTGTTCTTACTTAAAGTGTACAAAAAAAGATTAAGTTCAAACCCAAGTCGGCAGTACCAATCTTGGCAAAAAATCGGTAAATAGGCTCAGCTTGACTTTTATTTTCTCTTTAAGTGTCGAAAAATAGACTAAGTTTGAACCAAAGTCTGTAGTACCAATCTTAGCAACTTTTTTCTCACTTTAAGTGTAGAACAATAGACTAAGTTCGAATCCAATTTATGCAGTACCAATCTTGGCAAATTTCTGGTGAATAGGCTAGTTTGGGTTTTGCTCCTGTGACTGGAACAACAGAAAAAAAGAAACGTAAGTCCGAACTAAGCTAACATTGCCTTTCGTTCTAACTTTAAGTGTAGAAAATTAGATTAAGTTCGAACCCAAAATTTGCAATATCAAACTTGGCAAAATTCCGGTTAAAAAGCTAACCAAACATTTAATTAGAATATAGATAATGGACCAAGTTCGGCCCTTCGAAACGCAAAAGGAGCCGTGCGGCGAGACCAAGGCCACGACAGGTAATGGCTAAATAGACTGCTCGCAGTCCAAAGCACATTCTAGGAGCGAAAAATGCAGAAAATCCGTACTATGCACGGAATTCATAAGAACAGGACTAGCTAGACTTCCTAGGAGCCGCTCGGCGATACCAAGGCCGTGCCGAGCATTGGCTTATTACGCTGGTCGGACTTTAAATCTGGTAAAGAGGTAAACAGGCATATGAATAATAATGGAAATTGAAAACAAACATCTATGCATAGATACTGCATCAAAACGCTAAACATTGAATGATTCACTCATATACGTGCTGATAAAAAGATGACCGACGGTCAGACTGACAGTCAGACAGCCGCTGCTGGATGGATAGACACAGACGAACGGATGAAAATGCAGCTTACTTATTCATAAAATTACTTAATATGTCAAATTTATGCAAGTTAACACTGAGATAATGGTAATCTGATAAAGGGTGTCAAGCGTATATACACATTTTGGCGATGCCGAAATCAATTTCGGCATCGCCGAAACAACTTTCGGCATCGCCGAACGTCCCGAAGCCTGTCAGTCTGTCTCTATCTCTCTTTCTCTCTCTCTCTCTGTCTGTTCTGTCTCTCTCTCTCTCTTTCTCTGTCTCTTTCGTTCGTTCAGTATCAATTATTGGGATCTAAGCAATTTGATCTTAAGGTTAAAGCCCCTGTAAAGCCAAAAATAGGTAATTTTCACCGTTTATAATCGAAAATATATTGGATAACCCATCACAACACACATATATAAGATCGGAAAAAACTCGAACGTGTCAGTTACTGCATTGGTTGCCATAATATACGTCAGCAAAAATGCATGGAGAAGCCCGTCGATTTCACGGACGCCATTGATCGAGACAACGTTCGTTATCGTTCGTGTATATTCGAACTAGGTCTTCGAGAACGTCACGTGATAACATTGCATCTCATTAGTGCTATGACGTAGTAGACAGGACTATTGTTTACAATTCCAACATTATGTCATCGGAGAGTAAGATTGCTCATTCTGAACCTGTTTCTTATTTAGATGTTGTAAACTCTTCCTGTATTGATGATAAATAAATAAGCGATGATCAGCCTGTGTCGTTGTTTCTGTCTACGATGTCGATAAACTTACGTTTTTCAAGCCTAGAATGGGGACAAAACGATCAAGTGAATGAAGGGTTTGTTTCGACGGTTTGAATGATCACGTGGTGTTTACGGCACTAACACGTCACTGCGGACATTTACGACGAAAAGTCGGCTAATCGTCGGCGATCATCGATGTAAACAAACAGATAATGCGGCGTGGTAGGATCTGTTCTAGTTTCAACATTCTTTTTTCTGCCACTGACTGGAACTCTTGCGAACTGCACCTTTACATATCGTGCAAGTCATAATAATCGCCATATTTTTACATGGTAAAAATGAAATTTACTTTTATTTTATAAACAGGTTGTTTATTCAGTTGGACGCTTCTGAGACTTTAAATAAAAGTAAAGGGTATTTTCAAATCGTAAAAAGTAAAGTCAGATACTGCAATTCTCTGGCTATCTTAGAATATCTGATATTGAACTAAATGGCTTAATTAAAATTAAAAATGTGCAGAGTCTGTGTAGTCTGATCTAGATTTAAATTGCTTTTTTAAGCACCTGTAAAATTTCGTCCGAGGATATAATGATAGTCTTTAATTCTGGAGTAATCCCTCTCAGAAACTTAACACTGTTTCGACCGAACGTGTATTTCAGTCATGCTCCGGCCAACGGGGTTTAATCGCAGTGATACACTGTCCCAAGCAAGTCATCATATTATTATAGAACATTAAAAATCATTGTGTTAAACAACCAACCAACTCATGAGGTAGACTGGTCTTTTCACATGCGGAAAATTGACCAAAATCAAAAGTTATATACCCAGGTTAGCCTGCGCAGACTGCGCAGGCTAACCTGGGTTGAAACATTTTGCATATGCAAAAAAAAAACTTTTTATAGAGCATGGCTCATGAATATCGGAAAGCTTTATGTTACACTGAAAGAGAATGAGGAAGAAGCGTAGTTTCTGGAATATGTCAAAGAAACACAGAATGTACAACTACCAGCTCTGACTATTTTGTCTGAAATACAAAACAAACAAGCGATGCTTTGGCAAAAAGGGATAAATCTCCATGATGCTCTATACCTAACAAGTCATCCCATCGTCATGGATCCATAGAATCCATTTTCTCTCAAAAACTGATTGAATCATGTGGTAGACTGGTCTGTTGACTTGCAGAAAATTGACGAATAGCAAAAAGTTTCGACCCAGGTCAGCTTGCTTGGACTGCACTAGCTGACATGGACGATACTTTTTTTGCAAATGCATTAAGCCCCCTTTTCACAGAGCATGGCTCAAATAAACTTAGCCGTACTGGTCTTCCAAAGTTTACGATTTTTGCACCGACTTCCAGACGGCATCAGAGCTGTCAAAGCCAACGTCGTGCAAATACCAAAGGTTGAGCAAGACGGTTGGGAGTTAGTTTTTCGAGGGACTGCAGGGAATGGGGACAGCATAGTGGACGCATAGTTAAAAGGTTGATACTTCAATGACACGATTGGTTCAAGTTCTCTTGTATGGTCCAGACGTAGATCAACGAACCGTTTAAAGGCGTTCGTATGTTACAAACTTCGCCGTGTGTACGATGGATACATGGCAAAGTGTGTCAATAAACCAACGCCTGTGGTACTGTCTCAATTTGCAGCTATATACTAGAATGAACTTTCAGATATTGTAGATAGTATACAATATGAGATTGCATCTCTATTTATTTCATTGATATCACCATCATTACCATCGTCATCATTATTGTCGTTATTTTGTGACAAGCACCTATAAGCAATTGTTCAAAACTGAATGCTTCATTTGAATTTATTCTACATATAAAGTTAAAAAGCTCTTAAACTTTCCAACGGCTAAGATTCAAAATTCGAGTTTGAAACTTTCTGAGATATCGTTATACCATCAACCACGTTAAACCCTTTTCCCGCTAAATAGGTGGAATGAAACTTTTGAGCCAATGGTACATACCCAAATTTTGCTCGTATTTTAACGGTATCCTTTGGTGGACAATATGTCCTTATCGGACAGTGTAGATCAAAGATGTGTTCTGTGTAGTCTGATCTTAATCTTCGCTGTCCGCAAAAGGTCAGTAAGTCGGGTTAGCAGCCTAATGATTAAGTGAATATCAAATAATGACAGGAACGCACACAAATTTAATTCACAACATTTAAAAAGTATGGATATGATTATGAGTTGGCAACTAACGTTATTGTGTTACTTTTACAAAACACTTTTCTACCAGCAGCTGGAACCCTTTGGCTGCTAAGCGCAACTCACTGACCTTTTGCGGACAGTTTAGATCAAGATCAAACTGCACAGAACATGAGCCTTAAATTATATTGATATCACATTTTTTGGTATTCGCATGAATCCTTTCAACACAAAATGGAAGTGGTCATAGACTTAAGACAATCCAAATTCAATGATAATTCTAACTAGCTTTTTTTTTTTAAGCATAATTATTCCAGTCGTAAAGACTTTTGCTGAACATTTCATTTGTTTTCTACTATTTTATAGGAATACAGGAACATCTGTAACCACTGACAAACCGGTCAACATGAAGCGATCTCTCGACAAACACTACCTAAACCTTAATTTCGTCAACAACTGGAGTTCCAAAAACATCGCCCGAGTCAAGTTCGCTTTGTACTACAACGAAATGGAGGTCGCCAGTGTCCTGTTTTCTGCGGAAGGAACAACCCGAAAATATTGGTTTCTTCAGAAAAAGCTCCTTTATTCATCCTGGTCCTCTCTCACAAAAACTGAGTCGCTTAACGTCTTTGGTGTTGACAAATACCCTCACAGGACGTTTTATATCAGCAAAAATCATGGAGGATGCGATAAAGATGCAGGATATGCGGTTGTAGCAGACGTTTCCAAGAGCAGACCATGCAAATGGGAGACCCACCCGTCCTATCCGATGTTGTTGTATTCGAAGAGCAATGGACCGACTGTATGGAATAAGTTCTTGTATGGCATGGCTGACTATATAGCAGTGTTTGTCCAATACTGATATGTTATCTCCTTAGCAGTAGACATGATTTTAGAATTGGCCATATTGAAAGCGTTTGCCGACGACCAATAAAAGAGAGCTCATATTGTAAAACTTGTCTTTGAAGGAGATAGAAAACGTTGTGTTGAAAGGCGAAAATTACCAGCATTTTCGCCTTTTCTCAGAGTTTTACGAAAGCCTTCTTCCTTAAAGTTGTCAACACACGAGTTAAGGAGTAAAACAAATTTACAATACAACATTACACATGATAGACTTTTAACGCCCCTACTGTGGACAAGCTTTTAAAGACATGAAGGAGAATAGGGTTATAGCTTGTTACAAGTAAGTTGTCCTTTTTCCACTGTATGTTTTTTTTTTTTTCAAATACATGTTATCAAAATTTTGGCTGCTAAGCCCGACTCATTGGGCTTTTACAGACAGTGTATACCAAGATCAGAATGCACAGAACCTGCGACCTGATCTTTATTTACACTGCCCAATACAGTGAGATTTTTTTACAGAGAAGAGATCTTTGCAATCGCAATTTGCATCGTCATATTGACGTTGTAGACTCTATTCTTTTTTTTTTAATGTTGATAAAAATGAAAATTTCTTCATACAAATTTTTTTCTTCATTTTTTGCTGATAAAAATGACTTTTTTTTTCTTACAAATACTCATTTGTAACCATCTATTGTATTATGAGATATATACATGATTACTCTATTTGTATATATTGTTTTTGAGAGCAATTACGTCATATGCAATGTTGTTATTCTTTCCCAACAACGAAATGTTCCATGAAAAATTGAAATGTTTATTACGCTTGTAGTTTGTGCTTTGGAGTTTTCCTTATTCGTTTGTTTTCTTCACTTTGAATTAAACCATAGGGCACTAAGCATGACTCGAAGTGCATTTTGGGGCGGCCAGTGCACCGATCAACGCTGTTCCGGAGTTTTTATTTTTTTTTTCTTGTACCAGTTCTTCTCACAACCTTCTTTCCTAAGCAAGTAACTGCTTTCCCACATAATCATCGTTGAAACAGAGATCATCTGTAAGAGAAAAAGGTTGGGACTCGAACCATTGATCCCCATGGTTTCAAGCCCTGTACGTTACCGACTAAGGCACTAGGCTCCGCTGTTACAGCACATTTGCTCAGTTTATCTAGTCATCTACCAGTACAAGAACTGGAAATCTTAAAAGTCCAACTTGTTTTATTAATCTTAAAAGTCCATCTCGTTTTATTTGGCGAAAAGAAGCTTCACATCGAGATGTTACTTGTATACCATGGGCAGTGAAACAGTCGCAAAGCTTTCCAGGCCGAAATAGGCAGATACTCGGAAACATTCCTTTGACCAATGCTCTGTGAAAAGGGGGCTTAATGCATCAGTGAAAAGTGTCGACCCAGGTCAGTCTGCGTAGTCAACGCAGGCTGACCTGGTCCGAAACTTTTCACTATTGGTCAATTTTCTGTATGTCCAAGAACCAGAATGCTTGGTGATTCAGCCGGTCGTCAGACTAAATGGTTTTTATTGATCCATAACTATATGTTCACTTGCTAGGTTTCTTGGATCACCGAGAGACATTGAACCCCGCTTTTGCCAGAACATGGTTCATTTATCTTTGTACATTAATTTTGTATGGGGAAAAATGATTCATCAAGGGCTGGATTTCTAATGTCTCGATTGATAGGAAGAATCGCCGGGATCCTAATTATAACGTTATTTGAAAAACATTGCGCAACAATTCTAATCTGGTGCTGCATTATTTCCAAAGATAAAAGAAATAAGCGGTTCTCTGATAAAATGGGGATTAATACATCTTCATCATGCATTATTGTACTAAGCAAGACATCATACAGTTACGGATCTACAACACAATTTTTGTCATGAAGAAGAATGGTCCTTGAAAAAGCAGAAAATTTACAAATAGCAAAAAGTTTCGACCCATTTCAGCCTGCGCGGACTGCGCAGGCTAACATGGATCGATACTTTTTGCAAAATCTATAAGTTTCCCTTTTAACGGAGCATGGCTAATAAATCTTTCAGTTTTTTTATGATAACAAGAGAAGTTAACAATATTTTAACCCGATTAACGCATATTAAAGGTGCAAGCGATTATTCTGTGTGAAAAAAATCGAAATGATTGCCACATCTATTTTGAATCACCCTGTACCGAATAATCCCATAGTTTTAAAACCCTGATGAAAATGGAGCTTAAGAGAACCTATGAAAGAGTAGTAAAATATACTTATAACGGACATACCGGGGTAACCTCCTTTTCCCACAATGTTTTCGCACAATTGCAAGGCTGTTCGACCATTATCCATATGTTACGAGATAGAGCTCCGAGTAATGTATGCCACGCCCCTCCCCCTCAAAATAAAACCACAAATGTCGAAATACGACTTCGCCTGGCCAAGGCACCATTTTTTCATCTTTAATTTGTTAATATGTTTGATTTTTATGGTGTTTATCACCGTTTTCAACATTATTTCAGTTATTTCGCTTTGAGCACGGTAAGAAAACTACAAAATAAAGCATCCAATACTTCAACAGAAATTGATCAACCTGTATGTAATGTATCTCCATGATCCATGATACCAAGCAAGCCATCAGATACTTATGGATCCATAACAACCTCATTTGTAACACTTTTTTAATCATCAAGTGGACTGATCCTTGGACATACAGAAAATTGACCAATAGAGCGCACAGGCTGACCTGGGTCGAAACTTGTCGCAGATGCATAAGCCCCTTTTTACGAAAGGGTACATGAAATTTCGCCTCAACCGAGTGGATTTTTTTTTTATTATTCCATCTCAAACACGACTATCCCTGAAAAATCACAATGAGAATAGACCGACGATGCTTGTAGATCATGTTCCTGTAAATCTTATTCCAGTAAATGAGTTAAATTAAACTTTCAAGGCGATAGTACACACGCGAATAATTCTACTTCAATCTTACCTTTTGGAGAATAAATATCTCCAAATCGGACAGTGTAGATCCTAGATCAGACTGCACGTTCTGTGCAGTCTGATCTTGTCTATACTGTCCGCAAAAGGTCAGTGGGTCGTGCTTAGCATCCTAAGGATTAATATGTAATGACAGGCGCAAAGGGTTTTCAAAATTCATCAAATCAGCCCCAGAATTACATTTCTATGCCTGTCCTTCCATTTTTCTCGGGTAAAACTGTGCAACAGGAAATCTTGGTGATAAAAGTTTCAGATGGGGCTACTTTTGACCACTAAGTACCCGGTAGTAGATGTGTGAATTTATTTCACATCTAAAAACTTTAGCACTCTGCACCGGTTGTACACATGTAGACCATGTATAAGAGGGAGAAAAAAATGCGCTGTCAGCAACCACTAAATATTAATACATGTTTTTGCAAGTTTCGCAGATAAAGTCTTTAAAGTACGTGACTAGATCTGTTCGTTTTCTATCTAACAATAACAGTTTGGTACCATGAAATATAATCTCTCTCTCTCTCTCTCTCTCTCTCTCTCTCTTTCTCTCTCTGTTTTGCTTTTAACCCTTATCCTGCTGAATAATGGAAATGAAACTTTCAAGCCGACTGAAAAAATAACTCAAATTTGCCTACTTCAAAGATATTTTGGAGGAAAGATGTCTCCTAATCGAACAGTTTAGATACAGTTCTGTGTAGTCTGATCCTGATCTACATAGTCTGCAAAAGGTCCTTGAATTTTGTGCTATCCAGCCTAAGGGTTAAATGCGCTTTTAGTTAATCTCTCTGCGGTACAAGGGAGATAATCTCGTATTTGTATTTGTCAAATTTATTTGTTTGACTTGACGTCCCTTGCTAAAGTTAACCGTACCCGCTTTCTTTAGTTACTTAATAAGTAGGATTTTTTTTAGATATGAACATTTCATCATCCAGGCAGCTACTCCTTTACACATAATCGAACGCGGGTACTTTAGCAGACGGCATAGATTATAATCAGACTGCACAGAACGTATCTTGGATCCATTTATCTTTTCTAGCCTGTAACCAAAAATCTTCCCGGGCTTCATTGAATTGTATTATCAGCCGGCCAAAGAAGTTTACTTTATATACGGCACTGTGTCAGTAGTCTGATCCTAATCTATGCTGTCATCAAAATCGCATGTTTTCACCTATGGGGCTGAAGGAGTTAAAGGGAGAACACGCCTTTACCGTCATTGGTCCAGTTCATTGAGCAATCAGAATACGAGGAAAATCGACATCTAACGAGGAAAAATCCTGGTTTTGAGGAAAAATGCTTTTACAACCTACATCCACTTCAAGCCAGATAATTGTCAGGTTGTTTGCCAGACAATAAGTTGGAGCATTTTATATTAATGCAGTTTAAAGATGGGCCCCATTTTGGTGTATGGAAATATTTAAAACCGAAATATTTTAGGGGAAAACAAATTTAGATTAAGACCCAAAATTGTTCACATACCATTCCTTAACTTCCTAAATAATTTAAATGAAACCTTACAAGCCGATAGTAAAACCCGAAGACTGTTATTTCAAAGTCATGGGTAGGGAAAGGGAGGAATGTCTCCTCATCGCCTTATCGGACAGTGTAGATCCAAGATTAGACTGCACGTTCTGTGCAGTCTGATCTTGATCTACACTGTCTGCAAAAGGTCTATGAGTTGTGCTAAGCAGCCTAAGGATTATAGACATATCATACAACGATAAATTACACAGCAACACGAAGGGCTATGAGAAGACTTGATAAGCTGCTTGTCATTAGTTTTTTATGTCTTCCGGTATGAAAAATATTTGTGAGCCATGCTCTGTGAAAAGGGAGTTTAATGCATTTGCAAAAAATATTGACCCATGTCAACCTGCGCAGTCCACGCAGGCTTAAATGGGTCCAAGCTATTTGTAAATACTTGCATGTCCAAAGACCATACTACCTCATTATCCACTCGGTTGCCAGTCAGTTGGATTTTATGTGATGACTTGCTTGGTATGGTTAATCACGAAGATGCTCAAACCACTTTTGCCAGAGGATAGCTCATAATACCTGCAAGACCCGAAAAGAGGCATTCGGACAGTTGCGTAAAGTGTCGTCTCGGATCAGCCTGCGCAGTCCGGGCAGGCTAACCCGATACGACACTTTCCGTTTTTATGTAATTTTCAGTTTTGCACAAGTCTACTATAGTACAAAATGTAATGGAGTCGTAAATTGCCGTCTCGGATTAGCCTGCGCGGACTGCGCAGGCTGATCCGAGACGACACTTTACGCAAATGTCCGAATGCCCCTTTTTGCGTTGTGCAGGCCAATTATAAACTAAACCTCTTTCGGCGGCTGAAAAGACAATCCAAAAATGCTAAGAAAAAATGTTGTCGTACAGGCTTCACTAAATTAGCGAACGGTAAAGATCCTAGATCAGACTGCACGTTTTGGACTCGTTTTGTGCAGTCTGATCTTGATCTTTGCCGTTCACAAAAAGCCCGTATTTTTGCCTATGGAGCTGCAAAAGCCGAATTGCACCCTATCAAAGTCGATCTCTTTCAACAGATAAATTAATATCCATAAAGAATTGATTAAACAAGCAGACAGTATAGATTCAAGATCAGACAGCTAGTACTGTGCAGTCTGATCATGATCTGTGGCATCAGTAGTATCTCTAGTATCTGTAAAAGCCCTTGCTTTTGCTTATGGCGTCGGTCGGTTTTACTGGCAGACAATTTGTTATGTGTTTGGTAGGGTGAGGGTTTAGCTTTTACAGTAAAAACAAACAGAAGATTACTCCTCCCCCTCCAAATAATGAAGAAAAAAAGTTCATACAAATTAGTTACTCCTTTCCAAAAATGTTTTCCACAACTCTTAAAACATAGTTTCCTGGCGTAGCTTTCACTTAACTGCATAGATTTAACGCAATATTTTTGGGGATTGAATATACGATCCTTGCTTTATCCAAAGGTATGAGCTCGCCTGAAACTTGTTTTCAGACTTAATGCCAACCCCCCCCCCCCTTATATTAAAAGACGGAAGCTGCCGATATTGGCCGAATAGCCTTCACGAAAATGTCGATGTTACACGATATTTACCGATGAGTTAGTGAATCTACAGCCCCTAACTCTCATATTTAAAAACGGAACGACTCGAACCCATTTTATGATTTGTAAGTAACAAAAAAGCATTTGTAGTAAAGGATCAAAGAGTATACGATTATATACAAAACTTCATTTTCAAAACAACACTTTAAAAGCACTGCCTGGCCACTACAAATGGGTTGGAACACGCGAAAAGGGGCATTCGGACATTTGCGTAAGTGTAGTCTCGGATCAGCCTGCGTAGTCCGCACAGGCTAATCCGAAACGGCACTTTACGACTACATTAGATTTTTTCCTACAGTAGACCTGTGCGAAACAGAAAATAACATAAAAACGGAAAGTGTCGTTTCGGATTAGCCTGCGCGGACTGCGCAGGCTGATCCGACACGACACTTTACGCAAATGTCCGAATGCCCCTTTTCACGTGTTGCAGGCCATTAATAGGAAACAAAGTTAAGTGCTACTCATGAAAATATTTTAGAAAAAAAATGTATAGTCAGTAAATCTATTCAGAGCGCGCCAAATCTTAGTTCGACTTAGTTGCAACAAGTTCCAAAGCGCATAAATTTCTACCATGTTTGTTCAATTTACATTTCTTTTGTTCGCGATAAGTATACCAGTTGCAACTGCCATTCAGGAACCGGTATGTTCCAGGTTCGATTATGATGAGCGATTACTGAGGAAGCTACTACTGCAAGAGAGAGTTATACACGATCTGGAAGTCCAGGTTGGCGAGCTTAAAGTAGAATATAAAAGCCGGATTTCGAACCTGGAGGATAAGTTACAGCAAGCTGAAAGACGATTGCAAGAATCTTGTAAAGGTACGATTGTTTATAATGCCTTTGCATCATATTGCTCTCTCAGTCTGTCTCAGTCTTTCTCTGTCTCAGTCTCTCTCTGTCTCAGTCTCTCTCAGTCTAAGTCTCTCTCTGCATCAGTCTCTCTCTGCATCAGTCTCTCTCAGTCTCTGTCACAGTCTGTGTGTGTGTGTGTGTAAGTGTGTGAGTCTGTCTGTCTGTCTCCTCTCTCTCTCTCTCTCTGTCTCTTTCGTTCGTTCAGTATCAATTATTGGGATCTAAGCAATTTGATCTTAGGGTTAAATAAAAGTAAAGGATATTTTCAAATCGTAAAAATTAGTCATATATTGCAATTCTCTGGCTATCTTAGAATATCTGATATTGAACTATATGGCTTAATTAAAATTAAAACTGTGCAGAGTCTTTGTAGTCTGTAAAATTTCGTCCGAGGATACGAGCTATAATGATAGTCTTTAATTCTGGAGTAATCCCTCTCAGAAACTTAACACTGTTTCGACCGAACATGTATTTTCGTCATGCTCCGGCCAACGGGTTTTAATCTCAGTGATATATTGTCCCAAGCAAGCCATCATATTATTATAGAACAATAAAAATCATTGTGTTAAACAACCAACCAACTCATTAGGTAGACTGGTCTTTTCACATGGGGAAAAATGACCAAAATCAAAAGGTTTAAACCCAGGTTAGCCAGCGCAGTCCGCGCATTCTAACCTGGGTTGAAACATTTTGCATATGCAAAAATAAAAAAAAAAACTTTTTATAGAGCATGGCTCTTTAATATCGGAAAGCTTTATGTTACATTGAAAGAGATTGAGGAAGAAGCGTAGTTTCTGCAATATGTCAAAGAAACACAGAATGTACAGCTACCAGCTCTGACTATTTTGTCTGAAATACAAAACAACCAAGCGACATTACGGCAAAAGGGGATGAATCTCCGTGATGCTCTATACCTAACAAGTCATCACATCGTCATGGATCCATAGAATCCATTTTCTCTCAAAAACTGATCGAATCATGTGGTAGACTGGTCTGTTGACTCGTAGAAAATTGACGAATAGCAAAAAGTTTCGACCAAGGTCAGCTTACGCGGACTGCACTAGCTGACATGGACGATACTTTTCTTGCAAATGCATTAAGCCCCCTTTTCGCAGAGCATGGCTCAAATAAACTTAGCCGTACTGGCCTTCCAAAGTTTACGATTTTTGCACTGACTTCCAGATGGCATCAGAGCTGCCACAGCCTCCGTAGTGCAAATACCACAGGTTGAGCAAGACGGTTGGGAGTTAGTTTTTCGAGGGACTGCGGGGAATGGGGACAGCATAGTTGACGCGTGGTTAAAAGGTGGGTACCAGATTGACGCAAACGGTGCAAGTTCTTTTCTATGGTCCACGCGTAGATCCACGAACCGTTTACAGGCGTTCGTTTGTTACAAACTTCGCCATATGTACGCTGGATAGATGGCAAAGTGTGTCAATAAACGAACACCTATGGTACTGTCTCAATTTGCAGCTATATACTAGAATGAAATTTCAGATATTGTAGATAGTATACAATTTTAGATTGCATCTCTATTTATTTCATTGATATCACCATCATTACCATCGTCATCATTATTGTCGTTATTTTGTGACAAGCTTCTTTAAGCAATGGTTCAAGTCTGAATGCTTTATTTGAATTTAAACGACATATAAAGTTAAAGATCTTAAACTTTCATACGACTACGATTCCAAATTCGAGTTCGAAACTTTCAGAGAAATCGTTATAACATCAACCACTTTTAACCCTTATCCCGCTAGATAGGTGGAATGAAATTTTTGAGCCGATGGTACAAACCCAAAGTTTGCTCGTATTTCAACGGTATCCTTTGGTGAACAAAATGTCCTTATCGGACAGTGTAGATCAAAGATCAGACTGCACGTTCTGTGCAGTTTGATCTTGATCTACACTGTCCGCTAAAGGTCGCGTTTAGCGGCCTACGGGTGAAGTGAATATCATAATGACAGAAATGCAAACAAATTAAATATACACCATTTTAAAAAAGTATGAATATGATTGTGAGTTGTCAACTAAAGTTATTGTTCTACTTTTACAAAACACTTTTCTACCAACACCTGGAACCCTTTGGATGCTAAGGGCAACTCACTGACCTTTTGCGGACAGTTTAGATCAAGATCAGACTACACAGAACGTTCAGTCTGATCTTTGATCTACAGTGTCCAATAAAGACTATTCCCTCCAAAAAAAACATACCTTTGAAATAGCAAAATTTGGGTTTTTACTATCGGCTTTAAAGTTTTGTCTCACTTATTTAGCAGGATAAGAGTAAAAGATTGTCCTGTAACACATTATTAGACTCATAATAATATCCATACTTTTAAATGGTATGAATTCAATTTTTGCTGCAGTTTGACCCCGGTTTGTTTACATTTGGCAACTAGTGAGCCTTTAATTATAGTGATATAGTTCTTGGCATACACACGAATCACACAAAATGGAAGTGGTCATAGATTTTAGATAATCCAAATTCAATGATAATTCTAACTAGCTTCTTCTTTTAACTCTTAGGCTGCTGAGTGCGGATCACTGACCTTTTGTGGATAGTGTAAATCAAGATCAGACTGCACTGAGCGTGCAGTCTGATTTTTGATCTACACTGTCCGATAAGGAGATATTGTTCCCAAAAACACAGCTTTAAAATAGCAATAGTTAGGTTTTTACTATCTAATTAAAACTTTCATTTTAGTTCTTTAGCAGGATAAGGGTTAAGCAATATTCCAGTCGTGAAGACTTTTTCTGTACATTTCAGTTGTTTTCTACTATTTTGTATATCAAATATAGGAACATCTGTAACCACTGATAAACCCGGCAACATGAAGCGATCTCTCGACAAACACTACCTAAACCTTAATTTTGTCAACAACTGGGATTCCAAAAACATCGCCCAGGTCAAGTTCGCCTTGTACTACAACGAAATGGAGGTCGTCGATGTAATATTTTCTGCGAAAGGAACAACCCGAGAATCTTGGTTTATTCAGAAAAACCTCCTTCATTCATCCTGGTCCTCTCTCACAAAAACTGAGTCCCTGAATATCCTTGGAGTTAACGGATATCTTGACAGACGTTTTTATATCAGCAAAAAACATGGAGGATGCGCTAAAGATGCAGGGTATGCGGTCGTAGCGGACGTTTCCAAGAGCAGACCATGCGAATGGGAGACCCATCCGTCCTATCCGATGTTCTTGTATTCGAAGAGCAATGGACCGACTGTATGGAATAAGTTCTTGTATGGCATGGCTGACTATATAGCAGTGTTTGTCCAATACTGATATGTGAAGATACATAAAAATTGAAATATTAATACATTTCTTTTATTACTTCATGAGGGAAATAGATATTGAACACACCATCATGATCCGTGAAAGTGAAATTAAGAAGAAAAATTAAGGCAGATTTTCTGTGATAAGCTTATGAGCGACGTTCTTGCAAAAATGTGCTAAAAATGTTTTTTCGTACTGCGTGACACCAAGCAAGTCATCATATATTTAAGGATCTATAAGATCCATTTTGTCTAACAACCGACCGAATCATAGGGTAACTGGTCCTGTGTCATAGAGAAACCTGACCAATAGCAAAAGGTTTCGATCCAGGTTAGCCTGTGCGGATTGAGCAGGCTAGCCTGAATCGACAGTTTCTGAAGAAGAATTTAACCCCCTTTTCACAGAGCATGGCTCACATGTGTCTTTATCACATTAACAGTTTTAATGTCTGGTCCTGATAATTGGCTTTCGACACGCGAAAAGGGGCATTCGGACATTTGCATAATGTGTCGTCTTGGATCAGCCTGCGCAGTCTGCTCAGGCTAATCTGAGACGGCACTTTACGACTACATCAGATATTGTGCTACAGTGGACTTGTGCAAAACAGAAAATTACACTGTGCAGGCTGATCCGAGACGACAGTTTACGTAAATGTCCGAATGCCCCTTTTCGCGTGTTGCAGGCCATATAATAAATCTGTATCAATCGGTCCTATATTACTGTTAATCGACTGTTTTAGTAGAAAAGTAGTGTTAAAGTCATCTGTTATAATTAAAGTTAATCCATTAACTCGCGGAATCGACATTTTACATTCCTGTGGTCTTTTGAAAACAATGTGAAAAATGGGGAGTATGATTTTTAAAAGCATATAGTCGTTTATCAACAATACTTTCCACGTATTTGATTCAAATGGCCTTTGTCTTTCCTTCAATGTTTCACTATCATGACATCTATGATAATAATTGCTATGTCTCTCATTGACCTGAAGCTGTTGTTGCAACAATATATCGACTCATGATGATACTGAACACGAAAATATCCAAATTGAAGATCCTCATATCATCACAGAATTCACAGCATTTTTAAGAGAATCAGAGTCAAAATTCAAAAACTAAGATCGTCAATCTTACATAATAAACTGAACGACCCCTCCCGATCCCCCCTCCCCACACACACACACTGAGGAAAACAGAAAAAAAAAAACCCGCGTATGTCTTAACCATTCTGTTATTCATTTTACAATTGGATTTTTTTTTTTCTGCAGATCAAGTGGTTAAAACCCCGAGTTGTTCGTTTTACTAGTGAACGAAAGGTATAAAGCATTGTAAAGTTTCTCTCAACACAATCTTCTAACAGCACATATCCACTAGATGGTCTTGACAAATGTTTGTTCATAGGCGTGATTGTTGTCTTAGTACTAAGAATAGAGATTGTAAACAAGCTAAAAGCTCCCATTGCTAGTCGTTACTGTGGACAGGAATTTGGTTTAGTTTATACAATTAATAACAATATACATTGTAAAAACCAACAACAAATACCTACAAGAGTTTAAAGTTATAAAATATTTTAAAAAAATGCACGATGTTACCAGACTCTGTCGGAAAAGGAAGAGGAGCAAGAGCATATTACCAGAAATGTATTTGTCTTAATCAATGCTCTGTATATTGTCCCATAACGTCATTTTCTTTTCTATCTAATGTTCGTACTGCGTATATTTACAGAATGGCCAGGGCGTTATGTTCGAATCATCAGTCAGTGTGTATATGAATTATCGACAACGTATGGTTTCCCTTACAAAATGGATTTGAAGGGCAATAACAATTTAGTGAACAAGGAAGACCAAAATCCGACAGCACATCGCGTGGCTCTGAAAGTACTAACAAATAACTTTATTATCAGTGCTTAATAAACAAAACTGATATTTTCACTTTTCAAAACTAACTGCAAATAAGCATATTATAACATTCTGTTTTGAGATCAATGTCTCAATAAAGGATTATTATTTTTTTTTTGTGGTAAGATCAAGATCAACTGCTCTTTTATCTTCTCCACTTGAGCAATGCTCTGGCAAAACGAGGTTTAATGCATTTCCGCGATATATTGTACCAAGCAAATCATCACATAAACATGGATCCATTACATCCATTTTGTCTAACAACCGTCTATTTAAATCATGAGGTAGACTGGTCTTTTCACGTGCTGAAAAGTGACTAGTAACAAAAAAATTCGACCAATATCTCACTGCGCAGGCTGACATGTGTCAAAACTTTTTGTAGATGCATTAAGCCCCCTTTTCAGAGAGCTTTCTCATTCATTTTAGTGCTGTATGGGGTCAATTTAGAAACAACACATGTACTTAACAAAAGTCTAGCTGAACAAACAAAGTCCTTCAAAAGCGTCTCATTACAACTTTATAAGAGAACCAAGTTAAGTGCTATTTTGAAATGTAGATCTACTTGAGATAAATACAAATGCATTGTTCTTAAATAAAGTGTGCCATATCATAGATAAGTTTTGAGGCAGAAAGTTCTATAGAACAACAGTTTTAACGATGTCTCTACGAATCATCGTGTTTTTCTTTGTATTACTCAAGCCACCTAAAATCAATGGTCGGGAACCGACATGTTCTAGATTTGACTATGACGAGCGAATTTTGAGGAAGCTCTTGCAGCTCGAGGGATTTGTCCAAGATCTCGTAGTTCAAGTGACGGGGTTTAAAGTAATGTATGACGGTCGGATTTCGAACCTGGAGGACAAGTTAGAGGAAGCTGTAAAAAAGGTGGAAGAATCATGTAACGGTATGGTAGGCCTTCCTTAAATTTCCCTGTCTGTCTGTCTGTCTGTCGCCGAGCCCAAGTAGCTCAGTCGGTAGCGTGCAGGACTTGAGAACAGGGGGTCTAGGGTTCGATCCAATTTCTTTCCGAGGATTGATGATAGTCATTGCGACAGGATTCATTCTTCTACCACCACTGACCATTGTCTCGACGATGGTTATGTGGGAAAGCAGCCAGTGGCTTGGAAAGAAAATTTTGCGGAGTACCAGTAAAAGACACTCCAGGTAAGCATGGAAAGGTTTCACTGGCCGCCGCGATATAACTGAAATAATGTTGAAAACGGCGTTAAACACCATACAATAAATAAATAAACAAATAAACTATCTGTCTGTTTGTCTGTCTGTCTGTCTGTCTGTCTGTCTCTTTTTCATTGAAAGTCAGTCAGTCAGTCAGTCTCTCTCTCACTCTGTTTCTGTCTCAGCTAGACTCCCTCTCTCTCTCATTCTTTTGCTCTCTTTCTCTCTTACTTTCGTTTACTACTTTTTTTCAATACTAAATATGAGGTTCTTCTTGTACCCTGACATATTTGTGTTCTCTTACCAAAAGGGGCTCCAAATATATGCATGCGGAGATGGGGGGAGCTCCAGTTCGTAAAGTTTACTGAAATGTTGCCTTTTCAAGGCTACCTAGGCCCAAACATATTGTGTCTGTTATAATTTCGAACATTGCATGTCAAGATCATACCACAAAGGCCTTTGAAACAATCTATCTAAGCCACTGGCTGCTTTTTTCCACACAAATATCGACATATCATTGATCAGCGAAGAGATGCAGTCGATTTCTGTGCTAGCAATAACTATCATCAAGTCTGACATGTGCCAGGTCAAATCGAGTTCGAGCCTACAGCCTGGAATATTAGTGACTGAACTATTGGGCTTAGCAACCGCCGTTGCTTGCTTGAGGGCATTTACGATCTATGCAAGACAGAAATACACACACACTATACAGTGTTTGCTCTTTCGAAAACCTGTGCATCTTTCCAGTTTTTCCGCTTGTTTCCTTACTCACAATAGGGGGCGACTGTCTGTGATAATGCATCTCAGTCATGTATGCAAGTCATCCATAATTATGGATCCGATAAAATCCATTTTATCTAACAACTGACTTAATCATGAGGTAAAAATGGTCCTTGGACATAAATGAAATTTACCAAAGGTAAAAAGTATCGACCCATGTCAGCCTGTGCAGACTGCACAGGCTGACCTGGATCGATACTTTTCACAGATGCATTAAACCCCCCCCCCCTTTTCACAGAACATATTCCAAATAGATTTGAGCTATGCTCTGGCAAATGGGGGCTTAATGCATCTCCGTTATACATGATGCCAGACAAGTCATCACATAATTATGGATCCAAAGGAGCCACTTTTTTCAATAACCGACTTAATCATGAGGTAGATTGGTCCTTTTACAAACAGAAAATTGACCAATAGCGAAAAGTTTCGACCCAGGTCAGCCTGCGCGGACTCCGCAGGCTGACCTGGGTCGATACTTTTCGCAGATGCATTAAGCCCCCTTTTCACAGAGCACGGCTCATTTATAATAGCATACCAAAACTTATGATTTTTGTACTGTCTTTTAGATGGCATCCGAGCTGCCACAGCTAACGTCGTGCAAATGCCACAGGTTGAGCAAGACGGTTGGGAGTTATTTTTTCGTGGGACAGCTGGAAATGGGGACAGTATAGCGGATGCTTGGTTTAAAGGTGGGTCAAAATAATACCAAAATTACCCAAACAGTGCTAGTTGCGTTGTATGGCCGTCACGTACATCTGTATTTTATATCAAGTTTTGTATTGCATCTTATCATTACAACAACTATTTTTGTCAGTATTGGGCGGACACCGAGGCATGACCTCGAGTTTGGATCAGATGTGCTTTTAAAATGTCCATTCAGAATGTAAATGAGCCATGATCTGGCAAAAGGGCGTTTAATACATCTCCGTGATGCATTATACCAAGCAAGTCGTCACATAATGATGGATCTATAAAATCCATTTTGTCTGAGAACCGGCTGAATCCTGCATGATGTAGAATGGGTCTTGGACATACAGAAAATTTACACATAGCAAAAAGATTCGACACATGTCAGCCTGCGCGGACTGCGCAGGCTGACCTGGGTCGAAATTTTTTGCAGATGCATTACACAACGTTTTCACAGGGCATGGCTCTAATGAAATATCACACATTCTCTATAACTCTTTCTTCGCCATTGCCACTACAGTCAACTTTTTTCAGCGGGTGCAGACTAATACCGTTTCTCTATTCTGAACTATTACAAACAGGCATTTCAGAGACGAAATTTAAAGGCATTGAAACGAGCTGAATTTATTTAAAGATATATCATTACAGCCAGAGAGGGGGAAAAAATGTTTCAGTTTGTAAAATAGCTCATCTGTGTAAACATAGATAATTTACCAATATCTATATAATGGGATAGAGAAACTCAATGGATTTGTCCTCGTTTAAAACCGGAAACGACAAAGGCGATTGCTTTGAAGGCCTCCGAAACCTGACATGCATTTTCTATCCGTCGTAATCTGTGCAATCATGCAGCCATCAGGGGTAACATTTGGCATGAAGATACAAGAATGATTATTGTTTCATAAAATTGGGATGAAATGGGCTAAAAACTGGGTCAAAACTGACTGAAAACGAGTACAGATATATCTTTAAAAATCACCAAATGTACTAATTCGACCTCTGTCTACGTGTGAAAATACACATCAATGAGACATGGAAAGATTTTTTCCCATATACACTTTGCTGAAAAAGAGCTATAGATCCAAGATCAGACTGCACTTTCTGGGCAGTATCATCCTAATCTATTCTGTCCACAAAGTAGATTTACTTGTTCATCAAAATCTAACCGTTTGCAATGTCCAGTTATCCTTTCAAAATACACTGTATACGAAAGATTTCAGCGATTTTCAAAACAAATATAGGTATATTGATACTTCTAATTCTTTTTCTTACCTATATTTCGATTGTCAGTATAAGCCATGATATATGAAAAGAGGATTTCATGCACCTGCAAAAAGTATCGACCCATGTCACCCTGCGCAGTCCACGCAGGTTTACATCGGTCGAAACTTTTTGCGACATCTTTTTTGTAAATTTTCTGTATGTCCCCATGGGTTAATAACTATGTGATGACTTGCATGGTATGAAGCACCACGGAGATGCATGAAACCCTTTTTGCCAGAGCATGATTAACATGTTGATATATTTTTTTTTTTCACATTGTATGTTCCTCGTTTCCACGCAGAATTATCAGTTACCACAGATAAACCCATCAACATGAAGCGATCTCTCGACAAACATTACGTAAACTTCAATTTGGCTAGCAACACGCGAAAAAGGGCATTCGGACATCTGCGTAAAGTGTCGTCTCGGGTCAATCTGAACAGTCCGAGCAGGCTAATCCGAAACGACACTTTACATTTTTATGTAATTTTCTGTTTTGCGCAAGTCTACTGTAGCACAAAATCTAATGTAGTCGTAAAGTGCCGTCTCGGATTGGCCTGCGCGGAATGCGCAGGCTGATCCGAGACGACACTTTACGCAAATGTCCGAATGCCCCTTTTCGCGTGTTGCAAGCCATTTTCTGAACGACTGGAATTCGAAGAACGTTGTCCAGGTTAAGGTCGCTTTCTATTACAATGAAATAGAGGTTGTCAGTGTCGTATTTAATGCAAAGGGGTCAACTCGAGACGTTTTCATCAGAAAAACCTCCTTCATTCATCGTGGCCCTCTTTAAAAAAGACTGGATCGTTTAATATCTTCAGTTTAAATGCACATACATCAAGGCTCTTTTATATAAGCAAAAATCATGGAGGGTGTGATAAAGATGCAGGATATATGGTTGTAAAGGATGTTACGAAGATAAAATCGTGTGAATGGGAGAAACATCCGTCTTATCCCATGTTCCTGTACTCAATGAGTAATGGACGACGGTCTGGGATATATATATTTGTACTGCATAGCCGACTATCTAGCTGTGTTTGTCCAACACTAATATGAGCCATGCTGCGGTTAAAGTGGGTTTGATGCATCTCTGTGATACATAATACCAGGCAAGTCATTACATAATTATGGATCAAGAGCATTAATATGTTGATATAGTCTTTTTTTTTTTCACATTCTATGTTTCTCTTTTCCACGCAGGTTTATCGGTTACCACAGATAAACCCATCAACATGAAGCGATCTCTCGACAAACATTACGTAAACCTCAATTTTCTCAACGACTGGAATTCGAAGAACGTTGTCCAGGTTAAGGTCGCTTTCTATTACAACGAAATGGAGGTTGTCAGTGTCTTATTTAATGCAAAGGGATCAACTCGAGACGTCTGGTTTCATCAGAAAAACCTCCTTAATTCATCGTGGCCCTCTTTAACAAAGACTGGATCGTTTAATACCTTCAGCTTAAACGCACATACATCAAGGCTTTTCTATATAAGTAAAAATCATGGAGGGTGTGATAAAGATGCAGGATATATGGTTGCAAAGGATGTTACGAAGATAAGATCGTGTGACTGGGAGAAACATCCATCTTATCCCATGTTCCTGTACTCAAAGAGCAATGGACCGACGGTCTGGGCCAAACACTTGTACGGTATGGCCGACTATGTAGCTGTGTTTGTTCAGTACTAAAACAACATAGACTGCGGTTAATGGGGGTTTACATCTCCGTGGTATATACCAGGCAAGTCATCACATAATTATGGATCCATAAAATCCGTCATATTTGAAAACCGACTGAATCATGAGGTAGACTGGTCCTTGGACAAGCCGAAAATTTATGCGTAGCAAAAAGTTTCGATCCATGTCAGCCTGCGCGGACAGCGCAGGCTGACATGGGTCGATACTTTTTGCAGATGCACTAAGCTTCCTTTTCATAGGCAATGGTTCATATATAAAGACACAGTAAACAGAGATGTTACGATCTCTATATGATCTTCATTGTTTGACAGGAGTTGCTTACAAACAGAAACAACATTGTAAATTAAAGAAGAGACAAATGAGCGCCTGAATTATTCGGAAAGTCACTACTGACCAGAACTTTGTAATGTGAAAAGAACCAGTTATAATACTTAAAAATGTATTAAAACATTTAAATAATAATTCTGTATCAATTGTTGATATTTTCTTGTGTATTCCCAGCTCTAGTTCGCGAGTTAGTACAGATAACTGTCCCTTAATGCCATTGGTCGTATCCGGGATTAGAGATGGCCACAACAACAAAGGGGGGGGGGGGCGAATCTCTGCAAAGATTTTGTGTCATGGCACATTTAAAATCCCAGTACTGTCACAAATTGACAGGGAAACAAGAATTCGAAGATACATGTTGCTTTCGTATTCAATAGGCCAATCCGTCGTTTGAAATACAAATAATTTTAATTCAAACGCCAAACTTAAGAAAATACAGTTAAATTCATCATTTACTGGAGATGTTTACGTTTCCCAAAATATACACAAAATGACTGCCAAACACTGCAGTTTTTTGCTAGTTTTTCGAGCTAATTCTAAAAGTCAGGTAATGTTTGTCTTTTGTCCTTGGTCATGTGTGTCACCATTTAAAAATTCCACCTCAATACACATTAAACCGAAGAAACAGAAAACTGAGTCTCTAACCCACACTCTCAAATGAACCGAAACTTGACGTTTAGCTTATGATTCCTACGCTCTGCCAATTGATCTATGCGGGCTGGTCGCTAAAAATCATGGTGTATGGAGGGCTTCAACTCTTAGGCTGCTAAGCGCGACTCACTGGCGTTTTGCGGACTGTGTAGATCAAGATCAGACTGCACATAAATGTGCAGTCTGATCTTGGATCTACACTGTCCGATGAAGGAGATATCTTTTCCCCAAAAAATACCTTTGAAACAGCAAACTTTGGGTTTTCTATCGGCTTGAAACTTTCATATTACTTATTTAGCAGGACAATGGTTTAAAAACGCGTTATCTGACATATCTTTTCACGATGTAAGTACCCGCAAATATTAATTACCTCGTAAGTGGTTGTTGACTTCAGGTCCTCTGCATATGTAAAACATGAGGTATATTAACCCATAGAACGCCAAATAAATTGAACAAACTTTAAAATTGTCCTCAAATAAGACTTAAATAATCATAATACTATGGTTGCTTTTATCTGTCATATAAATGTATCAGGAAAACAGAAAGTGTAGATCAAAGATCAGACTGCACGTTTTGTGCAGTCTGATCTTGATCTACAGTGGCTGGCAAGGCACCTACAGTCATGAAAGGCTCCGAACAATTTCATTTGATTGGTCAGTTTCTTGGAGGCAGCCTAGTTAAACTGAGCTATAGCAATCAAAACATGCGGCCAGGCTGAGGTGAAAAAAGCAATTTAATGCCCTTTGATGACAGATGTGCACTGAAGCTCTTAAACTCGTTTAGGTAGGCCCAGTGAAGGATCAAAGATCAGTGACTGCCTTTTGAGCAGGGATGTTCTGCATTGTACCACTTTTTACAGAAAAAGTAGGCCTATAGATCTAGTCAGGCACTACTTATAAAAATAAATCAAATTGTTTGCTTCAGCTGCCAAATATTGAAATATACGTAGAAACTCAGAACCTTTTTTTTTTAAAGTTTTAGAACTTTACAGTCATTATGTTTTATGTATTAAAGGCCCAGTTGAGGCCAAAATATTATTTAAAGCAGAATTCATAATACACTTTAAATTCAAATCATCCCAATTAAAAGTATGGAAAATATTGTGAAGATGACTGTGTGTTATTTTGTGGTCGGGCCATGACTTTGTGTTAGTTGCTGGCAAAAAAATAAAATAAAAAAAATAATAATAAAATCAGGCAAAAAGTAAACAAAAGATAGTGACCTGGCAGGTTTTAGTCTAGTTTTGAAATTAACTTCTCTGTCCGCGACTAACACTTGGACCAACTGTACAATGACAGATTGTCAACGTCACAATAATTTTCATACTTTTAAATGGTATGATATGAACTTAAATGCATTTAAACATCCGCTTTGTTTACTTTTTGCCTTTATTGTTACTTAAAATAACAATGATAATGGTTTTGGTAATTTATAGAAAGCCTTCTTAAGGTAGTAGACCTGTGGTAAAATCTGACACAAATTCGCCTTCGAGAAATTAAAATTACAGATAGTCTCGCTAGAATTTAACCAATCAGATAAAACCTTCAGAAGGCAGCGGACTACATAAGAATGCTGTACATAGAATTTGGTAGCTCTGTCTCATCAACTAGATATAGAACAGGTATGTTTTGAAGCTCAAATAGATCTAGTTCTCAAAATCAGTTAAAAGTTGATATCATACCCAAGCACTGCACTTAAGTGCTAAAACAACTGTGAACAGAGGAACATATCTTAAAAGCTAATGTAATCCAGTATGAGGCTTGATCCAGTCCGTTTAATAGCGAAATTATAGATCTGCCCTGTGCAACTGAAAGAGAGCGAACTGCCCCACAGATTTAGGTGTACCAGGGGAGATAACTTTACTAGGGAAGCTGGCAGGAGTAGGCCACATTCAGAGGTAAATAATCAAATTGCGTGATGGATTTGAAGATCTATCTAATTCATCTACATATAACATAGCATAGATACAGCGCGTCAGGGATTTTTTTTAATTTAATTCATTATCATGCTGTCAAAGAGTTTGTAAAGTTACGATCTACTGAGTAGACGACTTCGTTTAACACTATTCAAATACGCACAGTTCGCCACCAAATATATTCGCCCAAAAGGTTTTCGCCCATTCATCATGACGCATTGACCGATTTGTGCACATGTTGTTAGTGGCCATAAATATTTCATCAAAGTCCAAAACCACGCTGACTAAACGTGATATTTCCAACTGTACAGCCTCTTTTTAGTTTATTGTTGGGTTTAAGAAAAGAGGCAATGGTTATGAAATTTATAAATATGAAATTAGAGCAAAATAAATTTGACATTGAAATATATATTTTCAGACTTAACACAAAATAATATGATATAAATGTTGCTATTTCAAAAGTTACCAGTGTTTTGCAAAAGCGATCTTTTTATGACATCAATGGCAACCTTGTCAAAATTTAGTGCATAAATATCATTATTGGGTTTTACAGAGCTAGATACAACTTCAATGTCTGGCAATGAAAAACAGTATTACGGTATCTTATTAGTTTAAATAGCTTATGAAAGTGAAGCGAAAAATGAAGCTGATGCTTGTTACAAGTGATTTTTTATACTCCCGTAATATTTTTTTTGTAATTACGAGAAGAAAACAAAAACCTAATTTGTATGCCCTGGCTTCAAATAATTTTTCTTTTCAGCAAATGAACTTGATCATGTAATGCTTGGGTTATGCAAGTAATTTTTTTTTTTCAGAGAGAGAGAGAGAGAGAGAGAGATGTCAGCATGATACGCAAAACTCCTTTTTATGGTTAATTTCATTTTCTACTAGGGTTGAATTACAGAGACAGAGGTATTTTTCCTTCATGTTACAACAGAATGAGAGATGATAAAGGAAATATTTCACTAGATGATTCATGTATATATCAAAATCTATCAAATAGTTTATATGTCACATGTTTGAGTTGTTTTGTTTGATTTAATTCTTTATAAGAGGATAAACTATCTTACTCATCCAAATTGAACGTGTTTGCAGATAACATATCAGTTATCATCATATGATGAGTTTGTCTTTTGGAGGATAGAAAACATTATGGGAAAAGGAGAAAATGCTGGTCATCAGCATTTTCTCCTTTTCCCATAGTGTTTTCAAAAGCCTTTTCCTTCCGGTTTGTTAAAACTCGGGATTGTGTGGTAAAGGGTTTTAAAAAACATCCAATATTCAATTTTTTTTCCCAGTTGTCTGTAAGGAACTAGAATGTTGGGGATTGCACTAGCTGTGGGTGGACTTGTTGTTGGGGGAATGGTCGCATTGAAGCTTTATTTGATATGGAAGTCCGGAAAGTGCACAAGTAAAACAGATTTGACAGGAAAGACAACTCTCGTTACAGGAGCTAATGTTGGTAAATATATTATGGCAGGCTATGCCTCTTACTGTTTATGTTTATTTTACTGTTTATCCACAGAGTGAAAGGCTTAATATTTTACCATGCAAAAGGCGTTTCAAAAACCCAGAGGAAGACAGCGTTTGAAAACAGTGTCGAAACAGGAGAAAATGCTGATATTAAGTGTCCTTCCAAAAAAAGTACAGTTATTTGAAACAGGTCTGATTTTTCTTCTGCATATCCCCTCAACTTGGATATGACTAAAATTTTGTTGTTTAACCCTTTACCAAACAATCCCTGGTTTTCACAACCCTGGGAAAGAAGGCTTTTGAAAACATTGTGGGGAAAAGGAGAAAATGCTGGTAACCAGCATTTTTTCCTTTTCCGACAATGTTTTCTGTCCTACTAGAGAACTTAAGCTCACTTTTATCTATTTTGAATTTATTTTCTGAAGATGTTTTAAATTTATAAAAGTCTGAAATTTATCGTTTGGGAAAGGGTTAACTCATTTCCAAACAACAAAATTGTAGACTTGCCCAAATTCAAAGCATTCACTAATAACAAATTGAACATACCGTAGCTCAGATGACAGAATTTGTCTTTGAATTGGATCATCGTCAAACCAAGGTCCCGTGTGATGGTGCTATAAACCAAGCATGTAAAAGAACCAGGCGTAACTTAAGATGGGTTTCGTCCTGTATCTGCACTATCCCCCGTAACAATACTAACAGCCTCCGGGAGGCATCACCCATATGGGCAACGATAAATAAACGCAAATTCAATCAATCTAGACGAAAGGTTTTTGTACTGGTCCATATTGAAAGGTTTGTAGATGCCAAATCAAATTTGGCTAAAATAATGGATTTGTCACCATATTTGTGTCATAAATTATGGCTATAAGTAGAAGGCTGACGGTGCAGAATGTGTGAAATGGTGATAAATTTTAATGGTAATTTTAATGGTTAATTTTCAAGATTTAAGCTAAAAAAGGACTTTGATGGGTAAAAGTTGCTCTTATGGGCATTTAAGATTAAGATCAGATCTTATAACACTGTCTGCTACTACATGTACCATCATCTATGTTTACATATTCTGTCCAAAAGAAGCTTAACTGTTTTACCCAATTGAAATGGTATATTTCATTATTTCAGTGTTCTAAGGATTAACCCTTTTGCCTATGTGGCCAGTGTAGATCAAGATCAGACTGCACAGAATGCAGTCTGATCTTTGACCTACACTGTCCACTTTGTTGAAACATTGTGGACAATAGCAACCTTGAAACCTTTTTTTTTCTCAGATTATAAATCTACATTGGGTTTATTGAGTGCTCAACAGGTTTATGTAAGTGTATGTGATTTTACATAGCTATGAGAGGACAAACTCCTTCCTGTACCTTTTTTGCATTTTTTCCACAGGGATAGGATATTACACAGCGTTAGATTTTGCTAGAAGAAATGCTAGGGTAATACTTGTATGCCGGAACCAGCAGAAGGGCCAGACAGCTGTTGATAGTATTAAACAGATAACAGGGAACCAGAATGTGTTACTATATATAGCCGATTTGAGCCTGATGGGTTCTGTGAGAGAACTAGCGGAGACTTTACTGAAGAATGAACCTACGCTGCATATACTTGTAAACAATGCAGCAGTAGCAGGTAATGAGCAATTACTCCTTTTCCCATGATAATTTTTCATGTCATAACTCAAAACTTTGAAAGTAGCATTCAGCTTACTATTAAGTGAGTTGTCCAGGCAACTTTCATTCTTCTGTGTTAAAAATGCTCAAGTGGCGGCCAAAGGGGGTATAATGCATCTCTGTGATGCATTATACCAAGCAAGACATCATATAATTACAGGTCTATATAATGTTTTTTGTCTAACAACCAGATGAATCATGAGGTAGAATGGGCCTTTGACAATCAGAAAATTTGACCAGTAGCCAAAATTTTCAACACAGGTCAGCCTGCATGGACTGCCAAGGCTGACCTTGGTCGATAATTTTTTTCAGATCCATTAAGCTTCCTTTTTGCAGAACATAGCTGGTATTTTATCCCTTGTTTAGCTGTAAAAGGTACACCATAGCAAACAGGATAGGAAATTTTACAGAAAAAATACCAAAAACAAAAATTCCTCAAGCTTTCTACATGTATTTTAGTTGAAAGCTCTCTTTGCATGTAAACAAAAATTACCAGTCTTTGTAAGGATTTACTGAAGAACTTAACGAACAAAACAGAGGATAACTGGTAAATACACATCAATTTAACCCTTTACCACATGATCCTGAGTTTTCCCTTTTCAGTGATATTTTCTTCCCTATCAGGGACAAATTTCATCATTTGAAACAAATCTAATTGTTGTTTGCGTCAATTTGGATAAGTCCACCTTTTTGTTGAGTTGAATTTTTTTTATAAGAGAGCCTATCACTACATGTACTTATATTGCTTCTACAGTCAGTATTCATAAAAATCAGACTGTTGTGAAAACAATTTGGGAAAAGGAGAAAATGCTGGTTACAACCATTTTCTCCTTTACCCACAACATTTTCAAAATCTATTTTCCTTTGGCTGATTAAAACTTGAGGTTGATAGGTAAAGGGTTAATACAGATCAGTTACGTCATAAAGATGGCCCCTAGGACAGGTTTCTCTGTTTGACTGTCGTGATTTACCATCTTCCAATAAACCAAATAGGTCTCCACTTCATATTGTGTCAAGGTTTAAGTATAACATAGTTCTATTCCTGCAATGTTTAGGTATACCCTTCACAAAGACAGAAGAAGGCTTGGAGATGATAAACGCAACCAATCATTATTCTCCCTTTCTGCTGACAAATCTCCTTCTTGGTATGTATGTATATGAAATATTATATTTTGTAGTAACTTTCCTGGTGCTTGTATTTGATTCAAGCAGCTTGAGGAAATTTGGTATCATGTGAGACCAAAAGTCGAGGAAGATGTCAAAATTTCCTTACATAACGAGAAGCAAGTAGAGGCACCAGGAAAGTTTCTACCGCATGATATTCATTTTATTATATACCTACAACTTTCAATGATACTTTTTTTGCAATTATTGACATTTTATTTGAAAACCGTAAACAACATGAAACAATTAAAGGTGTAGAGGGTAGTATCCACTATTTTATGAATGGTGAATGAGTATTACAGCATAGCATTTTGACAAATCAAATTGCAAATTCATGAATGCAGATTCTATGCGTGAGATACGTCATCATGTGACGCTATGTAGATACAGTTTTTTTTTTTTTTTTTTTTTTTTCTCTTTTGTGTGTTATTTTATACAAGTGACATAGGTGTTATAGCCGGAAAATCTACTGGTATATAACAGTAATGATTACCTTCTCATACAAGCATTAACACTTTCCCAAACAACAAATTGTGGACTCTTCCAAATTGAAACTAACTGCAAATTTTGAAGTATTGGATTACTACCTCAATAGCCACACAAAATATCATACTATTTTGTGCACCTGCAACTGAACAGCTTTTGAAAATCATGTGAAACAATGTTTTCAAAAGTATTCTTCCTCAGGATCATTAAAACACAGGGCTGTGTGGTAAATGGTCAAAATAAAGATATCTATTCCATTTCAGACCTCTTAAAGAAATCAGCACCCAGCAGAATTGTGACTGTCTCTTCCATTGGCCATCGTTTATATCCCCTAGACCCAAACAGAATGACAAAAGATGAGGATTTTCACCCATTTGGCCAGTATTGCAAAACCAAACTCTGCAATATACTATTTACACGAGAACTTGCAGCTCGCCTGGACGGAACAGGTTGTTATGCCTTGAATTTAATGTATTAATAAATTCTTTACCAGATGACAAATTTCAGACTTGTCAAAAGTCAAAATTGAAAAAAATTGCAAACGACATAAATATTATTTGCTCAACTTACGGGATTTGTCTTTAAAGGGGTAGGAAACATTGTGGGAAAAGGAGAAAATGCTGGTTACTTTCATTTACTTTTTTCCTGACAATGTTTTCAAAAGCATAATTTACACAGTCATTACAACTGAATCATGTGAAAAAGGGTAGATACATTTTTCAAAACCTTTTGGTGAGCTAGATTTTAAAATGTTGCAGGAAAAGGACATACTGTGTGCTGATGGATTAACGCTGCCCACAGATTCAGTCCGTGCAAGCTGAACTGAGTTGAAACTTTATTTGTAAATCAGTTTTTTGGCAAAGGACTTTTCTTCCATATGATTTGATGGTTTTTAGACAAATTAGATTCATATTATACAACTTATAATATGCTTTCCTTCTGCTAAGATTTTTCTGTCATATGATAAAAATGATTTTCTCTCATGCTTATTGTCATATAGGTTACTTTAGACTTGCCTCAAACTGTTACCAAGTATACAAATTAAAGACAAATGAGCCGTGCTGTGTGAAAAGGGGGCTTAATGCATCTGCGAAAAGTATCGACCCAGGTCAACCTGGGCTGAAACCTTTCGCTATTGGTCAATTTTCTGTTTGTCAAAGGACCAATATACCTCATGATTAAGTCGGTTATTGAAAAAAATGGCTCCTTTGGATCCATGATTATGTGATGACTTGGGCTAGTATCGTGTATAACGGAGATGCATTAAGCGCCCTTTTGCCAGAGCACAGCTCAAATGTTTAACTCTGTAAGTGCCAGATCTCTTTTGATGGCTGAAAATACAGTCCACCAAACTTTTATCTGTGACTGAACAAGCCGTTGGTATAGAAGAAAGATCTGACTGCATATGTGTAGCCTGATCATGGTCAAGCCCTTCGAAAAAAGCCTCAGTTTTAGCACGTGATGCTGAAATTTCATTTTGTGAAATGTATCATTCTTGTTTTGGTTACAATTGCAAGCAATTACTATGTAAACAACCACACTTGGCAGAAGCATTATAGTAGTTCATCAAATAGTGTGGGATTAGGTGCAGCCCCAGTATGTTACAGGAAATACCTAATTGTCCCTATCAGCACTTAGTATCTTTATCAACTTGTTTAAGCTTGAAGTCATCGAAAAACCTTTACAACAAACCTTCTTTTAAATATATGGCAATTGATTGTATCTTTACTTTTTATTTCTTCACTGTGGTCAGCGATGGTTTTGAGAGATGCCTTAAAATGAATTTGTCTTTCCAACATCACTTATATCAAAAAAGAGCATATTCATGTACCAGATTAGACATTTGCCACATCTTTCACTTTGTGATTTTCATAGAATTAACTACTTTCGGTTTTGGTAAATTTTCTGCATGTCAAAGCATCATTCTGCTGCATGGCTGTTGGTTGTTAGCCAAAATGTATTTTATGGATCCATAATTGTGTGATAACTTCCTTGATATAATGCATCATGGAGATATGTTAAACTCCTTTTCCAGAGCAAGGCTTATTTGTTTTACAACTATTACAACCATTTAGGATATTTTTGAAATGTCACTGCATTGGGAAACCTATTTCAGTCATAATTTTAGCTGTTCAATCCCCAAAAAGATTCATTCTGTTTCCCAAGCACACTGTTTTCATTTTGAATATTTCTCAATATGAAAGATACATGTATTATTTTTCCAGTTTCAAGGGTCCAAGGCCCAAAAGATAGGAAAATCCCTAATATAAGAAATTGCCTGTTAGACATTTTCGATTCTCTTCTGTTCCACCTGTGCTAATTTTTTTATTAGGATCTGAATATTTGCCTATCTCCTTATCTCATAATGCTGAGTTTTAAGGACCTTTAGGAAAAAGACCTTTGAAAACATTTTAGGAGGAGAAAATTTTTCCACAATGTTTTCTACTCTTCCAAAGGAAAATTTCAGTTTTATAGTCACGTTTAATGTCATCTGCAAATGCATTCAATTTTGACCAGTTTTAGAGTTTGACATCTGGTAAAGAGTTTGTAAGTTACACATACTTGTATCTATAGGTGTTACAACTTACGCTGTGCACCCAGGAGCTGTGAATACCGCTATCTGGCGACACTTGGGTCCAGTACTTGGCATTCTGATTGGGTTTTTACGGATAGTATACATGAAGGTGGGTGTGATGTTTTTTTCTGTTAAACCTTGAACAAACAATCCCGAGTTTTAACAACCCGAAACAAGAAAGCTTTAGAAAACATTATAGAAAAAAGAGAAAATGCTGGTAACCAGCATTTTCTCTTTTTCCCAGTGTTTTTTACCCTTCCCTAAATTTTGATTCATATTTAGTTTTTCGTCTGCTGAAAATAAAAATCAATTTGGACAGAGTAGAAAACATTGTGGAAAAAGGAGAAAATGCTGGTTACCAGCATTTTCTTTTTTTTTTCCCACAATGTTTTCAGAAGGCGTCTTTCTCGGGGTCGTCAAAACACGGGGTTGTGTGGTAAAGAATTAGACCTTGAACATACAACAAAATTTTAGACTAATCCATATTGGAAGCATTTGCAGATGATGATTTAACTCTTTAACAGACGACAAAATCTTAGACCTGTCCAAATTGAAAGCATTTGCAGACGACAAAATAAATGTGATTCAAAAACTAAAATGTCTATTTGGTAGTGTAGAAAACATTGTGGGAAAAGGAGAAAATGCTGGTTACCAGCATTTTCTCCTTTTCCCACAATGTTTTCAAAAGCTTTCTTTTTCAGGGTCGTTAAACTCAGGATTGTGTGGTAAAGAGTTCAATTTAACTCAAGTGGTGGAAATTTTCTGTGAAAGGGTAGAAAACGTAGTTTGAAAGAAGAAAATGCTGGTTATTGGATAGGAGAAAATGCTGTTTACCCGTATTTTCTCCTTTTACCTCAGTGTTTTCAAAACCCTCATGGTCAGTAGAAGTTGGAATTTTCTCATTCAGAGTTGATTATTACTACCAGCAAAAGACTTTCCTCTCTCACAGCCAACTACTTTTGAAAACTGCTTAGAAAAAAAAGCAATTGCCTTTAACAAGCAATTTATCCTTCTACCACTCTTTAAATTATGCATAAAATTTTTGCCCTACTGGATGGTTAATGTTTACAAAACTGACCTGAAATTTAGATACCCTGAGGAAAAGAAGCTTTTGAAAACTTTGTGGGGAAAATGGGACAATGCTTGTTACCAGTATATTTTCCTATTCCTGCAATGTTTCCTACCCTGAGGAAAAGAAGCTTTCGAAAACTTCGTGGGGAAAGTGGGATAATGCTTGCTACCAGTATATTTTCCTATTCCCACAGTGTTTCCTTCCCTTTGAAGATAAATTCCATAGTTTGAGCCAGATTTGTGTTTTGCAAATGCCTTTAACTCTTTACCGCACAATCCCGACTTTTAACGACCCTGAGAAAGAATGCTTTTGAAAACATTGTGGGAAAAGGAGAAAATGCTGGTAACCAGCATTTTCTCCTTTTTCCACAATTTTTTCTGCCCTTCCCAAATCAAATTTCAATTTTTGATTCACATTTATTTTGACGTCTGCAAATGCTTTCAATTTGGACTAGTGCAAAAGTTTGTCGTTTGGTAAAGAGTTAAATTGGACAAATCGAAAATTTTGTTGTTTGGTTAACTCTTTACCAAAGGAAAAAAATATTAGACTTGCCCAAATTGAAAGTGCTTGCAGACGACAAATTTAATACCACTACAATGATTGATCACCAGCATTTTCTCCTTTTCCAACAATGTTTTCAAAAGGTCTCTTTTGAAGGGTTATTTAATCTCGGGATTGTGTAGTAAAGGGTGAAGAGTTAAGCCTTCAAGCTGGCATTTTAATAACCTTGAGGAAAAAGGTTTTTGAAAACATTGGGGAAAGGGACAAAATGCTAGTGTTAGACTGTAAATGTATGTTAAAAAAGTAAAGGAAAGTACATATTCTGTGCAGGCTCATCTTGAGATGCACTGTCCATAAAACAACTAGTTTTGCTGGTAGTTTTAAAAGCAATAATTACAGAACAAAACAGAATTTTAATTTCTTTAAGTAATTGTGTAATACTTTTAGCAAAGGTAAAGAAGAAAGTAGTTTTAGAAAGGTTAACAATGAGAAACTATTTCATCGGTAAAATTTTTGCTATAAGTTATTGACCCTTAGCGAGAAATAATAATTCTAACATGACACGTGAATTCGGCTCTATAAACACAGTGCAACGAAAGCGTGGTAAAATCTATGTTATTCTATGTAGAGTGACGTCATTGTATATAGAGTGACGTCATTCTGTATAAAGTAAGTAAGTAAGTTATTCAATGGAATATAATCTGCATCTGCATTTTTACTCTAAGTATGAACTTGTTTTCCTTTCATTAAGAGTTGGTCATGTTAGAATCGAAATAATCTTCTTTCTGTCGTGGTTTATCGTTCAATAAACCAAGTTGTGAGTTATGAGGCTCAATGAATAAACCACTCGCTGTCTTGGATTATTTATTGTGCCTCATAACTCACAACTGTGGTTTATTGAACGATAAACCACAATAGAAAGAAGATTATTTCTTAAATAAACATTAAATATTGAATAAAGATAAGACACAAAAATAGATTCCTTTCAATAATTGCTTTGGCCACAAGATTTCAGCATAGATGACAGTATTGAATCAAGATAAGACATTACTTTTAGTGCAGCCTGATCCCTTTCCACATCAGCAGCAAAATATAGCTTTATAAGCATTCATAGAGTGCCAAGAAAAGTAAATAAAATTTTCAGTCAAGAAATGGCAAACATTGTGATTGTCCTTCAACACTTTTGATTAATTGTATGGTGTTTAACACTGTTTTCAACCTTATTTCAGTTACATTGTGGTGGCTAGTACACCTATTCATGCTTTCCTAGATTTTCTTCAACCAGTACTCCACACAATATTCTTTCCAAGCCACTGGCTGCTTTCCCACACAGCGTCAAAACAATGGTCAGCGGTGAGAGAGGAATTAATTCTGTCGCAATGACCTTCATCAATCCTTTGAAAGAAATTGGCCAAGCCGGGGATCAAACCAGCGAACCCCCTGTTGTCAAGTCCTGTATGCTACCAACTGAGCTAATGTGGCTGGGCAGCTCTTTTAGCAACGGATATAATTTTGGCCTCAACCAAATTAAATTGGATTGGCAAAAGACAAATCAAATTCAGGTCAATGATGATTTTTGTCTCTTATAGGATAGAAAACGTGGGAAAAGGAGAAAATGCTGATAACCAGCATTTTCTTCTTTTCCCATAATGTTTTCAAAAGCCTTCTCCTACAGGGTTGTTAAAACTTGTGATTGTGTGAAAAAGGGTTAAAGTTTACTTTAAAATGTTTCAGTCCTCAGAAGAAGGTGCTCAGACATCAATCTATTGTGCTGTAAGTGAAGAGTTGGAAGGTGTGACAGGAAAGTATTACTCAGATTGCAGGGAAGCCGAGAATAAAGCTTCAGAGAGCAGCAAAGATATGGGCCTTGCAAAGAAAGTTTGGGAAATCAGTGAGCGAGTAACAGGACTTGCTAGTTAACTTTTCAGCTCACGCCAATATACATGTATTAGACTGGTGCAAATTCAAAGTATTTGCAGACGACAAGTTAAATGTGGCTCAAATGATTGGATTTTTTTTTCTGAAAGATTAGAAAACATTGTGGGAAAAGGAGAAAATGGTGGTTGCATTTTCTCGATTTCACACAATGTTTTCAAAAGTCTGATTTCCCAGGGTCGTTAAAACAGGGGGCTGTGTGGTAATGGATGAAACCTTTTACCCTAGGATTTCGACTTTTAATGACCCTGAGGATGGAGGCTTTTGAAAACATTGTGGCAAAAGAAGAAAATGTTGGTTTGGGAAGGAGAAGTATCATGTTTCGAGTTTCATTCAATTTATAATTTTAAAAATACTTTCAATTTGGACAAGGCTAAATTTTGCTTAATGGGAGACTTTGATAATTTCTAAGACCTATAGATGATCAATATGACTACAACAGGTTTGATAGTTCAGCTCAAGTGACAACATAGTGGGGTGAAAAAACATTGTGGGAAAAGGAGAAATTGCTTATGCATTTCATTTGTGTAACAATTTTAGGTTTGAAACTATAAACTTGTATGGAAGTCAAGACCTCTATTTCGCATTATGTGTATATATATTTTATATATGAGCCATGCTCTGTGAAAAGGGAGCTTAATACATTTGCGAAAAGTATCGACCCAGGTCAGCCTGCGCAGTCCGCGCAAGCTGACCTGGGCCGAAACTTTTCGATATTGATCAATTTTCTGCATGTCAAAGGAACAGTGTACCTCATGATTAAGTCGGTTGTTATACAACATGGATTTTATAGATTCATAGTTATATAATGACTTGGGAGGTATGCTGCATCACGGAGATGCATTAAGCCCCCTTTTGCCAGAGCGTGGGTCATATGTGTTTTCTTTATCCATCATAATCTTTTTGGGAGGCTTGGTTCCTTGTTCAAGGTTTGTTATTTATGTATATGGAATATAATGTTTGATTAAAAACCTAAAAATTTTTCTGCTCAAATACATGTGTTGCACGCGGATAAAATTTCACATGAGACAGAAAAAAAATCTGTATCTACACACTGTGAAATACAGTTCCAAATATGGTATGATGACGTAACTCATGCACGGAATATGTATGTATTGATTTTCAATTTGATTGGTAAAAATTTTATGATATAATATTCATTCGCCATTCATAAAAACCAAGTTACTGGCCACTACAACATTTGTTGTTTCATAGTGTTTGCTGTTTTCTAATAAAATGTCAATAATTTCTAAATTTTGTCATTGAAAGTTAAAGGTAAATAATAAAAGGATTATTATGATGAAGTAACTTTCCTGGTGCTTGTATTTACATCTTTGTTCATAGGAAAATTTAGACATCGTGCGGAAAGTTGGTCTCGCATGAAATCACATTTTCTCATGCTACTCAAATCAAATACAAGCACCAGGAAGTTTACTACAACATAATATTCCCTATGTAGCTACTTTCCAGAGGCTGTATTTGCTGTGAGATGTGTGAGAAAATTTGATATGGTGGGAGACTGAAGCAACTTGAAGCGAAGACACCATGAAAGTTACTTCAACGTAAAATTTCTTTTATTATATCCCTACAATTTCAACAACAAAATGTTGAAATTAGAGACAATTTAAGTCTAAATCTAAGAAATAAAACAAACACTATTAATTAGGTAATAACTTCATGAATGGTAGATGAATATGATAGCGTATTATATTTTCCCAAATCAAATTATAGCATAGGGAATATTGTAGTGTGAAATTTTGACCAATCAGATAGAAAACCTATCTAAATGTATTTTGTGTGCTGGATTTGTCATCATTCTATATTTAGGCTGTATTTGACAATGTGTAGATACACATTTTTCTGCTGTTCTGCCTGATTTTACCTACATGTGTTGCATGTATTTGAGTCAAAGAATTTATAGGTATATAAGATTTTTTTTTCTGCATTTACCATAATAGTATTATTGGAATTATACCATGCTTTAACTCATGCAGCACCAAATATGTAAACCAGATTTTTTTATAAACTTGAGCTTTTTACATGGAAAAAAATGCAGTTCACCATAAGATACGCGTATACTCGTTTTTAGCCAGGTTTTAAACCATTTCATCTTTTTTATATCAAACTATAATCATTCTTGTATCATCATACCAAATGTTGCCCCTGACGGTTGCAAGGTTGCATAGATTAGGACCGATAGAAAATGTGTTTCGTTTTCTCAGGGCTGTCAAAGAAATCACTGTTTTTATGTTTCTTGCTTTGAATAGAAGATTTTCAATATATGTTTTATCCCTTACACGATATATACAGGTTTTTTATACCCCCGCAAAACGAATGTTTTCGGGGGTATACTGGAATCAGCCTGTCTGTCAGTTTGTCCGTCTGTGTGTCCGTCTGTGTACAAATAATTGCCTGTTTCTGTCAAAGCGCTGGCGGGGGTATTAAGTCACATTCAGTGACAGCTCTAGTTTTTTCTATTTTTAGCTTCACTGGCCAAAGGCCAGTGAGCTTATGTCATGGCCAGGTGTTCGTCTTGCATCAGTCCATCCGTTCGTGCGTGCGAGCGTTTACTTTTATTTCAAACATCTTCTTCTCTGAAACTACAAATCCAATTTTGGTGAAACTCCACAGAAATGATCCTGCTATGGTCCTCTTTTGAGTTTTTTGAAAGAATTTGATTCCTTCAAAACTGTCATTGCCATGGCAACAAAACTGAAAAATATTGAAAATCTTTGAAAATCTTCTTGTCTGAAACCATTAGGCCCAGGGCTACCAAATTTGGCATGTAGCTTTATCTAGTAGACCTATACTAAGTTTCTTCAAATTATAGCCCTTGGGTCAAATTTGGCCCCGCCCCAGGGGTCACAAATTTTACATGGGCTTATGTAGGGAAAACTTAAAAAATCTTCTTGTACCTAGCCATAAGGCCTAGGTCTACCAAATTTTCCATGTAGCTTATCTAGTGGGCCTCTACCAAGAGGGCCCATGGTATAGCCCTGGGGTCAAGTTTGGCCCTTCCCCAGGGGTCAGAAGTTTTACATGGGCTTACATTGTGAAAACTTTAGAAATCTTCTTGTTACTAATCATAAGACCTTTTATTGAGGAAACTTTGAAAATCTTCTTGTTTATAACCACACATGTATGATTTGGTATGGGGCTTTATCTTGACCTCCACCAGGATTCAAGTAATTATAGCTTTGTGGTCAAAAATGGCTTTGCCCTAGGGTCGTAACTTTCTCGTAGGATTTCATAGAGAAAATTCTGTATGTCTTCTAGTTCAAAACCAGTTGGCCAAGTACTGTAATGTTTGGCTTGTAGGGTTTTACTTATTAACCAGTGGAGTGATACAGGCCAATCTTGGCCTTCTTGTTATCTGTTGTCATTAAGCCCAGACAGATTTTCATTTTACATGCTGGAATAAACAAGTGAACGCTGTAGATTCAAGATCAAACTGATTGTTCTATGCAGTCTGATCTTGATCTATTCTGCGACCCCTTTTTGGCTATCAGGCTGAAGCGATTAATATTCCAATTTTTAGCATACTTGTAGTTGGCTCTATACTTAAAGCTTACCTTTGCTTTACTCTAACAAAGGACAAAATTTTAGACATATCCAAAGTAAAAGCATTTGCAGATGACAATGAGCCTCAAAATTTAGAATTTATATTATCATATTATAGATAATTTATTTATATTATATCGCAGATAAAATTTGGGATTGTGTGGTAAAGGTTTGAAGAACTTGGATGGTTTAACTCTTTATCACACAATAAAATTTCGGACTTGTCCAAATTGAAAGCATTTGCAGACGACAAATTAAATGTAGCTGAAATGATGGTACATGTAATTGTCTGTGAAAGTGTAGAAAACCTTGTGGGAAAAGAAGAAAATGCTGGTTACCAGTATTTTCTTCTTTGTCCACAAGGTTTTCGAAAGGTTTTTACCTCAGGGTCATTAAAACTCGGGATTGTGCGGTATAGAGTTAATACAGGTGACCAACAGGACAGTTTTAACCACAGATGTAAATGACATTATTTTGCCAATAGGTCCAATCATAGTTGGTCTTAAACTATTTTATCAAGTGCTGTGCCATCAATTTATTTTCAAAATGACAATTATTGGGGTTATTATGCTGTTTAAAAACAAGATTTGATTTTTATCTTGGCTATTTTCTAGGAAATTTCGAGGTATGGTCATAGTCATGATGTCGTTTGTGTCATTGTGCAAAAACTTTAACATTTTGTGATATCTCTCTCATTCCTGAAGATACTTTCCACAAGCTCCGACTAGTTATGAATGATCAAACAAGGGCAGGTAACTGTCAAAATATTTATGACAGTTTTCTGCCCTTTCTTTGACTTTACAATTTGTCATGGAAAAACTTTGATGTTTTATGAGATCTCTGTCATTACTGAAGATATTTACTTCAAACTCAGGCTAGTTGTTGAATTCAAAAGGGAATCCAATACAACAGGGGCAGCTGACCATCAATATATTTTTGACACTGTTTTATTGGTGAAAATCACTCTAACACCAAAGACAAAAGCAACCGAGCCTTGGCACCTGCATGTGGTGCTCTTTTTAGTTTTTTATTTTAGTTGTTGTATTTAACTTAAACGCCATTTTAACAAGTTTGGTCATATCACAGCATTCAGTGCACATACGCATTGTTTGCTAGCTTCCTCATACTAGTACTGACACAACTTCTTTTCCAAGTTGCCGATTACTATTCTAACATGCATCAGTGGTGAGTGCCAAAAAATCAGTGGAAAGAAAGTTTGGCTCAACCATGTATCAAACCCACAACCACCAGGTCACATGTCAGATATGCTAACCACTTAACTACCTGGCAGGCCACTCTTGTTAATATGGTTCTCAACCTTTAGCTCTCCTCAGTAGAAAGTGCCAAGGTGAGCATCTATCTATTTCATAAACAAACAAAGGCAAATCCCATGTGATGGTAATAAAATGGACCGTAATGTACTCTTGTACTCCATTTTTATCAATTTTTTTAGTAGTTTTATGCTAATTTTTCAGGGAAAACAATCTAGCATTGGCCATTTATCCTTTTTGTATTAAAGTCAATGTATCTGATATGATTTCTTTATGATTTTCACCCTTCTTTACCTTTCAAGTCAACCTTCATTTTGTGGGAGCTGTTTGAAAGGACCTTCACAACCTAGACCCATTTTGATGGGATGATGTTATGAAATTAAAGATTGCACGAGAGGCTGTAATTGAGCTGCTCTCAAAATACTGATATAGCTTTGATTCGAAAAGGAACATTAAGTACCTCACTTCTAAAAATATGAGCTACACATTTTTGAAGGGCTTTAAATACAGATCAGCAAAATAAAGAGACAGCTCTTTCATAATTTCGAAAAAAGTAGTGGACAGTGTAGATCAAGGTCAGACTGCACATTCTGTGCAGTCTGATCTTGATCTATACTGTCCACAAAAGCGTCTTGTGTCAATTTTAGTTAGGAAAGAGTTAACCATGTAGTACAAGTAACAAAGATAAAGCTTGCAGAGAACCCTAAACCAGAACAATCCTATGTTTTAGAGACCCTGAAGAAGAAGCCTTTTGAAAACATTGTGGGTAAAGGAGAAAATGTATAACCAGCAATTTCATAACGGAGCTTCATGCATCTGCAAAAAATATTGACCTAGGTCAGTCTGTGCAGTCTGCATCGACACTGTTTGCTACTGGTCAATTTTCTGCATGTATAAGGACCTGTTAACCACATGTATCACTTGGTTGTTACACAAAATGGACTTTCTGGGTCCATAAATATTTGATGCTTTGCTCGGTATCATGCATTACGAAGATGCATTAAACCTAATTTTGCAAGAGCATGGCTCATTAATTTTACATCGATTGTGAAAAAAAGTCTACAACAAGTGGTCTGTAAAACAGAAGCAGTCATGTATAGGTTGCAATGTTACCATACACTTATAATTAAACTTTCTTTTGAGATTTCTTTTGATAGAATTTCAAGGCATCAATGGTTTATATTTAATTCCTTTTGAGTTTATTTCAAGGTATAAATGAAGATCATATTTTGTCAAAAAGTAGGTCACTCGGACAAATCTTAAAAACCTTGTGTACTGTCGGGAGATCACATTTTCAGTTTAATACCCATGAAAGCTGGTCAGAATATTTATCTTGCCGATATGGTAGACAAATTAAAGAATGGGTCATGCTGGGTAAAAAGGTAGGTCACTAGGACAAATCCTGGAGGTTGTGTACACTTTCTAGGCCACATTGTCAGTCAAATACTTAGTAAAATTGGTTTTGATGGTATCTGGGATGAGTAAAATAAATAGGTTTCATGAAGTCAAAAATTAGGGTGATTGGACATTTCCTGGTAAAAACCTTATGTTCACTTTAGAAGCTACATTTTTTTGCACTCATGAAAGTTGATCATAATATTTGTTATCATATACCAGTCAAATAAAAAATTGGGTCACAGTAGGTCACTGGGACCAACCTTGGAGAAACCTTGTGTAAATATTGGATGTGAGTTTTCAGTCCAATACTCACAAAAAATGTCTGGGACAAGTTTGAAAATGTGTCAGGTAGCGTCAACAAGTAGGTCACTAAGATAAATCATACAAAAGTCTTTTGAATACTTGAAAGGCTATATTTTCAGTCCAATAGTCACGAAAGTGTCGAAAAGTTTGTCTTGATGATCTCTGGGATAAGTTACAAATATAGTCACATCTTTTCAAAAAGTAAAGAGCTGGGACACAATTTAAAAAAAAAAGAGTGTATTCAGTGTAGAGGCCACATTTGTAGTTCAATATTGGTCAGAATGTTTCTCTTGATAATACATGTATCTCAGTCTATTTTGAATTGGTTCATGCCGGGTTTAAAAGTGTAACACTAGGACAAATCCTTGAAAAACCTTGTGCACTCTCTGGCGGCCACATTTTCAGTCCAGTTGTGATGGAAGCTGATAAGAGTATTTGTCTTGATGAATACTCAGACTAGTTAGATAAATGGGCCAGGCTGAGTCAAAACGCAGGTCACCCAGACAAATCCTGGAAAAACATTGTACACACCCTAGAGATCCCATTTTTAGTCCAATGCTCCTATAGAATTAATCAGAATGTTAGTCTAAATACAATCTTGGACAAGTTTGAATATGGGTCCGGTTGGGTAAAAGTATGTCAATGAGACAAATCTAAAAACCTTATGTACACTTTAGAGGCAAAATTATAAGTCAATACCAATGGAAATTGACCAGAAAAATTTTTTTTTCTAAATCATATCTCAAAAGAGGATAAAAATATGTCACTATGAGTAAAAAAAGTAGGTCACTGGGACAAACGTGGGAAAAACTATTTGTATTCTGTAAGAGCCTCTTTTTTGTCCAATACATATGAAATTTGGTTAGACTGTTTGTGTGGATGATCTCTCATACAAGTATGAAAATGGATCACATTAGATCAAAAGTAGGTCAAAAAAAATCTGAAACAGAAACATTTTGTGCACTTTAAAGGCCACATTCTAAGTCTTAAACCCATGAAAGTTTGTCTGAATGCTTGTCTTGATAGTATCTTACTTTGAGTTTGAAAATGGGTCACATGAGATAAGTAAGTGCGTCACCGCGACAAATCTTTGGAAAAAAAGCGTGTATTCCTTATAGGCAATGCTCATGAAAGTTTGTGAATATTTGACCTGATAATATCCCGGACAAGGTTGAATAGAAATAAAAATGGGTCAAAAGGTGTGTCACTGGGACAAATCTCAATTACAAACTGCAGTACACTGTAGACAAGAGGCCCCCTTTTTTAACTCCAATACTCATAAGAGTCGGTTATAATGTTCCGGCGAAACACTGGGTCGCTAGGTCGTATCGGAGGAAAACATTGACTATATACTATGTATAGTTCTCTCAAAGTTACACAGGGTCCTGTGAGCAATTCATGGCCATCAAAGCCCTCTTGCTCTGGATCATACCATGTTTTTCCGCGTTCACGGCTGTCCTGGGTTAACTTTATTCAGTTATTCTGACGAACTGCACATAAAAAAAATAGAAACACTGGATATGATAATTATATCCATTTGAAAGGAAAAGCTGGATTGTTAAATTCATTCATTGTTGTTACGAATACGAATAGGACAATATGTAACTATTGCTGTACCGGAAATACATCTTTTAGAAGCTCTCCACCGACGCATTTCCCATACCCTAAGATGAGACACATTTGTAGTATGTGAGGATATTGTACAACAAAGTTCAGACTGCACGAATAGGCAGTCTGGAAATGAATTAAGGACGTATATGACAAATTTTTCTAACGGACAGATTTTTTTAAAACTGCACATACAAAGCTCATCATGTCTCTAGGAGAATACAGTAATCAAAGTACTGAAAGTACTGACAGACTAGCGAATTTGAAATAAGTGGCTATGGTAAAGATAAAACTTGGTTGGTTTATACAAGATTGAAGAAAAATTGTAAATTTCAGGTTTGAGTCCATTCCAGTACCGCCGGTTCATTCCGGTTATTAAGTTCAATCCGGATCCAGTTCAATCCATTGATTTTACCCAACGCACCTGACTACTAACTTGGCAAAATCAGAAAAACAATGAAAACTTTGTTTGTTAACTTTCAACTGAAATCAAGTTATTTCGTTGAAATGATATCCCCTGCCAAAAGAGACCTTTTTAATAGAAACATACAAGAGGTATCGCGATTTGCATCATCTTCGCAAGCCATGGATACTAACTCCACTTTGTTCGTTTTTCTTTACGTACTACCTTAGTATCCTTGGCTTGCGAAGATGGATTTGCATGTACATATGGCCTTTTTGTTATTGGTCCACAACAGAATTTTACATTAAGACCCCTTTTTCCATAACATGGCATTTCATTAAATGAAAACAAATAATGCTTGTTTGTGGCTTATGATAAACAAAAAAAAAAAAAAAAAATATGAAGGTTTATAAAATTTTGTCCAGTAGATCTAGTTTGAGAGATATTGGTTCATAAAGGAAATATACATCAAGTCCCCTTTTAACATGACACAACATCAAATGAAAAAATTATTATATCAGTAGACTATCATAAGGAACACATGTACAAAGTTTCAATTTCAAAAAGGATTTTACAGGATATATGTCCGGACGGACGAACGGACAGATGGACATTATAGATTAAGATCAGACTGCACAGACTGCAGTCTGATCTTGGACTCACACTGTCCGATAAGGGTTTTTTTTTTTTTTCTCCAAAATATAACTTTGAAATTGCAATATTCAGGTTTTTACCATCAGCTTGAAAGTTTCATTTATATTTTTTAGCAGATTAAGGGTTAAACTTAAACTGGATTATATAGTTAATCAACAGCACCAGATATAATTGTGTAGTAAACTGTTTAACTCTTTACAAAACGAAAAATTTTCACTCGTCCAAACTCAAAGCTGTTCCAGACTATAAAGGTAAATGTGGCTCAATTGATGAAACCTGATTCTAAAAGGGCAGAAAGCAATGTGGGAAAAGGAGGAAATGCTGGTTGCCAGCATTTTCTTTTTTTCCCGCAATGTTTCACAGGGCATCTTCCCCAATTTCATTAAAACTTGTGATTGCGTGGTAAAGTGTTAATATACAAGACGTAAAATAACAGTTTAACATATCATTTTCTCGGTACACAGTGATCTATATAATGAATGACTGAAGGAATGACAAGGGTTCCCTGTCCAGTGAGGGTTAATGTTGCTGGGATTTGCTACAAGTTACCTGGGTGTATCTATTTAGGTTCATTGATAATGTTACTGTGTTGTAGGAATATATGTATGTGTATGAGCCTGATTTGCATAGGTCACTTAATTTACATATAAGCAAACATCTTGTACCTTATCAATGCCATATTGTTCAGTCTATTACTTTTCAAGCAGACATGTTCAAATCGGGATGGTAGAGATTTTCTGCTTTTTGTCAAAATTGTCATATATAACAGAATTAAGATAGCTAATAGAAAGAATTATTTTTCTGTGAGGCAGTATTTGGCAACTGTGGGGTTTTTTGTTTACATTGCATCTGAGTCAATCTGGATGCCTATAGACTAGCTTCGCTAGTCTAAAAAGGATGTGGGTCACCGTGCTCGTTTCTGAGAAATTTGCCTTTGAAAAAGGTATATACAGTTCCAAAATTCAGCTTATATTGGATTTAAAGCGCCTTTCTTTAATAGTCAGTTAAACAGGAAAATTATAGGAAAAATATACAAATATATATCATTTTAATAAAAGTTCATATACTTTTGCACAAAAAATATATAAAAGCCTGGTTTTGATCATGGTAAATGTACAAATATGCATGCTTTGATAGACCATTGACTTAAAAAGGGAGATAATTTGATCGAATTAAGGGTTAATCTTTAAAAAATACATACTTTCTAACGGACAGATTTTTCTTAAACTTTCCACACTTACAGTATTTACAATTCTAAACAATAAGAAAAAATAAAAATGGCACCTATCCGTGTTTATTTCGTCAGAAAACAAGGTTGAAGGTCACTGTGGAAGTTATTTTTTCAAGGAAAAAAATAGGATAAAAGCTCAGCAGACATGGTGGGAAAAGGAGAAATTGCTCAATAGGAGCGATTTCTCCTTTTCCAACAATAATTTTCAAAGTGGAAACAGCTATACTTCCACAGCTTTAAATTTCCTGCCTTTGTTTCCTTGTTTGGTGTGTAACGCCGTGTCAGCAGCATTTTAATTATTTCACGGTGACAGTTCAAAGATCAATTTTTTTCTCTTCACCAATACTACCCGAAGAAAGTGCTACTTGTTTCAGTGCACCATTAGTATTACCATTATGTGCAAAAAATACATAGGTGCACCTTTGATTCAATAATCACGACAAAATACATGGGCAGTAGGATGCGTGCGAATATTTGTCATATACGAGGGTTGTTCGATATGTAATGTGTATTGTACGATATCTCAAAAGCATTCGACTCAAATAGTGAAATGAACATTGCATCCCTTCAAAATATTCTCCGTGGTTTGAAATACATAATTTCAATCTCTGAATCCATTTCTGAAATGCGTCACGGTACGCTGATTTAGGTAGACCTCTGAGGCACTGACTGATGGCTGAGCCAAGGGCTTGTCGAGACTTGTAACGACGACCAGATAAGAACTTTTTAAGTTTTCGAAAAAGGAAAAAGTCGCATGGGGCTAGATCTTGAGGGTATGGTGGGTGTGGTAAGACAGTAACCTTCTCCGACTTCAAAAATTGCTTCACAAGCTCAGATGTATGTGATGGAGCATTATCATGAAGTAGACGAACATGCCTAAATCCTGACACAGTGCGTCGTTTAAGATAATATTTCTTGAGCTTTTTTAGTATAACATCTCGGTAATACCGACCTGTAACAATTTTGCCCTTCGGCACCGGAATTTGTAGGGCTATACCATCACATGAGAAGAATATGCAATAAAGAACCTTCTTTGTGCTTATGCTTCTTTCGGCAACTACAGGCCTTCTACCGTGTTTAGTTAGCCATATTTTGTTTCCAATTTTTCTTACTGGTTCGAAATAGTGAACCCATGTTTCGTCACCAGTAACAATGTTTGCAAATTGTCTTTGATTGAATTTGGGAAACATTTTGAGCAATTGCTTAGCGGTTTGTACTCGTACCCGTTTTTTGGTCATCTGTCAATATATGCGGTATCCATCTGGCAGAAATCTTTCGTACTTTCAAAATACGCTTCAAAATGAAATGCACCCGCGATAGCGATATGCCAACAGCGTTGGCAATATCACGAATCGTGTATCTGCCATCACTTTCAATTATTTCCCTGACTTTTGAGACATTTGACTTGCCTGTTACAGTCACAGGTCGGCCAAATTTTGCTGCATCTTTGACGGACTCTGTGCCAGTCAGAAATTTCTTTCTCCACCTACGAACTGTCTCATAAGATACCTTATCAGACCCATAAACTTCCCCCAATTCAGTAAAAATCTTCTTTACCGAATGACCGAGTTTTGTGTAAACTTTTATATAAGCTCTAATTTCTTCAATATTCTTAATCCGTTTCCCAACCATTTTTACAACAGTGGTCAACGACTAGTTCTAATGAAATGGCTATAAGTTTAAAACCATGTGGAGCTAAAGGCTCGTGTTTATACCGTTGGAAAGGTATTGAATAGAGCTATTCAAGCGTATCATCATCCACGAAATCGTTGAAAGCGTTATCGCGCTATGGTACAATACACTTTACATATCGAACAGCCCTCGTAAGTCGTTAAAACTTTATGATATGCTGAAACATTGCGGCCAAAAGGGGCTATCAAACTGCAGTATTTGAAGAATTGACAAATCTGATTGTTCTTTTTTTAAGGAAAAAATATCCGAGGTAAGTGTTTATCATTCATGCCCACAGAACAGGAAAAGTGAAAGTAGAAATAAAAACAACAATACACACTTTTTCCTTAAGCGTCACCAAGTTTCCGAAAAATGGCTACATTGAACTAAATAACACTATTTCTTTTGGAAAATGGAAATTGTCACATTTTCACGATTTAGTACAATACGACAATAGACAAATCATTTTACTTTTTACGGTACAGAATGAAATAAAAAGCTTAGTGACTTAACTCTTAGGCCGCTAAGCGAGTTGAAGCACCTTTTACGGATAGTGAAGATCAAGGTCAGAACGTGCAGCCTGATCTTCGATCTACAGTGTCCTTTGAGATGATATTTTCATGTAAAGTAACTTTGAGATAGCAACGTTCAGGTTTTTACTTTTTGCTTGAAAGTTTCAATTAACTTATTTGGCAGGTGAAGGGTATTTATCAAGCTTAAAAATCAATGTTCGGAGGATACTTCGAAACGGCTTGAACAAAACCGGTAGTGTTGACCCATGTTAGACGGCACTTTTTGTGCTGATCTTGGTCTACATTGTTCACTAAAACTGCAGTTGTCCAACTAAATATTATAAGGATTAATACAAGTACAGTTTTTTTCCCGGAAATTAAGCACGGTGAAATAGAAAATGCATCAAGTGAACTCACATCCCTTCGCCCTTTCCTGCACAAATACGATTTTATCATGTAGTTACACGAGATAGCATTTGTTTCTCTGTCAAAGCTATTGATCCATTTCACAAAGAATTTTCCTTTATGATTCAAGACAACTATTTCTGTTCTTTTCTAATGATCCTTTGTTCTGAAATACGCATGTGCGATAATGCACGTGAAAATTTTCAGTGCTAAATGTGCCAATGTTTAAACATGACCTCTTTGGACACCTCACCTGAACGGACAATACACTGGATCTCAAAGATGTTTTTTGTCTTATAAGCTTGACTAAACAAGATCGATATATAGGTCCAAGATCACGTTCTGTGCAGTCCGGCCTGCTTCTATGTTGTCCGGAACAGTGCTTAATTTCGCCAATGGCACCGAAAGTGTTACGTAGCTGCGAAATACATCTTAATAATAAAATTCCGAAAGATCATATGATACTGATGTGACGCTATCTCGTCACCTGGTGTCTCGTGCACACTGTTTTTCTACGACAAATTATTTATAACTTATCGACAAAATTCCCCCACCTGCTGAACAATATAATAACTGAGCCATGAAAAGGGGGCTTAATGCATCTGCAAAAAGTATCGACCGATGTCAGCCTGCGCAGTCCGCGCAGGCTGACATCGGTCGAAACCTTTTGCTATTTGTAAATTTTCTGCATGGCAAAGGACCGTTCCACTCCCAGATCCAGTCGATTGCTATATTAAATGAATTTTAGGGACCCATTCTCATTTGATGACTTGTTCGGTATGATGCACCACAGACAAGCATTAAATCCCCTTTCGCCAGAGCACGGCTCAATTAGTTGATCCATAAAGAAATGATTAAACTCGGACACAAAATAACCAATAGAGACAAGAGGACCATGCTTGACCTAAACCGCTCATCTGACTAAAACAAGCCAACAAAAATTCGTCATATTTTGTTGTTAGCCAAAGATAACATTTGAAACAATTCATTGACGTAACCGAAGCTAATTCTGCGTATATATTTGCAAAAATCCAGGCTATCATTGGTCATTATAAAACACACCAATTCATGAGAACCAAGTAGTCTATGATGGCAAAGGCATTGTTCACGTAAATTATCATACTTACGTTGTAATCAAGATCTGGAATTCTATGAGACATCTGCTGGTCTCATTGGGGAGACTCTTAACTGACGGCCAATAATTTGTACAGACGTGATGGAGATCGGTCGGATGAGGATACAAAAAATACCTCTCTCTGACTCTTCATGCATTATAAGTTCATAAACCTGTCACACGGGTAGGCCTAACTTCGGAAGCTTCATATTCAGAGCCAATGGCGCTGACGATAAAATAATGTGTAATAATAATGTATCGGCTCAAAAAAACAACTGAAAAACAGTCATTTAATTGTTTGAAATTAGTTCCTTGGCGTTTTATTTCGGCTATGGTCAACACATGGAACAAATGATACAGACAACACTGTACACGTTCTACAACTTTCCATGGTATAGAAAACACGTTGAAAGACCAGAGCATTGCATGAGATTCTCCTTTTTTGAAAATTGATGACATAAGAACACATTAGTACAAAGAATGACAAGCTAAGCTGTTTTTCAGTTGTTTTTGAGCCGATACTTTCGGAACCGGAAAACCCAACTCAACATGTTAATATCGTCAGAGCCATTGGTTCTGAATATGAAGTTTCCTACCTGTGTGTCGCCGCCATAGGCGAAAACGGTGACTTTTGCTGACGGTATAAATCAAGATCAGACTTCACGGAATGTGCAGTCTGATCTTTGATCTGTACAATCCGCTTGTTAAGTCAAGCGTTTGGGATATTTTTTTTTTAGTTTCACTGGATTGTATTATCAACTATCGAAAAAGGCCGAGTTTATACATTTGGCACTGATAGAGATCATGCTTCTGACCCTTTGTCGGACTATTTTTGCCTATGAGGCTGAAATGTGATCAATCTTGGTAGGCTTAACCCTTCTTCTGCTAAATAACTAAAATTGAATTTTCAATTCGAAATTAATAACCGAAATATTGCTGTTACAAAGTGATGTTTTGGGGAATAATATCTCCTTATCGGACAGTGTAGATCAAAGATCAGACTGCACGTTCTGTGCAGTCTGATCTTGATCTACATTGTCCGCAAAAGGTCAGCCAGTCGCGCTTAGCAGCCAAAGGGTTAAAGGTTCCTGTTACATGTGTTACTACATTACAAAACCAAGGGCTTTGTGTATGGTTTTGGGTAAGTGCGTTCTATGAAACACTGTTCTCGGTGTCGCAGAGTTGGAGTCTAGCGAGTCCGAGTTAAGTAAACTGGGAGTAAATATGTCACTCCGACAGTACAACATTGGCATGAATGACCTGCACAAATCAGGATGAATTCAAAATGGCTTACATTACGATTTACAAACAAAGTACTACTCAAGATGAAGGATATTCAAATCGGTTCAATCTGGCTAAAGCGGAACAATGTCGTAGAAATAACGGAACACCCCGAAGCAGGGTCGCTTCTTAAGTGGGAGGTAGCGAGACCAATTCCGTGAAAACCCTAGGTAATCCGGTGCTTGATCGATCTGACCTAACTCTTATACTCTGTTGTGATAATCACGTAACAAAGGCTCGTCACCGGACTGTCACCGGAGCAAATCCTTGGTAAAGTCCTTCCTCACTCTTTCCGGTTTAAAATCCAGATGATTTCCAGTAAGCGGAACGGGATTAACCATGTCTAACTTGTCAAACCGGGGTCCATATTCACCGACCATTCTTAAGAACATTTCCATTCTCAAGAATTTTCTAAATTTGAAAGTAACATAAATTCTGATCGGCTAAACAATTTTGTTTAGGCAATCAGAACTTGTGTTACTTTCTATTTCTAGAATAACACAAAAAATATTCTTACGAGTTGTTGGTGGATATAGGCCCCGATGTATAACCCTGGTGAATGACCGAGACGAACTATGGCGAACTTGCACAAACCGTCATACAACCCCAGTCGTTTTAACGAAAATAGTAGAACAGGGACTCACCTAGAAAGATATTCAAACGACTCAAGCGGGCTATACTGGGCCAGTGCCGTTGCAATATTAGTCCAGTTCGGAGCAGCGCCGGCTCTTGACCGAGAGGACCCCGGCCAATACCGTGGTGTACTGATAATCCAGCAATGAATAGTATTGCCCCTGCATCATACCCTGTCGTTGAATTCGGGTAAAACGATCATGCAACCAGATTGTTACCTGTGCACAACCGTAATAAGGCAGGACGATGCCAGCAACTATTCAACTACAGTCAACCGTCAGTAGCCTACTCACAGTGCTCAGTCCTAAAGCGGGGTATAACCTTGTAGTCCGTAGTCAAACTATACAGTTGGCCTCTTAAAGACGATCGCTAAACTTTCACCATTTTTTGAAAACTTTCAGAATTTCATGAAACTTTGTTTGGTGATAGTTTATTATCTGATCTACAAAAATAGGAGATAAAAAGAGGGGGTCACCAGCTTTGGGAAAATTCTATGAATATTTCTTTTAGTACACCCTGCATTGCGGCAGTTCATGATGAAATTTCACCTAAGAAAACTAAGTCTATGTATATTAGTAGTAATTATGGCACTATGCAGGTCAAATTGCCTGCGGCACTATAGGGGCCAGGCCTTTGTCTTTGACAGTTCAGACTATTGTTAGAGGCCTTTGTCTGTTGGAGGTCAGACTGTCTGTGGCAATATGACGTAATCTTGCATACCTTTTGTCTGGCTTTCGTTGCCTCCCACCTGCCGAGGCTAGATGACAATTCCAAGCGTGTTTTGGCGCGTTTTGACCGATCAGGCCGGCGCCCGATTGTATAGAACCGAAAATTCAGCCAAAGCATTCGCCATTGAAAATGCATGAGAACTTTCTCTCAAAGAGGTTGCTCTACTAAAAATGCTTTTGTCTGTGAACGCTTTTACCCCCCTTACCATTCAAAGTCTAGGTTTTGTATTGACTTTAATGAATAAAATCGTATGGTGTTTAACGCCGTTTTCAACATTTTTGTTGCACTTAAGTCGCTGCGGCCAGTGCACCTATACATGCTTTCCAGCAGTATCTTTTACCAGGGCATCATTTTCTTTCCAAGTCACTGACTGCTGTCTCACATAACCATTATTACGGTCAGCTGTGGTAGAGAAATAAATGGTTTCACAATTTTCAGTCCTCGACCTAGCCAGGGATCGAAGCCACGACCCATCTCAAGTCCTGCACGCTAGCTATTTAAGAGCTCAGCTTTTAGGTCCTCGCTTCTACATGGAAAAGTTTGCGAAAAACTTACTACGATCCCCAAATAGCGGTGGCATAATATAAAATTCCCTGTTGGTTTGATCATTAGCTTTCTTAGAAATTCTGATTTTTTTTTTTTTATAATTCATGAGACCTTTCGATACTCTCCTGACAGAGTCGCATATCAAAATGATTTAATGTTTGAGAAATGTCGACACTCTTCCACGTGATGTCTGGCGCGATTGTATAATATCGTCTGCAAAAATTCAGACAAAGCATTCGCCTCTCATTAAAAATGCATGAGAAAATGTCGATATTCTTACAAAATAGGTCGCTTTCCGCTGATTAAAATGCGTGATGTCTGGCGCGATTGTATAATATCGTCTGCAAAAATTCAGACAAAGCGAATAATCAATTGGTCAGATGGAAAAAACAAACTGACCAATCAGAAGAGACTTTGTGACTATATTAGAAAGCTGAATTTCGTGTTTGGAGTCATAAGAGTTTTGACACTCGAATCAGCAACATGGTTAGATGTAAATTTAGTCTCGGTAACGAACGCTACGTACAGGTCAGTGAATGGAGGGGTGAACTGAGAGTCGATATCAGGGAATGGCAGGAAGACATACCTACTAAGAAAGGCATTAGTCTTACGCTTATGAGATGGAAGAATTTGGTAGATGCCTCTGAGTTTGTTGATCAAACATTACACGGTAAAAAAGCATACAGCGCTCACCTAGGAGGAAACGTTTATTGCAGTATCGGTGAAAACAGCGTTTGTGTAGATATAAGACAGTATTGGAAACCAGACAATGAAGTGGTACCGACCAAAAAGGGTATCTGCTTAAGACCCGCTGAATATAACTCTCTTAAAAAACACGTGTCAGAGATTGGTAGGAATCTACCCGAGTTGGACGCTGTCATTCCCTGTTACCTTCAAAGTGATCATATGAACCAGTTAGGGGCGTTGCGGTGTTCTGAATGTAACCCTAACGATAACGGAAACTGGTAAATAGGCGCGATTGACAGAATTAACATCACATTAATAAGCACCATGTTCAAAGATTCTACAAAAGTGACTGCATATTCGAAGCCAGCCTTGATGTTATGTGAAGATAGACTACAAACGTATGAGCACTGGTCGAAGCAAATAAAGCCTGAGAAATGGTCATTAGCAAAAGCGGGCTTCTTTTACACCGGTACTGCGGATAAAGTGACGTGTTTTGCCTGTGGTGTCAACATAATGTCATAGGAGGAAAAGGACGATCCTTGGGAAGAGCACGAGAAATGGTCTCCGTCCTGTATATATTTGAAAATGACGGGATACACGAGTCAAATCACTTCAAGGTGTGATACACAACGAAACGCGTCTGTTACCAATGGAAGATTGTCCCGTGACGGTTCTACATATAACTGGAGTGCTTTGAATTCAGCCTTTTTCTAAAACCGATGTGAACATGTTCGGACTCATTCTTATATTTGTGACAACAATGAATGACTTCGAATTGTGGTTGAAATACAGACAATTGCGAAGAGACGCCGCGGAGGGTGTTGAAAGGCTCGTTGGCTTGTATATAGAAAACGAAAGAAACCTCTCTATTTACTATTTCTATTTGATGTAGTAAGAATGTATGGATGTCTATGTAATAAATAAACATGTCTGACTGGCAACAATATTTGTCTTCTTTGTATTTTGACTTAAAATCTCCCGCTAGCTATGGTGGTCCTGAAAAACTCTATCAACATGTTAAAGACGAGGGTAAATACAAAATTGGCAGGCACAGAATACGCCAATGGTTGCAGAATCAAGAAGCGTATTCTCTGACCAGGGGTGCTAGACGCCGCTTTAAACGTTCCAGGGTGATTGTAAATGGCATCGACAGTCAATGGGACATGGATCTTATGGACATGGCCAATTTACAGAAGCATAACGAAGGTGTGAAATACATTTTGATTGTTATCGATGTATTTTCTCGTTTTCTTTATGCTCAACCTGTTAAGAGTAAGCGAGGCGCTGATGTAGTTATGGCATTGAAACGTATACTGACAGGCCCCAAAAAGCCAAACACAATTCGTACGGACAGAGGAATGGAATTTAGAAGTAAAGAAGTAAATAAATATTTAAATAGTCAAAGTATACATCATATGTACGCATATAATACGGAAACAAAAGCAAATTACGCGGAAAGAGTTATTAAAACGCTAAAACACAAGATTTTTCGATACCTGCTCAAAAACAGAACTAGTAGATACATTGACATTTTACAGGATTTTGTACATAGTTACAATCACACTCACCACAGGAGTCTTGGAGAAAACCCAGCAGCAATTTCCGTGAAAAATGAAGGGGAAAGTCGTCTTCAACAGTATCTCATTAGAACCAAAGGAAGCAAAGGGGAAAAGCCCGTTATAAAAAAATTCAAATATAAAATCGGCCAGACTGTACGATTGTCACACATCAGGTCCGTATTTGACAGAGAATACTCGCAAAAATGGACAGGGGAGATTTTCAAAATCAGATCACGTTTCAAAAGACAAGGACTTCCAATTTACACGTTAGTAGACTGGGACAACGATGAAATTGATGGTACATTTTACGAACAAGAATTACAAGCCATAAACGTTGACGACGGTACCGACTTTAGCATCGAAAAAATTTTGAAAAGAAGGACACGCAATAAGAAACAGGAAGTACTGGTGCGCTGGTTACACTGGCCAAAAAAGTATGACAGCTGGATACCGGAAACTGATATTAAGCAATACTCGTAAACAACCGAGAATATAAAAAGAGGCTGAAAACTAGCAATGTTCTATCATTTATGTCTAGACAGTCAAACGATCATGATCATCACAAACGTGCTTTACAGCGCTCAACTCAACTGTCCTATTGATTTAAGACAACTCTGCTCCAAAATAACGAATGTACGGTATGATCCAGCACGATTTCCCGGACTGATATGGCAACACAGAAAAGCTGGAGGAAACTGTTTAGTGTTTTCTAACGGTATTATCAACTGTAACGGCAAAGTTTCGAGTAAAAGAGAGGGGTACGAACGAATACGGAAATATGCGAGACTGATACAGAATTGTGGATATCCAGTGAATTTATCGGACGTGAAACTTTTAACCATGTCTATGAGCCATACCCTCAGTTCGGATTTGGATTTGAAGCGTTTGTCTGTCGATAAAGATGTCGTATACGAACCCCAGTTATTTCCTTCTCTTAACTTTAAAAGGGAAGGGGTGCATTTTTGTTGTTTTCATACAGGGAAAGTGGTCATAACGGGTGTAACCTCTTCACAAAAAGAGGACGAGATTGTTTGTCCCACACTAATTGAACTCGAACTCTATACGCGTAAGAAGGAATGAGTATTTTAACCGATTCAATCATGGAACACTCTACAGTCTATTTACAAATCGCTTATTTACTTCACCTACAAGAGACCGAAACAACGGTAAGGAAGAATTTACTGCAGAATTTAACGAATCGTCAACTAAAGGCTATCATCGAGGTGGCAAAACGTATACTTAATGGAGTCATTAATCCAATGAGAAGAGATGTTCAAGTTTTTGAAAGAAGGAGACTATTGTTACGCACACTATGCTCAAATAACGTTTCATCAACCCGTAAGAAGACTTTACTTCGACGATTTCATTCATTTATACCCATTTTATTACGCCCAGTTTATCTCATTCCTACTATACTAGACCAATTGAGAACAAGGAGAGAAGAATGACAGAGTTTTACTTGTATTTAAATTCCGCAGAATCTATCGATATACGTAAGAATAACGCAGATTTCTTGTTCCAGTTTTCTAAGGACTATATTTTAGAAGGAAGTTGGTTATGTGCTCTGGTAGAATCGTCATTGACCTGCGACTTTACACCTCAAAGTAAACGGTTGTATTTGAATTGTGACATTATAGAGGAAACGTTTGTCAGGAATAAGTTACAACCCGTTCTCACCAATATAGAAATCGAAACAAGATACAAGAAATTTAAATTTACGGAATGTCTTCATCGACGTAATAGACCCGTGAGTGTCAAGAAATTTAACACTATTAGGCTGTCGTTCAAAGGCGAAGATTTAAAACCGATTGATTTGAATTCGAACGATTTTCACTGTGTCCTTCATTTCAAGAAATCATGGGTTCCATAGACGTCTTTGATTCAAAACTACAGAAGTGGGTTCCGTACAAAGAAGATGTGGAGTATTGGATTGATTATTTTAAACCGAAAGACCACATCCCAGATCAAATAAGGAATTTGGAGAAAATACTAGAAGAAAAGAATAAACTGCTGCGAGATATGGAAGAAAAACTTGAAAAAGTCAAAACTCCTCAGGTAAAAATGGTGAGCCCATTAGCCGAAGTAGTTGATAGGGCAAAATCTCAAATAAAACGTAAGAACGGTGTTGACGAAGATCGTAAGAATATCAAGCGTAAGAAGACTCACAAAACGTATCGCAAAGATCCCGACTGGGCGTTTTGAAAAATTAGCATGAATAGTAAAATTCAGCACAGTGAAGAATTATCGTTATTTAATCCGATCCCAAAAGATTCGTCCTTGTTATCGAAAGATTGGATCGAATTCCGACCCATTAATCCGGTAACCGATTCTTCATCGAGCTTGGAATTTAATATACCGCCACAGGCCAGCGCCTACATCAACTTGAAGGAATGTAAATTGAGGGTGAAATTGAGACTCGCTTTACAAGACGGTACACCCGTGTCAGAAGATGATACGCTGGGACTTATCAATTTACCTTTGCACACCATTTTCAGACAGCTGGACATTCATTTACAACAAAAACCACTCCCGAATAGCGGAACCACGCATCCGTATAAGACCTACATTGACACCTTATTAAATACCAATCAATCTATACAGGAAGCTTTTCTGACCAGTCAATTATTCTACAAGGATTATCGGAATCTGGACGATAGCGACCCCAAAACTGGATCAAATACCGGTTTATTCCAAAGATATGAAAAGACCAAGGGTGGTAAAATTATAGATCTGGAAGGAAGTATCCCGGTGGACTTGTTTCAACAACCCAAGTTGCTTATTAACGGAGTGCAAATGGGGCTTAAATTTTGGCAAGCATCCGATGCCTTTCGAATCATTACAGATGCGTTTACTCCGAATTACAAGGTGCAAATCGTTGACGCCCGTTTCAAGCTCTGTATTCAGCGGTTACAGAACGATTTCCTTCTGGCTCACGACAAAATGATTCAGGACACTCCCGCTATGTACCCATATTTCCGCTCAGAGATAAAAACAACCTCGATAGCGCAAGGACAATATAGTTTTCACGCAGACGATATATTTCAAGGTAGGGTGCCAAACAAAATCATCATAGGGACGGTTGCGAGCGTTTCATATAACGGAGACTACAAAACAAACCCATTCAACCTGAAACATTACGACTGCAGTTACCTCGGTTTCTTCGTTGATGGCCAATCCGTACCATCGCAACCTTTGCAACCTAATTTTGAAGGAAATCATTTCACCGACTGTTATCAGACCCTCACTTCCTGTAGAAATGATATCAACATCACATACAAAGAGTACAAGCAAGGATACTGCCTATATGTGCTGGATATCGATCCCTACTAGTCTTTCAACACAAAAAGAAGAGGTCTTTGCCGTTTGGAAATCAAATTTGCTAAACCTTTACCAGAGAGTGTGACATTGTTGCTGTACGCTACCTTTCCAGAAATACTTACAATCGATAAAGCGAGAAATGTGTATATACAATAAATACGGAGGGAAATAATAAAAAAAAAAACCACACACACACACAATGACTCATGCCTTCTTTTATACTTTTATTGTATTATTCTGTTAATAAAAATATAAAATCATGAAATTGTCGAGTCGTTATTCAATAAGAAATCCAGTCTATATCTTTCTTTCGTTTCTTCTCTCTAAGTCCCGGAGGAAATAGTGTTAATTTCTTATTCTTCTTTTTCGAGGTATCTTCCCTTTCCTCTCTCTGCTGATCATCTTGTCTCCCAGATAGTTTTTTCAATCGCTCAAACTTTTCGAAAGGCACTAATACATATTTCTCCATTACTGTAATACGGGTTGTAAGTAGGCTGAAGCAATCTTCACCAATGTATGGATAATACGTTGTTTATGTTGGATAGCTTCCTTCTTTTTAACAAACCCCGTGTTACGATCTCCAAGCAAGTAAATAAAGCGTCTCTGCCTCTTTAAGGTGGCTTTTTCCGTAAGTGTCAATCTACCTTTGAACCGGATAATGTTGTACGCAATTTGACTAAGCGCCCTTAGATGTTGACGGGTAATAGTTTTTAAAAGCGCTTTTCTCTGGTCGGCTGTAGTGTTGGCCACTAAATATAAAAAGTGACGTTGCTGTTTAATTAGTTCTACCATATTGTATTCTTATAAGCTATTTATTTCCATTCTTACGTCAAACGGTACACAATAGGATCTTCGTTGGGAAATATACGAGTCCTTAAACGGTACTTGTCGTCGGAGTAAGGGGACATGTCCACTATGAAATAACCGTGTCTCGTATTAAGGGCATCTTCGTAAGCCTTCATAAACACTCCGGATTTACCGGGATAAAGCTGCCGTCCTAGCACTCCTACTTGAGATATGTCACGAATATTTTTCATAAGCACCAGATACCATGTATTCAAAGCTATAGTTCTGGCATGTTTACCCCCAGGGTATAAGTTTTGTGTGATCATAATCACCGATACTTTTCTGTGATGGCAGCCTTGGGTGAACAGTAACTCCATTTCTTTACTCCGCATGACCTCGTGCATTAGGTCGTCTAAAATGATTAACTTGTGTTTTTTGTCTCTTGTGAAGTCATCCAATTCTTCTGCAGTAGGTAGTCCTTGCTTACTGTCAAAGTTTGGAATGGAACTCTCCATGACATCAAACAAGTCTTGGTGGATACCGTAGCAATAGAGAATATGAGAAGGGGGGTCCCGTCCGTACATGAGGTTTACTTGTTTCAAAAAGCGGTACACCCATTGGGTTTAACCACTACCAGTTTGTCCGCTAATACACATACTAGAACATGGTTCGAATGGAAGAGGGACGGCCATTATTTTTTAAGTCTAGGGTTAGGCAAAGCGTACCCGATACTGCTACTCAAGAGTGATACCCAAAGCTCGGTCGACCCGTTTTGCACTGATAGGTTAATGATGGACGTAATAATAATGATGTACACTATGATCATCTGACAAAAGTAGACAATCTCTGCTTGGGGGACACGGGTGCCCAGTAAATGCCACTTGTCACTATGGCTTTCTTCGTCAGGTTTAGGGAAACGTAAAAACGTTTCTTTTTCGGGAGTTTCTGTCATATTCTTACGTTAGATTAACTCAAAACACAAAAAGAAACTCATTCTTACAATTTTTTTATTTATAAGCAATACAATTATCACGTTAACAAATAAAATAAACAACAGTTGGTATCTAGAAAAATAAGCGACACTTTTAAGAAAATGAGTGACACTTTTTTGAAAATGAGTGACACTTTTAGGAAAATGAGTGACACTTTTTGAAACAGACCCTATGGGAATTTACCTGTAAAAGTATAAAAACGTAAAAACGAGTGACACTTTTTGAAAAATGAGTGACACTTTTTGAAAAATGACTAACACCTTTTTTTGAAAAATGATTGACATTGAACAACCCACGAACAAAAAAAAAATTACATCAGTCATATCCATATGGTACAGTGTCATAATTGTCTAGTTTCCTTCGCTTTGTATACACCATTTGATAACTTTTCTTTTCTTCTCTATTATACAATTTCCTCTTTCTTTTGTCTCTACATATTTTACATGGGTTGGTTACAACAATATTTGAACTACTTTTTGAATCTGTTACTATAGCTTTCACGGCTTCAAAATTGATTAGTTTGCTATTAGTGTAGTTCAAAGTAAACCCTCTGACCTTACATGTTTCCTCGTTGGTACTGGTCTTATATGCGTAATTCTTTGGACCTCCTGACACAAATTCTACTATATGCTCTCCTTGCTCCAGTTCATCCGTCAACTCACCCAAGTAGTCCCCTAAGGGAGGATCAAACTCTCCGGGTCTACTCACGTAAATGACAGAGTCCGTGTCGTAGTACAACACTCTTTTATTCAACTTTTCGAGCACACTGTACAATTTTAATCGGGCCCAACATGTTGTAAAGGTCGCCAAGTAAATGTTTGTTTCGTTGTCTTCGGGGTGAAAGTCATGTTTATAAATCCACTCTATTTGTATCATATCATTTGAGAGTATATGAAAGTTCAGAGGCTCTTTTGTAGGATCAGAAAATACTTGAAAAAATAAGTTTGCTTGACTCTCGTGATATATTTTGGTTTGACGCATATTGAGTCTCTGTCCAAACTTACCCCAAAAGCTATTGAGACAAAGTTTGGCCAGAGCTCTTTTGCCAGGGTTTTTTACAATGCTGTTTTGATCCAGCAATACACCCTCTTTTTTATGATAATCTTCCATGTATTTTGTCATGTCTTGTTTCGTTTTGACCCAATCAGGAGGGCCACTCGCCTCTTGCTTAAATTTCAAAAACGTGTTGATATACTTGGCGAATAACCCCCCATCACCCGTCTCAGGATTATACTGTGTTGTTTCCTCCCAGTGGTATACTTCATATATTTTTTCTAGTGTGTAACCCAGTCTTAGAGCCGTTTTTATCTCGGGGATGCACCACGTGCCAATTAAAACCCTGTCTTCAGAAGAACATGTACATGAATCTTGATTCTCGGTATCCGCACAGGTACGACATAGAGGAAATTTCAGTTTGCCATTTGATCTATAGGGGAGGACTGGATGATACAGCCCTCTCGGGGGTAATGTCTTTATTTTGGCAATACCAAAATACTCATCAAGCTTCCCGAAGTCTTTGGTCAAGATTTTGGGGTGACCTACGGGATACCGACAATACTTGTTCACCCAAGGGTACAAACTTGTAAAGTCTACGTATTTGACCTGTTCATGTTCTTTGGTTTTGTAATAGAGTTGACTGGCATTAGTACGCCCTCCGAAGAAACTCTCTCTTGGATCTAATCGGTCAGCTACATCTAATTGTGCAATGCATTCTTTGAGTTCTTCATTTTCGTCCTTTAATTTTTTGAAGTCATGGTCCCAAATACACACATACTTCATGCCTAATTGCTCGAGGTATGCTTTCTTTTTTAGAGTCAGAGCATACAATTCATTCAGTGATTGATTGGTGAGGGGGTGATACGTGTCCTCTCGTTTGTCTGGGAAACACACAGGGCATCCGTGAAACACACATCCGTGGTACTCGTATGCTGTGTGTGTTTCTTCACAATATCCATCTAATTTGTATCGTGTTCCTGGTATCTTTTTTTCACCTTCATTCAGTGCATGCTGAATGTGTACATGGTCTGTAAGCGCTCGCCACTCTAACCACTGAATTGACACCTTACTGTATTGTTCTTTGTATCCACTGGGAGGAATCTTTGCTATCGGGGTGCTTACAAATTCTTTACCCTTGACTTTCAATTTTGCTGCACTCACCCATTCATCTTTCACCAGTACATACAATACTCCCTCACATAGTTTGGCTGGGATCCATTCATCAGTGTCATACAATTGTACCTTCCACTTTTCTTCTAGAAATTTACTTCTAAACACATTCATGCATACTGATGCAATCGTAACACTGTCGAAAGGATCTACGGCCCCAAACCACCTTTTTTCAGTCTTTCCCTTTCCATTTATGACCTCTTTTTCTTCTCCCGTTGCATTCATTAACAAATATCTAAATTTCAAACATGCTTGTCTCAATATATCAACATCACTTCTACAATATTCTAACATCTCTTTTCTAAAATCAAAAACTTCACACTGTCTCTGTTTCAACCACTCTACTAACTCGCTTCTTTCTTTCTCACCCATGAAATCGTAACCATAATCTTTAGCATCAGGGTAGGGCCCAACATAATTTTGATTCTCCCTGGTATTAAAATAATGTGGGAACCACCCTTTTTTCAATTCATGTAAACCAAATGCTTTGGGTAATGCTGACAGTATCATGGGTAAGAAGTTAAGACTGTCTATTACCTTGATATGTAAGTCTCGCTCTACTGTCATGTACATTATCTTGGACCCGTTGTAAATAATTTTGTCTGGCCGTAATGACTGATCAACGAGGTACTCTAGCAGAAAGTAACCGTCATAACCTTTCATGTTATGAGCAACCACCTTGCAGTACTCGTGTTGTTCCGTAAATAACCATTGCCCAAACTGTTCAGCAGTATCATGTCCCTGGAAAGTGACTTCTCTAAAGCCACATGTCCCTGGACAAGGTCCCAAATCTTTCTCATCCAGATTTTTTTGACATTTTTTACAACGGCTACCGCATCTCTTACATACTGATTTGGCAGTCAATTCATTGTCAATACATTTTGGGCATACCGAATGAGCTAAGACAAAGTTGGGACGATGCGTAGTTCTACCGCACCATGACGTGTTGCAGTTTTTACACTTAGAACAAGACTTACATACCTGTGATGGTTGACAATCTGCGCATTCTATTTTCTTTTGCGGTATGTATCCATTCTCGCACTCACTCATATCATCCTGACTACACTCAAAATCAAAAAATATATATTTAGGTATAAACTTGTCCTTACATTCTTTCGCTCTTAAATAACACTGATGATCGTCCAACACATACTTTTTACAAGTCTTACAAAAGTATTCCCCACACACATGGTCCTCCTTCTTCCTTATGTCCGTCCTTAGTACCTTGTAACACCTGAAACACCTCCACCACTTTTCACACTGGGAAGGCCCACTGGGTTGACCTTTTCTCCTTCCATTTTTGTGTAAGGGTACTTTCTTGTGTTGTTTGTAACAATCATCTGACCTACAGTCCATGTTACAATCTGTGCACCTCAGAGTCTTGTTCGTTTTAGGGCAGTGGTCCCTCTTGCACACTATACATTTTTCTGCACACTGGTGATATTCCCTATTACTATAGTGTTTGAGACATTTTTCACAAAAATAGGAGTCGCTAAAAAACCCAGTGATGTTTGTTATGGCATGAAAGTGGTCGTCGTCCACCAAGTACACGTAGATACAGGGACGCCCGTCACTGCTAGGACCAGTAATAAATTTATTGCCTAGGCGAGCGCTGATGACCATCACGCGTACTCCTAGGATTTCCTCAAATGCCTCCACATCGTTGAGACTAGCTGTTCGGTCTATGGGTACGCCTGCCATCTTACACAGAGCCCTTGCCAGCTGTCCTTGGTGTTTCTTCTTCTTTTTGACAAGGTCGTTATAGTAAGACAAGGGGACTTTCTGATATTCTAAAACCAACTCCAAGCTACTTTTTCCCTGTCTGTTTTTCGTTACCTCCTCCCATTCTTCCTTGGTACACCTCTTTAATTTTGCCCAGCTGACTCCAATGGCCCTTGCCATACACATTTTATCTTCATTCTCAATAGTCACTACCGAGCGTTTTAAATCCAATGAAGTGTTTTCACCTTTAATACGTATGATATGTTTTCGCTTGCCTCCTTTAGGTAGGTCAATGGTCCCTATTATTATATCAAAGGTCTCATCGATCGAAAGTTCCTGGTTACTATTGAGTACCTCTTCGAGGATCTCCATAACTCTATTAGCGTCAAGGGTATCCCACTTCTGTAAAGGGACGACAACAGGGTTGTGCAAAGCATCGTGATATATCACGACACGACCTAGATCATTCCCCTGTAGGTGTCCTCGGGCCTCGTTAAGGGCTGCCTGGATCATGTCATGAAGTCCCTGCCTCACGTCTATTAACCGCTGACCATTGTACCGCTCATCCAATTTTACTTGATATGTTGTATCTATTGCTGCATTTTTGGCATATGTGCGGGTGTCCTTCTTTCTCATTGTGTATTTCAGTTTGTTGTCGTTCTGTAGACCGGAGGGTCCCGCCCGTGGCTCTTCCCCTTCCCCTATCTGAACAAATGGATCGTCCCAATCACCATCTTCCAAACACAACCTTGCTGTCTCGTTCATATCGTCATCAAAAAGATCGTTCTGTAGACCGGAGGGTCCCGCCCGTGACTCTTCCCCTCCCCCTGTCTGAACAAATGGATCGTCCCAATCACCATCTTCCAAACACAACCTTGCTGTCTCGTTCATATCGTCATCAAAAAGAAGGGCTTTGACAGCTCCATCAATTTCCTCCTGTATTTGTACATACTCTAGCGATACGACCATGTCCTCCTCGTTAAAAGTAACCGGAGTCTGGATACGTCCACCTAGGGTTTGCAGCACCAAGTCCATTTGTTCTTCGATAAACTCATTATCATATTCCTGTTGTCTCAGCTGGAAAAGTCTAAGTCTTACAGACACGGAATCCTGGATCCCCATGGTCGTTGCAAAGTCCATAAGCTCATCCGGATCCGTATAAGAGTTTATCATAACGTCCATTATTTCAGCCACAGCGTCCATGTTGCTCGATTGAAATCTGAAAACAGAATAGGTATGTTACCGAGTGTGTCTTCTTATATACTCTCCATTAGCCTCGTTTTGAGAAAGAGCTATTTTTAGATATACTAATTTAATACAGGCATACAATATATGAAATCGGGGTAAAAGGCACCCGCTGAAGTCATTTCTTTAGTCAGAAAATGGATTTTATCGTGTTTTAAGTGAAATTTACTTTCGAATTTGATCATAGATGATAAGAACAGCCTCAATGACATTTTATCTAACAAGTGATCTCCAATACCTTCATACCTAATTTGAAAATTTTTATTTCTTGATTTAAAATGAAATATAGCGACAGTAGTATGTAATGTAATATATGAAATCGGGGTAAAAGACATCCGCTGAAGTCATTTCTGTAGTCAGAAAATGGATTTTGTCGTGTTTTAAACGAAATTTACTTTCGAATTTGATCATAGATGATAAGAACAGGCTCAATGACATTTTATCTAACAAGTGATCTCCAATACCTTTATACCTAATTTGAAAATTTTTATTTCTTGATTTAAAATGAAATATAGCGACAGCAGTATGTAATGTAATATATGGAATCGGGGTAAAAGGCACCCGCTGAAGTCATTTCTGTAGTCAGAAAATGGATTTTGTCGTGTTTTAAACGAAATTCACTTTCGAATTTGATCATAGATGATAAGAACAGGCTCAATGACATTTTATCTGACAAGTGATCTCCAATACCTTTATACTTAATTTGAAAATTTTTATTTCTTGATTTAAAATGAAATATAGCGACAGCAGTATGTAATGTAATATATGGAATCGGGGTAAAAGAAATCAGCTGAAGTCATTTCTGTAGTCAGAAAATGGATTTTGTCGTGTTTTAAACGAAATTTACTTTCGAATTTGATCATAGATGATAAGAACAGGCTCAATGACATTTTATCTGACAAGTGATCTCCAATACCTTTATACCTAATTTGAATTTTTTTTATTTCTTGATTTAAAATGAAATATAGCGACAGCAGTATGTAATGTAATATATGAAATCGGGGTAAAAGACACCCGCTGAAGTCATTTCTGTAGTCAGAAAATGGATTTTGTCGTGTTTTAAACGAAATTCACTTTCGAATTTGATCATAGATGATAAGAACAGGCTCAATGACATTTTATCTGACAAGTGATCTCTAATACCTTTATACCTAATTTTTTTTTTCTTAATTTAAAATGACATACAGCAACACTTGTATGGAATGCAATATATGAAATCGGGGTAAAAGGCATCCGCTAAAGTCATTTCTTTGGTCAAAAAATGGATGTTTTTCTCGCTTTTTAAACGAAATTCATGTTAGAATTTGATCATAGATGATAAGAACATGCTCAATGACATTTTATCTGACAAATTATCTCATATAGAGATAAAAGTTGAAAATCGACGTTCGGCGTAAATTCAAAAAGATTTTATCACTCAAAACTTGATTGCAATTTGTAACATTAGGTAAACAATTGTTACAAATTAGACTTACACGTTCATATATATGCAAAAATTAAAAGCCAGGTGTTTTTCTGCAGATGTTTTAAATTTTTCAAAACGGAAAAGTCACTTTAGATTTAATATCAAACAGTGTCTGGTTGCACAAAAGTAGCACATTGTTAAATCGAGGATTTCGAAAAGAAAAATTGACGAAGTTTGTTTCAGCATATTTATTTCAATTTTGGGCACCTCTTCTTTTTACTGAAACTGAAGGATGGATATTCTAAATTTACTGGAAATTATAGTTATGTTTCATGCGATAGACATTAACCTTATAGAAGCTTTACGTTTTCTTTTAACAACAGGGATAGGACCATTCAAGTGCAAAGAGATGCGAGTCTCTTTATTTCACTTTTCAGGGTCACAATGGGTGAAAGAAGACATCACCTACCAACCACCCAAGTTCACTGATAAACGATGCCAAGTAATGATCTGTAGGGTTAATTCTTTTTTCGATGCTTTAATTGAACAGAACTCCTATGATGCGTTTGTAAAATATAGCAAAGAACTTATAGCTCAATTAATGTTCTGTCTACATACAAGAAGTACAGATAAAAAACAATTACACATTTATTTACACCCTGAAAAAGATTCGAATGATAATGGCTTCACAAAGTATGCTGGTCCTGAATTTAATGAAATACACATTTTTTGTGGCAATATGAACTCAAAAAGACAGTGTGCCGGAACAATTATACACGAGATGGGACATGCAATATTGCCAATTGGGAATGGACATAACAATTTTTGGTTCACAACAACCGCATGTCTCATGGCTGCTGCAAACTTATTTGTCACAAATAGATCAAAAGAAATGCCCGTGGTTTCAATCACGGGATCAAATATACAATAATTCAAGTGTAGGTCAAAATGTGAAATTGTGTTAATACATGTATGTATGTAAAAAGAAAATCCTGTAATTCGCTAAAATAGTGTTTATGTGTGTTTGTGTGGGTGTGTGTCGGGAAAACTGTGTATATGTTTTTATATTGTAAAAAGGAATAGATTACAACGCTTTAAAGGTAGGTCGATTCATATTTTACTATCATATTTACTGCAGATTTTCATTGTGCACATTGAGAACCTTTCTTCTTTTCCCCCTGTACGCTTTCATTTTCTCCCCGTTCCGGTTAAATTTTCAGTCTTTTACCTCACTACCGTAAAAACCAGGGTTTGTATGGTAACGAGTTATAAGCGTTTACAAACAAGTGAAGTAAAACGGACTTACCTTTCTATAATCGAGGTTCCAACATCAATGATCTGGAAACGCTGTTACAACAATAAACTTTGTGCCATTTCTAACGCACACAACTTTTACTTTATTACTTAATTGTTTATTGATACCTAGAACCCCTATGTAAAAACTAAATTGCTTTAGAAAATATACTCTTCTTCCAACAGTATATTGCCTGTCAGGAGAATCCAAACACAGCTGAACTGCATTAAGCAAGACAGTTTTACTGAAAAAAAAAAGAAACTCCTGTATAGGATATGTTATACAAATGCTTTTCATAAGTATGATCTGATATTAAAATGTTCATTTTGAAAATAACTATCACATAACAGACTCTCACATTCCTCCGAAAATGTACATTCATCTACAAAACGTTTGCCTTTTATATAGTTAACAGACAAAAGCGTTTGACAAAGTGTTTATAAATTCCATGCATTTTTAATGAGAGGCGAATGCTTTGTCTGAATTTCTGCAGACGATTCTATACAATCGCGCCAGACATCACGCATTTTAATCAGCGGAAAGCGACCTATTTTGTAAGAATATCGACATTTTCTCATGCATTTTTAATGAGAGGCGAATGCTTTGTCTGAATTTTTGCAGACGATATTATACAATCGCGCCAGACATCACGCATTTTAATCAGCGGAAAGCGACCTATTTTGTAAGAATATCGACATTTTCTCATGCATTTTTAATGAGAGGCGAATGCTTTGTCTGAATTTTTGCAGACGATATTATACAATCGCGCCAGACATCACGTGGAAGAGTGTCGACATTTCTCAAACATTAAATCATTTTGATATGCGACTCTGTCAGGAGAGTATCGAAAGGTCTCATGAATTATAAAAAAAAAAAAATCAGAATTTCTAAGAAAGCTAATGATCAAACCAACAGGGAATTTTATATTATGCCACCGCTATTTGGGGATCGTAGTAAGTTTTTCGCAAACTTTTCCATGTAGAAGCGAGGACCTAAAAGCTGAGCTCTTAAATAGCTAGCGTGCAGGACTTGAGATGGGTCGTGGCTTCGATCCCTGGCTAGGTCGAGGACTGAAAATTGTGAAACCATTTATTTCTCTACCACAGCTGACCGTAATAATGGTTATGTGAGACAGCAGTCAGTGACTTGGAAAGAAAATGATGCCCTGGTAAAAGATACTGCTGGAAAGCATGTATAGGTGCACTGGCCGCAGCGACTTAAGTGCAACAAAAATGTTGAAAACGGCGTTAAACACCATACGATTTTATTCATTAAAGTCAATACAAAACCTAGACTTTGAATGGTAAGGGGGGTAAAAGCGTTCACAGACAAAAGCATTTTTAGTAGAGCAACCTCTTTGAGAGAAAGTTCTCATGCATTTTCAATGGCGAATGCTTTGGCTGAATTTTCGGTTCTATACAATCGGGCGCCGGCCTGATCGGTCAAAACACGCTTGGAATTGTCATCTAGCCTCGGCAGGTGGGAGGCAACGAAAGCCAGACAAAAGGTATGCAAGATTACGTCATATTGCCACAGACAGTCTGACCTCCAACAGACAAAGGCCTCTAACAATAGTCTGAACTGTCAAAGACAAAGGCCTGGCCCCTATAGTGCCGCAGGCAATTTGACCTGCATAGTGCCATAATTACTACTTATATTCTTTTAAATGACAACAATTATAAGCAAATTTTATGTCATTGTATTGGTGAAACATCAAATTTAATGAAAAAATAATAATTTAGAGTATACTGAGTATCAATCTTAAAAAAAAAAAAAAAAACTTCTTAACTTATGGCTAAAACACTTTTATTTTGGAAAAAAAAAAAACCCAAAAAGTATCTTTTAAAGTTATCTTTTTAAATGTTCTAACATTCAGATTTTTCTTATTTTTTCTATAAATAATATTCAGGTACTAAACTAAAAGAGGCAGGCTTAAAACAAATAAGTCACCAGCTTTATTTTTTCAGAAAATACATTTTAAGTTTGTGGGTGGGGCACTAACTAATGACTAAATGTAATGTTTGTCAAAGACAATGACAGTAAATTATCTCAATTTTTTCAATAATACAACAATATTTATAAGAATTAAGTTTGTTGGTCATAATAAACCAATTCATAGCATATAAATGTAATATTGATGTTAGCATTTAACCCATTTCCAAACGACTAATTTTAGACTCTTTTAAATTTGACGCGTTTGCAGACGCTAAACCAAAACCTCGTATTCATGTATCACATCTTTGATGAGTCAGAAATCATTGTGGGAAAAGGAGATATCAATCATTAGGGGTAATTTCTCCTTTCGACATCAATGTTTTCACCAATGTTGTCTGCTGCAGACTCATCAAGCTAAGGGATAAAGAATTATGTACAGACCCTCATTTTCTGCAAGTCTTTACCAAGTGACATAATTTTGGATTAGACCAAACTGAAAGCATCTGCATCTGAAAATATGTTTTAGCTCGACGATACGTCTGCCAGATAGACCGCTAGTAGTAGCATCTGTGTCCATATTTCCGTCGTTAGATAACACAGTTAGGTGATTCACTTTTACTTTCAGTCCGATCTTTTGAAAGCGTAATTTTGGATTCTTGCCTCGCATATAATTATTTGGCTTGATTCAAATACTTTTTACTTCATTTTACTAACCCGTTCTAGTTCTTGGTTTATCCATTCTGCAGACATTGACAGGTGTGGCAAGATCAGCTGTGTTAGGTGCTCACCGTTCGTTGACTGCGTATGTCATATTCTTCGAAGATTCGACCTGTCTGCTATGACGCATCACCCACCCCCGAATATTAGGGAAAAGTAGGGCTCATACCGAAGCTATTAGCCTATTACCCAGGCATGTAAGGGCTGTTTAAATAAATGGCCGGTACATAGGTTACATGCTAGCCGATCATAGCTGACTGAATCCCACCAGGTAGCGTTTTTTTTAGTAAACGTTTATTTCATTTTGAAATTCAAAGTAACGCCCATATTAGATAGATGTGTATTTGTAGAATGCCATCTAGCGGGAGATAATGGCTCACCGTTTTTCGAGTAAAAGGTGAGCGTGATAGTTACACGAAGCGTGAAAATGGAAACTGTCGCGAACGTCGTTAATCAGATTAAACGCGACAAGATTGGATGTATAGATCCAAGTTCAAACTTCAGAGAACGTGCTTGCTGATCTTGGGACTTAAAAAAATCATAGTGCTGTCAGCACTGTAATCGGTCGACACTGAATAACTACAATGGTTTGAAATCACAAATCAAATGGCAGTTGTCTGAACTATGTATGGGATAGAAATGCTATACCTTGTAACAGAGCCACGTAGGAACCCCCTTTTTTTAACTGTCCTTTACAAATTAGTAGTTTAATGGAATGCTACAGATATATGTTTGCCGGTTAACAGCAATAGAACGTTAAATATATGTGACAATTCTGATCAGTAGTACCCATCATCAAGCTTTAGATATCACTCATCCTGAATAACAGTACCTATCAACCTTTTAAATAAGTTTAACAATATACAAATATTCTTTTCTGTAACTTTTGCAACTTTGTACAACTGTACGGTAATACATTGTCAGATATTATCAGTAATATCCATACTTTAAAACGGTTTGAATAAGTCGTATAAAATATGCCTGTATTATAACACAAATTGTTTACTTTTTGCTGCAAGTAGGCCTTTAACTTTTTCTATTTTTTAAGAAGCAATCGTGTTTATCTGGACAAATTGTCCTACCTAATTTTTTTGACTGGCTAAATTGATCTGGGCAAGATCGTTCTGTCCAAAACATTGGCTGGCCAATTTCTTCCACATTTGTTTCAAAGAATGTAATATCTTCCCAACCCTCACCCCTTTTCCAAATGATGTAATTTTAGACTTGTCCAAATCGAAAGCATTTGCACATACGAATCAAATGTAGACCAAATGTAGATCAATTGATGATCTGAATCGTCGGAAAAAAAAAAATCGTGGAAAAAGGAGAAAATGATGGTTATCTGCATCTTTTTTTTTTTCTACAATGTTTTTAACAGCCGTCTTCCTCTTGGTCATCAAAAACGGGATAGTTTTTTTAGCAGTTAAAGCACCCAGTTATGGCCTTTTAGTCAGAAAAAACAATATCCAAACATTGCAATTTCATGGTCGTTTTTTTTAAATATAGTACATAGACAGCAGTTAAGATCTTAGATATAATTACAGGTACGTTTATTGATCTGCATTGCATTCAAAGGACAGTCTGATCTTGATCCTTCCTTGTCTTCAAAAGCTACTTTACTAGTCCTTAGACAACACGGGTCGTTGTATTTGAGTCATTCTAATGAGCAAGAGCATCACTACAGTGAACCTTGGGCTCTTAATCTGAATATGGAGGATGAGAATCAACTAATATGGAGTAGCTAATCAGACAAACATCTAACTGAGTTTTACACTTAAAGCACTGAACTAATGAAATAGATATGTGAAACGTGGAAAAGCAGCCTAACTATTACAGGACTACTGCTGTTTTGATTAGAATATCTCAGAAAACTGGCCTAACAAACCCGAAATCTGATTGCATGTTCTACGCTGTCTGGTCTGTATCTGGGCTCTCCGAAAAAGCCTTTTTACCTGGTCAGTTGATTCAGACATGGAGAATATGAAGTTAAGTGAGCTTATTTGTTTTGCACTTTCACTTTTTTTCCTCTATGAAAATGTTCTCTTCAACTCTACCCGTGAAATTACAAAATGTTGAAATTCTTTCAAATAATGAAAAAACGCTGTGAGGAAAAAGAGAACATGCTGAATACATGCAGTTTTTCTCACTACATTTTAAAGCCCCACAGGATTGTTTAGTCAACATTTGACTGACTGATTTCAGTCTTTAGAATATCATCAAGAAGAAACATGGATGGAAGGAGAGGAAGAGTGGCTATGAAAACGATTTAATCCTTAATCTGCTAAATGAATGAAATTAAATTTTCAAGCTACAGTAAAACCCAAAGTTTTAACTATTTCGCAGGTATTTTTGGGCAAAAAATATCTCCTCATCTGACATTGTAGATCCAAAATCAGACTGCATGTAGTGTGCAGTCTGATCTTGATCTACACTGTCCGCAAAAGGTCATAAAGTCGCGCTTAGCAGTCCAAGAGTTAATACATCCTAAGCTGAAGGATGCCTAATCAGATCTATGCTGGTCAGTTTTTGTGAATGGACAGTCTGGTTACTATGGTTGCAAGCGTGAGATAACCAGTTCATTCTGAAAATGTTTACGTAATGACCTCTCCGCTAGGGTCATATCCCTTACACAACTCTACATCCTTTGTCCCTCAGCTTCACCTCGCTAACAATAAACGACCAACAGCCGAATACTATTTAAAACTTACAGCTATTTCCAGTTGCATATACACCAGTTTGCTCTAAGGCAAAACAATCTAAATGTTCAAATTATCTTAAAGCAATGTTTCCGTAAAACCTCCGTTCCATTGCAAGTTTTATCCCTGGTCAAGGCGAAATGACCTATAATCGATTGATTGAATTTGCGTTTATTTATCGTCGCCACCGGTTTCCCATATGGGCAACGCCCCCTGAAGGCTGTTAGTATTGTTACGGGGGATAGTGCAGGTACAGGACGAAACCCATCCTAAGTTTCGCCTGGTTCTTTAACGTGCTCGGTGTATAACACCGTCACACCGGACCTCGGTTTAACGTCTCATCCGAAAGACTATTAGTAATTTTAGATGGCCAGCCGTGGGGATCGAACACACACCCTCATGATCACGAGTCCTACGCTCTACCAACTGAGCTATTCAGGCTGGTCTATAATCTTTTCAACACCCGCTATATATACAACAGTACTCGTCAAAACTCGGCTGATCCCGTAACAATGTATTACCAGATCAACGGATCACTCGAAGTTTGCCGAATAATATGGGCAGCAGACGACTACAACATGTGCTTACATAATCTGATACTCCTTGATTCTCTCTTGTTTCATTCATAAGTTGTTATCAGGGTTAAAAGTTCAATGTAATAAGGTCACAACAGCTAGTATTAGTGTTCTAAGACTGTAAGTAGAAGCTGTCACGAGTTGCAGTTAGATCAGTTTGCCCTCAGCAGAGGGGTTTTCGAAATTTGTGGTCTCTGTAATCGTCCGGCTCACGCCGACCGATTAAAAATTAATCCTGTAGGCTTGACTAAACAAGCGGACGATAGAGACCAAAGATCAGACTGCACGTTCAAGAGCATAATTTTTTGCCTATGGTGCCGAAAGAGATAAGGTGATAAGGTCATTCTTGACTTAAGATACTCGAAATGTCTAATTTTTAAAATTTTAATTCCTACGACATTGTAAAGCTAGCATTCCTTGTAATAGGGGGGGGGGGGGGGGAAAGGGCGAATTTGTACGGCACGATCAAAGTTGACCATGTAGTTTGAGAGTACAGAAACACGAGGAAAAGGACCCACGGTGTCGACTACTCCGCACGTGAGAAACGTCCCCTAAAAGCGCACCACCAGCGTGTTCAGTTGAGCTAAGAAACGTGTTGTGGATTGCTCACTGAGGAAAGTGGTGGGGGGGGGGGGGGTTATTGGCTATACTATAAATTCTGCCAGCATGGTATACAAACTACCTCTTAGCGCGAACATTTACACACGCAGTCGATTCTCGTTATTAGTCTCTCATAGATGAAAACACTCTAGATATCGAATGTAAACAATCGTTGGATAATTACTATAAAGCTGTGTCAGGGAACATATTCGTTGACATTTATTTTTTTTAAAGTTTTCGTGTTAAGATTTATTAAGATTTGTATTAGAAGAACTACACAACAGAAATTTGTTAAGAAAAATTTCTTTATGTTCTTGGGTGAAAAATGGAACAAAATGGGATACTAACGAACGAAGGATATATTCCGGTAAGGCGCTTTCTTTTACTGCCTCTCCTGCCCATTCCTTCTCTATCTCGCTCTGCACCAGAAATCTACCTTTTTCAGTCAAGAAAAAAGGAAGATTCGGCAAGATTGAAAGACGACAATTTAAACGTGGCTCATGTTATACGATTCATGATATAATTTTGAAGGAAACTTTTTGGGACTTGGAGAAAATGCAGTTTATCAGCAGTTTCTCCTCTTAGGCTACTTCACTATTTTCATAAGCCTTCTTCATCGGGGTCGTTAAAACTGAGGATTGTTAGGCAAATGACAGTCCTGTCAGAGGAAATAATTTGAATCATATTCTGTGATAAAGGGGCTAAATGCATCTGCAAAAAGGATCGACCCAGGTCAGCCTGCGCAGTCCGCTCAAACCTTTTGTGAATGATCAATTTTCTGCACGTCAATGGACCAATGTACCTCGTGATTCAGGCAGTTGTTATACAAATGGATTTTATGGAACCAAAATTATGTCATGACTTGCTTGGTAGCATGTATCACAGGCTTCACAGATTCATGAAACCCCTTTTGCCAGAGTATGACTGATTTTTACAAGGCTAGTTTGCATGTTATACCTACAAGTGTAATCAAGGCCATAGGGGTAGGTGTACACTGTCACCGCGATTCGACTTCAATATCGTCGAAAACGGCATTAAACAACAGCAGACATCACTAATATTGAATCGAATTGGATATTGCACCCGTATTGCATCCGCTTGCATCTTGATTTCCCTGAGGCAAATCATTGAAAAAACTTGAAAAGGTGAAATTGGTCGATATAACGTTATATTTACATAACTTTGCAAAAAAAAAGTAATTGCGTAACACATTTATTTCCCTTGCGCTACTGTACCTGAAACTGCACTACATGCATTAGGTTTGTCCAGAGACATTTTTGGCCTGCAACACGCGAAAATGGGCACTCAAATATTTGCGTAAAGTGTCGTCTCGCACTCTGCGCAGGCTAATCCGTAACGACACATTCCGTTCTTATTTAAATTTTCTGTTTTGCGCAAGTCTAATGTAGGACAAAATCTAATGTAGTCATAAAGTTCCGTCTCGGATTAGCCTGCGCAGAGTGCGCAGGCTGATAATTTAGCTTTGAAATGGGGGGGGGGGTGTTTCTCTGTAACTAAACACGATAAGATGTCACTTCAATCAATTTATTTTTTTGTTTGGCAACAGTCCTATAACGTATGACTTATTTGTGAAATGGACGCTTCTAACACTATTTGAGACTTAAGCAATATTAGCAAATGAAATTTCAGTTTCATTTCAATATAATACCAACGTAATTTCATTTTCAGTCAACTAATTAAGCAGAATGACATTGACGAGCAATTACTTAAGTAGGTTGACAATAAAGCCATTGTATTAACATTGCAGATAGTACAAAATACGGAAAAAACAACATAGGTATAAACTGTATTGACCCTTGACAAAAAAAAATGATTGGAAAGAGAATGTATGCAGGCTTAACTTGATCACAAGTTAAACATGTCACAAGCCCTTTATTCATGAATTCCTTTTTATCAAACTATCAGCAAACTGTGAAAGCTTAAGCCTCTTCGGGCATCTATAGCCTGATTATTTGAAAACATTACCAATATACTTCATCGACATGTTTCAAAACTGACCAAAAGTGAAATAAATCAAGCAATCTGTAATGGAAATACAACATGTTTTCTTGAAATTCATACTTAAGCAAAAATTCATTCAGACAATAAAATATTTTGTTTGTCCTTCAAGCACCAATAATACAGAATTTTGGAAAATATATAGAAATTTATACAAATACAAAACCCACAAAGTCTCTGTCATAATACATCCAACATCAATCTAACCATGTATCAAACTGAACATCAGCACGTAATAAGTAATGGGAGCATAAACACTTCGGACAGAATTCTCCTACTAGATTCTATAATGGACGTAAAAATGTTAACTCGTAAAACTAGCGTGAGAGTCGCTAAGGACAATTTTCTCACAGATTAACTGTTTGTTCACTGTAACTACTGCTCTTCCGTTAAACAATCATAGATATCTACTTGACTCTTTATTTTATAGCAAAATATTGTTTCTGCTATAATTTGGAAACGTTTGTAGACAACATATTTTGTCTCAGATATTGAGGTTTTAAGTCTAGAAATGTGTAAAAATAACATTGCGTGAGAAGGAGAAAATACTCGGTACGAGTGCACGAGCACCTCCTCTCTCTCTCGCAACGTCTTCGAAAAACTATCTCAGGTCCGTGCAAACGCTGTTATCTGGAACAGGGTTAACGATTCAGTTAATACAGCCTACAAATCGTAAAATTTGTTTCTTAAGAGTTGGAAAAACAACATTATGGGAAAAGGAGAAAAACTCCCGACACGAGCATTCCCCCCCCCCCTTCGCGCTACTGCTTCAATGCTTCAAAATAGAAACCTCTTTCAGGTCAGTGAAAAGTTGTTAACCGGTACAGGAACAACAATTCGGTCAATTCTGATTAAAAATTAAGATAATATTTTGTAAATAATTAGAAAACAGCATTGCGGGAAAAGGGATATACACTCGATACGAGCATCCCCTCCTATTCCACACAATTTTTTTTTTTCACAAGAATATGAAAGGGGTTGTCTAGTACAGGGATAACAATTCACTCAATAGTCTACAAATTGTGAAATTTGTTTCTAATTTTGTTGCACTAACGACTACAGTTTTGCAGCATTCTATGACAGTAATTTTTACTGCGTCACAAAAGGAGAAAATGCTGGTTACCAGCAGTTTCTCCGTTGCCAACAGTGTTTTAAAAAGCTTTCTATGTCTGGGTCGTTTAAAGCCGCCATTTTGTGTTGAGGGGTTAAAGCGCGTAACATTACTGTTGTTTTCGGAGGCAATGTAGATAAAGATCAGACTGTCTTCTGTGGTAAGTGTAGATCAAGATCGGACTTTCTTTGGTGGTAAGTGTAGATCAGACTGTGCAGAACGTGCATCATTTCGGTGATTTCTTTTCTGGCGGATGGACATCTTTATTGTATCTTATTATCATTTTGAGGGCCCGGCCGAATAGCTCAGTGTTTAGCGTATCTGACTGGCGACCTGGTGGTTGCGGGCTCGATACCTGGTTACGGCAACGCTCCTTCCGACGATCCCTCTCCTCTCACCCCTGACGCATGTAAGAAAAGTAGCAAGTGGCTTGGAAAGAAAGTCAGTGATGATGTTATCAATAGTTTAGTAAATCAAATGGATGGATGGAGGGATGGATAGATGGATGGATGGATGGATGGATGGATGGACGGACGGACGATAGAACAATACTGATAAACATACAAACCTCAAATACTGATAAGCAATTTTTACTGTGGCATATGCAGATTATAAGCAATTGAAAAAAAAAAAGGAAAATAAAACAGGATTTTTTTTTTCAGTGATAACAACAATGAAGAGGAAAAAAAACTTTAAGTACATCCCTTAAAAGTGCGGTTGACCTTTTTTTCACACAATAAGTAAGTGATAAGTGGACAGTTAAGTGTCTCTATAAACCTGAGAGCGCCGTTTTGATGTAATGGACCTTTGACTCCTAACAAAAAGACACAACTTTAGACTTGCCCAAATTCAGATAATATGGCCTGCAACAGGCGAAAAGGGGCATTCCGACATATGCGTAAAATGTCGCCACGGACCAGCCTGCGCAGTCCGCTCAGACTAATCCGAGACGACACTTTGCGATCGTGTGTGTTCTTCTGTTTCACGTAAGCCTACTGTAGGACAAAATCTAATATTCACGTAAAGTGCCGTCTCGGATTAGCCTGCGCGGACTGCACAGGCAGATCCGATACGACACTTTACGCAAAAAAATTCCGAAAGCCCCTTTTTTGCATCTTGCAGACCAATTATGTCAAAGTTGAGCACAACGACGACCCTGCAGACGACGATGCCAGGGCTATGACAATACGTTTATTTTGCGCCCAAAATCTGACCTTTGCTGTTATACATTTGAGCCATGCTCTGTAATAAGGGGGCTTAATGAATTTGAAATAAGTATCGACACATGTCATCCTGTGCTGTGCGCGCAGGCTGACATGAGTCGACACCTTTTGTTCCTTGTGAATTTTCTGCATTTTCAAGGACCATACTACCTCTGATTCAAGTCGGTGGTCGGATAAAATGGATTTTATGGATCAATAATTATGGCTTACGTGGTATAATGCATCTCGGAGATGCATTAAGCCCCCATTTGCCAGTATGTGGCTCATTTGAATCATTCTTATGCCGTACGCGCCCTACAAAAATGTATTTTGAGGAGATTGTAGAACAAGATCAGCCTGCAGATACGTGCAGTCTGATCTTACTTTATACTCTCCGTTTCTCTGTTAATGGCATCAATAACAACAACCTCCAATTTACATGTACTTCCCAAAGAAAACCTGAGCAAAAATCCATTTCAGGAATTGTTTACATCAGTTCAGCTGGATAGAGGTTAGTTGTTGCTTTTACAAGGCTGCAGTGGCAAGAGCATCTCACAAAATGTTCGACAATGTAAATCAGAATGTCTTTTTTGTGTAGTCTGATCTTTTACTTCACTTTAGACAAAAGCATTTAAGCCAAACTCTGGCAAAAGGGGGATTAATGCATTTCCGTGATGCATCATACGTAACAAGTCATCACATAATTATGGGTCCATAAAATCCATTTTGTCTGACGACTGGCTGTATCATAAGGTATACTGGTCCTTGGACATACAGAAAATTGACCGATAGCGAAAAGGTTTCGGTCCAGGTCAGTCTGCGCGGACTGCGCAGGCTGACCTGGGTCGATACTTTTCGCAAATGCATTAAGCCCCCTTTTCACAGAGCATGGCTTATTTTAATTTGCCCTTGCTATGTTATACCATTGCCGCCCAAATAAAACATTCTATCTAGCCTAGGTCCAGGCGGTAATGAATTTATAATTCCTCGTTATCTCGGCCTGCTTTCCTGATATATACATATCTATTGCTATGAACTGATAATTGGTCCTTGATTGTTACCGGAGCAATTGCCTGTCAGGCGCAACTTTTCCCTTTTACATTATGTTTTCCATAAAGATTTTAAAGGAATGAGATATGCTCTGTGGTAAGGGGGCTTAATGCATTTGCAAAAAGTATCGATCCATGTCAGCATGCGCATTCCGCGCAGGCTGACATGGTCCGAAACTTTTAGCTTTTTCTAAATTTTCTGCATGTCAAAGGATCAGTCTACCTCATGATATATACAGTTGGTTGTTAAACAAGCTGGATTTTATGGATCCATAGTTATGTGATAACCTACTTGGTGTCATGGATCACGTAGATGCATTGAGCCCCCTTTTGTCAGAGTATGCTTCAGTTTTTCTTCCCCCCCCTCTCTCTCTCTCTCTCTCTCTCTCTCTCTCTCTCTCTCTCTCTCTCTATATATATATATATATATATATATATATATATATATATTTATTTTTTTTTAAGTGTTTGGTAGATTTGGAAAGAAAGGTTAGTAAAGTGTTTTCAAGTATCAGATGTAGAGAACAATTGAAATTGATGTACTTGTACTTTCGTATTTGTGTTATGGGAAAGGAGGATATGGGAACAGAACAAAGCGTATGAGTACTTCGACAATAATAAAAAAAAACCCAAAATTTTGAAAAACTGAAGTGTCCTCAGAAAGAAACAAAAAGAAAATCGAAGTCTTGTCACTTTTTTACCATCAATTGTTTTATACTCGCTCAAAGTGAACTCCATTGTTTAACACTTAACTACAAAGTCCCGAGTTAAGCGGTCCTAATAAAGAAAGCTTTTTGAAACATCATGGGAAATACAGAAAAATGCTCATAACCAGTATTTCCTACTTTTCCCACTAACTTTTTCCAATCTTTCACAGACAAAAAAAAAAGTCACCTACATTTTCTGCTTTTCCCCAAAAATGTTGACAATCCGTCTTTCTCAAGTTTGAAAAAAGAAATGAAGTTTTCGTTTAAGGGTTGATTGACCTTATCCCACTGAATTGAAACAAAATGACATGCAAATCTACTTCTTGTACTTTGGGATCCACTGAAAAATATACAGGGGGAATATAATGATGATTTCTAAACGAAAAGTAATCTAACTGTAAAGGACAGGCTAGATCCAGGATTAGACTGCACATTGTGTGCATTCTGATCTTGATCTACACCGTTCTCTGTAGGACAGTGAGTAGCTTTTAGCAGAGGTCAAACAATTTAATAGATATCGAAAGATATAGATAAAGATTCTGCCCAGACTTACAGACTGATCTTCGTCTACTGTCTTTGCGAAGCATACACATTGTCGACACTGAAAGAAAAGGGAATAAACAGTTCGGAAGATGACTAAATAATAGTCATTTCCTTCACATCCGACCAAGCAGCTGAAAAGTTACCCTGTCTTAACTTGAAAGCTGTCGAAATGCATTCATCTAAATGCACCGCTGCCCTTATTTCACCTTTAAAGCCAACGAAATGTTTTCAGACAAACAAGCACAGACCAAAGCAGCAACATTCAATATGTTTACAGAATTCTATGTTAAAGAATAAGTATGTGCTAGAAAAGGTCATGAAAACTGAAGAAATTACTGATAACTTGTATATATATTTTTTTACATTTCACTTTCATATAGCACTTCAAAATGTTTCTTTCTAAGGGAAAAGTTTAACTTCATCGGTAAGTGTTGAACTGACCTGCACTAGAGATAAGAATAACATCAAGAGATTTTACTCTTAACATGCCGATCCCCGATAGCTCAGTCGGTAGCGTGCAGGACTTGAGAACACGTGGTCCAGGATTCGATCCCTGGCTACGACCCCTGGCTCGGCCAATTTCTTTCCGAGGATAGATGATAGTCATTGCGACAGGATTCATTCCTCTCCCACCGCTGACCATTGTTTCGACGATGATTATGTGGGAAAGCAGCCAGTGGCTTGGAAAGAAAAATGTGCGAAGTACCGGTAAAAGAGACTTCAGGAACGCATGGATAGGTGCACTGGCCGCCGCGATATAACTGAAATAATGTTGAAAACGGCGTTAAACACCATACAATCAATCAATCATTTTACTCTTAACAAGACGGAAATATCTTTGACTACTCTAAATTGAGAGCACTTTTATAATACAAATTAACCCTTCGGCTCCAAAGCGTGACTCACTGACATTTTGCGGACAGTGCAGATCAAGATCAGACTGCACAGAACGTGCAGTCTGATCTTGGATCTACACTGTCCGATAATGGATGTTTTTTTCTAAAAATAGGGTTGAAACTACATTATCGGTTTTTTATTGTCTTGAAAATTTCATCGACCTTATTTAGCAGGATATGGGTGAAGTGTGCCTGAAATACCTGTTTTTGACAGGATAGAAAACATTGTGGGAAGATTTTTTCATCTCCCCACAATATTTTCAAAAGCCAGTTTGTTCCGGGGAATTGAAAAATGCGATTGTTTAACAGGTTTAACACGTTTGCTATCTCCTCAATGAATTAGACAGTTTTCAAGGTCTAGAATTGGGTTCTCCAATGGAATATTGAAGATGATTTCAGTCGTTGTACAGCATTAGATAGCGGGCGGCATGGATACAAGATCAGTCTGCACATTCCGTGCAGTCTGATCTTGATATGTGTTGTCCACAAAAGAGATATAGGATGCCATTTTCAGTAAAATTGTACAAGGGCAAATATTTTCATCTCCCAAACGTATCGTGTCGGTACTTATTTGAATTGCCAAATGGGATAATTGACATCAAGTACCCACAACATTGGTTTTAGAGAACAAACCAGTGATCTTTATTCTATAAGAAAACGCTTAGTAAGCTAAATAAAGTGTTGTATTCATTTCAAAGTTCATTCTTTATTGATATTACATTCAAAGGCAGCAAAACCAATCGTCAGGGTACTTATTTTCAATTGGGATAATCATTAGTAAGTACCCACAACGCTGGTTTTAGTGAAAAATCGATGAATTCAGACATAGAATACGTTTAGTTAGTTGGACGAGTTGCTTTCAATAGAAATTTCGTTCTTTATTGATAAAGCATTGAAAGGCGTTCGTGTAACAGGTGACCAATGAATGGAAGGTATTGTATTATATGGATCGGCTCTTTGGGTCAGAGGTCAGTGGCTATTATCCTGGACAAAGAACGTACAGAAATAATAGATTAGTTTCAATCCTTACCCTGCTAAATACAATGTAAGTGGAACGAAATATTTGAGCCGATAGTACAAACCCAAATTTTTGCCATTTCAAAGTTTTCCTTTGGTGCATGGACAATATGTCCTTATCGGACAGTGTAGATTAAAGATCAGACTGCACGTTCTGTGCAGGCTGATCTTGATGTACACTGTCCGATAAAGGTCAGTGAGCCCAAGGGTTGACCAAACACCCGCCAAGTTTATTTTGTTGACTATAATGACAAACGTTTTCATATTGACTTACTGGAATCTCTTTGGCGTTAAATGACTGAGGCTATTAAAATGTAACTTCGCAAATGATGCACAACTGAACGGAGTAAAGCGATAGCCAGCAAACCTTTAAAGGATAAGAAAGACAAATATAAAAGCATGTTATATTGTAGCTCACCTGAGCACGAAGTTATATAGCAGGATAAGAGTTGAGGATTACGACCCTTAACTCATCGGTAAATATCGTGTAACATTGACGTTTCCGTAAAGGCTATTCGGCCAATCTGGAGAGCTTTCGTCTTTTAATATGAGAATTCGGGGCCGTAGACTCACTAACTCATCGGTAATTAATCGTGTAACATCGACGTTTTCGTAAAGGCTATTCGGCCAATCACGACAGCTTCCGTCTTTTAATATGAGAGTTAGGGGCCGTAGACCTCAAAAGTAGTCAGGGAATACGAGCCAAAAAGTCTGTCACCAAAGTCTTCAAATATTCACGGCTTCACCTCTTCATGGTTTCCAAGATTATCTTTTGGCATTGAAAACTTGGTGGTCAAAAGAGAATTTTTCTTTTGCAATGAATTATTCCGATGTTTCAATCATTGTCTGCGCCACGGACGTAACAAGTGTTACGGGAGACCACTCCTTCATGCATGGCTTCATCCCGATTTAAATACAACACCTAACAACTGCGTTAGGGAGAATTCTCTTTAGCTCAGTGGTTATGGTATTGGCTTTTCGTCTGGGCGTTCTAGGGTTCGAATCCTGCCCGGTCCCTTTATTTCTGCCAGGCATTTGTTCATTTGTTTCTTTGTTACGGACTTTGTTCGTAAGATGGGGGGCTCGTCCGGGATTGGCCATTGAGCCATTAATCCCATTTGTTGTCCAAAAACGGACTTTCTGCCTAGTAAGGCTTTGAGTCATCAATAAATGATGACTTTAAGAGGCGGTGTGTTACGGGAGACCACTTCTTCATGCATGGCTTCATCCCGATTTAAATACAACACCTAACAACTGCGTTAGGGAGAATTCTCTTTAGCTCAGTGGTTATGGTGTTGGCCTTTCGTCCGGGCGTGTTAGGTTCGAATCCTGCCCGGGCCCTGTATTTCTGCCATGCATTTGTTCATTTGTTTCTTTGTTACGGACCTTGTTCGTAAGACAAGTCGTCTTGGATTAGGGTACGTATTCACGCACAATTCTTAAAGATACATCCTTAAAGCCAGAGGGTAAACAAACACTGTTTTTTAAAAAAAACTTTACAGTGTGTAGAATCCAGTTAGCCATGTAAATGTAGATAAAAAATCTATACTAGGTGTATGGGATAAAGAAACGCCAAGGATTTGTCTTCGATTAAAACCGGAAACTATGGTTGTAATGTCAAGGGATAGCCAGCGCTACATAGAATGAAATGCATCTTCTATCTGTCGTAATCTGTGCAACCTTGCAACCGTTAGGGGCAACAATTGGCACGAAGATACAAGAATTATTATAGTTTCTTAAAAATAAACAAAAAAATTGTTAAAAAAAACTGGATGAAAACAAGTAAAGATGTATCTTAAAGGATGTTTTTAGTCTTATTCTCCATAATGTTCTGAATTTTAAAGTAAACTCCTTAGCTTAACCATACTTCGGCTCGGGAACAAGTTTCCAAGTCCTCTGCCACCTGACCGTACAACGAATTTATTATATTGCAAAGTTTTACCATTCCAACGTGTATTAAGCGAAATTTACCTGTTTTTTGGTTTCAAAAATTGAGTACGCTGATGAAGTAGAATTTCCCTTCTGAGTGCCCCAATTCAATGAAAACTGACGTCACTGGGAACTGACGTCACTGAAACCTTGGTAAAACGTGCAGTTTGGCGCATAATCTTGATGTTAATCTTGATCGACGCCGCCATTTGGGATGTTGTGTTGAAAGTGTAGTCATGTATACGGGGCTCCCGAAGGGAAACTGCTTTTACGTTGGTTTTGCCAGTGTACATGATATATATGCTCGGGGCAGATTATCCAATCAGATCACGAGAAATTTCTTTGCACTATAATAAAGAATGTTCTTAAAAATGATTGGTGAATACGAAACCAGGAACGTTTGGAGTATGTCAAAGGAAAGTAACAGCGCTTCTAGATTTACAAAGTAACGCATAATGTGATTGATGTTGATTGTGGGAGTGTCACGGATTATAGTACTCGAACTCAATAAAATTTTCATTAAAAGTTTACATTAGTGTTTGTTTTTTGGAATACAGATTTAAAATTACGAACCGTGACGAGATAACATAAACATAATCGAGTGGGGCTTATAAATTATCTCGTCACGGTTTGTGATTTTTGACCTGTTATCCCAAACACAAACAAAAATATAAACAGATAATGAAACGTTTATCGAGTAAGACCTATACTATGTATTTATCTTCAAAAGGAGGAAAGTAAACATTGTGGGGAAAAGGTAAAAAATGCTGGTAAAACTATTGTCACCCTTTTCCACAATGTTTTCAAATTCTTACTCCTTTATGTCGTGAAACCTCGTGATTGTTTTGGAAAGGATTACATATACATGTATATATATGGACAGAACTCCAGATAAGGGGGAGTGATGGTATTCTAAATCCATTACTTCTCTTTCAAACCTTATGTTGTGGGTACTCATTAGAATCGTCTCGTTGAGACGATTCTAATGAGTACCTATTGCTTAGGGTTTGGTGGAGAATAGTAAATATTTTTAATTTTAAAACCAAAATCACTCCCTCTATCTGGAGCTCTGTATGAACACATGGAAGTGACATTACAAATGACAACACTTGGTTAGGTCAACGATTAATAAATCTAAACAAAGCTTTGAGGCATTTTCGTGATAAATAAATAAACCTAAATGTCACCTTATAGCCGATGAACGATTAAACTGAAGTTGCTTGAGACGATACTGCAACTTTTCACCAACCAAGATTATGAAGGCTCTTTTTCGATCGCAAAACGAACTCCTGCCTCAATTTTGCTGTTGTTGCATGGTTCAAAACTATATCCAAACATTCGTTAAACTTCGGGTGATCAGATGTTTTTTTACGGAATCGGCCGAGTGTGACAAAGTCTAACCTCCGTCTTGCTTCCGTTGCATTGAAACCATATCCAAATCCAACTATTGACTACAAACGTACTTTAACTCTTACCAAACGAAAAAAAAAAAGGAGTCGTCCAAATTGAACGTATTTTCAGACAAGGGCATAGCTGCCTTTACGCAATCATTGCATATTCTGTGCAGACCCGTCTTCGTCTTCACTGTCTGCAAAAGGAGCAGAAGTTCTTAGCGGTCCAAGGGTTCATGGACATTCACGCTTGTGTTTCATTAACCCCGCGTAACCGGAATGTATGTACAGCTTGTCGGCAAACAAGAGAGAAAAATGATTGCCTACCCGTCTACTGAGAAACCCCCATTCCCTTTTGTTCGACAATAATTTATATCATGTACAGTTACACAGACACGGGATCTTGGCTTGTGTCCTTAAAAATACATGAACACGTCCGATGCATTCTAGGACAGGGTAATTCTGTGTCAAGATAATTTGATTATTGTGTCATTCAGTTTCATAAAAAAATAAAGTTGAAGGAAATTTATTAGAGGAAAATAAATGGATTATATTACATAAAGATTACAATATTCTAGTGATGATGGAGGTGAGTGATTGTGTTTATATGGCCTGCAACACGCGAAAAAGGGCATTCGGACATTTGCGTAAAGCGTCGTCTCGGATCAGCCTGCGCAGTTAAAACAACCACGTTAAAAAACGATTGTACGAATTGTTTGTCAACTGAAATATAGTTAGAAAGATTTCGATAGAAAATTGAGACCCAAGTTATCTTTTTTAAGAGGAGCCTTACAATTTTCAGAACTGTAAACCGGCGTATTTCCGGCGAAGAAATGTACCGTGTAGGTGCATATCAAGCTACCAGATACAGCCGAGGGACTTGATCACCAGATCACCTGAGGTATGCCGAATGTACTCAACTCGGCCGATTCCGTTACGGCATCGGATCACCCGAGGTTTAACACTTTACCTAACAATCCCGTGTTTGAAAATTGTAGGGCTCCTCTTAGAAAAGAAAACTTGACTCTCAAATTTCTATCGAAATCTCTCTAATTATATTTCAGTTGACAAACAATTCGTACATTCATTTTTTAACGTGGTTTATCAATTCCGATTGAAGTTTTCACCGACAGATAGATAGATGTGAATAATTTCATCGAGGTCGTTTATGTCGTTGCTAAACGACTTACAGTTGCGCCGCCATGTATAAGATCATGTGATTTTCAGTTCAAATTGAAACGACCGTTATACAGACGAGGTAAGATGTAGGTACGGAATCGGCCGAGTTGTGACGAGTTGTGTTGACTACACACTGAGAGATGTTGATTGATTGATTGTATGGTGTTTGACGCCGTTTTCAACATTATTTCAGTTATATCGCGGCGGCCAGTGCACCTATCCAAGCGTTCCTGGAGTCTCTTTTACCATTACTTCGCACAAATTTCTTTCCAAGCCACTAGCTGCTTTCGCACATAATCATCGTCGAAACAATGGTCAGCGGTGGGAGAGGAATGAATCCTGTCGCAGTGACTATCATCAATCCTCGGAAAGAAATTGGCCGAGCCAGGGGTCATTGCCAGGGATCGAACCCTGGACCCCGTGTTCTCAAGTCCTGCACGCTACCGACTGAGCTACCGGGGCTCCGTTGAGAGATGTACAGGACGCAATTTTCCGATGTCTGCTAACAGGTGTTGATTAATTATCTGTCCTCGACTTTGCACATTTTTTGTGCACAATCTGCAATTTGCGTCGCAGAATTCTCCCCTCGGCGTTATTGTCATTGTAGTGAAATCGTGTACAAAGGAGGTGCAAGAGATAATTTTTCATAGTCAAGTTGCATAGTCGCTTAATCCTTTACCTCATGACAAAATTTTGCACTCACCCAAAGTCAGAGTAGTTGCCTATGAGTAGATAAATGTTTTTCAAATGGTAAATCTTGACTTATTGCTGGTAACCAGCATTTTCTCCTTTTCGCACAATGTTTTCAATAGCCCTCTTTATCGGGGTTTTAAAACAAAAGATTGTTAGGTAAAATCCTATACATCGAGGAATCAGACATTGTCATACGGAGTACATAAAAAGGTTAAGCATTTGTTTACTTTTTAGCTCACCTGAGCACGAAGTGCTCATGATGAGCTTTTGTGATAGTGCTGTGTCCGACGTCCGTCGTGCGTCGTGCATCGTCAAGTTTTACCTTGTGTACGCTCTAGAGGCCACATTTTCAGTCCAATACTCATGAAACTTGGTCAAAATGTTTGTCTTGATGATATCTCGTACAAGTTCGAAAATGGGTCAGGTGGGGACAAAAACTAGGTCACGAGGTGAAATCTTAGAAAAACCTTGTGTATATTTCAGTATACTTGTGTATACTCTAGAGGCCACATTTTCAGTCCAATGCTCTTGAAAGTTCTTCTGAATATTTGTCTTGATGATATCTCGGACGAGTTAGAAAATGGGTCAGGTCGGGTCAGAAACTAGGTCACTAGGTCAAATCTTAGAAAAACCTTGTGTACGCTTTAGAGGCCACATTTTCACTCCAATTTTCCTGAAAGTTGGTCAGAATGTTTGTCTTGATGATATCAAGGACGAGTTTGAAAATGGGTCATGTCGGGACAAAAACTAGATCACTAGGTCAAATCTTAGAAAAACCTTGTGTACGCTCTAGAGGCCACATTTTCAGTTCGATATGCATGAAATTTGGTCAGAATGTTTGTCTTGATGATATTTCGGATGAGTTCGAAAATGGGTCATGTCAGATCAAAAACTAGGTCACTAGGTCAAATCTTAGAAAAACCGTGTGTTCGCTCTAGAGGCCACATTTTCAGTCCAGTACTCTTGAAACATGGTTAGAATGTTTACCTTAATAATATCTTGGATGAGTTTGAAAATGGGTCATACTGGGTCAAAAACTAGGTCACTAGGTCAAATCTTAGAAAAACCTTGTGTACGCTCTAGAGGCCACATTTTCAGTCCAATACTCTTGAAACTTGGTCAGAATGTTTACCTTTGTAATATCTTGGATGAGTTTGAAAATGGGTCATTCTGGGTCAAAAACTAGGTCACTAGGTCAAATCTTTGAAAAACCTTGTGTACACTCTAGAGGCCACAATTTCAGTGTAATACTCTGTAAAGTTAGTCAGAATGTTTGTCTTGATGTTCTTTTAGAGGATTTTGAAATTTGGTCGCGTCGGGTCAATAACTAGGTCACTTGTTTCAATCTTTAAAAAACCTAGTGTATGCTCTAGAGGCCACAAAATTTTTGTCCAATACTCACGAAATGTGGTCAGGATGTTTGTCTTGATGACATCTTAGACCAGTTTGAAAATGGGTCAGGTCGGATGAAAAACTAGTTCACAAGGTCAAATTTTAGAAAAACCTTGTGTACACTCTAGAGACCACAATTTAAGTTCATTATTAATGAAACTTGGTCAAAATGTTTGTCTTGATGACATGGAGTAGTCTAGAAAAAGCTTGCGTACAAACTAGAGGCCTGATTTTCAATCCAATAATTATGAAAGCATGTTAAAATGTTTGTTATAATATCTCGAAAGAGGTTTAAAATGGATCATGTTTGGTCAAAAGGCTCAGGTTAGCGACTTAGGGCCATCGTGGCCCTCTTGTTCAAAGCATTTGGTGGGATCACAGCTCAGTTTTTATGATAGTTCTACGTAATCCATGAAAACCACTCCAAAGTTCTTTCAGGGCAAACATTTGAAGTAAGGAATAGGAATATAGTGTTATTTCAAACAAAATGGAAAATAAAGAATTGGAAGTAGTAATAGCTACTGTAACCAACAAAGGCTCCTTTTCTCGGAAAAAGAAAACCCTGAGTAGTGAGGTAGAATAGTCCTTTGACATGCAGAACATTGACCAGTAGCAGGCTGACCTGGGTCGATAATTTTTGTCGATGCATTAAGCCCCTATTTCACAGAGTGAGGCTTGTTTTTTTTTTTTTACAGAACGGATTGTTAACGACAGATCTGAAGGCAGACGAAACCGCAATAGAACCGGAAGTGACGGTGGAAGTGGAGGATGACGAAACTAGAGCTGTGTTCAAGGCGATCAATGAACCGCTTCTGTATAAGATTAGCGACGTTCCGCCAATATCACTTACGTTGTTCTTCGGCATTCAGGTATCTCTTGCCCTAAATAATATATTCAATACTATGTTCCACTGGCCAATAAACCGTTAGTAGTAATGAGGGGTGAGATAAGGACACGGCTGGGTCGGCCGTGTCCCTATCTCACCTCCCCTGTAGAGCCCTACGCTACCCACCCTACAGAGAATTTGTTCCAGTTTGGCTACCCTGAAAGAATTTACATTATATCACTTCTACAAAAAACACCCAGGGTCTCTACCCTGATACCCGGAGTGTCCATCGTCAGAATTCAAGATAGCGGACGTTTGGAGGCAAACTGGGTACAAAAACCCTCTCAGGCTAGAGCCCGGGGTATTTTCATTGAGTTGGACTTAGACTTTTTTCTGCATCTATGAATGATTTTTCTCTCTCTAAAAGCCTGAGCACTGAGTTGGACTTAGTTTTTTTTCTTTACCTATGAATGATTTCTCTCTCTAAATGCCTAACCATTGAGTTGGACTTAGACTTTTTTCTTCACCTATGGATGATTTCTCTCTCTAAAAGCCTGACCACTGAGTTGGACTTAGACTTTTTTCTGCATCTATGGATGATTTCTCTCTCTAAAAGCCTGAGTACTGAGTTGGCCTTAGACTTTTTTCTGAGTTTTTTTACTCTCTGGAGTGTGACTCTTTGGAGTGTAACTCTTTGGAGTGTAACTCTTCTAAAAGAAAGAAGATTGACAATTTGAAGAAATGACAATTTGAAGATAGAACTTTCGTGGTAAATGGTTAGTCCTGAAAAGGACTGTTGGGTTAGCTCTGAAAAGAACTGTTGGGTTAGCCCTGAAAAGGACTGTTTTGGAGGCTGTGTTTTTTCTCTACCGACAGCTTTTCTTTGGCTTTTTCGGGATCTTGAAATCAACGTGATTATCAATGTTTTTCCCGTATTTACCCTGACCTGTCATTATCGGTGTAGGTCTCATTTGATCAACTCGCTGTTTCTTGTGGAGATGGCTATCGTCTTCCTCAGATTTCCGTTTTGTTGTTTTTCTTGGTTGTTTTTCCTCTGGTTGTTTTTTCTTTGGCTGATTTTTCTTCACAACAGTTACGATAGAGTCCACTAACTTGTGAAGATTGGTTTTATCAAAGTCAAACTCCACAGGGATCTTCACAGAAACTGTTGAAATGCACTGACCCTGTTGCCGTAGTGTCTCGATATTTTTACTGAGCTGCTCGGTGTTTGTGTTTAAAGTTTTAATTTCCTCCAAATGTTGGTTAAAAGTCTCCAATTGTTCTAAGATCCGAGTCATCATGACATCTTGTTTTGAATTTAACTGTTTCATCTCTTCACAAATGTTGTCCAGCACCGTCGGTGGATTGATGATTGTCGAATTTATAACTGATGAAAGAACGTCTCCATTGTTTTCCACTGGTGGGAAATTGTCCAAGTTGATTTCATCAAAGTTGTGCTTCATATTGAAACTGCTTCCGAATATTGATACTGCTTTCGAATATTGATACTGCTTTCGAAGTGTTCGTTAGCTGAGAGTCAAAGAAATGATGATTGTATAAAATAACGCTGGGTTTTATACGTTTACAGAGGATTGAAAATTTTTAAAGAGCGCGGACCTGACGGGAAACACCAGGATTGTACTGTATGACACTGAGTTAGGAGTGGTAAAAACAGCATGAAACGCCAGCGCGGGAAAAACATAGGAAAAAATGACGTCATGAGTCAACCAGTTCAATCCTCGTGTGAAGCTATAAAACCCGGTGATATTTTTACATAAATCATATTTGTTCCAGGATGGTTCGAATTCTTGTCTGCCCCCACTGCGCAAGCAGATATCTGATAGAGTGTGGGAAATGTTTTGCCATACTTGAGTATCTTGGACAGAAGCATGACTGTCCAGATCCTGATGAAGGATTTTATGATGATGATGAAGGTTCGTCGACTTGTTGTGAGCACTGTGGGTGTGAAATCACCCCAGTGGATCGGGTGGAGGAGTCGTAGAGCTGGATGTCAATGTGAAATCCTTTAAAAAAGCCCTTTTCAGGGCTAACCATCTAGCACGAAAGATCTTTCTTTCTTCAAAATTGTCAAAACTCAAAAGACTTACAGTCAAAACTAGAAAAAAGTCAAAAGTAAGAAGTAATTATTTTCATGTTTTTTATTTTCAAAAGAACTTATGTACAATGAAAAAATCAAGTCATGAACTGTAAAGACAAAAATGAATGAACTGTAAAGACAAAAATGAATGAAAAAATCAAGTCAGTCTTTTTTGTTTAAATTCAATATTGTGTTGAAATCTTTTTTCACTCAGTATGTTTTTCTTTTTTTCTTCGGAATGTCAGATTCACATTTGATTTTACGTTTTCTTTCCCTTTCATTGGTTTTTTAATACTATATCTGGACAGATTTTACCCTTGTGTTTTGTTGATTTGCAAAAGAAACAGTTCTTTGTTACTCGTTTTTTCTTCTTTTCGTTGTTTTGCTTTTTCTCCTCTTTTAGATCCAAAGTTTGTTGTTTTCTTAGATTATCGCTTGTAGATATTTTTTTTCTCTGCCTGTTCTGTTATTTTGCAGATTTTTGAATCGGTGATATCCGTTGTGTCGGACTGCATGTCTACGGTCTGATTTTCAACCGGTGATATTGTAGTCTGTAGTGAACTTGTTTTCCATGTATTTTCGTTGTAGAATGAATTTAGTGTCCCGACGAATTTCGTATGTTGGAGACTGACAACGTTGTAAAACGATGGTGAAATTTCGATGTCATGACTGTGTGGGTTCACGTAGACAAAAAACAAATGTTCCTGTCTGATTTTCTTTTTTTGGACAATTTCTGGACCAATGTCCTGCTTCGTTGCACGTAAAACAAATATTTGTTCTCTCACCATTCATCCCATATCGTTTGTCAAGCGTCGCTTGATCTAAAACTCTGTAGCTGATAGTACGGCGTATAGAGGTATTTATAAAAAAAAGCTTTACTACTAGACGCTGACGTAGTGTACCTCTACCCAATGGTCTATTTATAGCAACAGACGCTAGCTATTGTGATCTAAGCCCCTGTCACACTAAACGGCGTTTCCACTGAGTTGGCACGGCGTTGTTTAAGTTCCCAGAGTGCCAAGAGATCGCAGGAAAAATGCGAAGCTCCCGTGGCCTATTATCGCGTTCCTGATGTTGATGAAAAAAGCAAGAAGGAAATCAAGTACATTGATATCTGTTCTCTGTACCCTTATGTTTGTAAACACAAATCCTATCCTGTAGGTCAGCCAGAAATTTTGTCTGCTGAGAATATTGACATGAACAATATTCGACAATATGAGGGCTTAATCAAATGCAAAGTTTTGCCTCCAACTGATTTGTTTCACCCCGTTCTCCCAGTTCACTGTAACAACAAAATGATGTTTCCACTCTGTATGAAATGTGCAGAAGAAAGTTCAAGCATTTGTAGCCATGGTGAAGAAAAGAGGGCTTTGGTCGGAACTTGGGTTACTTTTGAATTATTCAAGGCTCTTGACTGCGGTTATCGATTATTGCAAGTGTATGAAATTTGGCATTTCAATTCTGTGTCAGATCAGTTCTTTAAACGTTATGTGGACAATTTCTTGAAAATTAAGCAAGAAACCAGTGGTTATCCAGATCGGTGTCAATCAGACTCAGAAAGAACAATTGCACAAAGACATTACGGAATATGAAGACAAATGTGAAACTCGTGGTATTTGCGAATTTGCATTGTAAAAAATATTTCAGTGTGATTTTTTTCATTGTCAAGAAAATGTTTTTTACGCTGTATTGTAAAACAATGTTTCCTTATGAATTTTTTCATTGTCAAGAAAATTTTTTATGTTGCATTGCAAAAAATGTTTCATTGTTTAGTTCTGTTCAATAAAAATGCTTTCATTTTCAATGATGTTATCATTTTATCATTAGCCTTTAAAGAGTAAAGTAAAAAATGGATGTACAATCCATATTATTTCAACATCCTTGTAATATTTTCATCACAGGGCCGAGCGGTTGTGGAAAAACAGAGTTCGTTCATAAATTAATTGAGTATCGAGAAGACTTGTTCAACATCGTTCCTGAAAGAGTTGTTTGGTGTTACAAAGAATGGCAACATGCCTACAGTGTTATGCAGGAAAAGTTTAATTCACAATTTGAATTGATAAAATTCGTGGAGGGGATTCCTGACGACGAAAACGAAATTGTCAGTGATGTATCCATACCACATTTAATCGTCTTTGATGACATGTTGGGGGAAAAAGATGAGGAAAAATTAAACTTTGGTTTACAAGAAAAGGTCACCATCGTAATGCAAGTGTGATTTACATCACGCAAAATATGTTTCAACAATCGAAATCGAGTCGAACCATTAGCCTTAATTCTAGATATATGATTTTATTTCGAAATGAACGAGATAAGAATCAGATTAAAACATTAGCTCGACAAATGCAAGCCCCACATTTGGTACCTGCTTATGAAGATGCTACATTGTCGGACCATGGATATCTAGTCGTAGATTTTCATTCACAAACAAACAAAGAATTAAGACTCCGAACAGATATATTTTACCGTTGGTATACACAAGGTAATGAAAGAGGACCTGTTATTTATTCTTCTGCTTAAAAAAGTTTCTTTAAGAAAAGTTTTTTTATGCAAAAGTTCTTGCTTTAAAAGAGAATTACATTTTTAAATATAAATCATTTTTATGATACCCATCCGTGAGTAAACATGGACTTACCACCTACACCAAGATCGGTTTTAGCTGCTTTGCGAAATTTAAGTCAACAAACCGATAAACATGAAAGAGAAGCTGTGTTAAAAGCAGGATTAAAAGAAATTTTAAAATGGTTTACATTAGCTGCGCAAAACATCATCGAAAATAAAATCAAATTACCAAAACAAACCATAACGTACATGACAAAACATAGAGCAGATATTGAACAGCTAGCAGATCCGTCCATAGATGAGGAAAGTAAACGTAAAGTCATTTTAAAACCTGGAGGGGGTGGATTTGTAGGTGGTTTGATTATCAGAAGTTTGCTGAGATGGGATGGAACAAAAACCATCAGAAAATTTGGAGCTGAAAGACAAACTCGAAAACGTGTTCCACGACAGCGTGCTGCGCAAAAGAAGAAGTCTGCGAAAAAGAAAAAATCTCCAACAAAGAAGAAATCTCCAAAAAAGCTTACTCCAAGAAAGTGTGCTCCACCAAAGAAAAAATCTCCAAAGAAGAAGAATTCACCACCAAAGAAGCATGCCCCAATCGAAGTTCTGTAGGAAGCAACATTTCAGAACATCAACAGTATCCGAAATCCGAAGAGGAAAGAATGAGAAAAAAACTGCAGGATTACGAAAGAAAGTATTCAAGATTCATATTACCAGGTAAAAAATTATCGTTTCAAGAAATCCCCTCCAGCACGTGGTCTCCAAAGACATTAGCTAAACATAAAAAAGGGTTAAAAAAAATATAAACGAATGTTTTATGATATGGTGAAACACAACCTTGATACAGGGAGGTATAATCTTGACGACAAAAATGAGGTGCTCCACCTTGGGAAAGGAAGATCTGTTCCCGTGGATTCATCTTTATCTACAGCTACTACATTAGCCGACGATCTCTATTCACAGTTTTCTTAAGAAATTTTAACAACAAATTTTGTCTACAAAAAAACATTATATTAGCTATAAATGTTAGTGATATGGAACTTGTATTATCATTTAAACCGAAATCGAGATCAAGTCAACATGAAGAAGAAAACACCTCTGATAAAAAAAAACATGGTTCAATGGTTATGGCTATGATACAGGCTAAACCAAAAGCACGTAAAAAACTTGTAAAAGATTCATCACCTGAAGTGATAAAATGCATATCGGAATGCTGTCATAATGTTTTAAAAGGCAATGTACATTTATCATCACCTCAGAAGAAGAAATTGTATTCAAGTAGGCAGCATCTCAGACGTTTAGCTTCGAAATCAGTCTCAGTAAAAAATAAAAAACAAATATTAAATCAAAAAGGTGGATTTCTTCAATTGCTTGGTCCTGCATTATTACCATTGTTAGGAAAAGCCGTTATCGGAGGAATAGGAGGAGCTCTTAAGGCCTTGTAATTTTATAATTTTTAAATTATGTCTGTTAAAAAAATGGTTATTGTGCCTTACCAAACCTTAGAAAATATGAATCGTTGGAAAGCCGAACAAGCTCAAAGACCTCGTTTACCACCCGATCCACAAGTTGTAGATGTAGTACATCTTCAACAGGACATGGGACATATTATACAAAACACCAATTTATCAGAATCGGAAAAAGCTCAAAAGTATGGTGAGACTTTGTTTAAGTTACAAAATTCTCTTCAAAAAGCAAGACCGACTTTGAACAATTTACTTTCAACGACAAAAAGTGATGATAGTGTACAGAAATCAACATCTGTTACCTTGCATGATCAAATTTTGCAAAGTGTACAAAAACCATGAAAAGAAAAGCCGAGTTACTTTTGAATATGATAAAAGATAACAATAATTTAACTTGGGATGAACAAGGAGTTGTGTCATATAAAGGCGGACGCATTCGTGGTTCCAATATCATCGATCTTATCAATGATGCAATACGTCAAAGAAAAGGTGTTGAACCCAAAAGGCTGGAAAACTTTTTCAAAGGCATTACATGAAAGTAATATTCCGCAAGAAGTCATTGGCAATCCAAGCAGATGGAGACGGATGCATAAAACTTATGATAAAGCTTATGATAAGCCGCTGAGTGAAGATGAAGAATCCCATGGTGAGTCTGCTTACTTATTTCACACACCAAAAAGTGTACAAAAAACTGCAAGGAAATCGCCTGCAAAAAGTGTTAAAAAATCTACGATGAAAACTCCATACATGAAAACTCCATACATGAAACCTGAAGAAAAAGAAAGACTGAAGCAATGCTATACTAAAGAGTTGTTAACTCCACCAGAATCTATAAAAAAGACCCCTAGTCGTAAAACGGCTCAGTCATGGGAGCCCTGGTAAAGCCTAAACTTGATTACGTGTTAAGAAAGTTATTTTATGATTCCAAAAGTACTGTCGCATTTACTGGAATAAACCAATTGTATCACGCTGCAAAATCTGTTTTGAAAGGAATAAGATACAAAGATGTTCAAGAGTGGTTACGAGGTGAATCCACCTATACCTTACACAAACCAATCCGTCGATTTTTCAAAAGACGAAAAACTATTGTAAGTGGTATAGATTATCAATGGCAAGCTGATTTGGCCGACATGCAACATTTAGCAAAACAAAATGATAACAAGAAATATTTACTTTGTGTAATCGACGTGTTTTCAAGATTTTCATGGGTTGTCCCTATTCCAAATAAAATGGGAAAAACTTTGATTCGAGCATTTCAATCTATTGTTCAGAAATCAAAACGAAAACCTTTGTCACTTCAAACAGATAAAGGTTCGGAATTCAAAAACAAACTGTTTCAACAATACTTGAAAAAGAGTCAGATTCATTTTTTCACCACCGAAAATCCAGAGACAAAAGCAAGCCTCGTTGAAAGATTTCAACGAACTTTAAAATCGAGAATGTGGAAATACTTTACGTACAAGAAAACAAGACGTTACATTGACGTATTGAATTCTTTAGTTCAGAATTACAATCATACTTTTCACAGAAGTATTAAAACATCTCCTGCAATGGTAACAAAATCAAATGAGGCAGAGGTTTCGAAAAATCTGTATCCTCGATTATCGACAATCGCTATGACGAAAAAGCCAAAATTCAAAATTGGAGATCGTGTTCGGATCAATAAAACAAAACGCACATTTGATAAGGGCTATTTACCAAATTGGACGCAAGAAATATTTGAAATCACTCATGTTAACATTTTCACCTATCACCTATAAAATAAAAGATTTACAGGGTGAACAAATTTTGGGAAGTTATTATGAATACGAACTTCAATTAATAAAAGATGATGAAGTCTATGAAATTGATTCAGTTCTTGATAGACGTATAAGGCGTGAGGGCAAAAAATTAATCAAAGAAATAAAAGTCAATTGGAAAGGTTATCCAAAAAAATTTCAAAGTTGGATACCAGAATCGCATTTGGTGTCTTTGAAGGGGAAAAAATCTTATAGATAAAAAATCTTATAGATAAAAAATCTTATAATAAAAAAAATCTTATAAAAGACAGTACAATTATGATGAATTCACAGTCAAACATTGAGTGTGCGACAGAAAGTGTCGATAGTGTTGGTACTAAAAATTACAGCTGCTGTGGAAATCATGTTCCAAAGAATCAGTTTACATATATTTCACAGATAATAGTCATTTACGCAATTATTGCAACCTCCATAGTACATTTAAGTATTCAAAGTCAGGATCGTGAATTGTGGTTGATACTGTTAAGTAGTTCACTCGGATATATTCTCCCATCTCCAGGGTTAAAATTCACAAAGACAGTACAAAAACAACCAGGACTTGATTTCATTGACAGTAAAAAATAAAATATTTAAAAATGAATTCATTTTATGTTACTCTACCTAGCGATAGTTCCATAAACCTTTATCCGAACAACACACAGTGCTGTTTTAAAGTTCATTTACCAAAGACAGTTCATATTGATAGGGAAAATTGGGAAGTTGCATTAGTTCAACTTATTACCCCCTCTCAGTTTTTAAACGTAAGTGAACAAGAAGCAAAGTTCGAAATTATAACTGCAGATAACGCTTTATACAATGCAGTAGCAGCGGCAGATAAAAAAAGAGATAATATGGAGATATCTGTATTAAGGCGAGACGATAAAGGTAGAGCAGAAAAATGGTCAATTCTATTTACCTTTCCACCGGGTAGTTACACTTCACCAAAGCATATTATAGAGGTGATCGATGATTTGGTTCAAAATAACCTATCGGGTATGCTTCAAAAGAATTCAATGCTACTGTCTATTAGCTATTCAACCTCATCCAAACGTCCGAAACTTGCAATCAGAAATATTACAAAAACCGGAATCAAATTCCACTCATCGCTGTTTTTAAAACTGGGAGGATCGCCAGAATTTCAAAACGAGGCGATTTATCCGGGTAGAAGATTTTTAAATGCATTTAAATACAGTCCTAACATCGATGCTGGCTACAACCATCTGTTTGTTTATTCAGATATTGCCGAACACACTATAGTGGGTGATACATTTGCTCCCATACTTCGTGTTTTACCGTTCAAACCAACCGAATCAGTTGAAAATAATTATGAAACCCAACATATCAACCATGATATTACATTACCGCATTATATCCCCGTTTCGAAATCTGATTTCGATACTATTTACATTCAAATAACAGGGGATTCTGGCATATCGTTTCATTTCATTACTGGTAAGACAATCGTCAAGTTACATTTCAGACAGAAAAAATAAACAATATTTGATATTTTGAAATAATTAAACTGATACATTGACAAAAAAATGCTGCCAGTTTATCGTGGCGTAAAACATCAGTATGGGTATGGTTTAGGTTCCCTATTTAGATCAGCACTTAAAACAGTGACACCATTGCTTAAACCCTTGGTCAAATCTGGTTTTAATGCTATAAAAAAAGAAGGAATCAAACAAGGAATACGTGCAGCAGAAGATATCCTTTTACGTGGTAAAAACCCCAAAAAAGTTGCAGTCTCGCGGGGAAAACAATATGTTCATAATTTAGCGCAACAGTTAATACCTGGGATAAATAAACGAAAATCACAAAAGACAAGTCATTTATCTTCTCGATCTCACAGGGGTAAGATTATTAATAAAAGACAAAGAAATCATTACACTAGACCGAGACCTCTTGATATATTTGATTGAGAGAAAAAATCTTTTGAAAAAATCTTTTTTTGAAAAAATCTTTTTTTGAAAATGATGCAAAGCGGATCTTGCGAATGCAGTAAATCAGAACTCGATGTTCTTTCTGTACCACCCACATTGACAACGATGCAAGAAAGTCAATGGGTTGAACGTTTTCCAATATCATCTTTGACAAACAATTCACCGATAGAATTCATCATACCACCTCAAACCGAACATTGGACAGATTTATCACAATCGTATTTGTATATCAAATTCAAAATCGTTAAAGCAGATGGCAGCAATTTAGATGCCGGCTCAAATGTAGCCCCTGTAAACAATTTCATGCACAGTATGTTTAGCAGTATCGATTTGTATCTAAATAATAAACTAATCAACAGTAATTCAGACACCTATCCATACAGAGCATATATCGAAAATCTTCTGTCATATAATGCCGACTGCAAGACTACGTTTTTGAAAGGTGGTGTACTTTGGATCGAAGACACCAGTGGCCAATTCGGAGCACTCAACCATGATGGAAATAATGAAGGATTACGAGGAAGAATCGCTGTATTCACACTAAGCAGAACTGCAGAGCTTTTCGGACGATTGCATCTTGATCTATTTCAGCAAGAAAAATATTTACCTAACGGTATTGAAATCAGACTTAGATTAAACAGAGCTTCATCAAACTTTTGTCTTACGGGAGGTACTGGTGCACCAGCTGCAAAAATTGTATTGGAAACAGTCAGTTTACATATGCGAAATGTCGAATTGTTGCCTGTTATTGCGAATGATCTAAATCGAATTATTTCTCAGCAAAACATGAAAATTCCTATCCGCAGAGTAGAAGTAAAGACTTTTACCATTGGTAATGGACTTCAGTCTAAAGTTGAAGATCATTTGTTTCAAGGACAGCTTCTGAAACGTGTTTTCATTGCAATGGTAACAAATGCTAGTTATAATGGAGGTTATGATACCAATCCATTTTTCTTTCAACATTTCAATCTGTCAAAAATAGATGTATCATGTAATGGTCACAGTATTCATAACAGACCCTTTGAGCCTGACTTTGAAAATGGCTTGTATTTGAAATCATATTTGTCAATGTATCAGGCTGTCTCAGCCTTCGGGCTCAATAAATCATTTGATATTGCCAAAGAAGATTATGCTGGTGGATACTGTTTGTGGGGGTACGATTTGACAGCTGATCAAGGCAGTGAAGAAGGTCAACTTCACCCTATAAAAACTGGAAGTCTTCGAATTGAGCTTCAATTCGCCCAAGCCTTGCCAGCAGTGGTCAACGTTATTGTTTTTGCTGAATTTGACAATCAGATCGAAATCAACAGTTTGAGAGAAATCATCACAGATTACTAACTTCGGAAAAAATCACATCAGAAAAACAGTCCTTTTCAGGACTAAAGAGCATATATAGAAAAAAACAATGCTTGGACTCAGATTTGCTATATCACTGAGAGAAGAAGCAGAAAAAGTGAAATATTCTACTTCAAAGTGCATCTCTACTCGGAAAAATGACATTCACAATAGCTTCGAAAAACATATGATTGAAGAATTACAAAATCTTATTGCCAGTGAAGTTCGCAACCAGTGTTACGGATGTCAAGTGGACCACCCCAGTCAAATACAGCACGATCTGTGTTTATTCAAGAACAGACAAGAACATACGGATATGTTCATAGAAAAAGCTATGATGGAATTAAATCCATACAAAATCATGGAAAAATGGTATCCTGAATTAATGGAAATGAAACTCGATGACAGTGACTATGTGGAAACCTACAGAATATGGCAAAATATAAAACAAAACATTATATCTGAATTCACAGAGTCGTACTTACAATACTGGTGTAACAAAGTAAAACAATCCTGGGAATAAAGTGACTAAGAAAAACGTAATGTATACTTCTGAAATTCAATACATATTGGATCACGGAACGTGGATAAAAAATCTACAGGCGAAAGTCTGCAAAAGACCAGTTACCTCGACAGAAACCAAATCATGTGAAAGCTTACATTGTGAATACAGAGAGATCAATTAGACCAGGAGAACACTGGGTGGCAGTGATATTTGATAATAATGACAATGTGCTATACTTTGATTCGTATGGGCTACCACCACTTGAGCCAGAAATCATTAACTTTTTAGACAATCATTCTTCAACGTGGAGATACAATCGACAAACTCTTCAGAGTCTACAGGGTAAAGTTTGCGGACTTTACTGTATCTTTGTATTGGATGCTGCTGCTAGAGGATACAATATACAGAAATATCTTCAACAGAAATTCCTCTCAACGAAATACCACCGAAACGATCGAGATGTATCATTGTGGTTTAATCAACACTACGGAATTCTATACAAGAAATTTCAGAGACTCAACCCCTACAAAGAGTGAAAAATGATCTTCTTTTTTGTTAACAGTTCATTGTGAATATTTCATTTTTGTCTTTTTTTACAGGTCATTGTAAAATATGTTTTATTGTAAATATGTTCATTGTTCAGTTCTGTTCAATAAAAAAGTTCAAAAAACAATAGAGTTCTTCATTCTGTTTTCCCCAAAGACTTGTTCTGTCTACATTTTTTCCCATACAACGGGTCATAACTTTTTTTGCTATATTAGCATGAAACGTAGGATGGGAAAAAATGTATGTGCTTTCCGCCAGGTCCGAGCTCTTTAAAAATTTCAATCCTCTGTAAACGTATAAAACCCAGCGATATTTCCATACATTCATCATTTTTTGACTCTCAGCTAAGGTATGCGAAAATAACGAGTGCCGTAAATTTGCCGAAAAAGGGAAAGGTATGCGAAAATAAAGAGTGCCTATGGCACTCGTTATTTTCGCATACCTTTCCCTTTTTCGGCAAATATTTCCCCATATTAACCACAAGCTGATGAAATAAACTCTATTTATCACTCATTCACTTACATATGAGGTATGCTCTAGGAAGAGGGGGCTTAATGCATCTCCGTGATCCATTATACCAAGTAAGTCACCAGATAATAATGGATCCTTAAAATCCATTTTATCTAGCAACCGACTGAATCACGGTTTAGAATGGTCATTGGACATGCAGAAAATAGACCAATAGCAAAAAGTTTTGACCCATGTCAGCCTGCGCAGACTGTGTAGGCTGACATGTGTAGATACTTTTTGCACATGCATTAAGCCCCATTTTCACAGAGCATTGCTATTGATATTAATGTTTTGTTATTTTCAGCAAACCCTTTTATCGATCGTCGAGTCCTTGGTAGTCCCATACTTGGTTGCAGACGCAGTTTGTGCTAGCGGCAATACAGCCATCATTACAAAGCTCGTCAGCACAACAATGGTTCTTAATGGTATGACAACATTCTGTCAGACAGTCCTGGGTGTACGGTAAGACTATTCAATGCTTTTACTTTATCACCTGTTAGATGATATTATAAGATAATTTTTGTCATTAAATCTTAAAAACGTCAGGTCTTCACTTAAAGCTGTCAAACACTTCTATCAAGCACTCGCAATATCATGTTGTAGTGAAGAACTTAACAATTATGAGCCTTACACCGTGAAAAGGAGGTCCAATGCATATGCAAAAAGTATCGACCCAGGTCAGCTGCGCTATCTGCGCAGGCTGACCCGTGTGGAAACTTTTTGCTTTTGGTAAAATTTCTAAATTTTCAAGGACCAGTTGATCTCATGATCCTATTGCTTGTAAAACAAATTGTATGTTATGGATCTATAATTATGTGACGACTAGCTTGGTATTATGTATCACAGAAACGCATTAAATTCAGCTTTTGGCTGAGCATGGTTCACATGTACATAACTCAGGGGTTTTCCTGGACTTATTTATATGGGGGTCATTTGATTCCTTCGAATGAATTTTAGAATGCAAACATCTTAATTTTAGGGGACACTCAGAAAATTTGGGGTCCAAGTTCAAAGAAACAGGGGATCAGGGAAAACCCTTTCACTCTTTGAGCCCAGAAATACTTAGCGTGTCAGTATGCTAGTATGGTAAAATTAAGTTTGGATTAATCTTTATACTATATAAATCGGTTTGTCATGAATCAACAACATGCTCACATGATGAATTAGTCATGGTCATCATTCCAAAAATTGAATATTGCAATATTAAAACTAAGTTATTAGTTTCTATTTTTTAAATTCAGGTGAGAACTAGGGTGATCGAATATGAAAAACCGAAAAGAAGACTTGTAATTCAATTTTGTTTTGTCAAGAATAATTTACAAAATATCAGTCAGTGTATATTCAAGGTTAGACTGCTTGCTCTATATAGCCTAATCTTGATGTGGACGGTGCGCGAAATAACGCAAAGTTGCAGTGATGATTCTGAATGTTAGTTACATGTAGGCCAATGGTAACATGGTTTTAGGACTTTCAATCCATTACAGATTACCTTTGTTCCAAGGACCGGCTGTGCCTTACATCATACCTTTATTGTCCTTAAACGAGCTAGAACCTACTAGATGTGACTTGCCTTCCGTATGTAAGTATATCCCTAAATATTAGTAATCTTTTGAGTAATAGTCAGATCCCAGCGGTTGACAGACAACGAAATGAAAGAATACAATATTTTTATGCATACGTTAATGAACTACTTATTTCAAAGCAATTTGCGTTTAACTGTCTTCTTGGAAAGCGTCGTCTACTTAGCTAGTGAAAATAAGGTTGAATTTGGCAAAATTCAATGACTGATAGTAGTATAGGAGACTCTTTGGCGCATAACATAGGGAGAAATCCGACGCCATCGTGTTACTATTTTAAGCTTAATTCTATAAAGGCCATTTTGGATGGCATTGTTTATGATGTATTGTTTTGCCTCGTTTAAATATTTATCGGGAAGTATCAAGTACGGGATTCGACATTGTTACGGAGATTGCGGGTCTTGTCCTGCGACAGGGACGGGTTTCCTCGAGAATGTTTTAACAAACGCTCTATCTCTGCTTCTCTGTCTCTTTTCTGAAAACGATATTTAGAAATAATTGTAAAGTGAAAGCGTTTTGATATCTCTCATATTAGATGATTTAAGGCAGCAAATCTGGAGAAGAGGACTTTACCTTCAGTTTTTTTAAAGTTCTAATTCTGGCATACAAGACAGCTCTGTATATTTCTCGATAATTTTCTAAACTAAAGCAGATCAATCATGACCAACACAAAACGAAGTTTGTAAGTGTAGAAAGGTCCTTAGATTCCAATGAGTTACTAATTGCAGTTACAAGATTGCCACCGTTTATGTCCTATTACACTACTGTTGTATAGCCGAAAAAGCCCTCGTACCAGTATTACAATGTAGCTATCTTCATTGCATTTGTTTTTTCTTGAGAAGGAAGCCATTGCCTTGGAAAGAGTGTAGCTTGTAGTTTGCTAACTAGTAGCATGAACACCAGAGGCGCATGGATGGGTGCAGTAGCCCTAGTGGGAAACTAAAAATTGTAGAAAATGGCATTAAACACCATCACAAACTAACATTGGAATGTCAATTAATGTGTCACAAAGTATCAACAAGCCGGGATGTTAATTTGGCCCTAATCTGTTGGAAATCAAGCAAAGTTGTGGTGAAATTAATAAAAATGTGGACTGCTGAAAATTGTTAGATATACACTTCTATGATAATGTGGTTATATTTGAGAAGATACAAATTTTCACTCTGAACTACTAATATCTAAAATGATGGGCTTAATTTCATTATAGATTTTTCCAGCATAACGAGCTTTGAAATTACAAGTTTATATGTGGGAATTTCAGCATGAGCGGAAAATATTAAACTAATCTTCTTAAAATTGTTAGGGTTAATATATCTCTATGATGGGCAATGAAAAATCAGCATCAAGTTTACATTTACCAACTTAAACAACCTTGCAAAAAGGAATGGCGTACTGATGAGGCCTTGTATTCTATCTTGATTATTGTTTTTATCATTATCACTATTTCCAGATCCGGATATGTTTAAAAACGGAACTCTGGTCTCAAACAGCACAACTGAGAAGGCACTTCAGGACCAACTGATTTCCGTCCGAATGCAAGAGGTAGGCTACTTTGAAATTTATATCTTTATCATAGTTTCTTTAAGGCTTATTAGTATTTGGCCAATAAAATAGATTATGAGTCTTATATTCTTGCAAGTTATAGTAAAGCCTGATAATTGAATATGATTAAGCATAATTATAAAATTTGTCTAAATTCCGAAAATACGGAATACGAAAGGCTTAAAAGGGGCCAAAAAATCCATGCATTTTAATTTAAATCATGAAGTTTAAGAGTATGGATATATTGTGAAGATGACAATCTGTTATTTTTGGTCGGTCAAAGTGTTAGTCGCTTGAAGAAAAAAGAATCTTAAGTTCAGGCAAAAAGTTTAAAAAAGAATTGTGACCTGGCAGGTTCAACCTAGGTTTGCAATTAATGTCTCTGCCAGCGACCAACACTGGGATCGACGGTAAAATAACAGATTGTCATCTTCACAATGATTTTCTATACTTTTAAATGGTATGATTTAAATTTAAATGCATTTTAACACCCGCTTTGCTTACTTTTGGCAGCTATTGTTTCTTTAATAGAATTTTTGTGAAAGATGGAAATGAAAACCGCATAATTTCCTAAACTATGATAAAAGAAAAGTGAGCAGAAAACGAAACAAATGCGACTCAAGTGATAAAATTTGTCGTTAAAAAGATAGAAAAAAATGGAAAAGGAGAAAACGCTGGTAAATTTCAACTTCTTTTCTTCCGACCATGTTTTATAGCTTTAAAAAGCATGTTTATCATTTGGATCACGTTTGTTTCCTGCAAAATGTTTCGAGAGGGAAAAGACCAATATTTTGTTATCTTGTATATGTTAAACAGTTATACATCTATCCAAACTATAGCATATCCAAAAATAGAATATGAGCCATGCTCTGTAATAAGATTGCTTAATGCATCTGCAAAAAGTATCAATCTAGGTCAGCCTGTGCTGTGCGCTCAGGCTGACCTGTGTCGAAACTTTTTGCTTTTGGTAAGTTTTCTGTATGTTCAAGAAGCATTCTGCTTCAGAATTCAGTCGGTTTTTAGACAAAATTGATTTTATGGCACCATGATTATTAGCTCCACTGACTGAAGGCCAGCGGGCTTATATCATGGCGTCGTGCGTCCGTGTGTGCGTCCGTGTGTGCGTCCGTCCGTTAACTTTTATTTTATAATCTTCTTCTCTGAAACTACCTATCCAATTTTGATCCTGCCATGGTCCTGTTCAGAATTTCTTGAGAGAATTTGATTCCTTCAAAAACTCTGGTTGCCATGGCAACAAAACTGAAAAATATTGAAAATCTTTGAAAATCTTCTTGTCTGGAACCGTAAAGCCTAGGGCTACCAAATTTGGCATGAAGCTTTATCTAGTGGACCTCTAACAAATTTCTTCAAATTATAGCCCTGGGTCAAATTTGGCCCCGCCCCGGGGGTCACATAATTTTTATAGGCGTATATAGGGACAACTTTAAAAATCTTCTCATACCTAGCCATAAGGCCTAGGGCTACCAAATTTTGCATGTAGCTTTATCTAGTGGTACTCCACCAAGAGAACCCAAATTATAGCCTGAGGTCAAATTTGGCCCCGCCCCGGGGATCACAAGTTTTACATATAATCTTCTCACACCTAGCCATAAGGCCTAGGGCTTCCAATTTTTGCTTGTAACTTTAGCTTGTAGGCCTCTACCAAGAGGGCCCAAACTATAGCCCTGGGGTCAACTTTGGCCCCACCCCAGGGTCACAAGTTTGACATGGGCTAATATAGTGAAAACTTTAGAAATCTTCTTGTTACTAACCCTAAGACTTAGGGCTACTAAATTTAGCCTTATTTTAGGGATCTCATGTTTTACAGGGCCTTTTATTGAGGAAACTTTTAAAATCTTCTTGTTTACAACCACACATTCTAGACATTTATTATTTGGTATGGGGCCTTATCTTGTGGACTTCTACCAGGATTCAGGTAATTATAGCTCTGTGGTAAAAAATGGCTTTACCCTGGGGTCATAACTTTATCGTAGGATTTTATAAAAAAAAAAGTATGTCTTCTAGTTTGAAACCAATTGGTCAAGTATTGTAATGTTTGGCTTGTAGTGTTTTTACTTATAAGCCATTGGAGCAATACAGGGCCATCATGACCCTCTTGTGTGATGATTTGCTTGGTATAGTGCTTCAAGTAGATGTATTAAAACCCTCTTTGTCAGAGCATGGCTCAGATTTATCTCCGCATGGTTTACAGAAAAATAGATAAGGATGTATTAACCCTTATCCTGCCGAATTTAGATTTGTGGACTCGTACAAACAAAGATGGGTTCACATGACAGACGGTAATGGTGGAGAAGCCGAGAGTGTCGAAGAAGATCAGATTGCACGTATGTGCAGGCTGATCTTGTTGTACATTCTCCGAAAAATACACCCGTCGTAGGGAACGACAGGAGAAAAGTTTAAAAAAAAACAACGATTTGAACGTTTAGTTCGACCGTTTTCGAAGGAAATCCAAGGTATTGTCATAGCTCTTCGTTGTATGCGTCTCCGTCTCGTCTGCCTCGTCGATGTGCGATAACTATGACTTTTACTCTTTTATCACACAATCTCTCTCGTTTTAAGTTTAATATGCTTATTACAAATTTTCTAACGTTACACACGTTTGATTAAGTATTGTGTGACGTCACAATGACGTCATTTTATACTTCTTTCAGAGAAGTAAATGGTTTTTTTAATGCAAATTGCCATGTGTACATGTACGATTTTGAATATAATGACCGATGAATAATCTAATCTATTTTTCTTATCTTACACATGTTTGAGCTAAGCATTGTTTGACTTCATAAGTGAAGTCATTTTATACTCCGATCAGAGAAGTAAATCGGTTTTCGTTGTCATATACTGTACCGCATGTACATGTACGGTTTTGGATATAATGACCGAGAATTCTAGAAAAATAAAATCGTTATGTGATCAAAAGAATCTGATATTCGTTGGCTTTTGACATAAAATTTTATTAAACTCGTCTACAAAAAAAAGCATTATCAATCTCTATAGACGCTCGCTTGTTTAATAAGATTTTATCTCAAATACTAATTTATGTTTGATCCTATATATTTCTGTCATTGCTGAAGCTATTAACATCAAAACTGGGCTAGCCCTTATTAATCGAAAGTGAAAAAAAATACGAAAAGAGCAGGTAATTGCCCGACTTAGACGGGTAATTTACGCCACTTTCAACATTATTTCAGTCATATCACGGCGATAGCCAGCTTAATCATGTACGTCCGTGATGTTAACAGTACTAGACTAAGGCTCTAAAGTGTCCTGCACAAGGACATTCCCACGAAAAGTCTAGTGCTTCCAGCAAGGCTTGAACCCGGGGCAGTTTACGAGTCCTATACGCTTTACCTCTGAGACAGAACAGCATTACGGCCGAGCCTTGGTACCAGAGTGCGTTGCTCTTGTTACGAATCATTTATTTTTTTATAGAAACGGTTCTAATAGTGAGTCTTTAACATTTACTGTGTGTCGAAGAGACTCTCTATATTATACGTTTCAACCAGACGACAAAATTGAAGACTGAAAGCAGTTGCAGACTTACATTATTTGTTAGTCAAATCATGGGATTTGTCTCTGACAGGACAGAAAACGTTGTGGGAAAGGGAGAAAATGCTGGTCACCAGCATTTTCTCCTTTTCGCACAAAGTTTTCAAAATCATTTTTCCTCAAGGGTCTAAAAACGCGAGAGTGTTCGGCAAAGTGTTGATGGATAGATGGTGTGATAATCTCCACCCTGTAAAAATATTGTGGCAAAAAGAATGCTATTTGTATGAAAAACTAAATAACAATTATTTCTCCTTTGTATCAATAAAAAAGCTGAGTGCGCTTTCGGTCTGTCTGTCTGTTTGTCTGTTTCTCTCTCTCTCTCTCTGAAATAGTTACTGACCTTAACGAAAATTGCGAACTAGATGCCTCTTTCGTTCTGTATGTTTATAAATAGATACACAGATACTCATACTGACAATAGTATATGGGATAAAAATAGTAGTTTGCCGCAAGGTAACGATAAAAAAAGTCCAGATGTTTGTTTCATACGTTTCAGATTTCCGAATTGCCCCGATGGTATTAATGATATTGATTAACTGGGACTTTCATTAATATTTCACATAGAGAGAGTAGAATGGAACGTGTTTGGTTGTCACGGGAAGTACTAATAAGAGTATCACTGATCTTTAACCCTATGGGCATTGGTCCCGGATTTAGTTGCCTTTAATTACAAGATCAGATTGCATGGAACGTGCAGTCTGATCTTGTATCTACACTGTCCACTTCTTCATCAGAATTTCTGATAAAATTACCTTTGCAATTGCAATTTCGGAACTTTCGTTCTGAATAAGAATGTCCATTTAATTCATTCATTACTGCAATTGTTCATTTTCACCAAACTGTGGTTTGGTAAAGTTAGGTGCGATAGCTCGAAGTATGAAAAATAATGGATTCGAGCACACTGCTGAACACAGAAAGCCTTTTCAAAAAGTTCATACACTCAAAAGTGCTCCGGGAGACTATACCATTGTTATGGCCACAAAACAGATAGTAGTTAAACTGATTCGAAAGTCGTCTTTATAACATTCACCTAGTTTGAATTACGTTTTGCGCTGTTTTTGTAATCGGTAACAGTTCACTTTTTTAAGTGTTTTCTGGGATCTCCTTGCTGATTCTGTTCTGTTCTGATCATTATATCCGCCAATAGGTTGTATTCAAAGACTGTTCTAACTCCCAATTTTATGTCTTACTTCAAGAAAAATCCATCAGATCAACTGATAACTTCTGTCTTAGCCAATCAGATTGTCAGTCTTTGAACTTACATGTACGTTAGAATTAATCTTGAGAGGGTCGTTAGCCCAAGGAAAGCTTTTCGTTTGACATCGACAGTTTAATTCTACCTAACGACAAAATGTTAACCCCTGTGCTGCTGAACAAGTGAGATGAAACTTTTAAACCGATAGTAAAACCCTAAATTTTCCTATATGGCCTGCAACATGCGAAAAGGGGCGTTCGGACATTTGCGTAAAGTGTCGTCCCGGATCAGCCTGCGCAGTCCGCGCAGGCTAATCCAAAACCACACTTTCCGTTTTTATGTAATTTCCTGTTTTGCGCAAGTCTACTGTAGGACAAAATTCTAATGTTGTCGTAAAGTGCCGTCTCGGATTAGCCTGCGCAGACTGCGCAGGCTGATCCGAGACGACACTTTACGCAAATGTCCGAATGCCCCTTTTCGCATGTTGCAGGCCATATCAAAGGTTTTTTTGGGGGTGGGGGTATGCCCTTATCGAGCAGTGTATATCAAATATTAGACTGCATGTTTTGTGCAGTCTGATCTGGATCTATACTGTCCGCAAAAGGTCAGTGAGTCACGCTTAGCAGCCTAATGGATAAACTACTTCAAATAAACAACTTTTGCAAGTAACCTAAATGTGGACTAAATGATGAAATTGGCCTTAGAAATGTCGAAAACATTGTCAAATGGAGAAAGTGCTGGTAACCAGCATTTTCACCTTTTTCCAATTAATTTTCAAAAGCTGTCTCTATCAGAGTCGGGAAAACAATTATAATTATGGTAAAAGGTTAACTCATAAGATATTATTAGTGTTCCACATACGTGTGCGTTCATTCTATTGCGTATAGTAAATCATGTTCAGCAGCCACGTGTGAAGTTTGCAATCTAACGATAATAAGTGCTCATTGCTTCAGCCCATTTCTCCAGATAATTGTGGTATATCATTGATTATTTACTTCGTTATTTATTGATTATTTATTTAAATAATATTTATCCATCGTCAGCAAAAAAAGAATTCAGTTATACAGCTTATCATCACAAGTTGCATTATTTTGAAATGTAGATAATTTTTGAGAACCAGACTAAGAATATTTTTAAAAATGGCATATTATACCCCCACCTACGAAGTAGAGGGGCTATACTGATTTCCCAGTGTCCGTCCGTCCGTCCTGTTTTCGTTTCTTTGCTCTAACTCAAAAGCCGTCTGACCTAGGACCCTGAAACTTTACACAAATGTTCATCATGACCCAATGAAGTGCCCTTTTGTTTTCGTGTCACATAGGTTAAAGGTCAAGGTCACAGATGAACTTTGTTTAAAAATCGTTTCTGTGCTCTAACTCAATAGCTGTTTGACCTAGGACCCTGAAACTTTATACAAGTGTTGCTCAACTTTACACAGGTGTCCATCATGACCCACGGAGGTGCCTATTGTTTTGGGGGCACATGGATCAAAGGCCTAGGTCACTGGTGATCTTTGTTTTGAAAATAATTTCCGTTCTCTGATTGTGCTCATTAAGTGACAAGATGCTGTGTGGGGTATTTGTCCGCTTTGCAAGAGATCTAGTCATTACGGGCCCAGATTTCTGACAGCTCAATAATTTAGCCTATGCCTTGTGCACCCAGGTCTGCAACACCCGAAAAGGGATATTTGGACATTTGCGTAAAGTTCGTACCGGATTAGCCTACGCAGTCCGCGCAGGCTAATCCGAGACGGCACTTTTTTCTTCAGTAGACTAGTGTAAAACAGAAAATCACACACGATCGGAAAGTGTCGTCTCGGATCAGCCTGAGCAGACTGCGCAGGCTCCTCCGGGACGACACTTTACGCAAATGTCCGAATGCTCCTTTTCGCGTGTTACAGGGCACCCGGTGGAGCGATATCGGGCCGTTCTGGTCCTCTCGTTTCATGATTTCACAACGTTTACAGAGGAGGCTTATATAACCCACGTTAAATAAAACACGCTGCGCTCATAAAAACTGTTTTTCTCACATGTTGATATACCTTTCACTCTTTTCGCGAAATGAGTAGGTTTTGAAACTGGAATGATTATAAATCAGTAGGAGACAATATTCGGTATTAACCCTTAGTCTGGTAAGCGCGACTCAAGGCGCTTTTGCGACTAGTTTAAAACATGCAGTCTGTTCTTTTGATCTGCTCTATTTGATAAGGAAGTAATTCCCCGCCCCCACCCCCCCCCCCCCAAAAAAAAAAAAAAAACTTAAAAATTGTAATATATTGTTTTTTTTAAGTGGCTTAAGAGTTTCATTTGATTTATTTAACAGGTTTAGGGCAAATGATTAATTGCAGGGGAAAAGCCTTTCTATTTATAAATGTAGACTTTCTGTACTTTCAGTTCAATTTTAGGAATAGAATTAGGACGTGTTACTGTGGGAAAATGTTGACTTTCTGGCAAGGTCAGCAAAACATAGATTACATACTGATATTTACATAGCACTGGTGGTCCGAGATAGGCTAACGGTCATAAACTGGGATAAGGTGAAATCGAATGTTTTTTCTTTGTAGTAAAAGATAAAAATAAAACTTAGTCTTATAAATGATACACTGCATTCCTAAAATATGCTTTACAATATCTCCGAAATTTATCCTGTATTACCTATTCTGTGTTGTTTGTTTTGGACTTTTTGCGTATAACAGTGACACAAAATATACGTTTTACTGTATTGTAGGCAGTTATGGCATTTGCCCTTTTCCTAACAAGCTTGTGTTTAGCGACCTTGAGAAATGAAGGCTTTTGAAAATAGTGTGGATAAAGAAGAAAATACCAGTAATTTCAGATGCTCTTTTTCCTACACGCTGTTTTCCCCCTTTTCAAAGACAAATCCCCATAGACCTAGCCACGTGTAATATGTCGTCCGCTAGTCTTGAGCCATGCACTCGGCCGGGTGGCTCAGGGGTTAGCGTATCATGACCTGTTGGTTTATGTTAGTTTAAACGTATTTATTTTACATCGATTGAGAAACAAGTTCTTACTACTTATAGTTATCTCTCTCGATTCTGCTTCCTGGGAACTACACCAGTACTCGCGCCGAATGTGTGGGCCCACGAAAAATCCCAGTTGATACCCGCTCCCGGGTATCGAACTCGGGACCTTAGGGTTACGAGGACGACGCTCTACCTCACTACTACGGACACCACATGGTTTATGTTCTCTACCCGGTGAAGGCAAACTTTCTTTCCGGCGACTTTTCGCCTCTCACCTCTGATACATGTGAGAAAAGTAGTCAGTTGCTTTGAAAGAAGGTTGTGTCAGTACTGGTATGAGAAAGCCAGGAAATACATGCGTAGGTGCACTGACCGCCATGATATGACTTAAGCTGTTAAAACGGGGTTAAATTCTAATACAAACAAATAACTAGACCCATGCCGTTCGCATCATAGATCAAAGATAGGGTAAAAGAGAATGTAGTCAAGATTGCAAGAGCAGACGATATGATTGTGTTTGATCTTGACCAACACTCTCCGCGAAACAAAAAGAACTAAGCACAGACGTATGCTGCTGTTAAACGTAATGACAAGTCACTAACCCCATTGCTCTGTTTTTATAGGCTCCCTCTGTGGTGTAAATTATAGGTAGTGAGATATGAAAGACTAGTGGCTTGCAACATATGAAAAGGGGCATTCGGACAATTGCATTAAGTGTCCTCTCCGATCAGCCTGCGCAGTCCGCGCAGGCTAATCCGAGACGGCACTTTACGACTACATTAGATTTTGTGCTACAATAGACTTGCGCAAAAGAGAAAATGACATAAAAACGGAAAGTGTCGTTTCGGATTAGCCTGCGCGGACTGCGCAGGCTGATCCGAGACGACACTTTACGCAAATGTCCGAATGCCCCTTTTCGCGTGTTGCAGTCCAGTCATTATTACCACGACGCTGTTACAAGATTAACGCTTATCCTGCTAAATTAATTGAAAGAAACTTTCAAGCCGATACTAAAAACCTAAATAATACTAATACAAACTTATTTATTTGAGAAGAACATCTCTTTTATCGGACAGTGTAAATCCAAGATCAGACTGCACGTTCTGTGCAGTCTGATCTTGATCTGTACTCTCCGCAAAAGGTCAGTGAGTCGCGCTTAGCAGCCAAAGGTTTACACATTGATAGTTGGATATAAGACGCAAAATATGCACTCGTGATTTGCTTGTTGTGCATTCCTGCATGATTGCAGACGGTGTGTTTTGGCTGACTCTTGCAGTTTGGTATTGCAAGCATTCAAAGTCTAATATTTTGGGAAAATGAATCAGCTGTTCTGTTGAGACGATAAGGACCTCTCAAATTTATTAATTAGTTTCCTAAAATTCCAACCCATCGTATCGAACACATCTGGACATTTACTTGAAAGAGTGAAAACTTATGGCACAATATTTTATGCAAAAGAAGAAACAAGAAATACCTTTATAAAAATTTTATCAGAACAAAAAAAAAAACAAACGCCAAAGTCCTTCATGTCTGTTCAACAACCCTTTTTATGTCACGTGTTATAGCTATTTAGGTATCCAATCATGCCATTTAATTAAGTGTTGCTAAACTGTCCTCTTTCACAATGATTATCGGGATATAAAGTCATACTTGTATTTAGTTGAGTTCTAACAAGTCAGGTACTTCTTTACCACACGACAAAAATGTAGACTTGTCCAAATTGGGTGCATGTGCAGACGACAATTTCAATGTGGCTCCATCGATGAAATTTGTCTTTGATAGGGTATAAAACATTGTGGGAAAAGGAGAAAATGTTGGTTACAAGCATTTTCTCCTTTTCCCACAATGCTTTCAGAAGGCTTCTTCTTCGGGGTCGTTAAACGTGGGCAGTATTGGTTTTAACTGTGTTTTATGTTTCTAGTTATGTGAGGCAAATCAGCCCCTATCAATGAAATCTGTCTCTTACAAACTTATATCATGAAAAGTGCTCGTGCACTTGGATACATGTTGGTTTCAGAATGCATTCAATGTTAAGAGAGAGAGAGAGAGAGAGAGACAAAGAAAGAAACAAAGCAAAGAAAACACTCTTATGTGCTGTCATATTCGAGAGTTATCGTTACTTGAAACACAATATGTCTTTTCTTTACTGGTTTTTAGAGATAACATCAGAACTTTTATTTTCATGGTCACCCCTTGGCCTCCTAGTTTCGTTATCGGAGATTTTTCCATAGAGCCTCCACTTTACGTATTCTCGCAATTATTGTGGTTTGTAATTTTCCACTCTTTTCCAGTTTTATGACAGTTACATAAAACTCTGCCTCTATAAATAGATAAATCGTTGTATAATTAAACTGAGAGCAAAAGTGGGTGCAAAATGCCGTATAAATTATGAACTCTGTGTGTGGAGGGGTATTGGTGATTCAGAGAACGACTATGCTGAAGGTAAAAAAAAATCCTTCTGATTTTTCGGCGTATCTGAATCCGCTGGCTTTGGACCTACTTTTTGGTACTGATCGCTAATGAATAAATACGTATTTGTGACAGGTAAAATGTGTACATGTTTATTCTTTGGCCACCTGCATATTTGCTAGCAAATTTACGCCGTCTTTTTTTTCAAAGATATTTCTTGTTTGCTTATTCTCTTATTAAATAAATACTGCTCAAGTCTCTAAATGGCCTAGGTTTGCAACGAGGACACTACGTGAGGGACTCAAAAGGATTGTGAGCTTCAATTTCTCCAGTCAAACGTAATGTTTGGGTAGTCAGTTTGATTACCTCGATCCCTGAAAAACTTGTTTTTGCTTTAAGTTCAACTTTGATCTTATCTTCATATGGCAACATGTCCCCTTTTCTCGGGTCCGTATTCACTAACTTTTCTATATGTTATTTTGAGTCTCGCGTGCAAGAATAGCAACAATTAAAAGTAAAGCAATACCTAGTTTGCGAAAACATTTGGTCTAGCCTGTCAGAAATTGTGTTCCTTTCTTAATTTAGAACAAGAAAAAGAATGCAATTTAGTGTGATTGGTGAACGTGGGCCATGGACTTTATTAACTCCAGCACTTATTGAGAGCGCCATTTGGCATCTAAAGAGGTTCGACAAAGCGTTAGATTGAACAATGTTAAGATAACGCTTTGATCTGGTTACAAAAACTTCCATCTGGTCACGAAAAAAACACTTCCATCTGGTCACAAAAACACTTCCATCTGGTCACAAAAACACTTCCATCTGGTTACAAAAATACTTCGATCTGGTCACAAAACACTTCCATTTTGTCACAAACACACTTCCATCTGGTTACAAAAACACTTCCATTTGGTATTAAAAAGACCTTTCATCTGGTTTCAAAACACATCATCTCGTTACAAGAACACTTTTATCTTGTTAAAAAGCACTTCAGTTTGGTTACAAAAACCAATTCCATTACATAACAAAAGCACTTTCTTCTTGTTACAAAAGTAATTCCACAAAGCTACATTGTACAAAAAAACACCTATCTGGTTACAAAATTACTTCCATCTGGTTTCAAAAGCACTTCCATCTGGTTAGAAACTACACTTTCATTTGGTTGCAAAAAAACTTCCATTTGGTTACAAAAGGTCTTCCATCTGGTTGCAAATGCACTTGTAGTTGGTTACTAAAGCACGCCATCTCGTCACAAAATACAGTAGATTTCGTCAAGCTGTAGCCAATTCACTGTCCTCCATTGGACTTGGTTGTCGCTTAACAACTGTGTTACTATGCAGATGTGAGAAGAGGGTTCAATGCATCTGCTAAAAGAGTTTACCCGAGTCAACCTGCACAGTCCACAAATGCTGATCTTGGTCGGAACATTTTGCTTTTAATCAATTTTCTGTATGTTAAGGGAATAGTCTACCTTATGGTTCAGTCGCTTGTCAGACGAAATGGATTTTATGGATTGATAATTATATGATGACTTGCTTTATATAATGCATCACGAAGATGCATTAAAGCCGTTTGCAGGAGCGCCGCTCACTTGTAGATTTTCAATTTGACTCTTTATGGGACCTCACAATTGAAGACTAGTCCATATGAAAGCATTTGCAGACAACAAGTTAGATATGTGTCAAATGGTATGAGTTATAATTGAAAGGTATGAATGCACCGTGGTGAAAGAAGAAAATGCTGGTAATCTCTCATAAGGTTTTCAGAGTACTTCTCTCTCAGGATTACTTAAGCTTACAAGTGGTTGTTAGATTTGTGAAACGTCTTCTAGTATTTTCGTACCATACATAATCTCGAAGAAATATAAACATGATAAATACACGGGGTCGTCGAACGGACTGATAGCTTATAATTTGGTATCCATCTGATCGGACAGTATCACGTGATCTGCTCAGGTCGAATCTTATTTCAATTATGTATGAAAACTGAAAATTACGAGGGCTAACGACGTTATGAACCGGTACATTAAGTTAATCTTTGAAGTAATGAACCTGTATTAAGTTGCTTATGCGGGCGGCGTAGATCAAGACCAAAGTGCATAGAACTTGCAGTGTGATCTTGGATCTACACTGTCCGCTTACTATAAAAGAAATTCTTACAGAAACGGCATTGAAATTGCAATTTATGTGTCTTTTGCACCGACTGAGAAATGTCTATTTTATTCATTTACCACTACACAGGTTAACACGGAACCTTATTCTTTTGGAACATGGAACTTTTTTGGCCATTGGAGCTACTGCCTCGTTTGAAATTTGTTGTATGAAAACGCAAGACTCTTACTCATTGTACTTTCGGTACTTTGATCAATATACTATTCATGATTGGTACTACTAGCATTATGGCAATACAACATAGAATGTATGGCTTATTACTATTTATATGGTCTTTTTGAAGATATGTAGATCTCGTATCATTTTTTATTGGTATTATTATTTAACTCTTTACCATAGGGGAAAAAATACACCCATTCAAACCGAAAGCTTTTGCAGACGACAAAGTAAATTCAACTCATATGATGAAAAATCAACATTAATAGGATGGAAAACTTTGTGGAAAAAGGAGGAAATGCTGCTTACCCGCATTTCGTACTTTTCACACTATGTTTTCAAAATGTACCTTTTTTACGGTCATATACGAATGGGATTGTGTGGTTACAGGACTAAATAAACAAATAAACATTCTACTTATTGTTGTAAAATATTGAATGTCTTTACAAAGATTAACAAATCAAACCTTTTTGGCGGTAGAGGGAAGAGAGAAAATGACCTAATAAAAGACCATGTGTTAATTGTGGCCGCGCAAAATTTAATCAAAGGATTTAAAAATTCTGAACTTGGGAACTAGAATTTAAAAGGTGAAAAAGTGGTTAAATTGATAAACTATGAATTATAGTTTTATCAGAAGGACACCGAACAAATTAAATTTACCAGCGGTTACTCTCGTAGATGGTCGTTCTTTGTGTGGATTAGTTGTTCGGACGATGGACAAGACATGCTTTAAAAGGGCTTATTGCATCTGCAAAAAAGTATCGACTTAGGTCAGCCTGCGCTGTCCGCGCAGGTTGACTTGGGTCAAAAGTTTTTGCTATTGGTCCATTTGCTTCATTTCAAAGGAACGATGTACCTCATGGTTCATTTGGTTCTTAAACAAACTGGATTTTATGGATCCTGTGATGACTTGTTTGGTACCATGCATCACAGAGATGCATTAAGCCCCCCTTTTGCCAGAGCATGGCTCAAATAATCTGAAATTCACATTTTTTTTTTTTTCGGTTTCATTAGTATCAAACCTTTAACCACTATTCACCTTGAGAAATTATGCAGTACATCATAAAAATTAAAACGGTAAAATTTTGGAAAAAGAGAATAAAGGTTAATGATTTATTTTTTAAAAGGGCATTCAATATTATATTATCATGATTGCATGACTGTTTTTAGAAAACTATTCATGCCTTTTCAACGCGTTACTATGTTAAGATACGACTGTAAAGTTTATGAACCGATTTTAGATATTTTGTTTGTTTGTTGTAAGGTGTAACTGGGGGTCACATGGGAGACCCCCTTATAACCCCGAAACACAAACACAACCCCTTCATGGATGGATGCAGGTTCTTTGGGGATGCCCAGTCTGTGGGGTCCCTGGATTTGTATGAAAGGTCTGAGCAAAATGACTTATCACAATACAACTTAACAGACTATTTACTGTCTTTTGGATTTTACAGGAATCAAGCAGGTTTGTGTAGCGTAAGTTATAAATATGTAACATTGTTCTTTCGTTCATTGTTTATTTCATGCCATATTTTCTAGTTTCATTGAAATTGTTTAGTAATGTGTTTGGTTTTCTTACTCATGTATTATGCGTACCTGAATAAGGGTAGGGTTTGTTATGGTCCGGTGTCCATCTTGTGTCATCAAGAAGTTGTTAAAAAGGTCTTCGCCTCCTTATATCACAGAGCCAATTGCAATAATACTGTACGAAAAAAACAAACATTGTATAAATTTCCTTTTTTCAAACGACTGAGATTTTTCATGTAGATAGGCCTGAGAAATTAGGAATACGAAGACGATAAAGAAGAAACAAATGAATGTTTTAAAGAACTTTTATATCACACATTTCCAAATATTCAAGTACAGGCTTCCACGCTCATGGGGAATAATTTTGTTAAAACAAAATAAGCAATGTGACCAATACCGCCACCATTACTGATACATAAAAATTAAAATTATTTCTTTCTCCCGACCCGGAATTTAGTTAGCAGTAAAAATGGCATGGATGATATATACTTGTACCAGGAAGAGTGCAAGAGTTGTTCAGTTGTTGACAGCTGGTTTATATTTGACTCATTCCTAGAAAGGATGAACTTGTTTGTGCTATAGTCAAAAGATTTATATCTAGAACTAGACTTATACAGGCCTATTGGCTTTGAAAATTTGTATATGTGATAACCTAGAGGTGCAGTATCAAACCTGTACAATTTACAGCGCGTTGGTTCAGAAAAAGCCTTGACCTTGAGAGAGGGTATAGCTTTTACAAGTAATATATATCTAAAACTTGACTTGTCGTTATTTTATATTTGACAAAATCCAATGATCTTCGCATAAGAAACCTTAGGTAGAATAGCCACATTATCTGGTATAAGATATTACCTGATGGACTTATTCTGAGTTTCTGCCATAGCATGGCTCAATTATTTCTGGCCAGTAGAGCGGTCGAAGCCTTTTGTAGGCTTCTATTTTGTAGTTTAAACTTTATCTTGTATGGTTCAAAGTAAATAAAAAGGTTTCATGAGGTTTCATTTCATGCAGCAGTTTTAATCAAATGAAGAACCAATCCATAGACATGGGTTATTAAACAATACAATACAAAGCAACTTATGCTATACGTACCCCATACCTTTCACTAACAAAAAGAAAATCATTAAAAATTAACCAAAATAGACCCAAAATCTAGGAAGACACAAAATTTGAAAAGATGAGTTTAACCCATAGAGCGCTAGGCACAAATGCTGTACTATAAATAACTATCGGATTGCCATTTGACAGTGAAGATCCAAGATCAGACGGCATGAAAACTGTAGTCTTGTCTTGGATAAACACTCTTCGATGTTTTGTGAAATGTTCAGCCAAAAAATCCTTTAAACTTCAATAGTTTGATTTGCAAAAAAGACTCTGTGCTTACCTTGAATATTTTTAAAAGCTTTATCTTCTTCCAATTTCATTAACAAGAATAAACCGTAAAATATTTAGCTATTATGAAATATTCTAAGGTTTTTTTACCATCACTATGTCAAATAAAGAGTTAAATTCTGAGTTAAAATCATATATCAAAGACTTTGTTTTCTCTAATCTTTCATCCTTGTTTCGTTAAAAGCTGTAATGTAGAATTTAAAAAAAAGTGTATATGCTTGAACAGATTTATAAATTAATTGACCTTTTCAAATCTAACTACTCAAACTTTCTTATCAGAATGAGGAACTGATTCAGTCTAGTTCAGCCCGCACGTCTTCTGCTGCTAATGTATTAGTCAACTTGTGTTGCTCATAGAACTTTCATACCCGATATGTTCTGTACGTTGACAATTAGTATCGAGCGAAAGATTGGATTCTGATCGTCCTGGGCGAACAGCGCTGGGTGATAAGGGTCGAAACTTTTCGCAGATATTTGTCAGAATCTTTCTTTCTTACTAAGTTGTTCATATACGTATGAGCTGTACTCCTGCAAAAGCGGGTTAAATGCATCTCCGTGGTGCGTTATGCCAAGCAAATCATCACATAATTATGGATCCATACGAATCAATTTTGTCGAACAACCAACTGAACTCGGGCAAAATCATGAGGTAGATTGGTCCACTGACATGCAGAAATTTTAATACTAGCAAAAAGTTTCGACCCATGTCAGCCTGCGCGGAATGCGCAGGCTGACATGGGGGGAAACTTTTTGCAGATACAAGAAACCCCTTTTTCACTGAGCATGACTCATAAATTTATTTATGACTCGTACATGTAATTATTATGAATCGTACCATTTTCAAACAGTGTAGAACCAGATCATCTAACGTAACGCCTTTAACACAACGCCTTTATTATTGAACCAGCTGATGGGTCCACTGATTCTTTGTGGTGCGCTGCATTTTCTTACGGGCTTCACTGGGCTGGTTGGAATCGTGATGCGTTTTGTCGGACCGGTGACTATCGTCCCCACCCTCATTCTCATTGGGCTATACGTCGTGAAACCCACGATAAAATACGTGCAGACAAACTGGGCTATTGCACTTTTGTAAGTATTAGCTGGGTTGGAATTTCTAGAGGTCCGGGTAAGTTGGGGATATTCGTATCATGCAATCCATTCTAATAATTACAGACATCAATAGTTATTGTGAACTATACAGACGAATTTATTATACTGCAAAGAAACTTCTCGTGATCTGACTGGATAATATGCCTCGAACATATAATGTACACTGGCAAAACCCACGTAAAAGCGGTTTCCCTTTCGGGAGCCCCGTATACATAACCATACGTTCAACACAACATCCAAAATGGCGGCGTCGATCGATCGATACGAGCCGCCCACAAGACAAACGTACCGAGTAGCCTGCACCATATCATGACTAGTTTCCCTTGATGGTTGTCATTAAAACGGAAAGAATGGATTATGTTTGAAAATAAATTAATATAGTTACATGTATTATCGTTTGATTTCGTTCTAAAAAAATACACGGGGGTTAAAACGTGCCATCCCTTCGTCAGGTAGGTAAATTGTGAAGTGTCGAAACTCATTTATTGTGCATAACGTTAAAAGGATAACCTAATGGTTGTTTGAGGCAACTGATGGTCATTTACTATTGCCAACAAATCTTTAAAATTCATAGTTACTTACCTTGAAGTTGTTTAAATCCATGTTTAAATAAAAATACGTCGAATATCTATTGCAGTGACATCATCTAGATTTAACACCAAATTGCCTGCACGTTTTACTAAGGTTTCAGTGACGTCAGTTCCCAGTGACGTCAGTTTTGATTGAATTGGGGCACTCAGAAGGGAAATTCTATTTCGTCAGCGTACTCATGACACCATAAAACAAGGAAATTTCGCTTAACACACGTTGGAATGGTAAAACTTTGCAGTATTATGAATTCGCAGTATAATAAATTTGCAGTATTATAAATTCGTTGTACGATCAGGTGGCAGGGGACTTGGAAACTTGTTCACGGCTGTGGTAAATCATGTTGCCCCGAGCTCGGGGCAACATGATTCACCACAGCCGTGAACAAGTTTCTAAGTCCCATGCCATCTGACCGTTCAACTAATATTACTCCTTGTAGCCTAAAATACTCTTCTTACCAGCATGTTTATCATTTAATCACTCCTATCTTGCCGCTTGAGGCAGATGAGTTGATCATTTAAGTTTTTTCTCAGTACAAGGCGCTCATTTGGGGCCTCTGTAATCACCCATTGACTGTGCATGCGCCTTCCATACGCCAAGTATCTGTAAGGGTCAAAGACGTCAAAAAAATTACATTTTGATCGAAAACGGGCTATGAAAAATGATACAGTTGAAAATCTTTGTATTCTGATCTTTGATCTACACTGTCTGCTTTGCTAAAACACTATAGACCAAAGGCACCCACTGAATTGGTAACGAATCTTATTCTAGAATGAAAATGTCCTTTGCGTTTATTCCGCGTTGTAAGGGTACATAATATCTATGCCCATGGCTATAGAACTTGAGTTCATACTCAAATAATTCAGTATTAGTTTTTGTCATGAACATTGGCGAGTTCTGATTGGCTGAAAAAAAAAAAAAAATTCATAGCTCCATGAAAAAAAAAATAAATTTCAAATTTCTAGCTAAATTTATTTTCTCTGAACTTTGAAAAAAATATCCAACAGTAAATTCAAAGAGAGAGCTTAAACTCATTGTCACTTTGCTGGGTCCGAACAAACTTATTTTTCAACTTACTTCTACAGGTGTTGAACTTCTAATAATAAATCTACTAAATCTGCCAATGTTCAATACTTTAATGACGTCATGAATTTAGACGTCATTATTACGTCATGAACGAGCAGATTTACCTCGCCATGAATTATCAATGAAATGGGCATTAAATAAATGCGCAATGTCGGATTTACAGAAAAAAAAAAAGCAGTTAGAGTAAAATTTAAGTGCATATTTGTTGTCTGTGATATTGAATTATAAGGAATGAAGAGAATTGTTTTTTGTCTTCATGGAGGTATGAAAAAAAATCTAATCACACTTTTGTATGGCTCGGCTTCGCGGTTTCATACAGCGTGATTTGTTTTTTTTTTCATACCTCCATGAAAACAAAAAAAGTTCTCTTCATTCCTTAAAAGTATAAAGATTCTGCTAATACATGTATGTGAGAAAATTTTAAAACAAGGCTTTGGAATTAAAACTGAAATAAAAGAAGTCTGCAAGCCTAGATATTACTTTGTACTCTATCAAATTTCATTTGTATAACACAGAGATTTTAGATTTACTGAAGAGCTTCCATCAAGAAATAGAGGATATTTGTTTTTAACGGTGCAAGATCGAAATTTATTTCATCGGGTGAACATCATCGGTAATATTTTCACGAGTGGCGCAGCCACGAGTGAAAATGTTACCGATGATGTTCACGAGATGAAATAAATTTCGATCTTTCACCGAAAAAAACAAATATTCTATTTTATTTCATGCTTTTAACCCTTTCTGGGAGAAACTTAATCAAAATCCAGTACAGTTCTTTTCGGTTATTCGCCGTGGCGTACCCCCTCCGCATAGCAACGTATTACAATATTACGTCAAGCGCGAGAAATGTAGGGTAAAGTACGTCATATTTCCATCTGGTTGTGAGGTACGCGCATTTTACCTAGGTAACTAGTGCGCGGGAACAACTGTTTCCGCCTTCAATTGAAGAGTTAGAATATAAAAATCGGTATTTTCACCGGTGGTAACCATGAAATATTCAAAAATATTTCACCGATATTTCTCAATAACCTACCGGAAAGCATGAAATAATAAATAATATCTATGCCCATGGCCATAGAACTTGTGTTCATACTCAAAAGTGTAAAGATTCTGCTAATGATTATGTAAGAAAATATCATAACAAGGCTTTGAAATTAAAACTGAAATAAAGAAAGTTTGCAAGCCTAGATATTGCTTTGTAATCTATTTCGGTACAGTTGTATAACTCTTGAGATTCAAGGTTTAGCAGAACTGAGCACACAAAAAGATATTAGCCACGCTTTGTGAAAAGGGGGTTTAATGCATTTGCAAAAAGTATCGACTCATGTTAGCCTGCGCAGTACGCGCAGGCTGACATGGGCTGAAACGTTTTGCTACTATTAGATTTTCTGAATGTCATAGGAACATTCTACCTCATGCTTCATTTACTTGTTTGACAAAATGGATTTTATAGATCCATAATTATATGATGGCTTGCTTGGTATAATGCATCACGGAGATCCATAAAACCCCCTTTGCCAGAGTGCCGCACATTTATATAAGAGCTGGCCGTTATCTACTAGTATATCAGCTGTTTATTATCAAACGTAATAAAACAGCTGAACTGTAATTGAATTTTATGGCCAACCACATGTTTCTGTTTCTTGCAGCCTGCCTCCCACTAAAACCTTTAGCTGTTAAGCGCGACTCACTGACCTTTTGCGGACAGTGTAGATTAAGATCAGACTGCACAGAACGTGCAGTCTGATCTTGGATCTACACTGTCCGATAAGGAGATACTTTGTTAAAAAAATAAGTTTGAAATAACATCATTCGGGTTTTTTTACTATCCGCTTGAAAGTTTTATTTGATTTGTTCAGAAGGATACGAGTTAAATTAATTCTGTCTCTATTCCCGACATTTTAAATGTCGCCCTGTAAGCCACTGTAACAAACTACAGTTCGTCTGAAGCATACCTCAGGGTTTTAAAAAGATTCTAACATGACACGTGAATTCGGCTCTATAAACACAGTGCAACGAAAGCGTGGTAAAATCTATGTTATTCTATGTAGAGTGACGTCATTCTAGTAAGTAAGTTATTCAATGGAATATAATCTTCATCCGCGTTTTTACTTTAAGTATGAACTTGTTTTCCTTTGATTAAGAGTTGGTCATGTTAGAATCGAAATAATCTTCTTTCTGTCGTGGTTTATCGTTCAATAAACCACGTTGTGAGTTATGAGGCCCAATGAATAAACCACTCGGGCTATCGCCCTTGTGGATTATTTATTGTGCCCCATAACTCACAACTGTGGTTTATTGAACGATAAACCACGATAGAAAGAAGATTATTTCTTAAATAAACCACGTTGTGAGTTATGAGGCCCAATGAATAAACCACTCGGGCTATCGCCCTTGTGGATTATTTATTGTGCCCCATAACTCACAACTGTGGTTTATTGAACGATAAACCACGATAGAAAGAAGATTATTTCTTAAATAAACCACGTTGTGAGTTATGAGGCCCAATGAATAAACCACTCGGGCTATCGCCCTTGTGGATTATTTATTGTGCCCCATAACTCACAACTGTGGTTTATTGAACGATAAACCACGATAGAAAGAAGATTATTTCTTAGATAACTTAGCCTAATGTTATACAGCTGTGTACAATATTTTGGTCATGGTCTGTGAAAAAAAGGTTGAATGGATCTGCTGAAGGTATTGAAAGTATCGATCCAGTGGAGCTTGTGAAGGTCGCACGGACTGACTTGGGACGAAACGTTATATTGTTAACATTTTTTGTCAATAGACGATTCTCCTCGCGAATAAGCCGATTTTAGATACATGGGATTCATATGACTCCATGACCTACCTTGTATAATTAATAATGAGGATATAGTAAACTCACTTTTGTAAGAGAGGCGCTTGAAGTGTTATTATAATTGGCCTGCAACACGCGAAAAAGGGGCACTCGGACATTTGCGTAGAGTGTCGTCTCGGATCAGCCTGCGCAGTCCGCGCAGGCTAATCCGAGACGGCACTTTACGACTACATTAGATTTTGTCCCATAGTAGACTTGCGCAAAATAGAAAATTACATAAAAACGGAAAGTTTCGTTTCGGATTAGTCTGCGCGAACTGCGCAGACTGATACGAGACGACACATTACGGAAATGTTCGAATGCCCCTATTCGCGTGTTGCAGGTTATATATAGAATGCCAAGCCTGCTAAGATCTCGCTTTCCGATTGACACGGCGAAGAGAAAATAAAAATTTTGGAGTTGTTGTCTTTCAAAAGCTTGAAAGAAAAAAGAAACACTAAAATTTACTCCTATAATCAACTGATCCCGAGTTTAAACGATTCTGAAGAAGGCATTGTGGGATAACATGCTGGTTGCCAACATTATCTATCTTTACGACAAGGTTTTCTTCCCTTCAAGAGACAGATATAGTTTCTAGGGCATGTTTTCTATGCTTATTTCTACGAAACGACAAAATTGTAAGAGTAGTACATTTGAAAAACATTTACAGACAACAAATAAAGCACAGATATGTCCCAAATTGATGAATATGTCTTTAAAAGGGTAGACAACATAGCTGAAAAAGGATAAAATGCTCCCACACGGTTTTTCAAAGGCCTTCATCATCGGGGTCGTTTTGTGCATTCTGATCTTGATCTACTCTATCTGCTAGTATCCTTTAGTCGCGCTTAGCAGCCTAAGGGTTAAATCTCAAATAAACACAAACCTTAGCTTAACCACGATCACAGATTCTGACAACTGAATTGGCGGGAAATTTTGTGTCTACGAGTACTGGAAATAATAGGCAGGAATAAAATGATGAAACAAATGACGTCACAGATGCTCTTTTGAATTCACAAAATCTTAATTTCTTAACGTGTATAAGGTTAGAAAATTAATAATGGCTATATTACACTGAAAACCAAGGGAGGTTATGTGACAAATGGATGTTTAGGATAAGTTAATTTACTTAAAGGGTTGCTACTAGATTTATTATTGTTAGTAATTTATCACTGAAAGTGTCAAAAAATAAATCATCAATAGATTTACCATGAATTATTTGCTGATACTTTTTTAGTTAAACTTATTACGGGGCAAGTCTTAAAGCTCACGTAAGAAAGAGCAGAATTTTGAAAAATTACTCCTTTTACCTAAATATTTTCCATGTTAGGAGAAAAATAGACGAAAAGTCTTGTAAATAGTTGGCTAGTGTGTAACATTTGAACTATATACACGTATATATTAACTCTTTACTAAACGGCAAATTTTGGACTCCACCAAATTAAAAGCATTTGCAGACGACAAAATAAATGTAGCTAAACTGATAGTTTTTGTCTTTGATAGGGTAGAAAACATTGTGGGGAAAGCAGAAAATGCTGGTTACCAGCATTTTCTGCTTGCCCCACAATGTTTTCAAAGGACTTTTCCTCAAGATCGTTGAAACTAGGGGTTGTGTGGAAAAGAGTTAAATGTGTATGTTTACATTTTGTATGTACAGTGTTCGGATAAATACCAATGATTATATACGTTTGCCAATGTTTTCATTCTTCTGGATGGTGTATTGGATAACAAATCTGCGGTCCTTACATACTAGACATTATGCACATCATTCCTTAGCGAAGTGTGACGATGACTGCATATTCTCTATTCTACAGCAACGTAGTGTTCGTCACCCTTGGCTAGCAAAGACGACATATATATGTGTGGAAGCGGGAAAAGTTTTGTTTCTTAACGTTTTTTGCAAATATGTCCTTTTGGTTGTTAATAACTTTATATTCGGCGTTGAATGCCGTTTTCAATGATTTTAAGTCATAATGCAGCGGCAAAGTGCAGCTGTTGATATACAACTATGCATCTCGGTGTTTCTTTACCTGAACTACTCAGAACGATATCCTTTGCAAGCTGCTTACTACTTTCTCGAGTTAACAGAGGTAGATCGAGAATGAAGTCATTACCTCAAGATAAACGTAAGGACGCGGTAAATCTTACATACTGAGACAAATGAATTGACTTTACCGTTTCGAAAAATGAGGAAAAACTATTAACATTCATGGGAGACAAGTACCCTTCTGGTCGCAAAGATGTTCATTGTAGGACTTAGGTTGAAGCCTTTCTATCGCGTCCAAGGTTTTTTTTCTTCGTTGCAAAGACTAACAAAGATACCTCTTTCTTTGTTTTTTGCAGGACCTGGGTTATAGCACTGTTACTGTCTCTTTATCTGGGGTCAAAGCCTATGCCTATCCCTATCTATAAAAGGAAAAAGGGATTTAAGATCATACGGTACCCCCTACATCAAGTCTTTGCTGTAAGTATTTGGCATCAAATGTCGACAACCTAGGTAAAGAGGCAACATCGTGATCTCAGTGTGGCTATTGAGGAGAAATTAGACCAAGATCAGGTTGCATGAGTCTTTGCAGCCTGATCTTAGTTTAATGTCTTTGTCAACCTCTGTCAAGCTGTTTAAGAATTAACATTACAAAAAAGTTGTTAAAATGTCAGTTCTTGATTCCGATGATTATTTCAGATGGACAGGGATTTTAAATCCTTTTAGCCCTTTAACACACGAACAAATATCAACTTGTAGAAATTGAAAGCATATACATTTGATGACTTAAAAGAGGTTGAAAATGATGGAATTTGTCTTTAATAAGGTAGAAAACATTGCGGGAAAAGGAGAAAGAGCTGGTTACCAGCATTTTCTCCTTTTCCCACAATGTTTTCAAAAGGCGTCTTTTTGCAGGGTCGTTAAAATGTCGGGAGTGTGTGGTAAAGGTTTAAGCAGAGTACGACCGAGCTTGGAATATTTTATAGTGATCGACAATTCATTTTCACACTATCTTTAGTGATTTTTAGTTGATTAATCTGTCAGACAATAACATGTCCTTATTTTTAGTCGTGTATTTACATTTTATCTTGGCCATGCTCTATGAAAAGGGGTTTAATGCATCTGCAAAAAGTGTCGACCCATGTCACCCTGCGAAGTCCGCACAGGCTGAGCTTGGCCAAAACCTTTTGCTATTTGTCAATTTTCTGATGCTCCAGGGACCAGTGTACCTCATGATTCAGTCTGTTATACAAAATGGATTTTTTGGTCCATAATATCGTGTTGACTTGCTTGGTATCATGCATCACGGAGATGCCTGGAACCTCCTTCTGCCAGAGTATATATGACTCGCTAGGAAAGTTTTGCTCTTTATAAATTTTCTGCACGTGCAAGGACTATTCTTCCCCATGATTTGGTCGGTTATTAGTCAAAATTGATTTTATGGATCCACAATTATGCGATGTCTTGCTTGGTATAATGCAACACGGAGATTCATTAAACTCCCTTTCCACGAGGATGGCTCATTTTTTTCAGTAGCTTGTTATTCATTCATTCATTCATTCATTCATTCATTCATTCATTCAATTATCTGTTATGTTTATAGCTGTTGATCTCAATCATCATCGGCTGGATCATTTGTTGGATACTGACTATTACTGGTCAGTTTACCGATGACGTGAACAGTATTTACTACAGAGCTCGGACAGACTCGAGAAGCGAGATACTGACCGAATCGTCGTGGATTTCCTTTCCGTATCCAGGTAAACGATTCCGTAATTAACCTTAACAGTACGATCCCGTATTTTCAGGATACCGGGGAAGAAAGTTATTGAAAACATTGTGGGATAAGGAGAAAACCCTGGTGACAAGTGGCTTGAGAAGAATGTTGTACGATTTATCAGTCAAAAAAAAAAGCATGCAAAGCTGCACTGGCGGCCGCGGTATAACTGAAGTAATATTGGCGTTAAACACTTAACGAACATGAGGTCTTGATGCCTTTTTGTTGCCGTCTAACGACTGTGTTGCGGCTTAATCCGTTTGGTCCTTGCAAAATTGCATAAGTCATTTTTAGTAAATGGAAAAAGATTAAGATGTTGAAAACGGAACACAAAGGTAATCCCTCTTCAAATCGGTCGACGTACGGGTCACGAAATGTGTCGTGGGCAAGAGCCATGCTCTGTGAAAATACGGCCTAAAGCATCTGCAAAAAGTATCGACCCTTGTCAGCCTTCGCAGTCTGCACAGGCTGACATGGATCGAAACTTTTTGCAATTGGTAAATTAACTGCCTATCCAAGGACCATTTTACCTCTTGATTTAGTTGGTTGCTAGACAAGGTGGGTTTTTATGGACTTTTGATGCATCACAAAGATGCATTAAACCCTTTTTTGCCAGAGCATGGTTCATAAATTTGTACTAGATTCCTATCATTACTCTCTACCCAACAGGCTAGATTTATGATAACCCAAAACCGTCACAGATTTGCTCGAAGGTAAAAAATTGGGAAAAAATCCGAGAATAGTTTGTGTCAGTGGTGTAGGGAAAAAAGTAGACGTGTGGAAAAAAAGCGATTTGTAGTAACAAGTGGTAGCTTCTTTTCCTCACACTGTTGTCCCCAAAAATGGTCTACAGAGCCATGTGATTTATAGGATAATGACTAATCAGTTAATCCTTTAATACCCGACCTCTTGAACAGCATTTCTTTTTTTTAATCTCAGTGTGCTTTTGGGTTATTTTGAGGATAACATCAGGTCATGATGTTTTGTGGCCCCACATTTGGATTAACCCTTAGCCTGCTAAAGTCTGACTCAAATACCTTTTTGTGGACATTGTGGATCAAGATCAGACTTCACAGAACGTGCAGCCTGATCTTGGATCTACACTGTCCGATAAGGAGACATTTCCCCCTAAATAGCTTTGAAACGGTAATATTTGGGTTGTGACTGTCGGCTTGAAAGTTTCATGTCACTTATTTAGCAGATCAACGGTTAACGTTCCTTATTAAGCGCACATGTGTGTACGCATATATGCACGTTTGTGTGAAATAACTAATTGTAGATTGACCAAGGTCGGACACTGGTCTTAAGACTTTTAAAAGATGCCGAAGTGTTACATACATATATTAAGTTAAAGATGGAGAAGCTTCCAAATGGGAGTGCGTGTACACTGGACAATGTTTTTTTTTTTCGTTCGAGATAAAAGCTGCGATTTTTTACTCAGTAGGAAACGATACTTTATTTTACGACCCTGAGGCGGGCAGGGGGAGATTCTTGACACTATTTTATATAAAAGGAGAAAACCGTTGTTTATTTTGTGTCTCTAACGCCGTTTCAGCATAATTGCAGATACGGCGACAGTCAGTGCACCTATCCAGTGCTTTTAAAACTGAGAATTCTTTAGTTTTATCGTTTGATAGAGAGTTGAAGTAGGAAAAGGTTGCATATGAATGGAATGTACACTTGTGCAATGGCTTACCCTTAGTGCGCCCAACATACGAAATAAGTATTTTTAGTGAGTGTTAAGAACTCAGAAAATTTATTTAATCAAGACTCTTTTGGGAAGAAAATTTCTTAGAATATCGGATTGTGTAGATCAAAGATCAGAGTTCACGTTGAGTGCAGCCTGTTCTTGTTGTTTACTACCTCTTAAACATTCAAACTTTTGCAAAGTGTTGTTGTAGGGTTTGTTAGCTATTGTGATTGTAAAACCGTAAACCGGCTTAAAGGTCGTTTGAGGATAAATGAATATGGCGCGCCATCGGTAAAAGTAAATGACCAATGCACCAAGCTTCTGCAATCTTAAGCTCACTAGCGTCCGTATTTTCCAATCATTCTAAGTTATATCCCAAGTTCTTTTCTTAAGAATGTTCTTAATTTCAAAGTGACATAATTTCTGATTAGCTTAAAATCATTCAGTTCAGCTAATCAGAAGTTATGTTACTTTTTAAATTTAGACTAGGACTGCTATTTCGAATTGCAGTGAATAGAACCCCTGAGCACGTGATACTCTAGGTGCCATTGCTTATCGTGTATCAAATATTTTTTTTGAAACATCTCATAATAATTATAGTCCGAAACAACATGGCATCATGAAGCGTAGGTTGACAGTTTCCATGTTAAAACTGAGCAAACATCAGGCGTTCAAAAAATGATAGAAAATTAAGAACTTGATTCCCAAATGTTACAATGCTCTTATGCTTTTTACTCTTTACCTAGCGGCAAAAATTTAGACCAGTCCAAGCTGAAAGCATGCGGAAGACAAACCAAATGTGGCTTAATGATTTATGATTTGTAAATGCTATAAAACATGTTCGTTTAATGCAATAAAAGTATAGTAGTAGTAGTAGAAGTAGTAATGGTAGTAATTAAAGGGATTTGTCATTCTAAAGGATAGAAAACGTTCTTGGGAAGGGAGAGAATTTTTGTTACCAGCGTTTTGCGGGAGACAAGTTAAAAAATGAGGCCCAATTAATGGGATTTGTCTTTCAAAAGTTTAGAAAACGTTCTTGGAAAGAAAGAGAATGCTTGTTACCAGCGTTTTCTCCTTTACCAATAATATTTTTATAGGGCTGCTTTCTCAGGGTTGATAAAACACGGGATTGTAAAGTAAAGGATTAAACAAGTTTTCAAATCATTCAATGTCAATTCAGTGTCTGTCTTTAATATGGTAAAAAATATTGTGGGAAAAGGAGAGAATGTTGGTTACCGGCATTTTCTCACCATTTTCATGTTTTCCATGTCTTCTTCTTTAAGATTCTGTATTGCTTGAGAAAGGGTTAAGTGGCTTTTCGATATTTTCCAGGTCAATTCGGTGCTCCTAGATTTGCTGTAAGTGCACTAATCGGGTTCCTTATCGCGACCTTTACCTCCATCTTGGATTCGATCGGTGATTACTACGCATGCGCAGGTATTTGCCGAGTGCCGCCACCACCAAGCCATGCTGTCAACCGTGGTATTGCCGTCGAAGGGTTCTGTACCATGGTCTCGGCGATTATGGGCGCTGGCCACGCAACTACGACTTATGGAGGGAATATAGGGGCCATAGGGATGACAAAGGTAAACCTTATGTCATACTATCATCAAATAATATTTACAATTACGAAGACTTTTTTTCCATTTGTGTCTTTGTTTTATGCAGAACGTACAGTTTCGTCCAGGTTGTAAACAACAGGCGTCCGTTTTCACCTGTCATTATTAAGAATATTCTTGTTCTCATTCTCAAAAATTTTCTAAATTTGACAGAGACACAACTTCTGATTGGCTTAAATGTTTTTCTTTCTAAGTATAGAACTATACTTAGAAGGAAATCAAGAACAGTTGATGCCCTGGTATTTTTTCAGAATCTTTACTATCTGCAAAGACAGCTCTTGAAAGCTCTCCACAGCCTTCTCAGTGTTCAAAAACGATATATTAAATAACTCGATTCCAGAATATAAACAGAGGCCGAATTACTGAACCAGTCTTGGTTCATCTACCTCTAGATTCGTAAAGTAGCTATCACTTTGACTGAAATCTTATATCGCAGCCAATCAGATGGCTAGGTCTGAGATATAAAATTAGAAAATAAGTGCTTTGTTAAAGCAGCCACTGATTATAGTTTTCGTTTTCATATTTGATACTGGTTGCCAGCCGTCGAATATTTGTGATGCTGTCAACCGAAAGCTAGGATAAGAAAGAAAGCTTGGTGATAAAAGATAATACATTTTTGCGTTTTTTTTTAATACAGGTTGCTAGCCGCCGAGTGTTTGTCATACTGTCCCTGATTTATTTGATATTTGGAGTATTCAACAAAGTGTCGGCAGTATTTGTAAGCATACCCTACCCAATTCTTGGGGGAACCATTTTGACAATCATGAGTGTGTTTGTCGGCGTAAATATGTCACATTTAAAGGTGAGTCTAATTGCTCTACAACCCTGTTTCGATTTGTGTTTTTGGACATCTTTTTTGCAGAAATTTGGGTCTTTTTATGAAAGGGCATGCACAATACATTACAGGAAAATAGCAATCGGAAAAAAAAGGATATTTCTTAAAGCTAAGTTGTATTACTTAAGAAATTATATTTTTATTATCAAAGCACAGACTTTTTTTACACAAAAAAGTAGATGAAATCAGAATTTTAAAATGTTGACAAGATCTGTCATTTTTCATGGCAAGCATTATCACACGTCCTCACCATGACGTTGTTCTGCTCGTCGATTTAATTCCTACTTTAATTTTTTCATGCAAGTGTGCTTTTTCGAAAGGACAGGTAGTATTTATTGTCGGAGAATAAAAATCAGATTATCAAAATATTCTCTACGAGATCTGTCATTCTCGATGGCAAGTATGATAACGCTTCATTACGTGACGCTAGATCGTGCTACTCGGTTGTTTGGTGCCTTCGAATTTTTCTTGCGTCTTATTTTCTTTTTGAAGTTACTCTTTTTTGAAAGTTCAGGCCCTATACATTACAGTAAAAGATAAAACAATTAAACAAAATATTCTCTACAAGATCTGTCATTCTCGATGGCGAATGCAGTCATTTCTTTCATCTGGTACTACCATACAATCTTTTAATGGTAGCTACCGTCTTTTCTTGCAGATAAGGGGTTTAAAAGAGTATTATGTCGTTTGAAATGTAAGAGCATAAAAATCGAAATATTCAAATGTTCTCTACAAGATCTGTCATTCTCGATGGCAAGTGTGGTTATTGGCATTAGTCGGTCGGCCTATTAGATTAACTCTAATATTGATAGGTACCTGAAACTTGGTTTCTTCACGAAGTTTTGCTTTTATGAAAAGACAGACTGTATGGATTGCAGGAAAATAAGCAGAGAATAGATGCTTTGTGTCTTGGATTGGGAAAGTGGGATTTTTATCAGGTGAGCCCAGGGCGAATCGGATTTAATTTCGGAGCCGAGCCCGATAAACTTTCCTTACCAAGACACTAACCATCTAACCATCGATTTATCCCTTTTCTCATTTTTAATCCAAATCATACTAAACTACATATTTGAAACGAAAAAAAAAACACACATATCGATATCTTTTCCACTATGAATGAAGATGAAGAATTATGTTTACAAAGTGTCTTTATACTGTATATGCAACTGCAATAATGACGTCATAAATGATGCATTATACGTCATGAACATGATACTTACCGGCGTAAAGACGTTGTGTCGAATACAGGCAGGTATTTTTTTCTGTTCTCAGTGTTTCACATTTAAGAAATCGGATTTGCATATTTAAACTGTAAACAGTTCTATGTTAATTTAGATAAGAAGAAATATCAACATGGGCATCGTATTTTAAGCGATATTTTTTTTTCTGTAAAATATTGATTTTATGTAGGGGGAATAAAAAATAGTAGTTCCAGTCGGTCACATGACCAACTAGCCTAATTAACCTTAATCACATGACCAACTGACACAATAAACCCAGTCACAAATGACCGAATGTCAACAAGTTCGAACAAGTTTATATGACCTGGTTTTATACGACGTGATTTACATGAGGTGACAGGATGAAACTCAAACTGTTCACTGTTGGAATACAATATCTGTCATTCTCGATGGTAAATGTGGTCATTTGTGTTAGTTGGTACTACTACCTATTGGAAGATCCAAACGTTTTCTATAAGATCTGTCATTCTCGATGGCAAGCATGCTCCCTGCTTCTCACGTAGCGTGCTAGTCGGTAGTTTGCTACATTCCAATTTCAACATTTTTTTTTTTTCACGAAATTCGTGTGTTTTAAAACGACAGGCGTATACATTGCAGGAGGATATACACCAAGCTACCAAAATGTTCTTTGCAAGATCAATCATTCTCAATGGCGAATGTGACCATTTCTTTTCCTTGGTACATCCAACCTCATTTTGATAGCTACCGTCTTTCCTTAAGGGATAAAGCAGTAAACTGAAGATGAGTTGTCCACATGTTAGGAGAATTAAAATCGATATATTCAAATATTCTCAACTAGATCTGTCATTCTCTTTGGCAAATATGGTCATTGGCGTTTGTCTTGGCGTTAGTCGGTGTTCAATAAATTCTAATTCCGATACCTATCTTGTTTTCTTCACGAAATTACGCTTTCATGCAAGGACAGTCTGTTTACATTGCAGGAGTAAAACCACTCTAAATATCCAATCTTATCATGACGTAACCGTAACGTTACATTGACACGCGGTAAAAAATTTGGTACATTCCAAATATGACAGCTTGTTTATTTTCTTCGCGAAAGTGTGTCTTTTTTTAAAGGACAGACAGTGTTTGTTTGCAGAGGATGAAAAGTCAAACTATCCAATGTTCTTTACAAGATATGTCATTCTCGATGGCAAATACGGTTATTTGTGTCATGTCCATACATTCTATTTTGTTAGTTGTTGTCTTTTCATCAAGAAGTAATATATTTATAAAGAAAAGGCAGGTTAAGGTTACATGTGAAGAATATAAAATATAATATACAAATGTTCTCTCCATGCCAAATATGGTCATGCGTTACTTTACTCATAGAACAACGTGTGAAACAAGTTAATGTCAACACAACGTCCTTTTCAGGACAGCATGTATAAAAATAAATGTTTTTTTTTATTTTTCTTTCTCAACCTTGTATAAACATTTCATTGTGTTATTTCTATTCTTTTCTTAACTTTCTACCCAATCAGCATTGAAGTTGCAACGCTTGCATTGCTTTGATTTTCCTAAAATTGATAAGCATTCTTATGACTAAATAAGTGACAACCGATAGCAAAGAAACCAGTTTCACTGTGGTTATAGACACAACTGCAAAAATATTATTGTCAGAAATGAAATCCTTTTTATACAAGCTGTGGTATAATTAACTCACTTTGCCAGGTGGATTCAATGTATAATTAATTACAGAACGAATAACGATCAGCTTACGGAAAAAAAGGTCTCAATATTAAATTTGTGGGTAGACATTATTCTAGACTGACGATGAAAATAACTTTCAAATGGTTAAGCCTTACGTCAAACCATGGTAGTGACGGGAGACCTATTAAGCTCAACTTAGTGTATATGTTAATTAGCTCTATGTTGCATCAAAGCTTGAAGAAAAAAAAAGTTTGTCAAATTGAGATGATGGGATGATTTATCTGGATTAATTCAGAGTATATTGTTTCCGTTAACAAAAATTAATTATGGAAATCCGGGCTAGGACAAGAAAAATCCCAAAAGGTATAAAAATGACAAAGCAGTTGTCCCTCGATCAAGATTGTAATCCAAGAGGTTGGTACATGGTATATTCTTTAGTTTGTACCGCTGAAATACGACTGTAATTTTACATATACACGTAGCTAGCAAATAAGTGAACTGAAATTGATTGAAGTCTGCGTTATTGATTGAGCTACATTGGCATGACGATTTTGTGTTTAACTGTGGTTTTCAAGAAGTTGTCTGTTGATTCACGTTCCTCACTTTGACCCTAGTTAGGTAACATCCATTGACCAAGGATTGATTGAACAGTGTTTTAAGCCGCTTTCAATTTTATTTCTTTCATATCACGACAACAATTTTATCTATGTATGCCCTGGGTTTCAACAGTGCTAGTCTAAGGCTCTGAGGTTTCTTGACAAGGACACTCCCACGGAAGGCCCAGCACCTCAAGTGAGGATCGTACCCGGGGCCTAGAGCCTCCAGGTTTAGAATCCCTCCTCCTCACAGATAAGCTACGCATGATCCAATAAAGAACGAGTATAGACATTTGTCTTATCCGTCATAGCATTTACTGCTAGTATTATATGTGAAATAATAGCTCATATATTTTAATCCAGGTAACAGTTAATATATTTAAACCAAGGTAAAAAGAATACATTCGTTCTGACTCTAATAATGATAAAAACACATACATTCTAGACAGTAACTACAAGATTAATACACTGCCAAGAATTAACAAAAATCCGATGTATTGTAGAAATGATTTATTAGTTATTTTTTCCTGATTGGATATGCCTTTGAAGTACGATGAACGAATAAAAAAGAAACCTGTTGATGGCAAATGTTACTCTTATTGGAACGGTGTCATTTCATGTCATGTTTTATTTAAAAAAAATGATTTGGTGATATAAATATACACGGGGAATAATTATAAGATTAGGCTTATATTTGGTATAGATGATAATATCATTGTTTCCTAATATGTCCAATTTTCATATGGAAGCCTTTAGGTATATTAATTAATGAAGTAATTGACTCTCAGAGACTTTGATTAACCCTTATCCTGCCGAAAGAGACTGTGAGTATTCAACGGAGAGTGTAGATCAATAATTGTGCAGTTTGACCTTGGTCTACACTATCGGCAAATCTGAAGATACACCTTCCTTAGCACTTGACAACATTGGAAATATTCTGAGAAAGATGGTAACTGCTTGCACTAAGCAATCGGTCCTTTTTACAACAATATTTTACGTATTCCGTATCTTAGAAAAATGATAATTTCCTTTCCTTCAAATATGCCTGCTTTTTTTTTGCAGATGTTCAAAAAGAGCAGACTGAATCAAACGGAGTACGGACGTGCAGTTTGATCGAGGTGTACTTGTTTGCCAAGGACACCAGCAGGGCCCGGATTCACCAGCCGTCCCATATAAGATTCTTAGTAAAATTCCCATGAATTTCCTGCTTTTAAAAATAACGCAATTTCTGATTGAATAAACGAAATGCTTTAGCCAGTCAGAAATTACTTTTAAATCTAGAATTACCCTACAAATGCAATAACGAGTCAGTGGTGAATACGTCGCCAGAAATCGCAATACGCAAGCCATTCCACTTTTCATATTAACTTGTTTTTCCTTCTATATGTCAGGTTGTAAATCTATCATCAACGAGAAATCTATCCATCATGGGTTTCGGTATATTCATCGGGTACCTCATTCCAACATGGGTCGGTCAAAACCCTGACATGCAATATACAGGTAAGCGCATCCAATGTATCTAGATTTGGCGAAAGGGAAGAGCATCAAGTTGGATTGTTTTCGTACGTTTAAGAATTAGGTAGGGAAACTGAGCAACTGCTTGCAACAAGATGCTTTTGAAGACACTTGAAGACTTTTGAAGAAGTTCAGCTTAGGCCGATCGTATTTGTTTGTATGGTGTTTAACTCCGTTTTGAACATCATTTTAGTTATGATGCTCTTCTCCATGTTTTCCTGGAGATTCATTTACTAGCTTCCTCTACGAGTACCGGGTACTTTCCTCATTCTTCTAAGTCACTGGCTGCTCTTCCACAGAACCATCGTCGAAGCATTGTTCAGTGGTGAGAAAAATATAAATCCTGACACAATGACTACCATGCCTCCTCGAAAGAACTAGTAAACCCCTGCCAGTTTCACATCCTTTACATCACCGACTCAGCCACCGGGCTCGGCTAAGCAACAATGTCCTATTCGTGCAATCTCTCTTTTTAGCCAGTACCTATTTGCAACTCTCTCTCTCGGAACCACTGACTGCTTTTCAATATAAAAAAGCCAAAGCAATGTTCAGTGATGCCATGTGAACGAACCCTGTAGCAATGAAGTTAAATAGTTTTTGGAGAGACGACTCTAATCTTTTTTTACACTTGATACTTGTCTGCCGGCTGCGCTATTCTTAATAAGTATACGTCGGCTACATAAGATACGGCTATGCCGCTTCTAATGTTACTTCTGCTATTGATGCGGCGGCTGCTGCTGATAATGAATCAACAATGATGATAACGATGATGATAATGATTTATGTTCTTCTTGAATATGTGCATTGGTTGTGCTTTTATGTACAGTGGTACCATGACACTTAAAAGACGTAGTTTTAAAACGCTTTAAATGAATAAGACTAGCATGACTCCTCCCGAACGACTGACCGACAGACAGACACACAAACAGAAATACAGTAGACAGATAACCTATTAGACTTTTGGGTTGATTGATCTGTCGATTTATTTAGTGACTTTATCTTTTAATTACAGGTAATAAAGACATCGACGATATTATAGAAGTAATACTAGGCAATCCGAACTTTGTTGGTACTATTATAGCCTGCGTTCTTGACAACACTATACCAGGTATGGATACCTTGATTATACCACAGGCCTTTGAAGCTCTATTGGTCTATCACGGAACACTGAAATTGTCGTTGGTCGATCATCGAACACTTATAGCACATTGGTGCATCGCCTGTATATCATGGGATATATATTCAAATTTTTATCAACACTGTTTCTATAAATAGCACATTGGTGACTCCCTCTATATCGTATATAGTAATACCACTTGTCTTACTATATACGATACAGAGGGAATCCCCAATGTGCTACTTATAGTAACAGTGTCCGATAATGAAAATTTCGTTACCCCATGATAGACTAATGGAGTTTCAGAGGCCTATGATTATACACAAATAGAACTATGAGTGTTTATTGCAAATCAGTCGTTCTACGACCAAGCGCTTTTTTGCAAATCAGTCGAAGTGAGACCAAAAGCGCTTTTGTGGACAGTGTAGGTCAAAATCCTACCGCGCAATAAGTGTACTTTGACGTTGGATCTACACTGTCAGATATATTGAGATTGTTCCATTGAAAAGAACTTTGATGAAATCACAATATGTGGATTATTACTACATACATTGGCTGGAAATTTCCGTATGGTTTATTTAGCAGTTGACTGCTTTTAAAAGCCTATGCAAATAAATACTGCTCGACTATTCTTGAATTCAATTGCAAATGGACCATGCTCTGTGAAAAGGTAATTTAATGCATCTGCAAAACATATCGACCCATGTCAGCCTGCGTAGTCAGCATACACTGACCTGGGTCGAAACCTTTTGCTATTGGTCAATTTTCAGCATGCCAAAGGATCAGTCTACTTCATGGTTCAGTCGGCTGTTATAAAAACTTGATTTCATGGATCCATAATTATGTCATGTCTTGCTTGGTGCAATGCATTACGACGATGTCTTTATTAACCCCCTGCCCCCTTCTGCCAGACTCAAATTCATGTGGCTAGAATTTGAAATGAATTGGAAATCATTGTAAAGAATGATAAAACTGGGTGTTCTATGTAGTCTATTTTTTTTTATCTGAATCGTCCCTGTAAACAAAGTACTTCACTTCACGTTAGATGGTAATTGGTTCTATCGTTTCCTCTACCACTTACTCAATGAAGAAACAATTACTGATAAAGGCGACGTATACGGGTAAAAAGCCAGTGAAACATTGTGTTTCTTCTTTGAATGGAGTGTACAACGCATGCAAAAAGTAAAAAAGCAGTGACTTGTAACAGATCATGCTCTGTTTCTCAAGGAGCGTCCTGCGTGGCTCGGTGGTAAAGTGTAGGACTGGTGTCCTGGGGCCTGGAGGCCCTTGTTCGAGCCTCACTCGATCCACTGGGTTTTTCGTGAGAGTGTCCTTAGGCAAGACACTTCAGAGCGCTAGCCTAGTACTGGTGAAACCAAGAAAACGTGAATATGTCAACCGTCGCCGTGATACAACTGAAATAATGTTGAAAGTGGCGTAAAACACCATTCAATCACTTCAACCAAACCGTTTTCCAAAGCTGTCCTCCGAACTCTATGCTGCTCTGTTGTAATTGCTCTGACCAAGATCAGACTGCGTAGGACATTAACCCATTCAGCGCAAACAGAGGCTTTTGCGGACCAAATAGATCACGATCAGACTGCTTAGAACGTTTAGTCCGGCCAGAAAGATTAAAAAAAATCTCTTTGAGTTCGTGATGATTGTATTATCAGCCGTTCAAAGAGGTCGATTTATATGATTGAGCCATGCTCTGTGAAAAGGGGGCTTGATGTATCTGCGAAAAGTATCGATCCAGGTAAGCCTGCGCAGTCCGCGCAGGCTGACCAGGGCCGAAACTTTTCGCTATTGATCAATTTTCTGTATGTCCAAAGCCCAGTCTGCCTCATGATTAAGTCAATTGTTAAAACATATAGCTATTATGGATCGATGGGTATGTGAACGCCTGCCTGGTATCATGCATCAGGGAGATGCATTAAGCCCCCTTTTGCCAGAGCATGGCTCATATTTTGTGGTAAAATAGTTAACTATGCCTTAAAAGGACCACGTTGAAGCAAATGCAAGGCTTTACAACCACAGATTAAAGGGCAATTTTTATTACTGATAGTCACATAGTAAACCATATGAGCCATGCTCTGTGAAAAGGGGGCTTAATGCATCTGCGAAAAGTATCGACCCAGGTCAGCCTGCGCAGTCCGCCCAAGGATCAGTCTTTCTCATGATTAAATTGCTTGTTAAAAAAGTGGATATTATGGATCCATGGGTATGTGATGGCTTGTTTGGTATCATGGATCACGGAGATGCATTAAGCCCCCTTTTGTCAGAGCATGGCTCAAATTATTATATATGGGCCATGCTATGTGAAATCCATCTGCGAAAAGTATCGACACATGTCAGCCTACGCAGTTCGCGCAGGCTGACATGGGTCTAAAGTATTTGCTATCGGTAAATTTTCTGCATATCTAAGAATCACTCTACCCCATGATTCATTCTGTTAATCGACCAAGTGGGTTTTATGGATCCATAATTATATGATGACTTGCTTGGTATAATAGCTCACATAGACTCATTAAAGCCCTTTTTAATAGAGCACGGCTCATATTCATGTGTATTCCACAGCAGCAATGACTTAATTAGTTGTAAGGTCAGGTGGCAGGGGGCTTGGAAACTTGTTCACGGCTGCGGTTAATGATGTCGCCACTCGGCTCGGGGCGACATGATTAACCACAGCCGTAAACAAATTTCCAAGTCTCCTGCCACCTGACCGTACAACGGATTTATTATACTGCAAAGTTTTACCATTCCAATGTGTGTTCAGCAAAATTTACGCATTTTTTGTTTCAAAAATTGAGTACGCTGACGAAGTAGAATTTCCCTTCTGAGTACCCCAATTCAATGAAGACTGACGTCACTGGGAACTGACTCACTGAAACCTTGGTAAAACGTGCAGTTTGGTGCATAATCTTGATGTCAATCTTGATCGACGCCGCCATTTTGGATGTTGTGTTGAAAGTGTAGTCATGTATAAGGGAAACTGCTTTTACGTTGGTTTTGCCAGTGTACATGATATATATGTTCGGGGCATATTATCCAATCAGATCACGAGAAATTTCTTTGCAGTATAATAAAACGCTTTGCTACACAAAACTCAGTTGTATTTCTCTTTTTCCTAAAATTATGTCCACTGCTTATATGCTTTGGCTTGGGTAAGTCCAAATTGCCGTTGTTTTCTAAAGATCAACTTAACTTTTGGCTATTCTTGTCTACCTAGGCACACCGGAAGAACGCGGTATAGCAGCCTGGCAGAACACAGGAAGTAGCGAATCCGAGTCTGACCCTTACAACAACGACTACATGGAAGGATCTGCGCTCTATGAACCAGTGTTACCAGAGAAAATGAGAAGGAGCAAAGCGATGAAATTCCTACCAATATTCCCATACCATGGAAACTGATTCATTTGTAATGTAGAACATCCAAATTCCCTCAGGATATAACATTCTTCCAGGGGTCGTGTTCTCTAACCATTCTTACTTTAATTCTTATTGTAAATTTCAAGACTAGCAATCCGATTGGCCGAGCTATCTCGGCCAATCAGATTGCTAGTCTTGGAATTAAAAATTGGGACTCTATGTGGATTTGTTAGTGAATAGCGTCCCCCGATTTCACGTTCTTTTTTAATGCTGGATACAGACTAAATATTGTGTTTTGGTATTTTTTTATAGTCATGCTTAGATCTTACATCTTACATATACATACAAGCTTGGAGGTCTCATTCTAGAAGTCTGTTCTGAAAAATGAGGAAAAAAGATGAGTCAAGCTCTGGTGAGAGATTTAATGCACCTCTGTGATGCATTATACCAAGCAAGATTATGGATCCATAAAATCCATTTTGTATAACTACCGACTGAAGCATGAAGTAGACTGGACCCATGACATACAGAAATTTACCAAAAGCAAAAAGTTTCGACCCATTGGTAGATACTTTTTGTAGACGGATGAAACTCTTTTTTCACAGAGCATGATTTTGTTCACCTTAACTGCAGAGTTCAATAAATATTAACTATGTCTTTCTTGACTGCAGGTTCCCTTTGGTTAAACAAAAGATAGAATGAATATCCAACAGAGACATTCCAAGTTAAGGGTTTTTTTTGCTGTCAGTGCAGACTAAGATAAGTTTGCAATTTCCATGGCTCATCTATTTTTAGACATTACCTCTCCTTTCCCCCATCCTTGCCTTTCTTTTCTGAAAAGAGCCTGAAATCGCAACATTTTGGTCTTCTTTCTCAAATGAACAGATTTGTGTCACATATTTTGAGCAGAGACACAAACTGTATTTAAATCTGTTACTTGAAACCAAGTTTTTCTCTAACTCACCTCAAGGTTTCTTGACTCGTACTATAACGTGACACGGTATAAGTGCTTCAAAGTATGAGCGCCATTCTGGCAAAAGTGGGTTTGATGCATCTCCTTGATGCATGATACCAAACGAGTCATCTTTTAACTATGGACCTATAACATCCATTTTGTCTAACAACCGACTGGATCTGGAGGTAGAATGGTCCTTTGAGCTGCAGAAAATTGACCAATGGCAAAAAGTTTCGACCCAGGTCGAATACTTTTTGCAGCTGCATGAAACCCCTTTTCACAGAAAATGGCTCAAAAAAATATTGTTGATCAAAAGAGGAAGAAAAAGAATCTTTATGTTCACTTAAACATTGGACTTAATGACCTTAATTCATTTGACCCTAAAGGGTTTTACATTCAGTTTCGATTTCCCTTGCCGAAATTGAAGTCAATGATGATGAAGCACGAAACTTGCCATCTGATCTTGAATATACACATGCCAATATCTTGTAAAATATTGTGGTGAAAACCGGCTTTGAAATTATAAAAAAAAAAAAGAATGAGTCTTTTTCTCTTACTAAATGTATATATTTCTGCTTATTTGGCGTCAAAAGGAATAGACTTCAGGTTTTTCCCTAATGTACGAGTGGTCTCCTAGGCCTACGTGATAAACTTGTCGTAGTTTGTCCCATGAAAAAAATAACCCTTTCATGCGTTTTCGACATTCTGAATCATTTTTTGATGAATGAGATGAAGATTTAGTCAAAAGTTTTTTTTTTACAAACAAAAAAAAAAAAAACGTTCATGTAGATCAAGGGAACCAATGGACATTTTACTTTTGTAGATATCATATTTTAAATGTGGTAGAGCCCTAGGCTCTATTTAATGAACGAATTTTAATGTGTCAATTTCTTTCAAGTCGTTTTGAGATTTCCTCCGCCCGTGTCATGCTACTTGTTCAGAAAAAACGTTGTTTGTGCCTGATTTATTTCTTTGCGGTTTGATCGGTGCTTGTAAAAACTATTTTGTTCTCTAGTTTTAATTAGAATCGAATTTCCATGGAACAAAAGGCGAAATTTTGCCTGTTTCATTTTTGTTTGAACTCAGGGTACATCGATCATCTTTTAATGTACTGTGTACAATTGTGTAAAAGTATGTATGAGCCTCTCTGAAATAAAACATGTGTTTTCATCGAAACGAGTGTGTTTTTATCAATGTTATCGTCATTGTTGTTTGTTTCAATACTTCTTTTTGTCCCCATAGCAATAAAATACATGCTATCAATATTCAATGTTTCATACGTCTTCTAAGAGAATTGTGAAAAGGTGCATATACCTTTAGCGGATTTTGTTGATAACAGAACTGTTCTTGAGGAACCGTGTGACTTCACCGGAACCTTTTACGAACCGTTTGAATATGAGCTACGATCTATCAAGTCAATAATACAATTAATAATACAAAATGGCCTGCAACACGCGAAAAGGGGCATTCGGACATTTGCGTAAAGTGTCGTCTCGGATCAGCCTGCGCACTCCGCGCAGGCTAAACCGAAACGACTTTCCGTTTTTATGTAATTTTCTGTTTTGCGCAAGTCTACTGTAGCACAAAATCTAATGTAGTCGTAAAGTGCCGTCTCGGATTAGCCTGCGCGGACTGCGCAGGCTGATCCGGGACGACAATTTACGCAAATGTCCGAATTTCCCTTTTCGCGTGTTGCAAGCCAATTATGAGCTATACTCTGTAAAAAGGGAGTTAAATGCATCTGCAAAAAAGCATCGATCCAGGTCAGCCTGCGCAGTCCATAATAACATGATGATTTTCTTGCTCTAATGTATTCAAAAATGAAGAGAACTTTTTTTTGTTTTCATGGAGGTATGAAAAAAAAAACCTAATCACACTTTTGTATGAAACCGCTTTTCTCTTCATTCCTTATAATTCAATATCACAGACAACAAATATGCACTTAAATTTTACTCTAACTGCTTTTTTTTGTAAATCCAACATTGCGTATTTATTTAATGTCCATTTCATTGATAATTCATAGCGCGGTAAATCTGCTCGTTCATGACGTAATAATGACGTAAATTCATGACGTCATTATAGTATTGAACATTGGCAGATTTAGTAGATTTATTATTAGAAGTTCAATACGCTAGAAGTAAGTTGAAAACAAGACAAATTTATGATGCATAGCATCATAGAAGCCGCAATCTTTTGTTGGACAATTTCAGAAATATTGACTCCCTTGAGAAATTGTGATTACATTTTTTGTATCTGTTTTTACCCCCACCCCCACCAGCGGAAAATCATGACAAATGGTACTAAAATGCAAGGAAAAAAGAAACAGAAAATAATATGTACATGTATTCTAATTCTTAAAAAAAAAAAAAGTTTAGAGAGGAATCTTAAATAATCTTATTATTATATTATTATTATAAAGTGATGTTTATTTGGGGGGGGGGGGGGGGGGGAAACACGTAAAAGCATCGGAATTTTTAAATTTCTACTCGAAATTTGAAAATGGAGAAATTGCGCATTCAAATACAGCATTTTCCATTTATTTAATGATTTTAGAAAGGAAACTTTCTATAGCGGCATTAAAGGCAATACTACAGAATTATTTAAGTTACCAATTATTCAAAGTGATATTAAGATCGTTATTCACATATGATGTTTACATGTATTTACAATTTTTATCAGTGATCTCTTCTTTGTGTTTCTTTTTTTTTACAACAAAAAAGAAAAAAAGAAAAAGAAAAAAAGAAAGAAAATAGTCAACAACTTTTTTCTAAAAGATGATCTTCTTGCTTGTCAAAAGTATCTTAGCATGCTTGTAACACAGTGAATCTTTACATTTCTACTCTGGAAACAAAAACTTTTGCATGGCATCTCCAAAATTATTCTGATCGTAGCCTGTACAGTTGGCACAAACCACGTTTCTTTTATTCCTGAAATAGCAGCCACACACACACACACACACAAAACATTTTTTAATTCTTTAAAGATCTGGATCTATTCAACCACAACATAATAACTATTACTATACATATTTCGTTTAATAAACAGTAGTTTGAACCATTTTCTGCAGAGGCCTTGTACATACCTAGTGTAAAACTTCTAATGTAAATTTCAAGAGCTATTCTAAACCTTTGACCAGCAGCGACGTAAAAAGTTGTATATTCACAGTAATAAGTTATGTAATAATTAAATTCAACCCTTCGACTACACAACGAAATAAATACACTGAGTAAGGAAAACAAACAAGATTTTCTTTTATGTTTACGAAATATCTTATAGAATATTAAAAAAATATTACACGGGCTATGTGCTGTCTGATCTTCATCTATTTCCGTCATTTTCGAGCAGCTTCAACCCTTAGAGCACCAGGCACCACGATGATAATTACGTAGTCAATGTACATCACGATCCATACGTCATGATTCAAGCAGGCCTGGTTTCAAGGGTTCTGTAGATCAGGACCATACCGTACAGCACGTATAGTCTGATCATAACAGCTTCGACATACAATACAGTAAATGCTAAATTTTGCAGGTCTCATAAAGTAGATGTTTCGTGTAACAAAAATCCATTGGGCTAATGTGTAGACGAAGGGAAGAAAAAGGGTTATCTTTTCGCAAGTATTCTATAAATAGCTGATGTAGACGCCTCTTGTGTAGGGAGGTAACCAGTCTATACCTTGATCAAAGGTTAACCGCCGTTTTATCCTTTACAAATTAAGATTGGACGAAAAACTTGTACATAAAATTGCTTCTGATTATCATATTCTAAGATGCTCTCTATATCATAATCATCATTATTTTGTTTTGTAAAAAAGTAGACAAATGCGAAAACCATTGAGAGATGGGAAAGCTTGTGATAAACGGAAAGCATAACAACTTCGTTTGGGAAAATAGACGGAATCCTATATGTTTGAAAACTTCGGGGGACTAGCCAATTAAAGGATGTTTATCTTTCTGTATTTTTATTGTTATTTGGGAATGAACTATAAATTGCAAGAAAACCAGGTTTGAATTTCATGTAGGTCTGTTGGAATACTTAAGAAAGAGTCATGTGGAGTAATTCTGTCACAACAACACAACAATATTAGAAATTTTATAAAAATTATGACCTATCGAATAATTACTGATCATCTACACGGTAAATAGTTTAGGTACATTCCTACTGGAAGCCGCTTTCGAGCGGCTTCCAATAAGTTTGTTAGGACCCAGCAAAGTGACAACGAGTTTAAGCTCTCTCTTTGAATTTACTGTTGGATATTTTTTTCAATGTTCAGAGAAAATAGATTTAGCTAGCAATTTGAAATTCGGACTTGATATAAAATCAGACAGAAAAACATTATGGAATCTCGTATAGCGGATATGAAACAACAACAACAAAAAAGTTTTTTTCACAAGTACTGCTCACAACATTCCTTTCAAGCCACTGGCTGCTTTCCCACATAAACATCTTTGAAAAAAATTTCCAACGGTAAGAAAGGAATGAATCCTGTCTCAATGACTCGCATCAGTCCTCGAAACGAGCGTCACAGAGCTTGGATTGGAGATCTTGATGTCTAGATTACAAGCCTTCTGCGTACCGACTGCCTTCACATGTTCATGTATTCAACCTTGATTGCTGGTAATCGTCTGCCTGTTTTTGCAACACTAAAATGAGATGTCGGTAAATTAGTTGGAGGGGGGGGGGTGTTATTTCAAGGGGAAAAATCTTGCGAAGAATATGAAAAATCCTCTTTTTGTTACGTCCCTTATCAACTGCCGCTTTTTTTTTTTCACTCGGTAAAAAAAGCACGATTCAGTGTTACAGCGAGCGACTTTTCTTCTTTTCTAATTTAGAAATATGTCTGGTCGTTATCTTCGACGTCTTGTCAAAACTTTAGACCGACTCATGTGGTTACAACAACAATAACAACAACAATAAATACCATTGTCATATTCAATAAAGTCCAGTTTCAGAGTACAGTTTTATATTGATATAACTAAATAAAGTTTTTTTTCAAATGATGTTAAAGTGAATTTTAAAGTAATCACATCTATGTTGTCCCATGGTACCTAAACAGCGTGTACTATGAAGCAGGTACATTAATGTCAGTCTAAAAATTTTGAAGGAATACGATAGAGAAAAATGTTGATCTTACAAATAAAAGGTTTAATTTTTTTAGAATGAAATATTAGCAACATCTAGGTTGTCGTCTGTAAATTGTTTCAATTTAGACTCTTCCGATTGGCAAAGATTTCAGTCGGCAAGTGCGTCAGTTGAAATGTTCCTGGATTTTCTTTGAAAGCAACACGCACGTCACTTGTAAAAACCCAAATATAGCATTTCGCCGGAAAGAAATACCGTAATAGACAGTGTAGATTCAAGATCAGACCGTAACAGACAGTGTAGATTCAAGATCAGACTGCCCGTTCTGTGCAGTCTGATCTTGATCTACACTGTCTGCAAAAGGTCAGTGAGTCTCGCTAAGCAGCCTAGGGTTAAATTCATTCAAATTCCAAACTTAGTCAAAGCTTGGAACTGATCATGGAAGCCTCTCAGTACAATACGTAATAAATCTTTTGAAAAAGTTACAGCGGCATATTCCAGGAGAAAAAAATAGGAACCAGGTCATCCGTCCATTCCAGCTGTCCCATAAGACATGGTGATAAATTTCCTTTGGGTGAAAGGCTTTCGAAGATATATTTCACACTTCGATAAAGAATTACATCAACCCGTTATAATGCTTATAAGACTTTTCACACCTATGCAGTTATTAGCTCGTGACTAATTTATTTATTTTATTTATTTATTTTTTTTTTTTTTTTGAGGGGGGGTGTGTGTAAAGTGGGGGGGGGGGCAGGGTGTTGACAGTTACTTGTTAAAGGCTACTGTTTATTTAAGTTTATTTAATAAAATGCTTTACAAATATTTCTGATAATGGTTTTTGCAGATGTTGTACCTGTCTACCCTTGCAAATTTTAGTTGTATGTCTAAGAAAAGCAAGTTTGGTTTTTCACCGTCACCGCTCTCGTAGACACGAGGTCCGTGCAAGCGTTTTCGAAGATCTAGCAGTAATTCGCCTCCATTCATCCCGTGTCTCTGCTTTTCTGAGGGCAACCTTCAGCTCCATTCCCTTCAATTCCCGGATGTTATCCTTTCATCCCTTCCTCTGCCTGTTTCTCCTTCGTCCCCTTGGAACCGGGCCCCGCAGGACTGTTTTTGCAAGGCCAGATGAGCGGGTTTTTCATTAATATCAAATCAAACATATCACATCGGATAACTTAGGAGAAACGACTTATTGTCTTTTTTTCTTGAATACCATGCGGTGAAACGCTAATTATGAAGTCCTATATGAGGACTCCAAAAAATATTGGTTTCTTTATATCGACAAGCATTTCCAAATGACAAATAATGTTTGGCCCAAATGACAGGGTCCGTCTTTTAGAAGGAAAGGAAACATTGTGGATAAAGGAGAATATGATAGCTACATTTTCTTCTATTTCCACAAAGTTTTTAATACACAAAAAACATATTTTCTTCTCTGTCACCAAGCATCGAAGGCCCAGTGAGAATTAGTGGGCTAATCCGTGGGTTGATCGAACCTGGTTGGCCCGAAACTCTTCTGGGAATTTGAGGGGGTTCGATGCCCAAAACATCTGAGCAATGCTCTGTGAAAAGGGGATCTAATGCATCAGCAACAAATTTCGACCAACTTTTTGCTTTTGGTAAATTTTCTGCATGCCCAAGGACAATTCTACCTCATGATTTAGATGGTTGTTTGACAAAATCGATTTTAAGGACCCCTAATTATATATATAATTACTTCCTTTGTCATGGAGATGCAGTAAACTGCCTTCCGCCAGAGATTTTTCAAAATTTCCCCTCTTAATCGCGAAACACAATTTCATCTTCGCTTAGAATATCTATGACACTGACGACAGCAATTTCCGGAAAGCATGGTTAGGTGCAAAGCTGCTATACTTGTTGACACGGCGGTGATTTTTCAGTGCCAAGTATATGCGCCATGCTTCGTGAAAAGGGGGCATAATGCATCTGCGAAAAGTATCGACCCAGGTCAGCCTGCGCAGTCCGCGCAGGCTGACCTGGGCCGAAACTTTTCGCTATTGGTCAATTTTCTGTATGTACAAGGACCAGGTTACCTCATGATTAAGTTAGTTGTTGAAAAATGCGGATACTATAGGTCCATAAGTATGTAATAGCTTGCTTGGTTCCCGTGGATCACGGAGATGCATAATCCCCTCCTTTGCCGTAGCATGGCTCATGTAAAATCGACCTCTTTCGACGGATGAAAAAACAAATCCGCTGATCAATACTTAAAAACATTCTATCTTACAGACTTGATTATACAAGCGGTCGGTATAGATCCAAGATCAGATTGCACGTTCTGTGCAGTCTGATCTTGATATATGCCCCCCGCAAAAGTCCTTATTTTCGTCCTTATTTGTTGCTGCATTGATTGATTGATTGAATTGGAGTTTTACGCCGTTCTAACAACTTAGGCCATATCGCAGCGGTCAGTGCACCTACGCATTTGTTTCCTGGCTTTCTCACACCATTACAGACACAACTTTCTTTCAAAGTCACTGACTACTTTCTCGCTTGCATCAGAAGTGAGAGGCGAAAAATCGCCGGAGAGAAAGTTTGCCTCAACCGGGTATCGAACTCACAACCACCAGGTCACGAGTCAGATACATTAACTACTGAGCTACCAGGGCGGGGATGGTGCTGCAAGGGCTAAACACAACACCAACTCAGTCTGTCATTAAAGCCATACCAAAAGTGAAATGAACTATCCAGTGACATTCAATGGCGGTGTCGAAATAATTCCTTCCGCTCCAGACAACAAGAAGGCACACCTGCCCCTGTCTAATTTATACACGACGTTTGTGATATATATTCCTGGCGCATCCTGAGCTGAATACATATAGTTCCTGAGAACTCCCACTGTGATTTGAATTACTCTTGCCAGGAGAGTACAAATGTACCTAATTAGAATGACTAATTGAAGAATCAGATCGTATCTCAGCTGGACCGCATGTAACTTGGATCATTAACGAGTGATTTAATGCTAACAGGTAATCCCTGTATGTTTCGACGACACAACTGCTTCAGTTCGAAGAGCTGTACGAATACGCTACAAACACCCCTCCTTATTTCTATGACACATTTTTTTAACCCTTAGTCTGCTAAATAAGTTAAATGAATCTTTCATGTCGATAGCAAAACTCCGAAAGTTGCTATTTCAAAGTTATTTTTGACAAACAAATAAAAAAAAAAGAAAACTCTCCTTAGCGGACAGTGTAGATCCAAGATCAGACAGCACGTTCTGTGCTGTCTGATCTTGATCTACACTGTCCGCAAAAAGTCAGTGAGTCGCGCTTAGCAGCCTAAGGGTTAAAAAGAAAAACGCAGATTTTTTTTTTGGGGGGGGGGGGGGGGTTACCAGTGCAATTGTTAGCTTGCACATGCAGATCTATGTTAAGGCAGATGATATGGTACATCACGCTGAAATGAAATCTGTAAGTAGGCCTAATCTTGATTGTGTTTTTATGAAATCCGTTTTTGTGAACTTAATGTATGCCGCTGGGTTTACAGACACTGGTGTTGGTTACATCACAAGACTGACGTCATCAACATGGTGTTATCCTGTTGAAATTAACTGAGTAGATAGTGTTATCCTATTGAAATTAACTGAGTAACGTTAGATCTAGATAATTGAAATAAACTTTTTGTCCGTGCCATGCGTGTAAGAAATATGATGGGTATTTGTTTTTCATTTCAGATCGAGACATGTTTCATGAAATGAACGAAACAAAATCTACTGTCTCATCAGTAGGGCATGATGTATCAATATTGGCCTTAACTAAGATTAACTCTTTACCAAACAGTCCCGAAATATAATGACCGTTAGAAAGAAGACTTTTGAAAATATCGTGGGGAAAGGAGAAAATGCTGATACACAACATTTTTCCTTTTCCCACGATGTTTAGACCTATACCCTTTTAAAAACGAAGTCCGCTACTTGAGCTACATTGTTGTCTGCATTTTTTTTTAATTTGGGCAAGCCTAAAATTCTATCCTCTGTACAAAGTGGAATTATATCTCTGCTCTACACAATAAGAAATAATCATCTTGTATTTGTTGCACGTTATAACTGCCATCGTTAACAGACTCTATATTTGATATCATACAGAATGAAATTGTGTTGATGTTAGAACAAAATATTATTCCTCAGAACAAACAATAGTACTACATTTTGCAAATTTTGAAATTCGGCATGGATACCTGAATAACCTAAATAGAGGATATTTGTTTTTTTACGTTGAAAGATCGAAATTTATTTCACAGAGTGAACATCATCGGTAATATTTTCACGAGTGGCGCAGCCACGAGGGAAAATATTACTGATGATGTTCACGAGGTGAAATAAATTTCGATATTTCACCGGAAAAAAACCAAATATTCTATTTATTTTATGCTTTTAACCCTTTTTGGGGGGAAACTTACATCAAAATCCAGAACAGTTCTTTTCGGTTATTCCCCGTGGCGTACCCCCTCCACACAGCAACGCATTACAATATTACGTAAAGCGCGAGAAATGTAGGGTAAATTACGTCATATTTCCATCTGGTTGAGAGGCTCGCACATTTTACCTAGGTAACTAGTTCGCGGGAACAAATGTGTCCGCCTTCAATTGAAGAGTTAGAATATAAAAATCGGTATTTTTCACTAGTCGTAACCAATATCGAAAAATATTTCACCGTTATTTCTCGATAAGCTACCGGAAAGCATGAAATAATTTTTGTTATTTAATCATCATCAAAGCATTTTTTATCTTTTATTTTCTTGAATACTGAAAACAAACAAAAAAAAATTTTTTTTTTCGAAGTGAAATTTTAGATGTGATTTCTGACGTCATCAAAGTTTAAGATCTTTGTCAGGAACGCCAACAGCGAACATTTAACTTTATAATTTATAACGTAAGCTTGCAACACGCGAAAAGGGGCATTCGGACATTTTCGTAAAGTGTCGTCTCGGATCAGCCTGCGCACTCCTCGCAGGCTTAACATAAACGACATTTTTCCGTTTTAATGTAATTTTCTGTTTTGCGCAAGTCTACTGAAGAATAAAATCTTGTGTAGACATAAAGTGCCGTCTCGGATTAGCCTGCGCGGACTGCGCAGGCTGATTCGAGACGGCACTTTACGCAAATGTCCGAATGTCCCTTTTCGCGTGTTGAAAGTCAAATAAAATAAATAGCACGTAAAGTTTCGTTTTTTTTACTAAACAACCTGTTTGCATACTAGTCCATTATTTTTCTCTACTTTTTTTCTTCGTTTTCATTTTTTTAATTAATACTTAAAATTATCTGTAGGTAGAGGACTGTTGCAGTTAAACCTGTTCAGAATATAGACCTTTGTACTGAGAATCAATATACAAATAAAGAGCTGAACCATAATACTGTTAGTTCTTTCTTTTGATTTATCCCCATCACGGCTTCTTGGCAACAGTTGACGAGTACGTGCAACAACAACTCGAACTGATAAGATGTGTTCATTTATTGTATTTAGAGTTATATCTCGAATTTTCGAAAAAATTTCTGCAGAATCTGGGTGTCAAAAACATAGCATTGCAACACCGTCTTCCAGGAACAGGTGGCTGTAATGTATTGCATACGCACAACTGAAGAGCTGTCATAGCCCCAAAACTGGAAAAAGGCTAAATTCTAAAATTGAAAAAAATGTATTTCCAAGGTTTCTTGGGGAGGGGGAGTAAACAGATTGTTTTTCAGGACTTTAATTTTTCGAGGGCTGCCCATTCCTTGGGAACAAATTAAGTGGAAGTTAAATTACGAGTAAGGTGTAAGAAATCGTTTCATATAATACTTCCTTTCAAAGCAGGTGAGAGATACCTTGCAGCCAACACTGTTCAACATGACGGCCATGGAGGTGGCTCCGTCACGGTCTGAGATGGAATCAACTGGGATGGACGAAAAATGGTTTCTTTTGTTTTGTATATTTTCTATAATCCCATTTTTTGTCATTTAACTATGCATTTACGAGTAATTCATCTTGGTGCATAACAAACCTTGAGTACTATTTGTCTATTTAATTATAAAAAATCCTAGATCTAAGTTGCAAGCGATAGGATTTTTCCCCGTAACGTAATAATTATGTAGCAAGAATATAGTCTATGAATTACAAAGACAATGAGGAAAAATGTATAAAAAGACAAATAAAGGTACGAAGTCAGATGATTATTTTATAAAACTCTCCACAGTAGCCTTTTCTATTATCATTCTGCTCGTAAAATAATACGACTTCAAGACTGCATAGCGTGACAATTTTCGCTTTATGTTGATCTTACATAATAATGTACTCAAGCCATGTTATATAATCCCTAGGTAATTTTGTGATAGAAAACTAGATGGGAATAAACCAGTATTTTTAGTAGTGTCCACTCATACGAAAATTAGATCACGAGTTCTCCTAATAAGACACGACAACGTTTCGTGGTTTAAACAGTAAAACCCCAATAACTTGAATTCGAGTAATCATCAAAGACAATGGCTTATGATAACACTGTAATTCTTACATCGAAAAAGTTTACAGGTCTAAGCCTTCATACATATTTGCATGCTTCAAAATGTTTATTTTCTAGGTTGTTTACACATGTGAAAAATGCAGGAATTGTGATTTTTGTTTTTCGAAACGAGAGTAAGCAAAAAAGACCGCCTGTTACAACGTTTTTTTCCGGGAATTATTATCATTTAACTTGCTATTTTAACATGTTGAAAAATATCTTTCCCAAAAACCCCAGTTTCAGACACCTTATATCATTATCATGCCATGTTCTACACATATATACGAATGAAACATTTGAATATCAGGTTTAAACCGCAAAAAACGACGTTTGTAGGATATTATATAAAATGTGCTATTTTTATGTAACAAATGAACATGTCTTCATTTCTTCAACATAAGTAGACCATTTCAAGATGCTTCTCCACCTATAACCTAACGAAACCATCTAATTTTGTCGTCCACTAAAAGTATTAAACAAAAGTCTTAATTTATGAAATCAGGACCTAACATTATTAGTTGTACGGTCAGGTGGCAGGGGACTTGGAAACTTGTTAGCGGCTGTGGCGAATCATGTCGCCACCTCGGCTCGGGGCATGATTTGCCACAGCCGTGAGCAAGTTTCCGAGTTCCCTGCCACCTAACCGTACAACGAGTTTAATATACTGAAAAGTTTACCATTCCAACGTGTATTCAGCGAATTTTTCCTGTTTTATGGTCTCGCGAACTGAACTCGTACACTGACGAGAAACAATTTTCCTTCCGATTGCCCCATTTCAATGAAAACTGAAGTCACTGAGAACTGACGTCAAGTGCTGACACTTTGGTTAAACGTGCAGTTTGGTACATAAACTTGATGATGTCACTGCGATAGACATTCGACGTATTTTTATTTAAACATCGGTTAAACAATTTCAAGGCAAGTTACTATGCATTTTATTGATTTGTTGGCAAAAGTAAACGACCATTGGTTGCCTTAAACGACCATTAAGTTATCCTTATAACGTCACAATGTAGGCTATGTTTCGACACTTCACAATTTGCTTATCTGAAGAAGGGATGGCTCGTTTTAACCCCGTGTATTTGTTTTAGAATGACAATAATTATATGAACCATGTGAAAAGGGGGCTTAATGTATCTGCGAAAAGTATCGACTCAGATCAGGCTGCGCAGTTCGCGCAGGCTGAACTGTTCCGAAACTTTTCGCTGTTGGTCAGTTTTCTGTATGTCCAAAGACTAGTCGACCTAGATATTAAGTCGATTGTTTAAAAAAAAAAGTGGTTGTTATAGATCCATGTGATGGTATGATGGATTTAGAAGATGCATTAAGCCCCCTTTTGCTAGAGCCCGGCTCGTATGTAATATTTCAGGGCATATATTGTTACGAGTAAAGCAGGATGAATTATACTTGTAAAATTTACATCGGACTCTGCACGCTTAGAAGAGTAGTAAGAAATTGACGCTTACTAAATGAATGGGTCATCTTTTGTGAAAAAGGGGCTTAGCACATCTGCAAAATATCAACAGGTGTCGGCCCACGCAGTCCGCACAGGCCTACATGGGTCGAAACTTTTTGCTGTTCGCAAATTTCCTCAATGTCTAAGGACCATACTACTTTACGTTTCAATCAGTTGTTTAACAAAGTAGATTTTCTGGATCCATAAAATTTTGCAAGATGACATACTTGTTTTAATGCATCTCGGGAATGCATTAAGCCCATCTTTGCCGGTGCATGGCTTATATACATGTCGAAAATTAAATTATATGTAATTACCAAGAAGATTGAGGTTAATATTGAAATATATATATATTCCAAATATAATTGTATAAAAAGTATACTTGCCATTGTCTGAAATAAAGTGAAACTTTAATGCATTTAATTGACTTACGTAAAAAGTGGTAAAAAACACGAAAACTTATCTGCTGTCAATCTTTATATTCAATTTATGACTCTAAACTCGGCACGTTATTGACAGCCCCGTGGTAGAATACGGAACTCTATTTTCCGATTATTCTATTACTGCATAGTTAACCCTTCGGGCGTCGATGGCAGTACTGTGTGCTTTTGCCGACAGTGTAGATTCAAGATCAGACTGCACAGAACGTGCAGTCTGATCTTTAATCTACACTGTCGGATATCTAGTGAGGATTTCTGCGAAAAATATAATCAAAACTGCGAGCATTCGGCCTTATCGATACTCGTAACAGCAAGATTTATTTGGTTTCCCTAAGGTTAACCCGTATCCCGTAAAATAAGTGAAAAGACACTTTTAAACCGACTGTAAAAGCCCAAATTTTGTTATTTCGAATGGTTTATTTATTTATTTTTTTTTTTTTTGAGGGGGGGGGGGAGGGAATGTGTCCTTATCGGGCAGTGTAGATCAAAGATCAGACTACACGTTCTGTGCAGTCTGATCTTGATCAACACTGTCCGCAAAAGGTCAGTGAGTCACGCTCGACAGTCTAAGGGTTAATCACTTTATCTCACCGAAATTCCAATCAGCTACGTTAATCAGAATGAGTTTGCAAAAATTAAGTATTTGGATTAATGACATGTTATCTGTCTAGTCTAAAATAACAACGTTTTCCTATCTTTTTAAAAGCAAACGGGTGCATTTTTTTCCAAAGCTGGTTTCCTGATGTTCGTGTTTTTTGTCTAGTGTTTGGCAAGGTCTTTAGCACTATTTATATATGTGTCATGTTGTGGCAAAATGGGACTTAATGCATTTGCGAAAAGTATCGACCAAGGTCAGCCGGCACAATCCGCGCAGGCTGACCTGAATCTAAACTTTTCGCTTTTGGTCCAATTTCTGAATGTCAAAGGACCATTCTACCCCAGCATTTCGCCGGTTGTTGGACAAAATGGGATTTATGGGTCGATAGTTAAATGTTCACTTGGTTGGTATAATGCATCACTGAGATCCATAAAGCTCCCTTTTGCCAGAGCATGACTCATATATTTATACATGAGTCATGCTGTGACAAAAGGGGGCTTAAAAGCCATTTAATAAATATGGATCCATAACATCCATTTAGTCCAACAACCGACTGAATCATGAAGTAAAATGGTCCCTGGACATGCAAAAAGTTGGAAGAAAGCGAAAAGTTTCTGTCCATGTCAGCCTGCGCAGTCCGCGCAGGCTGACATGGGTCGATACTTTTCGCAAATGCATTAAGCCCCCTTTTTCGAGAGTATGGCTCATACATGTATATACTCGTACATGACTTCTCCATGCTGTCCTTGATTACTCTGTTTACCAGTACTATGCATAACATTCTTTCTAGGCCATTGGCTGCTTTTCCATACACAAAAAAAATATCCTCGAAACGATGTTCACCTGTGAGAGAGGAATTAATCTCGTCGTAATGACCATCATCAATTTTCGGAAAGACTTTGGCAGAATTGTGAATACAATGAGCGACGGCTGGGTTTCAAATCCTGTGCGTCACCGACTGAGCTACTTGATTCGTAGAAGCAGACGTCAAGAACACGATTTCTTTGAACGCCAAACCTTGAGACTTTTTTGAATGTCAAATCTTGCGATGTTTTAAACCAGAGGTTACCTATCATAAACAAAACTCTTTAGCTAAATCCTTACAGCAAGAAAGAGAGAGAGAGAGAGAGAGAGAGAGAGAGAGAGAAACCCTGTTTAATCTTAAAAAAGTGTAGAATGGCTCAGCTGTGTAAACAAAGATAAATTACCAATATTTATGGTGTAAGGGATATAAATCATCGGATGGATCCTGAGAAATGCTGCAGGTTCCAATGATAACAACAATTACATAAAGATTGAAAGATCAAAACCGTCATGTACACTGTAGTCCGCGTAGCTTAACGCTCAGAGAGACACGAAATTTAGTAATTTTCTTTAGGCAGTTGCCATGGTAACGATGTAAATATGCTTTCCTTTATCTACGAAGACATCCTAATTAAGAAAGCATATTACCACATCATGTGAAGCCGCCATTTAAATCAAAAGCCATAATTTGGAATACATTATAATCTCAGGTTATTTTCGAGCATGCGATAACTCGAGTCTTGCCATTTTCAACTGAACACGTAACTATTGACCCATAAAATCAATGATGATATTCGTCCTCCGCTTGCGAAGATTCAGATCATGGGGATTGGAGATAACTGCTTCGGCCGATTCTCGCTCGAAACTGTCTGTTGCAGTTTGGACAGGGTATGCCTGGGGCTCGAACTGGCTGAGGGATAGAGTATACGCATTCTTTCCTTTTCTTTCGTCCCTCTTCTTGGTCGCTGATGCGTCTCTGTTCAAAGTCAAACACTCCTGACTTGACAAGGGAACGCCAGATGGAGCTGTCCTCAGCACTTGCTTTGCAGGTGGTAGACGAGATTGCACAGCACTTGAGAGCCTCTTTCAGGGTATCTTTGTAACGCGTTTCAGGTCTTCCAATTGAGCACTTTCCAGTGGACAGTTCGCCGTAGAATAGTCTTTTTGTAAGGCGATGGTCATCCATACGACGAACATGACCGGCCCATCGGAGCTGGAAGCGTAGTAGAATGGCTTTCTATCTCAGCCTGCCGTAGCACTTCAGTATCTGGTACTTTGTATTGCAACTTGATACGAAAATTAATAAAATGAGTATTCGGTGGAAAATATCCTGTATGGCAAATTTCGTCGGTAGCACATGTCCCATCTGAAGAATGTTCACGGACTGCGCAGGCTGACCTGGGTTGATAGATTTTGCAGATGCGTTAAGGCCCATTTCACAGAGCACTCGTATTTTTCTATACACTATAAAACAACCAAGAGATCACTAGAGCCATCAGATCTGCTGCTGCATTATTTTCTCTACTATTGGCAAAAGGACACCAAGTTGCCCATGGCATGCGTAGAACTGATATACCAATTAAGCATTCCGTTATTTCAGAATCCAAGCCAAAAGTAATAATGAAATTCAGATCCTAGGAATTTATTCTAAACAAACGGCCTGTCATCTTATACTTTAGAAAACATCAATCAAACAGAGCTAAATATTCTACTGGCTCACACAAATAACGTGTTTGCATTTTCAAAATTATGGTTATGTTACTTAACACTTTTTCCGGATTGAGCAACATAAAGAGTTCTTGCAGGCAGCTTAGATCGAGATCAGACTGAGCAAGAACGTGCAGTTTGATCTTGGTTCTGCAATGCTCGCTTCTGTATTTTACGCGATAACCAAAATATAATCTTTATTTGCAGTTGAGGGAATCAAAAGAAGACGAATACATTGTCGTTACTGGCGAAAGACTGCAGTTGTTTTATGCCAATTAAACTACATCTTCATTTATATTCCGAGAACGTATGTGATTGGCGCCAAATGAACTTTTTTTTTCCAGGAAATCAAAGAAAATAAAAGCGAAAAAGAAAAGGATTTTTGATGTCTATTGAATTCGATATACAATAATAGTCTAAACAGAAATTGCTTAAAAAGTACCACATGTCGGCTAATGTCTGCTTCTGTAAGTACTCCATATAACCCTGGTTGTACCACATAGAAACGGTCTTCACTGAAACGGTTGGTTGGTTGGTTGGTTGTATTGGGGTTTAACGCCACTTTAACAGCTAAGGTCATATCATGGCGGTCGGTGACGCACATGTCTTTCCTGGCTTTCTCACACCAGTACTAACACAACTTTCTTTCCAAAGCCACCGACTACTTTTCTCACATGCTTCAGCAGAGGTGAGAGGCGAAAATACGCCGGAAAGAAAGTTCGCCTCAACCGGGTATCGAACTCACAACCACCAGGTCATGAGTCCGACACGCTCACCACTGAGCCACCCGGGCGGGGCTCACTGAAACGGACGAAATGCGTACCGAAAAATTATTGAATTTAGTTCAGTATTGCTTCTCTAATTGACAGTGCATTTATGATTAATAGTTGTTTGTTTTCATCTGGTCTTAAACCCTTAGGCTGCTAAGAGCGATTCACTGACCTTTTGCGGACAGTGTAGATCAAGATCAGACTGCACAGAAGGTGCAGTCTGATCTTTGATCTACAGTGTCCGTTTAGGACATATCGTCCCCTTTGAAATAGCAAAATGTGGGGTTTTACTACTGGCCCAAAAATTTTGTTTCTCTTTTTGAGCAGGATGAGGGTTAATATTTTAGTATTGTTGCATGTACATCATTCTTCATATTGGCTGGAGCTTCTTTAAATCATCTGATGCTACGAATTTCTTTGCGTGTTTCATATCTATGAAATTAAAAACAATATCCCTACAGAATTAAGTACGTCTACATTATGTGCAAATAGATGATTGGGATCTTTATTGTTTGTTTGTTCACGAAACAACATCAAGCTGCATTTCAATAATGTCATGTTTTGTGAAAAGAGGGTTTAATGCATCTGCAAAAAAGTATCGACTCATGTAAGCTTGCGCCGCCGCGGATCCGCGAAGGCCGACCTGGATCGAAACTCTTTGCTACTGGTCAATTTTCTGTATGTTAAAGGACATTCTACATCATGATTCAGTCGGTTGTTAGACAAAATGGATTTTATAGACCCATAGAAATATGGTGACTTGCTTGGTATAATTCATCATGGAGATGTATTGAAACCCCATTTTGTCAGAGCCCCGCTCAGTTGTTGTTGTTGTTTTAATATTCAGTGTGTTCTATAGTCAGTACTTCACGTTTCGTTGACGACTTTCTTAAAAATGTCGTGAACACACGGTTCAAAACAATGTGGCCGAAGGGAAAACAGCTGGTAATGGACATTTCCTCTTTTCAGTACAATGTTTTCTCGTATATCGAATCGTTGAGTCAAACTGATCAGCAATATTCTTCTTTTTTATGGATGTTTACTAAGTCGTCTGTGACAAGTTTGTTAACATTTTATCAAACGAGACAAAATTTGGACTCAACCGAATTGAAAGCATTTGCAGACGACAAAATAAAGGTATCTCAAAGGTAATTTCTGTATTTGACATGAAAAAAAAAAAAAAAAAAAAACATTGTGGGAAAAGGAGAAAATGCTGGTTACCAGCATTTTCTCCTTTTCCCACAATGCTTTCAAAAGCCTTCTTTACCTGGGTCGTTATAACACGGTATTGTGTGATACGGGGTTAGAGGGTTTATAAGTCATGTACTTTTTAACCCTTATGCTGCGAAGCGAGTTTCAATGCGCTTTGCGAACAATGTAGGTCAAGATCAGACTGTATACATGTACAATCTGATATTGGACAGACACTGCTCAATACTGTACAATTTTTTGGCAACTGTTTTCTTCTGTTTTCCATTTGACATTCGTACTACTCCAGTGGTATGCATATCTAAAATTAGATTGTGGTTGAATGTTGATTAATGAATGGTGTTTTACGCTGCTTTCAACATTATTTCAGTCATATCACGGCGACAGCTCACGTATTCATGTATTTCCTGGGTTTCACCGGGACCAGGCTGGGGCTCTGGGGTGTCTTGCCCAAGGATACTCCCACGAACAACCCAGTGGATGCAGTGAGGCTCGAATCCGGGGCCTCCAGTTCACGAGTCCAACACTTTATCACTGAGCCACACAGGACCAATTGTATGGTAATGGTCTAAATGCCGATAACAGGGTCCGTAATCAGCAACCATCATAGAGAACATTCTTGGTCTAATTCTAGATTTAGAAAGTGACGCAACTTCTGATTGGCTGAACAAAATGGTTTAGCCAATCAGAAAATGTGTTTCTTTCAAATTTATAAAATTCTTGAGAACAACACTAGGAACGTTTTCAAGAATGGTTGGTGAATACGGAACCAGCTGAAGCAAAGACACGAAATTAAGTCATCAGTTGGTGGCTCCAGATATACAATTGCTGTTTCCATGGAGACCAAATAAGGTCATTGATCACGACAGGTTTCAATATGATGGTTTTTGATAAATCTGTTCGCGTGATAGAAGTAATACCATATTTACATAAACAATTTGTCTATGTGAAATTGCGTTCGACAAGCGAAGTTGATTAGTTCGCGATGTTGTGATTACGTTACAACGTGTTGCAAGATGTTTCTTTCTTGTGATGTATGGTATAATTCAGCGACGATCTATTGTCACTTCGGAACGTTATAATTGGCCTGCAACATGCGAAAAGGGTCTTTCGGACATTTGCGTTAAGCGTCGTCTCGGATCAGCCTGCGCAGTCCGCACAGGCTAATCCGAGACGCACTTTAAGTCAACATTTGATTTTGTCACACAGTAGACATGAGTAGTAAAGGAAGAGAGCCTGGGGCACTACCCCGGCCCTGGGTAGTGCCCCAGGCTCTCTTCCCTGAGTGCCCTACATCACCGTCCCTGACAAAAATGTGGGCTAGTTTGCCCTCCCGAAAGATTTTTTTTTTTTTATTTTACCTAGGCTCTCGTCCCTGAGAGGGATTTAGCATTCAAAATGGCGGCCTTGTGGGTGGTACTCTGGGTAAAAAATTACCCAGGCTCTCGTCCCTGAGCGGAATTTTTCTGCAAAAAAGGGAAAGGGGGGGAGTTTTGCCTATTCTCTCTACCCTGAGAGGGATTTAGCATTCAAAGTGCCGACCTTATGACTGACAGTCTGGGTAAAAAATGGTCAGATCACTGAGTTGGACTTAGTTTTTTCACCCTATGATTGATTTTCTCTCTTTCTAAAAGCCTGATCACTGAGTTGGACTTAGTTTTTTCACCCTATGGATGATTTTTTCTCTTTCTAAATGCCTGATCAGTGAGATGGACTTAGTTTTTTTTACCCTATGGATGATTTTCTCTCTTTCTAAAAGCCTGACCATTGAGTTGGACTTAGACTTTTTTCTTTCTAAATGTCTGAGCACTGAGTTGTACTTAGTTTTTTCTTCACCTATGTATGATTTTTTTCTCTTTCTAATTGGTTGACCATTGAGTTGGAGTTAGACTTTTTTCTGCATCTCTATGAATGATTTCTCTTTTCTAAAAGGAAATTTATCCTATATCACTGAGTTGGTCTTAGCTTTTTTCCCCTATGAATGATTTTCTCTCTTTCTAAAAGGTTGACCATTGAGTTGGACTTAGTCTTTTTACATCTCTATGAATGATTTTTTCTTTCTAAAAGACTGAGCACTGGGTTGGACTTAGTCTTTTTCTGCATCTATGAATGATTCTTACTCTTTGCAGTATAACTCTCTGGAGTATAACTCTTTTGGAACGCATCTCTTCTAAAAGAAAGATAGAACTTTCGTGGTAGATGGTTAGTCCTGAAAAGGACTGTTGGGTTAGCTCTGAAAAGAGCTGTGACAATTTGAAGAAATGACAACTTGAAGATAGAACTTTCGTCTGACAGCTTGAAGGTAGAACTTTCGTCTGACATCTTGAAGATAGAACTTTCGTGGTAGATGGTTAGTCCTGAAAAGGACTGTTGGGTTAGCTCTGAAAAGAGCTGTGACAATTTGAAGAAATGACAACTTGAAGATAGAACTTTCGTCTGACAGCTTGAAGGTAGAACTTTCGTCTGACATCTTGAAGATAGAACTTTCGTGGTAGATGGTTAGTCCTGAAAAGGACTGTTGGGTTAGCTCTGAAAAGAGCTGTGACAATTTGAAGAAATGACAACTTGAAGATAGAACTTTCGTCTGATAGCATGAAGGTAGAACTTTCGTCTGACAATTTGAAGAAATGACAATTTGAAGAAAAGATAGAACTTACGTCTGACAATTTGAAGAAAGGTAGAACTTTCGTGGTAGATGGTTAGCCCTGAAAAGGGCTGTTGGGGTGTCCCTAAAAGGGACCTGGTTTTGGAGGTTGTGTTTTTAAGCACAACCTCCAACCTTTCCGCAGGCTGGGCAGCTACTATCCGTCCGTCTCTTTAGCCTTTTTAGCTGCTGTGCACTCAGGTTGTACTTCAGCGAAAATGGTGGTTCGTTATCGCTGCTCCAATCTTCAGTAGAAAGCACAACGAACTCCTTTTTCTCCTTCTTGCTTTGTGGTAATTGGGCAAAGTCCCAAAAGTCCCACCCGGTAAATAGTAGTTTCTCTTCGAAGACAGGATGTCTCTGTCTCCTCGCTGTCTCAGCTTCAAGCTTTTCTAACTGTCGATCTACCTTTCCCATCGTCTTTCTTAGCTCTTCCACCGTCTTTCTTAGCTCTTCCACCGTCTTTCTTAGCTCTTCCATCGTGAAATGAAAATGAACAATGTGCGGGAAATAACGCTGGGTTTTATAGCTTTTCAGACGGATTGAACTAGTTGACCCATGACGTCATTTTCTCCTATGTTTTTCCCGCGTTGGCGTTTCATGCTGTTTTGGCTCCAAATTAATGTTATCCAATCAGAATCAGCGTTTTATTTCTAATACTAAATGTTTTATTTTTGACCAACCCGTGGGTTTGTTACATTTTCTTGTTCGGGGATTTTATTGTTGGCTAATCCATGGGTTTGTTACATTTTCTTGTTCGGGTTAGAAAAAACTAGAGTTTTGACTATCCTATGACTTTTTTGATTATGAGTCTTCTGACAAAAAATGAAAAGAAAGATATTTTATTTAAGATAGCTAACCCTGAAATGGGTTACTTTTGTACAGAATACATTTTTTTATCCTCCACTCTTTCTTTCGATTGATTCCATTCTATTTAGCATTTGCATCAGATGCTCAATTTCATACCTGATATATCTGAAACGTTCTCTTTCTTCTAACCAGAAGAGCAATGAGAGAAAAAAATGTCAATCCAAACATTGTGGGATACTGACTCAGGTTTTACGAAAGTTAATGGTGAATGAGAAAAAATAATCAAGAGTTTGGTGTTTTATATGTGTGATGGATCACTTTTTTAGGTTTTTTTTCATCCTATGGATGATTTTTTCTCTTTCTAAAAGCCTGACTATTGAGTTGGACTTAGACTTTTTTTCTTTCTAAATGTCTGAGCACTGAGTTGTACTTAGTTTTTTTACCCATATGCTATTAGGATTGCTTTATTGTTTTACTTCTATCCATTACTTAACCTTTAAGTGCTTTCTCTTTCTAAATATCAGAACATTGAGTTGAACTTAGACTTTTTTTACCCTACGAATGATTTTCTTTCTAAAAGTTTGATCACTGAGTTGGACTTAGTCTTTTTCTGCAATTATGAATGATTTCTCTAAAAGACTGAGCACTGAGTTGGCCTTAGTTTTTTACCCATATGCTATTAGGATTGCTTTATTGTTTTACTTCTATCCATTACTTGTCCTTTAAATGCTTTCTCTTTCTAAATGTCTGAACATTGAGTTGGACTTAGACTTTTTTTTCTGTATCTATGAATGAATTTTCTTTTCTAAATGGTTGGACATTGAGTTGGACTTAGTCTTTTTTTACTCTTTGGAGTGTAACTCTCTGGAGTGTGAGTCTTTGGAGTGTAACTCTTCTAAAAGAAAGAAGTTTGACAATTTGAAGAAATGACAATTTGAAGAAAGATAGAACTTTCGTGGTAGATGGGTAGCCCTGAAAAGGGCTGTTTTGAGAAGAGCTGATTTTTTTGAAAATGTTTATTCAGTATCAGCATCACTCGATTCGCTGTCTGACTCACTCCTTTCAGCGGCGATTTGCGCGCGGAAAAGACGGGTCACCTGCTCAGTTTTTGAAATAACATACTGAAAATACATCTCAAGCATGCCCTCAATAATGAGTTCCTTCATCCGAAGGTTATAACAGAACACCCTGTTATTAGCAAGCTCAGCCCTCTCGTATCGTCTTCTCACTCCAGCTAAGCGTTGTTTAAGTAAGACGATTTGCCTCCTTGCTCTTATTAACTTTCGCTCAGCATCCATCCAAGTACCAAGAAGTGGTGGTATCGTAGCCATTGTGAAAATGAAATGTATGGAAAATAAATCGCTGAGATTTATAGCTTTTCAGACGGATTGAACTAGTTGACCCATGACGTCATTTTCTCCTATGTTTTTTCCCGCGTCAGCGTTTCATGCTGTTTTGGCTCCAAATTAATGTTATCCAATCAGATTCAGCGTTGTTTTTCTATTACTAAATGTTTTATTGTTGGCCAATCCGTGGGTTTGTTACATTTTCTTGTTCGGAGATTTTATTGTTGGCCAATCCGTGGGTTTGTTACATTTTCTTGTTCGGGTTAGAAAAAACTAGAGTTTAACTAATCTACGACTTTTTTTGATTGTGAATCTTTTGAGTTTTTTTTGACAATTTTGAGTTTTTGACAATTTGAAGAAAGATAGAACTTTCTTGGTAAATGGGTAGCCCTGAAAAGGGCTGTTTTGTTTTTTGGAGGCTGTGTTTTTTCCAGTTCTAATGGCAGCACCCGAAATTCGCTTGGCAAATGGGGCATGCTGTAATCCTCCTCCCAAATTCGATATCAACCAAGATGATATCCGGTGTTGTCTTTAATAATAGCTGAACTAATCTTTCGCCGAGATCTTTGTATGGTTGTGTTATACGTCGCAGTTGGTTTTGTTCCTCCTCTCCTACGAGATGAGTGGTTAGTTGCAATAACTGTTGTCCGGCATTTAGATACTCTTTGAGAGCCTCACGTAGTTGATGATTTACCTCTTCCATATTGATATTGCTTCCGAATATTGACACTGCTTTCGAAGTGATCGTTAGCTGAGAATCAAGAAATGGTGATTGTATGAAAATAACGCGGGGCTTTATACGTTTACAGAGGATTGAAATTTTTTAAAGAGCTCGGACCTGGCAGAAAGCACATACATTTTTTCCATGCTACGTTTCATGCTAATATAGCAAAAAAAAAGTTATGAGACGCTGTATGGAAAAAATGTAGACAGAACAAGTCTTTTGGGGAAAAACAGAATGAAGAACTCTATTGTTTTTGAACTTTTATTTACTGAACTTTTATTTACTGAACAAAACTAAACAATGAAACATTTTTTTTGCAATGCATCATAAAAAAATTTATTGACAATGAAAAAAATCACAATGAAACATTTTTTTGCAATGCATCATAAAAAAATTTCTTGACAATGAAAAAAATCACAAGCAAACATTTTTTTACAATACAGCATAAAAAAATTTCTTGACAATGTAAAAACATTTTCTTAACAATGAAAAAAATCGCACTGAAATATTTTTTCACAATGAATTATTCACAATGAATTAATCACAATGAATTAATCACAAATGAAATATTTTTTTCGCAATGAATTATTTTTCGCAATGAATTATTCGCAAAAAACAGTATATAACAAATTTTTATAATGCAAATTCGCAAACACCACGAGTTTCACATTTGTTTTCATATTCCGTAATGTCTTTATGCAATTGATCATACCCCAAAAACATTGTATACTCACTGTCCATATCGTCGAAATCTCGTAGTCCTATGAATGGAGCAACATGTCTATAAGCGTCTTTTGTTGAAAGAGCTGAATTCACTACTTCTTCTGTAACATCTCTATCAAATAGAATATACCCTGACATGGTTTCCATTGTTTCTCCGTAGGAATCATGAGCAAATCCTTTTTTGTAGCGTAAGTAAAAGTCAAATAGAACTGATTTCATTTTCACAACGTTAAGAAAACTTTCTTCTGTTGTTCCTATGATAAAAAATGTCCATCGACTTGTGGATCTAAACAGTTTACTAATAACATTGTCTTTCATACAGCTATCTGCTAAATAAGTCTTGAGAACGAGATCCAACCCCGAATCGTCCACCATCATCGCAATAAAGTTGAATATAGCATACACTTTGTAGGACTTTTCTCCTTTTGCAACCCATTTAAACATTTTTTGATCCAAATTTTCACACAGAAAAATTTAATGTTAAGCTGTGTTTGTTTATCAAGCGTATGCTGTCGAACAAATTCTCCATAAATTTTTTCACGTAGTTCTATTGGTAGCGGCAACATGATTGTTATTTTTTTGACCAGCTGCTAATATTTTTTCCCCGACTTACTTTGAGTGATTGGTACACAACAATGTGATATGAAATTATTTTCTCAAACTTTTATAACCATAGGGTACAGTATCAGTACCATTTACAATGACTCTCTTGGTGTATACAGAACGAAACGTTTTTGTTTGTGGTTCACTGGTAACCGTTCTATCTCTGTGTCTTTTAATTTTACAATCATACTGAATTTTGATTTCTACTGTGCGATCCAAAGCACATTTCGAATATGTATCGAAATTTACCACCTGTTTTGTATTGTAATCCAGAGTAATCCCCTTTACTTTACATTTGCTTATCTCTTTTCCATCTTTTGTTTTCATTTTGTAAGCATAATTCTTAGGTCCAAGTCCTCTGAATTGAGTAATTTTACAAGCAGGCTCTTCATCAGTCCATTTTCCTAACCGGCTGTTAATAATAGGGGGATTCCATAATTCAGGGTCGTGAATGTACATACAACTATCTGTATCGAAATACAGAACTCTATCTTTTAACTTTTCAAGAACGCTGTACAATTCCAACCTTGCATAAGCTGTTACGTAAGAACCTACTATCACATTGGCTGTAGCATGGGTGTCAATATGTTCCAACTTTGATTCATAGTTAACCAAGATGAATGAACAGTTCTCATCAAAGATTTCTACATGCTTTACAATGAAATTGGGATTGGTGACTAATTCAAAATATTTAGACGGATCACTGATGTATTCCGTCTGGGTCATTTTTTCACGCTGAGCTAATTTTCCCCAAAGGCAGTTCAACATAATCTTAGCAAATGATCTTCTCCCAGGATTTCTTTGAATACAACTTGGATCAAGACGAACACCTTCTGCCTTCTCATATTCACAAACGAACTGATCTTTTTCTGAGTCTGATTGACAGCAATCTGGATAACTACTGGCTTCTTGCTTAATTTTCAAGAAATTGTCCACATAATGTTTAAAGAACTGATCTGACACAGAATTGAAATGCCAAATTTCATACACTTGCAATAATCGATAACCGCAGTCAAGAGCCTTGAATAATTCAAAAGTAACCCAAGTTCCGACCAAAGCCCTCTCTTCTTTACCATGTCTACAAATGTTTGAGCTTTCTTCTGCACATTTCATACAGAGGGGAAACACCATTTTGTTGTTACAGTGAACTGGAAGAACGGGGTGAAACAAATCAGTTGGAGGCAAAACTTTGCATTTGATTAATCCCTCATATTGGCGAATATTGTTCATATCAATATTCTCAGCAGACAAAATTTCTGGCTGACCTACAGGGTAGGATTTGTGTTTACAAACATAAGGGTATAGAGAACAGATATCGATGTACTTGATTTCCTTTTTGGTTTTTTCATCAACATCATATCCAATTTTTATTGCATTACATCTTCCCCCGGACAAACCATCCCTCGGATCGATAGGGTCCCAATGTGGATATAACTTTTCAATGAGTTTTTTGTACTCTTTATCCTTCATCTTAGCATCAAATTCGTGTTCCCAAATGTACACTACATTATATCCCATGTCTTCGATATCTGCTATACGTTCAAAAGTACGTTCGTACAATTCAGACATGGGTTTTCCATTAATAGGATTGATCTGTTTTCGATCTGTATAGCATACAGGACAACCATGATACAAATCCCCAAGAAATTCATAAACAGTGTTTGATTGATGGTGAAAACCATCTACACTATATTTCCCGATTTGAGCTTCACCACCATTTTTTGCATGCTGAATATTAATACCTTTTTCCTGAGCAATGCTTTGAACCCATCGTATCGCTTTCATAGAAAAGCGACGTCTGGATGAGTCTTTACTTGAAATGATAGCTATTTGATTTTCTGGTAAATATTTGCTTCGCCACACCTTGTTACAGGCATCTGCGATGGTAATCGCCTCTAAAAATGGACAAATACCACCCTGTTCGATAAACAGCTTTCTGAATTCAGCACACCCTCGTCTGAGGATATCAACGTCTGACCTACAGTACATTTCCATCTCCTTCTGAAAATTGAATTCCTCACCATTTCGAACTTTGTCATTATACCAAACTATAAATTTTGACCTAGCCTCTTCAGACATTGAGTCGGGTTTGTAATAAGACATATCCAAGTAGGGTCCGATGTAACTCCAAAATTCATCTGTATTCGCCCAGTGAGGAAAGTAACCTTTTTTCATTTCTTGAAGGCCAAAGGTGGATGGAAATTTTGCCAAACCAAAACTCATGAAATTGAAAGAATCGATCAGACGTACACCGTTCAGTTCTAACTTCATAATATTGTTTCCATTCATGATCACTTTTGGAAGTTTTAACCCAACTTTGACAATATAGTCAAGAATGAACTGACCGTCATAGCCTTTGAAATTATGGGCAATAGCCGTAGCCCCTTTATGATGTTTTGAAAAGAGCCAGTTGCAAAATTGACTCAAAGTTTCTTCACCTTGAAAAATAACTTCCCTACCCTCTTCAAATTCACTGCATGTAGAACAATGAAAATCAAGTGATTTATCGATACATACATTACACGCTCTGTGTGCGATACAATAATTCGGGATGTGTACGCCTGTGTCTTGTTTGCATTCAAAATCAAAGAAAATAAACTGTGGTTTTTTGACTACAGAAGAACTCGTCTCATCATCGCTGTCATGGTTCAACTTACTTTGGTAAGGTTGAATATAGCATTGATGAGAAAAGTTAACAATTCTCTTACAGATATGACATCTTTTCTTTCCATTGCAAACATGATTTTTCTTTCTGACATGATATTGTGCACCGCATTTCGAGCAGAGTTTCACTAATTCACAAATGGATTTCTTTTCTTTACCTTTTACAGTTCTGTGATTTTCAAGGCATTCAGCACTAAAAAATCGTCTACTGCAAACACTGCAAACATATTCTTTTGATTCTGATGGACATTTTCCTTTGCGATAACAACCTTTGCAGATATTTGAACAAGCATGACTTTCCCGGTGAGAGTAACCCACATCACAGAACTCACAATAATATCCACAACTAAGAAAACCTTTGATAGATTTAATGTAGTCATAATGGTTTTGATGAAAGTACAAATGTATGATCTTACTATTGGCTTTCACTTCTGGATGTTTAAATATTTTTTCCACTTTTGAATGCTGTTGGTGAACTTTAATGACATAGCCTTTTTCATACAAGATTGTTTGAATTTTTTTGTATTCATCAATTCCTACAGACTGTGTTGGTGAAACTCCAGCTTCATGTAACAATTTCTCAGCTTCAGTCTTTTGAAGGACGTATTTTGAACGACGAATACGATCCCATTTTCTATTCCATACTTCGGTGTTTTCACGTTCACTGTAGCAAATTCCCACAACAACAGCTCTTGCAAAACATAGTTGGTCATGATTGCCAATTTGAATAATAGATTGCTTCTTCTGGGCAAAAAACTTTGAATCTAATTCTGACGATCTATATTTTGGTTTTCCGCTACCACTTGGTGGTATTGTATGTGTGATGTCAAATGTCATGAATCCATCGTTCAAGACGAAATCTGTATTCGATTGTAAAACTCGTTCAATTTCATTCAGCATAATTTCACCTTGTAACTGGTCTGCAGCTAAAAAAGGAATATGGATTCCTATTTCCAACGAAGGATGATTGATGGTAATTCTAATCATGTCCGTAGGGTTAGCATTTAACTTTCGAATGATTTCACGGGTAACATCGTCAAATAATTCAAGGAGTCTCTGAGGTGTTAATTCTTCAAATTTCTTAAAACTCAGCATCAGCACATGTGATTCTGTTTTAAATTTTCTTGACTTCTTATTACCCTTTTCTGTTAAATCATATAGACTTTTCATGTCTAAGTTACAGTTGATACTTTCATCGTCGCTGTCATTTTCTTCTTTCAACGGTTTAGTTTTTTTCTTTTTTGTTGGTGGAAACACCTCATCGTCACTTTCTTCTTTCAACGGTTTAGTTTTTTTCTTTTTTATTGGTGGAAACACCTCATCGTCACTTTCTTCTTTCAAAGGTCTAGTTTTTTTCTTTTTTGTTGGTGGAAACACCTCATCGTCACTTTCACTGTCTGAATAGGTTATTATTCTTTTTCTTTTACCCATCGTTTTAGCTCTGAGTGAAAAGACAATAATGCAGAAGTGAGAAAAACTAGCAATTTATATACCCTCTCCGTTGTAACAGTGTATAAATAAGCCGTTAGTTGTGAAAATCTATTCATTCTCCTACTCGATCTCAGTTAGTACAGCTGATAAAAAAATATGAGTGAGTTAAAGCTGCAAAATACATCACCACTTAGAAAGAGGGTGTATCTGTATGTTAATCCATACACCCACGATTATGAGATCAGCAATATACCATCAAAGTATAATGTTAAACATATCGGAAACTATGTGGGATCATTTTTATCCCAGCAACATTTAGAAGAAAAAGATGTTTACCGTACTACCAGTTACAGAGTTTTGGATCAAGCGATGATTGACAAACGATATGGTGCGAATGGTGTGAGAACAAATATTTGTTTCACATGCAACGAAACAGGACATTGGGCCAAAGAATGTCCAGAAAAAGAAAATCAGCTAGGAACAATTGTTTTTGTCTACGTGAATCCACACAGTCACGACATTGAGATTTCACCATCGTTTTACAACGTTGATGGTTTCAAAGATATGAAATTCGTCGGGACACTAAATTCATTCTGCAGTGAAAATACATGGAAAAAAAGTTCACCACAAGCTACATCCTCATCGGTTGAAACTCAGACCGTAGACATGCAGAGCGATACAGCGGCTAACAGCGATTCAGAAATCTGCAAAATAACAGATGATTTAGAGACATCACGAAAAAATCTAAGAAATCAACAAACTTTGGATCTAAGAAAACAACAAACTTTGGATCTAAAAAATGAATTTTCTGCAGAACCGGGTTGTTCGTACGGAAAGGAAAAACAGCAAAACATCGAAAAGAAGAAAAAACGAGTGACAAAGAACTATTTCTTTTACAAATCAACAAAACATGAGGACAAAATCTGTCCAGATGTGAAATTAAAAAACAACGATAGGAAAAGAAAACGTAAAACCAAATGTGAATCTGACATCTCAAAGAAAAAGAAAAAAACATACTGAGTGAAAAAAAGATTTCAATACAATATTGATTATAAACAAAAAAAGACTGACTTGATTTTTTTCATTCATTTTTTGTCTTTTACAGTTCATTCATTTTTGTCTTTACAGTTCATGATTTGATTTTTTCATTGTACATAAGTTCTTTTTGAAATAAAAAATATAAAATAATTACTTCTTACTTTTGACTTTTTTCTAGTTATGACTGTAAGTCTTTTTACTTTTGACAATTTGAGAAGAAAGATCTTTCGTGCTAAATGGTTAGCCCTGAAAAGGGCTTTTTTTGAAGGATCTCACATTGACATCCAGCTCTACGATTCTTCCGCCCGATCCACTGGGATGATTTCACATCCACAGTGTTCGCAGCAAATCGTCGAACCTTCATCATCATCATAAAATCCTTCATCTGTATCTGGACAGTTATGCTTCTGGCCAAGATACTCGAGTATGGAAAAACATTTCCCACACTCTATCAGACATCTGTTTGCACAGTGAGGACATACAAGAATTCGAACCATTCTGGAACAAATATGATTTTATGTAAAATATCACTGGGCTTTATAGCTTTACAGGAGGATTGAACTAGATGACTCATGACGTCATTTTCTCCTATGTTTTTCCCGCGTTGACGTTTCATTAACATTGTGCAATCAAATCGACGGTTATATCGGTGTTTTTACCACTCCTAATTCGGTGTCACACAGTACAATACCGGTGTTTTCCGCCAGGTCCGCCCTCTTTAAAAATTTCAATCCTCTGTAAACGTATAAAGCTCGGCGTTATTTCATACCAAACACCATTTCTTTGATTCTCAGCTAACGATCACTTCGGAAACAGTATCAATATTCAGAGTCAGTTTCAATATGAAGCACAACTTAGATGAAATCAACTTGGGTGATTTTCCATCAGTGGAAAACAATGGAGACGTTCTTTCATCAGTTATGAATTCGACAATCATCAATCCACCACCGGAGTTAAATTCGACAACCATCATTCCAGCGACAGTGTTTGACAACATTTATGAAGAGGTAAAGCAGCTAAATTTGAAACAAGATAGCATGATGATCCGAATCATAGATCAGCTGGAGACTTTAAACAGACATTTGGAGGAAATTAAAACTTTAACCGCAAGTACTGATCAGCTCAGTAGAAATATCGAGGTACTACGTCAACAGGATCAGTGCATTTCAACAACTCCTGTGAAGATTCCTGTGGAGTTCGAGTTTGATAAATCCAATCTTCACAACTTAGTGGACTCTATCGTAAGTGTTGTGAAGAAAAATCAACCAAAGAAAAAACAACCAGAGGAAAAACAACCAAGAAAAACAACAAAGCGGAAATCTGAGGAAGATGCTAACCATCTCCACAAGAAGCAGCGAGTTGATCAAAAACCAACTATACCAATATTGACAGGGCAGGGCAAATACGGGAAAAACATTGACAATCACGTTGATTTCAAGATCCCGAAAAAACCAAAGACAGAACGAAAACAACCAAGAAAAAACAACAAAACGGTAGGAACATGAAAACAAATATGAAACTCGTGGTGTTTGCGAATTTACATTGCATAAAATTTGTTATATACTGTTTTTTGCGAATAATTCATTGTAAATAATTCATTGCGAAAAAATAATTCAGTGTGTTTTTTCATCGTGATTAAATCGTTGTGAATAATTCATTGTGAAAAAATATTTCAGTGCGATTTTTTTCATTGTTAAGAAAATGTTTTTTCATTGTCAAGAAATTTTTTTATGCTGTATTGTAAAAAAATGTTTGCTTGTGATTTTTTTCATTGTCAAGAAATTTTTTTATGATGCATTGCAAAAAAATGTTTCATTGTGATTTTTTTCATTGTCAATAAATTTTTTTATGATGCATTGCAAAAAAAATGTTTCATTGTTTAGTTTTGTTCAGTAAATAAAAGTTCAGTAAATAAAAGTTCAAAAACAATAGAGTTCTTCATTCTGTTTTTCCCCAAAAGACTTGTTCTGTCTACATTTTTTCCATACAGCGTCTCATAACTTTTTTTGCTATATTAGCATGAAACGTAGCATGGAAAAAATGTATGTGTTTTCTACCCTGGCCGAGCTCTTTAAAAAATTTCAATCCTCCTTAAACGTATAAAGTCCAGCGTTATTTTCATACAATCACCATTTCTTTGATTCTCAGCTAACGATCACTTCGAAAGCAGTGTCAATATTCGGAAGCAATATCAATATGGAAGAGGTAAATCATCAACTACGTGAGGCTCTCAAAGAGTATCTAAATGCCGGACAACAGTTATTGCAACTAACCACTCATCTCGTAGGAGAGGAGGAACAAAACCAACTGCGACGTATAACACAACCATACAAAGATCTCAGTGGAAAGATTACTTCAACTATTTTTAAAGACAACGTCTGGCATCATCTTAGTCATTTACCAAGTGAATTTCGGATGTTGTCATTAGAAGTGGGAAAAAACATAGCCTCCAAAAACAAAACAGTCCATTTCACGACTACCCATCTACCACGAAAGTTCTATCTTTCTTCAAATTGTCAAAAACTCAAAATTGTCAAAAACTCAAAAGATTCACAATCAAAAAAAGTTATAGGTTAGTTAAACTCTAGTTTTTTCTAACCCGAACAAGAAAATGTAACAAACCCACGGATTGGCCAACAATAAAATCTCCGAACAAGAAAATGTAACAAACCCACGGATTGGCCAACAATAAAACATTTAGTAATAGAAAAACAACGGTGAATCTGATTGGATAACATTAATTTGGAGCCAAAACAGCATGAAACGCTGACGCGGGAAAAAACATAGGAGAAAATGACGTCATGGGTCAACTAGTTCAATCCTCCTGTAAAGCTATAAAACCCAGCGTTATTTCCCGCACATTGTTCATTTCTTCGAGTCGCAGATAAGATGGAGACTGCACTTAGGGACATGGATTTTTGGGAGCTTGCCCAACTGTCGGAGAAGAAGAAGGTCGTTGTACCAAAAACAGAAAGTTGGGTTGATGACAACGAGGCACCGTTCTCGCTGAAGTTCAACCTGAGTGCTCAGGAGCTGAAAAGGTTAAAGAGGCGGGCAGCGAGTAGCTGCCCAGCCTGCAGAAAGGTTGGAGTTTGTGCTTAAAAACAACCTCCAAAACCAGGTCCCTTTTAGGGACACCCCAACAGCCCTTTTCAGGGCTAACCATCTACCACGGAAGATCTACCTTTCTTCAAATTGTCAGACGTAAGTTCTATCTTTTCTTCAAATTGTCATTTCTTCAAATTGTCAGACGAAAGTTCTACCTTCATGCTATCAGACGAAAGTTCTATCTTCAAGTTGTCATTTCTTCAAATTGTCACAGCTCTTTTCAGAGCTAACCCAACAGTCCTTTTCAGGACTAACCATCTACCACGAAAGTTCTATCTTCAAGATGTCAGACGAAAGTTCTACCTTCAAGCTGTCAGACGAAAGTTCTATCTTCAAGTTGTCATTTCTTCAAATTGTCACAGCTCTTTTCAGAGCTAACCCAACAGTCCTTTTCAGGACTAACCATCTACCACGAAAGTTCTATCTTTCTTTTAGAAGAGATGCGTTCCAAAAGAGTTATACTCCAGAGAGTTATACTGCAAAGAGTAAGAATCATTCATAGATGCAGAAAAAGACTAAGTCCAACCCAGTGCTCAGTCTTTTAGAAAGAAAAAATCATTCATAGAGATGTAAAAAGACTAAGTCCAACTCAATGGTCAACCTTTTAGAAAGAGAGAAAATCATTCATAGGGGAAAAAAGCTAAGACCAACTCAGTGATATAGGATAAATTTCCTTTTAGAAAAGAGAAATCATTCATAGAGATGCAGAAAAAAGTCTAACTCCAACTCAATGGTCAACCAATTAGAAAGAGAAAAAAATCATACATAGGTGAAGAAAAAACTAAGTACAACTCAGTGCTCAGACATTTAGAAAGAAAAAAGTCTAAGTCCAACTCAATGGTCAGGCATTTAGAAAGAGAGAAAATCATCCATAGGGTAAAAAAAACTAAGTCCATCTCACTGATCAGGCATTTAGAAAGAGAAAAAATCATCCATAGGGTGAAAAAACTAAGTCCAACTCAGTGATCAGGCTTTTAGAAAGAGAGAAAATCAATCATAGGGTGAAAAAACTAAGTCCAACTCAGTGATCTGACCATTTTTTACCCAGACTGTCAGTCATAAGGTCGGCACTTTGAATGCTAAATCCCTCTCAGGGTAGAGAGAATAGGCAAAACTCCCCCCCTTTCCCTTTTTTGCAGAAAAATTCCGCTCAGGGACGAGAGCCTGGGTAATTTTTTACCCAGAGTACCACCCACAAGGCCGCCATTTTGAATGCTAAATCCCTCTCAGGGACGAGAGCCTAGGTAAAATAAAAAAAAAAAAAATCTTTCGGGAGGGCAAACTAGCCCACATTTTTGTCAGGGACGGTGATGTAGGGCACTCAGGGAAGAGAGCCTGGGGCACTACCCAGGGCCGGGGTAGTGCCCCAGGCTCTCTTCCTTTACTACTGACATGCACGAAACAGAAAATCACATTAGAACGGAAAGTGTCGTTTCGGATTAGCCTGCGCGGACTGCGCAGGCTGATCCGAGACGACACTTTACGCAAATGTCCGAATGCCCCTCTTCGCGTGTTACAGGCCAATTATGTAGTTTTGGTTCATCTGGATAAGGCTTTACATTTGTTCTACTAAAAGTCGAAATGATTGAATCCTGGTCGTTTGAGAACAAAACCTGCCTGAACCAATCAGGTGCATGGCCTTAGAATCTAAAATAAAAATTAAGTTTAGCATGATTTGTGAATCCAGTCCCTACAGATGACAGTAACATACGCAGCAATAATCTCCCAAGTCTTAAGTATAGTCTTAAGTACATTCTTTTCTCATTCTAATTTAGAAAGTAACACTAGCTCCGATTGGCTATAACAAATGGTTTAGCCAATCAGAACTTTTGTTACTTTCAAGTTTAGAAAATTCTTAAGAATAATACGAATAATATTCTCAAGAATGGCTGGTGAAAACAGACTCTGGACTTCATCCGGGCGAGCTGAATACTGTCTGCCAATGATAGAGGGGTTTTCGTCCGCCTTTGACATTTACTGAAGGGGATAATGTCCGCCATTGCAGAATCGCGAAGGGGCTTTTGACCGACTTTAAGATTTGATGAAGGGGTAATGACCGCCCTAGCAAAATCGTGAAGGGGCTTTTGTTTTGGGTGTAGGAGATAATGACCGGAGGGGCTTTTGAACGTTTGACTGCTGAGGGCGACTTAAGGTGCTTAAAACTGTGGCCAGTATAGATCAAGACCAGCAGGGCCCCGTTTTACTAAGGTAGTTACGGACAAAATTTGCGTAAGTTTTACGTAACTATAGTATGGTGGCACATTTCTGCCACGAGATACGAGATAACTGTCATGATTATTTGCGAAAACTATTGCGATAAATTAAAGTGTCCTGGAAATTTTATCAAGATAAAATGAAAAGATAAAATTTCCAGGAAAGTTTGATTTATCGCAATAGTTTTCTGAAATAATCATGATAGTTATCTCGTATCTCGTGGCAGAAATATGCCACCATACTATAGTTACGTAAAAGGCAAATTTTGTTCGTAATTACCTTAGTGAAACGGGGCCCTCTATAAAAACGTGAAGCATGACCTCGGATCTACATTGTACTATAACTATGAAAAGAAAAAGAAAACTTAGAAATAGTATTATGTAAGATTTTTTTATTGTTTGCTGAACATTTTCATGTAATTTAAATAGTACTTAAATTGTTAGAATTATGATATTTTGGTCTTTTCCTATCGTCTAATTATATCTTTATACAGATAGTATTTTTAACCCTCGACCAGACAATCCCGATTTTTCACGGCCCAGGAGAAGAAGGCTGTAGAAAAAGAATGTTAGAAAAGGAGAAATTGCTAGTTACCAGCATTTTCCCTTTTTACAATAATCTTTTATTACTCAAAGATATTTTTCTGCATAAGAAAGGTTTGAAGTAGCATTATTCGAGTCTTTTTTACTTCCGGCGTGAAATTTGCATTTAGCTTATGTAGCAGGAAAAGGATTAATTGCCAATTACAGAAGTACAAACGTTCGAATGCAGTAAAAGGCAAGGTCTTGTTTGTTACTGTAGTTTGATTATAGAGATTTTCTCTTATTTAAGACGTCCGATTCAATAATTACTTTTGCGAGGGCACAAAGCTTCCTCTAAGTACTTTTTGAACTCCTTAGTTTTTTTTTTCCTTATAGAGATTTTCTCTTATTTAAGACGTCCGATTCAATAATTACTTTTGCGAGGGCACAAAGCTTCCTCTAAGTACTTTTTGAACTCCTTAGTTTTTTTTTTCCTTTGGCAATTACAAACATTAGTTCTGTATGCATAGAGTATTAAAGAAGTGAATTCATTAAAAGGAATATGCCTTTATTAGGTGTAATTATTTCGACCTTTTTTTTTTTTTCATTTTCCAACAGAGAAAAAGTCCACATTTTAATCTAAGTGTTACTGTCTTACGAACATGAAAGTTCGCAACTAATGCATAGCTCAAATACATACCGCATCTGGCGGGATTCGAACCCGTGCGGACAAATATCCTCATTTTTCGAGGTTTAAAAGACCAACACCATAATAACTGAGCTAAAGAGAATTCTCCCTAACACAGCTGTCAGGTATTGATTTTATACGGAAAAGCTATGCAGTAAGGAAGGAGTGATCTCCCGTAACAACTGACTAACCAATGATACAAACTAAATTATCTTTCAATTTGTCCCTTTCTTTAAAATCTTATTTCGTCAGGAAAGCAGCCAGTTGCTTTAAAGATAAGTTAAAAAAGAAAAACATCACGAAGGCATGGGCGAGTGTACTGACTGCTCTGAAATACCAAAATTTCAAAATAAGCGCTCTTAAATAACGATTAAATAGATTTTACTTTACCCTGATCTTGCGTAAATATATGTGTATTTAACGAAAAAATGAATTTACTTGGCTGCTGTTGACAAATTATCACTAACTCAACAACTGAAACACACTTTTTGCAAAAATACTTCGGTCACCGGTCTTTATAGGGCTAAAATGGACGGAAGGGGGAGGGGAAAGAATAAGAAATTAGTAAAACAACGTTTGTCTCTATACATACGTGTAACATCTATGTATCTAAAGCAGGCTTTATGTTAAATGTGTGCACAAAGAGGCAAAGTGTACACAAGTATGTTAAATAGGTAAAAAAACATGCTAATCTTTTTATTCCTGTAATCTAGAATCGACAGTGACAGATCATTTGCGAACAACGTAGATCAAGTTCAGACTGCACAGAAAGTGCAGCCAGATTCTTGTTCTCCAGTATCCGTTTGTTATAGGCTAAACCAGCATATCATATCGCCCTCGTAGATTATTTATTGTGCCTCATAACTCACAACCGTGGTTTATTGAACGATAAACCACGATAGAAAGAAGATTATTTCTTAAATAATTCAATATTAGTTGTTTTCATGAATACTGGCGAGTTCTGATTGGCTGAAAATTTTTTTTCATAGCTGCATAAAAAAAATAAGCAGTGCCGGAACTACTTTTGCAGTCGAACTAATGTAAACAAACATGTACTATAGATCTACGAGATTTCATAATGTTTTTCTTTCTGATTTTATATCCAGTCCGAATTTAAAATTGCTAGCTAAATTTATTTTCTCTGAATATTGAAAAAAAAAAAAAACCCAACAGAAAATTTAAAGACAGAGTTTAAAACTTAGTCACCTTGCTGGGTTCTAACAATCTTATTTTAAACTTACTTCTAGCGTATTGAACTTCTAATAATAAATCTACTAAATCTGCAAATGATCAATACTATAATGACGTCATGAATTACGTCATTTTTACGTCATAAACGAGCAGTTTTACCGCGCTATGAAATATGAATGAAATGGGCATTAAATACATACGCAATGTTGGATTTACAAAAAAAGCTGTTAGTATTATTTAAGTGCATATTTGTTGTCTGTGATATTGAATTATAAGGAATGAAGAGAATTTCTTTTTTTTTTTGTTGAACGATAAACCACGACAGAAAGAAGATTATTTCTTAAATAAATCATCATAAATGACGTCATACACGTAACGTACGAGGATTGTATGATACATGTATAGATCTACGTGGATTTTTGCTTTAAAATGGCCAATTTATATGAAAATTTTATCAAATTTTCTGCATATCGTCCCGTACATTTTTGCAAAATATGTAATAAGGATAGATAAGGATAAAAAAAAAAAAAAAGACACCATGGTAACGGTATACGGAGCAGTCCATAAAATTGCATTTACTTGATAGATGAAAAAGTCCATTGCAAATAGCACGAATGTCAAATTCCTGCTAGAATTTATCACCTGATTTGAAGTAATGTTCACATCATTGGAAAATCAACGTTCTGATTTGTTTGAAACTGCCGGCGACATTGTTTCTCCTCCATACGAAAAACTGACATCTAATTTAGACGTTGAAACACGGGCAAACATCAAGTTCTGCGTCGATTTCAGACACACATGTTCGCAGAAGTGCCGAGAAGCAAAAACAGTGCAATAAGTACATATAACTCAAACCAATTATGATATATACAATAAAATAACTTTAAAATTAATAATTAATATTCTAATTATTTTATTGTTTTTTCGACAAAAAGAGATCGATAATAAGAAGTCTATGGCTAAAAAGAGAGCCAATGTACGACGAATTCCAACCTGATTAAGGCCCTTGCAGTAAAAAGACGAAAATGGTAAAGGCCCTTTCCTGGTCAGGATGCGGGAGCACATTGTATAAACCCGAAAGTAGCATGACACTACATCAAACAAAATGTATTTTTACGCTACAAGAATAGCACGACGTCGGGAATTCTTATGAAATGAAGTAAACGTTGGACCAAACGTTTCTCACTTCTCAACGTAATCTCCTGACAACGCTAGGCACTTCTCATATCAATAGATCTGCTGCTCATCTACCGAATCGTCCTATATATCAGGAAATGACCGGACAATCGGTCTAACTTGCAAACCCAGTTCACTTCCGGATTTAAAACAGTAACCCCGAAAGTGCATTTGACGATCGTGCGATTTGCAGTAGACATTTTTATCTACCAAGTACATCCAATTCTTATGGACTGCTCCGTACACTGTTACCATGGTATCGATTTTGTTATAAGAAATGTTGTTCTGAAATATTTTTATAAATTACCTGTATGCACTGATTTGCAAAAATGAAGAGAAACACACATCAAATCTTTGACAAAATTTTTGCCAGTAGCCTGTAAAAGATCATTACTTTTTACCGTCCTTTTTCTGTGTACAATGCATACATGTTAATCTCTATGTTACTCAAAATCATATATGCTATGTATGTTATGTATAATTGTGAGATGAGCGAGTGGCCTATTTTACGAAAGAAACATGTCTATGTCTTATGTCCGAGGTAGAGTTTACACATGAATGCACAAAAGCGCCAAAAAATACCTCTAAATGTTAGAGTTAAATCAGCGTTATATTGCTTCTTCTAATCTTTTCAGCCTTATAGGCGAATACATGGGTTATTGCAGACGGCTAAGATCAAGATCAGCTTGCACAGAACGCCAAGTCTGATTTTGAATCAATACCGTCAATTTGCCTTGTCAAAACTTTAAGATAAAAATTCAGTCGTCGTCAGATGCCGAATTGAATGTATCTTAATGCATATTCAAAAAGTTTCACGTATAATGCACAGGATGATATGAGTCGAAATTGTTTTCTATTTGTAAATTTTCTGCATGTAAAAGGACCATTCTACGTCATGATTCACTCAGACGAACTTGACTTTATGCATCCATTATTGCTTTGCTGGGTGTAATGTTTTAAGAAGATGCATTAACCGCCCTTTTCCCCGGAGCGCTGTATTTTGCGCTGAAAGAATTATTTAACCTTAAATATTATTTAACCTTAAAGCTGCTAAGCGCGGCCAAAAGCTCTTTTGCGGACAGAGTAGATCAAGATCAGACTGCACAGAACGTGGTCTGATCTTGGATCTACACTGTCCAATAAGGTGGCATTTTCTTCCCCAGATTTAACTTTGAAATAGCAACCTACGCCTATGTGTTATCACTATCGGCTGGAAAGTTTCATTGAATCTATTTAGCAGGTTAATGGTTAACTTAGGGTCCTGCATGGCTCAGTCGGGTTCGAGCCTCACTGGATCCAATGTTTTTTTTTGTTTTTTTTTGTAGGATTGTCCTTGAGCAGGACACTTCAGAGCCCTAGCCTAGTACTGGTGAAACCCAGAAAATTCTTCAGTATGTGAGCTGTTGCCGTGATATGACTGAAATGATGTTGAAAGCGGCACAAAACACCATTCAATCAACTAATCCAATCAATCAATCAATCAATAAGAGTTAAATTTTAGGTCGAATGCCATAGTCTGCTGTCTGCATCTAGTACTCCCAACGAAGTGATTTTGCCATATTTGGTCATCGGGTTGGGTCTATTAATATTAGGATTTGATACAAACAAAACAATGGTACCAGTTTATGTACTATTATCCATTTATTAACATTTTAAGCACAACGACCATGTTACAATGTACATACACTGAGTTTAATGAACCTATCGAACAAATAAATGAGCCATGCTCTGGCAAAAGGGGGCTTAATGCATCTGCGAAAAGTATCGACACAGGTCAGTCTGCGCAGTCCGCGCAGTCTGACCTGAGCCAACACTTTTCGCTATTGGTCAATTTTCTGTATGTCCAAGGACCAGTGTATCTCATGATTAAGTCGGTTGTTTAAAAAATAGCATGACTTGCGTGGTATAATTGCATCACGGAGATGCATTTAGCCCCCCTTTGCCAGAGCGTGGCTCAATTTTTTCTAATGAGCTTTATAGGACGACAAAACAGGTACACATATCAAAGAAGAATCTTAGACCAGTAAAACAGGAAAACCAACTCAACTTTTTGAACATGAGATACATCGCAAATCTGGAGATACGACAGAAATCTTGACCGCCTATTGGCAAGTTTAATACACTAGACCACGACTGTTCTGCTCATGCCAACAAGCGGTTAGGACTTTTGTCGGAAAAATCTCGGACAAAATTTGAAGGAAAAAACGTAGTTTCGTGCGATGCACAGGCAAAAGTTAATAGCAGATAATCCTATGGGTGATTTAAGTCAGAAAGTATTTCGCTGCTGTATATGGACATACATGTAATTCTGACAATAAATCAAAATGAGTCATGCTCAGTGAAAAGGGGTCTTAATGCATCTGCTAAAAGTATCGACCAAGGTCAGCCTGGGCCGAGGTTTTTGCTAAAATTTCTGCATGTCAAAGGACTGATCTACATCAGGATTCAGCCGGTTGTTAGACATAATAAATTAAAATTATGTGACAACTTGATTGGTATGATGCATCATGGAAATCCTTTAAGCACCCTTTTCACAGAGTATGGCTAAAATATTTTCAGCGAGCACTCTAGAGTAAGAATATGTCTTTGTATCAACAACCTTTCACAATTCACTTCTTATCCTAATCTCTGAGACTATAAATCTCATTGTGAGAGCCAATGACTGACATGCCTTTGACTTCAGCATTGAATTAACCCTTAGGCTGCTAAGCGCGACTCAACGACCTTTTGCGGACAGTGTAGATCAAGATCAGACTGCAGAGAACTTGCAGTCTGATCTTGGATCTACCGGTACACTGTCCGATAAGGAGATATCTTTCCCCAAATAATACCTTTGAAATAGCAAAATCTTGGTTTTTACTATCGGCTTGAAAGTTCGTTTCATTTATTTAGCAGGATAAGGATTACGAATTACTGGAGAATACGGCCCCTTCCTATACAAAATAAAAAGTGGGTTAGCCTGAAATCTGTAAGTACTGAACAATATTTTGTGGAATGAATTTCACAAAAATGCTATTTTCATTACTTAGCTAGAAAAGTAGACCCACACATGTAAGGTTAGTGTAAAATGGATTTCATCTAAATAGAACTAAATATAACTAAATGCCATACATATGAAGTTACATAATAGATATTTATCAGAAAAAAAGACGTTAGCGAGATTAGTAACGCCCTTCGTTTTCAACAGTTATTGTGGTAGGCGTACATGCTGCATTCACTTAAACTTACATTAACATTAACTGTTGGTCTGTAAAATAAATGAAACTAACAACTGTGTACATGAGTAGACAGAAATATAGCAGTTTTTCTTTAACCTCTCACAAATTGACGGACAGTTATAATCGAATACTCTCCTGCACATTCAGAACAGGTTAATCTATACCTGAACTATCTGCAAATTGATCTGAAATACCCATGGTAATTCAAAGGCTAGTGAATTTGTGAAGGTCATATTTCAAACGCAAACATAATACAGATACATCAAGATTTAACATCATATATGTCGCTAATGGTCCCAAAAACTAAGATTTATCAGCCAGCTTTAGCCGGCTATCGCCACGGTTTACAATCATTTATTCAGGGCACATCACCTTCGACAAAAAATATTGTAAAAGAAAAAGAGAGAGAGAGAAAAAAAAGGGTAGTTCGGTAACGTTACATGCTCTTTACGGTTTCTTTATCTATCAATCCCCACAAAACTAATGCGAAATATTCACCATTGAACTGATTATGAGAATTTAACATTGGTACATTAACTATTGAATCCTAATGACGACACTTTAATTTTTTTTTAATTATGATAACAACAAAGTTTTTGTTCCATCTCTTACCAAAAACATTTATACATGCTAGGTTTAGACAACTTTCCAGAGGTCTTCCAAATCTACCATGTGTATATATGTTTCTGGAAAAGCAACACCACGAATATTACATCGTCGTGCTCCTTTCAGGTAACATTTATCGTGGCTGGAATAGGGTTCGGTATATTGATATGCATTCCATTTACAGTGCAAGTCTCTCAGTGCCAGTGCTTTGATTCTTTTCTTTCATTGAGCCTCATTTCAAAGTATGAAATATGTACAGTTCCAAAACATTAGAAATTATAATAATAGTTACAGTAAATATATTAATAATTATTCTTATCAAGCAACCACCTAGCTTCCAGCATAAACTACGTTGTGCAGAAAAAAATTTGTACTGTCGCAATCTCCCTCATCTATCCCTCGGAGGAGTTTCAAGATAGACAGATTTATGCAGGATTAAAGTTATCAACAACCGAATATTGTTCAGGTTTCACGTACCAACTTCAAGCAGATAGTAGTAGAGTTGGAACCTTGATTGGACATCAAGAAGAGAATACCCATATCAAACTACAAGGACAACTCCCACTTTCTGGTAAACCGTCAAAGACAAACACATTTATACAATGCATTCGTACAAAACACAATAGTTACTACTTTTACAGGTATCTAGAAGATATTTACAAAATGCACCGGTCGTTATTTTTTCTAAAGAAATAAACCCATCGAGGTTTTTTTTTAAATAATTATTTTTCTTTCTGTTGGAAAAATGCTAGAAAATGATGTTGGCAATATGTCAAAAACAAAAATCAGTTTTTCCTAGTGCAGTAAATATTGAAACAAATTTGTAGCTGATGATATCAAAAGCTTCATCATAAAATTTTAATTTAGTTTACCATAGTAAAGGTTAAGTTAAGCTGCTAAGCGCGACTCGAGGGCCTTTTGCGGACAGTGTAAATCAAGACTAGATTGCACAGAACGTGCAATCTAATATTGAATCTACACTGTCCGATCGTGAGATATTTTTCCCCAAAAACTAATTCTGAAATAGCTATAGTAAGTTTTCACTATCGGCTTGAAAGTTTCATTTAATTATTTAGCAGATTAAGGGTTAATACTAAGTTGCACGTGAAAGGACTGTCGCACAGAAAGAAATAGCTCACAAACAAAACGTACAAAATGATATCAAATGTTTCTAAAAAGATACGCGTGCTACAAGACAAACGTGTTTTGCAGTCGGTAATACTCTAACATTTATGTATTATGTTTTTTTTTTTATTTCATTTTTTTTTAAGTATTGATTTTTCACGTTATTTAGAAAAGATTTCCGTACATGTTAAATAAACAACAGTAATTACCAATATAGGAAATTGCCTGCAACGGTACTCTCACGTCGGTTTCCTTTTGATGTTTCTTTTTTAAAACACAATCGAACAATCAGAGGAACCAAAGGGTATTCGTAGCTTTGTTTTAGTTTATTTAGTCGTAGATGTAAGGCAAAAACATTTAAAAAATAAAATGACATCCATCCTGGTTCACACTATTGAATACTTTTAGGGCGTGGGCCAACAAATCCACTATAGTAAACGAGAAATGAAATATTAAGATAACGCATGGGAAATGGGGAACAACTTTTTATCACATAATCTCCCTTGCTCTCAGTGTAATATAACCATTACGAATTTTCTTACCTTATACACTTTTAATATCACAAATGTGTGACGTTATTTTTGACGTCATTTTGTACGTATATCATAGAAGTAATTGGATTTTATGGATATTACCGCGGGTGCATCTATAGATGGTTTTGCATCTTCTGATCTATGATTTGTGAAATATTGTTATGTGATAAAAAGAATCTGACATTCGATGGCGTTTGAGATAAAATTTTATTAAACTCGTCAAGAAAAAATGTTATTAAGTTTGCCAAGGCTCGCTTAGTAACACTTTCCCTAGACTCGTTTAATAAAATTTTATCTCAAACGACAGCTCATGTCAAATATTATATGTCTGTTATAACGCCATCCTCATAATTTTCATATCATTATTTGAAACAATTACTTATACTGAATCAAGCAACACTTTATTTTTAACTTTTTTTTTTCTTCTGAATTATCGTATATAAAATAAATAATCAATTAATTTCCATTACAAAATAGGTAAAGAATTTCCCTCCTTTTGTGTAAATTTGCAAAAGCACATGAGAATGATTCGGTAAATTGACTTTAAAAAGGTTCATCGCTTGAAAACGAAGGAAAATATAATAACCCTGTTTCTGCTCATTAGTTCATTTCTGTGGAAGTAGCATTACCAATGCTTTGGCACATGTAAACAGTTTGCTTCGAATTGGCCATGTCAAAATTAGAAATAATTGAGAAAGGTAGGTTTTCAATGCAATTTTGATAAGAAGAGTAGTTATTACACCGAAGAATTGTGTTAGATTAAGGAAAAGAAGCATTTGGTTTGTCTATGAAACAGGAGGTCATGACATTTCCTTCTTTGTTCTATAGTTTTGACCCCAAATGCGAAAGTGAGGGGTCATGGAGCTAGCGGCTGTTTTTATCCGCGAAAATATGGGTAGGGTCAGGGCACGAAAGATTGCGAAAAAACGGCATGGTAATGTACTATTTTGGATTTAAAATCCCCAGATAATGTGTTGTTTTGAGTTTCAATTTAGCTAGGCATTTTCAGGCTAGCTTCCTGGGTTTGCATTTTGTGAATTTTGGAATTTAGGCTAAAATGGCATATTTTATCAGTTTTTTTCCGACCATGCAACTTGCCTGTATTGATCAGTAATTTCACTATTTCACAAGTTGAACATGATTTATTGATAATATCTAAAGAATTAGGATTGTGCTGTTGCATTTAAGTGCTCTTTATAATTTTAGGCTGATAGTATAGACCTTTGTTTGAGGAAGTTCTGATTGGAGTACCGTCGACAGAGAACGGTTTAGCCGAAAACAGTGTGCTGCTACCTTTATCTTAACATAGAATCATTAAGTATATTTTTAAGTTGATGTAGTCTGTAGGGCACAACTTCAACTACCTTTGCGCATAATTTAGATCAATACCAAACTGTACAACCCTTGTTTTATACAATCCGACCTTTTTCAGATTTCTTTACAAAAACAACATTGAAATTGCAAACGCAATAATGTAGCTCTTTTAGAGTTTAATCTGTCGTTGCCCTCAGCGACATATTACTAGTTTATGCGGGGAAAAAATAAAAAACAAACTAGATGAGAATCAGAAGTGCAGTCTGATCATGGATCTATACCTTCTATACTTAATTCTGACTTAATTCATGGTTGTATTTTGAGACTGGGAAAAACGGAAAAAAGACGAATCGATTTAATATGCCTTAAAATGTTAACATATAAATTATTTAGCTATTTACATACAAAAAGTTTTTGAAATGCCTTATCAACTAAATAAAAAGTTTTCTTCGTTTCCTATCTGAAGTCTGCGTCGTCTCTTCTACGTTGTCCTATGCGTTTATGAATATCTAACATAGCACGATATACACAAGCATGAAACACGTGTTTATCCATTTCATTTCTCTCTCATGTATCGAATAGAATGCGGAAGTGTATATAGAAGTTTGCCACTTTAATGGAGACTCATAAGGTTCGTGTACACTCAACAACATCTACTGTTTGCATTCTTTAATCTGAATGTCATTCAGTAAATCGACTTTTTCTGTTTCATCCGTACTACTAGCCATTGCACACATTGGGAATAGTTCTGTAGCACCCCAATATATCAGTGCTTTTTTGCAAGCCATTGCTTGTTATTGACCTTATCACCGCAGGTATTCCGATGGAACTATTAATATATTTGGCAACTAACTTCAACATGGTTCAGATAGTTGTACTTCTTAATGCGCAATGTTTACATCTAGCTGCTATGAATAGCAGAACCACTTCAACATGCACAATAACAATTACTCCTATTTAATTTTCGCCGAGTTAAAAGCCTCCTCGACACACCGCATTATCTATATCGTTATAAGTATCTTTCTCAGCATTCTAGTTCAGTTCATGTTGACTAATCACAAATGAGTCTCCAAATACCTTCAATCGGAATGATCGTTATCTTCGTTAACATTTAAACGGACTTTCTCTGTCTCTGCTTCAAAATAAGCTTTCGTATCTTTCGCGTTTTCATTTCCGTTGGTCTCTTTCTGTGGTGACTTGTTCATGACCACAGAAGGGTTAGTTTCTACATGAGTGTACTGGGTATAACTTCCATTGACATCCCTGTCTGAGCCCCGTCGGAACAGGCACGGGAGAACAAGTTTAAACTCTTTTTTAAAGTTATCATTCATCCAAGCATACAGAAATGGGTTGTATATCGTAGAGCTCATTGCTATCACGTGGGCCGAAAAGAAGATAAGCGAGAAATAGGCGTTCTTTCCAAAAGAGGCCTCATATTCAGAAGTCAACAGAGTCATATTAAGCGGTAACCAGCAGCAGACGAATATCGTTACCATAGCAATTAACATCTTATTGGTTCTCCTCTTACGCCGAATTTCCATTTCATCTCTTTCTCTATTAGCACTTCCACTTCCTATCCGAGACTTTGATCGTCGGCGTAGAGCTTGTGACACTTTTGCGTAACAGTATGTAATTATACTGCAAGGCACTATATATTGTAGTACAAGGCTTGTTACAGTAAAGAACTGTCGGGCCTGGGTTTTGGGCCAATTTTCTCGACATGATTTCACTCCTGCCTCTGTTTCTACGTGCTGATAAATACCCAAGGGAAGGGATATAGAAACAGAAATGATCCAAATAGCAACTATCATTAAGATGCAAACACAGGTCTTCATTCTAGGTTTGAATGGATAAACGATAACAAAGTATCTGTCGACGGCGATGGCGGTGGATGTTAGCGTGGAAACATAGACACAGATACAGAGGCTCATAGGCACTATATGACAGAGGACCTCTCCGAAAGTCCAAGATTTCATAAAGAAGGATAGTGGTGTGAATGGCACAGCTAATAAACAAATCATTATATCTGATATAGCCAGGTTTGTGATGAATATATTTGTTATAGTCTGCATAGCTTTATTCCGTATGACTACAAATACCACCAAGGAGTTCCCATTGACTCCAATCAGAAATATGATCACGTAGAGAGTGATAAATAATGCTGTGAGTGCGGGTGTGTTCATCAAGTCGTCACCGGGCGCTGTTCCGTTTGTAGCATTCGATTCTTGTGCCAGGATGTCTTGTTCCATCGCTGCATCTGCAGCGTCCAGCGCCATCGTAAGTGCTTAAACTTCACTGGGCGCTTTCAAACAAAACTATAAAGTTATCGCTTATGAAAGTGTTCTCTAAATTTCACTGTTTACTTTTGACACATATCTTCATTTGAAACATTATTCAAAGTTCAGTTCTTTCGCTAAAAGTTCTGTCAAAGACTGGCAATACATTTTGATATATCTGTTTGTACGAAGACATTACGATAACCTGTCCTTTACATAACTTTTAACGGCTGTAGCGTATGCCGCAATTCTGTAGTTGGTGGTTTCTTACTCCGGCCAACAGGTCGACGAAATTTACACACATCACATTCTCCTTTGTATCGATTATTTTTCTGTAAGTGCAGAAAAAAGGCGTGCTTTTGACCTGAATTTTTACGTTCAAGTCGAATTTAGATATTGTTTCTTTAATGATATTTTTGTTAGTTTTTCTCTTGCAGTTGGTTCTGTTTCAAATGGCTTGCCACCAGCTTCTAGCATGGGATTCCTGGAAAGAGATTTAAACAATTTAGATGATTAATAAGATACTTCATATTCAGACACACACATACATACATACATACATATGCACACTCGCACAGAAAAAAATCTTCAGCAGCTTTCGAATACTAAACTTTCACTCTGCGTGAGACAATCCTGATAAAACATATCTGGTATGTATGTGTGTTTCTTTAAGTATTTACTAGTCACAGGATAAATGGCAATGTCGGACTTTCCGCTCATGAGATGAAAATATGTATCCGATTCACAAAAAGTATCGTTCGAATGAGTCATGCAGTGAAATGGTGGTGTAATGCGTCTGCAAAAACCAGTAACCTATGTTCGCCTGCGCAGTCCGCGCGGGCTGACTTGGGTCAAAACTTTTTGTTTTGCTAGTGGTAAATTTTCTGCATGTCAAAGGACCAATACCTCATGATTAAGTCGACTTATGAAACAAAGTGGATGAATAACATGCAACGGCTTGCTTCGTGTAATGCATTACAAAGTTGAGTTGTACCCCCTTTTGCTATATTGAAATATTTTTCGTGCAAAACGTGTTTTCCTGTTGTATCACCACTGGTGTGTTGTGGTATTGTGTACACCCACATGATTCGTCTTAGCGAGACGATCAACATTAGTACCTACAATAAATGTGTCATGCTTTTTGAAAAGGAGGTTTAATGCATCTGCAAGTGGTATGTATTGATCTATGACATCGGTCCAAACCTTTTGCTATTTCTAAATATACTACATGTCCATGGACCATTCTACCTCATAGTTCAGTCGGTTGTGAGACGAAATAAATTTTATTGATATACATCAATATAAGATGACTTGCTTGGCATAATGCATCGAAGAGATCCACTAAACCGCCTTTTGCTAGAGAGTGACTCATATGTATTTGTGAAGAACGTAACATGCACGTGATAGGTTTTGTCATCTATACGAATGAATGACTTTATTGACTTATACATCTTGTACATAGTCAGTTACAATCAAAATAATTTTCAAAATGTCCCACGTGATACAACTCTCTCTCTCTCGCTCTCTCTCTCTCACATTTTCTATCACCGCTCTTTCGCTCTCAAAATTACATCATGTTTGTATATTTGATCAATTTACGAATATAAAATATACAAAGTACTCTCTCTCTTACGGTGGCACAAAAGTGACATGGAAGATATATTTTATACTACGTGCGCACGCAGTAGCTAATACGTGCGCACGTAATACTACTGCGTGCGCACGTATTACTTATTACGTGCGCACGTATTAGCTACTGCGTGCGCACGTAGTAAAAAATATATCTTCCATGTCACTTTTGTGCCACCGTACTCTCTCGGACAAATATATTTATATTTAACTCTTTGCCAAGGGAGATAATTTTAGACTGCTCCAAATTGAACATTTTTGCAGACGACAAATAAAGTAAGACTTTAATGATGGATTATATCTTTAAAAAGGTAGAAAACACGGTGAAAAAAGCAGAAAACGCCACTTATCGGCATATTCTCCTTTTTTCCACCATGTTTTCAAAGTCTCCCATTTCAGGGTGGTTGAAAACACGGGCTTGTTTGGTTAAGCGTTAATACGTATATAACAAAATGCAAGTACCACTCTCTCTGTCTCTGTTTTCTCTTTGTCTCTCTCTTTGTCTCTCTCTCTCTCTGTCTCTGTCTCTCTTCTATGTCCAATATATTTAATAAATACATATATAACAAGATACAAGTACCCTCTCTCTCTCTCAACCTTTCTCTCTCTCTCTCTCTCCCTTTCCTTCCCTCTCTCTCTCTTTCGCTCTCCAGGTTTCCTCTTTTCTTACCTATATATCTCTAGATGTAGTGAAAGAGTAGATCTCATTATGATTCGACTTTAAAAGTTTTTATTTTAGGAGAAGGCTTTATTATTTTTGTCTCCAAAAGATGTTTATGGAATCTTAATGTCTGTATTAGTTTTTTAAATTTGTTTTGATTATGGGCGGGGGGGGGGGGGGAATAACACTACGACAAAAGTTTCTTTCTTTCTTCGAATGCCTGTAACAAGAATTTACCTAGATTTATAGTTTCTTTCCTATTATTTGTTTTCAAGAGAGGTACGAATTTGAAGATACTAGGTTTTTTATGATAATATTTCTTAATAAATTGTTGCCTTAATTTTTTAAATTTGTTGCACTTTAAAACAAAATGAAATTCATCCTCAATGTCGCCATTGTTGAAAGCAGTCAATTAACCTCTGTTTAAACTGATGGAGAAACATTTTGATGTTTAAATTTTGCGGATTATCGAATGCATATGCAAAACCGTACATGTATAATAAATGTTGAACATTGTGTAACCATCCTTTAAAACCACGATGTAATCTTTGTTTAGCGTCTTCATAAACTCTTTGTAAAATAATATTGTCAGTATCCAATAATTTCAACCAATATTTTATAATTTGAACATATCGCGAAATGTATATTGGATATCGACCTAATTCTTCATAAACTGCCGCATTGCATGTTCTACTTTTTACCCCTAAAATCCACTTGCAGTACTTAAGATGAATTTGTTCTAGGTCTTTTGACTTGGTGAAGCCCCAAATTGGACAAGCATAATTTATGATTGATCCAACAAATGTGTCAAACAATCGCATCGATATATCGGGTTTAGTGTGGTGTATTTTAACATTGTTATATAATAAATGCATAGCTTTCAAAGATTTCCCCTTTATATTCTGAACATTTAAATTAAATGATCCCGTATAATTAAAACACACACCTAAATAGTTAAAATTATCCACAACTTCTAGGTAGTCATTATCATAAATCCACTTTTCGTTATTACGTAAGTTTTCGCGGGACCTAAAGACAACTACTTTACTTTTAGATGTATTCACCTCTAGACCCCATTTTGTACAGTACTGATTGAGTCTATTTAGACTTTGTTGTAAATCGGTCGGGGAGTTGCCCAAAACGACCATGTCATCAGCAAAGAGGAGTAATATAATACAAATATCGGACAGTTTCAAACAACAGGTATCTGTTTCCTGTAAAAATAGCTCTAGATCTAGAAATAATGCAAATAAAGCTGGGGAGTTATTTTGTCCCTGAAACAACCCAACACCTGTATCAAAAAAGTCTGATTCAGTATTGTTATATTTTACACATGATTTAACACAAAAATACATAGATTTAAAAATATTGAGTATTTTCCCGTCGAAACCCATATTAAAAAGCTTGAACCAGAGCGCGTTTCTGTAAACAGAGTCAAAGGCCTTCTTTAGATCAATAAAGGCACAATACAAACGACCCTTGGAATACAAGACATGTTCGATTAGGTTTTTTGAAACAAACAAAGCATCTACTGTGCTCCTTTTCTTCCGAAATCCAAACTGGGCGTCAGATAGTATATTATATTCATTATACCATTGCTCTATTCTGGCATCTAGTACGCTTGCAAATAATTTACCTAAATTGCTGAGCAGTGTAATACCTCGATAATTTGCCGCTTCATTGGGGTTATCTTTCTTGTGTATAGGAATAATGTAGCCTTTTGCCCAACATTCAGGAAAATTGCCAGAATTAAATACTTTATTAAATAAAGTCGTTAAATGACTGCATAATATATCACATGATTCTATAAAGTATTCATTTAATAAATTATCTACCGGGCATGCAGCTTTGTTTCGATTAAGTCGTTTTATTGCTGTCTGCACTTCGGCATATATAATAGGCACATTAAGTTGCTCATATGTTTCATCATTTATATTGAAAGTATCACTCGCAATAATTGACTCTATGTTATCTAGAGTAACCATTTTAACTTCTTTTAAAAGGCTTGAGAAATACTTTTCAAAATCGTTAACAGACAGATCCGACGCAACGCGTTTCTTCTTCCTTTTGAAAAACTCCCAAAACTGGCGCGGGTTTTTATTTTTAAGGCCTTCAAAGGCCGCTGCTTGCTCCCTTTTATATTTTACCTTCTTACTTTTAATAAGCTTTTTGTACTTCTTTTTAAATGTACATAGAATATGTCTATTTTCGGGTGTTTTATTTTTATTGAAGTTATTTAACATGCTTTTATATTCATTTTTTGCTAATTTACATTCTAAATCGAACCAATTATAGCTATTAGTTTGTTTAGGTTCTAACTTATTATACTTCCTTTGAAAAAGCGGGTCGGCTGCAACGCAAATTGTATTTGAAAAACGTTCTACCATAGTATTAATACCTATTTCATCGCCGCAAGCCTGCTGCACTATTTCGTTAAAAGAAGATAGTCTGCCTATAATATTTCGCCTGAACGTGTCTCTATGTTCAGAAATCCATTTACTATAAGTACAAAAGTAGTTTTGGCTGTCTTTGTCCCTCGGTAAGCTTGACATTTTCAAGTCAAAACATAGTGGAGCATGGTCGCTAAATATAGTAAAATTCCCTATGGAGAATCGGTTAATCATACAAAAAGCGTCTGCTTTCAATAACAAATAGTCAATTGTAGTACACGATTGTTTGCTAAAATACGGAAAAGCCCCTGTCATGTAATCGTTACCCAATCTCCCATCAACTATTAAAAAATCAGTTGATTTACATATATCTAATAATTGAGAGCCACGTGCATTACGGGTTTTATCCTGTGAGGCCCTGCTACAGGCTGTATTAGGAACATAATCATATTCGTCGGGCTCTGAGATAATACTGTTCGCTAACAATAAAATCTGGCTTCGATCCCGTCCTTGCATTAAAGTCGCCTGCTATAATTACAGTGCCGATCTGATCATAGTAAAAAATGTCTTCTTGTAATACGTCGAATAGGTTAACATTATAGTATTTTGCTGCTGGCGACTCATCTGGCCATAGATATGCGCCACAAAGATAAATGTCATCATCAGTATCAAAAAACGATTTTTCTAGTTTTAGCCAAATTAGAGTATCAAAGCGGTTACTAATGATTTTAACCCGTCTACTAACATAATCTCTCACATAAACAACAATTCCTCCGCTATTTCTCCTAGCCCTCTTACTCTTAAACTTTCTATGAAAATTGAACGAAACAAAGTTCGGTAACTCATAATCAAAGTACTCATCTGTCCATGATTCCGACAATATTACTATGTCATTTTGTAAGAGTATGTCTTTGAACTGTGCGTCATTATATTTATCATTGGTAAGTCCATTACAATTCCATACCAGTACTTTCAACACATTCTCCTCGTATCACTAATCATCTTTCACTGGTTTTCCATTCACATAGAGGGTGTCGTATACCAGCCATTCTTTCTTGCCATTTTTGATTGCATCCTTCATCTTAGGCACCAGTTTCTTCCTTTTAGCTATTATTTCCTGTGGAAACTGCTCGTGTATATAATAGGTCGTCCCGTGATGATTCTTTTTAGCCTTTCTTACGAGTTCTCGTTCTTTGAACAACGTGAACTTGCACACTATTTTTCTCGCTTGTCTTGCACTATTTTCATTTCCCGATTTAACTGGTCCCATGGCCTGCAACATGCGAAAAGGGGCATTCGGACATCTGCGTAAAGTGTCGTTTCGGATCAGCATGCGCAGTCTGCGCAGACTAATCCGAAACGACACTTTCCGTTTTCATGTAATTTTCTGTTTTGCGCAAGACTACTGAAGAACAAAATCTGATGTAGTCGTAAAGTGCCGTCTCGGATTAGCCTGCGCGGACTACGCAGGCTGATCCGAAACGACACTTTACGCAAATGTCCGAATGCCACTTTTCGCGTGTTGCAAGCCATATGTAACTCATTGATCCCCAAAATTAAAATACCACGTGTAAAAATCCTTGTCCAATAGGCATTCTCGAAATAAAATCAGATTTTAAACCAGTCAGCATGTGAAACGATTATAACGACTAATTTAACCCTTTACCTGTTAAATAAATTAAATGAAACTTTCAAACTGATAGTAAAAACCCAAATTTTGCTATTTCAAAGCCATTTTTGGAGAAAACATGCTTCTTCATCGGACAGTGTAGATCCAAGATCAGACTGCACGTTCTGTACAGTCTGATCTTGATCTACACTGTCCGCAAAAGGTCATTGAGTCGCGCTTAGCAGCCTAAGGGTAAATGTCGGACTGTCATATTTTTTCAGAATTTATGCGTTTTGAACAAGACGAAAAACAATCCTCTACAGGGGGTAATTGGTAAAATCCGACGATAATCTTTTTGCACGTCGCCTTTACCGATTTCTACAAAATTACCTATTTTGAAAGCTTTTTGGAAACGTCGTTGAAAACGGAGATAATGCTGATAAACAGCATTTTCTCCTTTTCCAAAAACGTTTTCTACCAATTCTAAGGTGAATCTTAATGTCTGAGTGCGACACGTAATTGTTCGTCTGCTAATACTTATAATCTGGACAAATTAATTTTTTGTTGTCTGGTGAAGAGGATCTCGTTTGCACGTGATGTGTACGATTTTATAACGTAGTGACATGCAAAAAGCTTGCATGTTTCAATACAAAAACTCGAATAAGGACACGAAGTTTTACAGCAGTCTGATTGGATAATAATTTGAGAATAATTGAAGGCAATTACTGCACGCAATGCATCCACAAATTTTGTGATAGGATACCGATGGCGTGGCTTTTTATATGAACAAGTTGGCTTCTTTACAAAAGAAGCCAGGAGAAGTCAGCATCAATGTTTTCAAATAGTTTATTGGCTTTTAATTTCAATTTACTTTGGTACATGTGAACAAACAAATAAAAAAGCCGCCGCGTAGAAACCTCATATGCTTTACATGACGGTCATTTGACCTTCTTGCCGCGTTTTCAAGTCGCATGATCTCGTCCAGCGGTGTTCTTTCTCTTTTTTAACGAAATTCTTATTTTTTCTTCTGCTTAGATTTATTTGCTTAATGAAAAATTACATTTATTTGAGAGGTCATTTGCAGCCATGGCAAATTAATATAACAAATATTTTCTGAAATTCGTCATATAAAAATAAACCACGTCTATTTCCTGTTTCGGTTTTTTGATTTCGCTTTATTTACAAAACCATGACGAAAAAGACTGTGTATCAGAACAATTTCGCAAGAAAAATGGATTTAGACAGCAAATTCTGTGGCAGTCTGCCTTTTAAACTCACCACTGTTGGAGAGGTCTGATGACCTCTCCAAAAAGAATGAACAGAACAGAACACATTTTGAACACATCGTTTCTGTTATGTTCAATAAAGATTTACATTCTTAATGTAAATTGTGCAAAACTATGACATGTATACCATGAGAAAAACAGTTAATTCCTAAATTCGAAAAGGTCGAGTCTAATGCGAAATTCTAGGACATTCAATGTGATTTTGCGTCTAGGTTGATTAGATTGCAGCTTTTAAAAACATGAAATATATCAGTATCTATGAAAGCTTGTAAACGATACACGGGTGGTAATCAGGGGAACTAGCTCCAAAAACAGTCAATGAAATTTGGTGCCCTTAACACATCCGGGAAATCTCAAGCTAGAGCCTTCGACAGAGAAAACAATAAACAAAGGTACTTATACTTATTTCTTTGGAGTCACTTTTCGTAATCTTGACATAAACTTTTCGTCGAAGATTTTGTTTTTGAACTGTCATCTTTTTTATAGTACTTCTGAAAGGTTTTTCCGTTCTTATTAGCTAGAGAGGTTTTAGTGCCTTTGGGCAATTTATAGTTTGTTTTGTATGTTTATTTGTTTGATTGTTTGTCCGTCGTTATCGAAGTAGCTTGTTGGTTGCTACTACTTTAATAAGCATAATATTCCAGCAGTATCATTTCAAATAAATGTATCGTTCTATTTGCAAATGAGCCGAATTAGATCTTCGTTGTCGACGATCCAAAAACACTACACGTACATTACAATTATGCCATTTCATTCCCATGTCGATGAAAGCCATTGCAACACAACCTACTTCTCTACCACAGGTGGATAGTTCAGCAGCTTAATTTATGTTGGAGAGCAGTCTGTGCTTATCATAAAATCATCTAAGTAGTGCCGATAGGGCAGTCAGGAAGAGCTTAGATATCATTTAAGTAGCGTGATTTATGTTGGAAAACAGTCTGTACCTAGCACAAAATGATCTAAGTGATGCCGATAAAGCACTCATGGAAAGCAGTCTGTACTACTGTGCTCAGCACAAGATAATCTCAGTGGTACTGATAAAGCAGTCATGGGGAGCATAGATAGTATTTTGTAGCTCTAATTATGTTGGAAAGCAGTTTGTGCCCTGCACAAAATAATATCAGTGCTACGGTTAAAGCAGTAGTGGAAAGCGCAAGCACTACTAGTAGCTTGATTTATGTTGGAAAGCATTCCGTGCCTTACACAGAATAAATTTTATGATATTGATATAGCGGTCATGGAGAGCATAGATACTATCTAGCATTGGCTGCCGTGAGATAATTTTGATTAATAAGTTATGCTAAGTGAAAAGGGTGCTTCGTGCATCTACAAAACGTTTCAACCCAGTCCACGCAGTCTGACCTATGAGAGCAAATGCAGGCTGACCTGAGAGCAAACTTTTTGTTATTGTAAAATTTTCTGTATTGCAGTCACCTTCAGAATAGTTGCTCTTTAGACATAATGGGTTTTATGAATCCATAATTCTTTGATGGTTTGCTTGGTCTATTTCATCATGGACACGAATTAAATTCTCTCTTACCAGAGCTTCTCAAAACTGCAGTATACGACGATGTACACAGAAGAAAGAAACAAGCAAGAAAAAACATTCCTCTCCCACCCACATTGTCAAGCAATTTCGTTTTATTATTCGAGTTCAACTCTAGTGACAAATAGTTCATGAAGCAACGAGCTAGGCCGCACAATTTTAAGCTTTTTCTGGGTATAGCATATTCTAACCTCTACACAGCTTTAGAAATAAAATGGAAACTTGTTCGTATACAAATGAGGTAATGTTTTGCAATGACATGGTTGTTTCAGCCTAAATACCTTAAAAGCATGCTGATAGTGTAGATCAAAGATCAGAACGCACGATTTGTGCAGACTGTTCTTGGATGAAAACTGTCAACAAAAACATGGAGTTGCTCACGAAGTCAAAAAGGTCAAAATGCAAATTGTCTATCAAATTTGTGGCGGTCTAATTTGACAGCAAAACGACATCTTCACAGGAGTATCTGAAACCCGCATCTGTTGATTAATCTATTATTTCCCTGATTAATCTGTTTAGCACGTTCACTTTCTAATCAGCAACATTAATTGGATTAGGTGTTTTTGAATTAACGGTTGTTGCACCGACCTGAATCTGTCACCACTATCGCGTTTTCTTCTTATCTAAGGCTAAAAGCGGTATTGGATTATGCAAAAACTTAGAGTTTGTCAAATACTCGTACGAGAAGGTTACCACGGGAAATCTTGAATTTTTCGAAAAATTCAACAGAACTAAGAGCCTAGTTCAAGTAAATGAAGTTTCCATTGGCACATTATTATTGTTATGGAAGTCGCCAGTCGGTTCGTAAATACTTGTACGATGATTGTTTTTGATTGTTTTTTCTTTTTCTTGGAAACCATGCATGGGGAAGATAGAATTGTTCCTAAATTACTTTGCAAAGGCTGGTTTAATCCAAAAAATGCTTGGAACTAAATAATAGAATTAAACGATCTACCTAAGTTACCAGTGGCTCTAGTCATCAAGTATGTCTCACTTTATTTCTACTTTCTTCTTGAGTGTATCGTTTTAACTTAATCACACGTGTAACCCTTTTCGTTTACATGGTTTTGCATGTTTTTACAGAACATTTTCGTTTCAAAATTAAGAAACGAAAACTGTGGTTTGAAAATATGGTACTATGACCTTTTTCACTGTACAGGTGGCATACAGGCCAACTAGTCCCATTTCTAAGAATCGAAAGATTTTCAGTCGATAAAAAAAGAGGATCTATGCTGTAATTGTTGAAAATCGTGTAAACATGTTAATCTTCATTGTCATGGTTATACTTCGTGTATACAAATATACATTTTTTAAGCTATGAATAAATTTCGAGTGTTTATCTTCACATTCTTGAAAAAAATTAGCGTGTACATATGCACAGTTATCGTTTAACTTCTGGCTTATCTTCGTTCGTGAAGATGCAGTAAAATATCGTAAGAAGCCTGTTTTTAGAGGTATGGTGTATCTACAGGTATGGTATATTGATTTGTCACATAACTACCCTTGTTTTCAATGTAATATACCCATAACGAATTTTCTTCTCTTATACACATTTGAAATGAGAATTTTGTGACGTCTAATGATACATCATTTTATACTTCATTTTAGTGGTGTAAATCGGGTGTTATTCATGAAATCTGACACGCATGCATGTATAATTTTGCATAATTTGACCTGTCATTGGTAAAATATTGCCATGTGAAAAATTGTGACATTCGTTGGCTTTTGAAATAAAATTTTACTAAACCTCTTCAACTCATGAAATAAAATTTTACTAAACTTGTCTAGAAAATGTCATAAAGCTCTCCAGAGGCTCGCTTAATAACATTTTTCCTAGATTCGTTCAATACTTTTTTTTTTATGTCAATGGTAACTTATTTCAGATCCTATATATCGTTACTGTTACATTGGCATCTTTTGTATAAATGAATCTTTACAGTATTCGCCAATTTTCGTAGATATGTATTCACTGATAAAAAGCTTTAACCCTTTACCAAACAATCCCTGGTTTTCACGGTCCTGGGAAAGAAGGCTTTTGAAAACATTTCGGGAAAAGGAGAAAATGCTGGTAACCAGCATTTTCTCCTTTTCCCATAATGTTTTCTACCCTATGAAAGACCTAAAGCTAAATTGTACCAATTCTGAATTTGTCGTCTGCTGATGCTCTTTTTTTGGAAGAGTCTAAAATTTGTCGTTTGGGAAAGGGCTGAGACAGTCCAAGCCTCATTTCTCATATACTGGATGTCACAGTTTTATCCAGAATGTCGACAATGATACATGGTTCGGAGTAAGTGCGGGCTTTGAAAACCCTAATAATGCCATGTTTGTTAACGATACTTTGCCTTTGTTGCCACACGAGATCTAGTCATTTATTTAAGTCAGTTGCTATGGTAACAACGACATCCTAAAGCTAATTTAGATCCTTTTCCATTCAAAGACGCGTACACGGAGACGGAAGTATTTGAACCTTAGAATACATTGTAGTAGATAAATAAAACGTGTACAGTACTTTCTGTCAAAAAATCTCAGTCCACTGAAATAGAGGGTTGCTCTGGCAAAAACTGCTGTCTGAAATGTTTTCAAATGGACCACTCCCAATAATTTTGCAGTTTGGTTAAAAGTTGCGAAAATCAGTAGAACCAGAGCACGCATTCACAAACTCTTTTAAAATGCGATGTTAGTCTTATTCTAGGGTTAAAAAGTAACGCAATTACTGATTGGCTAGAGCATTCGGTTGGCTTAAGCAATCAGAAACTGCGTTACTGCAAAGTGTGAATACATTTTTTTAAGAAATAAAGTAACAGATTAGTGCTGGCAAGAATGATTCTTTGATACAGGCAGGAATGGTTTAACAGACGTTATATGGAGCAGCTTCAAGTGGAAATTGATAAGCGAATGAAACATTCTAAGATCAGATTATATGGATCTGTAGGCTTGTCTTGTTCTACTCGCTCTGCAACAATCAAATTTCACGATAAGCACAATCGTTTGTTAACCTTTCACCAGACTACAATATACATGTATAAGACTTGTCCAAATCGTAAGCATTTGCGTACGACAAATTTGTCTCAAAAGATGGAATTTGGCTTTGAAAGGGTAGAAAGCATTGTAGGAATAGGAGAAAATGCTGGTTATCAGCATTTTCTCCTTTTTCCACAATGCTTTGAAAGTTTTTTTTTTTTTTTTATCAGGGTCGTAGAAATACATGATGGTTCAGTAAAGGATTAACAAGTACTTCCGTGAATTCAAAGAGTACAATAGCATTATTTTTTCAAGAAAAGCAAGGAAATGTACTGAATATAAAAGTCTAAAGGCAATTTTTGAGTCTTCGTAACTAGATATTCTCTATCCTGACGCTTTGCAGATGTCATGTGACGGAACTTGCCCTACAGGTCATACGGCTTGATACAAACGGCTGCTGAGTTGTATTTTTAGAAAGTGCACAAGCAAATGTACGAGATAACTTCTTACTTGAATTACCAAATAACTAACTTTTTTCCGATCAAGGATTAGCAGCAATGTTTAAATGATACTATGCCGTGAACTGTCAAGCACGACCAAATGCATTTTTGCAGAGGTAATAAGTCAAGATCAGACAAATTCAGAACGTGCAGTCTTTGGTCCTTATTCACCAACTGTTCTTTAAAGAACATTCTTTGTCTTATTTTCAAAATTTTTCTGAACTTGTAAGTAACGTATCCTCCGATTGGCTAAACCATGCGGTTTAGCCAATCTTAACCATGCGGTTTGGCCAATCAGAAGTTTTTTTTTTTTTTTTACTCAAAATCTATAATTAGATCAAGAACCTAACTAAGAATGGTTAGTGATAATCCCTGATCTTGGATATACACTGTAACAGAGTGAGAATTTTTCGGCGACAAGAACATTGAAACAGCGATATCTTGAATTTCAGGATTGGCTGGAAATCTTTATGTAATTCATAAAGCCATCCAGAAGTTAAAATCTTACAAAAGATTTTTTTTCTTTCGGTTGAAATATAGATGTGAGCCTTTTTAATACTCTAGAGTGGATGCGGATTTTCAGAGACGATCTATCAAGTCAATGATAAAATGTATCTAATTTCACATGCGTCGTAAATAAGCATTGTTCGGAGGACGTATCTTACCTAAAAAATCAAAAGAAACATTGTATTCTATTTTTGTCTGAAATTTCGGTTCCGTTACGCCAATGCTTATTTAACTCATTTCCTTCCACACTAAATTTGTGGCAGACGTCTTTTTAAGAAGCTTGTAGAAATCTTTAAAAAAAAAAACATTTAAAACTTTACCACCTTTACCACACAGTCCCGAGTTTTAACTGAAGAAAAACGGTTTTGAAAACATTGTGGGTAGTGGAGAAAATGCTAGTATCCAGCATTTTCTTCCTTTCTGACAGTGTTTTCAACCCAAGAAAAGTTTCGTTCAATCATCAAAGCTATATCTACATGTAATTTGTCGTCTGCAAATGCTTTCAATTTGGTTGAATATTAATTTGTTTTCTGGTCAACAGTTTAATCAACGTTTTATTATGAGACGCTATATATGGGGTGAAAGCGGATTTTCACCCCATTTATAACGATATATTAAATCAACATAACTTGACTTTATTGGCGTCGCAAATAGGCATGTCTCAACTCTTTACCTTTAACATTTCAATATAGTCGAATTTGAAAGCATTGGCAGACGACATATTGAATGCGGATTAAATTCTAGATTTGTTTCTGAATAAGTGGGAAATATTGTTGGAAAAGGAGAAAATGCTGGTTACCAGCATTTTCTCCTTTTCCTACAATGTTTTCAAAAGACTTCTTATTCTTGGTCCGAGAAACAGAACATTATTTGGTAAAGGGGAAAACGCGTATATCATGTCTAAAAACCCCAAAAGAAGAACATTTTTATTCGTCTGACTTTTGTGTATGTACTTAATGCTTCCAGTACGCTAATGACTGTTTAACTGCCGATCGCTATAAACAACCGGCAGCGAGACAAATTTTTCGTAAACCTGGACAATAAATTCAAAGCTCTGTCTGATTTCACCATTAATTTTAAGATTGTTAAATGAATGAAATGAGTCTTTTTAGACATCACAATCAAACTAAGTGTTTTAAATTTCCAGTCGTATTTAGCTAAAATGTATGAAAAAGCACTGAGTAGTGTAGATTTAAGATGAAACTTAAAGATACATCTATAATAGTTTTCAGTCGGTTTTTAACCCATTTCATATTTATTTAATGAAACTTTAATAATTCTTGTATCTTCATGGCAAATGTTACCCATGACGGTTGCAAGGTTTCACAGATTACGACCGATAGAAAATGAATTTCATTTTCTGGAGGCCTTCAAAGAAATCACAGTTGTACCGTTTCCGGCTTTAAATCGAAAATCTCCAATATATGTATTTATCCCTAACACCATTTCCGGTTTTAAATAGATAAATGATCTCTTGAGTTTCTATATCCATTACATTTTATACATTAGTAATTTACATGTGTCTATGTTTACACAGCTGACTAAATTCTGAGCCATTTCTCAAATCTATTAAGTTTAGCAGCGTTTCTTTTTTTTCCCTCTGACTGGAAGGATGTATCTTTAACGTTCTGTGCAGTCTGTAATCTTGACCTGGGCTGTCAAGCCTATCAAATAAGCAGTAGCTGTTCTCGGCAATCACTATTTTTCTTTTAATAGATTATATCATAGATCTTAGTCCAACCTTAATGAATTATCAGATCTGTTTGTAAAGTTGCCGAATGCCCTCCCTCTTTCTTAAACAGATAAGGCTTATTCTACAAAAAGTTTTCGAATAAGTGACACTTAATTTTTTAAAAAGTTTGTGTGGTCTGCCTTTGGTCTGTACAACACCGTCCTTTTGTTGTTATGTATTCAAACGGCAATGGCCGGTAATTGCTTAACTATTGTCTTTCAGTCGGACTGAAACGAGCCTGTTTACCAGCCAAGCTCTGTAAGGGCTAATTTTGATAATGGATTCCACTGAAATAGTTCTGTTGCTGACTAAGATTTCTAGAAAGGTTCTAAAAAGACTTAGCCCAAAACGTGCTAAATAGGCAAAATGAAACCTTCAAGTAAAAAGCCGATTACAAACTTATTATTATTATTATGAGAAAAATATCTCCTGACCGGACAGAGTAAATCTAAGATCAGACTACACGTTGTGTGCAGTCTGATCTTGAACAACACTGTCCGCAAAAGGTCAGTGAGTCGCGTTTAGCAGCTTGAGGGTTAAGATATAGTTATGGTTGCTTGACGGGTTCTGTTTTTATTTACGACACAAAAATGAAAGAAAGACAAATCAATGTGAACATTTTCCATCAAGATATTAAGAACATCTCAGAATACAACGCAATAAATCTGTTGGAACGGTGTCCATGAAGTACATGGGAATTTTCCACAAAACTGATCCTCCTTGAACAATGACTCTCATGTTGAGTCGTCCAGTCACATGTACAGTCAACAAAATGTCTTAGAATATGTACTGTTTCCTGGTTGGACACTGTGCACTGCTACCTGAATTGTGGATACTGGCAATTGCGTCCTTTTTCATGCATGTCGCGGTGACGAAGTCACTTTGAAAACTTTACAAACAATTTTCCCTCGCCATGTCGGCACAATCTCCGTAATAGGGTCGATACTTTTAGCATATGTATTAAAACCCATTTTCACTGAGCAATGCTCACATGCATGTGACACGTTTGTGTAATAAAGAGAAATCAGTTTCCTTTTAGTCAGAATACAAAATTTAACTGTTTAACAAGACGAGTGATACTTTACGGGCAATGAGTTGTGGTATTCGTGGCGTACACTTGCTCTATTAGAAAACAGAATTGAAAAGGAAACAATATGGAACGTGTCCATTAAACCGTTGACACTCCTCGGCATGAGAAATAAATTTGTTAAAATGGTTTTCAACAAAAATACAAGGTGTATGTGGGGGGTGGGGGGAAGGGGAAGATTTACAACAGCGACCATCTTTGACTATTTCATCTTTTATTCTTTTATGCACAGTTTACAGTGAGTCTTCCAAGCGTCTAGTTTCTGAATCTGAAATCATTTTGCGTCCCCTTGATGGCATCTGTGAAATGTTTATTTGGCCGCCATTCATTTGTTCGCTACAGCAAAAAGGTGACTGTTTTATTTTTATTCGCGACTGATGTATGAATCTGTCTGCAGTATTCGATCTATATTTAGCAGACAGTATCCGATCTATATTTAAATAAACTGGCTTTAATGAAATAGTGAGAGAAGAAAACGGACCAAAATGGAACCGTTTGATTTATCTAGCTCTAATAGAAAGGCTGAAATCGGTACTGATTTAAAGAGTTAAGTATATAACGGAGACGAAAAGTATACGTAAATGGGTGGCCTTAAATTCATCCTATACAGTGAGGTTTTATTTCTTAGACAAAACAATGGGACAATTTTCCATTAAGATATAGAAAACTTCCGGCAAACAAAGCACTAAATCTGTTGAGACAGTCAGTAAGAAATATATGAAGATATTTTCTACAATAGTTACCCACGTTGACCATTGGATTCGCAATGCAGCCTTGCAAATTTCATCTTGAGTTTTCCAATCAATTGTCCAAATAACAGGAATGTCATAGACAAGATTATTCGGATTGGAAATTATTTGGTTTCTTAAATTGATGCCATTTCGTCTTTTCTCTGATTGCATCTATAACACAGTCCATTTCATAAAGGACACTTTTTTTTTTTTTATTTTATAAATTGAAAAGAAACGTCAATATTGATTCAATATCTATGAGAAATAAAGCTTACAGTATTCAAACCCCCATTTTTTAACTATATACTCCGAGAAATGGTGAAAGCAGCAATTAATGAACTCGTTAGACTATTTTGCTGTCCATGACCAAAGACAACACGAATTATCGTTTACATTACAAATCAAATTATGCTTGTAAAAAATATACGTCAAAAGGGAGGCAGGCGTTCCTCGTAATGAACAGTTCCTCCTTTTGTCTGTATATGTTCACAGAAGTTGTTCGTTATGTCAGACGCAAAAGTCGTCTGCACTACGTTGTGGTATCAGAAGCAGGCACTTGGTCTACTAGAACACGGATGAAACGAAAGAAAAACGGTACAGTGGGAAATATGGGAACATTGCCCATTAGAGTAGCCATTTCCCAGCAGAGATAAAATTAAATTTGTAGAAACAGTTTCCAAGAAAAAACGGGTATTTTTTTTAACAACATTGACCTTCTTTGACCATTCAAGTTTTCATACGCCCATGCCAGTCTCACCTCGAGTCTTCCAGCGAATGGTCTAAATAACAAAAATGTCATAAACATGTTTCTAAATCATAGCCACTTGTTGACGTCGATAACACGATCAATTTGTCCGCTATTTATGTGCTTGCTTCTGCAAAAAGCGAACTTTTTTGCGTTTACGATCTAGGAATACACTAGTTCTGCATTATTCCGACCAATGATTGAATAAACTTCCTTACAGAAGTGGTGAGAAGAGGACCGTTTCATTTATATACTTAATTTTTGTACGTTTTCTCTTCTCACCATAATTTTCTGTGAACCCGGCTGGACACGATATTATCTAATACAGGAAAACGTTATTAATCAGACAAATAGTGTGAATAATTGGCGGGCTTTATAGTAATCCAACACATGGGTTTTTTGACGTGTTTTACTATTTATGGCATTGACTAGAATGACAGACAAAACAGCGGGTACATTGTCCATTAAGATATAGAAAATTTCCGGCCAACAAAGCAATAAATCTGAAGAGACAATTTCCAAGAAATCTATGAAGATGTTTTATTTTACAATAGTGACCCTTCTTGACCATTGGATTCGCAATGCATCCATGCCAATTTCATCTTGGGTCGACCAATCAATTGTCCAAATAACAAGAATGTCATAGACAGGATTACTCTGCTTGGAAACCATTTGGCTTTTTAAATTGAAGCCATTTCGTCTTTCCTTGATTGCATCGATTGCAAAACCTGTTCTTCGTCTCCCTCTCGTAATGTGTATTTTATTCTTTATCTCGGAAAAAGACTATAATTGGTTTTATTTTCATGGCTATGTAGCATTTCAGAATCTTGTCCTATTTTCAGGGAAATCCCTACAGAAATTACTCGAGGAGAAAACTATTGAAACTTTACGCCTTGAAACAAGTTTCCGGCACACAAGTAGAAAACTTTAGAGATATCTTTGCTAAATATGGATAATCAACACGAGTTAAGGCGCAAAGCATGCATGCATGCTAACCCTTAACCTGCTTAATAACTACATGTGTATAACCCTGAATCTGCTAAATAAGTTAAATGAAGTTTTTAAACCGAAATTAAAAACCCAAAATGTTGCTATTTCAAAGGTTTTTTTTAGGGAAGTCTCCTTTTCGGAAAGTGTAGATCCAAGATCAAACTGCACGTTCTGTGCAGTATGATCTTGATCTACACTGTCCGCAAAAGGTCCTTGAGTCGCGCCTAGCAGCCCATGGGTTAATAAAACTTTCAAACCAATATTAAAAAAACAAAATGTTGCTGTTTCAAAGTGATTTTGGGGCAAAATGTCTCTTTATCTGCCAGTGTAGATCAAAGATCTTACTGCACGTTCTGTGCAGTCTGATCTTGATCTACCCTGGCCGCAAAAGATCTTTGAGTCGCAATCGGCAGCCTAAGGGTTAAGCATTGTGCGTGATGGAGAATTTGCTCGTTACATACAATTTGCTATTTTGCCACAGTAAAGACACCAAATGAAGAAGTCATATTAGTGGATAGACAAACAATGGATAGGCCAAGATCAAACATCACAACTCGTGCAATCTGATACTGGCTTATACTCTCCAAAAGTCTGCAAAAATAATCTTTTTGAAATCCAGCTTGTGAGAGAAATGTGAATAAATCTTTTACAATTCCGGTAAACCTAAATTTACTGTTAAAGATGCATCCTTACAGCTAGAGAGAGAAAAAAAAAAAAAAAACTGTCAAAACTTGAAAGTGTAAAATGGCTCTGCAGCGTAAACATGGACAAATTAACAATATATATGGTGTAAGGGATAGAAAAAACTCAAGGGATTTGCCCTATTTCAAAACCTGAAACGACAACGGCAATTGCTTTGAAGGCCTCCAAAACATGAAATGTATTTTGTATCCGTTGTAGTTTTGCAGCCGTAAGGGGCAACATTTAGCATGATAATACAAGAATGCTTATAGTTTCATAAGATAAGGATGAAGTGGGTTAAAAACTGACTGAAAGCTGGCTGAAAACGACTATATATTACCTTTAGCCCTTTCGGTGCCATAGGCGAAAACAGTAACTTTTGCGGACGGCACAGATCAAGATCAGACTGCACAGAACGTGCAGTCTGATCTTTGATCTATACCGTCCGCTTTTGTAATCAAGCCTATACAATCAAAATCTTTGTAAGTTTCAATGGATTGTATTTAGAGCCGTCGAAAGAGGTCGAGTTTATTTGTTTGGCACTGAAAGAGTTAACAAGAACGGGTAAAACAAATGCGAAGATTCCAAGTAGAGAAGTAACATTTTTAAATGTTCCAAAAACATTATTGACAAAATGGCAATTACTTGTGACAAGCAATTACCCTGTACCAAAAAGAGTTTTCTAAAGCCGTCTTCTACAGAGGCATAGAAAGTTATCCGTTTAAAGTAAAGGATTAATATGGAGATTTTAGCATACAATAAAGCGTCTAGAAAGCCATTTACTTGTTACATTGGACGACCGCCAGTCCCTTTTGAGGCCACTTTAAGTGCTTCAGAGACCTCTATGAAGATGCAACGGATTGCCTATCTATTTAAAAGATTAGTTTTCGATTTATATCAGAAATTTATTTCTAGTCTCAAGGATTTTAGCTTACAGACTGACGACACTATCTTCTCCCTTATCCTGTCCAGTTTAAATCGTTTAGTTCATCGTAATACTAGAAAGATGTCAATCGGTTATTAATTTGCCTTTCAATTCAATTATTTCAGAAGGGACACTTAAGACTAATATAAGGGAAAAAATGTAAAAAAGATTGAGGTAAAATGACTTAACTTTAGTTGGGAACGGCTCCTTATGGATGCAAAAAATAATCTTCCAAAAGTACATTAACTTCAGGATGCCGCCAACAAGAAAATGGTGAGTCCAAACAATAACAGTTTAAATAGTGAACATGCAAGCATAAGTAGTAGAAATGTGCATTAATCCCTAAAATTAGAGATAAATAGAAGAGTTGCGGATAAAAAGATAGCAACAATACGTTAAATGTTCATAACACAAGTTTGATCAATAGAACCAAACTAAGAGACAGAAACACGGTTCTCCTCTACGAGTGGTGGGAGCTTAGAAAACGAACTTCAAGGCCGAAAGTCAAATTAGCCCCTCTCTTCATGTAGAGTTGAGGACGTGTCTAGGGTATTCTTCAGTGGATATTTCTTGTGCTAACTACAATCCCGCTTAAAAGTTTATGAAGGTGCATTTCTATTTTAACAATGCAGACTACACCTTCGAAATCCTAATCATTTCTATACCAACACGGTTAAGTGCATGGCTGTACGAGGGGCATTTGGAAAGTTCTGAATATTTAGCTCTAACTTGCTATGTGATTAGAGTTCATATGCAAATTAGGTATCGATTGAAAGGTGAATTGTAATCGATTTTAATGAAGTAAAATTTGCACGATTTTTTTCTGACGTTTTACCTACATATAAGGTACAAACCAGAGGGGGTCAGTATACTGGACCAGAAATGGCAGATAAAGAAAACGATTTCGCATTTGAGCTAAGGGCGTATTGTAAAGTCCGGGCGCTGTTAGGATGTTCGGCTACTGATGTAAAAAATGACTTGGACAAAGTTTACGGAACATCTGCTCTGTCATATTCTTCAATTTTACGGTGGATTAATCGCTTTAAATCCGGACGAGATACCCTTGAAGATGACCGCCGGACAGGAAGACCGTTGTCAACCTGTACTGAAAATAATGTAGATACTGTGCGAGATCTGATAAATCGGGATGCCAGGTGTATAGTGGAAGAATTAGCCATGTGTACGGTGATTAATTTGTCAGCAGTGTTTACGATTTTAAAACAACGTCTGAAGCTACACAAGGTTTACGCTAGATGGGTGCCCCATTTGCTGACAGAGGAGTAAAAACGGAATCGCGTAAATTGCGCCAAAACTCTTTTGGAAAAATATGAGAACTCTGATACAAGGAGACTAAATGAAATTGTAACAGGTGACGAAACTTGGATTTATTTTTTTGAGCCTGATTCAAAGAAGGATAATAAGGTTTGGATCGGAGAGACTGACAGGAGGCCACAAGTTGCGCGTCGAAGTCGGACCACCAAAAAAATAATGTATGCGTTGTTTTTTGACGCAAAAGGACCCGTCGCTCAGATACCAGTCCCAGAGGGCACCAGTGTTACGGGAAACTTTCATGCCTCGCAAGTATTGCCTGAAGTTGTGCAACATTATCAAACTCTCCGTCCGCGCTCCGGTACGCGTGGAATTTGTTTACTACATGACAACGCACCTGCACACAAGTCCGCAGTAGTTACGGACTATCTTGACTCTTGTGGAATTAAAGTTTTGCCACATCCTGCCTACAGCCCAGACCTCGCACCTTGCGATTTTTGGCTGAATCCTGTAATCAAAGACAGTCTCAGGGGTAGACGTTTTGAAAGCCGCCACGCCGTCGGTAGTGCTGTATTCCAGTGTATACCACAAAGTGACTACAAAGCAGCATTTTCTAATTGGATTTTAAGGCTGAAAAAGTGCATAGATGTAAAGGGGGGGGGGGGAGGGGGGAGGAGGGGGGAGGGGGGGGGGAGTACTTTGAGGGACTTTCACAATGAAGTTTGATTAAACTACAACGGTTTTGATTTTTATGCGCCTTTATTCAGAACTTTTCAAATGCCCCTCGTATAGCGGTGCCTTTTTTAATTTCTGAACAGAATATATCGCACGATATAAGCACATCATTTTGAAGGATGAAGTAAACGACTTCTGATTGGCTAAACAGTATTCAGTGGTATTTACAAACCAGAAATTTCAGATAACTCGAAGAAAACTGCCGTCGTCAAAGAGATGATATCTATCATTAGGTAATCCTATGTTTCATTCAGATCGGCCCAAAAGTACACTGTCAGAATATAAACAGCAGCGACGTTCGCGGAATCGAGAGTTTTGCCGAGGACATAGGTGAAGTGCAGTTTGATCTTGGATGTATACCGTCTGCATCTTTGGTCAAGCTTACATGATAAAAATCCTATAGAGTGTCCCTGAATTATTTTTTCAGATGTCGAAAAGAGTCGAGTTGATATGTTTGGCACTGAAAGCGTTCAGAATCGCACCGCGGCTGAACACTACTAATCATCAACTGCCAAGCCCGTTACCTTTCCCATAAATAAGAAATTGAAGGATCGTATCTTTTATACAGAAACCTCGTCGTGGCCTCTTCGGATAGGAAATTGATATTGTGTAGAGCTTCAGGCCATGAAAACCTAATCTGCTTTGGAACGAAAATGTGTCGTCTTTTCCATGCAGAAGCCCGGTGTACCTGTCACTTTGGCGACAGTCCTTGATTATTTACAATCGACATCACGTAATGGAATACCGCGTGTCAGGATATCACGTGATATACGATTGGATGAACGCGACTAACTACACAGCTATATATAAAGATGTAAATCATGGCAAAAGTACCTTGCACTTGAGATATGAATAAAGGTTGTCTTAAAGGTAAACTACTTCCTTTCATGCACGCCAAGTAGGTTTGCACCTGTCGTTAAGTACTGTTATGTCGTCAATCGGATGAAAATGCAGCATATGTTATCGTCTAATTCTAAAGAAACCTTATCCAATAACACTGTATGATTTTTTTCTTTTCTATTTGTCTAGGGGTAAAGTTTATGTGAAACTTTATCTGGGCCCATATTCATCAACGATTCTTAAAAGAAATTCATAGTCTGACGACCCTTCTATTTTCAAAGAGGTCAAATATGTTGCAAATGATATCGAACACTGTAGGTGCAAGTTTAGACCTCCGATTCCGTGCAGTAATATTTTTATCTACACTGTTTGCGAAAGCAACCAGAATTGCCCATTGCGATGAAAAGGTTATCTCTTTTCAATGCCAAAACATTTTAGAATCTAGGTCTACAACTTGAGAGCACTTCAGGGTGATGAATGTGGCTGAAATTCTTTAATCTGTCTTTGAAACATCTGAAAGGGCAGAAACTATAATCGGAAATGTCAGCGAATGCTGGTACCCAGAATTTACCCCTTCTCCAATTACGTTTTTCAAAAGCATTCTTCCTTAGTATCGTAACGCACGAGTGTTTAATAACTGGTGAAACTAGTGACAGGCAACTTACAGAGCATATAAAACTGCTAAAAAAGTATCAGCTAGATACAAAATAAGCTTTTAGGCTTTCAGGTCCTATTCAAGTTTTTTTAAGGATGCGACACTCATATCACCATGCTTGAACAAAGGTTTTTCAAAATCTACTACCATATTTTGTTCTGGCTAGTATTTTTTTTTCAGAAAAGATACCTGAAAGTTTTGTTTTTTTTTTCTTTACTGAAGCTTTAGCTAAAACGATAAGTACGGAAAATATCCTTTATACATTTTTTTCGAGGCAAAAACAGAAATATAGTAATTAGGTATGAGGTACATGTAATTTGCATACAGCATGTATGCCTTTAAAAAAAAAAAAACTTAACACAGAACGCATATTTATCCCAAAGTACTTCCATTACTCGGTTCGTTGCTGCTTGCCAACACCATCTTTGGTACTTATGAGCCTGTTTACTGTTTCTGATTTTTTTTTTTTCATTTTTTTACAAGAATCTAGATGACTTTTAAGCCTCTATAAAAAAATTGAGGAACAATCAAGAAGCGAAGAGCTTTTAGCCTTTCCATCAAGTTGTTGGATGCCTTATTCTTTTTGTCTCCATTAGCCGTTATCCTGCTAAATAAGTTGGATAAAACTTTCAAGCCTACAGTAAAAAACTGAATACTATTATTTGAAACTTATTTATTTATTTATTTATTCTTTTTTTAGAGAGATATCTACCTATCGGAGAGTGTAGATCCAAGATCAGACTGCACTTTCTGTGCAGTCTGATCTTGATCTATACTGTCCGCAAAATGTCAGTGAGTCGCGCCTAGTATCTTAAGGCTTCACTGCTTTCGTCTTACTTGTCTGGTTTGTACCATAATCTCATTGTTAAGACTTGCTGTTCGTAACCAGTTGAAAACCCCTCAGTACAATTTATCTCCTAAATAGCAACGCATAAATTTTGGCCGTTCCTTCGGTTTATTGAAAACTATTACACAGGCCGACATTTGAATAACATTGCTCCAATTTAAGCAGTTCCTGACTTTTAAAATCCCATGTGTAATGCTTGTAACTCAATGGAAAGGCATTTGAATCTATTGATTCTGATAAACTCTGTCCTTCATTGACAAAATTCACAGATCGCCTTATTATAGTCTTTAATACCAATAACTTTGATATTACACATAGGTAATGTTATTAAAGAAATTAATGTAAAGCCAATAAGGCCATAAATATATTACTAGGCCATTACAATTTGGAACTTGTTCGATGTAATTACTCTAGAATAAACTTACTTAGGTATTTTATTACAGTGTGACAGGGCAAAAAGGTTGTTCGATGGAATAAAATTGCAATTCACTTGTCCCATGTGTGTTTTTGCTCGTTTAATTTAACAGATTCAAATCAAATTGACCTCGAAAAAATATCAGATGCAGATAACAGGCTATGATGGCCTCAGTAAAACTACAAATTTCAAATCCCAAGGTGACGTAACTCGCCCATAGACTGCTACATAAATGTTCTTTTAATTGTTGCTCGGTGAAAATATCTCAAATAGTTTAGTATTAGCGCTTTTATTTGACTAGAACATTTAATTTAACCCATAGGCTGCAAAGCGCGACTCAACGACCTTTCGCGGACAGTATAGGTCTAGATCAGACTGCTTAGAACGTGCCATGATATGTTTAAGTTCCTTTCTGATTTCTATCCCCCATCCTGCAATAGTGTTATTTTGACACTGTAGCGTGCCTCAAACGTTTTGAACTCGTGTATTTATAAATACCTTTTCTTGCGATAGCTTACACTGGATGTTTTTGGTGCCTTTCTTTTTTGGGACAAGTGGATTGAAAATACATAGAAATCAGTTAAACCTACCTTTTGGATAGATATAGATGTAACTTTTATCATCTAAGATTTGTCTATTACGTAAGATTTCTAGATCTATTCGAATATTGTTTCGTCTCTATTAACTGATACGTTCAAAAGAATCGATACTTTATACTACATTATTTATACTATGGGTTTTTTTTTAACGTATTTCTTACAGCTTACAATAGTTTCAATACAATATCTTACTTTTTGGTACACCTGACTTTACATTTCTGTGGGTAACGTTTAAGTCTCCGAAGAAAGAAAGATGATGTTCCATTCTGTTCTGTATATTTTGAACAGAATTTATTTGTTTCAGAACTAACAATCTCTCGCTGTTGTGATACACGCGAATTCATATTTCTGTCGCTATTTCTAGAAATGATTGACAGGCTCAGTGATTGTTATCCGAGGATGCAATCGCCAATGAAATAAACATGTCACATGTCATTTTCAACGCCATCATATTTACTGAAATATGTCTGGGTGAAATGAACTTTAACGGGCAATCATCGGGTTTTTCGCACTGCGTGGTACATTGAGCCTCGTTTTGGCCGGTACCTGTCAGACACAAGTTTTAGCCACTCCCCTCCTCTGCGGAAGACACCTCTGAGGTCCTTGTGGGAAAAAGAATTTCTAAATTAACTATTTGGCAGCCTGGTGGTTGCGGGTTCGATACCTGGCTGAGGCGAACTTTCTTTCAGGCGATTTTTTCACCTCTGATGTACGTGAGATAAGTAGTCGGTGACTTGGAAAGAAAGTTGTTCCAGTACTGTTGTGAGAATGCCAGGAAACACATTGCTGGTCACAGAGAAACACAATTCATACGCTGGTATATGTGCCTTGATAAGTGAAAACCCCTGTAAACGGCTCTAAATTTAAACAAATGCTCTGGCGAGTAAATAGACAGACTACCTCGTCGGCTAAAAAAAAAAACCTCATCGCTCTTTATATTAGCCATACTATGTAAAGAGGGAGCTTAATTCATCTGCGAAGGATGAGACATATCCACATATGAGACATATCCACATATGAGACATATCCACATATGAACGATGAGACATATCCACAACAGATAAACGCCACCAAAAAAAACTGAAAAATGTTGACCCGATGAATTTATTAAGATCATCTGGTCAACAGTTTTTAGTTATTTTGGTGGCGTTTATCTGTTTTGTCCCAAATGTATGTTGTGTATCTAGTACTGCTGGCTTAATTAATCTAAATATAAACACAAATAATAGTTAAAACTTTACCGATAGAAATTAATACTTCGGTCATGAAAATCTTAATTAAACTTGACATGTACTAAACAAATGATTACAAGGGCGGCACCTTGGAAATATAATGGGAAAAGGTGAAAATGCTGGTACTCCTTTTTCCACAATGTTCTCTACGCTTTCAACGAGAACTTCAGTCATTTTGTCTCTGGTAAGAGTTCTATTTTATTGGCACGGCCAGTCTTTTGTACATCTTAAATAGTAAATGGAACATAAACCGCTTTTACAGATGCATTTCTCGATAGATCAAAACATCAAAGAACTTCAAAAGTGTCTATTCAGGGACCGTTTGGGGAAAATATAAATGAATTTTGAAGAGGGTTTTTCACAGATTTATTTTCAAAGATTGCAGTTTTAAATCGAGAGAGAAAGAAGGGCCCGCCCACATTTTCCGTGGCTATTGACTAATCAATACCAAAAAAAAAAAAATCTTTTTCTCAAAGATTGTTCATGCAAAATTGCATGGAAATCTGAAACGTGGCTTTGGAAGCAAAGATATCTGACATTTTTTTTTTCCATAACAACCTCAGTAACCTTCGTTTGCAATGCAATTAAGGTATGCGAATGGACTCTGTTACGGTTAGTTAAGTTTGGTTCTGTAGTTTGTGAGTAAATAGTTAATGCAATAATAATAACAATAATGATAAATGCACGCACATACAAAGAGTCGTACGCACAACGGCAACATGGCCATAACATAAGACCGATGGTCTTAGCAAATAGCGTACAGAAACTCGATTCTGTTTCGATGGCGTTATTTTGTCTACGGTGTTATTTTTGTCCAGGGGTCGTTATACGGAAATTATCCGCTATTTTTGTCTACTAAAATCAGTCTGTTAAAACCATGGTAACGGAAGCCTAGCTTTCTGTCCCTAAATAAGGTCGTGGATTTATGGGTGCCCATTACCAGAAATAATTTGCTTGGCAATATATCACAGAATTAATCTGAAATCGTGCTTTGCCTTGACCCATTACAGCGCAAAACGACTTTTCCGTCGTTGCAATGAACATGTTTTGAAAACATTGCGGTAAAAGAAGCAATTGCTTGTAACAAGCAATTGCTCCATTTCCCACAATATTTTCTATCCAGCTCATTTCTTTTTTCTTGCTTAGATTGTTCTTCTTTATGCCATTACAATTACATGTATGATCTAGAAATAGCCTTTACAGCCATGAATTAACTCATCAACTCTTAACCCCTTACCCTTATCCTGCTTCGTAAGTGAAATGAAACTTTCAAGACGATAACTGAAACAGAAATTTTGGTATTTCATAGGGTATATACTTTTTGGAATTAAAAATCTCCTGATCAGACAGTGTAGATCCAAAAGCAGCCCAAGGGTTAAAATGCTGAAAAAACCCAATGGACATTTTCATTCTAGAATAAGACCAAGATAATTGCAATTGAGTGACTATCTTTTGTCTGTAGAGTTTCAGCAAAGCAGACTGTGCAGATCAAAGATCAGACTGCATGTTCTGTGCAGTCTGGTCTTGATCTACACTGTCCGCAACTATAGTAGGCAACTATAGTAGTAACAGAGGATTGCTTAAGCTTTGTTTAAATCTTTACGACAGCCGAAGAGAGGAACACAGCATTCCAGATTTAACCACTATACCGCTGAAAACTGCTGCGAGTCTTATTTTCCTCTTCTCTGGGCACAAAAGAGACTATTGTTGTGATACCATCAAGCTTTTAAAAGACAATGCGCGTGTAATTCTTGATAAATAGTTCACCTATTGGATGAAAAGTATTGTTTTATTTCTGTTCACAGCTTCAATAAATCTGTCAAGATTGTTTTCGTTTGATTTCCGTACGGAACGCTTCGAAAGGCATATGACCGCCGGGACAGGACCATCATGACCCCAGTGACATAACTGGGAATAAAAGATACATGATCATTAGGTGAATCTTTATCGAAAATATCAACACTCGCGACCTTCAGATTTTGGACAATATTTTGTTTTGTTATTTTCCAAAGAAATAAATGTCAGACGTTGTGCCCCTGGATACGGGCCGTCTATGAGCCCAGGAGGAACAGTCAGAGAACCACAAGCAATACTTCACAAAGAATCCAAAGTGTATGCCTTTGGGTTTCAGATAATAGTATTTTTCAAGTTTCCCTTATATCATAAATATATTTATGTTCAGTATGTAAACCATCTTTGATTCTAGGGACACTTTTCTAAAACGTTCGTTCGAAAAAGGACTATGAATATCAGCGCTCTAGGTCTGAAGGTTTCAGAAAAGAAAATGGTCATGTTCCCCTATGCAGCGCATAGAAATCAATAGCCCCGAATTTAATTTCTAAAAATACACCAAAAATCAGACCTACGATAATCACCGAAGAATCTTCGTCGTACCTCAATGCAGATTATCCATGCCAATTTCAATGCAATCTGACCTCTGATTCCAGGGGAGAGGATTTCAAAGGGAAAAAATGATTTGCTAATTCTAGCACTGGCAGTCGTAATAAAATTGGTCTCCTGACCTTAATTGGACTTCTTTTTGTTTCCTTTGTAGTAAAAGGGTTGTCAAGAAAATACCATTTCACCTGATACCGTTGTTTCCGAAGGGAAGTCCTTTATGCAATTCTTGACGGACAGACAGACTGACGACAGATGACTACCCATCATATTAACTCACATTGGACAATTCTTGCTCAGGTGAGCTAAAAACTCTAAACATGTATTTTTTTTCGCAATAATCTCCTTATCATGACAAAAAGTTATTAGACAAATATTCCTTTTCATGGATTTTTCTCCTTGTGTTATTTGTGCCTGTAGTATTTGTCTAACATAGCAAGTGCGGTAGTATCAGTTGTCCGGTCAGGTGGCAGGGCACTTGGAAACTTGCTCTTGGCTGTAGCGAATGATGTAGCCCCGTGCTGAACGCGGGGTGGCGACAAAAGTCGTCACAGCCGTGAACAGCTATCCAAGTGCCCTGCTATCTGACCGGACAACGAATCTATTATACTGCAATGATTTACCATTCTAACGTGTATTCAGGTGAAATTTCCCTGTTCTATGGTTTCACGAATTGAGTGCGCTGACGAAACTGAATTTCCCTTCTGAGTGCCCCAACACACTGAACACTGACATCACTGAAAACTTTGTAATGCGTGCAGTTCTTTGCATAAAGTTACTGCAGTTCGACGTACTATCATTTAAACGTGGAATTTAACAACCTCAAGGTAAGTAACTATCCATTTTATGATGTTGGCAGAATTAAACGACCATTAGTTGCTTCAAGTGTTCATTAATTTATTTTCTAACGGTAATAATAAATGACCTTTGACACTTCACGATTTGTTTACATGACAAAGGTACTACTCGTTTTAACTCCGTGTATTTGTTTTAGAATAACAACAAACGATAACATAGTATTTAACCACTTTCATTTATTTTAAAAAATAATCCATTCTTTCCGCCCTTATGACAACCATCAAGAGAAAAACTAATGTTATCCTCTATTAAGGTGTATTTGTCATGTGGGCGAATCGCTTCGATTCGAGGCCGCCAGCCTGGTTATTGCCTTGAAGTGTGTAAGTCAAAAGGATATGGGGCTTTCAACGGAGAAACTGTGTTGTTCTCTGGAAGCTATCAGTGGCCAACAATATATATTCGGAGCATATTATTCAATCAGATGGCGAGAAATTTCTTTGCAATATAATATTGAGTAAAATAACTTGGGTATCAACTTGACCTTCATCCCTTATGCATGTTTTATGTTAAACATAATTGGTGCGACCTTTTTATTGGATATACATTCAAACTCTCGACCAAAAAGACACACCTAGATTAAGTATTATCACTTTATACGCTCAACAAACATGGCTACCTTTTCCTTGATGTTCAGGATTTTTAACGATCTTTACTTCGTTTGTTTTAACATAGTAAATAATCACCAATAAGTCCTAAGACTTTTTTATGATATTGTACCTTAGAAAAGCATAAGGAAATGTAATATATTCAAATGAGAGTACTTTATCCACTCTTCGTAAATGCACTAATATATATACACAACATTTAAAATCAGACTGCAATAAAAAACCTTGGTTTTGTTTCAATGTTGTATTGGCGACCATGTAAAATTTCAAATGGTCCACGTTAGCAAGAAAAAAGGATGGGGAGGAAGATGAACTTGGTGGGCCCTGTTAAAGCCCTAATAAGATTAAGCACTGTAAAAACGTTTGGTCCAAAGTTATGATTGAGAGTAAAAATGGAATACAGTAACACACGCCACTTCTTAGGCTCTCCGAAGATGGTCGCTTACCGGGAAAGCCAGACTGTTTACTATGATTTCAAAGGATAACTAATGAGCACGCAACATGTAATTGATTGACAGCAAGGAACAAGAGTCAATCAAGGAAAGCGTGGGTATCTTAATGTCTGAATATTCTATGACACTGTTTAGGCGTTGACATCTTAAGAAAATCTGGATGATAGGGATACATGTACAATTTTCATTTTAGAACCCATTAGCATTAAGGCACGTTAAATAGAGGATATTTGTTTGTTTTCGGTGAAAGATCGAAATTTATTTCACTGAGTGAATATTATCGGTAATATTTTCACGAGTGGCGCAGCCACGAGTGATTTATTACCGATGATGTACAGGAGATCTTCCAACGAAAAAAACGAATATTCTATCTATTTCATGCGTCTAACCCCTTTTTTGTTCAGACTTTTGTCGAAATCCAGTACAGTTGTTTTCGGTAATTCCCCGTGGCGCACCCCCTCAACATAAGAACGCATTACAATATTACGTAAAGCACGAGAAATGTAGGATAAATGCGCGAAAATTACATCATATATCCGTCTTGTTGAATGGCACGAGCTGTGTACCTGGGTAAACTAGTGCTTGGGAACTACTGTTTCCGCCTTCAATTGAAGAGTTAGAAAATATGAAATCAAAACAAATTCCACCATTATTTCTCGATAAACAACCGAAAAGCATAAGATTATGTATAATCTCTCATGGAAGACATTTTTCGTTTGATTGCAATCTACTTAGGTCAGGGGTTTCTATAGTATCTATGTAGAATGCAATTACATTTTGTGTCGGTTGAGCTATTTTACATAACTCACGTAGTGGATAAAGAAACATAAGCGCAAGTGGACCATAATATCCCCTCCCCTTTTCAAAAGGTTGATATTGTGAAAACATTTTAGTCATATTTGTTCGTTTGTTTGTTTGTTAGCATTAGAGCTAGAACAACAGATTTTTACCGTGCCTAGTTGTTACCGGAATGTTCGTGTCCCATACTTACATTCCCTGCAATGACGGTACTTTCAATTTTCTGCATTACCATGATTTTCCTTTGTTGGGGACTGGTGATTGCTTAGATAGGAAATAAGGATATCAATGCCTTATACAAATTTCTGAAACCTAATCCATCAAGCACTCTTAATGAGCAAACGTCCGGTGTTAGTTTCGTCTGCTTCAGAGACATCAAACGTGTTTTTGTACCGACCGAAAAGCTAATAACTATATTTAGCTTACATAATGATCTTTTCATGTCAATCAAAGACTTGTTGAGGTATAGTACGTTTTCATTAACACTTTTCCTGCTAAATAAGCGAAATGAAACTTTCAAACCGATAGTTTAAAACCCAAATTTTTCTATTTCAAAAGAAAATTTTTGGGAAAAGATATCTCCTTATCGGACAGTGAAGATCAAAGATCAGACTGCACGTTCTGTGCAGTCTGATCTTGATCTACACTGCCCGCAAAAGGTCAGTGTGTCGCGCTTAGCAGCCAAAGGATTAAAGAGAAATGGCTGAAATACAATGTGATCTTGGGAGCTGGCGAAGGAATTTATTTTTCGTATAGATGACCGGTCAGATGCAATCTCAGAAATCATTACACTACCTTATCATTGGCTGACGTCCGCTCTCATGTCCCTTGTTAGTCTTCGTGTAATATATCCAGACCAAAAGGTCAAAGGTCATGGCGTTATATTCGTCAAGGCTTTGAATTTTTTACCAAACGATTCAAATTTACACTAGATCTAGTGCGAATTCAAAGCTTTTGCAGACGACAAATCAGAATGTTTGATTATGTATATATACTCCTCACAAAAAGTTAAGCAACAATAAATTACCGCTGCACCAGAATTTTACTATTACACATATAGACAATTTCATTGTATAAATGTAATGAGAATTGTGTTACAAACCAGTCCAAGCAATTCCGTACTTCTATCAGATCATGTTTCTCACTTACAGGCTTTTGAAGTAAGGCACTGTCTAAATCCATATGCAAAAAAGTGGTAAACTACCCAGATGTTATAAAATCTCTAAAATTCGCTCAATCTGCAACAGTCAGTACACGGTATGGCCACCATAAGCACGAATACAAGCATGAACTGTTCTGGGCAATTTGAGTGGCCAGCAAGATCTCTAGATCTCAATCCGATTGAGCATGCGTTGGACATTCTTGGTAGGCGTGTCAATGATGGAAATGTGAGGCCTCAGAATCTCAAACACCATGAACAACTTTTGAGTCAGGAATGGCAGGATATTCCACAACAAGAGTTGGACGGCTTGATCTGGTCAATGCCCAAAAGAGTTCAAGCTTGTATTCGTGCTAATGGTGGCCATATCGTATACTGACTGTGTCCTGGTAGCAGATTGACCGAATTTTGGAGATTTTAAAACATCTGGGTAATATACCATTTTTTGCATGTGGATTTAGACAGTGCCTTACTTCAAAAGCCTGAAAGTGAGGAACATGATCTGATAGAAGTACAGAATTGCTTGGACTTGTTTTTTACTCAATACTCATTACATTCACACAATGAAATTGTCTATGTAATAATAAAATTTAGGTGCAGCGGTAATTCATTGTTGCTTAACTTTTTGTGAGGAGTATATTTAAAAGGGTACAAAATATTGTGGGAAAGAGAGAAAATGCTGGTTACCAGCATTTTTCTCCATTTCCTAAAATATTTTCAAAAGCCTTTTTCCCTGTTTATTTAATAATTGGGATTCCTTGAGAAAATGATTTTTCATCGAAATGTATTTTGTTTTCTCTCTCTTTGCATTGTATCGACAACTTATGCCTTTTAGTCTTTTGGGGTGGAAACGTCTCGAGCGTTGTTTTATATATGAGCCATACTCTGTGAAAAGGGGGTTTAATGTATCTGCTAAAAGTGTCGACCTGGGCCGAAACTTTTCGCTATTGGCCAATTTTTTGTATCACCAAGGACTAATCTACCTCAGGTTGGTTGTTAAAAAGTCGCCATAATGGATCCATAATTATCCGATGGCTTGCGTTTTATCATGATTCACGGAGATGCATTTTAAGCGCCCCTTTGCCAGAGTGTGGAGCGTATATATATTTGAGCCATGCTCTATTAAAAGGGGGCTTAATGCATCTGCAAAAAGTATCGATCCAGGTCAGCGTGCGCAATCCGCGCAGGCTGACCTAGGCCAGAGCTTTTCGCTATTGGTCAATTTTCAGCATGTCCGAGGACCACTCTACCTCATTATTTCATCGGTTGTTAGACAAAATGAATTTTATGGGTCCACAATTATGTGATTGCTTGTTTGGTATAATGCATCACGGACATGCATTATGCCCCCTTTTGCCAGAGCATGGCTCATTTAAAAATGCGATGACAACAAGCCTATCGCTAGCCCTTTTCAGTTCTCGTTTCAGATGCAAGACATTTCAAGACAGCTAAAATGCAGACTCATTGAGCAGAAACATTGTGAAACTTTCTACGTAAACACAATATAAATAGCACCAAACATCAATATCGTATAGAAACGCGTAATTTTCTGAACAGTATGTGAGGATTTTTGGATATTCATATTCTACCATAAATTGTAACTTTTTTTTATTTATGAAATGGAAAGAATTTTCCACAAATCTATTGCAAACATTAAGCAGCTAAAATTGAGGAATTCTCTGAAATATCTGTTATTAATGTACGAGCGGATTTGAAATGCTTACGATTACATCGTCCATCTACATTTCAGATGTTGGAAATTTTCTTCGGAATGCGCTCACTGGCTTATATTTTATCCATGCACTGACAAAAGGGGGCTTAATGCATCCCCGTGATCCATGGTACCAAACAAGCCATCACATACTTATGGATCCATAATATCCACTTTTTTTTTTTAACAACCAACTTAATCATGAGATAGACTGGTTCTTAGGCACAATGAAAATTGAACAATAGTGAAAAGTTGCGACTCAGGTCAGCCTGCGCGCATTGTGCAGACTAACCTGATACATACTTTTCGCAGATGCATTAAGCCCTCTTTTCACAGAGCATGGCTCATTGATATGCTTCAGCTTAGAAATAACTGTTTTGAGGAACGAGTTTCAGAAACAAATTTAGTTTACGGCATAATAATTCCATTTATCACACAATAAAATACTCGGGGTTTTTTTTTCGATATTTCGGCCAACGGCATGTATCAAGAAAGAATAACTCACTTTCTTTATTCTTTCTTGATAAAGACCTTTGGCCGATATATTGAAAAAAAAGTGTTTTACTTTATGTGATAAATTGTACATAAGTTTCCTGCTTAATTATTTCTTATTGTGATACTACCATTTGAGCGATTCTCTGTCAGTCTTATGTCAGAAGGCCAAATTATCCTATAAAATGAGTAACGCTCTATGAAAAGGGGGTTTAATGCATCTGTAAAGAGTATCAACCCATGTCAGCCTAGGCAGTCCGCGCAGACTATCAACCCATGACAGCCTACGCAGTCCGCGCAAGCTTACCTAGGTCGAAACTTTTTGCTATTAGTAAGTTTTCCGAACGTGAAAAGTCCATTCTACCCCATGATCTAGTCGATTTTGAGACAGAATGGATCCATGTTATGCGACGTCATGCTTTTAGATTACGATGTTTTACAAAACCTCCTTTTCACGTAGCACCGCTCAAATACTTTCAGTATGGACGAACTTAAGTTTACTGTCGTCTAGTAAAGAGTTAACGTCTAGGCTGCTTTGCGCGACTTTATGGACCTTTGCGAACAGTTTAGATCAAGATCAGATTGCACAGGACGTGCAGTCTGTTCTTGGATCTACACTGTCAACTACGTTTAGATCTCTTCAAATGGAGTTTTTTTACTTAGTAAACTATCATTTTTCACTATAAGCTGGAAATCTTAAGTTTGGTTAAATCAGCAGCTTAAGAGTAAACCTTTATCCTGCAAAAAACATAAATGAAACTTTCAAGCCGACAGTAAAATCCTGAATTTTTGCTAATTCAAAGTTATTCTTTTTGGGGAAAATATCTCCTTATCGGACAGTGTTGATCCAAGATCAGACTGCACGTTTTGTGCAGTCTGATCTTGGATCTACAATGTCCGCAAAAGGCCAGTGAGTCGCGCTCGGCAGCGTTAGGTTTAAAGTGATAAATCTATGGTATGACTGGCGTGGAATTTCAATAAAACAAATTCCAGAACAAATTCTGCTATAAAAGAAATAAATAATCGTTCTAGCAGTCTCGTTCTTTTAAATTCAAATTCATTTCAATGTTAAATTAGGGGGAAAATATTACTCCGGTTATGTGGCAGCTTGCTTCACTGAAATCCCTCTGATCGCAAAGATGTTCTTCTGTAGTTAAACCTCAAGCCGCTATGCGCGACTGACTGACCTTTTGCAGACAGTGTAGATCATTTTATTGTATGGTGTTTCACGCTGTTTGCAACATTATTTCACCTATATCGCGGCGGCCAGTGCACCTATCCATGCTTTCCTGGAGTCTCTTTTACCAGTACTCCGCACAATTTTCTTTCCAAGCCACTAGCTGCTTTCCCACATAACCATTGTCGAAACAATGGTCAGCGGTGGGAGAGGAATGAATCATGTCGCAATGACTATCATCAGTCCTCGGAAAGAAAATGGCCGAGCCAGGGATCGAACCCACGACCTCCTGTTCTCAAGTCCTACACGCTACCGACGGAGCTACCGGGGCTCGGCCAGTGTGGATCAAGATCAGACTGCACAGAATGTGCAGTCTGATCTTGGATCTACACTGTCAGTAGATATAAAGAGAGAGAGCTGGGACCAAAACCCAAAACCTAAGAAAGAAAGGGCGGGCAGCTCAATGCGTTTCGAAAAATTCAATTTTTAAATCCCAGGGAGTTAAAAAAAAATTGACACCCCTATCGAGTCCAATGTCTAGCATATAAAAAAATTTATCCCTTTTGAAGGTTGAAATTGTCCAATGTCTAGCATAAAAATTTTTTTTGAAAAAGAAAAAATTTTACTTAATAAGATACAGAGTGTAAAAAAACATGGAAGAACTAAAAGATTTTTTAGAAGAAATAAACTTAAACGATGGTAAACTACTTAGAACCTTAACCAATATGGAGGAAAATTTATTATATATAGATGATGCTAAGGAAAAATTTAAAAACTTAGTTCATAGGTTACCAGATGAACAAAGAAAAATATATTCAGCAAGATATGCAATACTACTATCAAATTATACTAATTTAATTTTAGATGGTTGTAATGAAGGAATAAGACAAAATGCACTAGTGAAAAGCTATTTTTGGGTAAGTTTGTATAGGTATAGGAGTAATACTAAAAAACTCTTAAAAGATGGTTTTAAATTTTATTTTGGAGTTAAAAATAAAAAGGAGATAAAAAATTTAACAAGAAATAAGATGATGTGGTATATAGTAGAGAATTTCTTAATGGAAAAAGATGGAAGTTTTATTTTTAAATTTGATTCTACTTCTAGAAGAAGAATGAAAAGGGGGGAAGCATTACAACCTGTGCATATACCTCGTAAAGTTTATGAAAAAGTTGTAAATAATATATAACTTAACACAATATATACATTCTTTTGAAAAAAGATTTCGTGGAAAAATATAACTTATTATAAACAAAGTTATATTTTATGATGCCCCCATGCTAACGTATCGATATTGTTCTCGAGGATATAGCGTTTATCATCGTTACCACTCAAGGCGATTTTATTTACCTCTTCAGTATACACCTCATGCTTATGACTCCTAATAACTACCATTTTCCTTAATTGCGTCTTATTTTCGAACAAACACTCTTTATAATGATCATGTTTGATAAATGCTTTTATAACACCCTCTTTAATACCCTTACATTTTTTAGTTCTTTCAATACCCTTAAAATTCTCATCACACATTTTATAAGAGTATAGCTTAGATCTGAGGCCTACAAACTCCTCAATAATCTTACCACTTGTCTCATCTTTAAACATACCTACAACTTTCTTATTTAATCCTGTGGGAATACCTGAAGGATGATCAGACGGATAATCGCTCGTATCAAAACGATCTTTAACATCGCCACTAATATCTTTATAAAAATCTTCCCTTTCTATTTCATACATTAAGCTATCTGTATCAGTGAAAAGGAGTTTAACTTTTTCGTTATATTTATCTTTAATGTAATTATAATGGAAGTTATACATCAATGTCTTACTTAAATCTAAAATACACATCCCTACGTAAATAGGCTTATTAAAATATAAACGTTGTTTTTTCATTTGAATTATACATAAATTTTCATCGAGGATAGTTCTATCGTAATAGTTTGGTTTAGCGGCTAATTTTTCCGCTTTTTCCCTGGTACTAACTAATTTTATATCTACTCTATTTCTAATATTTTCCATGGTCTTACCAAATACGGAATTATTCATAAGTTTAAAGAAATCCTTTTCGAACTTGGTTTCGGCTTTTGCTCTTAGCTCAGTATTTTTATCGATATAAGGTTTTAACCATTCACTCTCATCAAAAGTTAACCCTCTATGAATCTTTTTAAGCTTTAGACCCGAACTTAAATATAACTTTAAATTTTCACGATGCAGTATATATTTAGTTTTGTCGTATAAATTAGGTATAAGTTTTTCGACTTTACCAGTCTTTAATCTTTCTGGTGCTAAAGGAAAATCATTGTGTAAATCATGTAATTCTGTAGGATATTCTAAATCAACCTCTAATATACAAGGCTGATCCCGCCAATTTGCTAAATCATCCATCCATTTAAAATTACCAATAGGAAGTTTTTGTCACATTGCCCAACCATAGAGATTATTTGCATCCAAATAAGTAATAAATTTAGATGGTTCACTCGGGTTATATTTTTCACCCATATATACATTATTTGCATTCGCATATCGTTTAAAAATGGTTGAGATACCTCCTCTTATTCCGTTTTCAACAAATAAAATCATATCAGGGTTGGATAATAATTCTAATTTTACCTTAGTAGTTTTTAACATCGCCTCCCAAGCTAATCCTGGCGCTGTATAAAACCAAGATGGGTATAACCCATAATTATCGAAGCAAACATTCCTGAAATTTTCGAAGACATCTGCCAAAAGTAAAACATCGGTCCTATTATATAAATCATGATAATCTTTAAAAGTTTTCATCTCGAAGGTTTTCCATACATTTTTAGCGTGTTGATAATCCCCCTTATCAATTCCACTACATTTAAGCTTCGAATAAAATTTCTTTCGCTCGGGTAACTTCGTTTCCTTTAATTTACTAAGGTTATCAAACCATTCATACGGGAATATACCCTTTTGTGAGACCAATTCGAGCTTTTCCCCCTCGAAATATTTCGCAAGATTAGTCTTTTCTTCCTTAGTTAGGTTGCTAACTAATTCGTCTAAACTTTTAACTAAAAATTTTAAACTATCGAGGAATCTAATCTCATGCGTTTTAGTTTTCTTCACCCCTTTAACAACGTATTCTATCGGTACATTTTTAGACACGCTTATATACGTTTCCTTGTTTGTTGGTATACAACTCGTCTCACCAGGTGTGCTCATTAAATCTTTTATAAATAAATGAGCATCATACTTACTATAATTATGAAAGAATACGGGTGTAAAAGTAGGTCTTCTATATTTTAAATTACACTCACTATGCGCGGCTCCCCTAAACTTTCCAGTATAATGACAATGGTCTCTCACTTTTTTCGTGTCTTTTGAAAATGGCTCCCCACATATCCAACAATTTACCGCTCTATCAAACTCTCTTTTATCATGAAGTTTAAAAATCATTTCCCTCGATGGTATCCTATCTATTTCTCTTATAACATTTTCTAAATCCTTTACGAATTTCTTAGACGCATTTTCACCTGAATATTGGAAAATCCTCGAAGGGTAAACATTTTCGCAAAGCGATTTAAAGTAAAAACAATATCCTGAAATGTTATGCTCATTAATTACCCTCGTAGTGTTACCTTTATTTTCGTTTTTCTTTTCTAATATAGACTCCATATCCCCATAAATCGTAAAAGGGTGTCTCTGTTGTTTATGAAAATTCTGAAAAGATATTTTGGTATCCTTTTCAGGTAAGTCTATTCTACAAGCATCTTTTTCACCGCAATACTCTAAATGTTTATTTAAAGTTTCTTCTTTTTGAAAATTATTTAAACATCTTTCGCAAATATAAGTTTTACCGTTATGATCGGATATTTGTTTAGATAACAATTTACTCATATTTTTAATTAAGCAATAGTGTTTTTTACCATCCTTTTCAAGAAGTAAAAGATTAATATGATGTTCTCTTTTATAAACTTCACTACTTAAACTAAGTGGATAGACTCCAGCGGAATTGTGATACCCATGGATTGATACTGATATTGATGGGTTTTGGGTTTCAAATTTAATTCTATCCTGAAGGGAAACGGGATACTCTATTCCTTCCATATTTATACTGTTTAACAAAGGTCTTAGTTTTTTTATTCTTTCAGGATGATTAATTGTTGGGTTTAAAGCTATAACAATACAATATCCAAAACACATATCATCATCCATATTTTTCGGATTAATAACACTTTTTGTACTCGCTATCTTAGGAGGAGTTGGAAACCAAGAATTAGCTCTTAGTGGGTTATATATTACTGTGTGTAATCTTAAATCGATTACGTGAACGACTCTCCAATAATCTTCTTGCATTTCCCTAGCTGCTATATTAGCTAATATCTGTTCTCTCATTTCTTCATATATTTCATCCACATCATCCCCATCTAAATTAACAATTGGAAAACCAGAATCAAAATTCATATCTCTTAATTCTTGAGTAATAGAGTGTTTCATCATACACTTCATAACAAGTTTAACTTTTGTTTGACGATTATTTCTCATAATATTGGTTACTTTATCTTTCGCTAAATTAAGGAAACCAACCGTTGTAAGATCTCTTATACCTTCTATAAAATATTCTCTGGTAAATCCTCTTAGTGTAGATGGACCCTCTCTAATCTGGATCCTAGGAGGGTAATTTTCTCTAACTTGGGCAACAATTTCATCCAACGCTTGTGGTATCTGTGCCGACTCCACATTACCAATCATCCAGTTACCAAAATCAGTTACTCTTCTTTGTATAGATTCCGGAACAACAGCTGAGGCTAGTCGTCTTGCTCCAGAGTAAACATTAGACGCAGCTCGTCTAGCTGCACTCGTAAATCTATTTAGGAAACTCATCTTTTTTATATATAATAAAAAAACTTAAACTAAATTTAATTTTATTATTACAACTTCGTCATTGTTATAATAAAATTATTGTATGTTAATCTTATATTTATTATTCCAAATTCCTCCATTATAGATCTTAATAATTTGCGGGCAGCGATCTATAAATTTACTAGCCTTATAAATCGATGGAAAGGTTTTTATCTCGCCAGTTTCAACATCCTCTAAAGTAACTTTCTTAGGATTATGCATAATAGTCTTTAATCTATCATACTTAGGGTCTTTGCTTCTTTCTTTTTTTTGGTAGCTTAGACGACTCCTCCGGTAACAAACCATGTTCTTTTACCAAATCCTCTAAGCGTTTTTTATTCCAATAACCGTAAAAATTTATATTATTTTGTTGAAGAATTTTTTTTAAATCCGTAATCTTTATCATTTTTATATAGGAAAAAATATCTTAATACACTACACTCATTTTATTTCCATCAGACTGGAAGTTAATTAACCTATCACTAATAATAACAGCATATGCCTCTGTGTTCGCATCCACATTTGCACGAAAAAATGTCTTAATTTGAATATCGGTGACTGAAAATTTTAATCTCTCACTCTGTTTGGAAACGTCAAACACAAACAAAGGATATAGAGTTCTATAATCTACGGGTGAAATATTAGGGTTTGACACCAATTCATTCATGTTATAAAACTTGGATCTAAATAGAGCAGCGTCACCATACGCTTTACTAAATTGGTTCGCAGCGAATGAAAGATTGTAGTCAACCGCAGGGTATCTAGTAGCATTTAACGTAACATAAATATTTCTAACATTTAAATTGTTAAATATAGATGGATTTTGTCTTTGGTTATTACTTTTATTAGTTTGAAAGCCTACAATGATAAAACGTGGTACCTCAGGAGATGATTTAACGGAAAGTCTCCAGGTAAATGATGTTGTCTGAGGAACCGCGATAGAGTCTCACTGTATCATTCTATATCCAACCGGTATTTTTTCTTTTTTCTGGATAATTTTATAAAGTTCCATCTTCTCTCCATCAGCAGGTAGCACATGTGGCATAAACCACGATATCTTATCTAATCTAATTCTACCTTCAGGAGCAGCATTGACTCGAAAGATTGCATCATTATCATTATTTCTTGTTAACGTGAGAGTTTGCTTCATTCCATACAATATTTTATTATAGTCCTCACAAAAACCAAATATATGTTTTAAAGGAACTCTAAAACTAAATGAACCTACTGGATTAACATTAGTAATGAGATATAAGTTCCTTACATTCCAACCACTGTTTTCAGCATCTGCTGCGATTGTTGTATCCTTATACCATAATTGGTTTAACCCTTGTGATTTAGAAAAATCATCAGGATATTTTAACAACCCAAGCATTGTAGTAGCATGGCCAGGATTTGTTATGGATTCAATATCCATACCTGAAAGTTGATACCTAATATTTTTAAACAGGTGCATCAAGGCGTTGTTTGTTAAAGCAATATCAGTGTTGTCTGTGCCTATAACATAAGGAGTTCCATCATTTTTTACTAATTGTCCTTCAATAAGTAAATAACTCTCACTAGGATGAGTAAAAATATCTTCGGTCTCAATGTTAATCCTAATATCTCCTCCTGAGTTGTTGAGATTAGCACCTGTGATCGGTTCATACTCATGGTGTTCATACTCATTAATGCTATCATCTTTTAAAATTGGTTCGGTGATTCTTAAAATGTCCATTTTATTATTACAATTATAATTTTAAATAAAAATTATAATTGTGTTACTTAAATTTCTAACCAAAGCTGTGGAAAAGACTTATTTTCATCATTAACAAATACACCTCCAAGTTTAATGCTTTTTGCGGTTTCCAGTTTAGTTTTAGGATAAACTCTATTACCGTATACAATCGTTATTTGGGGTATCCCCCACTTTTGTAAACGTTCATTCACCTTTTCCTCAATCTCTTTCATCTTGATTACTTTTTCGGGAGATAACTTCACAACAGCTTTTTTATAACCATATTTCGTGTTATTAATTTCGAGGATTTCACAGTCTTTTAGGGATAAAGATGCACCTACTATAGTAATAGAACTAGTATTATATTTTTTATAATCTACACGATTAAATTTTAATTCTGGCATTATCTTTTTTATAAGTAATATAATTTCTTAACTTAATTTTATTTTTTTCTTCATACTGTTTTAATACCTGCCCCACTGTTTAATCTTTTAACTAAGTCTTGAATAGCAATGGCGCTCTCCATCTTCGCCAGAGAAGATCCATCTATTAATGTACTAATGTTTTGCGTCTCTGGCATACTTTGCGTTGTAGGTGTTGCGTTATATTTTTGTAAAATTTCCCTCGATTTTGGTGTCAAAGCTTTCGTAACTAATTTCTTCCCCGCTTCTACAGCTGCACTTTTTCCAACCTCTAAAGCTTTTTTTGCACCTTCCTTAGCTACACTCTTTCCTACATCAAGGGCAGAAGATGCAATTTGTTTAGCTGCGCTACTTGTAAAAAGCCTCGCTAAAAAGTTAGCAACGCTATCAAAGATTCCGGAACCACCGTATGAATACTTTTTTTTAAATCCGTGTTTTTTAGTGACGATCATTTTTTATAGTATAGACATTAAATTTTTATAAGCGTTTGAATTTAAAACACCTTGTCTTTTTAATTCATCACAAATACTCACTAACTCGTTTCTTACACCTGTGTTACCTGCTTCTTTACTTGCCAATAACAGGTCTAGTCTTTCTATTAATGCGTTAGGGTCAGATGGGATAACGATACCCTTTCCTTCATACCGCTCATGCTTTTTTCTATTATACCAAATAGGTCTAAGAATTTTAGCCCATTTTTCCCCTCTAGAAGCTTTAGGATGTGTTTCATCCGGATCGTTATTTCGATGAAGAGCGCTGGTTCTTATCATTAACTCTTGATAATTTGCAATATCTGAATCTGTATATATTTCTCTCGGTTCTTTAGCAACAATTAACTCCCATAAACCAGGTGTTCCTGTATACGTATCTGTACCAAGAATAATATCATCCTCCTCAATTATGACCATTTTGCGACCAATATAAAATTTACCACCTTCATCACGTAATCCATATGTTCTATCAACATCATTACCAAGAAATTTTGTTAGATACTCCCTTGCAAGTGGTCCAATTAAAAATGTACCTTGATATTCATCCAATTTCCTTTCCTCAATAGTTGGTCTTTCTTCAGAGGGATAAGCTTCTATTGTTGGAAAAGCTGGTAGATTAATAGCTTGTGGTAACTGTTCGATAGCTTCTTTAATAGGTCTAAGCCCCTCTGTAATCTCCCTCGCTGTAGCTTTTTGCGTTTCCGTTATAGGTTTAAAAAACTTTGAAAGATCGGTTTGTAATTCTTGTTTACCCGTTCTCTCTGCTAGTAGATTATCCCGAATCTTCTTTCTCGTTTCGAGATACTCTTTTACAATTAAGTCCCTTTTTGTAGGATCAGCGATTTTTAAAAAAGACATTTTTTTAATTACTAAAATAATTTTTTTAACATAGTTTTTGTAACAGTTTTTATAACAGTTTTTAAACATGTTTCATAACTGACCAAAAAAAAAATTATAAAAAATTTTTGAAATGAGAAATTTAAAAAGTCAACCGTAATATATAACGTAATGGAAAATACTTAGAAATATATCGATGAGTACCGAAAAGTACTCGAAAAGATCGAAAACGTTTATAAGGAGCTCGATAAGCTTCATGAGGTGAAAGATTATTACGAAAACGCGTTACACCCTGAGATAGTAAATCAGTGTAATAAAATAATCGAGGAAGAAAAAAAGTTAAACGATTTACATACGTTACATTATCCCTCACATCCTCAGGTGATGATAAATAATTCTGTTATTAACTACCATCCACCCCACACGCCTCCCACGGAGTAAACGTGTTAATCGAAATTATTTATTTTTATAAATAATTTTTAACATAGTTTTCAAACACCAACTTGTCTCACCGACTTGTTCGGTTCGTTTGGGATAATATATAAGAGCATTATATATTCTCTTATATATTACATGTCTGAGGTATCACCTATTTCACAAATACACTTACATCGAATTTGGGGTAGATTACACCGAGGACGATGTCGTTGCACTATTCTTTTCCACAAGCCTCCGAAAGGATTCACGTGCTTCTTGCCTCCCTCTTTCGATCAAGCTTTCCTCGTTTTCTGAGGATATCTTCTTCTTGATTTTGGTACGTATCTCTTCCTTCATACTTTTGTACTTTTCTAACTCTTCCATGATTAGTTTGAATTCTTCATGTGAGATGTAGTCATCTTTTAGAGCTTTGGATATATGCGAAGAAATTGTATCGAGCTTTGCATCAGCTACCATCCTAATCTTTTGATGTTTTAGAGCCTTAGATCTCGAATTTCTTACTACATACTTGCCTATGATAGATAGCAAACCCGTTGCAACAGCGGTAGCCTCTAATGCTACAACTGCTGGAATAGCTACGATTGTAGAGAGCAAACCTATGCCTCCTGCTCCTGTAGCCATTGTTACAGTTATCAAGACTGTGTCAACATTGTCAACTATCTTTGCTGCTCTAAAATACTTTTTAGCTAGTACATCTCTAGTTTGAACTTCTTTCTCAAGGTATTTTTGTATCTCAGATATCTTACCTAGCCTATACATATGTCCTTCCAGGCTCTTTCCTAGACCATCCATATGGGGTTCTATGTTCTTGAGCTCACCCGTAAATATTGGGGAATATATGGGTGGGGCGCTTGCGGTACTTCGTTCTTTGGGTAACGGAGGATATATTTTTTTAGAGGGATGTTCTTGATCTGTATCTGCCATTTTATTAAAATGATAATTTTTTTATGTCAAGAATGTAAATATTTTAGATAACAGAATAACTCTCCCTCAGGTATTTCGATCGGTTTTTGTGAGAAATTATAAATGTAGACTAAGATATCATCAGCCTCATTATCAAGATGTGCTCCATTAAGAATGGTTAAACTATCTTTCCATTTATTACTAACAGATATCACTACAACTCCTCGTGTAGTTATATAACCAAATCCTAGCGAAAGTCTCATGCCATCACGAGGAGGAATCTTGATAGTTACTTGCGAGTATATTTTCCATTTTAGAGGATCATGCTTTAAGGGAGGATATCTTACTCTGTGTAAATGAGGTTTCCAAAATATAGTTTTATGTTGAGTAGTAATATTAGGTTTTATACCAAATTTATGTATATCCATTTTATTTTGTTATAAATAATATTTATCCCAAACAAGTTATTCGAACAAGTCGACTTGTTGGGTCCCATTATAATATAGCTCCTAGGATAGGTATATTAGCGAATGGACTATTAGGTCCGAGTAAAAGTCCTCTTCCATCATACATTTTTCCTCCTTGCTTTAAATACAAACCATCACCAACGGAAGCTAATCCTTTACCTTTGTATGGTTTTAAGTATAATCCACATCCATCAGTTTCAACTTGACAGACACATCCTCCTTTTTTAAGATAAAGACCTGACCCCATTGCTTTTTGTACACCTGTTGAGGCTAATCCAGAAAGAGCACCAACACCTAAAGCTGGTAAAACTGTTTTTGCGAGCATCGGTAAAGCTCTAGCAGCTAACCCAGCTAACATTCTGAGAAAACCTCCTTCTATTTTTGTGTTATATTTAAGCTGTTTCACAGACATTTTAATAGTTATACCCTTACCATCCTCATAGGCTTTAGCTATTTTTCTCGCTTGTGAATCGGTAATTGCTAAAACATCATTACCTCGTAAATCTTCATGACCTAAACGAATACTTACTGGACAACCAGCTTTAACAGCATGTTGAAGCTTTTCCTTTTGTCCTTCCGATATATTTACTTTAACATTAGTGTAACTCGTCATTTTATATACAACTATTTTTTTATTTATCTCGCTTCTCTAATATGAAACCTAATTGTTAAATTTTCGCCTCTAAGATTTAGTAAATTACCATCTTGATCCGTAATATTTACCTCTAGGTTATGTATTTCATCTAATGTTATTGGTAGGTATACTAAATTAACTGGTGACTCAATTATCTTATATCCGGGTGCAACATCTGGGAAAAAAGAGTAAATAGTGTTTTTTGTTGAACCATTAACATAACTTCCTGAAATAATATCTATGTTAACGAGCAAACTATTTATGCTAAGAATGTTCACTACATTCTCTGACTCATGAAATCCTTGCGTATATTTAGCGCGAGTAAATCCTAATACTTTGGCAATGGAGCTCGCTTGATTAAAATCTACTTGATAGCCATCTTCTAATGTAATAATAGACTTTAGAGTATTAGTGTTTGCAGAAATGTTAATAGGATACTCTTCATTAACTCTATCATAATGACCCTTTTTTCTCATTTCCTGGTGAATGGTGTCATTAATGCCAACAAGGTCATAACTTCCTTCAGGTATTCTTATTTTAACCCATGAATTACCATTGTCTGGAGAATAAACGAATATGTTGTTTGTTCCATCAATGTCTGGAAAAGAGTAGTAAGTTTCAAGGTTTACTAAAGCTATTTCATATACTTTATCCTTTTCCAGTTGAATTGGAGGATTAAACCTCGTTCTAAAACGTGTTTTGTTGTCGCTTACTATAATTTGAAATGATGTTTTGTTGCTCGTATTTTTTACAATTTGTTCTAAAAGATCTTCCATTTTATAATATTTAAATATAATATTTAATATATAATCAAATAGTAATATTATATTCTAACAGGTTTATTTAGGTTTATTCTCTTTCTTCATATCACTTACAACCTCCATTAAACCAGCAATAATTAATTCTAATTGCAGTATGCGTTTATCCTGATTAATAACTTGATTTTTAAGAATATCAATAGTTTTTTCTTTTTTTCCCTTTGAAAATATCTTTATATATTTCATTTTATATTAGAGTATAATTTCTTTAGCCCAAACGATTGAAGCGGGGCTTGTTTATACTGACTTTGGCATGTAAAAATTGTCAAAACCGTTTCTATACTTCCCATCATGTTTTTTACTGGTTAAGTCAATGATAGCGAAACCATGTGGTCTTTCCCACGCCTTTTGACAAAATTTTCTAAACTCGTCCTTAGGCATATCTTCACCTACATGATCGTTATAAATATGATTAATGTTTTTTAGGTCTTGCGGGAAAAGACAAATAAAATTAGCGTTTTCTCAAATAGTTTGTCTCGGTAGTCTAAAATAATTTTGTGAGAGGTAAAAACAGTCAACATTACTATGTCTTCCTCGAATGTAGTAACACTCGCATTTATTTTGTCTTTCCAAAAGTAAATCATCGAAAATCATTAAATTTTTATTTTCTGAGTTTAACTCTCTCGGATCAGGTACTTCACTAGCATTTTCAAAGAAGTTGCAATTTATATCCGATTTGTTTTTAATCGTTTTAATCCATTCTTCAACTAAAGCTGTTGGTACAATGTTTAGTTCTTGTATCTCATCACGCATGTTAAACAATCTTAAGATACATTCTTTTGGTAGTTTTTCTTCAAAAGCCTTTTTTAGTATTCGGTATTCCGGTTGAAAAAGGCTTTTTCCGAATCGTTGTAGTCAAGCCAACCTGGTCTGAGTAAAAGGTTTAACAATAAAGTAGTTTTACCACATCCTGATTTGCCTATAATTAAACCTCTAATACTTTTTGGTAAAAGGGAGTGATTAAATCTCTTTGATACTACTTCATTCCATGATAAGTTTATAATATCCATTTTATATAACTTTTTTTAATTTTTATATATAAAATGTATTGCGTTAAATGTAAAAATCATACTGATACGAGTAATATCGGGTATACCGTTTCTAAAAATGGAAGAAATATGATGAGGGGTAAATGTGTGGTTTGTGGAATAACTAAAACACAATTTATAAAAGGAGAAAAAAAAACTACTAATGGCAGTAGCATCTTAAACAAATTTATAAACATGATGCCTTTTGAAATGCATCTCCCTGGTCACAATTTTACAGGACCAGGTACCAAGCTAGATGAGAGGTTAAATCCTGATCTAACCCCAAAGGAATGGAGTAAACCTATAAATAGAGTAGATCAAGCTGCTTATAATCATGATGTTTGCTATCTTAAACATGATGATACAAAAACTAGGAATGAAATATGTGATAAAGATATGTTAACAGAGTTAGAAGGTATTTACAATCCTAGTATTAGAGAAAAAATGGAAAAGGGTTTGGTAAGTAAACTCATTGGAACGAAGATGAAATTTGGAATGGGAGTAAAAAAAAAAAAAATTCGATAAAAATTTTAGCGGAAGAATTACATAAACCCGTAAAAAGAAATTTTAAGAAAAGGAGAGTTAGAGTAAACGGTATAGATAGGATATGGGCTGCGGATTTAGTAGACATGCAAGCATTTTCTAAGCTTAACCGTGGTGTTAAATACCTTCTCGCTGTCATTGACATCTTTTCTAAATACGGATATCTGGTGCCATTAAAAGACAAAACAGGGAAATCTGTTGCTATAGCATTAAAAAGTATTTTTAAGGAGAGATTCCCCGAAAAAATGTGGGTGGATAAGGGTAAAGAGTTTTATAACAAAGATGTTAAAGATTTGGTTGAATTGTATTCTACCGAAAATGAGGAAAAATCTAGTGTGGTTGAGAGATGGATTAGAACAATGAAAGAAAAAATGTGGAAGCATTTTTCCGCTAACTCCACAAACGTTTACATCAATGTGCTACCGGATCTCGTTAAGAAATATAATAACACGAGGCATTCATCTATTAAGATGACTCCGGTAGACGCGAGTAAAAAAGAAAATGAAACGAGAGTTTGGAGAAATCTTTACCCCGATCATCTCGAAATAAAAGATATAAATCCTAAGTTTTCCGTTGGAGACAAAGTAAGGATAAGTAAAAAGAAAAAGACTTTTGAGAAAGGTTATACAACAAGATGGACTGAGGAGGTTTTTACAGTTTCTGAAGTAAAACTTACATCACCCGTAACATATAAAATTAAAGATTTTAATGGAGAAGAAATACAAGGTACCTTTTATGAACCTGAACTACAGAAAACCAGTCAAGAGCTGTATAGAATAGAAAAGGTTATTAAAAAAGGAAAAAAGAAATCTTTTGTAAAGTGGAAAGGTTATCCTAATGAATTTAATTCATGGGTTGACAATAAAGACATTAGAAATATTTAACTATAAAAAATGTCAAATATTTCGATTGAAAACGTAATTTTACTGAATAAACCGTTGAACAATTTGGAATTGGAAGGTGCCGCAAAAAGATTAAAGATTCCTTATTTTAGAGGAGTTTTTTTACTAGATACGTTACCGAGAAACCCGACTAAAAAAGAATGTGGTATAGTAAACTTCGATAAAAGTGGTGGACCTGGTACACATTGGGTTGCTTGGTATAAAAATGGTAAAACTAAAATTTATTTCGACAGTTATGGTATACAACCACCCATTGAAATTCGAGAGTATTTAAAAAGTCCAATACAGTACAATACCGATCAATTACAACAAGCTGGGCAAGTATTTTGCGGTCATTTATGTTTGTACATTCTAAAAGAGTTATCCAAACGAGTTGGCTCCCAGAATAAATTCCAAAATGTTTTAAATAAACTTTTTTAGTAATATTATAAAAAAAATGCCTGTTAACAAATTCGGAAGAATGGAAGATGATGACACAATCAGTGATGGTGTGTCACTCGCTTACATAAATAATAATTTTTTACGTAAAGATGGAACAACTGTTGTTACTGGTTCTATAAACATGAATGGTAATACATTAACGAGGGTTAGTAATCCAGTAAATTCTCAAGATGTGGCAACTAAGGATTATGTTGATAACCGTTCTGTTGAAGGATTTTTAAAAGAAAATGGAGGGTATCATGCTACTGGATTTTTAAATATGGGTTTTAATCCGATAAAAAACGTTAAGGACCCAACAGAACTGAGTGAAGCTGCTACAAAAAAATATGTGGATAATATTAAAGGACCATTTAGGAGGTCTGATGACATATTTTTAGCTGATGCAAATATAAATATGCAGGAGCATTCGTTATCAAATCTTATAGATCCCACATATCCACAAGATGCAGCAACCAAAAGATATGTAGATGATGCTAATCGAGCCTTTGTTCATGTAGATGGTGGGTATGTAGCCGTTGCTGACATTTCTATGAGTGGATTTAAGATTTCTAACATTGGTCAACCTTTAGAATACCATCAAGCTGTAAATAAGTATTACGTAGAAAGCAATATAGAAGCTGTTAAACGTTCTTCAGGGAGTGGTGCGATATTAAAAACTCCACAAGGAACTTTTTCTGCTGTTAGCAATATCGATATGAATAACAACTTTTTAAAAAATATTGGAGACCCGAGGGATCCACAAGACGTGGCAACTAAGGCTTACGTAGATGGAATGAGAAGATTTAACAAACGTATTATATCCGTGTGTGCCGAAGAAAATGGACCAATAGGAGATGGTAATTATGAGTTTTCATTTGGTAATGGTAACTCAGGCAATGACCATGGTTTGGGTGGTTATTGTATGTGTGCGCCGGGTAGAATTATAAGAGGTTGTTTAACGTTTGTTAACGAAGACCCTAATATACCAGAGGTGGTAAAAGTTAATATTATGGTAAACGGAACAGAGCAGGTTGATTACTCTATTACTGCGAGTAAAAGCTCGGTTGCTAGCTGTGTAGTTTTTCCTAGACCGCTCGAACTAAAGGAATGCGACATCATAAACTTTATTTCAAGATCAGACAACTTTAAGGTGCGTCACTCTTACATAACTATTTTGATAGAGTTAGACTTGTAAGGATCGTAAAATATAACTTTATTATTTTTAAAGTTATATTTTTTAGAAATTTTTTTATGCTAGACATTGGACAACTTCAACCTTCAAAAGGGATAAATTTTTTTATATGCTAGACATTGGACTCGATAGGGGTGTCAATTTTTTTTTAACTCCCTGGGATTTAAAAATTGAATTTTTCGAAACGCATTGAGCTGCCCGCCCTTTCTTTCTTAGGTTTTGGGTTTTGGTCCCAGCTCTCTCTCTTTATATCTACTACTGTCCGATAAGGAGATCTATTTCTCTTTTTTTGTCTCCAAGAAATAAATTTGAATGGCAAAGTTCGAATTTTTACTATCGGCTTGAAAGTTTCATTTAACATATCTAGCATGATAAGGTTTAAACCAAATATACCTATCCCTGCAAACCAAAAGGTATTGAAAACATCGCGAAGGATGAAAGAATCTGCTAGTTTTTTCGTTGATATTTAATTATTTATCATAAGATTTCTTGCCTTGAAACAATGTTTTAGCTGTCCAGATACACTTATGTAAATGGTTGCTATATGGAACTAGGGGTTCCTAGAGCACCTGAAATAATCCTATGCCCAAGCGGTTGCGGCCAAAGAAGAATTATGTGTACATTGCTATGTGAACATTGTACCAGCTGACAAAATTTTAGACTTTTCCACTTTGACATCATATGCACACAACTAATTAGATGAGGCTTGGACGAAGAAAACAAAGCAAATTTATGAAAAACATCCTCGGTTCGTATCCACCAACCATTCTAGATGCAATTCTGGATTTAGAAAGTAACAAAAATTCTGATTGGCTAAACCATTTGGTTTAGGCAATCGATGTTGTGTTACTTTTAAATTTAGAAAATTCTGGAGAATATGACTAAGAATGCTCTTAAGAATGATTGGTGAATTCAGCTCCTTCCTTTGTGCCAAAAAATTGGAGCCGTTTGAAAAGGGGGTGGATTTTTTACTAGAGATACTAGAATAAAAACGGTTTTACAAGGGAATAAAGGATAAATATCATATTAAAATTCGATGCCTTTTCTAAGAAAATGCCAGACATCCATCAACGTTAACTTAATCTAAATATGTCATGGCTGGGAAACAGAATTAAATCTATATTCTTTTCTAGTCAAAAAGGCATCCTACTAAGTTTTCTGTCATTAACAAAAGAGAATTCGAGATTTTTTTTTAGTCCCTATAAAAAACGAAGTGTGATACAAATAGGCTATGTCATTCAATTAATTGAAGCTAGAAAAAAATATCAAATTTAGATTGATTCTCAGCGGCTGACGTTAGGAAACAAGAAGAATGTGTACACCCTTAACCTTCTAAATAAGCCAAATGAAACTTTAATGCCTATAGTAAAAACCCTAGTATTGCTATTTCAAAGTTTTTTGTTTGAGAGAAAATATCTCCCTGTCGGACAGTGTAGATCCAAGATCAGACTGCACGTTCTGTGCAGTCTGATCTTGATCTACACTGTTCGCGAAAGGTCCGCGAGTCGCGCTTAGCAGCTTAAGGGTCACCGCTTAGAGCACTGAAAAAACCCTAGCGCACATTTTCAATCTAGGAATAAGACCCAAACAAGCGCAACTTCAAATTTACTTTTGCAAAAATTATCCAAGCAAAGCTGACAAAGAAGATCGAAGATAAGACTACATTTATTTTGTAGTATGATCTTGATCCTCATTTGGCCGCAAAGGCATGTAATAAATACTGTAAAATGCGACTTCAGGTTTAAGCTGCCAATTTTTTTTCTGAAAGGTCTTTCTTCTCTCCCTTCACTTGAAACAGTCATGTTCTTTTTTTTTTTAATCTACCCTTTACCACACAATTCTGAGTTTCCCTGATAGAGAATAATATTAGAAGAAATTGTGAGAAAAGGAGACAATGCTGATAACCAGCATTTTCTCCTGTTCCCACAATGTTTTCTATTGTTTCACTGACAGACAAATTCCATAATTCGAGCAAAATTCAGTTTGTCGTCTGCAGGTGCTTTCAATGCACTCAAGACTAAAATTTTGATGTTTTTTAAAGGTCTTAGAGGTTACTGGCTTATTGACGGTTCCACTTTCTAAAGTACCTTGGAACAGACATATAACACAGAGAAAATGGCAACCGTGACACAACTGGGACCATATTGTCATCTACTATTCTTAACGTGTAGGTTACTAAGCTCGATTCATTGCGCTTTTTCGAGCTATGTCGATCAGGATCAGGCTGCACAGAATGTGCACTCTGATCTTGGATCTCCACTGCCCAATATTATGCGTTTTTTTTCCGATAAAAAGAACATTACAATTGCAATATTTGTTTAATTGTTGAGTGTGTGGTTTTTTTTGGGGGGGGGGGGGAACTGACTAAATATTTTTACTTAATTTACTAAGCAGTTAGAGGAGTAATGCAAGTCTAATCTTGAATTCATCGATCCTTCATCTGTTTGCATGCCTGATTTAGATTCGGAGTCAAATTCAAAATCAATTTCAAAAACGAACCCTATAAATCCGTATAGAGAAAAAGTTTAACACAAAGCAAACAAACAACCAACCAATCAACCAACCAACCAGACATAGGAAACTCTACAGCAAATATAATGAAACAACCGCCTACGGAAAAAAACGCAAAAAAAAGAGGAATAATACAAGACGGCTAACTATATATTAGTTTCCTTTCCAATTATCGAAATCGCATCCACCTGCCGTATTCTCCAGGGTCTATGTAAAATATTTCTCGACATTGTCGCAATAAGACATTCGGAATAAAACTCCCTCTAGGCTCCGTATCTCCTGTCTGCTACGTGTTCCAATTTCAGACAGAAAACATCCTTATTACTATCTTTATTTCCTATTTATCCTTAAATCTTTGCCAAACGACAAAATTTTAGATTCGTCCAAATTGAAAGCATTTGCAGACGACACTATACATGCGACTTAAATGACAGAATTTGTCTTTGATAGGGTAGAAAACATTGTGGGAAAAGGAGAAAATGCTGGTTGCCAGCATTTTCTCCTTTTACCACAATGTTTTTCAAAGGTTTCTATCTCGGGGGACGTTAAACACGGGATTGTGCGCTAAAAGGTTAACCCTTAACCTGGTAAATACGTTAAATGAATTTTTTAAGCCCAAGCTATTTCAAAGTTATTTTGGGGGGGAAATATATCATTATCGGACAGTGTAGATCCAAGATTAGACTGCACATTTTGTACAGTCTGATCTTGATCTACACTGTCTGCAAAAGGTGTCTGAGTTGCGATTAGCAGCCTGAGGGTTTAAGAACCGGGCAAGACATAGATTCTATGAACAGTGCAAATTCTAAATCGCGCCTCCACACAACTTGCTTTTTGACTTTCTTTCGACAATGGCCATCTACTTGTAAGATAGCTTTGTAAAAGTTGGTCTCTATTCAAAGGTCCAACTTGTCAAAATTGATCGGCGATGTGGAAACAGACAAATTTTCTCCCGTTGTACAGAGGTTTGTGCTACCAATTATGAGCGGTCCCTTGAGAAACAGCCATTGTATACACTGGAGACGGCGCGGCGAATAGACCGTTCGCAAAACGTCTACTGATGCTTCTGCGGCCCCAAAGCGCCCGGGGAATGTCCTCAGAACAATGGCCGTTAGTCATCAGGATGGCTTCCAACGTTCAAGAAAGCTCCGGGGCAGCTTCCCAGGTAATCAGAAAAAAAGATGTTTAGAAACTTCTCCGAACTCGAAACATTGGGGGGTGGGGGGGGGGGGGGGCTAGTGGGTGGGGATTTCTTTGAATTCAAGGGAAAGCATTCGTGATTAATTCCGGTCCGTCCAAAATTCCTCTGAGAATGGTTATCGAGGGTATAAGATGTAATCATTTCTTGGTAGCTCAGTATCATACATCTCTGGCATAATGACAGTACTTTTACATGTGAGCCATGAGCGAAGAGCGGTTTCATACAAAAGTGTGATTAGGGTTTTTTTTTTATACCTCTATGAAAAAAAGAAAATTCTCTTCATTCCTTAATTGAAGTGTTCGTAAATGATTCTCGTATTTTTATGCTATAATAAATGTTTGCCATTGATTCTCCTATTGCAGAAAGGTAATGAATACGAACAAATGAAGTGATGTTCTTATGATTTCACATAAGTACTCTTAAGTGTGGGGTCTTTTTCATGATGGAAGTGATGGGTCTTCCCTGCAACAGTTCAATGGTTAAAATGTGGCTTTATTATCAGGAAATAATTCTTCAACAAGCGTTTGCATCACTGGATCACAATCGGGTGACCTTACTGTATTCGTGAAACCAAGGAAAACATGATGAAGTGAGCTGCCGCCGTGAAATGGCTACAATACTGTTACAGATGAGAGCAGCATACAAAACATTCAAACTAACAAACAAGACGGGTGCATGGGGATGGTCCCAAGTCACGTGTTGTACACGTTTTCTATCGTGTTTATTACTTTCTGTATATTGCAGGCTTTCACTATTTTTAGAATTATTTTCACTATAATAACACACAAAAGCTAGCATTTCCGAGTTCTGTTAATACTGCTTCGAGACACTTTTCATTACGTTTCTTAATTTGGATACTCTATTCTCGAGTTACGCACGTCGTCCATCTCTTTTTTTTTTAATCTAAAGATATATCAAAAGTACAAAATTGAATGCCATTCAAAGACCACAATCCTTTGGTACTCTGGTGGCCTGTAATTCCAATTTATGACCGATAACATAAACTGTTAATTTAAAAGAAACCAAAGTTACCAGAAATTTACTAACTAGAAAAGCATGGTAGCAAAAGTAACCATGGCAGGTTTTCACCATCGTTATTTTTAAAAAAGACATATAGGATTTGACATGAGTTGGCATTTGAGATAACTTTTTCTAAATGAGTCTAGAAAAAATGTTATTAAGCGAACCTTTGGCGAGCTTATTTAACATTTTTGACGACGTGTTTAATAAAGAATTCAACTCAAAAGAGAACGAATGTCACATTTTTGTCACGTAACTGTATCTCGAGAAATATAGTTAATGGAATATTAAAACTTAGGCCTGAATGTACATGTGTATTGAAATTTGCACGCATTATTCGCTTATTTGACGGGTGTGTACATCATGGAATTAAAATAGTTCCAAAGAAACTTGCATAGAATGGTTTTGTTTTAACTTTCAAGATGATAAGATTCAGCTTTATCACGATCATCTATTTTAACACAATCTTACAAAGAAATCTGGGCAAGGGATTACTTGAAAATGAGGCTTATGATTACAGAGATTTGACCAAACATGGCACTTTTTACCTATCTCAAACGTGGGTAAGAAAACAATAATAATGATAATAATAATAGTGCCTTCATTACACTGAAAGTGGAGGTAGTTATATAATAAAACCAAAAGAATTGTAATGCAATATAAAATGGTTGGTTAATAATGCCGCAGGAGTTTTAAAGTTGCATGCAACTAGATGCCGTTTAGCGAGTGTTATGAGAAAATCTAACAGTAACTGATGGTTCATTTTTCGCCTGCAAAGACGGAGCCCTATAAATTGCAGAAAAATTGACACAAAACACTTGTAGGAAACATGATGTATGAAGCTGATATTAGTTGTGCTTGGTGAAAAAGGGATTGAAGCACCTGCAAAAAGTATTGAAAAGGTCAGCCTGTGCAGTTAGCGCAGGCTGACCTCAGGCGAAACTTTTTGCTATTGGCAAAGTTTCTGCCTTTCAAAAACCGTTCTACTTCATGGTTTAGCTGGTTTGGCACATAGTAAATCCATATTTTACCACAACTTATTTGGTGTAATGCATTCCAGAGACGTAGTAGATCTCCCGCCAGAGCATCGCCCACATTTAGGAACATGAGGAATGTCCCATTTTTGGACATATTTCTGTAAAATGTCTTATCGCGTTTGTAAAGGGGTAGTCACTATTTCATGTCGAGCAGTAAAAACAATATTGTAACATAACACGTGAATTCGGCTCTATAAACACAGTGCAACGAAAGCGTGGTAAAATCTACGTTATACTATATAGAGTGACGTCATTTTATATAGAGTGACGTCATTCTGTATAAAGTAAGTTATTCAATGGAATATAATCTGCATCCGCGTTTTTACTCTAAGTATGAACTTGTTTTCCTTTCATTAAGAGCTGGTCATGTTAGAATCGAAATAATCTTCTTTCTATCGTGGTTTATCATTCAATAAACCACGTTGTGAGTTATGAGGCGCAATGAATAAACCACTCGGGCTATCGCCCTCGTGGATTATTTATTTTGCCTCATAACTCACAACTGTGGTTTATTGAATGATAAACCACGATAGAAAGAAGATTATTTCTTAATTGTAACATAACAAGAATACGGTCTTTACCCTTAGGCTGCTAAAAGTGAACCAATGACCTTTTGTGTACAGAAAGATTTTAGATCTACAATCTCCGGCATGGTGAGTTTTTTCCAGCAACAAGACCTTTGTTATCGCAATGTTTCGGTATTACTATTGACTAGAAATCTCTATTCTATTTGTTTTGCATTTTAAGGGTTAAGCTGTGTGAGAACCACTTTTGTGATAAAACGAGTTTTTGTATTAAAATTTGAAAATTTTATTTCAAAAAGCCGTTTTATTACAAAAGGGTTCTATTAAAGCTAGGTAGGACTAAGACTTTGGAGGATGTCAACTTGAAACTTACCACGAGGTTTTACATGAACGCTGGATGAAATTTCAAAGCACAGTCGATGTAGGGTTCTAGAATTGGCCTCCTTGTTTCTGAAAATAAAACAAAAAAAATAATTTAATAATTCGCTACCAAACAAATACGTATACTGAAGACTGAAAAAAGGTAATGCATTACGTATGAGGGGTTAAGTATCGACGCATCATTTGAATGAATGAAAAAATACACTCAACAAAACTTCTAAACGGTCACTTTCAATCTGTGATTCCCCGTAGACTTTGTTCTGCATCCGCTGTCCAGCTTAGAGACAGTTTATTTGCTTTTTTTTTTCCAGAATACTTATCTAGCGTAAAAACATACTTAAGCCTAAGTCTGGAAAAAATTTATTGACTTGTTCACGCGAAAAAAAAAAATTATTTAACGTTCATTTACTTTATATTGAAAAATTAAAAATTAATTTTTTGAAAACTTCATACTCGTTTTCTAGAATTATATTTTCGTGTAGAAAGTATTTTTCATGTTTTTCCTCATCACTGACAAACTTCAGTAATTTATGCTTCTCGTTTTGAACTGCTTTGGCTTATACGTAGCACGCATGCGGAACCGTTGCGTTTCCCTCTAATTAAAAAGACATGCCTTCAGCTGGCAAAATCGAGAATCATCTCATTATGATACCATGTCTGCCGTCCAGATACATGATACAATTTGTTTTTATTCGCCTGTCTATTATGTGGTCAAATTTGTAGGAGAAACACAAGTGGCCGGTTAGAAGTTTTGCTGAGTGTATTGTTATGTGGCTTGCAACACGCGAAAAGGGGCATTCGGACATTTGCGGAAAGCGTCGTCTCGGATCAGCCTGCGCAGTTCGCGCAGGCTAATCCGAAACGACACTTTCCGTTTTAAGTAATTTTCTGTTTTACGCAAGTCTACTGAAGAACGAAATCTAATGTAGACATAAAGTGCCATCTCGGATTAGCCTGCGCGGACTGCGCAGGCTGACCCGAGACGACACTTTACGCAAATGTCCGAATGCCCCTTTTCGCGTGTTGCAAGCCATATGGCACATCGACAGCTTTCGTCATTTAGCGTGCATGTCTGTACGGGAACAAGTCTTCGGGGTTGCATATCAGATATTCATTATAACCTTTTATGCAAAGTCATTTTGAAATTTTCAACTGAACAACAATCTTGACAAGACTATCATAATTTCTTTTGACCTCTAAGTGTGACCTTGGGTGGGCAAGACATAAAATATTGTTTCATCTTGTTCCTAACTTACAGGCCAGTTTCGGCGTTTTGGTTAAGTGATAGTTTCTCTGTGTGGCAAAACAGAAAAACTCCAGATATCAACGTTTCCCGATTTACCTGCCCCTGAATACTCTTCCGTCCGCCATTACACACACGCATTTGCACGCATTCACCGCGGGCTAGGAGATAGACGTATCATGTTGATGTACTGATCTATGACACAACAGCTCTGAATAAATCTTACGGTCGAAGAAATTTGCAAATTTGTAGTTATATGGACTTTGTCTACGTGGATTTAATCCGGTCTAATCCCTGTCCTTACAACGGTAACGTCAGCTTAAATTTTGCTATTTTCAGGGTTTTCGCCACATTCTGATGTTTATGCGTTTTTATTGCTCACACGTCTTGGCATATAATGGGGAAAATTCTGAGAAATTACTTTCCAGAACGTCTGTATTTTAGTATTTTCGGTCTTTCTTTAATGATGAATTATGAGATGAGGTGCTATAGTCGACATTTTACTTTGTCCTCAAGTACGTCAACATACATGAGATTATATCATTTGATAAAATCGGGTGCATAAACCTGTGAGTTTTGGATAATTCCGTCGAGCGAAAAGTGCATTGTATTAGTTATTTGAATGTAGATTAGATATTGGTAATGCTCTGTGATAAGGGGGCATTAAATGCACTAGCAAAAAGTAGCGACCTAGGTCAGCCTGCGCAGTCCGCGCAGGCTGACCTTGGTCGAAACTCTTTGCTATTGTTAAATTTTCTGCATGACAAAAGACCATTCTACCTTATGATTCAGTCAGCTGTTGGACAAAATGGATTTTCTGGATCCATCATTATGTGATGACTTGCTTGGTATAATGCATAATGGAGATGCATTTATCTCCCTTTTACTAGAGCGCGGCTCAAATCAATTCACAAGTTACAAGAAAACTTTTTCTCTTTCAGCGCAAAATATATCAGATTTACTTCTCTGGACGGCTTAACATACAATCCGCTGAAACTCAGAATATTTTTTTTATATGTTCGATTAAACAAGCGGACGGTATTTATCCAAGATCAGATAGCACGTTCTGTCACGAGTCAGCCTGATCTTGATCAATATAGTCCACAAAAGCCCCTGTTCTTACATATAGAGCGGATAAAATGATTAACAAAACTGGTGGTCAATTTGACGGTTGTCCCCATTTCCGGTGAAATTTCTTATTCCATTTCCTTACTTCAAACTAGCATTTTTTTTTTATTTTCTTTTCCAACATGCTTCATAATCCTTCACTTTCATTCAATATCAAGCATTCATTTGGGTTTTAGTTTTAATGGTGAAATCCCTAAATTTTATTGTATACCCTCCCTTGTTTTCAGTGTAATAAGGACCTACTTATCGCTATTTGTCTTATCTTACACACGGTTTTGAAAAGATATTTGTGTCGTTATAGGAGTGTTACATGTACGTATATGACGTCATTTTCTAAAGCATTGTATAGCTGTTTGTAATTTTCAAAGCACATCAGACTCAAATTTTCCAGTCAGTTCAGCTGTCGAAATCAATAATCTTGGCAAAGCTCAATGTTTTATTTCATTTCTAGATTTCAAATCAAATAGTTGTATATCTGTTTCTTTGGTACTATCTTAACCCTGAACGCACACTACTGTCAGGGAAATGAGTCGGTTTCATTCATGAATATTTTGGCTTTGCATACAGGTCTTATCATTAAACATGTCATTTTTTAGACACACTTATGTAAAAGAATCTGACATTCATTGGAATTTGAGGTGAAATTTTTATATATAGCTGGCCCAGAATAATGCAATAAAATTAGCCCAAAAGCTCGCTTGATAACTTTCTGCTTGACTCATTTGATAAACTTTCATCTCAGATGCATTTTATGTCAGATAATTTATATCTTACACGAGAGTGTTTAACGTCGTCTAACTTAAATATGTTTCAAAAGCAAGAAAAAGTAGTCCAGCTGCCAGGTCAGCTACGGATGTATTAACGCACAGGTCTTCATACGATTTAGGGTTAATTTAACTCTGAGGCTGCTAAGGGCGACCTGGGGCGCTTTTGCGGAAAGTGTAGATCATGATCAGACACAAAACGCGGTCTGATCTTGGATCTACACTTTCCGATATGATCTTTTCTTTCTATCAAAAACAATTTTGAAATCGCAGTATTTGGATTTTTACGATTGGGTGGAAATTTTCGTTTTATTTGTTTAGCAGTTAAAGGATTAAGGTAGCTTTTCCGATAGACGGAAAAAAAATGTGAAAAGAACCGATAAGAAAACCCAATAAACCTAAAACTTCAAAAGCATTGCTCTCATTGTCTGGCTTTTCGTATGAATACTTTGTCAAATTCGGATCTCGCAGACAAGGTAGATCTAATTGCGCCAATAAAAATAATCCCCGCAGTAACATAGGTATTTATTATGCCTCCAGGAAAATGTCTCAGGTTACAAAGTTTACATAAATTCGAATTTATGAAATATGGTCTCTTTAATCCTTTACCACACAATCCCGTGTCTTACCGACCCTAAAGAAGACAGGCTTTTGAAAACATTGGGGGAAATGGAGCAAATGCTGGTTCCCAGCATTTGCTCCTTTTCCCACAATGTTTTCTACCTTATAAAAGAGAAGTTTCATCATTTGACTTAATTCAAATCTTTGTCTTCAAGTGCTTTGAATTTAGTCGCGTCCAAAACTTTGTCGTTTGGTAAAGAGTTAAGTCTTTTCTTGGCCTCCAAAAGCGACGTAAATGGCTAATATGGACGGCGTTGATCAATATCAGACTGTACAGAACGTGCAGTCTGATCTTGGATATACATTGTCAAATACTTGACATTGTTTAAAATCATCTTCCCTTTCATTGACCGAAAAAACGGTCGATACAGATCTAAGATCACACTACACATTTTTGTGTAGTCTGATCTTGATCTTTGCCGTCCATAAAAGCCCATATTTTCGCCTATGATGTTTAAGGGTTTAGAAAAAATGAACAATAAAATAAAAACTTGAGAGATTTACGAACATGCTGACGATAAATGCTAGATAAAACCGATTACAACTGTCTGCGAGAACCTGGAAGAGTTGGCGCTATAGCCAAGAGGTTGCGCTGTATTCATTCCAAAAATAATCTATCACAATCATCTTTGTTTACCTGCAAATCGACAACTGTCTTACTTTTTTGCAATTACCTTTGAATCTGTTCTTCAATGTAAATAAATGAATGGATGTATAAATACATAAATAATTAGATAAATGGACAGATCTAAATGAAAGGCCTTCGCTTCTTTTGTGTAGCTCATTTCTGAGCTTAAGACTAGTGCCAATCTACAATTATTTATATGTGTCTGTTATGTGTTAAGTTTGAATCGATTTCTTTATTGACTGAAAAAAAGTTCTTGACTGATATAAAGATGAAGAGAAACAGGTACATTTCTTTCCGTGGAATCGCTTAATCAGTTTAGATGGAGCATATTTACGAACTTGTTAAAACGTCAAAATTGCATTTCTCAAATTGCCATTAAAAGCCGAAAATGTACTTAAATATGAAGAATATGAAGGTTTGTCAAGACTTTAAGACACATCCTAATAGCCAGAAAAAAAAAAACTCGTTTAAAATTCGGAAGGTTGTAGAATGGTTCAGAATACAGTCAGCTGTGTAATTGTAGATAAATTACCGATATACATGTGTATGGTAGGGATAAATACATGTATAGGAAATCTTCGATTTAGAAGCGGAAACGTCACAGCAGTGATTTTTTTGATAGCCTCCAAAAATGAAAAAGAAACAACAACATGTTCTATCGGTCGTAATCTATGCAACTTTGTAACCGTCTGAAGCAACATTTGGCATGAAGATACAAGAATGATTATAGTTAGATAAAATAAAAGATGACACGGGTTAAAAACTGGCTGAAAACGACAATAGATATATCTTTAAAACAGCATCACTAATCTACTTTTTACCCGCGTAAGATTCCGTATCAATAATTCATGTCAGATAAAAAGATTTTTAAACAACAATTAAGGATAATCACCCAAGTTACTCTCGCATTTCATTTGATTCATGTTATAAATATGAAAAGACGATTAAATGCAATGCAGCGTGTTATATACTAGCACTAAATCCGCCATGCTTCACTGCAAGGTATGTCAAAAATCCGAACTTAGTCTTTACCTGTTGCAGACGACATTTCTCATTTTGCAGAAGACTGCTTTTGAAAATATTTTGAAAAAAGGAGAAATTGCTCGTTACGAGCAATTTCTCCTTTTTTCAAAATATTTTCACAATTACATGTACATATATTGTTGTTTTAAATCGTATGTCATACTCATTTATTCTTTTTTTTTTTCTCTTAATTTCTGGAAGGATAATTATCAATGACATATGCAGTAAATCACTTCATGAGGAAAAAGACCAATTGAATATTTTGGCAACATTTTTTACTCTTCTGCAGAAAAAAAAAAAGTTTCATTTTTTTTTTAGGTTTAGATGTATAATTCCATCGTTAAGAATACAAATAACTTTGGGTCATAGTTTGTCTGTTTGGTGTTTAACGTCATTTTCAAGATTATGTCAGTTATATTGTGGCGGCAAGAGCACTTATCCATGCTCTTCTGGAGTTGCTTTAACCATTACTTCCCACAATATTCTTCCCAAACCATTGGCTGCTTTTCCACATAACCATAGTAGATACAACGATCAGCGATGAGAGAGGAATGAATCCTGTCGCAATGACTATAATCAGTCCTTGGGAAAAAAATGGCCAGGCTGGGGATTCGAAACTGCAAGCCCCTCGGTTTAAAGACCTGTACACTACCGATTTCGCTACCTTGGCTCGGTTTGCGTCATAGTTTACAATAAAATGATTGACGAAATAGATAGAAAAATCGTACTGCACGGTCGGCGTACTCTGATCTAGCCTTTCACAGTCGGCGAAAGCTACTTGTATAGGCTTATTCTTGGGAGGGTCATTGTTGCAATAATGTAGTAACTGTTGAAAGTGGCGTAAACAGGATTAATAAAGAGTCATCATAAACTACAATTTAAAACTGCTCTCTAGCTTTTTATGACAAAAATTTATACTTGTTCGTATTAAAAGCATCCGCAGACGACATAATGTAGGTTAAATAATGATATTTGTTTTAGATAGAGTATAACAGATTGTGGAAAAAGAAGACGATGCTCGTCACTAGCATTTTCTTCTTTTCGCACAGGTTGTGAAGACACGAATTTGTCTTGTTAAGAACTGATATAAGAGTGACGCTATTCCCTGATGAGATAAAAGCACTTTTTCCCATCGTATAAAATACGGGCATGTTCTTTAACTCTTCACGCGCAATCCCGCGATAAAACGATCCCAAGACACAGAAACTTTTGAAAACATGGCGGAAAAAGAAGAAAATGCTGGTAACCAGCATTTTCTCCTTTTTCTCACTATGCTTTCTACCCTATCATAGATAAAATCATTATTTGGCAAACTTTTAATTTGTCACCTACAAATGCTTTGAATTTGGACAAGTCTAAAATTTTATCGTCTGTTAAAAAGTTTTGTTAAGAGTGGTACGTACTCCCTTGTGCATTGTGTCGCAGACACAGAAACCACAGAAACGAGCCATGCTCTGTGAAAAGGGGGCTTGATGCATCTGCAAAAAATTTCGACCCATGTCAGCCTGCGCACTCCGCGCAGGCTGACATGGATCGAATCTTTTTGCTGCTTATAAATTTTCTGCATGTTAAAGGAACATCCTACCTCCAGATCTAGTTGATTGCTAGACTAAATGGATTCTATGGATCCATAGCTATGTGATGACTCGCTTGGTATCATGCAACACGGAAATGCATTAAACCCCCTTTTGCCAGAGCCTGGCTCAAATGTTTTATGCCAACCATGCCGTCACCAGCACTACGTTTTCTTGTAACTGAAACCATTGATGCCTTTTGTTTACTTACGGCTCATAAGTGTTGACGATTAAACGCTAAATCCATCTAGCTTAGTACCTGATCTGCAGCATTTGCTCTACGAATGGAAATTTACCTTACCCTAAAGAAGGCGTAACGCTCGTAACGTACAGTACGCCGGTCAGTGATATAGAAAAGGAACGTGCGAAAGATTCTGAGGGCACTTAAATAGTATATAATGTCACCCCTTTTATCAAATTTTAAACTGCGAGAAAAAAAGAAGAAAAATTCTGCCGTGAGTAAAAACTCCAAATATTGTGATTGCGTCAAAATTCTTCTAGCCTAAATATCCCACTGAATCCCCGTGAGTCGCTCTTACCGGCCTAAGGGTTGACTAGAAGTCTCTATTCAGAGTGTTTTGTGATTCTAAACCCCTTGTTACGCCTCTTCACATAAACTGAACGTGTTTGACAGTGAAGGACAACTTAGACCCAAAATAATTCCAAGACATTCTATAAATCCGGCTTAAAGTGCATTATTCTGACTTAAAATGGGTTTCTTCGACAGAATTAACAACAAATTTTTCGAAAATTTCAGACAAAAATTGCTAATTGTTGAACAAAGATAATAGGAAAAATGCATTTGTTACTGTAAACTTTAATCTTGACAAAGGTTTAGTATTATCGTCACACAGTCCTGAGTTTCAAAGACCCTGAGGTAGCAGGCCTTTGAAAACATCGTTTGAAAAGGAGAAAATGCTAGTAACCAGCATTTTTTTTTTTTTTATTTTCTAACAATGTTTTCTAACGTGTCTAGGGTAGATTCTATCATTTGATCTACGTTCAATTTGTCGTCTGAAAATGTGAGAATGCTTTTACTTTGGACGAGCCTTAAACATCGAGTGGTAAAGACTTAAGTATCTTTGTCACACAATGGTTATGCTCAATCTTTTGAAACAAAATTGAATAAAACAACTCTAAAAAACACCTTAGTTTAAACAATTTGGTCAACCAACAGATGCAAGACAGACTTACATGGCTTAAATGAAAAAAAAAAAAAACATCGTGGTAAACAGAGAAATTGCTCGTTACGAGCAATTTCTCTTCTTACAACGACATTTTTTAAATTTGTCTAAAAATATCACCAGCTAAAGGTAAGAAGTTAAAGTACAGTATGCTCATATTTTGTATTGTGCACGAGAATGCTGTTTTGAAATTTGGCACTAATTATGTCATTTATTTCTCCAGAAGATTGGATGTATCACAATGGATGAAAAAAAAAGAAGTGCGCTCCATGTTCTACCAGATAATTTGTTTTTATAACACTATTTTGCGGGGGTAAATTACAGGTTTTTGTGAGTCAAATCTTGTATTCAAGGTTTCCTCCGTTTAAGAGCAGGTGTGACCCATTTCCAAAATCGACTGAGATATCATCTACACAAACATTCTGACTAAACTTTCATAAGTATTGGACTGAAGATGTAGTCTCTAGAGCGTACACAAGGTTTTTCAAAGGTATGACCTATCGACCTAGTTTTTGATCCGATGTGACCCATTTTCAACCTCTTCCGAGATATCGAGACAAACATTCTGACCAGGTTTCATGAGATTCGGACTAAAAATGTTGCTTCCAAAGTGTATGTAACAAGGTAAATGATGACGACGGAAACATTACGGTCACTTCGTGCTCAGGTGAGCTAAAAACAGTAACTGAAACATCCGGTAAAAGTAGAGTCTGTCTAAAACGGCCCAACTGTTTGTCAGCTCAATTAGTTCAAGTGGTAGAAAAAATTGTGTAAACCACTTTTCACTTTAAAAAATAGATCCTAAATACCAACTGTCTGGATTTGAAATCAGTCATGAATTCGTCATTTTCTGTCTCGTCACATCAGTTAAACGAACAATAGCCAAGGAAAAACTTCTCCTTTCACAAAGCAGAGGTTTCGATACCGTTATCAAATTTGTCCATAGTAACCGGACTTTACCTTCGAATATTCAAAAGATGTTAAATACTACCAGTGGATTGTAACAAAAGTTATGCAACTGTTCACGGCGTTTTTATTCACTCCTGGTCCTCTGGATATGGTATAAAGAAAGGATGAAATCGTGTTTACATACGACATTAAATGTACATGAGCCATGTTCTGGCCAAAGCGGGTTTAATCTCCATAATGCATTATACCAAGAAAGTCATCTCATAAGATTCCATGATAAAACTCTATTTTGTCTAGCAACCGACTGAGTCATGAAGTAGACTGGTCCTTTGTCATGCAGAAAATTGACCAATAGCAAAAAGTTTCGACTCAGGTCAGCCTGCGCGGACTGCGCAGGTTGACATGGGTCGATACTTTTTGCAAAAGTATTAAACCTCCTTTTCTCAGAGCATGGCTTAAATGAATATCACGATGAACTTTCGAAATTTAAGCTGATATCGCAACCATTTCATGAAAGCAAAATATATGATTCCCTTGTGACAGGCAGATGGAATAAATATTACACATTCGGTATGAAATAAGCCTTCATTAACATTTCAAATTCATCTTAAAATTCAAATAGATAATAGATCTAGCATTACACATCCATGATAAAGCAAATATGAATTTATAGGCATAGTTGATGCAGAACAGGAAAAGGCATCGCAAACTTGGCATGCGCATTTTCACTGCCGAAGAGTAAATGATCAAGCATTGGAGTTTTGAAACTGAATAACTTGTTAAAGTCTACAACAGAACAGAATAGAACATAACAGACAAAGCTTGAATGTTGCTTGGATTTCAGTGAAGAAGAAAACGGATTGAAAAACTTGTAGGAAAATGAGAAAATGCTGCTAACCAGCGTTTCTCCTTTTCCCAAAAAGTTTTTTTTTATAAATAACTTCCTGTGCACAGTCTTTAAAGATACACCTCTACTCGTTTTCAGGCAGTTTTTTAGCCAGTTTTAAAACCATTTCATCCTTATTTTATGAAATTATTGTCATTTTTGTATCCTCATACCAAATGTTGCCCCTGATGGCTACAAGACGGCACAGATTACGAAGGAAAGAAAACGCATTTCATTTTTTGGAGGCCTTCAAAGCAACTGCTGTAGTTGTTTCCGGTGTGAAATAAGGAAAAATCCCTTAAGTTTTCTGTCCCTTACACCACATATATAAGTAATTTATCTATGTGTACACAGCTGAGCTATAATACAAGTTTTAACATGGTTTTTTTCTCTATAGCTGTAAGGGTATATCTTTAAAACCCGAAATTGGATGATTGGTAAAGAGTTCAGGGTATGTCCGTGGCTTGTATACTAATGCATTAAATTAAACGTTGTTCATTATCCGGTAACTGAAAGTAAATTTAGCTTCTGGATGATAAACTCTGCTCATCTTTCGAGTTTGTAACCATTCGGCTGCTAAGCGCGACTCAAGGACCTTTTGCGGACAGTGTAGATCAAGATCAAACTGCACAGAATGTGCAGTCTGATCTTGGATCCACACTGTCCGATAAGGAGATATTTTCCCTTAATAAATATCTTTTGAAATAGCAATATTTGGGTTTTGACGAACGGCTTTGAAGTATCATTTAACTCTTCCAGCAGGATAAGGTTTAAAACTCTTTATCTGTTAAGCACAACAATACTTGCGATCGTAGATGGTGCAGATAGAGATCAGGTGTCATAGCACGTGGAGCGTGATCATTGAGCTTTATTGTCCAATGTCCAACATTTTGTAATAATTAGCCCTTAGCCTGCTAAATGAAACTTTTTAGTTCGATTGTAAAAACCCAAATATTGCTATTTCAAAGTTATGTTTGGGGGAAGTATATCTCCTTCTCGGACAGTGTAGATCCAAGATCAGACTGCACGTTCTGTGCAGTCTGATCTTGATCTACATTGTCCGCAAAAGGTCCTTGAGTCGCGCTTAGCAGCCTAAGGGTTAGGTATTTATCTTGCCAACGCAACAGACTGGCTTTTCCTTCTAACAGTAACTGAAAAAGTATATAACTCATTTATCCAGCTGTCTAAATGTAAATTTGGGGGAAATTCATTAACTCCGAAAACGGGGAAAAACACTGTAATACAATTATACGGTAGAAATTAATGAAAACACATTCCCTCTTTCCTCAAATTTCTGACCTATTGATGAGAAAGACGCTATTATATCGAATTCGACCCGAACGTAGGACTCGCAGTTGAACTCCGGAAACTCCATTTCGATGTGGACAAAGAACTACGTTCGAAGTATCAGAGTTGCTTGAAAAAAAAACACTCGGAAGGATACAAGCAGAGCTCCAGATAAGAGGGAGTGTTGGTATTCTAAATCCATTATTTCTCTTCGAAACCCTATGTTGTGGGTACTCATTAGAATCGTCTCATCGAGACGATTCTAATGAGCACCCACAACATAGGGTTTCGAAGAGAAATAATTAGTATTTTCAATTTTGAAATCAAAATCACTGCCTCTGTCTGGAACTCTGATACAAGCCTTTTCAGTATAGTTGTATGGTTGAAGTACAATGAAGAAAATAAACTTTGTGAACCAATTTTGTAGCAGCTGACGTTTAAAACACCTTTGTAAAATATAGATATGAGTCATGCTCTAGCAAAAGGGCTTAATGCATCTCCGTGATGTGTGATACCGAGCAAGCCATCACATAATTATGGATCCATAAAATCCATTTTGTCTAACAACGGAATAAATCATGAGATACACTGGTCCTTTGGCATGCAAAAAAACTGATCGATAGCAAAAAGTATCGACCCGGGTCAGCCTGTGCAGTCTTCGCAGGCTGACCTAGGCCGAAACTTTTTGCAGATGCATTAAGTCCCCTTTTCACAGTGCATGGCTCATATTCATTTTGAATTTGGTATTAACACTAGGACACCACGTAGCTTATAACACACTTATAGAACACACATTCATAGTTGTTATGAGCAGTTTCTCCTTCTGTCATGATACTTCAACATCTTTCTGCCAAAGGACGGAAAAGGTCGTCTGCATATGAAATAGTACACAGTGGTCGTGGGAATAACATCAGACGAGAAAATTGACCCTTTAGAAACAAAAAAGGCTTTTAATGGAGAAAGGTCCCCGCAGGAACAATTTACGGCATCCTGCACGGTGACCTTTCTACGGGAACGGATACAAAATGTTAATATTGTTTTCTAGTACCATCTATATTTATCGAAAAGACATCAACCATCATTTTATATAGGCACTGGTTAACACCAGAGAGCTGGTTAAAAGTATCGGTTAAAAATGGGCGTTTTATTCAAGCGATATCGTATGGCTATAACCATTTAACTTTTTCAGAGTCCAATATATGCACTAGAAATTTGTCGACGGCTTAAAATACAATCAGATGAAACAAAGAAAGATTTCTATCGAAAAACCTTGACTAAACAAGGTGACAATACAGAACCATGACCTTAGCTAGTATTCACCGACGATTCTTAAGACAATTCTTTGTCTTATTCTCCAAGATTTTCTAAATTTGGAAGAAACAAAAATTCTGATTGGCTAAACCATTTGGTTTAGCCAATTAGAAATGGTTTAGCCAATTAGAAGTTGTGTTACTTTCAAATTAAGAAACTTCAGAAGAATAAGCCTAAGAACGTTCTAAACAATGGTTGGTGAATAGAGACACCTGTTTTCGCCTATGTCGCAGAAAGGGATACACATAGGCGAGTAACTCAGTTGACATTTAAAGATACATCTTTACAGCAAAAAAAAAAAGACTTTATAGTGTGTATTATGTTTCAGATATTGGTCGGCTGTGTAAACATAGATAAATGATAGACAGATTTTGTGTAAACTCAAGGGATTTGTCTTCGATTTAAAACCGGAAACGACAACAGTGCTTCCTTTAATGGCCCTCAGAGAATTAAATGCATTTTTCATCGGTCGTTATATGTGCCACATAGCAACCGTCACGGGCAACATTTGACATGAAGATACAAGAATAACTATACTTTCATAAAACAAAGATAAATGGGCTAAAACAACTCTGAAAACGAGTAAAGATATATGGCTTGCAACACGCGAAAAGGGGCATTCGGACATTTGCGTAAACTGTCGTCTCGGATCAGCCTGCGCAGTCCGCGCAGGCTAATCCGAGACGGCACTTTACGACTACACTAGATTTAGTGCTACAGTAGGCTTGTGCAAAACAGAAAATTACATAAAAACGCGGACTGCGCAGGCTGATCCGAGGCGACACTTTACGCAAATGTCCGAATGCCCCTTTTCGCGTGTTGCAGGCCAATTATCTCTAATCAATATGGAAAATATTGCAAACAGTCACTGCCCATAGTAGTTAAAAGCAAGCGGGGAGGGGGTGTCAAAAAGTTGTAAACTTATTTGTAATGAAATAATTCGAGAGTTGAATGCAAAACTATTCCATCTGCTTTTTGGAAATTCTTACAGAAGAGGGGAAAAAAAACTCCTCTCTATTCTGTGAAAAGCATCGACAGATATCTTGTTCAGATTATGTCTTGTTGAATTCAGTAACACAATTCAACACAACATATCTAAATAAGATGATCTAGCAACACTTTTCACAGAAATGAGGTGGTTTTCTTTTCCCATCTCTTGTAGAATTTTCAAAAACGCAAATGGAATAGTTTCGCATTCACCCCTGGATTGCATTCTAGTGTTATCTTCTGTCCCTAAATTTGCCGAATAAACATTAACAAGGCTTCTCAGTCAGCATTCAGCTTTGTACACTATCCAGGTGGTTTAATGATGAATTGAAATCACGCGTTGTTACGACCAGCAAGTCGCAACAAAGAGCAATTAAAACAAGCTAGGCAAATACGGCGAAGGCACCTAGCTAAGACAATGCAGACAACAAATCTGAGGCATCCGAAATTTCAATGAAAAACCTGAATTTGATTTTGCGCACTTATCGTCGCGAACTGTTGGCCACATGGGCGACGCCACCTGAAGTTTGTTAGTATTGTTATGGGGGATAGTGCAGATACATGACGAAACCTATCCTCAGTTACGCCTGGTTCTTTTGCGTGCTCGGTGTATAGCACCGTCACACGGAACCACGGCGTTGTCTGCGCATGTCATATTCTTTGAAGATTCGACCTGTCTGCTATGACGCATCATAGATCCCATATACTAGGGAAAAGTAGGGCTTTTACCGAAGCTATTAACCAAGCCTGTAGGGGCTAGTTTAATAAATGGCCGGTGCATAGGTTACATGCAGCTGATCATAGCTGAATGAATCGCACCAGGTAGCATTTTATTGAGTAAACGTTTATTTTATTTTGAAATTCAAAGTAACGGTTGTCGTTCTGAAGGGTAGTCCGGGTCTGTACCCACAATGCCCAAATTAGATAGATATGAATTCGTAGCATGGCATCTAGCGGGAGATAAAGAGAACCACGGTTTAGCGTCTCATCCGAAAGACTATTGGTAATTTTGGATGGCCAGGCGTGAGAATCGAACGCACGCCCTTAGGTGCATCACTGTCATAAGTCCTACGTTCTGCCATGCTGGTCTAATTTCAATTTGACCTCTGATTGATTGAATTTGCGTTTATTTATCGTCGCCATCGGTTGCCCATATGGGCGACGCCCCCTGAAGGCTGTTAGTATTGTTACGGGGGGAATAGTGCAATGCAGGACGAAACCCTGTGTATAGCACCGTCACACGAGACCTCGGTTTAGCGTCTCATCCGAAAGACTATTAGTGATTTTTAGATGGGCAGCCGTGGGGACCGAGCCCACACCCTCAAGTGACTCGAAACATCACGTTCACGAGTCCTACGCTCTACGTCTTGAGCTATGCGGGCTGGTCAATTTGACCTCTTCAGCCTCATCGAATATACCTACACAGGCAATCCAACACTGTGCCTGGCCTAGCTCGTTTGCATTCATTAAAGGGAGATAATAATGCCAGGTACTAGAACTTTTAATTCATACTGTTTATCACCAGGCTGAGTAGCCCAGTTTGCATTTAACACACATAACTTATACTAAAACAAATGTAGTTTAAAGAGATATGCGTACTCTTGCTCAACTTATTTTATTATTATGACAGTCCTTTTCAGACATGCTTAATAGCCCTCTAATTTGTACAAGCCAGAGTGAAATCGTTTCAGCGGCCCAAGGTGCAATAATTCACCAGAGCACTGAACTTTAACATTGCCTGTTGTAAATGAGCCATGTTCTGTTAAAAGGGGTCTTAATGCTTCTGCAAACAGTATCGACCCAGGTCAGCCTGAGCAGTCCGCGCAGGCTGACCTGGACCGAAACTTTTTGCTATTGGTCAATTTTCTGTATGTCCAAGGACCAGTCTACCATAAAATTAAGTCAGTTCTTTAAAAAGTGGCTGTTATGGATCCATAAGTATGTGACAGCTTGCTTGGTATCATGGATCACGTAGATGCATTAAGCCCCCTTTTCTCAGAGCATGACTCAAAATGTGCTTTGACTGGAGAAAGGTTACCACCAAGAACGCATGCTCTACACCCTGTAGCGTAACCTTATAACGTAATTGAACAAATGAATTCTCCTGCTGCCCCTAAATTTATCGAATAAGCGTTTAGTTTTTCCTGAATCCAAAATTTTCTAAATGACGCCCCTTTAAATCTAAATGCTTGCATTCTTTTATTCATATAAAGGGGATGAAATGGCCCTCGTATGAGAAAGTCAGTAAAAACCTTGGGCCATTTTTAATAGACATTTATTAACGTAATTATACCGTTGGTTAAATCAATGGTTTAGAATGAGGGTTTAACTTACACGACGCCACGGTGTTATATCATGAAAAAGCCAAGGTAGGTAACTCAATTTGCATTTACTTAATACAAATTCTACTAATAATCATGTCTGTCAGTATTTTAAAACGATGTGCAAATGATTGTGTCACAATGAGAATTTCATTCTTAAATATGTGTAGTTAAAATTTAATACCTATAGTAAAAACTACTTGAGGAGACTGAAGTTCCCTTAACCCTTAGACTTTCTCATCGTACAACACTAAGTCAACATAAATATAGTTTATATTTATTTCAAATGGTAATGTGGTACATAAGCACTTGAGAGAGCAAGCGTATATACAGGTCTTCAAATACATTACATTCATCACCAACTTACCATAAACAAACATATGTAGTAATACACCAACTCTTGTTTAGCTTGACCGAACTTGAACTACACCTCTTCTCCTAGATGCTTTGTCTACAACAACAACAACTAACAAAAACCTTTGTTGAGCAAACAGAAATGCTGGTATGAGCAGCGACACAAATATATGAATACATATGACACATTGACATTTTTCAATTTACTGTTCCATTCAGTATGTACAATACATGACTATATGTAATACCATATGCATTAGTAATGAAATGGTGATTTCTGTCTCTTTCAACACTATTTTTGAGCATATGACCATCGTTCATTGCATTTATCAATTATTCTATGGCCGACTCGCCCAGGAAAAACCAGAGATAAAAACTACATGTGGAAAAAACTCTGGAAACCTGTGCCCGTTTGTCAACGTCTAGTGCCATGGAATGTTGGGCCTCATTCAATGAATTTGATTTTGAGCTACCGAAAACAAATGAAATGTGTATGACAATAACAACACCCGTGGAAATAAAATGACTTCTTTTGGGAATGGTACTACTGTATCGATGGTATTCTTACAAGGAATTAGCGACAGTGCTCAGAGCTATAGTGCTAAACCATGGGTGCGCTTGCTTACTTTCACAAAAGAAAAAACATCTGTAGGCGTTGCCCTCACAAAGCTGATTGAACCTTGTACCAACTACATGTACAACATGCTTATCATAAATCCCGTGCTTCATACCTTACAGGTACTTATCGAAGCGTCATCGAAAAAGGGAAAATAATTTCCTTCTAATTCGTTCCTCAAACGCAGGAAATTATATATCAATTTTGTACGAGAATTTTGAGTTTTAATTTATCTGGATTTACATATACTCGTACGGGAAAAGGTTTACAGCCAAAAATAGTTGAGCTTCGCTCTTGGTTACGGAGATCTAATGCATCTCCGTGATCCATTATACCAAACAAGTCATTACATACTGATCGATCCATCTAATCCTTTTTTTTTCTAACAACAGAATGAACCATGAGATAGAATGGTCCTCTAACATGTAAAAAAACCTTACATACAGCAAAATATTTCGACCCATGTCAGACTGCGCGGAATGCTCATGCTGACATGAGTCGAAACTTTTTGCAGATGCAATTTCACAGGTCCCCTTTTCACAGAACATATCTCTGTTATACTTCATATAGAACCGTAACCTGATTACCGGAATGGGGTAATTGCATTTTTGTGCCATCTACAGTCCCTATATTTGTCGAAGAGACATTTAGCTTTGTCAGTTACCACAGAAAAGGATTCACCCTGATCCCCGTGTTTCTTTGAATTTCGGCCCCATTTTTTATAAATATCCCAACAATGTATATGAGCCTTTCTCTGTGAAAAGGGAGCGGCTTAATGCATCTGCAAAAAGTTTCGACCCATGTTAGCCTGCGCGGTACGCGCAGGCTAACATGAGTCGAAACATTTTGCTTTTGTAATTGTTCTGCGTGTCAATGGACCATTCTACGATCTGCGTCAGTCTAGATATGATAGATTATATGGATCCATAATTATGTACTGACTTGCTTGGAATCATCACGGAGATGCATTTAACCCCCTTTCACCAGAGCATGGGTCATATATATCATGCCTTCTTTTGTTTATTTTAAGAGGCAGTAATTAACCCTGTAACAGGAAACCAGAAAACCCTGACTCGGTTTAAAATAGACGTCAATTAAACTATGCAAAAAACTTAAGTAATAGTAAAATTCGGGCGTTTATTTTATGTGATGGTCATTACGTTTTACTCTAATCAGCATTTTCTCCCTTTTCCACGATATTTTTACAAGCCTTCTTCATTAGGGTCTCGTTAAAGCACGGAATTGTTTAGTTTAAACATATTTATTTTACTCACGCCGAAGTGACCAATGAAAGTTCCCATGGTTGGTACCCGCTCCCGGGAAGAAGAGAACTCGAGACCTTATGGTTCCGAGGCCGATGCTCTACCTCACGACCACGAACACCACAAATTGTTTAGTAATTGTTTGTTAAAGATAAGCGAGTGTAAGTCACTCAGTATGCATTTTAATTATTTAACACTATTTTTTTTTTAAAGAAAATGTCATGCCCTTTCGTAAAGAAGATGTAATAAACGCAATCATTTACGAAATTTGAGATTAGGGTACGAACTTAACGAACCAGCAATGTCACATACGTTATTTGTTACCGGTGCTTTAAACATGTCGTCTTTCATTATCCAATAATTGCTAAATAAACCAAAAAGACATTTTCATTCGAAACCAAATGCGTTTTTAGGGTTGCTTTGACTATAACATCAAAGAGTTATTGCGTAATCTAGATTTAAGACAATCCTACTCGTCAATACAGCCTGACATGAAGCTATACTGTTTGCAAAAATGACAGATGATTGGCTAGGTCAATTAGAAAAATACAATTGACCCATGCTCTGTTAAAAAGTGGTTTCAAAAAGTATCGACCTAAGTCAGCCTGCGCAGTCCGCGCAGGATGACTTGTGTCGATACTTTTTGCTTTTGGTAAATTATCTGCATGTCCACAGACCATTCTAACTCAGGATTCATACGGTTGTAAGACAAAATAGATTTTATGAATCTATAATTATGTGATAAATTGGTTGATATAATGAATCACGGAGGTGCTACACCCCCCGCCCCCCATTCTGCCAATCTACGCTCATTTGTTTATAACAGTCTGGGTTAAAACGGGTAACGATTGACAATGTTACACGGAACTCTACAAGACGACAAAATTTTAGACAGCATCCAAATTCACAGCAATTTTAGAGAAATTTAATGTGACTCAAATTATGAAGTTTGTTATAGAAAGGATACAAACATCGTGGGGAAAAGGAGAAAATGCTGGTTGTCAGCATTTGCTCCTTTTTCTCTAAATGTTCTCAAAAGACCTTGAGGTCCCAAAACTTGGGATTGTCAGATAAGAGCTTAAAGTTCTTATAAAGGCTAATCACGGACAATCGCTAATGCTAAAACCGTGTTCTCCTTTTGTAAACGTCTAACTACATGTATGACCGTTATCCAATATCAAGGGGCCGTAATTACCGACACTTGTAAATTTTATACTGTTACAAGACCGGCTAGCTGATTGGCTCAGATGAAGTATCTCAGCCACTCAGATTGCTTGTCATGGGATTTAGAATTAGAACCGAATGTTGAATATAGAATGATTGGTGCACGTGCGTGTATGACTCAGAGTCAGGTTATCTATTAATTCTTGTAAAGACTGCAAAGGAAGACGATATTTTATCTCTCTCTTACTCTTTACCCGTTACCAAACAAACACGAATTCTAACGATCCTGAGGAAGAGGGCTATTGAAAACATTGTTGGAAAAGGTGAAAATGCTGGTAACCAGCATTTTCTCATTTCCCCACGACAGTTTCTACGCTATCATAGACAGAAATCATCATTTTAGCGATATTTGTATTCTGCAAATTGTTTGATTTTGGTCCAGTCCGTAATTTGTCGTTTGGTAAATAGTTGAAGCACTGAACCCGGCTTCGCTTGCCGGCTGAAGATCAGATAGCACGGCACGTAAAGTTAGATCGTGGATCTACATTATCGACGACTGCACAAATGTGAAACATAATCTTGTTTTGTATTATCAACCAGTCCACGTTGCATTCTCTGTCTTACATTCTTCTTTTAGAAAGTAACGTAACTTTTGATTGTCTTAACCATTTGGTTTAGCCAAAATGGTTTAGCAGACCAGAAGTTGCGTTACTTACGAAATCTAGAAGATAATTGTAAATCAGACTGAGAATGATATTGAAAGTGGCTGGTAAATGCCGATCCAGTATTTGAAGTGGAACATGAAATATTATACTTCACTTAAAGTCCATTTTGTTTAGACGGTTGACTTCCTAGGCTGGCCTGTCATGGTTTATAACGACTGCATCTTATCTTCAAAATATCGATGTAGAGAACCATTTTTATTTGAAAGACAGCGCTAGGAAAATCGGTTAAATGAAGATTGATTGTCTACGCAATATGATACTTAAGCCGTAAAGAACGCAAAACCCAGCAATTATGAAACATTTATCTGTCATTTTTCACTTCTAAGTATCTCTCACGGAGCACCGTCATCGACCTCTTGTTTTGACAAGGACGGATACGGTTAGCATAAACATGCTATTAATTGACGCCATGTCGTTAGCCGAGCACCACTTTAGAAGTTCTATTTTCGATTTAGCATCTGCTGAGTAGCATATGTTAACATGACGCTTATAAGTTAACTAAATCGGAATCGCTGTTTTATAGTTCTAGACATGTAAGCATGGCAACGGTCTCTGTCGACGAAATTTGCATAGGAATCGTCTGAAAATAATTCAAACCTTAATGAGTTGACTTGTTCAAAACTAATCGCACTATTTCTTTCGGTAGAGTTTAGACATAATTAAGCGACCAAAACGTTCGTGCAATCTAGAGGCAAAAACCATCGTCAACAAATCAAAGTAAACAAATCTATAATTGTATCCAATTTCCCTGGAGGACATTTAATGGGTATGCATGACTGTAACCGTTCCTTTAACACTCCAAATAATTCTAGAGAAAGCATATAGCTTTATCTATTAGTAGATGGTCAATATTGTCACTATTGTCATGTGGTCTCTATACATTGATACGACTTTCAGCCAATGAGAATATCACCAATCTAAGTTCTGACAACACACTTAATTATCTCTCTTTTAACATAAAAATATTAAAACCTGTGTACTCTATCGTTTTTTCTTTAAATATTTCGTGGTTATTCATTACATTAGAGTCATGCTACGTGAAAAATGCGACAACATATTCTGGGTAGCTCTGGCGCTATGTAGGGAGAGAAATTTCCAGAATTGTCTTTTACAGCACGATAGTTATCGGGTTGGATCCATGATGATTCGGGCAGGAATTTCAATGCACACGAGGACACCAATTGTGCAAATTCAGGATAATCTAAACGCCCAGAAGTATCAAAGCAAAATTATACAGCCTGTCATTGTACCCATATTCGTACGAATCGCGACACGCTGTGGGCACAGGGTAATGCCACCTGCCATAGCGCCAGAGCTACCAAGAATATGTTGGCATCTAACAATTTCCATGTCATGCCCTGGCCGGCCAAAAGCCCGGACCTGGACCCAATAAAACATGTTTCGGACGTGCTAAAAAGACAGGTAAGAGATTTTCGGCAACAACAAAATCTCGCTGAGCTTGCTCGTGATGTACATACTGTGTGTGCTATTCTGGCTCAAAATGGTATCAGATATTACATCATTTCAATGAGGGCCAGGTACCGGACGGTCATTGAAGCAAATAGGGGCCATACACGATAGTAACAGAACAGACTCACTAATCTCGCGTTGTCTGTGGCTTTCCGTTTTGAGGAGTAACGTGTTCACCCGACTTGATACTTTGTTATATTTTTTTTTCCAATTTGAATGAAATTTCACACGTTTCTATGGAATTAAATGAAATTACAACATATGTGATGGTTTTTCAATATGTTCTTGAAATTTACCAACAATTTCGCAAAAATCAGGTGACCGTTTATAAGTTTTGTCTTGTGAATATATAAAAAACATGAACCCCGAGTCCACGCAGGCTGACATGACCCGAAACTTTTTGCTGTCTTTAAATTTTATGCATACATTCTATCTCTAGACAGAGATCCATAATTATGTGATGACTTGCTTTGTATAATGCTTCTCATTGATGCATTAAATCCCGTTTTACCAGAACATGGCTCAGATAAATACATAAAAGACAACGATTTTAGCGAAAGGAACCAAACGAAGATATTAAGTAGCTGAAAGACTGTAAGAAGACATACTCAGATGTCAAACTTTCATTCCGTCCTCATCTACGTCCGAATAAAAAAAGGGGCCTTCGAACGGTTGGTTTCGTTGATTTTCCTAAGCAACGCGAGCATAGGATATTGGGTCTGTGACCTGCAACATCCCATCCCACTTTTCTAACATGTCGCATTTTGATGACGTCGATTGTAGTCCATTTAGGTACTTGGAAGACCATTCTGGACAATTTCAAACATTTCTTGTAGATCTGTTGTCATAATACATGTTCTCTATAGACCGATCTTGAGATATGGTCCAGGAACACAGATCCAGATTTGCAAATGGGCATGGTAAAGGCAAACCTAAAGTTTGCCTTTTTTGTAAAGTTTCACTGTTTTCGACGTAATTTACAATGCAGATGCTCTCATAATTATTGAAATACACTACATTATGTAAGGTTGACGATTGACGTGGGAATACTTTGACATGTGGTTGGAATGATAAACTAAAGCCGAAGGCCGTTTTGTTCCCTCCACGTGGAATAATCATTCAAATATGTTAGCAAACCAATATCTTGGACCAAATATGCACTTTAATTACCCTTGGAATGTGTAAATGCGCGATATCGGCTCCTTCTGCAAACAGTGTGTATCACGCTCCATTAAGCACAGAACGTGAAGTCAGTGCTGATATATAGACCAATAACAACATACATGCTCCCTGTCGCACAAGTGCTTTGAAACTGAAGCATCTGAAGTTTTGATGCCACAACGTTAGGCCGTTTTAATTACTCGGGGTTTACGAATGTTGCATAATTGCTACAAAACGGCTGAGACTATCCACTATTTAAGAACAACACAAATTTGCACCCACATCGTATTTCTTCAGTTTTTAGTAAATTTCGTCCTTTCGGTAGTGCCTAAATTGTATGAAGCACTGGCTTTATCGGCTTCATGAAAAAGCACATGTGGTGTACAAAGACATAATCCCACACGTCAACCCATGCCTTTGAAAATACTAGTATACAGTTTTGTAATACAGAGAGAGACAGACAGACAGACAGACAGACAGAGCTAGACTGGTATCAGTACTATAAATAGAGCATTTTCAGAAAAAAAGAATAGTAATAATAAAACTGCAAAACAAATATACTAATATAAATGCTCCCTATGTCCGATTTAACGTACTTTAGATGAAGGGCAAATAACAACATACATTTCTGTAGATTTATCATAGTTGTGTACCTTGTTTATTAGAATGACTCAAATGCAGGGCCATAATGTCGGACACAGACAGACAGACAGAAAAAAAAAAGAGAATGACAGAGAGTCAGACCCAAAGGGGGTGGGAAGCGGAGATTGAAGCTAATCTTATCAGGAATGGGTTTTCTCTGTGATAATGTTAACCAGCATAGATTTCCATCTCCCAAAATAAGGGGCCTTACCCCGTATCTTTTCAGCCAGTTAGAGAATTCAGCACCACCCCTTTTTACAAAGAGCTTTCAGCCATCCTTATTGTTGGAATACCGGTTGTGGTTGATTCTGTATCTTTTCCCTTCACAGAACATGAAGGATAAAATCTTGTCGAAGATAACACTAATCCTGTACGTTGTAGCTGAGCAAACAGATCGCTTAAAAAACTGGCTTAAGCCTTGGGCTGCTAAGCCGGACCCGCTGACCTTTTGCGGACAGCGTATATTAAGATCAGACTGCACAGAACGTGCAGTCTGATCTTGGATATACGCCGTCCGGTAAGGAGACATCTTTCCACCCAAAATAGCTTTGAAATAGGAAAACATGGGTTTTACTATCTGCTCGAAAGTTTCATTTCATAAATTTAGAAGCATAAGGGTTAAGACTCGTTGAAACGGGTAATTTCCTGCCTATCTTTTGTTTGTTGACAGATAAGGAAATAAAACCCTATCGACAGAACTTGTTTCCTTGGTAATTAAATGGCATTCTTTGTTTGTCATATTTCAAGGGAGAAAAAGACATCTCGAGATTGAAGATGCCTTTCACATTCTACTAATGTGCATCCGAACGGGCTCTTCAATAAGCCATTCAGGAAATTGCTTCGAGGCCTGATATGACATTGGTAAATGGATGAATAAAAAGGCACAAATTGTAGACATGTCCAATCCATGGCGTCTCCTGTCCTTTTGCATCTAGGGTAATTGTTTGTTTTGATGTATAACCCCGATTTTACAGCATTTCAAATGCGTATTATAGCTTCGGACAATGCAACATGATTTGATGGTCTTTCATTTGCCAGTACATATTAACTAATACGTCGACTTTAAAGCCTGCGTGTACAAAATACTATTCGTAAGTAATGCTCCGCCTTTCCGGTTTCGTATAACTGGTAAGGAAAAAAGCTGAAGTCTTTAAATAACCGCCGAATTTGAAAATTACATATTAATGGAACCCTTTACTTTGTTGTCTATAGTACAAACTGATAAATCTACTCTCAAAATTGTTTTCTTCCAGTATATTTAGTGCGACCCGTCAAAGCAACCAGTCTTGAAAACAGGCCAGTATTTTTATCATACTGCAAAGAAATTTTTCGTGATCTGATTGGATAATATGCCCCGAACACATATATCATGTACACTGGCAAAACCCATGTAAAAGCAGTTTCCCTTTCGGGAGCCCCGTATACATGACTACACATTCAACACAACATCCAAAATGGCGGCATTTATCAAGTTTAACATCAAGATTATGCACCAAACTGCACGTTTTTCCAAGGTTTCAGTGACGTCAGTTCCCAGTGACGTCAGTTTTCATTGAATTGGGGCACTCAGAAGGGAAATTCTACTTCGTCAGCGTACTCAGTTTCTGAAACCAAAAAACCAGGTAAATTTCGCTTAACACACGTTGTAATGGTAAAACTTTGCAATATAATAAATTCGTTGTACGGTCAGTTTCGGCTTGGGACGACATGATTCTCCACAGCCGTGAACAAGTTTCCAAGTCCCCTGCCACCTGACCGTACAACGTTAAAAAAGCACTTACCTGTACGGAAAATAATGTTATTTTTCCGACAATGTTTTCGAAAGCTATAGAGTGCAGCGGTGAGTCAAATTTGTATTTATACAGAAAAGCGTTAAAGCCCTGAGTAGGAAGACGAAGCAAGTACACAGTTTATATGGAATTTTCTGAGAATATTTACTTTTTACCAAATGACAAAACACTAGACCGATCCAAATTGAAAGGTTTTGCAGACGACAAATTAAGTGTGGCTTAAACAATAAAATCTGTGTAAGAAAAGGTAAGAAAACATTGTTGGAAAAGGAAAAAAATGCTGGTTAGTAGCATTTTGTTCCCTTTTTCAACAGCGTTTTCAAAAGTCTTCTCTTTTATAGACGTCAAACACAAGGAATAGTATTGTAAGGGGTGAAAGCATAGAAATAATGTCCCGACGGCCTATAATTATGCCAAGCACAATTAGCTGGAGTGTAAAAAGATGGAAAATTGGAGAAAACAAGACCGCCATAATGGCAGCCGTACGCCGGATAGCTTACCTAATGAACAAGTAATGAAAACCGGAAGTGGAACCGGAAGTAGTGACAGGAAAGCGTAATGGGATTTGTCAATTTTGTCTAATATAATTCGAACTCGAGATAAGAGACAATCGTTGTCTAGCTACGTAAAACATTCCTTAAGTAACTGCCATCACTTTCACACATATGATATACGTATCTATTATCGTTACCGCCGGTCGATCCAGGATCAGGATGAACATTAGGAGCCGGTCGTTCTTGATTAAACCTATGCTAAACCACCTAAAGTTATGCTCTGCAAGTTTTTTGAGATGTACAAAGGTTCATTTATATTATATTTCATGTGTCTATTTTTAGAAATGTTATGGGTAAAGAAATGTCGTAATTTAAGCTGGGGGGAATTATTTCCCCGTCACAGTGAATATTTTCCTCCTGCCGAAAATCTGGAACTACTTTTTTAAGTTTTTTAAGTTTTTAAGTTTTAAAAGTGGCATTCGTTGACAAAATAATCAGAGGAAATATAATATTTTATTTCATCAGCTTGTGGTTAATATGGGGAAATATTTGCCGAAAAAGGGAAAGGTATGCGAAAATAACGAGTGCCTTACAGCACTCGTTATTTTCGCATACCTTTCCCTTTTTCGGCAAATATTTCCCCATATTAACCACAAGCTGATGAAATAAACTCTATTTATATGAGCCATGCTCTGTGAAAAGGCGGCGTAATGCATCTCCGTGCTGCATAATACCAAGCAAGTCATCACATCATCATGTATCCATAAAATCCATTTCCGTAACATTCGACTCACTTGTGAGGTAGACTGGTCCTTTGACATACAGAAAATTGACCAAAAGCAAAAAGTTTCGACCCAGGTCAGCCTGCGCGGACCGCGGTTCGATAGTTTTTGCAGATACATTCAGCTCGCTTTTCACGAAGCATGACTCGTATATATGAGCGGCGGTGTCGGAAAAGGACAGTCTATGTATCTCCATTATAAATCATAACAAGCAAATCTTAGCATAGCTCGGGTTCGTTTTGTTTAAAACCCGACTGAATCATGAGGTAGAGTGGGCTTTTGACCTGCAGAAAATTTACCAACAGCAAACATTTTCGATCCAGGTCAGCCTGCGCGGTCGATAATTTTAGCACACGCATTAGGCGTTTTTTTCACAGAGCACATATGTAATCTATATGTTAACTGTAAACTAGTCGACCAATCACCTTTTTTTTTTTTTTAAATCTAACGACACGTGATGCAATAGAAAAGCTATACAAAATTTCGTCAGATTTCTTTCACATGTTCGTAAGACAGGTATATGGAACACATCTAACAGTATTTGACATGTCTTAGACTGCTAGGTTCTTGTAGCCCCGTATAGATCTAAGCATGATGTACTGCAATGTCTTTTCGCCCTATATCGGCAAAGCACGGTGTCTATTATCATTATAAGCACAATTATAGAGCATTTCCCCGCTGAAAACCTCTGTCTGCCTTACACAAGCAAACAAAATGATCTTTCTTGCGAATTTCACTGTTATGCAAGTCATACAGCAGATTTTTTCCGGGGGGGGGGGGGGGGAGAGGACGAAATGGTGGCGAAAAAAAGAATATCAAAAATCGCAATACTTTGAACTAGAAAATGAGCTGGACTCTTTTTTTTATGTAGTTTTATCAGCATTTTAATAATTTATCACATAACCCCGTTTTTCGAAGAACCTTTAAGAAAAAAGGCTTTTGAAAAAATTGTAAGAAAAGGAATGATGGTCATCCACAATGTGTTCTACATGTTCAAAGACCAATCACCCATATAAACCACAATTTAAATTGCTGTCTTCAAATGCTTTCAATTTTGGTAAGTCTGAATTTTTGGCTCCTGGTAAAGAGTTCTGGAGTAACCTTGGCGATATAAGGAGATAATGAACTACCTTGAACCAAGACACTTCCAATTGCACTGCAAAGAAATTGTCATGTTAGGATTTCTCTGGATGAAATATTAATCTTTAATTTGCTATGCGCGACTCGAAGACCATTTGCGGACAGTGTAGATCAAGATCAGACTGCACAGAACGTGCAGTCTGATCTTGAATCTACACTGTCCGATATGGAGGTATTTTCCCCCAAAACACCTTTGAAATAGTAAAGTTCGCGTTTTTGCCATCGGCTTGAATGTTTCATGCAATTCATTTAGCAGGTACAGGATTAACTCAATGCATGCTCCAGTCCTTTACCGGAAAGAGTGGACAGATCAGACTGCGCATCTATAGTCTCATCTCTGTCCGCTCTTCTCCAAAACCCGACTAAATAACTGTTTAAGGTTTATAATGATGATTTAATTCAACAATTAAATCTGAAACGGTTGTTTTTTCCCCTTTCTATATTTCAGTTCATTAAGCTGTAGAAGCGTGGCATGATCGCATCATTAATCCTTTTACACTGATGATAATTTAAGTCATCTTTGCAGACAGTGTAGATCAAGGTTAGCTTGCTAAGTACGTGCAGGCTGGTCTTGATTCTCTACTATCTGATATAGCAATTCTTGCTAACTCAGCAATAAATTAGCATTATCTGGGAGTTTTGTTTAGTTAATATATTTCATTCTATTCACTCTGCAATCTGACCCTTTAACAGAAAATCGCAAGTTTTTACGACCTTGAGATGGGATGCTATTGAAAACATCATTGGAAAAGGAAAAAATACTGGTGATCGGCATTTTCATCTTTTGCCCGGATGTTTTGCAGCCTTTAGAAAACAAATCCCATTATTGCAGCCACATTTTTTTCCCAACTGCTTTCAACTTTTAAGTCTCAAATATCGTCGTCTCTCAGGTATGGAAGCTACCTTAAAAGCGCAAAAATTGCATCTTAACCTGCTATATAAGTTAAATCCAATCTTCAACCCGGTAGTTAAACCCCATATGTTGCTATTTAAAGTTTATTTTTTTCCGAGAAAAAACTATCTCCTTATCGGACAGTGTAGATCCAAGATCAGACTGCACGTTCTGTGCAGTCTGATCTTGATCTACACTTTCCGCAAAAAGGTCTTTGAGTCGCGCTTAGCTGGCTAAGGGTTGATATTTCATTTGGCTCGAAATTTCAGTTCATTAGCAGCATGGATTTCTAAAGACTTCTAATAACCAGGGCATTATCCGGATAAGAAATCCCCCCGTACCCTTTCATTGTCCTCACCGAGTCGTTTATTAGAACATTGATAATTTTACTTTGGATGTCATTATGTCGAACAATTAAGCGTGAAATGATTCTCGTCCTCGACAATTACGAGAAAAATACACGGTCTATTAGATGTTAAAAATTCTGACTTTAACAGAATTCTGAGAAATTCTTGATTTAGGAAAAGTGGTTTAACAGAACGTTTCTGAAAATCTCAGTATATTCATAGTTGTTTCTTTAAAATTCTCGTTAGGTCATAATGGCCTGCAACACGCGAAAAGGGGCATTCGGACATTTGCGTAAAGTCTCGTCTCAGATCAGCTTGCGAACTCCGCGCTGACTAATCCGAAACGACACTTACCGTTTTTATGTAATTTTCTGTTTTAAGCGAGCGTACTATGGGACAAAATCTAATGTAGTCGTAAAGTGTCGTCTCAGATTAGCCTGCGCGGACTGCGCAGGCTGATCCGTGACGACACTTTACGCAAATGTCCGAATGCCCCTTTTCGCGTGTTGCAAGCCATATTCGAATATATTACAACTTCCTTAATGATTAAATCTACGACAAAAAAAAAAAAAAATCAGATTGAAAGCATTTCCAGACGATAGCCAGAGTGGGTCTAAAATGATAGGATTTGCTTTTGAAAGATTCGAAAATATTGTGGAGAAAAAATGCTGGTTACCGGCATTATCACCTTTTTCCACAATGGTTTGAAAAGCTTTCTCCATCTGGGTCGTGCTGATATGGACTTGTATGGTTCCAGAAACGGTTTGAAGAAGCACCGAAAAATACAAGATTGTTTTCATTTAATCCAAGTCAATTTGAAATTCAATGTTGAGCTCACAACCATTTTGAACAGTATTGGTGAATGTGCAGGTTTCTTCAATGCGGCTTCTCAAATTTTAAGAATCATAATTATAAAATTTAAAAAATGTTAAGCACTGAATCGATAGCTGAAAACCATCAATTAAGGATTACGACCCCTAACTCATCGGTAAATATCGTGTAACATCGACGTTTTCGTAAAAGCTATTTGGCCAATCTCGGCAGCTTCCGTCTTTTAATATGAGCGTTAGGGACCGTAGACCTTAATGAGATAAAGAAGTTTGGGTAAAATATGTCAATGGTATTTAAAATATTTCTGGTCTCTTAATGTCAATGGTATTTTCTTAAAATGGTACTGGTCTCTTAAAGAGGCCCTTATACTCATTTTAAGCCAGTTTTAGCTCATTTTTGTCTTTATTTTATCAAAATATAGTCATTCTTATATCTTCATGCCAAATATTGCGCCTGACGGTTGCAAGGTTGCTTAGATTACGGACGATGGAAAATGCATTTCGCTGAGTTGCGGCCTTCCATGTAAACACACTCGTCGTTTCCGGTTTTTGAATCGAAGAATCACGATATGTCCGTTATACACTCGGGTAGATTCGTATGATGATCATGCATTCTGTCACGTGACTATATTTGACCTTCGCCCTTCCCCTAATGAGGTAAACAAAGGAAAATAGAGGCTTCTCTGTTGCAGCCTCGATTTTCAGACGGAGGTCGCGGCCTATATGCAAATTACACCGTATCCGATTCTAGGCGGAAACCAACGATAAATTTCCGTGACGCACCGCCATTGTTTACAGCTTCGATCGTCAGCCAGTTTTCTTCTGACCAATGTTCGGTTTCTAATACAAATCTCCGTGTGTTTTTTTTTAATTTCACCATATATATCAGTAATTTATCCATGTTTACACAAAGGGCTGATTTCTGTACCATTCTAAATTGTTTGAAATTTAAAAGCGTTTTTGCTCACCGGCTGTAGACGGGCATCTTTTAGGTATTTTTAGATCTCCCGTCAGAGTATCACGGGAGTTTCTGAGAATGTCACATGATCGATAACACGCGTCGATCCCTTATCTTCCACTAGGTGGCATTTTTCAAATACATACCTATCTGATTTGGCCATTCTAGGTACAGAACCGGACTACTTTTCAAAACGGAGATCGATACAGCGGCTTTCAAAATCAAATGAACGTTTACTCAATAAATCACTACCTAGTACGATTTACCTAGCCATGGTTACTTGCATATAACTTATACACCAGTCATATACATGTATAAACACAGCCCCTATAGGCTCGTGAAACAGCCCCAGTACAGTTTTTGTTGATGAGTCTGGAAAAAAGCAGATGCACAAATCCTGAGTTTCCTTAAATCTATATTTAGAAAATCTATATAAAGATTTGAAGTAAATAATGGTATTTTTAATAACTATTTTTCCAGTTTGAAATAGTTAAATCTTTAAGAAATTTGAAGCGAATAACAACCTAGATTTCTTTATAGAAGTATTGTTTATAGCCATTTTCTCTATTGCTACTTCTTTAGCGGCAGAGTGTTTGTTTACGCACCGTGTATTAATATTTATCTTGTACAGGATAGTGATGCGTCATAGCGGAAATGTCTAATCTTCGAAGAATATGACATGCGTCGATTGTGCGGGATCGTGTTAACAACGCTCGCGACAGTTTCCATTATCACGCTTCGTGTAACTATCACGCTCACCATTTACTCGAAACTGTGAGCACCTAACACAGTTGATTTTGCCACACTTGTCAATGTCTGCAGAATGGATAAACCAAGAACTAAAACGGGTCGTTTCATGTCAGCAAAACGAAGAAAAATGTATTTGAATCAAGCCAAATAATTATATGCGAGGCAAGATTCCGAAATTACGCTTTCAAAAGATCGGACTGAAAGTCAAAGTGAATCACCTAACTACGTCACCTAACAACGGAAATATGGACACATGCTACCAGCGCTCTATCTGGCAGACGTATCGTCGAGCTAAAACATCTTTTCAGATGCAGATGCTTTCAGTTTGGTCAAGTCCAAAATTATGTCACTTGGTAAAGACTTGCAGAAAACAAGGGGCTGTTACTCTTTCTCCTTTACCAGGTTATCCCTTAGCTTGATGAGTCTGCAGCAGACAACTTTAGAAATCATTGATGTCAAAAGGAGAAATGGCTTCTACTGAATGATTCCTCCTTTTCGCACAATGATTTCTGACCCATCAAAGGACTGTGATACATGAATACCTGGTTTTGGTTTAGCGTCTGCAAACGTGTCAAATTTAGAAGAGTCTAGAATTAGTCGTTTGGTAATGGGTTAAATGCTAACATCAGTATTACATTTATATGCTATGGCCATGGATTGGTTTATTATGACAAACAAACTTGATTCTGATAAACACAGTTGAATTGTTGAAAAAATGGAGATAATTTACTTCATACAATGTCTTTGTCTTTGACAAACCCTACATTTACTCATTAGTTATTGCCCCACCCACAAACTTAAAATGTATTTTCTTAAAAAATAAGGCTGGTGACCTATTTGTTTTAAGCCTGATTCTTTTAGTTTAGTACCTGAATATTATTCATAGAAAAAATAAGAAAAATCTGAATGTTAGAACATTTAAAAAAATAACTTTAAAAGATACTCTTTGTTTTTTTAGGTTTTTTTTTTCCAAAATAAAGGTGTTTTAGCCATAAGTTAAGGGTATTTTTTTTAAAGATTGATACTCAGTATACTCTAAATTATTTTTCTCATTAAATCTGATGTTTCACCAATACAATGACATAAAATTTGCTTATAATTATTGTCATTTAAAAAAATATACATAGACTTCGATTTCATAGGTGAAATTTCATTCTGAACTGCCGCATTTCAGGGTGTACTAAAAGAAATATTCATAGAATTTTTCCAAAGCTGGTGACCCCCTTTTTTTATCTCCTATTTTTGTAGATCAGATAATATACTATCACCACACAAAGTTTCATGAAATTCTGAATGTTGTAAAAAAATGGTGAAACTGTAGCGATCGTCTTTCAAATAGGTTCTATGACGTCATATCTGATCTTAGGAAACAGGCCGAGTTCCGAATAGTATAACGAGCATTCTATTATTTAAATGCCAAAATTACACCTTTTTATTGCATATAACCGTTCACATTTCTCACAGTTGCAGAGAAAAAAAAAAAGTATTAAGTCGTATGTATCCGTCTTAAACAAGAAAATTGGTTCACAGTGAGTCTGAATAAGCTCCTTTAGGAGTTTAAAAGAAATGTCACAGCTTTAAATAGTGTTTTATTTCAATTTAACCCTTGGGCTGCTAAGAGCGATTAAGAACCTTTTGCGGACAGAGTAGATCAAGATCAGACTGCACAGACGTGCAGTCTGATCTTGGATCTACACTGTCCGGTAAGTAGATATATGACCCCCCCCCCGAAAAAAAAAAAAAAAAAGAAAATTCCCTTTGATATAGCAAAATATGAGTTTTTACTATCGCCAAAAAGTTTCATTTCACTTATTTAGCAGGTTAGGGGTTAAAGTGTTTCCAACAAAGCACCGCTAAACCATCGATTCGTTGTTTTAAAGGGCATAAAAGCGATATTTGTAAAGCGGATTTAAATAAAGACCCATTTATAAATCTGAACCCTTACGATGTAAACACGAATTTGGGGGCACATAAGCAAACAGTGCATATATAGATCAGACTGACCAGTCTGACCATAGGTCTACATAAATCTCTGATCTTCCCTATACGATGATTTCTGAGATAAACAGGAGAACACTGCAAAACAAACGAGTCAATTTTACTTACTGAAAATGTCTTTTAACTTTTGTTTGGTAAGCCATCCAGAATTTTAGCAACAATGAAAACAAGAAAAAAAATGCCGGCTATCAGAATTTTTCTCCTTTTTCCCCCACAACGTTTCCAACTGTTGCTGGGGCAAATATTATCATATGTATCATATCTAATGTTGTCTGCAAATGTCTTTAAATGAACGACCCTGAAATGTTGTCGTTTGGTAAAGAGCTAAGGAGACAAAGATAAAGGACCTACTTTCAGCGACGCCATTAATATTGCACGGTAAATGGGTATACCGGAAACAGTTGACAATGAAATAGTCCGCGTCATTGGAAAAGTGAATGCTTAAATTATTTGGAGACATTTACCCGTTTGTCGCTCTGTAAAAGTGTTTGTCGATAGGTTGAACGGCCTCAGAACTGTTCACAACATCCTTGTACATGTCAAGAGTATTTCTTCCGTAATTATTTATTTTATCAGTACCGTACAGTGCTTATAATAAAAGGGTTGTAACTCCATTTTTTTAATCTGATGATTCAAGTCATACTATGAAGTTTGAGTGACAACACAAGTAAGTTCGATTAAGAAATTGTTCGTGTATAGAAATCAGCCTTTCTTTTATATAGATATATTAAGATTTTTTTGGCTTTGTTCTTCTATCTAAGCCGAAATTCAAAGACAATGTACCTCTACGGACAGTATAGATTAAGATCAGACTGCACAGAATGTAAAATCTAATCTTTTATGTACATTGCAGATACGGTGAGACTTTTGCCGAGCACAATATTGTTGAAATTACAAAAATTGGGTTTAAACTACTGGCTTGGAATTTTCATGTAATTTTTGCTGCGATTTGAAAGTCAAGATTCGTTGTAATTTGATCCCAGATACAAACTTGGTATGATGAAAAAGCTCCTGGAATTTCCATGTAGGATTATCTTGTAGCCCCGCCTGACACTGGTAATACTAAAGGTTTCTGAATTCTCCATAAACTGAGTCGCCATAATATCAAACCATAATCCACAGTTACTTCTTGATAAATTACCGAAAAGCATGAAATAAAGTAAACCTATAAATTGCTAGGTTAAAGTTTCAAACAAGAAATCTTCTTGTTATTTTCTTCGTTAAAACTTCAAATAACATGGTAATTACAGAAAACTCCTGTAATACATATATCGAGGAAAGATCTGAAATATTACAATGAGATGGTACAGGCATACGAGCATGCGTACAGGCACATCCGGCTCATGTTTACTTGTCGTATACTTTTAAGACATAAGCGACACCCTTTGGACAAAGTACTTTTGTGTAACGTAACCAAACTGAATAGTAAGTTGCGCTGTGACATATATATGTGAAGAAAGAATTTTTGCACTTTGACTAAAACTGCTTAATATAAAATCCGTGCTGCAAATATTGTGGTAAGAGTACATAACCCATAAATAACAGCCTCTTTATAATACCGTTATGTTCATAAGGCAGACATTTCTAGACGTGAAAGCGTGACTGTGGATTATATTTCAGACAAGAAGTAATGGAATATAGCGAGAGTTTGTCGTTTATATTCGGCAAGTCAAATAAATCCTATCGCCCGAAATATTCTTAATGACGGCGCATCACAAAGACGTCCAAATAACCCTAACAGTCTACAATTTGATTTACTAATTAACCAAACCCAGTGGTCGCTGGTTTGATTCCTGACTCACTAAATTCTTTCTAAGGATTGATGATAGTTGTTGCGACAGGACTCATCCGTCCCTCACCGCTGTCCATTGTGTCGACGATGTTATGTACCCAGTGGCTTGGAAGAATGTTGTGCGAAGTACTGATAAAAATAAACTCAGAGAAGCATGGATAGGTGCTCTTGCTTCTACGACATACATGAAAAACAATGTTACAAACGGCACAAACCGTTTTACCTGGTTTTATTCGATGAAACTGAATGTACATCTTAGTCGACTCATGCGACGCTTCCACTGTCAGAATAACAAGAAGGAATCGAACCTATTGCCTAAAAGTTCCAACGCTTTAACCGCTGATGCACGACGGTACGCCTTCCCAACCCCAACCCCGTCGAGACCCTTGTTGGTCATTGAACAAGGAAAGCATGTAACCCTAGGCGATAAATCAATATCCATAATCTTATACAAACGGATCAATCATTGATTTTAGCATCACGAGAGTTTTGTAATAGGGTCTGTTTCTGTATGCTGCCTCCGAAATATTGTTTATCGGATCGTAAGACGAAGTATAACGACGTAATGATATAATGTTACATAGCTAATTGAAGCCATTATCTGAAATTATTTTAAGATATTGGTATCTGGATAACACAGCCCCATTTAACCCATTCCGTCCTGGAACGAATCCACAGCAGACAAGTTTTACTAATGAAATTACTGTACAGATAGAATCTCACATCAGTAAGCATTTTAGTGAATCTGGAGAGAAATGTTAGAAAGCGAGCCTCTGGCCAATTAAACTGCTAAATAAGTGAAATGAAACTTTCAAGCCGATAGTAAAAACCAAAACTTTACAATTTCAAAGCTGGGGGAAAATATCTCCTTATCGGACAGCGTAGATTTAAGACCAGACTGCACGTTCTGTGTAATCTGATCTTGATCTACACTGTCCACAAAAGGTCTTTCAGTCGCACCTAGTAGCCTAGGTAAATAAATGGTTGTAGACGAGTGTAATACAAATTTTATCCCTCACTGTGACCCTTGTAATTTTGTTAACTTACACACACGTGCCTGATGGAAGAAACTGGTGACAACTGAGTGACGTCATTCTATGCTACTTCCGGAGACGTGAGTCGCCTTTTATTGAAGGAAATTGCTACCTGTGCATCATACGGTTGCATATTCTGAATGACCTATTATTCATAAGGTATTATCATGTGATAAAAAAAAAATCTGACATTCGTCTGCTTTTGAAATATAATTATATTAAAGCTGTCTATTGCCTTCTTCATTTAACCTGATCCTGACCTTTATTCTGAACATACAAGAAGGCATATAAATAGAACTCCGATTATTATTCGGAAACTCATATATATACACGGCAATTTAATTTGCGTATACCGTTCGAAATATTTCCGTGACCATTCGGGGCATATGCCTAAAGCAGCCCCATGCGATGCCGAGGGTGAAAATAGAATGTTAATTTATGTAAATGATGTTGACCTGGTTAAATGAAGAAGGCGATACAAACTATTGTTATCTAGCTCACCCAAGGTTCGGTCTATAGCTTTTTATCTAGACTTGTAGAATAAAACTTAAGTCAGATCTTCTATATCTCAAAAGTTTACGAAAGGCAGACAGATTCTTTTTTATAACATAATGATATCTCACGAATTTTAGGCCAGAGTACATGTATATAAAACCATACATGCACACATGGAAATCACCACGAATAAAACATTGATTTGAATTTAGTGGAAACGACGTCTCATATGACGTCACACATTTTTTCAAAAAAATCATACGTCCTAAGAGTCATAAAAAGACGGAATTGATTGGTAAAGGAGTGATTACTAGAAAATATATAGAGAATAACATGTTAAAGTAGCTACATTTTTTGACCCTTTACCAAACGACAAATTTTAGACTTGCCCAAATTGAAAACCTCTGCAGACGACAAAATAATTCTGACTGAAAATAGAAATTGGCTTTTGGAAGGGTAAAAGGTATAGTGAGAAAAAGAGAAAATGCTAGTTACCATTACTTTTTCCTTTTCCCACAATGTTTTCAAAATGTATCTTCCTTCAATTCGCTAAAACTCGGGGTTGTGTGGTAAAAGCTTAGGCAAACAAACTGTACAAGCAAGCATATATTCACTTCCAAGAGAGGCAAATTAATATAATGAAATGTACTTGTACTAAGCCAGCACATGTGTTTAGTAAATACATATTCAGGACCCATTATGTGCTTGATAAATACAGATATTTCCGTATTATCTGTATGTTTTGCTTTTTTCATAGTACAGTGTAGTGGTACAAGTATATCACTTCTTTCATGGTACAGTATAGATATACATGTACATGTATATTGCTATTTTTTTGGTGTTAAAGTATATAGATATACATGTATATTGCTTTTTCTTCATGGTACAGTATAGATATGCATGTACATGTATTTCTTTTTCATGGTACAGTATAGCTATACATGTAAATTGCCTTTTTTGGTACAGGATAGGTATGCATGTATTTTTTTTTTTTTTTTTTGAAGTAAAGATATTAAGATATTGTTGTTAAGGGTGCAACATGCCTTTCTGTAACAATTAAAGATCGGAAGCTCACTTGTTCCGCAATATCAGGTATTATAAAACAACAGCGACAACAGCAGCAAAAGCAACAACAGCAATAGACAAGTGAATCAAGGTAGTTTTCAGACAGATAGATGAACTGTCCTGCTGCCGGCGCTGTTTGTCTTCACAAACGTTGTATACTTTCGCCAAAAGAAATATTGATAATCAGCGAAGTCTGGGCTAAAGGAAATTGTCGCGATGATCGGATAAACCAATTTAACGTATCCCAGACGAATTTGAATGATGTACTTTAAATACAGAGGAATATCGATAACCAGAACACGCGTTGAGCCCTAAAATAACTTAGAATTATCACTGAACTCGAACTACTAATATAGTCCGATCATCGAAACACTTTACAATTTCAACCTTAATACTGCGAGATAAATAACATGGAATTTGGAGACTAAAAACCCCAAAAAGAGGCAATTCAATCATTTCAATACAAGATTTTTCGTGTTCGTCATTTTGCACAAGCTGGCCTTTGGTTTAGATGCAATTTTACCATTTGATTAATATATAATAAAAAAAGGTACCAAAATATTTTGTTTTCCTTCAATATCATGATGGAGAGCTATGCATGACTAAATGCTTAAACCTTTCCCAAACAGTCCTAGCATTTAGGGATCCTTGGGTAAAAGACTTACTAAAACATTGTGGGAACAGGAGGAATTAATGATAATCAACATTTTATCCTTTTCTCACACGTTTTTAACCTCTTAAAAAATGCCACTATTGATCAATTTGTCGTCTGCAACCCCTTTCAATCGATCTAAATCTTAATCCTTAGGCTGCTAAGCGAGACTCACTGACCTTTAGCGGACAATGTAGATCAAGATCAGACTGCACAGAACGTGCAGTCTGATCTTTGATCTACATTGTCCGATAAGGATATATTGAACCCGAAAAAATTACCTTTGAAATAGCAAAATTTGGGTTTTTACTATCGGTTAAAAATTTCATTTCACTAATTTAGCAGGATAAGGGTTAAAAGTTGTCGTTTAGTAAGGACTTCTTATCCGATTTCGCCAAGTTTTGTAACACGACTTTCAGTGCTTTGATTTCTTCAAGTAGCACAACTGCTGTTTCCTTTCAGGTGTTTACTGTCATTTTTTTTCTCCGTGGAGGAGAGTTTCTGTTGAGACGCGACATAGCAGACACTGTTTGGGAGAAACAAAAAGTAAAAAACAAAAACGAACCCAAATAACAGTTGATGCTCAGACAAAGATCTGTCAAAATTATCAGGCTACTGAATCGTCTGCTTTTCACTAAGGTAATTATACCGTCTGCGTAGATCCAGACAAAAATAAAAAAAACAACAGCTTTAGACATCGAATGTAAGGTAACCAAAAACCAAAAATCTTGTTAATGAACAATTACACCTACTAAATCGAGATATGGGTAGATAAAACGTTCCACCTAATTATGATAATTTGGATCTTTCCTCGAAATATGTAATGCAGGGATTTTCTGTAATTATCTTATCAATTAAAAAAACAGAGAATGTAAACCACGTGGCAAACTAGGATCTATGTATCGGATAACGCCATTATCGTAGCTCACTGTATTCTTTTTTAAAAATCTTAGCCTGCTATTTAAGTTAAAAGAAATTTTCAAGTCGATAGTGAAAACCAGCATAATGCTATTTCACACTTATTATTCTCAAAAAAATCTCCTTATCGGACTGCGTAGATCCAAGATCAGACTGCACGTACTGTGTAGCTTATCTTAATCTACACTGTCCGACAAAAATCAGACAGTCGCCCTTAATAGCCTAAGTGTTAAAGCCTATGAAATAATGCAATAAGAAATATGTAATTTTGCAGTATTTTTCAATAATTTAAATGCACTGATACTATAAACAAACTAATTGTTTGGACCTTCATGCATCCGAACAACCACGAATTGGATACTACAAACATAAAGTTGAAACCGGCATGTATTCATGACGTAATCAAACAAGCAATCAGTCTTGTCCCAAGAACGATTAGTGTCAACTTGTCAGCTGATAAGTTGTTTGGAAATCAATACGCGGAAGTACGGTGCACGAAAATGATTTATCGCTTGGGACTACTTTCCCTAACTCACAACAACTCTGTTGGAACTACTTTCACAACACATGCTTGTACCTCTTAATTCTCTATAACGTAACGGAAGCTCTCTAGAAAGGGCAAGTGTAGATACAAGATTAGACTGCACGTATACAGTATGATCTTGATCAATATTGTTCACAAAAAAAAAATATGTTGAAAACGACCATCCAATATCAACAATCAAAGTGTTGCCTACTTATCATACTGCTATTTATCAGTTTTTCGGGAATGGTAGAATTCGATCAGACTGAAAATAGACCTATGTGCAATCCGATCTTGGTATTATTCTTTCGTCTTTCCTATAAATGGTCAGTTCAGAAATACATAGGCAACTGCTTATGATGTCTGTGGAACGGTGTTCAACCTGAGAGTGATATGCACAACTTTAGTTGTTTTTGCAGAGCTTTGTGTGGACAATGTAGATACAGATCGTACTGAAAACTACGCAGAACGAGCAGTCTGATCTGTGATCTTCACTGTCCGCTGTTCTGTGGGAAAAAAAATCTAAAAAAAAAATACCCTTAAAATATAAGTGTTTTTGTCTATATATTCTGTGAATGAAAAATGTCATTCATTAATCGCTTCTTAAGCCAACATACGTAGATTAACACTTAGGCTGTTATACGCGACTCATTGACCTTTTGCGGACAGTGTAGATCAAGATCAGACTGCACAGAACGTGCAGTCTGATCTTGGATCTACACTATCCGATAAGGACTTTTTTCTCCATAAAGTAACTTTGAAGTAGCAACATTTGGGTTTTTAGTATCGGCTTGAAAGTTTCATTTCACTTATTTAGCAGAAAAAGGGTTAACATTTATCAACACATGGTGTTGCACACATATTAGCTTTGAGTGGAAAACAAGAGATAAGTCACCAGTGGTGTTCACTTACACGTCGATTGTCCTGAAACAATTAGATTGTAAAATTTTCTCATTTCTTTCTTTTTAGATATTGCATTTGCCTGTACGCCTTTAACCCTAATCAATATTATTTCTGCCAGTCTAATGATGTCGATTGGCATCTACAACTTCCCTGCACTATTTTGACGGTTGCCTCACAAAGTAAAGTGTCTCTTGGTCCTGGGTCAGAATTCACCAACCATTCTTAATTTTCATTCTAAGTTTGATTCTAGATGAGGAAATTAACCAACTTCTGATTGGCTACACCAAATGGTTTAGTCAATCAGAAAGTGCGTTTCTTTCAAATATAGAAAATTCTTGAGAATAGGACCTTTTTAAAAATGGTTTGTGAATGCGGACCCTGGTCGTCCACGCTAAGAGAACTATCCTTGTTTAAACGTACTATTTTATTCATCAGCAGATAACATTATTTACAACAGACTATGCAATCATATTTCAGAATATACATTGTATGCACTTTAAAAATGGATAAGAACGAAAGCTCAAGCTTATAAAGTTCTTCTCCAAATTCCGGACAACGATTATTACATAATTCTTACGAAAAGAACAATTCTTGGGTTGATAAGGGAGAAAAGAGAACAAAAATTAAAGGAACAAAAGAAAGTAGGAAAAAAACAAGTGGAGTATTATTGGTAAAAATTTTCACTGACGATATCTGTATTGTCTACGGGCTGTAGTAACTTCCAGCTTGACCACCACCACTGATGAAAGAAGTGATTGGTGACACTAATGATAATTAAGGAAAACAGTAGAAAATGAGCTGAACAGGTTATTCACTACTAAGGAGATCTTCTACTGTTACTGATATAAGTAACACTAAATGTTCTTTGAATATCAAGAAGGCTAAGCTTTTCATTCACAAAAAGAAAAGAAGAAAGTGCAAGTGTAGTAATGCCATATATGCTGTGGCTTAAACTAATTCTTGAGTCACGATTTCTAGATAAAAAGAGCTTTAGAGCATGTCAGCTTACTCCTCGACCACACAAGATGAGGATGGTGGCTTTTACAGCTTGCTCCAAGACCATAGATGGTGTTAATTGTTGCTTTGTCAGCTCGTTCTTTGACCATTGAAGGTGAATATTGATGCCATGTTAACTGGATAATCGATTAATAGATGGTCTTCATTGTTGCTTTGTTAGCATGTCCCTCGACAGTCGATGACAAACACGGTTGTTTTTCAACCCGTTCCTTGACGACAGACATGGTCGCCTTGTCAGCTCGCTCCTCAACCGCAGATGTACGTTGTTACTTTGTTATCTGTCAGCTTGTCCCGCAACCACGTGACCACTGGTTTTACTGTAATCATTGTTGCATTTTTCACCTCGTTGATTATGACTACATGTTCATTGTTACGTTTTCACCTTGATCATCGACCACAGATGATAAATATTGTTGCTTCGTCAACTTTCACTTCAGAGAGTAAACAGGTTTGTCTGTTAGCTTGTTCCTCGACCAAAGAATTTAAAATGTGGTTGCTCCTTAGCTTTATTATCGACCATAGTTAGAGAAATTCGTTGTTTTGGAAGCTTGCTTCTCGACCATAGATGTAAAACACACAGAAAAGTTTCCGGACCTATCCGGTCCTTTACGTTTTCTGAATGAAGGTCCAGAGCGGTCCGAAATCTTTTCCATGCATCGTTTTTCCTGTTGACAAATTGATTTATGACATCGTTTTTTTTTTTACATTTGCTCCAATATCCAGTCTTTTCTCACTTTTGGGGGGCAGAGAAGAATTCCTTTCAAGTAGATAGCTGTCATATGTCCAAGGTTTGTCTTGTGCCTAGTGTTGCTACATTTAATATTATCATAACTTGGTTCAACTTTGTACACTTTAATTGTAATTCTGTCAATGTACCAGTATATTGGGACAATTTAATCCGCTGCATGTTACCCTTTTATCTATAGTTAACCCTTTACCACACAATCCCGACTTTTAACGACCCTGAGAAAGAAGCCTTTTGAAAACATTGTGGGAAAAGGAGAAAATGCTGGTAACCAGCATTTTCTCCCTTTCCCACAATGTTTTCTTCCCTATCGGGAACAAATTTTGTCATTTGGACCACCTTTAATTTGTCGTCTGCAAATGCTTTCAAATTGGACCAGTCTAAAATTTTGTCGTTTGGTAAAGAGTTAAGCCATTAGCACAGGCGATTGCCTAGACTTTCTCGTATGGGAATCATTAGATCAGCTTGTAATCAATAGGAGGGATACGGTCGGCGCTTTGGTAAATTTAGGGTCTAATTTTAAAAAAAGAAATCCCAGGGGTTCAGAGCAATTCCTGCATTCTTTCACAGATCTTGATGCCTGCGCAAGAGCCTTGGCCACAGATCTTGATACATATGTCGCTTTTGTCTTTTCATCCTTGATTCCATTGAGAGCCCAAAGAATTTCGATGTCCATATTACGATCACAGATGGCGATGGTCGATAGTTATCGGTTAGGATCACAAGTGTTCCCCTTCCCTACAAATATTTCTTCTTTGTGTCTTCGTGATTGCGTGAGGAAAGGGTTTATTTAATATTCAAAAACTTATCTAATCCATATGATACATGACTTATACACTGAGTCATCTGCATAGCCTTTGAACTTACTCCGGTAATGCTCGTCTTCCTAAGTGAACACTCAGTCACTGTCATTATTGTTACAATATTCTATAACTCGTCACAACTCGGGCGATTAGGTAAGTACATCTAACCACGTCTGTATCAACGAGGTTTTCATTTTCATAACATGTCACATGATCGTAAACATGGCGGCAAACATGAAAATCGTCTAGCAGCGACAATAACAACTGTTGCGATGTACATGTATTATTAACATATATCAATCTGTCGGTGAAAACTGACAACGAAGAAAGTCAAAAATTACTTTACAAACTGTTTGTCAACGGAATGTATTTAGAAAAATTTCGACAGAAAATTGTGACTCATGTTTTCTTTTTCTTTATCGTACTACAGCCGAGGGATTTGATCTACGGATCACCAGAAGTTTTCAGAAGGACAGCATCTTATCCACACAAAACTGCTCTTCACGTAAACGGCCGAAATTTGTACAAGTATAATTTGTCTCAGTTCTAATTACTCAGTATACATTGCTTTACAAAGTAGTTCGCTTGTCAAAGTATTAAACTCAACAGCTGCTCAATAAAAGGAAATCAACAGTCTTCTTTGACACATCTATGCATGATAAGATAGTCCAACATGATTTAAGGTGCAATATAATATTGTAATATTAAATAAAACAATGTGAGAAATTGCTTGTTACGAGCAATTTCTCCTTTAGCTGCAATGTTTTCAAAAGCTGCAACACGTCAAAGTCGTCTGAATTGAGATCTGTTAAATCAGCTGTGGAATGTCTTCTCGATATGGCTTTGGAAAAACGAATGGCTTGTAGAAAATCGGATTACGCTTGCGTCTTATGAAAGCTCTCCGAGCGATAAGGCCGGGACACAACAAAATCTGCATAATGAGGGGGTAATATACAAAAGCGATACTCTAGGGATTACGTTATAAATCTCAACCCGGGAACCAAGAAACGCCCACGAAAAATAATTTAGGATATAATACCGGGAAGTATAAAAAGTGTCCATTTTCTTAGTTATGAAACAAAATGAAAAAATCAGGGCCCGTACTTATGAAAATTGAGTTCCTTCTTAATCGAGTTTGTGCTCAAATTTTCATTTTGATAAGTGCTGCTGCAAGTACTGTAATATAATAAAAAAGACTTTCATTTAATAAGAAGACGGAAAGAGAAACTTGAAGTTAAAAAGGTTCCTCTGTGTGAGATGTATCAAATCAATTCTGCACATTTTTGAAATTTCATGCTCAGCTAAGTTGAACACGAAAGGAGTTTTAAAAGCACCTTTGACCAGAATATAAACCGTGGTCATCGAATACTAGATCACTCTGTTTTCTGTTTTAGCTCTTTAACCGACGAAAAAAATTAAGCACGGGGTTTTTTGTAAACGGTTAACTCAAAATAATTATCAATATTGTAAAGGGTGCTATCAAAGTAGTTTGTTGTGCATTAATTTTTATCCGAGATGTGAATGTAATGGGTTACACTGGTTATTAAATGGAGCTATATATCTTTTCATCACCTTACCAAATTTTGATCCACAATAAATTTTTTGCAAAATGCATTTCAGCACTAAATAAACCTTCTGAGTGCGTAAGAAGACATGTGAACGAAATTCAGTCTTTCAGTGGTATTTCTTTTTTTCATCGGATACGTTAAATTTTCGAGCTGAAACATTGCAACGGTCTGTAAATACATGTTCGTCGTAATCGAGAAAATGTGCCGTTTTTCTGGAATCGAATTCAAACAGATACGATGACGTCACATCTGGTATCATAAAACATAGAAGGAGTTCCCGATTGTAAAACGACGATCTGGTCTCATAAAACATAGACGGTGGTCCCGATTGTAAAAGAACAATCTGGTTCTATAAAACATAGACGGAGTTCCCGATTGTAAAAGGATAATCTGGTTCCATTAAACATAGACGGAGTTCCCGATAGTAAAACGACAATCTGGTCTCATAAAACATAGACGGAGGTCCCGATAGTAAAACGACAAACTGGTCTCATAAAACATAGACGGAGGTCCCGATAGTAAAACGACAATCTGGTCTCATAAAACATAGACGGAGGTCCCGATTGTAAAACGACAATCTGGTCTCATAAAACTTAGACGGAGTTCCCGATTGTAAGAGGACAACTGGTCCCATAAAACACAGAGATCTCGATAGAGTTCCCGATTGCAAAATGACAATTCTGTTACCGAAATGACAAAAAATGTACCCCGTCACATGATGTAATTGAATAATTCCCTTACGCTTCATATATATGAGATATATGAGCGATGCTCCGTGAAAAGGGAGTTTAATGCATCTGCAGAAAATATCGACACAGGTCAGCCTGTGCAATCCAGGCATCTGGATATGGGTCGAAACTTTTTGCTACGAGTCAATTCTTTGCATATCAAAGGGCCAGTCTACCTAATTATTTATTCGTTTGTAACGCAAAAGGAATTTTACGGATCAAAACTATATGATGACTTGCTTGGTACCATGCATCACGGAGATGCATTAAACCGCCTTTGTAAGAGCATGGTTAATAGTTTATGGTGTTCATCAATATCTTCAAAATATTGAGACAAACGGCAAAAAATCTAAATATGCCCTTTAAATTGAGCAATCAGTACTGTTGCAGAGAGAAGTTTAACCGTTCACAAAACAATGCCTGGGTTTTACGACCCAGAGGAAGAAGCCTTCTGAAAACACTGTGGGAAAAGGAGAAAATGCTGGTAATCAGCATTTTCTCCCTTTCCCACAATGTTTTTTACTCTTCTAATGTCAAGTTTCAACTTTTGAGTCACGTTTATTTTGTCGTCTGCAAACGCTTTCAATTTGGATAAGTCTAAAATTTTGTCGTTTGGTAAAGAATTAATGTATTCCAGGTATTGTAGTTTTGTTAAATCGTTCTCGATAGTACTCGATATTAACACCATGGCTGCTAAATTACTTTTGGGGACAGTGTAGATTAAAGTCAGATTGCACATATTGTTCAGTCTGATCTTGATCTATACCGTCCGTTACGGTGAAATTTAGCGGCGAAAAGAATTTTGAGATCACAATATTTTTTTTTCTCTTTTAAAACCGACTGGAATTTTAATTTGATTTATTTAACAGTTTAAAGGTGAAAGTTTATTCTATAAATGGATGAAAAAAACATCTTGATAAAATTTCGCTGTCTTACTAAACTTAGCCCTGTAACAAACGATCCTGAGTTTTTACTTTTCTGACAGATAAGGCCTTTGAAAATGTTGTTCCAAAAGAAAAACATGCTAGTAGCCACATTGTGTCGAACGTTTCAAAGACAAATTCTATAATTCAAACCTATTTCAATTTTCCGTCTGCAAATGTTTTCAATATGGGAAAGTCTTAAAGATTGTCGTCTGGGAAAGAGTTAAACGCGACGTCGTATCCAAGTTCCAGTTTTCTGTGACAAATATTACGTTGCGAATCGATGTTACCATGGTAACCAGAAGCTAACTAAAAGCTGATATGAACATTTCGGATTTTTTTCATAGTAAAAGATTTAGAATCTTGAATTTAATCATAAGTAGATCTACAGCTGATCTACTATTAAATCTTGGCTTCCATTCAGGAAGTGTCGGTAAGTTGGGAGATTGGGGGGGGCGGGGGGGGGGGGGGTTACAGAGAGATTTAGCCATGCATCTAAATGTGTAGAGACGACAGTAGGGAAAAACAAGGAAGTACCCCCGGCAACGACTTTGACAGTTTGGGTATTGACGTCATCATCATCATGGTCGTAACATTTTACCCAAAGGAATCAACAAAACAGGACGAGTAGTTTTCCAGACTGATGCCCCTTATCACGTGTTGCTCCCTATGTGTCTGGCATAACACACATTGTCACAGAATTTGTTCGATCGGTAATCGAGAACGACTTTACAAACCGTAGACAAATTCTACACATGACATGTACGACAAAATTATGATGACGATCTATTTTATGGTAATGAGACATTGCGGAAAAAATTCTTAAATTAGTCAAAGTAAGCCACTTCAGGTTTTTGTTTTTTTTTTTTCAAAAAAAAACTCTGAGCCTATCTTTGGTCGAAGCCTCAACACTTAAAGGCGTTGTACAAATTTAGTTCGAGATAAATTTCTGCCGGTAAATGCTCTTTCCGGTAAATTGAATGTCGATGTAACGGGGTACATTGATTTGTACCTTGACATGTGACGCACAATGAGGGCCATTCCTCTAAATTAAATTGTCTCCCTTGCCAGATAAAGACTAAGGGTAACCAAATAACGGATTGGTCCTTTCACCTGTATTCCTTTGTTTTTATCCTTGGTTCCATTGGGGATGTTGCGATAAATATAATAATGATTTATGATATGTGTGTAAGGCCTCCATATAATTCGAATCAAATTTTGTTCTTATTCATCTGGAACTACGTATATATCGATTTGTAAAACGATCTAACTAGATTTACTTGATATACGAGGGTTGTTCGGAAAATTCGTAGAATTTTGTTATAAATCACACAATATTCTCAGTATTACAAAGAATTTTATACCTACTTAAACTTCAACATCTCTTCTATAAATTCTATGAAAACCAAAACGATACTCTACATCACACGAAAATTATGTCTATTTAAAATGAGTATGTTATAGGTACCCGGAGCACGCCGAAATCAATATGACGTCGCGTAATCATCAAGCGTCGTTTACATCAAGCGATCGTCGCACTTTCTCAACATAGTCACCAGCAATATCTATGCATTTTTTATGTCTGGTCATCCATTTGTTGTAAGTTTCAATGTACCAGTCCTCAGTTAGTGACGATACAACAATTCGAGTCTGTTTTGTAAGTCCCTCTGCTGAATCGAATCGCTTTCCACGCAAATTCGCCTTCAACTCGGGATAAACCCGGAAGTCCATAGAATACATAGCTTTGGTCTCTGGATCAAAGTGGTGTAACCAGGTCTCATCCGTCGTGATGATCCGATCAAGAAAATCCTCGCCTTCAGATTCGTAGCGGTGAAGAAACTTCTGTGAACAGTGTACGCGGCGCTCCTTTTCATTTTCCTTGAGTAATCGTGGTACCCACCAAGCACTCACTTTCGACATGCCAAGTTCCTCAGTTAGTATACCATGTACTGTTGAGCACGAAACACCGAGTTCATTAGCAATAGTTCTGACGGTGGTTCTTCTGTCGGTCTGAACCATATCCTTTACCGACTTCTTAATCGAACAAGCTACGACTGCCGGTCGACCGCTCCTGGAATCTTCATTAATAGATTCTCTTCCGCTCCTAAAACGCGAATGCCATTTGTAGACAAAAGCTGGACTGCATTTATCATATGCTCCTGTTGATTTTATCATTCGCAGTGTTTCTGTTGGCGATTTATTAAGCGCAACACAGAATTTCACCACACTCCGCAACTCAACGCCACAGTTCGACGTCATGATTTTTCCGTAACAACTTCCGCAGATAGATTACCAAAACACTATAATTTTGTTTCGGAACAACGAATTGTTTTAAAATTTTCAGGAAATGACATAACGTTGTCGAATTATCGCTTGACGTTTCCCCGCTTTTTTGACGTTGAGCAAACATACGGAAATTAAGCTTATTTCTTCAACGACATAATCCAGAAATAGGTATTTTACGGACTGCTCCGGGTACCCATGATGACGTTGCTACGACAACCCATATATCTGGTTTCTGTATTCGATTTTCTATTTTTTTTTTTAAAATTGCTTAAGGATAAGTCAAGGTTCATGCATATCAAATTTCATGTATATTTGATGAACAATTCTAGAGATATAACAAAATTCTACAAACTTTCCGAACAACCCTCGTATTATCTCAAAAACATAGCTGTTCAGTGCAAGAAAATCAAGGATAAAATCCAAGTAATCCCCTTTTTAGGACCAATGTAGTACTGGAAAGGAATCAGGGGAAATAACTGAAGAATGGCCCTCATTGCCGTTTTACTATATGGCCTGCAACACGTGAAAAAAGGTAATCGGACATTTGCGTAAAGTGTCGTCTCGGATCAGCCTGCGCACGCCGCGCAGGCTAATCCCAGATGGCACTTTCCGTTTTTATGTAATTTTTTGTTTGCGCAAGTCTACTTTAGCACAAAATCTAATGTAGTCGTAAAGTGCCGTCTCGGATCAGCCTGTGCGGACTGCGCAGGCTGATCCGAGACGACACTTTACGTAAATGTCCGAATGCCCCTTTTCGCGTGTTGCAAGCCATATTGAACTTATAATTCTTACGGTTCAACTCTATCAAATCACACAATTTTACAATCGCCCATACTTTGCAGGAAGGCATTTGCAGGAAACAAATTAACTGTGGCCCATTTGATGGTAATTGAATTTGAAACGGTTGAGAACATTGTGAAAAAAGATGAAATATGCTGATTACCACCACTTCCTTTTTTTTCCCTCAATATTTTCAAAAAGTCGTATCTCATGTTGTTAAAACACGGAATTGTTTGGTACAGACGTGAGTGAGAAAATTTTTCGTCCTATCAACTAAGCCTCGAAAATCTACCGAAACGAAACACATTATCTTTCATCACAGAGGCAATTTATGAATGCATTATTGTAACTGTCAAGAAAACTTTAATGAGTAAAAAGAACGGTGCATTACAGGTTTTCAAAGTCCTCATTTAAGACAATTTGTCATCTTTTATCCTTTGGGCTATGTATTTTTTCTTCCTTTTAGAACATCCTCTACAATTCATTATAAGGGACGCCTTGATTAAGCCCCCGCCCCCCGTTTTCTGCTTAAACTATCTCAGATCTTTCAGCAACATAGGCGAAAACACGGACTTCTTCGGACGAAACAGACTGCACAGAACAGAACGTGCAGTCTGATCTTAGATGTATACGGTCCGCTTGTATTGCCTAGCATATAAGATAAAATTCTTTCTGAGTTTCAGTGATTTGTATTTCCATCCGCCGAAAAAAGATTATGTTGAAACCTTTGTCGCTGAAAAAGTTAACATTTATTCTGCTAAATAAGTGAAATGAAACTTTAAAGCCGATAGTAAAAACCCAAAGTTATTTTTTTGGGAAAATATCTCCTCATCGGACAATGTAGATCCAAGATCAGACTGCACGTTCCGTGCAGTCTGATCTTGATCTACACTGTCCGCAAAGGGTCCTTGAGTCACAATTTGCAGCCAAGGAGTCAATACCGAAGGGAATATAGTTCAATGCTTTTCAACACGAATACTTATTCTGCATCAGGTTATTGCTATTTTTGGGGAGCAAAAGAAGAGGAAAGTAAATACAAAAACTCGTAGTAAAATAGTGTACATTAATACTTTGACATACAATCCCGTTTGTTAACGACCCTGAAGACTGTAGACTTTAAAACATCGTGGGTAAAAGAGAAAATGTTGATAATTATTTTTGCTTCATCTTATGTGCCATCTGCAACCACTTTCAATTTCGGTCAAGTCTAAAACTTAGCCGAAACTTTTTGCTATTGGTTATTTTTCTACATGTCAAAAGAACAGTGTACCTCATGATTTACTCGGTTGTTATTCAAAATTATTGTTATGGTAGATAATTATGTGATAACTTGCTTAGTATCATACATCACAGAGGTGCATTAAGTCCCCTCTTCCCATAGCATGGCTCATTATACAGATACAAAAATACTGCATTTTCAACGTTAATTTTTTGATTTCTCACATCAAGATCAGAGTGCACGCTCTGTGCAGTCTGATCTTGATTTATGCTGCCCATAAAAGCAAATAAAATTATTCGTAGCTCGCCAAAAGAATTACCCATTCGAAAGCTACAAAAGTGCAAAAGACATTTTCAATTTTAAAAAGATCACATTTCCTTGAATTCCAACCTATTTTATTTCCCTGTAATTCCCAGTAAAGAATACGATTTTCTGCGTTGCTTGTATCTTTACGCCAATATTTCCTCGTTGGCCTATATCACACAATCCTTTGTTTTAACGACTTTGGGAAAGGATCATTCAGAAAACATTGTGGGAAAAGAAGAAAATGCTGGTAGCCAGCATTTTCTTCTTTTCTCAAAATGCTTTCTATCTTATCGTCTGCAAATGCTTTCAAATCCAACAAGCCTATAACATTGTGTCGTTTGGTGAAAGAAATAGATTTGCAGAATGTAAGAGGGTTTCAAAAAGGTCCTGTTTTTATTTCTATCTGTATGAGGAAAAGATAGCAGTTTAATATCCCATAGAGTGCTAAGAAATATTAAGGCTGCTTTGAGGAAAATGTAGATCAAGCTTGACCATGATTGCCTTTAAAGATGCACCCTTACAGCCAGAGAGTAAACAAACGCTGTTACAACTTTACAATGTGTAGAATCTAGATAATCGTGTAAACGTAGATAAAAAATCGATGTAAGGTGTATGTGATAAAAAGACGCCAGGGATTTGTCTTCAACTTAAACCGGAAACTGTGGTTGTTATGTCTATGGCTAGCCGCAATAGAATGAAATGCATTTTCTATCCGTCGTAATCTGTGCAACGTTGCAACCGTCAGGGGCAACATTTGACAGGAAGGTACAAGAATGATTATATAATTTCATAAAATAAAGATAAAATTGGTTACAAAACTGGATGAAAAACGAGTAACGATGCATCTTTAAGCGGACACTGTTTCAAAAGAAAATCTAGGTCCGCATTAGTCTTAGTCTTGTTCTTTAAAAAAATGCTCTAATTTAAGACTAACAGTACTTCTGATTTGCTAATGCAAATGGTTTAGCTAATCAGAAGTTGTATTACTTTCTAAATAGATGAGTGTAATTAGACTTAGAATGTTCTTAACAATGGTTGATGAATATGGACCTTAGTGTTTTTAAAATTGGCTTGCAACATGCGAAAAGGGACATTCGGACATTTGCGTAAAGTGTCGTCTCGGATCAGCCTGCGCAGTCCGCGCAGGCTAATCCCGAGACGGCACTTTACGACTGCACTAGATTTTGTGCTACAGTAGACTTGCGCAAAACAGAAAATTACATAAAAACGGAAAATGTCGTTTCGGATTAGCCTGCGCAGATTGCGCAGGCTGATCCGAGACGACATTTTACGCAAATGTCCGAATGTCTGTTTAAGAGATATATTGCAAAATAATTTCGACCCTCAGAACATTCGGCATAATTAATCCTTATCCTGCTAAATAACTTACCTGAAACTTTCAAGCTGATGGTAAAAACCCAAATGTTGCTAGTTAGTTTAGTTTAGTCGCCGAGTCCAAAATATAGACTGGTTCTGCAGTGTACTTATCCAATAGAATTCAGTATTGTACCCAAGCATGTTAAATAACCTCAGAGTATTGGACCATAACTCATGCCAATTATCATGATTACTAGTTTAAACAGATGCTTAAAGCTTCTGTTCTAGATCAAGAAGTTCGTCGTCAACAGTATCTGCTACAGCTCTAGAATTTACCGCAATTGTACCAACTTAACTTGTATGATTATTTTTGTTCCCTTGGGGAATTTGTTGCATCCAAGAGCTGTTATATTCATGGATCATAATTTCCGTCAAAGGAATTAGGAAATGTCGAGTATGTTGCATAATTTAATAAACGATTCACCCAGTAACATTATATACACATGTCTACGCTCTGAATCGTGCGTAATATTCTTTTTCCAAAGAAAGAGAGACAGAGACACAGAGAGAGACAGAGAGAAAGAGAAAGAGAAATGGGGACCCACCGAGAGACCAACTGAACGCCCGATCGACCGGTCGGCAGACAGACAGACAGACAGAGAGACACAGAGGAGAGAGAGGATTGTGAAAGATTGACAAAAAACTCATAGAGAGAAAAAGAGAACGGGAAAGCCGAAATCTATAAGAATGGGGGAAATTAAACGGGACAGAGCAGATAAGTCAGACCGACAAACGACAGACAGACAGACAGAAAGAGAGGATTGAGGGAGATTGAGAAAAACGTATGCAGAGAAAGAGAGAACGGGAAAGCCCGAAAAATACTAGGGTGGGAGAAATTAAACGGGATAGAGCAGATAGGAACGGGATAAGAAAAGGTATGTTGGCTTTTACCTAGAAACTAACGACCCCTGAATATCAACCCAGTGCTCCCCTTATTGACCTACAAGGGACGGAGCACACCACTATCGACGAGTTTTGAAAGAAGAATATAATCATACCTGCTGTTTGCTTCCTTTCTTCTGGTACAATATTGTTCTGTCAGTGTTCCCCGCAGTTAAATACCTGAAATGTAGAAATAAAACCGTTTTTCTTTTTAATTAATCATAAAACAGGGATTAAATCTCAAGGCGTAACTTTGAACGTAGCTTGCTCTATATAGTGGTCTTCAACATGCGAAAAGGGACTTTCGGACATTTGCGTAAATTGTCGTCTCGGATTAGCCTGCGCAGTCCGCGCAGGCTAATCTGAGGCGACACTTTCCGTTCTTGTGCTATTTTCTGTTTTGCGCAAGTCTACTGTAGGACAAAATCGAACGTAGTCGTAAAGTGCTGTCTCTGATTAGCCTGTAAGGACTGCGCAGGCTGATCCGAGAGGACACTTTACGCAAATGTCCGAATGCCCCTTTTCGCGTGTTGCAGGCCATAGTAGTCCCGACTTTGTTATCGTCACTCACGATCTACGAGCTCGTACATCAACAATTAAAATGTGAAACACAACAAAAGACGTTTTTTTGAAGGCACTGTATTTCAGATAAAACTGCCTTTTTATGAAACATATGTCAAAATCAGACTGTACAGAACATCCATTCTGATCGTGGATTAACAGTCCGCTATATTATGTAAAAGATTCTGGTGAAATACATTTGACATTTTAATGTTTGGGTCCTTTGTTCCCACCCAGTCTAAAAAAGTTCATTTTATTTATCCAGCATTAGAGAGAGAGAGAGAGAGAGAGAGAGAGAGAGAGAGAGAGAGAGAGAGATGTATCTCAACTGTAATAAAGAAAACTTATTCAGTTTTTCAGTTCACGATGATAGAATTAAACTAATCTGCTATGTATTTTTTGTCCTATTTTATCAAAACCATTTCATGAATATGCAAAAAGTTCCAATAAAGAACGTAAAGTAGAAATGGGTAGCCATATTCATCTTTCTCTATCCATTCTATGCCTGAGCTGATGACACACAAATAACGTTATATCAACCTACATTTCTCTGAGCACCGAATAAGTGAAATGTACATATATTCAGTTGATGGAAACTTTACAGATCTTATAGTTTCAGGGCCTGGTGATCAAAAAACGCATCAATATAAATTACACTGTGGGTCTAAGATTAGACTGCATATTCTGATCTTGGGTGTACAAAGTCTGCAAATGCAAATAAAATCTTCCTTTCGGCCTATATGGCCTGCAACACGCGGAAAGGGACATTTGGACATTTGCGTAAAGTGTCGTCTCGGATCAGCCTGCGCAGTCCGCGCAGGCTAATCCGAAACGACACTTTCCGTTTTTATGTAATTTTTAGTATTGCGCAAGTCTACTGTAGCACAAAATCTAATGAAGTCGTAAAGTGCCGTCTCGAGATTAGCCTGCGCGGACTGCGCAGGCTGATCCGAGACGACACTTTACGCAAATGTCGGAATGTCCCTTTTCGCGTTTTGCAACCCATATCATAATGCAATTTATCAATGTGCACTTCCACTGAAATGAGCTCTTTCGGCGCAGGATAACTCTGTACCACACGCAGAATAGACTGGTTCAAATTGAAAGCTTTTACAGACGATAAATAAAATGTGCCACAAACGATATTTGTATATAGAAAGCTAGAAAACATTGCAGAAAAAAAGGAGAAAATGCTGGTTACCAGCATTTTCTCCTTGTCCCTCAATGTTTTCAAAAACCTTCTACTTCAGGGTCGTTCGAAATTGGGATTATGGGGCAATGTGATAAATAAATTCGATTTTCTAGAAAGCTAAAAGTACATTTCTCTTGCAGATCTGGAATGGAAATTCTTTTTTATCAGTCTGAAATCGAGATGGAAACGTTTTAGATCCCAAAGCAGATTTTTCATTCTCTACAATCTAATCGTTATGTATGCGGTCCTGAGAACTGTTTTGTTGCTTAAAACTTTGAAAATTCTGTCTAGAAAGATGTTGGCTCACCTTTATCAGTACCAAATAATCATGAGAAAATATCCTTGTGGTTAAAGCAATGACGTACATCCTTGAGACCAAGGGATCCCAGGTTCGATTTCTCGGGTCGGTAAAATTATTTCGAAGGATTGATGCTTGTCATCGAGAGGGAAACGTTTTAGATCCCAAAGCAGACTTTTCGTTTTCTACAATATAATAATCATCTATGCGGTCCTGAGAACTGTTGTATTGTTATAACTTCGAAAATTCTAATTAGATAGATCTTAGTTAACCTAAACCAGCAGCAAATACAGGTAACTAGGAGAGAATATCCCGGTAGTTAGGTCAATGACGTACATCCTTTAGACCAAAGTGTTTTCGGTTCGACTCTACTGGTCGGCAAACTATTTCCGTGAATTTATGCTTGCCATTTCGACATAATCCACTCCTCTCAGCCCTTAACATTGTTTTGACGATGTGTGTAGGAAAGCAGCCATAGACGCTCTGGGTAGTGCTTGGAGGGCTGGGGAGAGCCAGTAAAGCATGGATGCATATTTTGGCCGCCGCGATGACCCAACTAACAAACAAACAATGGGGTCATGATGGCCATGTATCGTTCCATTTGCTACTAAAGCAAGTGAGACATAATTGACATGGACAGCGACAGTAAATCGTCAGAAAGCTAATACATGGATAACTCATGAAGAAAAAAAGCCAAGCTCAACAACACTCATGCTTCATAACATGTCGCGATATCGGCAGGGAATCTGAAATTATTTTCTCTAAGGATCCTTTATGTTTAAACTAATTGTTCCTTGACTGAAAGTTCGTTACAAGATGACTTCAAAACAAGAGCATCGCATGCGTCGAAAAAGGGGCATAACTGTGTCAAAAATACTTGGGCTCCCGTTTTTGATATTTAACAATTTGTCCGAGTAAATCTCTTCATGAATAACAGAGATTTTGCACGACGACGCAGACACCAACGACTGTGACGAGGACGCCAGCGGTACGACAAAAACTCGACGTTTTCTTCGAAATCAGCCAAGCTAAAATACACTAACAGTCCTATTGAGAACATAAACCGTCACATCTGCCATAACAATAGAGCTCAGAAAAGATCGAATGATAAAATGTCGCCGTCCTTGGTTCATATCTACCAACCATTCTCAATGACATTCTTATTCCTATTCTAGGTTTAGAATGTCACACAACATCTGATTGGCTAAACCATTTGGTTTAGCCATTCAGACCTTGCGTTACTGTCTAATGTAGAAAATTATTGAGAATCAGACTTTCAAGAATGTTCTCAAAAATAACTGGTGAGTACGAACCCTTTGACTGCTTCACAATAGCAAACTCAGATCCTACAGCAACTGACAACCAAACACACACATAAACGGTTATATCTTTCGCATGTGTACACGTGGGGTCTAAATGGCGATTTGACAACAAGTGTACGGCAATTCCTTCCTTTCCCGACATGGGAGACATTTGTTAAATGTTATATTAGCTTTAATGGTCGCTAGGGGAGACTTTCCCCAACCTAAATAACAGACAACGTTATATGACTTTTTTCCCTGTTGATTAGCGAGCCATTTCGCTTTGTAGGGGAGATATGAATCTAGTTTGACCCTTTACGGCACGATCTCGTGTATTTGCGACCCTGAACATTAAGACTTTTGAAAACATCGTGGGAAAAGGAGAAAATGCTTGGAACAAGCATCTTCTCCTTTTCCCACTATGTTTTTAGCTAGTCAAATAGAAATCCCATCGTTCGAGCAAAACTGAATGTCTCATCCTCAAATCTTTTCGACATGGACGAGAATAAGGTTTCGTCGCCTGGATAAGAGATAACGCTAGTACAAAATAAGTAAATTGGATCATTCAATCAATGGAAAAGCCCCATATAGGTCTAAACCACAATTCGATTTCTCTTGTCCTTTTTTTGTCTGGTCAGAATTCCTGACATATTAATGCTTGACAGTGTAGGTCCAAGATTAGACCGCACGTTAGAACCTCATCCACCACTTTACGCGAAAACAAGGTAATAGCTCCCCTCGGCGCACTAAGAGTTAATTAAGGCAAAGTGGTCCTGGTTTTTGCGATCCTAGTACAATTAAAAAGTCGGAAAGACCATATGTGTGTGATTTAAAGCTCTGTTTATTCCTTTACCGTTTGCCATTTAGGCTGAAAATGTTCTGCGAGCTGACTGGTCATTGTTAATTGACACATTACGTCATAAGTACGACTGTTACGATTGTCTAAAGTCGACGTGTTTTGAAAGCATTATGGGTAAAAGACTGATTTGCTTCTGAAACGCTTTACCACACGACAAAATTTCAGACTTGTGGAAGTTGAAAGCATTTGCAGATGACAAATTTTAGGTGGTTCAAGTGACAAAATTTGTCCTTGATAGGGTAGAAAACATTGTGGGAAAAGGAGAAAATGCTGGTTACCAGCATTTTCTCCTTGTCCCACAATGTTTGCATAGGCTCCTTTCTTAGAGTCGTTAAACTCGGGATTATGTGGTAAAGGGTTTACTTTAAAAAATGCAATGAAACAAGGAATTCCTCTTCTACTCATGAAGTTTGTCATACAAATCGAATCAAGGTACAGTATGTTTGTGTTTGTCATTTTTCCGGCTTCAGTGTGTGCAAATCGAACTATTTCTGGCTTGATGATATCAAAAATCTAATTTAACCTGCGTTCTTAAAGGTGGCCCTTCAGATTTTGGGACGAAAATTTTACAAAAAATCATCCTTATACTCCCAAAGCCTTTTAATTTTCATTAATAAAACCCCAGTAGTCGAAAACCACCTGACAACAAGAGAAATTAGAGATTTACTACGGCTCAGGTCGACACCGACGGGAAACACGGTCTATTTTTACATGAACAACTCGCTCATTTACATACCGGAAATACACAGACGAAGCTTCAAACATAGCGTCCGAAGAAGACATTATGGAAAATAATTACATGTTTGTTATGTTATGGAATTTAAAGTCTCAGTAAAGTCCAAATGTAGGAAGGCCTGTTTATAAAATAAAAGTAAATTTCATTTTTACCATGTAAAAATATGGCGATTATAATGACTTGCACGATATGTAAAGGTGCAGTTTGTAAAAGTTCCAGTCAATGGAAGAAAAAAGAATTTTGAAACTAGAACAGATCCTACCATGCCGCATTATCTGTTTGTTTACATCGATGATCGCCGACGATTAGCCGACTTTTCGTCGTAAATCTCCGCAGTGACGTGTTAGTGACGTAAACACCACGTGATCATTCAAGTCGTCAAACAAACCCTTCATTCACTTGATCTTTTTGTCCCCATTCTAACGTAAGTTTATCGACATTGTAAACAAAACGACAACACAGGCTGATAACCGCTTATTCATTTATCATCAATACAGGAAGAGTTTACTACATCTAAATAAGAAAACAGGTTCAGAATGAGCAATCTTACTCTCCCATGACATACTACTTGAAGTGTAAACAGTAGTCCTGTGTAGCACTAATGAGATGCAATGTTATCACGTGACGTTCTCGGAGGCCTAGTTCGAATATACACGAACGATAACGAAGGTTGTCTCGATCAATGGCGTCCCTGAAACCGACGGGCTTTTCCATGCATTTTCGCACCCGTATTTCAAGGCAACCAATGCAGTAACTGACATGTTCCAGTTTTCTCCGATCTTATATATGTGTGTTATGATGGGTTATCCGATATATTTTTGAGTTATAAACGGTGAAAATTACCTATATTTAGACTTTACAGGGGCTTTAAGCGTCATTAGTCACGTGCCAGTCACTTGACATTTCCACAATGCTTTTTTGATTTCTGTCGCGAAATCTAAAAATGCCTTAAGAGGCTACGTAGCCTTTTAAGGGAACACCATCAAAAAACATTTTTTTTTTTGTAATATTATGATTCTTAATTATTGATGATTTGTATTGTTTTTTCATATAAATTTCAGTGATATATATATTTTTTAATTTGGTGAGATGTGAAAAATCTAGATACCCACCTTTAAATGCCAAGCGTTATCAACGAATAGTCAAGATTTTAAACGACCTTTGCCTAGCATTTTGTTGGTACTGTATGTGAATTAAATGAAAACTCATATGTCAACTGCTCACACAAGTTCTATTTCAATGCAATAACACTTTGAATTCCTTAGGGAATAATTAAAACACTATGAAAAATAACACTCTAATGTTGAATATTTCGGCTATTGCCTTTTTTCAAGAGTTAGAAACACTTTATCCACTAGAACATTTTTTTAACGTGTATCATTGCAGCCATATTATATAGAAACACTTTATCCACTAGAACATTTTTTTTAACGTGTATCATTGCAGCCATATTATATGGATGCAATGATACACGTTAAAAAAATATTATAGTGGATAAAGTGTTTCTAACTCTTGAAAAAAAGGCAATAGCCGAAATATTGAACACTAGAGTGTTATTTTTCATAGTCTATTTCAATGCTTTCTTGATAATGTATTGCAACGGGATAGTTACTGTATTTCATAAAGGGTCATTGCTTAGTTCGCCGGTTAAATGATTCTTCCCAGGTGTTTTCGAAGCTGATTGTGAATGGCATTTCACGCAACTTTTTAAAACTATTGAAGTCACACGAGGACGATGATTTGCCGATACCAGGTTTCTTCAGTGCCAAGCCAGGACTCCGCGGTGCATGTCCCCACGACACTCCAACCAGCCCCATTTGCCATCTCGATAACCCAAGAAGGAAAATCATACACCTTGGCCACTAGGCCATTGAGACCCTCTCTGATCATGCAGCCTGATCTTGATGTTTGCCATCCGCAGAAATCAACGTGTTTGCCTATGGCGATGACAACCTTACGTTGTGAGTGTTTTTGAGAACTTCCATGCAGCTCTGACAGCATTTATTACTGTCATCTGGGGTAGTTAGTACTACAGTTACTGCAGCAATTTTACGTGAACTCAATTATGCGTGAAAAAGAATCTTCGTCGTATCCATGCAACATGTGTCTCGATTACGTCGCCAGAACTTTTCTTCCGAAACACGTATTAACGACACTGTACTTGCAAATTATTTTTTGGGCAGAGTCATGAATGTGAAGAAATGAAAAGTGCAGTTTTCTTGTTGGTGCAGTTCAAGGAATAGTCTCATCAGTTTCCGTGAGAGAAGGATTACAACTTCTCTCCTCATTCATAGTCAAAGTGCGGTGCCAAAGTACATTTTGCTCGAGGCTGATTTTCCCACAGAAAGTAACTCCTGCTTCAGAAGATTTTTATGGTGTGCCGGGTTTTATAAATCAAAATCGATACGCAAACCAGGAAACACGCTGGTTTGAAGGAGGAAAACCCGGCATTAGTATTCATAAGACGACTTCGGGTAATTCCGGTCTCATTCCATCCAAGTGAGGAATGAAAATAATGGCGTAACGTATTCCATCAAAACTAACTGGAAAAATAGATGGCTGATGACCTTCAAGGTTTTTCTCGCTATAATCAGGCGCTTGCCTAAAATAACTGGATAAATTTCATCAAAACCTTACCGGCAATTGATTGAATGGTGTTTTACGCCGCTTTTAACATTATTTCAGTCATGTCACGGCGACAATTCAAATATTCATGTATTTCCTGGGTTTTAACAATACTAAGCTAGGGCTCTGAGGTGTCTTCCCCAAAACGCCAGGGCTACAACGATAACTCAACGTTTTCTTTGAAAACAGCTGAGCTTACAAGTACAGAATATGCCAATTTCTTGTGCAAATTAATTTTTGACGCATAAACTAATACTTCCCTATGTGCTTAGATCTTCCTTATATTATAGCTAAGAAAGCTTTTGAAAAAATTGTGGGAAAAGGAGAAAATGCTGGTTACCAGCATTTTCTCCTTTTCGCCACAATGTTTTCGTCTCAATAAAAGGCTAGTTTCACATTCGAGCCACGCTTGATTTGTCATCTGCATATGATTTGAATTTGGACAAGACTAACATTGTTTCGTGTGGTAAGAGAAAAAGATTTGACCAAAAATTTAAATACCCCTCTTTAATAGCAATGGTGATTAATTTGTGGTGTCAAAGACAGGAACGTTCGCTTTCAAGAATGCATTAGATGAAATGTGGATAATAAACGATAGCTTGCTATTTCTGTTATTACGGTCCGTATTGGATTCATTTGCATATTCATTCAACGGGTTTTTAACCCTTTTCCTGCTAAATAAGTGACATAAAACTTTCATGCCGATAGTAAAGATCAAATTTTGCTATTTCAAACGTATTTTTTGAGAAAGATATCTCCTAGTCGGACAATGTAGATCCAAGATCAGACTGCACGTTCTGTACAGTCTGATCTTGATCGATACTATCCGAAAAAGGTCGGATTGTCGTGCTAAGCAGCCTAAGGACAATTCTTAGCGCTTGTTGCTCGGTTTTCCTTCTTTGCATAGATAGAAATTTTTTTTTTTTTTCTTTTTTTGTTCCGTCTTAAATACAACTGTCCTACTAACATATTAATTTTTTCATAGAAAATGAAGGTCGTTTTTCTTTCTTTGATCACTTATTGGTATCTTTTACCCACTGTTTTAATTCTTTGTCTGACTTTTTTAATTCCTTTTACTCCTTATCTTTCTATACCTCTTAATTTTTTCAACTTTTTTTTTTTCAGGCGACATTTGTTTTGACTCGACAATACAATTGCAGAGGATAAACTAAATGTAGCTAAAATGATAGGACTTCATAGAAAATGGGAATAATGTAATCGCAAGGAGAGAAAACAATGTGGAAAATACAGGAAACGCTGATCAGCAGCATTTTATTCTTTTACCATAATGTTTTCTACAGGTGACTTTTATGTCATGAAAACAAGAGAATCGTTTGGTTACAGGTTAAAAACGACAAAAAAAGTGTGTGTGTGTGTGTGTGTGTGTGGGGGGGGGGGGGGGAAAGGACACGTGAATCCTAAAAAATGTCGAAAGACTTTCCTCCTATAATTATTCATATATTCATACCACTTCGATATTAATACAACAAATTTACTCAAACCCAAATCCATGGCTTGAACCACAGGACCTCTGACACGCAAAGGGCATTCCTATACAACTCGTTATCGCACGGTTATGAAATAGTTATAAATATTCATAAAACAGTTCCATAAATCATTTACCGAAAAGAGAAGAAATTAGAATGGGATCAGCAACTATTCGAAAACTGATTTATAAATTGTAAGTTACAAAATTATTCATATCATTGAGTGAAACGTTCTGACGTAGCCAGTCAGATGGCTAGACTCGAGCTCCAGATAAGAGGGAGTGATGGTATTCTAAATCCATTATTTCTCTTTGAAACCCAATGTTGTGGATACTCATTAGAATCGTCTCGAAGAGACGATTCTAATGAGTACCCACAATATAGGGTTTAGAGGAGAATTATTAATTTTTTTCAATTTTTGAAATCAAAACCACTCCCTCTATCTGGAGCTCTGCAACTAGATTCAGATTTAGGAATTACGACCAGAATTTGAATCGTGAATAAATTATGGTCTCGGGTTTGAAAATGCCCAAATTCTTCCACTAGACAACACAGTTTTGACTTGCGATATATAAACCTGTCGATCAGAAAGAAGCCCACAAAAAACACTGAAATACAGGAAAGTGATATTTTAAACCACGCCCCCGTCCACCCGCCTCACACACACACCGAAAAGAAGCAGAAATATTTCTTAGCAACAATCTTCAAACATACTGAAAGGTTTTTACGTAAGACAATGAAGAAAAGATTTGTTCGCCAGAATTTTCTCCTTTTCCACCTAGAAGCCCTTCACACTGTTTTCTACATTTTCAAAGACAAACCTCATGATCTCAGCCACATTTAACTTGTCGCCTAAAATACATTCAAAATGGGTGAGTCTAAAATTTTGTCGCCCGGTAAAGAAGAGAGAAAAAGAGCAACTCTCTAGGAAAAGGGAGTTAAATGCTTCTCCGTGATACATGATACTAGACAAGTCATCTTATGCTTATGGATTCATGAAGTCCATTTTTTCTAACAACCGACCTTATCATAATGTTGACTGGTCCATTGACATGCAGAAAATCGACCGGTAGCAAAATGTTTCAGATTGCACAGGCTGATCTTGGTCGATACGTTTTGCAGATGCATTAAACCCGCTTTTCAGAGAGCATGGTCCAAGCATATATTACCCCCTCCCTGTCTCAAAATGCGTTTCAAAATCTCGATTAAAATAAAATACATGTATACGTAATATTTCGCTTGAATTATTTGAAATGTTAAATTTAACGGAAATACCAGTTGAACGGTTGGAAGATGTGCAAAAGCCCAAGCGAAAAATCAGAGCTGCTGTTGAACTATTTTCGAGGTCATTCATCCGAGCACAACAAAAAAGAACAACTGAATTCATTTACGGCCTTCAGTGCAGTCATCATTCGAAGTTATACTTTTTCCCAGGCGGTAAAATGGTCCATGTTACAGTCAAAAAAAAATATGAGCCATGCCCTGGCAAAAGGGGACTTAACGCATTTCCATGATCCATGGTAACAAGCAAGCCATCACGTAATTATGGATCCATAATATCCACTGTTTTAACAATGAACTTGAGATAGTCTGGTCCTTGGGCATACAGAAAATTCACCAACAGCGAAAAGTTTCGGCTAGGTCAGCCTGCGCGGACTGCACAGTCTAACCTGCGTCGATACTTTTCGCAGATGCATTAAGCCCCCTTTTCACAGAGCATAGCTCAATTATAATTGTGGTTCAAATGATTGGGTTTGGCTTTGATAAAGTAAAAAAGGACATTGAAGGAAAAGAAAAAATGCTGGTTACCAGAATTTTCTCATTTTTCTACGATGTATTCAGAAGCATTCTTACTAGGCGTTGTTAATTCGCCTGATTAGCTCTTTCAGCGCCAGATATATAAACTCGGTCCTTGTCGACGACATAAAATAGAATCCACTGAGACACAGACAAATTTGTCTCATCGGCTTGACTAAACAATCGGATGGTATAGATCAAAGATCAGACTGCACGTTCTGTGCAGTTTGGTCTTCATCTATACCGTCCGCAAAAGTCCCTGCTTTCGCCTATGGCATCGGAAAGGTTAAATAAGTATAAATTTGCATTTAGTATAGTATCAGTATAGGTTCCGGATTTCCTTGTTACAGCCCAAAAAAGAGTGCTTTATAGTAATTTGTATCAGATTCCGATGAATCCGAACAATTACTTTTTGATAAGTGAAAAAGAAAGAAACATAACAACAAAATTAGAAAACTCACGTAAATAAATGTTACCCACCATCAAAGAAGTACCCACAATTTTATATCCATATTTGGTTTTTTTCCGCTATAAGCGTTAACACAGTTTCAATTGTCAAACGTGCCATAAATTCCACAGTATCCCAATAAAGTCATTGTGCGAAATGATTCCAGCCTCTCGCTAACACGACCTTATGTAGAATATCTGAGATTTCTGATCCAATATTGTGTCAAAGACAGGCTTATTCCTTGACCTGTAACCTTTCTGTAGAGATATAGTCAAGATTTCCTCTGCTTTTATTCATCACTCCGTAGCTTGGTCTGTAAGACATTGACTTTGTATTTATTGATTTCGACTTCGAATCCTGGGTAGATCGAAGTGATTTGCGATGGTGACAGTCCGTGGGACAGGAGATATTAGATTCACACCAATGAAACTTTTTTTCCTACTCCGCCGACTTAGGAAAACATTTCAGTGCCTTCAAAAAAGTATTGTGCTTCGCAGTTGTGAAGGACACCGAAAACGCATCGATGGCGAGTGAACTGGCCGCAAATAAAGAAAAGAATTACGTTGACATATGCACTAAGCCTTTCCAAAATAATCCCCAGTTGTAACGACTCTGAAAAATAGCGGTAAATATCATCTCTATGAAAAGGAGAAAATGCCGGTAATCAGACTTACTTCTTTTCTTTGAAAGACAAAATGTAATGGTCCCAGAAACATTCAATTTGTTGTCAGAAAATGCTTCAGTTTGGACACGTCTAAAATTTTGTCGTTAAGTGTTTAATTCATAATCCTATAAGTAGTATAGGACGTCTCCATAGGGACACACTCCGGCCTGAGTGTGTCCCTATGGAGACGTCCCCGAGCGCCTTATATCACCGTCCCTGACAAAAAATGTGTCCCTATATGCTGTCCCCGAAAGATTTTGTCCGTATGGTAACGTCCCTGAGAGGGATTTAGCATTCAAAATGGCGGCCTTGCGGAGGACATTCTGGGGATGTGTCCCTATTTGCTGTCCCCGAAAAGATTTTTTTTTATTTTGTCCCTAGGCTCTCTTCCCTGAGAGGGATTTAGCATTCAAAGTGCAGGCCTTATGACTGACAGACTGGGTAAAAAATGGCCAGATCACTGAGTTGGACTTAGTTTTTTTCACCCTATGGATGATTTTTTCTCTTTCTAATTGCCTGACCATTGAGTTGGACTTAGTTTTTTCACCCTATGGATGATTTTTTCTTTCTAATTGCCTGACCATTGAGTTGGACTTAGACTTTTTTTCTACATCTCTAGGAATGATTTCTAAATGTCTGAGCACTGAGTTGAACTTAGACTTTTTTTACCCTATGTATGATTTCTAAATGTCTAACCATTGAGTTGGACTTAGTCTTTTTTCCCCTATGAATGAATTCTCTTTTTTAATTGCCTAAGCATTGAGTTGGACTTAGACTTTTTTCCCCTATGAATGATTTTTCTCTTTCTAAAAGGAAATTTATCCTATATCACTGAGTTGGTCTTAGCTTTTTTCCCCTATGAATGATTTTCTCTCTTTCTAAAAGCCTGATCACTGAGTTGGACTTAGTCTTTTTTCTGCATCTATGAATGATTTCTCTCTCTAAAAGGAATTTATCCCTATATCACTGAGTTGGACTTAGTTTTTTCACCCTATGAATGATTTCTAAATGTCTGAGCACTGGGTTGGACTTAGTCTTTTTTCTGCATCTATGAATGAATTCTCTTTCTAATTGCCTGACCATTGAGTTGGACTTAGACTTTTTTCTGCATCTCTATGAATGATTTCTCTTTTCTAAAAGGAATTTGTCCCTATATCAGTGAGTTGGACTTAGACTTTTTCTGCATCTATGAATGATTTCTAAATGTCTGAGCACTGAGTTGAACTTAGACTTTTTTTTACCCTATGTATGATTTTTCTCTCTAAAAGGAATTTGTCCCTATATCAGTGAGTTGGACTTAGTCTTTTTCACCTATGAATGAATTCTCTTTCTAATTGCCTGACCATTGAGTTGGACTTAGACTTTTTTCTGCATCTCTATGAATGATTTCTCTTTTCTAAAAGGAAATTTATCCTATATCACTGAGTTGGTCTTAGCTTTTTTCCCCTATGAATGATTTTCTCTCTTTCTAAAAGCCTGATCACTGAGTTGGACTTAGTCTTTTTTCTGCATCTATGAATGATTTCTCTCTCTAAAAGGAATTTATCCCTATATCACTGAGTTGGACTTAGTTTTTTCACCCTATGAATGATTTCTAAATGTCTGAGCACTGGGTTGGACTTAGTCTTTTTTCTGCATCTATGAATGAATTCTCTTTCTAATTGCCTGACCATTGAGTTGGACTTAGACTTTTTTCTGCATCTCTATGAATGATTTCTCTTTTCTAAAAGGAAATTTATCCTATATCACTGAGTTGGTCTTAGCTTTTTTCCCCTATGAATGATTTTCTCTCTTTCTAAAAGCCTGATCACTGAGTTGGACTTAGTCTTTTTTCTGCATCTATGAATGATTTCTCTCTCTAAAAGGAATTTATCCCTATATCACTGAGTTGGACTTAGTTTTTTCACCCTATGAATGATTTCTAAATGTCTGAGCACTGGGTTGGACTTAGTCTTTTTTCTGCATCTATGAATGATTTCTCTTTTCTAAAAGGAATTTGTCCCTATATCAGTGAGTTGGACTTAGACTTTTTTCTTATCTAAATGTTTGGCCATTGAGTTGAACTTAGCTTTTTTCATCCTATGAATGATTTTTCTCTCTAAAAGGAATTTGTCCCTATATCAGTGAGTTGGACTTAGTTTTTTTCACCTATGAATGAATTCTCTTTTCTAATTGCCTAATCATTGAGTTGAACTTAGACTTTTTTACCCTATGATTGATTTTCTCTCTTTCTAAAAGCCTGACCATTGAGTTGGACTTAGTTTTTTCATCCTATGGATGATTTTTCTCTCTAAAAGACTGACCATTGAGTTGGACTTAGACTTTTTTCTGCATCTATGAATGATTTCTCTAAAAGACTGAGCGCTGAGTTGGACTTAGTCTTTTTTCTGCATCTATGAATGATTTTTCTTTTCTAAAAGGAATTTGTCCCTATATCACTGAGTTGGACTTAGACTTTTTTCTACATCTATGAATGAATTCTCTTTTCTAAATGCCTAACCATTGAGTTGAACATAGACTTTTTTTTACCCTATGAATGATTTTCTTTCTAAAAGCCTGACCACTGAGTTGGACTTAGTCTTTTTTCTGCATCTATGAATGATTTTTTTCTCTCTAAAAGGAATTTGTCCCTATATCACTGAGTTGGACTTAGACTTTTTTCTACATCTATGAATGAATTCTCTTTTCTAAATGCCTAACCATTGAGTTGAACATAGACTTTTTTTTACCCTATGAATGAATTCTCTTTTCTAAAAGGAATTTGTCCCTATATCACTGAGTTGGACTTAGTCTTTCTGATTTTTTTCTGCATCTATGAATGAATTTTCTCTCTAAAAGCCTGAGCACTGAGTTGGACTTAGACTTTTTCTGAGTTTTTTACTCTTCGGAGTGTAACTCTTCTAAAAGAAGTTTGACAATTTGAAGAAAGATAGAACTTTCATGGTAATGGTTAGTCCTGAAAAGGACTGTTGGGTTAGCTCTGAAAAGAGCTGTGACAATTTGAAGAAATGACAACTTGAAGATAGAACTTTCGTCTGACAGCTTGAAGATAGAACTTTCTTCTGATAGCTTGAAGGTAGAACTTTCGTCTGACAACTTGAAAATAGATCTTTCGTCTGTCCTCTTGAAGATAGAACTCGTGGTAGATGCTTAGTCCTGAAAAGGACTGTTGGGTTAGCTCTGAAAAGAGCTGTGACAATTTGAAGAAATGACAACTTGAAGATAGAACTTTCTTCTGATAGCTTGAAGGTAGAACTTTCGTCTGACAATTTGAAGAAATGACAATTTGAAGATAGAACTTTCGTCTGATAGCTTGAAGGTAGAACTTTCGTCTGACAATTTGAAGAAATGACAATTTGAAAAAAAGATAGAACTTACGTCTGACAATTTGAAGAAAGGTAGAACTTTCGTGGTAGATGGTTAGCCCTGAAAAGGGCTGTTAGGGTGTCCCTAAAAGGGACCTGGTTTTGGAGGTTGTGTTTTTTCGTCTCACGTTGTTTTTTTCCACTTCTAATGACAGCATCCGAAATTCGCTTGGCAAATGGGGCATGTTTCAACTCTTTTTTCTGATTACCATTGCTCCATTACCGAAAGTAATCTTCCTCCCAAATTCGATATCAACCAAAATGACATCCGGTGTTGTCTTTAAAAATAGTTGAACTAATCTTTCGCCGAGATCTTTGTATGGCTGTGTTATAGTTGTAGTTGTTTTTGTTCCTCCTCTCCTACGAAATGAGTGTTTAGTTGTAATAACTATTGACCTGCATTTAGATATTCTTGGAGAGTCTCACATAGTTGATAATTTTATCTCCTCCATATTGATACTGCTTCCGAATATTGATACTGCTTTCGAAGTGATCGTTAGCTGAGAGCCAAAAATGGTGAATGTATGAAAATAACGTCGAGCTTTATACGTTTACTGTGGATTGAAATTTTTTAAAGAGCTCGGATCTGGCAGAAAGCCCATACATTTTTTCCATGCTACGTTTCATGCTAATATAGCAAAAAAGTTATGAGACGGTGTATGGAAAAAAATGTAGACAGAACAAGTCTTTGGGGCAAAAAAACAGAATGAAGAGATCTATTGTTTTTGAACTTTTATTTATTGAACTTTTATTTACTGAACAGAACTAAACAATGAAACATTTTTTTGCAAAGCATCATAAAAAAATTTCTTGACAATGAAAAAAATTTCTTGGCAATGAAAAAAATTCGCAAGGAAACATTTTTTTTGCAAAAGCATCATAAAAAAATTCTTGACAATGAAAAAATCACACTGAAAAAAATTTCTTAACAATGAAAAAAAATTCACACTGAAATATTTTTTTGCAATGAATTATTTACAATGAATTATTCGCAAAACAGTATATAACAAATTTTTTACAATGCAAATTCACAAACACCACGAGTTTCACATTTGGCTTCATATTCCGTAATGTCTTTGTGCAATTGCTCTTTCTGAGTCTGATTGACACCGATCTGGATAACCACAGGTTTCTTGCTTAATTTTCAAAGAAATTGTCCACATAACGTTTAAAGAACTGATCTGACACAGAATTGAAATGCCAAATTTCATACACTTGCAATAATCGATAACCGCAGTCAAGAGCCTTGAATAATTCAAAAGTAACGCAAGTTCCGAGCAAAGCCCTCTCTTCTTTACCATGCCCGGGTTTGTAATAAGACATATCCAAGTAAAGTCCAATGTAACTCCAAAATTCATCTGTATTTGCCCAGTGAGGAAAGTAACCTTTTTTATTTTCTTGAAGACCAAATATGGCTGGAAATTTTGCCAAACCAAAGCTCATGAAATTGAAAGAATCGACCAGACGTACACCATTCAGTTCTAACTTCATAATATTGTTTCCATTCATGATCAATTTTGGAAGTTTTAACCCAACTTTGACAATATAGCCAAGAATGAACTGACCGTCATAACCTTTGAAATTATGGGCAATAGCCGTGACTCCTTTATGATGTTTTGAAAAGAGCCACTTGCAAAAATTGACTCAAAGTTTCTTCACCTTGAAAAATAACTTCCCTACCCTCTTCAAATTCACTGCATGTAGAACAATGAAAATCAAGTGATTTATCGATACATTCATCACATGCTCTGTGTGCAATACAATAATTCGGGATGTGTACACCTGTGTCTTGTTTGCATTCAAAATCAAAAGAAAATAAACTGTGTTTTTTTGACTACAGAAGAACTCGTCTCGTCATCGCTGTCATGGTTCAACTTACTTTGGTAAGGCTGAATATAGCATCGATAAAAAAAGTTAACAATTTTCTTACAGATATGACACCTTTTCTTTCCTTGCAAACATGATTTTTCTTTCTGACAAGATATTGCACACCACATTTTGAACAGAGTTTCACTAATTCACAAATGGATTTCTTTTCTCTACCTTGAACAATTCTGTGATTTTCAAAGCATTCAGCACTAAAAAATCGTCTACTGTAATAACTGCAAACATATTCTTTTGAATCTGATGGACATTTTCCTTTGCGGTAACAACCTTTGCAGATAATTGAACAAGCATGACTTTCCCGGTGAGAGTAACCCACATCACAGAACTCACAATAATATCCACAACAAAAAAAACCTTTGATAGATTTGATGTAGTCATAATGGTTTTGATGAAACTACAAATGTATGATCTTACTATTGGTTTTCACTTCTGGATGTTCAAATATTTTTTTCCACTTTTGAATGCTGTTGATGAACTTTAATGACATAGCCTTTTTCATACAAGAATGCTTGAATTTTTTTGTATTCGTCAATTCCTACAGGTTGTGTTGGTGAAACACCAGCTTCATTCAACAATTTCTCAGCTTCAGTCTTTTGAAGAGGGCGGTTTGAACGACTAATACGATCCCATTTTTCTATTCCATGCCCCGGTGTTTTCACGTTCACTGTAGCAAATTCCCACAACAACGGCTCTTGCAAAACATAGTTGGTCATGATTGCCAATTTGAATAATGGATTTTTTCTTCTGGGCAAAAAAAACTTTGATTCGAGCATTTCAATCTATTGTTCAGAAATCAAAACGAAAACCTTTGTTGGTACTCTGTGAACTTAAACAACACCGTGTCAACTCGGTGGAAACGCCGTTTAGAGTGACAGGGGCTTAGATCACAATATGTTAGCGTCTGTTGCTATAAATAGACCATTGGGCAGAGGTACACTACGTCAGCGTCTAGTAAAGCTTTTTTTATAAATACCTCTATACGCTTAACTAATATAAAAAAGGTGTGAGTTCGAATTTTGAGCGTTGTCAAAAGTAGAAAGCATTTTTTTTCTTTCGTAGATTTGTACATGTGAAATAGGGTGAATATCCCTGATTTCCTTAACAAAAGAAAGACAGTTCCTTGACACTTTCGTTAATTTATGTCAAGAAAAATAACTTGGAATAATTATTGGTTCACACACTTGTAAAGACCATTTTACGGGAATATTTCCTCACTGCATGTAGATCTAGATCTATATAAGAGAGACTTTTGACTTTTTCTACTTTTAACTTTTTTACTTTGCAGTAATTGATAACCGCAGTCAAGAGCCTTGAATAATTCAAAAGTAACCCAAGTTCCGACCAAAGCCCTCTTTTCTTCACCATGGCTACAAATACTTGAACTTTCTTCTGCACATTTCATACAGAGTGGAAACATCATTTTGTTGTTACAGTGAACTGGGAGAACGGGGTGAAACAAATCAGTTGGAGGCAAAACTTTGCATTTGATTAAGCCCTCATATTGTCGAATATTGTTCATGTCAATATTCTCAGCAGACAAAATTTCTGGCTGACCTACAGGATAGGATTTGTGTTTACAAACATAAGGGTACAGAGAACAGATATCAATGTACTTGATTTCCTTCTTGCTTTTTTTCATCAACATCAGGAACGCGATAATAGGCCACGCGAGCTTCGCATTTTTCCTGCGATCTCTTGGCAGTCTGGGAACTTAAACAACACCGTGACAACTCAGTGGAAACGCCGTTTAGTGTGACAAGGGGTTAAATCACAATATGTTAGCGTCTGTTGCTATAAATAGACCATTGGGTAGAGGTACACTACGTCAGCGTCTAGTAGTGAAGCGTATTTTTTTTATAAATAGCTCTATACGCTGTACTATCAGCTACAGAGTTTTAGATCAAGCGACGCTCGACAAACGATATCGGATGAATGGTGAGAGAACAAATATTTGTTTTACGTGCAACGAAGCAGGACATTGGTCCAGAAATTGTCCAAAAAAGAAAATCAGACAGGAACATTTGTTTTTTTGTCTACGTGAACCCACACAGTCATGACATCGAAATTTCACCATCGTTTTACAACGTTGTCGATCTCCAACATACGAAATTCGTCGGGACACTAAATTCATTCTATAACGAAAATACATGGAAAACAAGTTCACTACAGACTACAATATCACCGGTTGAAAATCAGACCGTAGACATGCAGTCCGACGCAACGGATATCACCGATTCAAAAATCTGCAAAATAACAGAACAGGCAGAGAAAAAAATATCAACAAACGATAATCTAAGAAAACAACAAACTTTGGATCTAAAAGAGGAGAAAAAAGCAAAACAACGAAAAGAAGAAAAAAACGAGTAACAAAGAACTGTTTCTTTTGCAAATCAACAAAACACAAGGGTAAAAAAAGTATGGCAAAACATTTCCCTCACTCTATCAGACATCTGCTTGCGCAGTGGGGGTAGACAAGAATTCGAACCATACTGGAACAAATATGATTTTATGTAAAAATATCGCTGGGTTTTATAGCTTTACAGGAGGATTGAACTGATTGACTCATGACGTCATTTTTCCTATGTTTTTCCCACGTCGGCGTTTCATGCTGTTTTTACCACTCCTAACTCAGTGTCACACAGTACAATCCTGGTGTTTCCCGTCAGGTCCGCGCTCTTTAAAAATTTCAATCCTCCTTAAACGTATAAAACCCAGCGTTATTTCCATACATTCATCATTTTTTGACACTCAGCGAACGAACACTTCGAAAGCGGTATCAATATTCGGAAGCAGTATCAATATGGAGGAGATAAAATTATCAACTATGTGAGACTCTCCAAGAATATCTAAATGCAGGTCAATAGTTATTACAACTAAACACTCATTTCGTAGGAGAGGAGGAACAAAAACAACTACAACTATAACACAGCCATACAAAGATCTCGGCGAAAGATTAGTTCAACTATTTTTAAAGACAACACCGGATGTCATTTTGGTTGATATCGAATTTGGGAGGAAGATTACTTTCGGTAATGGAGCAATGGTAATCAGAAAAAAGAGTTGAAACATGCCCCATTTGCCAAGCGAATTTCGGATGCTGTCATTAGAAGTGGAAAAAAACAACGCGAGACGAAAAAACACAACCTCCAAAACCAGGTCCCTTTTCAGGGCTAACCCAACAGTTCTTTTCAGAGCTAACCCAACAGTCCTTTTCAGGACTAACCATTTACCACGAAAGTTCTATCTTCAAATTGTCATTTCTTCAAATTGTCAAACTTCTTTCTTTTAGAAGAGTTACACTCCGAAGAGTAAAAAACTCAGAAAAAGTCTAAGTCCAACTCAGTGCTCAGACTTTTAGAGAGAAAATTCATCCATAGATGCAGAAAAAAATCAGAAAAACTAAGTTCAACTCAGTGATGTAGGATATTTGCAATTAAAGGCTAGGTAACGCACAAAAAATGACACATTTTCTATTGTCAATCTTCTTTTCTCTCAGAAGAGTTACACTCCAAAGAGTAAAAAACTCAGAAAAAAGTCTAAGTCCAACTCAGTGATGTAGGATATTTGCAATTAAAGGCTAGGTAACGGCCAAAAAATGACACATTTTCTATTGGCAATCTTCTTTTCTCTCAGAAGAGTTACACTCCAGAGGGTAAAAAAAACTCAGAAAAAAGTCTAAGTCCAACTCAGTGCTCAGGCTTTTAGCACTCATTTCGTAGGAGAGGAGGAACAAAAACAACTACAACTATAACACAGCCATACAAAGATCTCGGCGAAAGATTAGTTCAACTATTTTTAAAGACAACACCGGATGTCATTTTGGTTGATATCGAATTTGGGAGGAAGATTACTTTCGGTAATGGAGCAATGGTAATCAGAAAAAAGAGTTGAAACATGCCCCATTTGCCAAGCGAATTTCGGATGCTGTCATTAGAAGTGGAAAAAAACAACGTGAGACGAAAAAACACAACCTCCAAAACCAGGTCCCTTTTAGGGACACCCTAACAGCCCTTTTCAGGGCTAACCATCTACCACGAAAGTTCTACCTTTCTTCAAATTGTCAGACGTAAGTTCTATCTTTTTTTCAAATTGTCATTTCTTCAAATTGTCAGACGAAAGTTCTACCTTCAAGCTATCAGACGAAAGTTCTATCTTCAAATTGTCATTTCTTCAAATTGTCAGACGAAAGTTCTACCTTCAAGCTATCAGAAGAAAGTTCTATCTTCAAGTTGTCATTTCTTCAAATTGTCACAGCTCTTTTCAGAGCTAACCCAACAGTCCTTTTCAGGACTAAGCATCTACCACGAGTTCTATCTTCAAGAGGACAGACGAAAGATCTATTTTCAAGTTGTCAGACGAAAGTTCTACCTTCAAGCTATCAGAAGAAAGTTCTATCTTCAGGCTGTCAGACGAAAGTTCTATCTTCAAGTTGTCATTTCTTCAAATTGTCACAGCTCTTTTCAGAGCTAACCCAACAGTCCTTTTCAGGACTAACCATTACCATGAAAGTTCTATCTTTCTTCAAATTGTCAAACTTCTTTTAGAAGAGTTACACTCCGAAGAGTAAAAAACTCAGAAAAAGTCTAAGTCCAACTCAGTGCTCAGGCTTTTAGAGAGAAAATTCATTCATAGATGCAGAAAAAAATCAGAAAGACTAAGTCCAACTCAGTGATATAGGGACAAATTCCTTTTAGAAAAGAGAATTCATTCATAGGGTAAAAAAAAGTCTATGTTCAACTCAATGGTTAGGCATTTAGAAAAGAGAATTCATTCATAGATGTAGAAAAAAGTCTAAGTCCAACTCAGTGATATAGGGACAAATTCCTTTTAGAGAGAAAAAATCATTCATAGATGCAGAAAAAAGACTAAGTCCAACTCAGTGGTCAGGCTTTTAGAAAGAAAATCATTCATAGGGTAAAAAAAAGTCTATGTTCAACTCAATGGTTAGGCATTTAGAAAAGAGAATTCATTCATAGATGTAGAAAAAAGTCTAAGTCCAACTCAGTGATATAGGGACAAATTCCTTTTAGAAAAGAAAAATCATTCATAGATGCAGAAAAAAGACTAAGTCCAACTCAGCGCTCAGTCTTTTAGAGAAATCATTCATAGATGCAGAAAAAAGTCTAAGTCCAACTCAATGGTCAGTCTTTTAGAGAGAAAAATCATCCATAGGATGAAAAAACTAAGTCCAACTCAATGGTCAGGCTTTTAGAAAGAGAGAAAATCAATCATAGGGTAAAAAAGTCTAAGTTCAACTCAATGATTAGGCAATTAGAAAAGAGAATTCATTCATAGGTGAAAAAAACTAAGTCCAACTCACTGATATAGGGACAAATTCCTTTTAGAGAGAAAAATCATTCATAGGATGAAAAAAGCTAAGTTCAACTCAATGGCCAAACATTTAGATAAGAAAAAAGTCTAAGTCCAACTCACTGATATAGGGACAAATTCCTTTTAGAAAAGAGAAATCATTCATAGATGCAGAAAAAAGACTAAGTCCAACCCAGTGCTCAGACATTTAGAAATCATTCATAGGGTGAAAAAACTAAGTCCAACTCAGTGATATAGGGATAAATTCCTTTTAGAGAGAGAAATCATTCATAGATGCAGAAAAAAGACTAAGTCCAACTCAGTGATCAGGCTTTTAGAAAGAGAGAAAATCATTCATAGGGGAAAAAAGCTAAGACCAACTCAGTGATATAGGATAAATTTCCTTTTAGAAAAGAGAAATCATTCATAGAGATGCAGAAAAAAGTCTAAGTCCAACTCAATGGTCAGGCAATTAGAAAGAGAATTCATTCATAGATGCAGAAAAAAGACTAAGTCCAACCCAGTGCTCAGACATTTAGAAATCATTCATAGGGTGAAAAAACTAAGTCCAACTCAGTGATATAGGGATAAATTCCTTTTAGAGAGAGAAATCATTCATAGATGCAGAAAAAAGACTAAGTCCAACTCAGTGATCAGGCTTTTAGAAAGAGAGAAAATCATTCATAGGGGAAAAAAGCTAAGACCAACTCAGTGATATAGGATAAATTTCCTTTTAGAAAAGAGAAATCATTCATAGAGATGCAGAAAAAAGTCTAAGTCCAACTCAATGGTCAGGCAATTAGAAAGAGAATTCATTCATAGGTGAAAAAGACTAAGTCCAACTCACTGATATAGGGACAAATTCCTTTTAGAGAGAAAAATCATACATAGGGTAAAAAAAAGTCTAAGTTCAACTCAGTGCTCAGACATTTAGAAATCATTCATAGATGCAGAAAAAGTCTAAGTCCAACTCACTGATATAGGGACAAATTCCTTTTAGAAAAGAGAAATCATTCATAGAGATGCAGAAAAAAGTCTAAGTCCAACTCAATGGTCAGGCAATTAGAAAGAGAATTCATTCATAGATGCAGAAAAAAGACTAAGTCCAACCCAGTGCTCAGACATTTAGAAATCATTCATAGGGTGAAAAAACTAAGTCCAACTCAGTGATATAGGGATAAATTCCTTTTAGAGAGAGAAATCATTCATAGATGCAGAAAAAAGACTAAGTCCAACTCAGTGATCAGGCTTTTAGAAAGAGAGAAAATCATTCATAGGGGAAAAAAGCTAAGACCAACTCAGTGATATAGGATAAATTTCCTTTTAGAAAGAGAAAAATCATTCATAGGGGAAAAAAGTCTAAGTCCAACTCAATGCTTAGGCAATTAAAAAAGAGAATTCATTCATAGGGGAAAAAAGACTAAGTCCAACTCAATGGTTAGACATTTAGAAATCATACATAGGGTAAAAAAGTCTAAGTTCAACTCAGTGCTCAGACATTTAGAAATCATTCCTAGAGATGTAGAAAAAAAGTCTAAGTCCAACTCAATGGTCAGGCAATTAGAAAGAAAAAATCATCCATAGGGTGAAAAAACTAAGTCCAACTCAATGGTCAGGCAATTAGAAAGAGAAAAAATCATCCATAGGGTGAAAAAAACTAAGTCCAACTCAGTGATCTGGCCATTTTTTACCCAGTCTGTCAGTCATAAGGCCTGCACTTTGAATGCTAAATCCCTCTCAGGGAAGAGAGCCTAGGGACAAAATAAAAAAAAATCTTTTCGGGGACAGCAAATAGGGACACATCCCCAGAATGTCCTCCGCAAGGCCGCCATTTTGAATGCTAAATCCCTCTCAGGGACGTTACCATACGGACAAAATCTTTCGGGGACAGCATATAGGGACACATTTTTTGTCAGGGACGGTGATATAAGGCGCTCGGGGACGTCTCCATAGGGACACACTCAGACCGGAGTGTGTCCCTATGGAGACGTCCTATACTACTCCTATACTTCCGAGCTTTAACGACCCTAACGAATAACACTAAGAAAACATTGTGGGAAAAGGAGAAAATGCTGTTGACCAGCATTTTCTCTTTTTCCCACCATGTTTTCTACTCTTTCAGACACACATTCCATCGTTGGAGCCACATTTAATCTGTCTTCTGAAAAAGCTTTCAATTATGACCAGTCTAATATTTTATCGTTTGGTAAAGGCTAAAAATACCAGTTCCCTCCTTGGCTCTGTCTCAACTTGAGGCTTTAATTTGAATTAGCCAATGTATTCGAATCTTGCCTGGTTTTTTTTTTTTTTTCAAAATGAGATTTCACTGTTTAGTTCCCTTACCATGGAATGGGTTATGCAGGATTATACTGTACTTTTCCAGACAATAAGCCTATACATGTAATACTTGTCCCAAAATGCACAGATATAAGTAAAACCTCGAATGAAATTTTTGTTAAATGTGTGCGAAAGAAGTAGACAGCGTATACGACGCATAAATAACAAAAAAAAAAGGGGCACAAAGATCGCCTTAAAATGCCAATATTCTGGAATTATAACCCTTTATAAACATTAACCTACATTTTTGTGCAGACGTCTATGTTGGAAAGGAGTCCAAGTGTCTCTTTTTTCTTGTTATGTCGATTTTTGTTCGATGGCCAATGTTCTACTAAGTACATACTCTACTGACAATAAAATTTAATACTGCCAATAGATTTTACATTTATTTTTCATAAGTTTCTCACGAAATGCCAGATTTCGTCTTCATTCAGATCAATTAAAGTTTTCATTTTAATAGTTATTTCTCCAAGAATTATCTATAGATTTGCTGAGACTAAATTTCTAAACAATCAAAAGACAAGTTCTATGAATTCAAAATATACTCATGTGCCTACGCAGGAGGCAGACAGACAGATAGACAGATAGACAGACAGACGAGACAGACAGACAGGCAGACAGACAGACAGGGACCAACTGACATTCAAAGACAAATGTCCATAGGGAGAGAGACCAGCTGTGAGAGAATCAGAAGCAGAAATAGACAAGATGAGACAGAAGTAGGGAGATGATGACACTTACTGCATCTCAGTGGACTTCTGCAGACAGTTCGTATCATCACACTACACAGAATGTAGTCTGATCTTTAATCTACGAGTACATTACCCGATACAGGTACGTTGAGATTTTTTTCGCTCCAAAGAACTTCGTAATCGCAACAATGGTGTTTTAACCCAGAAAGCGCCTTTCGCAACTTTAGTTGCCTTTGCGGCCAGTGTAGATCAAGATCAGACTGCATAAAATGTGCAGTCTGATCTTTGATCTGCACTGTCCGCTTTCCTGAGACAATTTTGACAAGAACAATTTTGAAATTGCATTGATTGTACTTTTATTCCTAGAAGGAAAATGTCCGTTGGGTTTATTCGGCTCTCTACGGCTTAATCAGTGGCAGGAGAATTTCATTTAATTTGTTTGAAAGTTTAAGTCTTTACCACACGATCCCGAGTTTTAACGACCGAGGATAAAGCCTTTTGAAAACATTGCGGGAAAAGGCGAAAATGCTGGTAAACAGCATTTTCTCCTTTTCCCACAATGTTTTATATCCTATCAAGGACAGAAATCATCATTTTTGGCAATATGTAATTCGTTGCCTGCAAATGCTCTCAATTTGGTCAAGTCTAAAATCTAGTTGTTTGGTAAAGAGTTAAAGGTAGAATAGTGATCGAAAAAGCACAAACATGCCATTTAGATAGCACAGCAATTAAAATTTAGATCCTGATGAGAGAAACATAGCCATAAAAAAGTTCAATCCGTTGCTTTTGTAGGAAATTACGACCCAGGGGCCGTATTTAGGAAACGATTCTAAATCTTATTCTGATCCTAAATTCAAAAGCTCGTCATCTGATTGGATGAGATAGAGAGAAGATCGAACTGTGATGGATCTATTTTCTGTCACAGAAGCCATTAAAGAACGTCCATACAAAATGGTATGAGCATGGTTTGAGCTTGATGAATTTTCCTGGAAATCGCCATATGTCATTCTTTGTCCAACAGTGTGGTTACTTAGAAACCTTGTAAGTTGCACAGCACAATATCAGATACGCTTCGGTTTTCTTAAGTGTATGGATACAAAACTTTTTGTTTGCTAAGAAAGTAGTCCGTCAAGGTTACAAATGGCACGTCAAACGGTCTATACTCTTTACTCTTTCAGCGCCTTTCGCGAAAACAGAAGCTTTAGCAGACAGCATAGACCAAGATCAAACTGCAAAGGAAGTGCAGCCTTGCCATGGATCTATACCGTCCCGCTTGTTTAGTCAAGCACTATCCATCGGAGTTTCAGTAGACTGTAATTTAGCTTTAGGCTGCTAAGCGAGACTCAAAGACCTTTTGAGTACAGTATAGATCAAGATCAGACTACACAGAATGTGGAGTCTGATCTTAGATCTACACTGTCCGATAAGGAGATATCTTTTCCCCAAAAAATACTTTTGAAATAGTAAAATATTGGTTCTACAATCGACTTGAATGTTTCATTTCACTTACTTAGCAGTAGGCCTATAAGGGCTAAGCCCTTGAAAGAAGTCGAGCAATACAATACAGTATAATAAAATACAAAACATTTTATTGCTTGTGAAGAAGTCGAGCTTATTTCTTTGACTCTGAAGGAGTTAAATTGGTTATATTGAGGAACATCTTCTTTTTTGTCCCTCTCTCGTATAGGCCTATTGATTGATTGTATGGTGTTTAACGCCGTTTTCAACATTATTTCAGTTATATCGCGGCGGCAAGTCCACCTATCCATAAGTTTCTTTACCAGTGCTGCGCACAATATTCTTTCCAAACCACTGGCTACTTTCCCACATAACCATCGTCGAAACAATGATCAGCGGTGAGAGATTAATTAATCATGTCGCAATAAATATCATCAAGCCTTTGGAAAGAAACCAGCGACCCCCCTGTTCTTGAGTCCTGTATGCTACCGACTGCCATACCGGGGCTCGGCCCTATCTCGTATATTTCAGAACGTGCAGTCTGATCTTGGATGCACTTTGTTGATACAGTGTGATTTTTCCGACGAAAGAACTTTGGCGTATATGAACTCTTTCCAAAAAAGTAAACTCTGTGTTTATCAAATGTTTGAAAATACAGTCCACTGAAAATTAGATATTTTTTTCAGCGGAAGGCTTGACTAACCAGCGGTCGGTCGAGGTCCAAGATTAGACTGCACGTCTTCTGCAGTTTGATTTTGAACTATGCCGTCCGTAGAAGCTTCTTTTTTTCCGGTGACGCTAAAAGGCTTAAACGAGTTCAAAACCTTGAGAGTCAGAGATAGAGAGCAAGAAAGAGCTAGAGAGCCAGAGAGAATTAAAGAGCTAAAAAGAAAGAGAGAGGGGTGAGCCAGAGAGCCAGAGAGTAGGAGAGAGCTAGAGAGCCAGAGAGCAGGAGAGTACTATTGAGCTAGAGAGCAAGAGAGAGCCAGAGAGCCTGATAGCAGGAGAGAGCAAGACAGAGCAAGAGAGAGCTAGAGAACCAGAAAGCAAGAGAAAGCCAGAGAGCCAAAAAGCAACAGAGAGCTAGAGAGAGAGAGAGAGAGAGAGAGAGCCAGAGAGAGCCAGAGAGCAAGAGAGAGCTATTGAGCTAGAGAGCCTGATAGCAGGAGAGAGCAAGACAGAGCAAGAGAGCAAGAGAGAGCTAGAGAACCAGAAAGCAAGAGAGAGCCAGAGAGCCAAAAAGCAAGAGAGAGCTAGAGAGAGAGAGAGAGATAGAGAGAGAGAGAGAGGGAGGAAATAATTGCTAACAAGATTAAGATACACGTAGTTTTTATTCTGAACCTCTTGTTTCACACGCAAACAAAAAAAAAAAAACTCTCACTGTGATCTGTTTTATAGCACAGCCATCTAAAATCCAATTAGGTTTTTCACATTAACATTTCAGCATCGCTGCTTTTCAAACTCGTTTTAACCCTTAGGTTTCTAAGCGCGACCCACCGTCCTTTTGCGGACAGTGTAGATCAAGATCAGACTGCACAGAACGTGCAGTCTGATCGTGGATCTACACTGTCCGATAAGGAGATATTTTTCTCCCAAATATAAGTTTGAAATGGCATTGTTCGGGTTTTACCATTTGGTTGAAAATTTTATTTCAGTTGTTTAGCAGATTAAGGGTAAAAAAGAGATAGAAAAAAATACCTTAATGCTGATTTCCGGGAATATCAAAAACGAATTAACCCTTAGGCTACGATGCACGACTTTTGGAGACAGTGTAGATCAAAATCGGATTGCACAAAACGCTTAGTCTTGTGTTGGATTTTCAAGTTTTTTTTTTTTTGGGGGGGGGGGGGGTGTAGTGGGCTATATGCAGAAAAGAAAATATAACGGAAAAAATAGACAATCCCTTTGTTTACAATACACATTTTTGAATCTATCTTATTCTTTTTTAAGCCGTTTTTCTGATTAAAGTTGCCTGGATTTTTGTTTATAAAAATAGCTGAAAACTACATGTGCCTGAATACAGTTTGTAATTTGCAGTCTCTTGACCGTAGCCCAGTCTAGACTTAAATTTACACGATCCCGATCCCTTCTCGTACTACTGAAACCAAGAAAAGACCTAAATAAGTAGCTCGTCATCGTGGTGTATAAATGGAATATTATTGAAAGTGGCATAATACAATATTCAAACATACAATATTAGTAAGCACAAAAAAACGCGTTGAAATGACCAAATTTGGTCTCCTTCTGCCAGCTGAAAAGACTGTCTGCCTTTATATGAGCAGTCTACATATACTTTCACCTCAATCATTATAAAATGAAGATGACTGACTACTTTATGATATTCGTCAGATAAAATCAGACAAGGTCAGGTGTCAAAGTTCAATGATAACACTGTATTTTTTCTAAGGATTTTTTATTATTTTTTTTTATGGGGTGGGAGGGAGTGTAATTCTTGTTAATCAATTTTTCGGAGCGGGCTGTTCATTGTTGTTATTCTGTTTGTTGTTTTTAATACTGAGGGCATTCTTTGTTGCCTGGTTAAGGTATTGGATTTGTGATTTTGCAATAAAAAATCATAGTCGGATTGCTGCTGATTGCCCTGGTGACATACCCACCACAGATATGTCATTCGGCAAGGAACTGCCGTGGCAAAGCCTAGTGTTGTTTTAAATTTTATCAAACTGTTTTGACCTTGAAGATGAAGCCTGTGGAATCCTTGGGAGAAAGGGAGAAAATCTAGTAGATCTAACTAACAGTTTGAAATTAAGAACAGTTGATGAATACTGACACCAATTAGACTTAAAGTGCGGAAACATTCGGGGGTCCGTACTCGCCAACATTCTTAGGAACATTCTAAGTCTTTATATCTGAGCCTTTCTGAATTTAAAAGTAACACAACTTCTGATTGGCTAAACCAAATGGTTTAGCCAATCAGGAGTTATGTTACTTTCAAATTTATAAAATTTTGGAGACTAAGACTAAGACAGTTCTTAAGAATGATTGGTGATGATGGACCCTGGTCTTGGTCTTTGTTGTCTGAAAAAGCATAGGAAGCGAATCGTAGCACACTTTGTACCGGTGCTGAATGGCAAACAAACCAATAAAAATAACCTTTACAAGAAGACGGAATATTAGACTCATTCACAAAGAAAGCACCTACAGGTATAAAGACAACTTGTAGAATGCAGCTCATTCGATGAATCTTGTCTTTAAGTAGATAGAAAATCATTGTGGGAAAAGGAGAAAAACGCAGGCTATCATTATCTCTTTTTTTTTCCGCACATGTTTTTCCTTGGAGACATGAAAACACGGTATGGTAATGCGTTGAAAACAACCGCTCAGAGATACTCCAAAAACAAGGTATAATCCTTATTTTATATTAGGGATATTTTTATTGCTGTCTTCATTTTTTTTTTTAGAACAGATAACCAAATTTGATCACAATGCATTCTGAGACCGATAATTACATTTTTGATTCCCTGGTTCGTGAAACACTGTGTTTTGAAATGCTTTTGCAAAAAAACTGCGTTGGAATGTTTTCTGTCACTTTATAATTTTTGAATGTGCGTGGGTGTTTTTGTTCTACATCAGATTTAAAAAATAAGAGCACCTTATGCGGATGCCAATGCCCAGCCAATGCTCGGGTGCAGTTGCTTATTTTCCCAGCGAAAGTTCTAAGTCTATAACGGGATATAACTGTGTTCAAAAATACTTTGATGGTTACCTGTCCTCATTGTATATTTTCCCTTTTGATTATTAAGAACTACTCCGAGTTTGGAGTAAATATCCTAAATAATAACAGAGATATTATATAATTTCAGTTATTGCACGACGACAACGCAGACACAGACGACGAAAGGGCTATGACAGCCGAGCTAAAATGGATCTTATATATTGAAGAGAGTTTTTGTTTTAAATAACTATTGCTTCACCGTTTTGTTATGTTTATTCTCCCCGTATTGACATTCATCCTGCCAAAAATGTGAAACTTTCAAGCCGATAGTGAAACCCCGAATAGTGTTTTTTCAACCTTCATTTTTGGAGAAAATGAATCTTCTTATTGGACAGTGTAGATCCAAGATCAGACTGCACATTCAGTGCAGTCTGATCTTGATCTACACTGTCCGCAATAGGTCAATGAGTCGGGCTTAGCAACCTAAGGGTAAAAGTAAAAACGTGTGTCTATGGTACTTTTAAATTAAATTTAGTTTGCACTTACAATGCAAGCATGTTCTTCTCGTTTTTAAAAACTATTTTTATCAGTACCTTTTACTTACAGGAATCGTATAATTATTGTTGAAAGTAGCCCAAATATATATACATTTTTTTCTTTTATTAAAAAGCAAAACCAAGTATACGACGTTACAGAGTTAGAAGAAGAAGTAAGAGAGAAAAAAACGAAAGAAAGAAAGAAAGAAGAAAAAAAGAAAGAAAGAAATCAATCAATCAATCAATCAATCAATCAATTGTGAAATAGAATCAATCTGAAGGTATACAGAGCCCGCTGGCTCTCTCTGTTATGCAGTTAGATACTGAGTTGTAATTTTCATAAGATTTCATTGGGTCAATTTATGAAAATATAGCCATATAACAGGGAAATAGTGTAAATGTTTCCTGTACTTGCCCGTATATGTAAGTCTGATGTGTCAGACATTCTTTGCTTCTGGACAATATCATCCTCTCAGACAACAAGATTTGGAAGGATATTTCGCCCTCACAGACAAATTACATTGCTCATTTAGCACCGCTCGTCTGAAACTGTTAGTTTACACGATGACATTAAGATAAGCCGGTTGGTGATGCCCAATTTATTAGGGAGACTTTATCCTTTTATTGTTACTGGGTGCAAACAGAAACTTGTGCTCTGCCCATTGTAGTCAACGAAATATCTGCCATGATGAAAGGTGAACTTGTCTCATGGCTTTTTAGAAAGTCAGTGATCGTTTACCTTTATACAGATGAAATCTTTCATTCAGTTGAATGGATAATCGGTTTGGTCCTACTTTCTGAAAAATAAAACGTCACTGAAAAGGCAAACTGATTTTGTACCAAGTAGGAAAGCTAGATGACGAAAATACTTTGAGGTATTCAATCGTCTCAGTGCTTTGATCTGCAATGATGAAAAGGTATGGTATTCAATCCTTTCTGTGCTTTGAGTCACAGTTATACGGGGCAAACATACAAGGGAAGTATTCTGGGACTAAAAGAGCATGCCTGATATCTCTTGTTCTTGTACCCATTTTTTTGATACACATTGTTATTGTCTCATGGAGATGTTTCCTATGAGTTTAACTTTTTCACTACTGCATAAATAAATTGCATTTTCACAAAGGCTAAAAATACATTTCCTCTGCAAGATCAAGAGACAGACAGTTCGGTCATAGTCTAGAATGCAGTAGTGGACAGTGTAGATCAGAGATCAGATTGCACGTTCTGTGCAGTCTGATCTTATCTACACTGTCCACAAAAGCCTCTGGTGTCGTCTATTGCATGGAATGAGTTAGGTAGTCGAATAGTGTTTCTATAAAACAAATACTCCAGATTCGGGCACTCTTGACATACAGAGGTGACCGCTTTTTTTTTTCATCTTCAAATTTTCTCTTTACCACGTAAATCAAATTTGAAGCTGAGGGTTTTTTTTTTTTAAAGATCTTATATAATATTGACAGTAAACATAAACTAAGTTTCAGGCAACGAACAGAAGTGAAAACTTTGTTAGAAATGGAGAACGTTTAAAAATTGGTAATCGCAAGCAATATTTCTTTGTTGACACAATGGTTTTAAAAGCCGTCAACTGCAAGACGGAAAACGTCTTCTGTAGGAGGATTAATTGAAGAAAAAATACAATTTAAAGTGCAACAGTTGCAATACTTGCCTTATAAAATCATTTTATCAGGTTAAGTTGTCACAATTATTTGATATCAGGAAATGCCAGACAATGGGATTGAAAGGGATATTTTGTCTGTTCTCGAAAAATTACGTCAATTTAAAGGTGCATTTTTGTCTCAATTTGTAAAATTTGGACATTGATACATAGTCAAATGATGTGTTAACATGAGCTAGCACTGTGAAGTATCACTACAGACATTCATCTTTTGACAAACTTTGCCCTCTATAACCAATATGAGCCATGCTCTTGCAGAAGGGGGCTTAATGCATCTCCGTTATACATTATACCCAGCGAATAATCACATAATTCTGGGAAACAAAATTCAGTTTGCTTAACAATCGGCTGATTCATCAGATAGACTGGTCCTTTGACATGCAGAACAACTACAAAAGCAAAAAGTTTTGGCCCAAGTCAGCCTGGGTCGAGCCGAGCCCCGGTAGCGCTGTCGGTAACGTACAGGACTTAAGAACAGGGGGTCGCTGGTTCGATCCCCAGCTCGGCCAATCTCTTTCCGAGGATTGATGACCGTCATTGCGACAGGATTCATTCCTCTCTCACCGCTGATTATAGTTTCGACGATGGTTATGTGGGAAAGCAGCCAGTGGCTTGGAAAGAACATTGTGCAGAGAACTGGTAAAAGAAACTCCAGGGAAGCATGGATAGGTGCACATCATATAATCAATCAAACAGCCTGGTCGACAGTTTTTGCAGATGCATGAGACATGGTGTCATGCTATATTAACTACCGAACACGAATTTCATGAATAGACCGAATGACGTGCGACGTTAAAGAGGACGTACATTTGATGTAAATCGATGTATTTTTGAAAGGCGCTAGCCGCCTTTATTTGTGTATTGTAACCTTGCATACTGTCAAAAAGCTGTATTCTTAATTTTTTTAAATGGTATAAATTTTATTATATTGCCTTTATAAACATTGTATCTTAGGCATCTTTGAAACTGTAGCATATATAATGAAACAAACAGTATAATATAACCAGAACAGTTAATGATCCAGTATTTTACTGGTCACATTTTCGGGACACAGCCAGATTAACCACAGTGCTATGCTATAAACCCTTGACGTTGAGAACGGGAACCATTACTGCAGCTCTTTAAGCCCATTATCTTCTTAGACAAATTTGCAGCAGACGACTTTGAAAATACCCTAATACCACATGGATAATCCACATAAATCAAGATTTAAGATACTTACTGTCGTATTAGGAAGTCATGCTTAACACGAGCATTGTCTCCTTTGTCACAATATTTTTTAAAGTTGTTATAGAGCAAGACGAAAACTTTCCAAGCAAATGCTGTGAAAGGTGAAAGTGCTTCCTTCAGCGGTGTCTGAAAGTTTAGGTCCACACTGTTTGCCTTTGACTATTTTTAGCAACAACAGACATTAAGGACAGGGCACCCTAATGGGATTCCTGTAACATCGCCTTTCATTGTACGGATTCGGCTAAGATTCGGGTAATCCGTAATTGATGCGGGGAACCAGCATCTATCGGCCGATCGATTACGGATTACCCGAGTCTTGGCCGAATTCGCACGTTTTTCGGCGATGAAAGGCGATGTTACAGGAATCCGCATTAAGGTAGCCTATCCTTAAAATTTTAATCTGTTACTAAGAATACTGAATTTTAACGACCTTGAGTGAAAAAAATTAAACATTTGTGGAAGACGAAGAAATGCTGGTCTATTCTTTAAACAACGAATCCTAGCCTTCCAGCCGCATTTACTTTGGTGTTTACTTCAGATTTAGAAAGTAACAGAACTTATGATTGGCTAAACCAGATGGTTTAGCCAATCAGAAGCTGTGTTGCTTTCAAATTTAAGAAATTCTTGAGATTAGGACGAGGAAAGTTCTTAGGAATGGTTGGTGAATACGGAGCTCGATCTTCGATTCTCAGTGTAAGCAAACGTGCAATGGCCCGCGCCAAGCAGTCCAAAGGGTGAATACTTGGAAATTTCTGTGACTCAGACAACAAGATTAAGGGGGATAGTTTGTCTATCCTCACAAAATTACGTCGTTTATACCAATGATTTTCGTTACAAATTGCTCCGTTCGAACATTGATATATTGTCAAATGATGTGTTAACTTGTTAGATCTAGCTTCTAAAATAAAATTGCAGCAGACAAATTCGAAATATTTCTTGTAAAATATGAATAATAAACATGCAACTGAAGGTTAATATAATACGTCAATAAAATTGAACATATGGTGCCATTAGATTGATTGAATGGTGTTTTATGCCGTTTTTAACATTATCGTGGTCATATCATGGCGGCAGCTCAACTTTTCATGTTGTTAAAAATTGTACCAGTCACTAAGGTGAGGCTCTGAAGTGCATTATCCAAGAACAATCTGAGAAAAACATACCACTTCAAGTGAGGATCGAGCCCGAAGCCTCCAGGTTTCGAATCCTAGACCTTTACAAAAGGGACAAGCAGGAGCCTGCGACGATAGATGAAATTTCTCAACACTAGCCTTTATTTGCAACAAGGCAAAAGAGCTAGCTATGTGAAAATGAATGTGTGGAAATACCTATAAACGCAAATGACCATACTTGCCATCGAGAATGACAGATCTTGTAGAGAACATTGTGATATTCCAACTTTTATGCTCCTGCAGTGTATACAGCTGGTCCTTTCACAAAAGCATAATTCCTAGGGAAATGTGACTTAGCTTAATGAAATTAGATATATCGAATTTTAAACTACTGGCGAAAATGACTATTTCTTGCCATCAAGAATTACAAAGATTGTTAAGACCAAATATATATTTCGATTTTTATGCACCTGCCATATATTAGTATACGGCCTTTCCTTTAACAAAGAAAATCTTTTCTAAGAAAAGAAAAGACGGTAGCTATAAAAGAAGAATGTATGGAAGTGCCAATTTAAACGAATGACCATATTCGAAAGGTGGTTGTAAATTTTAGAATGCACCGAAATATCGCCTGGCACAGCAATATGTGGAATGATAAGCTCTTATGACCATATTTGCCTTCGAGAATTAAAGATTACCACGCCCATTACCACTGAGCTAATGGACCTCAGCTAGGCTAAGACATACATAGAAAACTTTAGGACTGCAAATTAGGCATACCGAGTCTTTTACATTTCAAACTTGTTATGCTCAGTAAGTTAATCCACTTATAGAGCGCTTGTAAAATTGTCTGGGAATTTACACACAAATTGTCAAACAGCATTAGATGTGGCTGAAACGATCTGGGACAGAAGATTTTGCATAAGGAGGTATTAATGACTCTAGGGACACCCAAGAAGAATTAGGAGATTGTCTTAACGTCGTGTGTTCCATACGAATACACGCCTCTCAAGACCTCATTAGATGATATTGTTTGTAAACATTGTTGAAAGAAGAATGATTTATGTTTACAGGCTCTTAGTCATTTTCTATATCTATCTATCTATCTATAGACAGATGAATAGGTAGATCAAACTCTCCACTTCCTTTAAACATTTTCCATGCTAGTTATGCTAAAGTTAAGTCTAGTAAGTTGTAGGTCTTGAAATAACCCGTAAAATAATGGAATTAAGGCGAGTAAGAAAATGTTCTTAGTGTAGATAACACGTACTGTAATGGTATATCTTCATGGAAAGTTCGTTTGTTTGCTCCAACTTTTTCACTATAGTTTAATCCCTTAAAGTTATGAAAAAGAGATCTTGACATTCCATGGTCATGGCAGTTTCTGTCAATATTTCTCTAAATATCGGACACTTTAGATCCATGATCAAAAAACACCCGCGGTCTGAAACAGTCGTAGAAAGTTAAGTTCAACATTAGGACTACTGACTACTACCAGTGGAAAAGCACTTGGTGGCTTTGAAAGAGTGTTGTGCTAAGTACCGTTAAACATCTAGAAAAGTACTATGGCCGCCTTGAAAGAATTGAATCTAGCCAGTGTAGCTAGCAAGGATATGGATCCAGAAGACTCAAGCATGTTTTTGGTGAATCTAGGAAAACAAGGATACAGCGAGACTCCAGTCAAGTTTTGTTGAATCTAGAGAAAACATGGATCCAGCGAGACTTCAGTCAAATTTTGGTGAATTTAAGAAAGACGTTGATCTAGCAGGGTTCGAGTCAAGAGTTGGTAAAGACAGTAAAAACATAGACATAGCTAGCCTCTAGCCTAGTATCGATAAACCTAGGACAGAGATGCATACAGCGAGGCCTCAGCCAAGTTTTAGATAAGCGAGGAAAGACATGGATTCAGATAAGGTCCAGTCAAACATTGGTGAAACTAGATAAGGTACAGGTCGAGATATACTCCTGCAAACTTTTGGTGAATTTAGTAAAGTTGGCTCAAGCCCAGTATCGGTGAAGCAAGGAACAACATTGGTACAGCTAGACTCAAGACGAATATTGGTCAAACCAGGAACGACATGGATCGAGCCAGACTCAAGCTCGGTATCGCTGAAGCCAGAAAAAGCACAGATCCAGACTTAAGCACTGCATTTGTAGAACCAGGAAAGACAGATCAAAACCAGGCAACAAGGAGGCACAGATCTAACTAAGCTCTGGTCTCGTTTTGTTGAAGCCAAGGAAGGCACTGATCCATTTAGGCTCAAGCTAAGTCTTGGTAAAACCAGCAAAGACATTTATAAGAGAGCGGCCGCCGTAGTATAATTACTTTAAAGCTTTGAGTAAATTCCATTTAACTCTCTACCAAACAAGCCCGACATTTTACAGCCCTGTGGAAAAAGGCTTTTGATGACATTGTGAGAAAAGCAGAAAATGCTGGTAACCAACATTTTCTCATTTTCCAGCAACTTTTTTTTCTGTCTAAATAGGCGAACTCCATCATTTTTGCCACGGTGAAGTTGTCGTTTGCAAATGCTTTAAAGGTAAACAAGTCTATACTTTTGTTGTTATACCCTCCACCTACGAAGTTGAGGTTGATATACTGGTTTCACCATGCCTGTCTATCCATCCGTCCATCCGTCCACCCGTCCGTCTAAATACTTTTTCGTTTCCGTGCTCTAACTCAATAACTGTTAGATCAAGGACCGTGAAACTTTATACAAGTGTTGCTCATGACCCAACGATGTGCCCTACTGTTTTGGGGTCACATTGGTCAGAGGTCAGAGGTCAAGGTAACTGGTGAACTTTGCTTGAAAATCATTTCCGTGCTCTAACTCAGTAGCTATTTGACCTGGGACCATCATACTTTATGCAAGTGTTTCCCATGATCCAAGGAGGTGCCCCATTGTTTTGGGGCGAGCTTTATTTGAAAAGCGTTTCTGTGCTCTAAGTCAAAAGCCGTTTGACCCAAGATCACGAAACTTATGCAAGTCTTGCCTATGATCCATTGGGGTGTCCTATTGGTTTTGTCACATGCGTCAAAGTTCAAGTTCACAGAGAAAATCATTTCCATTATCTGATTGTGCTGCGTAAGTGACAAGGTGCTGGTGGTGGGGGGGGGGGTATTTGTCCCCTTTGCGACAGTTCTAGTTTGGTACAGATTTAAACAAACAAATCATCTCAGATCTTCTTATAAATTGCCTTCAAACAAGTCTAGTAGGAAGCTTTTTGTTTCAAAACAGAAAAGACGAAAAAAAAAAACACCGCGACGATCGGAGACGATAACGGTATCCTCAAATCAGCTCATTAGCTTTTTTTCTGTAATTGATTCGTCTCAAATTTTAGATTCTTTGTCATCATGACTTGCTGGAATCAAAACAATTAGAACAATGCCCTTTTACCAAGTGAGAAACAATAGGTATGTTATAATAAGAGATTTTGATTAATCTTCTACGTCCCTGCATCGACTGTGTTGCATACGAGTTTTTTTTAATAATAATCGTCCTTGTAAAATATGAGTGATCAACATCCATTAAGTGTTTAAAACAATATAACACATGGAAAAAAAATGGCATAAGAAGAAATTGCTCGTAACGAGCAATTTCTTCTTTCGCCATTTTTTTTCCCGAAAGTCGTCGGCTACCTGACAATATAAGTCGTCTGCAGGAGATGATCTTCTAAATGTCATGGTTTTGCGTTATCTAAAAGATGGCATGGAACATTGTGGTATCATCACCAGACTGGGTAATAATTAATTCCAATACATAAACGCACAGACTTCCGCGACGGTATCGCTGTCCTAAAAAAAAGTTCATTAGCATTGCTGTTGTTGTTTTTGTTGTTGTTTGTTGTAATTGTTTATGGTCTTAGACAAATGATTGTGTTCTTTGGAAACAAGATTTAACAGAATTATAGCATTATAAATCAGACCCTTTCATTCCGATGCAAAATAAAAAGTTTGTTAACACAATTTCAACGATGTCTATTTGATTCTGGTAGCAAAGTATAGCTGAAAGTTAACTTTATAGCTCGACTTAAAGGAAGTTATACATATTTGAGTCAGTAATGCACGAAACACCTACAACTGAACGATGATTAAGCTGCAAGTGGTTAACAGACCTTGCACACTCATGCTAGAAGCACTTATTGCATAAGAAGTGAATTCATCATTTCTTCCAGACGGCAATTATTATAAATAATTGTTAGAATACTTTCTGTACATGCAATGCGCACACAATAATGGACAGACGCGTCAAATACTATTACACTTCAATCTATAAAATAGCAGACAAAACAGAGTCGCTCTCTGACTGTCTATCAAATTATTCTTCAGCTGTCATTCTATGAGCATCTAACCCTTTCTGCGGCATAGGTGGAAACAGCGGCTTTTGCGGTTGGCATATACCAAGATCAGACGGCACAGAACGTGCCGTCTGATCTTGGATTATACCATCCGCTTGTTTAGTCAAGTCTATTAGACAAAAAACCGCTTAGTTTCAGTGGAACGTATTCAGCCGTCTGCTTGAGCAAATGAAGTTTCCACTGGCAGAGTATGGGTTAAAATACTTTCTTTGCATGCACGGTAACTCAGCCGGTAACGTGAATGGCCTGAAACAAGGAGGTCGATGGCTCGACACCCAGCTCGGCCAATTTCCTGTCAAGGTTTGATGATAGTCATTGTTACAAGATTCATTCCTCTCTCATGGCTGTCCATTGTTTCAACGACCTTAGAAAGGAAAGCAGCCAGTGGCCAGGGAAGACCATCTTGTGCGGTACTGGTATGAATAGGTGCCCTGGCCGCCATGCTGAAAACGAAGTTTAATGCCTTACAAACAAACAAAGTTACATGAAATAACAGAACGATAACCAAGACACACGTCGCACGCGGTAACATTTCGCTTGACAAAAACAGCAAACCAAAAAACTGAAACGCAGACGATAATTTCTCAGTTTAAATTCTTCATCAACCCGCACTGTTTCATTTTATATACGAGTGCAATTTGTTTTTCATTAAGGCAAAATATTCCTCGATTCATTTTATATCATTACCTTCTCTTTTTTTTATTAAGAGTACATCATAACGAAAAAAGCAAAGGTATCCTATCGAAGGTGCCAGTGTTTGGCTACAGTTGCTTTCTTGGTGAAAAAGTGGCATAACTGAGCCAAAAACATTTTGAGAGTTGCTTCCCCTTCTGACATGTTTCCTTTTTGATATTTAACAACTGGCCCGTGTTTGAAGTAATTTTGTTTAGTAATAGTAATCTAGAAAGTATATATCTTACGTTTTACAGAACATTTTATATCGCTTAACCCTTTACAAAAACATACAAAATTTTAATAATCCTGATAAAAAAAAAAGGACTTGGTTAGTAGAATCTTCTCCTTTCCACAATGTTTTCTACCCTTTCCTATAAATCCTATACAAATCCTATATTTGAGCAACATTTCATTCATCGTTTGCACGTGCTTTCAATATGGACAGGCCTACAGTTTTATCGTATGGTAAAGAGATAGTATGTCTTATCAGCATTTTACAAGAAATTTTGATTCGTGGCAAAACAAAATTCAAAACAGGCTCATCTTAATACAGAAAACGATACCTGTAAAATAGTAAAATATATACTTTTTATTACTAATGGAACATTAGAGACATTACACATTACGAAGTCAATCTTTGTCAAAGACAACATACGTAATAGCATTTTAATTAAGTAGTCTTTACATGAAATTTCGATTCGCGGCATGAAAGTCCAAAAAAGCTCATTTCAATACAGAAAATTGAAACCTGTAAAATAGTAATATATAATATTCTATTAATGATAGAACATTTATAGCATAGTGCTTAGGCACGGCTATAGTGACTTTTTACATTATGAAGATAATTTTAGACATAGATACCGAACGCAAAAGCATTTTATTAACTCCTTACCACGCAATCCCGATTTTAACATCCTAGAGGAAAAAAGTCTTTTGAAAACATTGTGGGGAAAAGTAGAAAATGCTGGTAAACACCAGTTTGAGCAACTTTTAAGGCTGACCCGAGGCGATATTTTATGCAGATGCATTAAGTCCCCTTTCCACAGAGCACGGCTCATATCATCTTATTACGTACTATGAAACATTTACGACATAGTCCTTAAGCAAAGTTACAGTGATATTACACATTACGGCTGACAGAGACACCGAACGCAATACTGTTTTAATTAACTCTTTACCCCGCAGTCCCAATTTTAACGACCTAGAAGGAAAAGCCTTTTGAAAACATTGTGGGAAAAGGAGAAAATGCTGTTTTCCAACCTTTCAGCGACAAATCCCATCCTCTGAGCCACATGTAATCTGTAGTCTGCAAATAATTTTATTTTGCACCAGTCTTAAACTTTTGTCTTTGATAAAGAATTAAAAAAAAAAAACAGCAGACAAAAACAGACCAAAAAGCAATATGTAACAGGAGAAAATAACGTCGAACACAGTCACATTTTAATGAGGAAAAAAAAATGATTCTTTTGGAATGTTTGAGTACAACTTGAGGTCATTTTGGGAGCGATGTAGATCAAAATCTGACACCATTTTGCAGTCTAATCTTAGTCTATTCTGCTCGGTAAGTTGAGAGATATTTGGACCTAAAGGTTGCTCTTATTACAAGCGATTCTCTTTTCCTGAAAACATACTTTTCCTATTAGTACTAATACTCACATTGTTGATTATCGCCCGCCCGGGTGGCTCAGTGGTTAGCGTATCGGACTCGTGACCTGGTGGTTCTGAGTTCGATACCCGGTCGAAGCAAACTTTCTCTTCGGTGATTTTACGTCTCTCATATCTGATACATGTGAGAAAGTAGTCAGTGACTTGGAAAGAAAGTTGTGTCAGTACTGGTGTGAGAAAGCAAGGAAACGCATGCCTAGGTGCACTGGCCCAGGTCATATGACCTAAGCTGTTAACACGGCGTTAAATTCCGATTCAATCAATCAATCACATTGTTGATATGTGGGAAAGCAGCCATGTGGGGCGCTCTGCGAAAAGGAGGTTCCATGCATGTTCGTGGTGTATCATACCGAGCACGTTGTCGTATAATACGGATAAACTTAAGCTAAAAACCGGCTGAATCATAAGGTGGAATGGTCCTTTGACGTGCAGAAAATCAACCAATAGCAAAAAGGCTCGACCCATTTCGACCTGCGCGGACTGCGCAGGCTGAAATGGGTCGAGCCTTTTTGCAGATGCATTAAACCCCCTTTTTACAGAGCATGACTTATATTTATTTCAGTTCGTTTACATTTACGGCAGTTTATAGTACGTTTATAACGAAAACTATATATAGAGTAGATAAACAGAGAGAGTAGACGAAGGTCAGGCTACACGTATATGTAAATTGATCTTGATTTACAATATCCGCAAATTAGTTCCTTCGCACAGTAAGGGAGGATAAAAGTTAACACATAGGCTCCATTTTTATTTTATTCTTATTATATTTGACGTTATCACTTAACAAAATTACTCATCGTCTATGAAATGTAAGATTCAATTTTTCAGGTACATTTTGTTCTGAGTAAATACATTGAAGGCAATAAGTCTTTAATAAAGAGGCCGTAATTTAAAAGCACAATTTCGCGCTGAAAATTTGTTATCATATCTGTTGTAGAAGTAAAGTTGTCTTAAATATATTTGAAATCTCTCTCTCTCTCTGTCTCTCTCTCTCTCTCTCTTTCTCTTTCCCTCCCTCCTCCCCCCTCTCTCTCTGTCTCTCTCTCTTCCTCCCTCCTTTCCACCTTCTGTCTCTTTCTCTCTTTCTCTCTCTCTCTCTCTCTCTCTCTCTCTCTTACTCTCTGCCTCCCTTCCTCTCTCTCTCTCTCTCTCTCTCTCTCTCTCTCTCTCCTTCTCGTTGATATATCCCTAAGAGAGAGAGAGAGAGAGGGAGAGGGAGGGACGTATTTGTTTGGTATCTCACACCGTGTTTAACCTTACAAAAGTCATATCAGGACCACCTTTGGATCCAGATGTATTCCTTTTTTCCAGGGGTTTCTTTTACCAGTGTTCCATATTACCCTGCCCAGGGGTGCTGAAATCTTAGAAATTTCTACTTGTCCACGGACAAGTAAATTTAAAAAAATCCACTTGTCCGCCAGTGCGGCTTACTTGTCCAAAACAAAGCAGTTTTAAATTGCATCCAACCACGCCTCGTTAAAAAAGACACTGTTGTTTGTCATACTCCTTGTCGCGGTATGTTTCATATTTACATTTGGAGCCGCAGGATGCTCCGAAGGTTTCAGATTTCTCTTTTGTTTGCTTAGAATATTTGATAAATGAATAAATAAATAAATAAAAACGGTCCATTTTCTCCGATTTTACGCACCAATTGATCGCTGAATCGCAAACTGTTTCGGTTTGAGACGGTTTCCGGCAGAGGAGATAATGCTTAAACCGTGGCCCATTCGCACTGAAGCGATACCATCAGATTAAAGGCTAAGCTATTCACATGTGTGACACTGTCGTGAAAGATTTTTGAATCGGTGCTAAAATGATAAAAATAAAACTATTTTATCCACAATGGTGACCTCGAAATTATTCAGACATTTTACGAAGCAAAAAAGTCGACGTGCAAAAAGCAGCCGCATATTATACCAACCCTGTTGTATGCGGTGAATGTGGAAGTACATCAAATGTGTATTTTTGGTTTCCAGAACTCGGGGATCATCTCAAGCCGCTGTTTATCATTCGAAATGTCATTGTGTACAAATGGTGAACATTCGTATTTCACTGCGTGATGTTAACAACAGATATTTGTTTCAAAATTTTCCGCTATTTTCCACTTGTCCGCGGACAACTAGATTGCAGAAAGTCACTTGTCCGTCGCCAAATTTTCCCGAGTCGGACGTAGGATTTCCGCACCCCTGCTGCCATTTATGCAAAAGAGTCAAAGTCATTGGGACACTAATGCATGACCATTTCTACATGTTTCCCTTTTCTGGACACTTCATACGTGCTTAGTTAATGCAGGTTGCTCGCTTAGCAGAAAAGGCCACTAAAACGAGATTTACTTCATTTTGGATTAGTGTAAATGGGCAGCCTTCTTATTTGGCAAAGCAAAGAAATTACTTTACAAACGTTGAGAAAAAAGAACCAATAATTAAGAGAGTTTTTGCTGAGTAAAATAATCTGACCACCTTTTGAACTTTCTCAGGGCCAAATGTATAAGACCCATAATCTGTGAAAAGGGGGTGTAATGCATCTTCAAAACGTATCGATCCAGGTCAGCCTGCGCAGTCCGCGCAGGCTGACCTGTGTCGAAACGTTTTGCTTTTTTTTTTTGCATATCAAAGGACCATTCTATCTTCTGATTTAGTCGGTTGTTATACAGAATGTCTTTCATGGATCCTTAATCATGTGATTAGTTGCTTGTTATCATGCATCATGTGTTGCTCATAATATTCGGCCTTGTAACTCTTTCAGCACCAAATAAATAAACTCGACCTCTTTCGACTGCTCTAAATACAATCTATTGAAACTTACAAAGATTTTGATTGTATGGGCTTGACTACACAAGCGGACGGTATAGATCAAAGATCAGACTGCACGTTCTGTGCAGTCTGATCTTGATCTATGCCGTCCGCAAAAGTCGCTGTTTTCGCCTACGGTTCCGAAAGGGTTAAGACAGCTGAAAAATACAATTTATTGAAAACTACCATAAATTTTATAATGTAGGCATGACTTAACAAGCGAATAGTGAACATTCAGATCTGCGCGCTCTGTCCGCAGAAGCTCCTTATTTTGCCTATGCCGCTAAAAGAGTTAACTTTTTCGAACTAGTTTGGCTTGTTGGAACGGACTTTTGTATCGAAGTTTAACGCGGTCAGTGACGCACCCATGTGTTCCCTGGCTTTCTCACACCAGTACTGACACAACTTTCTTTCCAAAGCCACTGACTACTTTTCTCACATGCATCAGAGGTGAGAGGCGAAGAATCGCCAGAAAGAAAGTTCGCCGCAACCAGATATCGAACCCGCAACCTCCAGGTCATGAGTCAGATACGCTAACCACTGAGCTACCCGGCCGGGTTCGAAAGATTAACATTCATCACAAGTGCTGTAACACAACAGACACAGGAAGAAGAAAGGGTCTTTTTTTTTGTTGTTGTTGCCTGCGTTTAGATATTTTGAATTCAAAGAAATGGATGGCTTAGAAGATCTTGTATACACTGATCTATGAGTTCGTCTTGTTCAAGATTTCCTTTGAGCATTGCAGTAGCTTTTTCATGGTAGATACGTGTATTTTTTGTAATAAGATGTATTTCCTCTTTTTATGTCAGCTTCTAATCTAAACACTTAACCTTCTAAATAAGGGAAATGGAACTTTCAAGCCGATAGTAAAACCCAAATGTTGCTGTTTCAGAATTATTTTTTGGTAAAAAAATCACCTTATCGGACAGTGTAGATCCAAGATCAGACTTCACGCTCTGTGCAGTCAGATCTTGATCTACAATGTCCGAAAATGTCACTGAGTCGCAAACTTAGTAGCCTAAGAGTTAAAATAGCTAAATGAAATTAACTTCAATACATAATTACAGGCATCTTATGTGTGGAATTCCATAGGTAACTATAAAATGTGTTTCTTTGCTGTTTACTGCTGTTGCTGTTTTTGTCATTATTTCAGTTATATCGGGCCATTAAGTGCACCTATCCATGCCTTCCTGAAGTTTCTATTACCTATACTTTGCACAGTACTCTTTCTCAGGCTGCTCTCCCACATCATCATCGTCGAAACTATGATCAGCGGTGAGAGAGGAATGAATCCTGTTGCAATAGCCATCATCAAATGGAAACTATTGACAGGCCTTACTTCTTTATACATATTCAGTACAATTCTTGGAGCACATTATTAGTTGTACGGTCAGGTGGCAGGGGACTTGGAAACTTGTTCACGGCTGTGGTAAATCATGTCGCCCCGAGCCGAAGGCGAGGCGGCGACATTATTCGTTACAGCCGTGAACAAGTTTCCAAGTCCCCTGCCACCTGACCGTACAATGCATTTATAATACTGCAAAGTTTTACCATTCCAACGTGTGTTAAGCGAAATTTCCCTGTTTTATGGTCTTAAAAATTGAGTACGCTGACGAAAAAGAATTTCCCTTCTGAGTGCACCAGTTCAAAGAAAACTGACGTCACTGGGAACTGACGTCACTGAAACCTTGGCAAAACGTGCATTTTGGTGCATAATCTTGATGATTTCACTGCGACATACATTCGTCGTATTTTTGTTTAAACGTGGATTTAAACAACTTCAAGGTAAGTATGCATTTTAATGATTTGTTGGCAAAAGTTAACGACCTTTAGTTGCCTCAAACGACCATTAGATTATCCTTTTAACGTTAGGCACAATGTATGAGTTTCAACACTTCACAATTTGCTTACCGATCGACGCCGCTAATTCGGATGTTATGTTGAAAGTGTAGTCATGTACACGGGGCTCCCGAAAGGGAAACTGCTTTTACGTGGGTTTTGCCAGTGTACATGATATACATGTTCGGGGCATATTATCCAATCAGATCACGAGAAATTTCTTTGCAGTATAATAAAACGACATCAAGAGATGTTTATAACGTGTAATTTTGAGCCATGCTCTAGCGTTAGGGGTTTAATTCGCCACTAAACGACAAACTTTTGGACTTGTCCAAATTGAAAGCAATTGCAGACGACAAATTAAAGATGGCAAAAAATGACACAATTTTTCCTTTATAGAGCAGAAAACATTGTGGGAAAAGGAGAAAATGCTGGTTACCAGCATTTTCTCCTTTTCTCACAGTGTTTTCAAAAGGCTTCCTCCTCATTTCAAAAGGCTTCCTTCTGAAGGTCGTTAAAAGTCGGGACTGTGTGATAAAGAGTTAATGAAACTCTGTCATGTATTGCACCAAGCAACACATCACATAATTATGGATCCATAAGATCCATTTCGTCTAACAACCGAGTTGATCATGAGGTAGCATGGTCGTTGGATATTGTTACGGGAGACCACTCTTTCATGCATGGCTTCATCCCGATTTAAATACAATACCTAACAACTGCGTTAGGGAGAATTCTCTTTAGCTCAGTGGTTATGGTATTGGCCTTTCGTCCGGGCGTTCTAGGTTCGAGTCCTGCCCGGTCCCTATATTTCTGCCATGCATTTGTTCATTTGTTTCTTTGTTACGGACTTCGTTCATAAGAATATGCAGGAAACTTACAAAAAGCAAACAAATCAGGCTGACCTTGGTCGATTTTTTTTCCCCGCAGCTGGATTAAACCCCATTTTCATACAGCTTGGCTATTTTCTACTATATTTAGAGGACATTGAATGAGTTCTCCCTTGTCATACTTCCAACACGTCATATACATGCAAAATTCAACAATCCCTTGGAAGCAATTTCTTGGAAACATGCCATGATCGTTAATTCTATACCAGTCGACAAAACACGGGTAGGAACTTCATAGTCGGAGCCAATGGCTCTGATAAGAAAATGTTGTGTTGGTCTTCCGGTTCCGAAAATATTGGCTAAAAGAGCAAGGCAAGAAACAGGTAAGCTTGTCATTCTTTTCGTAATTCTTTGTACACTTTGTATCACGCGACAAAACTGTTGACATGTCTAAATTGAAAACATTTGCAGACGACAAAATACATGTGGATCATTTTATTGAATTTACCTTTGACTGGGTAGAAAACATTGAGGGAAAAGGAGAAAATGCTAGTGACAGGCACTTGCTCCTGTTTTCACAATGTTTTCAAAAGCCCTCTTTGTAATGACCAATAAAACCCATACGAGGGAGAAGAATTTCAATTTACCAACCATTCTAAATGTTGTTCTAGTTTACATTCTAAAACTAGTCATTTGATTGGCGGAGACGGTCTATCTTCAAATTTCAGAATTTAAATCGTGAATAAGGACTAAGATATGATCCTTGCTCTCGGAAAAAGGGCTCAAATCGCGCTTCATATTCACGACACGATGTTATTTCCTTAGTGAGCTACTTTTTCTTTGTTTAAGATTGGCTTTGTCGCTTGTCAAGTATTGTAACCCTTTACGAAACAATTACGAGTTCTATTGATCCATAGAAAGAAGGCCATTGAAAACATTATGGAAAACGGGGAACATACGGAAACCAGCCTTTTCTCCAGTTCCCACAGCGTAGGAAGCAAAACATCACATAATTATGGATCCGTAAAATCTATTCTACCTATCAACTGACTGAATCATGAGGTACACTGGTCCTTTGACATATAGAAAATTTACAAACAGAAAACGTTTCGATCCACTCCAGTTTTCGTTTGTTCGTTCTTTTTGTATTAAGACTCTTTCAAATCGATCCTTCGGTTTTTAAGCTCCCATGGAACCTTTACCACGACGTTTTGTGTCTATATCAGTCCTTTGTATTTGACCTGACCCATTACCACGACGTTTTATGTCTATGTCAGTCCTTTGTATTTAAACAATTCGGTCACATTTCACCAAACAAATACATGAGCCGTACTCTGTGAAAAGGGGGCTTAATGCATCTGCGAAAAGTATCGACCCAGGTCAGCCTGCGCAGTCCGCGCAGGCTGACCTGGGCCGAAACTTTTCGCTATTAGTCAATTTTCTGCATGCCCAAGAATCAGTCTACCTCATGATTGAGTCGTTTGTCGAAAAAGGTGGCTATTATGGATCCATAAGTATGTGATAGCTTGCTTGGTACCATGGATCACGGAGAGGCATTAAGCCCCCTTTTCACAGAGCATGGCTCATATACGTGTACTTTGACTTTAGCAGTGAAAGGTATTAACAAAAATACAGAGGTCATTTCTTAATCCTTAACATGCTAAATAAGTGAAATGAAACTTTCAAGCCGATAGTAAAAAACCTAAAGTTTGCTCTTTCCAACGTTTTTAATGGGACAAAGATATCTTCTTATAGAATAATGTAGGTCCAAGATCAGACTGCACGTTCTGCCTGATCTTGATCTACATTGAGCACAAAAGGTCCTTGATTCCCACTTAACAGGGTTAACAGAAGAACAGAGCTCATCTGTGAAGTAAGTAACCGACAGCTCTGTTTTTTAAAGGAAGCTCTCGTCCATAGTAGTTCAACGACATATTCAGAGCCGGTCCACATAATCGGAGCCTTTTTTTATAGGTCAATTTTGTGGTATTTCTTTTCAAGTTTTTGCCAGCAGCGAATGAAAAAGTTCAAGACAAAGAATATCACGCTTTTAGGATTCCAAACTCTCTCCAATGTTCTAACTAAATGGCAGTATCAGAATGAAATTAGAACTTTGACGTATCATTCCGGCTACGGTCAACCCACGGCACAAATGATTCAGACACAAATGTACACAGTTTACAAATTTTCGTAGTGTAGAAATCACGCTGAAAGAGCATTTCATGGCTTTCTCCATTTTTTCGAAATTTAAAAGACATAAGAACACGTAAGAATGACAAGCTTGCCTGTTTCTCGAGTTGTCTTTGGCCGATATCTTCGGAGCCGAAAGACCAACATAATAATGATTGTCTTAGCAGAGCAATTTGCTCCTATGACAATTCTTTTTTACCCCTTAACCCTTTACCACACGACAAATTTTAGACCTGTCCGAATTGAAAGCATTTGCAGATGACAGTTTCAATGTGGATCATATGAAATGATTTTTCTTTGATAAGGTAGAAAACATTGTGGGAAAAGGACAAAATGCTGGTAACCAGCATTTTCTCCTTTTCCCACAATGTTTTCAGAAGCCTTCTCTATCAGGGGTGTTAAAAGTCGTCATTGTGTGGTAAAGGGTTAACACTATAAACCTGTTCATACGGAAAGCATTTACTGCCGACAAATATAACGAGGCCGGTCAAGTTATTAATATTTGCTTCCGAAACAGCAAAAAACATTGTGGGAAAAGGAGAAATTGCTTGTAACCACACAAAGTTCTCAAAAGCTTCCCTTTTCAGGATTGAAAAAACTACGCCTACATGTTTTTTGTTTCAACTGCGGCGGAATTCTGACCTTGGTATTAAAGAATTTTGAGAAATGATGAAGAAGGCATTTTGAAAATTGTATTCGATTTCAGTTACCAAGGTTACTTTGATCATTTATCATGAAAATCTGACGGTTGTATATCAATCAAACCTTACTGTGCTAAATAAAGTAAATGAAGATTTATAGCCAGATTTATTTAAAAGAATATAAAGAAGATGAACCCTCACCGTTTGCAGTCACGTGTTTTAAAGACGCCGAGGATGAAAGCTTTTGAGAAACATATTTTGCAAAAGAGGATTCTTGGAACCAACATTGTCAACTTTTTAAACAAAGTTTCTTTCCCTTTCGAAGAAAAATCTTTTTTTTTTTTGTGTGGGCGACATTTAATTTGAGACATGCTCTGTCAAAAGGAGGCTCAATGAATCTGCAAAATGTATCGACCCATATCAGCCTGCGCATTCCGCGCAGGCTGACATGGGTCAAAACTTTTTACAACTTGTCAATTTCTTTCTGCAAGTCAAAAGCCCATTCTACCTCCAGATCCAGACAATTGTTTGTCAGAATGGATTTTATGGATACATAATTATATGATGACCTGTTTGGTATAATGCATCTTGAATATGCATTAAGCCCCTTTTCCAAGAACACATGGCTCATTTGTCGTCGGTAATTTTTTTCAGTATAAAAGAGTCTAAGATTTCTGCATCTGGTTAACGCCCTTTTTAACCGAGTTCGTTTGAACTGGGAAAATTCTGGTTAAAAGTTCAACTTCACCTGAAGGACACTACCAGAATTATCTCGTTGCCTTCTTTTCAAGAAAACTTATATATGAGTCACGCTCTGTTGAAAGCTGGCTGAGGGAATCTGAAAAAGTACCCACCAACATCAGGCTGGGAAGTCCGATCAGACTGACCTTGGTCGAAACTTCTTACAGTTGGTAAATTTTCTGCATGTCAAAGGACAGCACTCTACAGTATGATTTGGCCGGTTTTTGACAAACAAAGCCATAAATGCGACGATTTGCTTGTTACAATGCGTACGAAAATATATGAGCTATGCTCTGTGAAAAAAAGGGGCTAAATGCGTCTGCAAAAAGGATCGACCCAGGTCAGCCTGCGCATTCCGCGCAGGCTGACCTGGGTCGATACTATTTGCTATTTGTAAATTCTCTGAATGCCCAAAGACCATTCTACCTCTGGATTCGGCCGGTTGCTAGACAAAATGAATTATATGGATCTATAATTACACGTAAATGATTACCAGATAAGTATAATGAGACATCAGGTGTATTATACCCCCTATTACTAGTGCATGTCTTATATTTAAGCCCCTTTTTTAGTGCACCGCTCAACTGTAAGATGTTTTGAAATCAAGGTAGACAGCCTGCAACACGCGAAAAGGGGCATTCGGACATTTGCGTAAAGAGTCGTCTCGGATCAGCCTGCGCAGTCCGTGCAGGCTAATCCGAGACGGCACTTTCCGTTTTTATGTAATTTTCTGTTTTGCGCAAGTCTACTTTAGCACAAAATCTAATGTAGTCGTAAGGTGCCGTCCTGGATTAGCCTGCGCGGACTGCGCAGGCTGATCCGAGAGGACACTTTACGCAAATGTCCGAATGCCCCTTTTCGCGTCTTGCAAGCCATATAGGAATATGAAAATATAAACTTTTTGTGGTTCAAATACGATACAGAGAAATAATGAAAAGCAACCATGTCAGCAAACGCTTCCTTTTCCACGTTTTTTTTTTTCATATCGCTAAAAAGGCTTATTTTCAATTAGGGATTTTTTTTTTCAGTATTAGATGTCAGTCCACCTAACTGACAGAAAAAAAGCAGTTGCTGCAACAGATTGTGAGGCTAAATATTCATGTAGACATATACAAATGTGGTATAGGGTAACGCATAAAAAGTATTAAATTTCCAATTAGTACAAAGAAAATTATTATTGCCATCATATCCTTGTGCTTAAGAGTCAATAAGCGGGTTATCGAATAACTTTAGCAACCCTTGTATATTGGGTGTAATGAATGGACCCGAAAAAGCCCCCCCAAAAGCCCGCAGGAAAGACGTGTCTATATATTTTACCAAACGCCAACTACTTTTTATTCATTGAAGACTTACACCAAGAAGTAGATCAAAAGCCAGCTCAGTAATACAAAACTACGCAGAATACTGTGAAATTTTACACCTTTTGCTAGCGTTTAAAGAAAATCAAGGGTTGTTAAGATGTCGATGTGCGAAGTTTACAAAAAGGACGACAACCGCCTACTTGATCTCTCTGATGTGCAAGGTCTGACCTTGACATTAAAGTTCTAAGGTTTGAAAAGATGATGAATACTTTTTTTTTTGCAAATTATCATCGATTTCAGTTTCTATGGTTACTTTGATCGTTTGTCATGAAAATCGGATGGCTAATGTCAGTTGATCTTTACTGAACAAAATAAATGAGACATGCTCTGTGAAAAGGGGGCTTAATGCATCTGCGAAAAGTATCGACTCAGGTCAGACTGCGCAGTCCGCGCAGGCTGACTTGAGCCGAAACTTTTCGTTATTGCTGAATTTCCTGAATGTCCAGGGCCCAGTCTACCCCATAATTAAGTCGGTTGTTAGAAAATGTGGTTATTATGGAGCCATAAGTATGTGATCGCTTGCTTGGTATCATGCATCACGGAGATGCATTAAGCCCCCTTTTGCCAGAGCACGGCTCATTAATAAAAAAACATTCATATACGACATTTTTAGTAAGGATTCGGTAGATTTTTAGCCCGAATATCCTACAAAAAAATGAACACTTTAGATCCAAGCACTATATAGAGCCTGCATAAAATGTGTATTTTAATCTTTGAATATACGCGCTCCTGCAAAACGCCTTAGTCTTTGTCTTGCTAAATAAATTAACCGAAACTTTCAAGCCGATAGTAAAAAACTTATTCTGTTGAAGACAAATATCTCCTTATCGGACAATGTAGATCCAAGATCAGACTGCACGTTCTGTGCAGTCTGATCTTGATCTACACTGTCTGCAAAAGGTCAGTGACCTGCGCTGAGCAGCGACGGGGTTGATATAATTCTTCTCAGAATACGAAGGGTTTAATCACATTATAGCTGACTTCGATTTAATCATTTGTGGTTGAGCGATAAAAACATTGATTTTCGTACTCGGGAGACCAGGCTTCAATCCCCGCCAACGTTGCCCACGGACTTTTGGCTCCTTTGATGTGCTACTATGTTGTCCCCAATGTGGATTACAACTCAAAACTCTAAAATAATTTCCAGAGATTGATTAATGTTAAGTTATTGCGATAGCATGGATTTCCATGACATCGTTGACCGTTCTTGCGTCATTGTTTAGGTGGAAAAGCAGCCAACAGCTTGATGAGAGTGCTGTGCTTTGTACTAGTTTGCTTGAATTCTTCAGACTGACCTGGGTCCATTTTTACCAGCCTTTCTAAGTCTTATTCTCAAGAATTCTCAAGAATCTAGAATTAGATTTAAAATGGAATGAAGAATGGTTGATAGGTACGGTACGTACCCTGCTAATAACCAGCCAGTAGTTGCATAATTGAATTTGGGGTCGCACATATCAAATCTTCGTATGAAGTTTTACATCGCGGACACCATCACAACTCATTGACAAACAGCATGTTTGGCAGCGTAGATGTGTTGATCCTGAATATTGATGGCGTCTTTTCACAGAAAGTTCTTTATACCTCATTGGATAAGGCGTTAAATTTGTAATCTAGAACGCCTCATAGTCTCTGCCAAAAGTACCAGCAAAGCCCAGATAGCATATTCTTTGTAAACTTTAGCCGTTGTATGATTAAAATATAGCTAGCACTCGTATATTCAACCATGGTCGACAGGGTCATTCTTTCGAAAGCATAATCTTCTACCACACAATTACATGTATGTGCCTAACCAACCGAGGGAAATTGGTTTTTGAAAATGTTGTTGGAATAGGAAAAAAAATACTGCTAACCGGCATTGCCTACTTTCTCGTATTGTATTCTAACCTATGATTGGCATATTTCATCACAGTGAACGACAGTATAATTGCCCTCTGCAAGCGCTATGAATTTGGATCAGCCTATAGTTGTGCAGTTTGGTAAGGAGTTGAAGTACATGTACATAAATGATGGGACGCTTCAGTCATTGTGTTGTCTCATTTTTAGTATTTTCTTTATTCTTAAAGCGAAACAACATGGTGGTTGTTTAACATAGGTGGTCACTTTACAGAAGGGATGCTAAAACTTCACTTATCGACGTCAAAGTGATTTTGAAAAGATCATTCCTCGTTACAAAATTTTGATCCCAGGGTCTGTATTCATCAACCATTCTTTGAAAAGTAACACAACTTCTGATTGGCTAAACCATTTGGTTTAGCCAATCAGAAGTTGTGTTACTTTCAAATTTAGTAAATTCTGGAGAATAAGACTTAGATTGCTTTTAAGAATGTTTCGTGCATACGTATTCAAATGCCTTATGTAGCGTATTTCGTCAAAACAACAAAACTTGCTCGTTATATTTTCAAGCTTTGTTGATTATTGATATTTTTTTTAAGTTTCCTTTTTCATTTTTCACCGTTAACCTCAACAAAGACTTTCTTCCGTCCCATTTCATAACGTTAAAAATTGCCGTAAACTGTCCCAAATTGTCGTAAATGGCGCCAGCTGTCCATGTTTCTTTGAATTTACGACACCATCAGTACGGTTCTCCATGCTGCACACTGCAACCTCATAGATTAACCTTCGGGCTACTAAGCGAGATTCATGGACCTTTTGCGGACAGTGTAGATCAAGATCAGACTACACAGAACGTGCAGTCTGATCTTGGATCTACACTGTCCGATATGAGGGTATTTCACCCCAAACAATCACTCTGAAATAAGAAAATTATGGGTTTAACTATAGGCTGGAAAGTCTCATTTCACGTATTTAACAGGTTAAGGGTTAACACTGAAACTCTCTCTTTATCATCGCTTGTTATCTAATGTGAAATATGGCCATTTTCTAGACGATATTCTTGCTGTACGATAAAGTATGAGTTCCAGATAGCCTAATACATTGTCTAGAGACTGTCAAAACTTGACGCCCATCGTAATATTTCTAGTGACTTACATCATATCACCTCCTGGACAGATAGGTCGAGGTCGCGCCAAAGTTTAATCCGTCGAGCTTTAATGGATGAAATAGACAATTTCGGTCAGAACAAAAGACACTAGCATTTGCACTATTATGGCTGTTTTTTGTCTAGAATTTCAGAAAGACTCCGACTGTAAATTCGATATCAAACTGGACGTACTGTGCGTTATTGGTAAGTTCTTACCCGTTTCAAGAAACTTCTATCATGATAGCTATGTGAACCATGTGACCTCCCAGGCTGATGCTATCTGTGACCACAGGGGCAAAAAAGAGCAACACTGAAAAAAAGGTTCATAATGAAATGGTGCTGCATATAAAAATTCAACATTCTATGCCTTGAAACTTTAGAAAGAGGTTTTTAATTTTATTTTTTTTTTTTAAGTATTCTATGTTAAAAAAGTGACCCCTAGGATGAGGTTGTGATTGACCCTAGGGACATAAGACAACGGCTGATGCCAAGGCCAAGCTGTTCAGAAACGAAGATCTTTGAAGTTTTCCGTATAGAAATCAATGGAAGATAGATCTACCCACAGTTAGGTCAAAGCTCATCCTATGCTTATCATTTGAACAAATGTTACAGTACTCTTGATACTGATTATCACAGAAAACTGTATTTTTGCAGGTGGTAGTACCACTTTATCAACCATGTTGCAAAGCACAGTAGAGTGTGCCAGGGATAGCTTTATGTAAACAGATAATATAAGGAAGAATTGATAACTAAAACAATAGGTAAATGTCACGTATTTGTTATTGAAGTATATTCTAAATTGTCAGCACGAGATTTCATAAGTTGTCTGTAAGACAAAAGAAATCGTCTAGATGCTGTCAAGAACTGACAATTCAAACAAAGATATGAGCCAAGCTCTGTTAAAAGGGGGATTAATGCATCTGAGAGAGAGAGAGAGAGAGAGAGAGAGAGAGAGAGAGAGATATATATATATATATATATCTCTCTCTCTCTCTCTCTCTCTCTCTCTCTCTCTCTCTGTCTCTCTCTCTCTCTCGAACCGCGCAGGCTGACCTGTGTCGAATCTTTTTGCTCTTGCTGAATTTTTTGCTTGCCCAAGGACCGTTATACCTCAGGATTCAGCCGGTTGTTGGACAAGACGGATTTTACTTGCTTAGTGTACTGCATAACTGAGATCCATTTAAGCCCCTTTTCCCAGAGCGTGAGTCATACATTTGTGCATCGTGCTGACCTTCCTGATATACATCATACCATGTTTTTTTTCCACGTTTATCGTCATCCTTGGACAACCGTAAGTTTGTGTTCACCGCGCTCTCATAAAATAGCATAAACCCTTTTCCATCTAATGCCCACTTTTAACGACCCTAGGAAAGAAGCCTTTTGAAAACATTGTGGGAAAAGGAGAAAATGCTGGTAACCAGCATTTTCTCCTTTTCCCACAATGTTTTCTACCCTGTCATAGAAAAATTGCACCATTTGAGCAATATTGGAATTTGTATCTGCAAATGCTTTCAATTTGGACAAGGCTAAAATTTTGTCGTATGGTAACAGGTTAAGGAGTTCTTGTGTCGCCAAATGAATAAGCCATGCTCTAATAAAAAGGGGGTTTAATGTATCTGCATGATGCACTATACCAGGCAAGTCATGACATAAGTATGGAAGCATAAAAATTCATTTTTTCCAACAACATACTGAGTAAGAATGGTACTTGGACATGCAGAAAATTTAACAACAGCAAAAAGTTTCGACACAGGTCAGCTTGTGCGGATAGCGCCCATTAAACCCCCTTTTTACATAGCATGGCTCAAACCAACCCGACCATATTCGATGACTGTAAATACAATCTACTGACACTCAGAAAAAAAATCATCTTGTAGGCTTAAACTAAAGGAGCGGACGGAATAGATGAAAGATCAGACTGCACGATCTGTGCAGTCTGATATTGATCTATGCCATCCGCAAAAGTCCCTATTTTCGCGTATGGCGCTAAAAGGGCTAGAAAAACTGTCATCGCTATCGTCACCCCAGCTGTTGTTGTTTACTAAGGTCCCTTACTTGTTACCAGAGTTCAAAAACATGTTGTGTTGTTAAGACGGTGCTCTTTCATACACAACAATTTTACAGTCTTAGGTAGACGACTATCTGCCATTTTCTAGATATGGAAATTCCATATTTGGTATCCAGTATTTCACTTCTCAACCATGCAGCTATTTTTGAGAGACCTTATCAAGTAAAATAATGGAACGACACTCTCGCCGGATTAGGTATCTTATCGAACGTAGAAGAGATGTGATTGCTATTTCCATATTCTCATACCACATGGTAGGGTGATTCCAAATCATGATTGAAATGCAAATGGCATACGAAACGGTACGTAGAAAACATCCTCGGATAGGATTTTTATGTGAAAGAAGAAAGTCACCAACCACTCTTTAATTCCTTCTTGGTCTTATTCTAGATCAAGAAAATGATACAAATTCTGATTGGCTAAACCAAATAGTTTAGCCAATTTGGTTCAGCCAATCAGAAGTTATGTTACTTTTAAATTTTAAAGACATGAGAATAAGACTGCAAATGTACATAATGTTGGTGAATTCTGACCTTTACTAGATACTGTAAAATTACGAATTTTTGTTTTGTGAAACACCAACAGTGAAATGAACGCAAAGTGTATGCTTAAACTTACACCTCAGTCGGTACCGTGCAGGGTTCAGACCCTTTTGTCGGTAGTTCGATTGCTATGTCCTCTTTCGTCCTTCATTGTTTGAATAGTGTTTTACGCCACTTTTAACATTATCTCTGTCATAGCGGCAGCTCACATATTCATAAATTTACTGTGTTTCACCAGTACTAGGCTAGGGCTCTGAAGTTTATTGCCCAAGAGCACTCCCAAGAAAAACCCAGCCGGCTCGATCCCGGGGCCTCCAGGTTTCGAGTCACACACTTTACCACTGAGCCACGATGGACCCCTCCCTTTCGTCCCTGAGCCTTGCTTCAACTTTGTTTATGTGGGAAAGCAAAATCAACTGGTGGCTTGGTAATACAGTACTAGGTACGGTAAAAAGAGCAGGTAAGTATGAAAACGTGCACTAATTTTTCAAAACACCAAGCAAAATCAACGGGTATGCCTTTGAAGAAACTGAATAAATCAAAAGCATCAAGTCGAGATAAAATAACGTAAGACAAAACTGTCGTGAAAAATCAGTCTTAAGCATGGCCATAGTCTGTATTAGGGAGACAGGAGAATTCCGATCAAATGAAGCAAAGACAGCAAGCTCTTTAAACCCTAGGCTGCTAAGCGCGATTCACTGACCTCTTGCGGACGGTGTAGATCAAGATCAGACTGCACAGAACGTGCAGTCTGATCTTTGATCTACACTGTCCGATAAAGACAGTTCCCCCATACTTTTGAAATAGCAGAATTCGGGTTTATACCATAGGCTTAAGTGTTATTTCATTTATTTAACAGGATAAGGATTAAATTCATACCATCCAGTGCTAAGACCGGAAGTGTTGAATTCTCTGTCTTAAACTTATTCATACTGAAAATATTTGCAGACGACAAGTTGAGAGTGGCTTAAGTGGTTTTATTTGTTTATAGAAGGAAAGAAAAAGTGGTAGGAAAAAGAGAAAATGCTGATGACCAGCGTTTTCTTCTTGTCCCACAGTTACTTCAAAAGCGTTATTCCTTACGGTCTTTAAACATACATCTTCACTCGTTTTCATCCAGTTTTTTAACTGTTTTTTTTTTAAAACTAAAATCACTCTTGTATCTTCATGCCAAATATTGCCCCTGATGGTTGCAAGGTTGCACAGAATACGGCAGATAGAAAATGCAATTCATTCTATTGCGGCTAGCCATAGACATAACAATCACAGTTTCCGGTTTAAATCGAAGACAAATCCCTACAGTTTCTTTACCCCATACACCTTATATTGATTTTTTATCTACATTTACACAGCTGAGTAGATTATAACACCGTCAAGTTTTAACAGCGTTTGTTTAGTCTTTGGCTGTAAAGATGTCTCTTTAAACCTGAGGTGTTTGGTACAAGATTACCAGAAAATTTTCTGAAGTTTTTTGGCTCAAGTGATGCATTTTTAGGCTATCATTTTGGTTTCATAGCTCTACAAGTTACTTCAGGGAATTCTACCGTGTATTTTTCGTCTGCGACAGAAATTTATATACATATATGACACGCGAGAGAAGATGCTGAATACCAACGCTTTATAGCGTGGATTAGGATATCCGGGGTTAGTCAGGTTGATTCAGTACTTTTAACATCATCCATAACGAAGTACTCAAGGAAATGAAATGCTACTCAACAGACTTGTCATTCTATATTGGCCAGCAACACGCTAAAAGGGCATTCGGACATTTGCGTAAAGTGTCGTCTCAGATCAGCCTGCGCAGTCCGCGCAGGCTAATCCGAAACGACACTTTCCGTTTTTATGTAATTTTCTGTTTTGCACAAGTCTACTGTAGCACAAAATCTAATGTAGTCGTAAAGTGGCGCCTCTGATTAGCATGCGCGGGCTGCGCAGGCTGATCCGAGACGACAATTTACGCAAATGTCCGAATGCCCCCTTTCGCGTGTTGCAAGCCAATTATTATATGAGCCATGCTCTGGCAAAAAGGGGGTTTAATACATATCCGTAATGCACTTTACATACCCAGCAAGACATCACATAATTATGGATTCTTAAATCCCTTTTGTCTAACAACCGACTAAATCATAAGGTAGAATAATCCTTTGACATGCAGAAAATTGACGAATGGCAAAAAGTTTCGACCAAGGTCAGCCTGCGCAGACTGCGCAGGCTGACCTGGGTCGATACTTTTTGCAGATGCAATAAGCAATGCTCACACACACACACACACACACACACACACACACACATATATATATATATAGACACACACACACACACACACACACACACACACACACCTCACAAAAAGTCAAGCTATAAATGGTTTTTTTTTTTAAGTCTTGTGAAATAGGCGATCAGTTTACTTAAAATGCGAAGCAAAACACGTTATTTCGTAAAGGTAACAGTGTAAAAAGTAATCGCTAGTTGCACGTGCAAAATAACGTGTCTTTCTTCGCATTTAATGTTAACTTATCAAATATTTCAGAAAACAAAAAACTTTTGTTGCTTGACTTTTTGTGAGGATTATATATTGAGCTGTACTATATATAAACTTGTAGTAACTGTGTTTCGAAATTTAACCATGGAACTTTTGAAACTTAAAAAAAAAAAAAGTTTTAAGGATAGGGCACTCTAATGGAAAACGGCTGTTTCCACTATAATATTATCCTACAAAATTTGCTATGATTAAAAATTAGTATTATTGTACTACTTTAACCGAGCCACTTTTTCCTTTTTTTCCCTTCTTAGAATTATCATTTATAAATCTAAAACCACTATATTCTCAGTACAAAGGGAGATAACAATTACATCCCTTTTCAGGAAACTAACAAAAGTATCAACAAATTATTTCAAGATAGGCATCAAAGGAATTTCTGGTCGGTTAAAAATGTGCAAAAGTATTATATCAGTATAAATCCTTATTTATCAACTAACAAGAAATTTCATTCCAAGTTGCACTAGAAGCGTTCAGGTGCCCTATCCTTAAAAGACAGACCAATAACTGTCAGGTTTGAATAATATCACAAACCAATAATGGAAAAAGGCACTCTTGCAAAATATGAGAAAGAAAAACACGTACCGACAGCTTCTATCAGGTGACTACGTGCTTTTTTTTTTTTCGTCCTCTTTTACACAAAAAGTAGATCCAACATCTAACGCCTGTATTGTCGGTAAAAAAACCCATTTCTCCTTTTGGTGGATCGTTTAGGTCATGATCAACATGCAGTCCGAGTTTCGAATTAAAATTTGCGATATTTCGAAGGATACTATGGTAAAAAGCAGTACATTGTTATAATACAGTAGCTTTTACAGCCCAAAGACTGTAGTTCGGCGTTTTCCGTTTGTCACTTAAAGTCTGTTATGTTTTTGTCAAAGTCATGGTAATTTCTATCTCTGTCTTTCAAATTTCAGAGGCCCCAGGTGGTGTTGGATATTCATTCCTTTTTAATTACAATAAAAACAGTCGGGTTTATTCATTTAGTTATATATTTGCAAAACCCTTAGCTAGAAAGGTATCTAGGCATTTCCGTGTGCATTTAAGACAAAAATAAATAAATAAATAGATAAATAAACAAATATGGCTTGCAACACGCGAAAAGGGGCAATCGGACATTTGCGTAAAGTGTCGTCTCCGATCAGCCTGCGCAGGCTAATCCTAAACGATACTTTCCGTTCTTATGTATTTTTCTGTTTTGTGCAAGTCTACTACAGAACAAAATCTAATGTAGACGTAAAGTGCCATCTCGGATTAGCCTGCGCGGACTGCGCAGGCTGATCCGAGACGACACTTTACGCAAATGTCCGAATGCCCCTTTTCGCGTGTTGTAACCCATATGGGCCATGTTCTAGCAAAAGGTGATTTAATGCATATCCGTGATGTATTGTACCAAGAAAGTCATCACTTGATTGTGGATCCATAAAATCTATTTTTCTAACAACCGACTGAATCCAGAAGTAGGATGGTCCTTGGACATACAGAAAATTTACCAAAAGCAAAAAGTATCGACTGCACAGGCTGACATGGGTAGATACTTTTTGTAGATGCGTTAAACCCTTTTTTCACAGACCATAGCTCATGTAATATCTCGATAACTTGGATACACGTAAATTAATGAAGTTTTTGATATTCAGCTGAACGCTCTTGCTCAAAATTCAAAATTAGTCAACTTTGCGAACTTTCACTCAAACTTTCCTATATAATTTCAACTATGCAACTGGACAAAGTATTCAGATGAACAGTGTAACTACGGATCAAGTATTCAGCTGAACGGTGTAACTACAGACCACGTATTCAGCGTAACTACAGACCAAGTATTCAGCTGAGCAGTGTAACTACAGACCAAGTATTCAGCTGAACAGTATAACTACGGACCAAGTATTCAGCTGAACAGTGTAACTACGGACCAAGTATTCAGCTGAACTGTGTAACTACGGACCAAGTATTCAGCTCAGCTGAACAGTGTAACTACGGACCAAGTATTCAGCTGAACAGTATAACTACAGACCAAGTATTCAGCTGAACAGTTTAACTACTAATTAATTGGGTCCGTGTTGATCAGATATACATTTTTTTTTTAAATATATAGAAAGGCAGCATTTCTTATCGAGCAAACTCCTATTGAGCAATAGTTCAGATGTGATGCTAAGCTATTCGAGTTCGAAGTGCATACCTGTTTCAATAAACCGATGTACATATTTGAATTACGGTATAAGTATATAACTATTAAAGTCATACAGATTTTGTTCATTCCTTTCAAATATGAAAAGTACAATTTGAATTTTTCATTAATCCTTAGCCTGCTAAGCTAGATTCGCTGGCCTTTTGCGGGCAGTGTAGATCAAGACCAGAATGCACAGAACGTGCAGTCTGATCTTTGATCTACACTGTCCGATAGGGCATATTTTCCCTATATGTACGTTTGAAATAGCAAAATTTCGGAGTTTTACTATCGGCTTAGAGTTTCATTTCACATTATTAGCAGAAGGGTTAAAAGATCGGAAAAAATTAATAAGACATTTGAAAAGAACGATTCTTTCATTTGGCATTAGAAATTTGAGACTAAAGGTCGCGTGGTCTGATAAAACATAATTGATTAGTCGACATAGTGAGGGAAAAACAGAGACGAATTTTTAAAATAATAAACTAAGCTGATTGGATTTTAAATGCCATGCTTTCAACAGTATTCCAGTAGATTCGAGGAGACAATAATCTTGTCCTCTCTATCTGGATCATTTACAAAAAGTTTGGGTAGAAGTAAGAGCATATCACCAAACTACAAGATCCAGGAGAGATCAAGTTCGAACCTTCCAGGCTACTAAATACAGCCTTCAACCGTGAGGTCTCAAAAAAAAAAAAATCCCTCTAAGTGAACTGTGGCGTAAAAAAGACGGATTTCTAACTCTTTCTGCGCCAAGTATATGAGTCATGCTCGGTGAAAAGGTGGTTAAATGACTTTGCAAAACGTATCGATTCGTGTCAGCCGGCGCAGTCTGCGCAGGCTGAAATGGATCGAAAACGTTTTGCTGTTTGTAATTTTTTCTGCATCTCAAAGGATCATACTACCTCATGACTAACTTGTTTGTCAGACAAAATGGATTTTATGGAACTGGAGTTATGTCGTGACTTGCTTGGATTTATTACACCACGGAGGGGCAATTAACGCCCTTTTTATCAGAGCGCCGCTAATATAAACTCCATCTCTTTCGAAAGACAGAAATACAACCCATTGTGACTTAGAAAGATTTTTATCCCGTGTGCTTGACTAAACAAGCGGAAAGTATAGATCCAAAACCAGACTGCACATTCTGTGCAACCGATTTTGATCTATGCCGCCCGCAAAAGCCTCCGATTTCGCCTGTGGTTCTGAAGGAGTTTCATCTTTAGGCTGCTAAGCACGACTCACCGACCTTTTGAGTACAGTGTAGATCAAGATCAGACTGCACAGAACGTGCAGTCTGATCTTGGATCTACACTGTCCGCAACAAGAGGTATTTTTCTCCACGAAATAGGTTTAAAAAGGCAAACTTTCAGATGTTTACTATCGGCTTCAAAAGTTTCATTTAAGTTATTTAGCGGGTTAAAGGTTAAAAGGAAGATAGCAAGTGTATGAATAAAAGTAACAGCTCGATATTTCTATGAAAGACATATGATTGATTTGGCACCGTGTTTAGCGAGCCACATTGGCGCCAAACAATCACTCTGCAGAGATTTGCAAGTATCCTAGATTAATTGTATCGTATTGTGTGCGCGGCGACGACACAGGCCGTGTAAATATTATTGTTTTCTATTGTTGTTACCGTTGTTGTTTGTTACAGAAGTGGCAATGTTTTTTTTACAAAGACGCAACTGGAGTGATCTCCCTTGATAAGCTTCTCCTGGATATTGTCGCCTTTTTTTTGTAATTGTGCGCCGAACAAGTGAAACGGTTATTTTCTGTCGGTAACGTTTAATCTGTATCTTCCATTTTTCTTCAGAATTTCTCACAAGATAGCGTTAATACAAATTGATATCATACAGTGGAAGTTTTCAGATAAATTTCGGAAAATACCACTATGTTGGGCTAATATTTACGTAATATATGTAGTAACAGCAGAGGCCTATAGTAAAACGACATGATTCTCATGTGTAGCGTAGTTTTGCCGCAATGTTTTCACAAGCCTTATTTCTCAGAGTCCGATTTTAATCTTGTTTATCAAAGATCATAGGAGGCATGACAACTGATTCACTTTTTTTTTCAAGTCAGTTTATTTTGTCCATTTTGTGTCTTACTTCCTATTTCACCGCTGGGGCTCAAAAAATACCACGTTAAAAAATACAATCATAGATTACACAATGGCAACAAACTAGTATTAATACTATTCCGAACATGTTTAAAATTTTAGAAGTGTGATAAGGACGACAACCAGGAGGAGGACGACGACAACAATGATGATGATGATGATGATGATGATGATTTCTCTATTACTTTAAAAAAGTGATTTATATAGAAAACAATAATCAATTACCTTTTGTAGATCAGTCCTGCTTCCTGGAATTCTGAAAGAGACATTGAAATTTTCTTAGTAAGATATTATCGATTATCGATTATATGAAAACGCGTTAATTCAAATTTATATAAGCCATGCTCCATTAAAAAGAGGGTTTAATGCATCTACAAAAAGTATCGACCCAGGTCAGCCTGCGTAGTCCACGCAGGCAGACATTGGTTGAAACTTTTTGCCATTGGTCAAGTTTCTGCATATCCAAGGACCATTCTTTCTCATTATTCAATCGGTTGTTAAACAGAATGAATTCAACAGATCCATAATTATGTGATGTCTTGCTCGGTATAATGCATCACGGAGATGCAATGAACACTCTTTTGCAAGAGCATAGCTGATACCAACAAATTTTAAGAGCTTTTGAAAGGACTTTTCTTTAGAAAACAGTGCGGCAATACCTCTAATTGCTTGTAAAAACAATCTGACCTGCTCCTGCACCGCTTTCTGTGTCACTCAAATCTTTTAAAAAAGGACTAAGTGATTTCCGGGCGAAGAAAAGTCTGTATTCCATTGTAACAGTAACATATCCTCGAAAAGCCAATGAAGCAATTCTCATGTTTAGTCACGTTCCGAAAAAAAAAACTAAAACCTTTACGACACTAACCCGAGTTTTAACGAACCTCAGGAAAAAGGTCTTTTGAAAACATTGTGGGAAAAGGAGAAAATGCTGGTAACCAGCATTTTCTCCTTTTCCCACAAAGTTTTCTACCATTTCAAAAACCGAAATCATTATCTTTATAAGTAGTCTGCATATGCTTTGGATTTGGACATATCAAAAGTTTGAGGTGTTGTGAAGAGTTATATCAAAATAGGAATGGCGTCTTTTAGATTAATTGTTTGCTCTGAGGACGACAAGCTCTTGTAATAAGCCGTGAATTGCATTTTATTGCAGCATATTCCGGTGTTGTAAAGGTCTCACTGGAACTATTTTTTTGAAAGCACTGTGAAGATGAATGAGGTTGGCGGGTACTACTTGTTTATTGCAAGGCACTGCAAAATTGAAAAGCTTTGTCCAGACTTGTTTTCATTCACAAAGCTACGCTGTATGAAATGCTTTTGTTGGACTTTTTTCTCTTTTTTTTTGTCTGTATTTGCAATGCAGAAGTAAAGTAATTACTCACAGAACCAATCTATCGCAAACTTGGAAGATAAACATGTATAACTGTGGACAATGCAAATGATAGAAATATATTGTAATGATTATTCGTTCATTCGATCTAATAATGAAGTCTGCTCAGACAATCACAGTTCGGGTCTCATTTGAAAAAAAGTCCTGTGACGGAGTCTACCTATAAGAAAAGCTTAGAGATTGTATTACTATATTTAGACCAGGAAATCCTATCGCACACGTGATAGGTAAAGTGCGTCAATTCATTGGTCAAAACTTCCGGAAAATATCATAATACAACCAATCAAAGGCTTCATTAACTCTTTACCAAACGACAACATTTTAGACCTGTCCAAGTTGAAAGAATTTGCAGAATACAAATTAAATGTGACTTAAATGGGCGGGATTCATCCCTAATATGTAGAAAGTATTGTGGGAAAAGGAGAAAATGCTGGTTACCAGCATTTTCTGCTTTTCCCACAATGTTTTCAAAAAGTTTTTTACTCGGGGTTGTCAAAAGTCGGAATTGTTTGGTAAAGGGTTAATAATTTATGAGATCGAGAGTTTGTCCGCAAAATATCCCACGAAACAAAGATACAGTATAACGTAACTGACGTATCGTGGGGTAACCAAAGAAGAGTTAGATCTTGGCAGCAAAATATCCCACGGTACATAAAGTATAACGTAAATGGCGTATCGTGGGGTAACTGTAGATGAGGTAGATCGTGACAGCATAATATCCCAAGGTACATAAAGTATAACGTAACTGGCGTGGGGTAACCGACGCTGAGGTATATAGATCTTGTCCGCAAAATATCCTACAGGAATTAGGTAAAGTATAACGTACAGTTAACTGACGTACCGTGGGGTAACCAAAGGTAAGCTAGATCTTAGTATCTAAACCGTTACCAAAGAAACCCAATCGGGATAAAACTTTTAAAAGCATTGTGAGAAAATGAGTAACTACTAGCAATCAGCATTTTCTGCTTTTCTCACAATATTTTCTATCATATTAAAGACAAGTCCCATCATTTAAATCACACGTTAATTGTCGTCTGCAAATGCTTTCATTTTGGACAAGTAGAAACATTTTTGTCATTTGGTAAAGAGTTAACATAATTATGTATACGATAAATACGATAAAACTCTGTTTTGGCTGCTAAATATGTGTAATGTTTGCCACATAACCCACACTTTGAGTAAGGTGGGGCTTCATGTTAAATGTGTTTTACGAGACAGGGTATCGACCAGTACATTATAGACACAAAAAAAAAAACATCGCTTAATTCTTTTAATTCTAATAATCTGAATTTATGTCCGTTCTAGACGATTCTCTACTTATCGTAATCGACCGGTGCGCGGACGAATACACAGTGACCGATCAAATAGTTACAGGCTAGACAAATTTACAATTCTAATATTGTTAAGTGCCCTACATTGTCTAGAAAGTGTCTATGGCCATTGACAGTCCGACCAAAAAAAAAAACAATCCAGAACTAGAAAACACTAGTCATATATAGTTACATTGCTGAACAAAACGGAGCTGCTTCTGTAATTGACCGTTTGATCAATGCTAAAGCAAGTGTAACGATTGCTATCTGCAATGTAAGCGTATACGATACGATGATTACCACCAATTTCTCCTTTTCCCTAAATATATCGAAAGGCCTTTCTGTCAGGGTCCTTTAAATTCGTAATCGTCTGGTAAGTGATGAATATTCTCTCTTTTTCAAGATCTAGTGTGTGAATATTTTGTTTTCTACGTTAATGTTTAGTAACAGCCAACAACATCGATTGTATTTTTAAGCATCCACCAATCAGAATTTTACTTTGCACAAACCTTTGAAGTTTCCGCTCTTCACAAAATGTCAGATTTTCGAATAGGGTTTCCAGCGGTATCAAAATGTCAACCGTTTCTTAGTTTACACTAGAAAACGATGTAGTGTTCAATTTCTCAATATCTAAATGTAAGTATCGCCTCTCAGGTCTGCGAATCTTTTATTATCGCCCCAAATCTGTGGATTTTTGAATATCTGACACATATGCACGCATGCGCATTAACTCTTATCCTGCCAAATAACTAACATGAAACTTTCAAGTCGACAGTAAAAGCCCAAATGTTGCCATTTCAAAGGTATTTTATGGGGAAAATATATCCTTATCGGACAGTGTAGATGAAGATCAGACTGCACGTTCTGTGCAGTCTGATCTTGATCTACACTGTCCGCAAAAGGTCTGTGAGTCGCGCTTAGCAGCGAAAGGGTTAAAAGAAGGTCACGGACACCGTGTTTTCAATCAATTCGTCAGAGCTGACGCCAACCTTGAAAGGAGCATACAAGAGACAGGGCATGTGAAAATGTGTGTGAGATTCTGGTTATTGCATTCAAAGGCGGTGACGAAACTGGGTAAACAGCCGATCTTTTACTTATGAAAAATGTGCTCCATTTATTTCCAGTAAGGTTAACTTAGTGTATAACGTCCTTTTCAACGAATTTGCGATATGGGTAATACTGGAATTAATATTGATTTGTGCCATGCTTTGTGAAAAGGAGGGTTAACGGATGTGCAAAAAAATAAAAAAAATCGATTCATGTCAGCCTGCGCATTGTGCGCAGGCTTACATGAATCGAAACTTTTTTGCCATTTGTAAGTTTTCTGCGTGACTAAAGAGTTTCTTTCTCATGATTCAGTGGGTTGTTAGACAAAATGGATTTTATGATGAATTGCATGGCATAATGCACGACGTAGATGCATCATACCCCCTTTTCCCAGGGCATCGCTCATTCATCTCAATTATCCGTCTTTTACATAATATCTTTTTCTTGAAATTTTCTGCTTCAAATTTCTTTCCAGTAAATAACGAGACAAAGTCTCCGACTTTACTTTCGCGTAATTAGGTTTCCATAAAAACAGGCCTTTGACGGCCATTTGACCTTAACTTGTGAAATGTTCATTTTCTTGTTTTAAAATAAAAGTTTGAATGTCAAAGTTCCTGATTAACACCATTCCTGATTCAAACGCGCACTTGTTGCCTTCGATGCAGAGTATGACGCTAAAACAATGAGTCAAAGGGAAGAGTCACTGCTAAAACATAGTGATTCTTTCAGATGCCATTCGCAGTGTTTTTTTTTTTTATTTCTCTACATGTTTTTACTATCCTTTGTTATTTTTTCCGACGACATGCCTGTACTATCCTTATTTTCCTTTTTTTTTTGTGACAAAATTCGAAACATAAGGCCTGATCAAAATTACGAAAAAAAAAAGCGGTATCGACTATTCTTTTACCAGGCTACCCGACCCCCAAAAGCTCACTCGATAAAGCTTTGGCCTACGATCTAGGAGGCCTGATTGATAAGTTGTAAGCCTTGTAATGAAGGAGATAATCAGGAATGTCCTTTTTCAGCCCTACTATTCCCTGGTTATTTAAGGCTGTGTGCTCGAAGACTGGTGTCATTTGGTTGATGTATTTCGAAGAGGTTGCACTCTAAAGTAAGCCAAGCAAGTGACTTTTACAATGTACAAAACTGCGAAAAGGAGCATTCGGACATTTGCGTAAAGCGTCGTCTCGGATCAACCTGCGCAGTCCGTGCAGGCTTATCCGAGACGACACTTTACGACTACATTAGATTTTGTGCAACAGTAGACTTGTGCAAAACAGAAAATTACATAAAAACGGAAAGTGTTGTTTCGGATTAGCCTGCGCGGATTGCGCAGGCTGATCCGAGACGACACTTTACGCAGATGTCAGAGTGCCCTTTTTCGCCATATTATTTGCATAAGAAAGGTCTAGCAGATAAGGATATCCATATTTATATGATGGCAAAACAAGGGAATTATGCTTTTTCATACGATACAGTGAAAAGGTGGGTGGTGGGATTTAAGCGTGGCAGAGCCTTGAGGATGATGCCCGTCCTGGGAGGCCTGTCACTGTTGCGATCCCAGAAATGGTCAATAAAGTCCATGATATTGTTATGGCAGTCGGGCGAATTACAGAGATATATAGCTAGTAAAGCTGGAAAGAGTGTATTCCATTCTTGCGGAAGATCTTGCAATGAGAAAGCTCTCAGCCCGTGTGGTATACAAAGATTTGTCGCGTGCTAATCTGAACCTTTTAAGAGCAGACTCTGCTAACTTTCTACAGAAATTTGTGATTATGGATGAAACGTGAGTCCACCATTTCACCCCAGAGGCCAAACAATAATTTAAACAATTTAGACTATGGAAACATCCTTGTTCACCAAACAAAGAAGGTAAAGACTATACCATCAGCTGGAAAGCTTATGGCCTCGGTTTTCTGGGATGCTGATGGTATTCCGATAGTAAATTTCTGCAAAAGGGAAAAACAATCAATTGCACATATTACGCATCACTTCTCAGGCAGTTAATAGAAAATATTAAACTCAAGCGCCGCGGAAAATCTTAGTGAAGGTGTGTTGTTCCACCAGGACAATGCCACTAGTCACAAGTCTGCTTATCGAGTCTGCTGCTATTAACGACTGTGGCTTTTAATTGTCTGAACGTCCGCCTTATTCGCCTAATCTCGCTCCATTAGACTTTCATCTATTACCAAAATTGAAAAGGGCCATTTCGGTTATCCTCTTTCGGTCAGATGATGGCGCCATATATGCAGAGAAGGACTTACTGAACGGCCAAGAAAAAAAAATCTGAAAAAAGTGACATCGCTGGCAAAAGTGTATAGATATAGCAGGAGAAAATGTTGAAAAATGATGCAATATGTCCGCCAGAAGTCAAACCCTTACATATGAAACTCACGACTTATCAATCAGTCCTCGTATTAATAGTAAAGTTGAACATTCTTGGATTTAACTCGGATAGGTCGGATTTCTTTCCAGAGTTAATGCAAGACAATCGAACAGAATTTGCTTTTCTCTTCTCATTCAGTTTCGTTTCAATATTGTTTATGTTTGTGACCTGAAAGAATAGAATGCTCAGTACCGTTGAAGGATTCATTCCTCTCTCACCATTGTTTTAACTGTGTTCCATGCCAGCGACTGGCCTTGAGAAATCTATGTGCGTAGTAACGAAGAAACCAACGCTATGAATGCATGGCTTACGTACTCAGTCCGCCTTAACACTATCTTTAAATCAGTTAAAGGCCCAGTAGAGGCCAAAATATCAAAGCAGGTGTCATAATACATTTAAATTGATATCACACTATTTAAAAGTATGGAAAATATTGTGGAGATGACAATCTGTTATCATGTGGTCGGGCCATGTGTTAGTCTCTGGCAGGAAAAAAAAATTAAAATCAGGCAAAAAGTAAACAAAAGACACAGCTACCTGGTAGGTTTTAACCTAGTTTTGAAATTAATTTCTCTGTCAGCGACTAACACTTGGACCGACTGTACAATGACAGATTGTCATCTTCACTTTAAATTCCATACTTTTAACTGGTATGATAAAAGTTTAGATGCATTTAAACACCCGCTTTGTTTACTTTTGGCCTTTATTGTCACTTTAAACGACGGTGTTAAAAGCCACCCATTATATACAAGCAAACCTCTCCATGTCATCTAGGGTTCATAACTATATTAATTAATATCAGGCAAAGGTAATATTACGGTGCTTAAGTTGACTACGTTGATCTGAAACAGTCTATACAGAACATGCTTATTGTTCTTTAATCTACGCTTTCTGGTGTTTTCAACCTTTCTGACCAAAACAGCATTAAAACTGAGATACATGTAGGTGAATGTTTCTTCTCAATAATGTGAGCGGCGCTGTAGAAAATGCGGATTTAATGTACCGCCGTGATGCATTATACCAAGTAAGTCATCATATAATTATGGATCCATAAAACCCATTTTGTTCAACAACCGATCGGTCCTATGACATATAAAACTGACCAATAGCAAAACAGTTTCGACCCAGGTCAGCCTGCGCGGACTGCGCAGGCTGACATGGGTCGATACTTTTTGCAGATGCATGAAACCCCATTTTCACAAAGCATGGCTCACTTAAAAGTGCCCATTTCATACATTAACAAGCGAAAGCATAAAAAATATAAGTACATGTATTATTAACCTAATTTCATTGTCATCAGCATGACAATTATTACAGTTAAAAGGATTTCAAACACAAGAAATGATGCCAATTAGAATATATTAGTTTTGTAAAAAGCCCTATAAAGTTAATGAAACCAGTTTTTTCAATGGTAATGAAGTTCTATGCATGATAATCAAATTTATATGTAAAGATAGCCAGTTAATAAAGTAACTGACACCTAGAAATTAGTAATTTACTAACAAAGATGATATTGGTATTCATTCCACCTCAAAAATACATGTATAGTGATTTGGCTATTTAACTTTTGAACTATTCAGAAATAGTTCACAGAAATGAGATCTCTCCTATTCTTTATTCTTAGGCTGCTAAGCGCGACTCAACGACCATTTGCGGACAGTGTAGATCAAGATCAGACTGCACAGAACGTGCAGTCTGATCTTGGATCTACGCTGTCCGACAAGGAGATATTCCCCCCCCCCCAAAAAAAAATACATTTGAAAAAGCAAAATTACGGGTTTGACTATCGACTTAAGGTTTCATTCATTTAGCAGGTTAACCCTTTAGCTGCTAAGTGCGACTCACTGACCTTTTGCGGACAGTGTAGATCAAGATCTGACTGCACAGAACATGCAGTCTGATATTAGATCTACTCTTTCCGATAAGAAGATTTTTTCTTACCCAAAAAATAAATTGAAACAACATTATTCGAGTTTTTACTATCGGCTGGAAAGTTTTATTTTACATATTTATCAGGTTAAGAGTTAAGAAGCTGGTACGCAAACCAAAAATGAACCTCCCGCTCCCCAAGGATTCGTAGATTGGCAACTAATTGCGATGTACGTTTTTAATCAAAGCATATTGATTCAAGTTTGTGACGGCTATCTGACACTGACGCGGAATAATTGGAATATTTTGTTTCCCTTAAAAGGGATGACCAACTGACCGCGGGAGAGGCTGGACAGCGGTCAATAAACGAGATGTTCCGAGGATGTCGGAATGAGAACGGTCAACATCTCTTAATAATAAGGATTACTCTTTTGATTGTTTTGTGTTCTTTCTTTCTTTCTTTCTTTCTTTCTTTCTGCCTTCCTCCGTGCCTTCCACCTCTTTATTCCTTGTTTTTTTCTCGTTTTCTTTCTTGCCTTTTTTTCTTTCTTGTGTTCTTTCTTTCTTTCTTTCTTTTTATCTATCTATCTATCTATCTATCTATCTATCTATCTATTTATCTATCCATCCATGGAACCATCCATCCATCCACCCACCCACCCATCTATCCATCCATCCATCTTTCCATCCATCCTTCTTTTTTCTTTCCGTCTTTCCTTCTTTCTTTCTTTCTTTCTTTCTTTCTTTCTCTCTTTTATCCCTTCCTTCCTTCTTTCCTTTCTTTCTTTCTTTCCTTCTTTCTTTATTTCTTTCTTTCTGTTTGTAAGTTTGTCTGTCTAACTTTTTATTCCCTTATATAAAGATTTTTATCTGACATCAAATATAAGAAAACAAGTGATTGATTTCGATAATGTACGATTACGATAAACTTTGTCACAAACACAGATAGAGAGACAGAGATAAACCGTGACTGAAGAAAAAGAAGAAGAAGAAGAAGCACAAGAAGAAGAAGAAGAAGAAGAAGATGATGATGATGATGATTATGATGGTGATGATTTTGAAGAAGATGATGATGATGATGATGATGATGATAAGGAAGAAGAAGAAGAATGAAGCTGATGATGATGATTATGATGATGATGAACAAGAACAAGAAAAGATGATGATGATGATGATGATGATGATGATAAAAACAATGATGATGACGCTGAAATCAACCTGTTACAATACTTATATCGTGTGGAAGGCTGCAGTCGCATGCTAGAAATGACAGATATGGACTGTCACTGAAAACTAATTTCCCGCGATTCGTCAGACATGAATATCTGCCATTTTTCAATGGTTCATATTCCGTAATCACTTTTTCTGAACGAAATAGCGTGACTTCACGCTTCAGAGGAATATTTGTCATTTATCATCAAATTCATTTTATTTTTTTCGTCTATTTTATATTTGAGCCATGCTCTGTGAAAAGGGGGTTTAATGCATCCGCAAAAAGTATCAACCAAGGCGAGCCTGCGCAGTCCGCGCAGGCTCGCCTTGGTCGAAACTTTTTGCTGTTGGTCAATTTTTTGCATGTCAAAGGGCCGAGCTTCTTCATGATTCAGTCGCTTTGTTGGACAAAATTAATTTTACAGATCCACAGTTGATTGATGACTTGCTTCGCTTAATGGATCACGAAGACGCAACAAAGCTCCTTTTGAAAGAGTACCCGCTCGTTTTCTCCCGAGAAATGTTTGAAAGGGACAGTCTGCAAACATCAACTATTTGCGAGATGACAAAATGAGATACGTGTTTATTTGAAAGCATTTTCAGGCGTCAAATTAAATGTTGCTAAATTGATGGGATTTGTCTTTGAAATAAGAAACAGGAATGAAAACGAAGAGATTGTTGTTTACTAACATTTTTTCCATTTCCCACAGTGTTATCAAAACCTTTTTCCCCCATGTTCATAAACACACGAAGTCGTTGTAGCAAGCGATGTAAAGGTAGATGGTAAGCCTCTTATATCAGATGTTTTGGGCTTGAATTCTTTGATGCGCGGTTTCAACCATTTGAACTGCCCACACCATTGCGGGAGAAATGGTTACATTTCCAGGCAGAGCAGTAGTCAAGGGAGATAACCCCCGAACTCCAGAAGGTAAAAATGTAGAATTGTCCAAATTGAAAGCATTTGCAGACCACGGTTTATAAAATGGCTCAACTGAGGGGATTTATTTATTTTGGGTAGCAAATGTTGTGGGAAAAACAGAAAACGCTGGTTACCAGCATTTTCTCCTTTTCTAACTATGTTTGAAAGGGCTTCCGCTTCAAGGTTAAGACACGGCATCGTTTGGTAAAGAGTTATACAGCTATATAAATTACGGAAAACTTCCTAGGCAGTAGTAAAAGTCCAAATATTTCGATTTCAAACTTCTTTTCGCAGGAAAAATCTCGCCCTATCCGACAGTATAGATGAAGATCAGACAGTTAAGTTTAGTGCACTCTGATCTTGATCCATACTGTTAGCAAAAGTACATTTGGTCGCACCTGGCAGCCTAAATTCTAGAGTAAAGTGTAAGAACATTCTTCACAGGCTCTGTTAACCCTCTATCACACAATCTAGAGTTTTAACGGCCTGAGAAAGAAGCCTTTTGAAAACATTGTTGTAAAAGGAGAAAATGCTGGAAACCAGCATTTTCTCCTTTTCCACAATGTTTTCTACCCATTTCAAAGACATATTACATCATTTGAGCCACAGTTGAACTGTTGTCTGCAAATGTTTTCAATTTAGTCAAGTCCAAAACTGTTGTAGGTTGGTAAAGGCTTGCATACATTAAAATGAAGACGCATTACCGTCAACAGTGCGATTTTACGCGATGAAAAGTAAACCCGCAATCGATTTTATTGCTTAGCCAAACCACATAATCTTAGACATGTCAAAATTGAAAGCATTTGCAGACGAAAAATTAAAGGTGGCTCACATTGCAGAATTTGTCCTTGATAGAGTACAAAACATTTTGGAAAAACCACCCAGGTCCAAATTCACCAAACATTCTTCAGAACTTAGGCTTATTCTCCAAGATTTTCTAAATTTTAAAGTAACACAATTTTTGATTGACAGAACTAAATGAGCCATGCTCTGTGAAAAGGGGGCTTAATGCATCTGCAAATAGTATCGACTCAGGTCAGCCTGCGCAGTTTGCGCAGGCTGACCTGGGCCAAAACTTTTTGCTTTTGGTCAATTTTCTGCATGTTAAAGGACCAGTCTACCTCATGATTCATACGATTGTTGGACAAAATGAATTTTATTGATCCATAATTGTGCGATGATCTGCTCGGTAAAATGCATCACGTAGATGCATTAAGGCCCCTATTGCCAGAGCATGACTCAAATGGTTCAGCCAATCAGAGAGTGTGTTGCTTTAAAATTTAGAAAATAATAACACAAGGAACATCCTTAAGACTGGTTGGTAGATACCAACCCTGGCAGGCCTATACCCGCCATTGAAACTTTCTTATGTGGGCTGATTATAAGGATTTCTTTTACATTAAATGATTTTTCCTACAGGATTTATATTGTTAACAATAAGACAGCGCATCCCGTTCAGTTTTTTGGTATTCAACTGAAATGTTTTGACTTCAACAACAAACTCTTGCAGGGCCAAATATATAAACTCGACCCATTTGAACGGCTAAAATACAATCAAATAATTTTTTAACTATATGACCCATGCTCTGTGAAAAGGGGGCTCAATGCATCTGCAAAAAATTTCCACCCATGTCAGCCTGCGCACTTCGCGCAGGCTGACATGAGTCGAAACTTTTTGCCATTGGTCAATTTTTTGCAAGTCTAAGGATCACTCTTCCTCCAAAGTCAGTCAGTCATTACACTAAATGGAATAATGGGTCCCTAATTATGCGATTATTAGCTTGGTATAATGCATCACGAAGATACATTAAGCCCCCTTATTCCAAAGCATGGCTCATATAGACTTGACTGAAAAAGCGGATGGAATAGATGAAAGGTCAGTCTGAACTTTCTATGCAGTCTAATCTTGGTCTATGCCGCCTGCAAAAGTCTTTTTTTTTTTCACCTAAGGCGCTGAACGGGTTGATAAAGGGGCGGAGTGTAGACGCTAGGATCAGATTGCACGCATGCGCAGGCTGACGGTGGTCGTCACTCTTTAACAACGATGGAAGTGAAAAGAAAGGATAAACGCCTGGCATTCTGTACTGATGGCAATTTGATTTTTGTTCCTAAAAACGCAACTTTTCGGATAAGCTAGAGCACATGCCTGTGTTCTGTCTTAATCTTTATTGAATTAAGCTTTGGAAAAATGGAAAACAGTAATTATATGATTATGTTACAGGGATTTTTATGTGATATATCTCATTTTGATTATATTATTTGGCAATATAATTGCCAACTTGATTACGTGGAAACAGAGCAATTATACAAGAAAGATTAGCAACACTGTGCGATTTTGCTGTTTCTCTTATCTCTTAGCTTCCCGGCATGCAACGATGAAATTTCTTTCGAAAAAAAAAGAATACGTCAACTCTTTACCTAACAAGAACATTTTTAGGCTTGTCCAAATTCAAAACATTTGAGCCGTGCTTTGGCAAGAGGGGGCTTAATGCACCTCCGTGATCCATGATACCAAGCAAGTCATCACATAATTTTGGACCCATGAAATTCATTTTGTCTAACAACCGACTGAATCTTGAGGTTGTTTGGTCCTTCGACATGAAGAAAATTTACCAAAAGCAAAAAGAATCGGCTCAGGTCAGCCTGCGCGGACTTCGCAGGCTGACCTGGGTCGATACTTTTTGCAGATGCATTAAGCCCCCTTTCACAGAACATGGTTCATTTGTAGATGACAGATTAAATGTGGCTCAAATGATGGAATCTGTGTTTAAGGGATGGAAACATGGTAACCAGCCTTTTTTTTTTCCTTTTCCAACGATAATTTTTTTTACCATTTTAAAGATATATACATGTACCATTATTAAGTCACATTCAGTTTGTCGTCTACAGTTGCTTTCAATCTGGACTATTTAATCATTTTGTCGTTTGGTAATGGCTGACAAAATCGAAGCAATGGTTTTCTTTATCAGTGAAACAGAAATTTGCAACGTGTACAAAAGTCGGGTATTTAAAATCATCATCATTGGCATTCTGCCTTGATTTAGTTATTTATTTATTTATTTTATTTAATTATTTATTTATTTATTTGGCTGTATGGTCTTTAACGCCATTTTCAGCATTATTTTAATTATATCGCGGCGGCCATTCCACCTATCCATACTTTACCAGTACTCCGCACTATATTCTTTTCAAGCCACTGGCTGCTTTCCCACATAACCATCGTCGAAACAATAATCAGCAGTGAGAGAGGAATGAATCCTGTCGCAATGACTAGCCTCAATTCTCGGAAAGAAATTGGCCGAGTCGGGGATCGAACCGGCGACCTCCTATTCTTGGGTCCTGTACGCTACCGACTGCGCTACCGGGACTCGGCATTCTGCCTCGAAAACCATAACAAATGTCCAAAGCAACAAAAACAACAAGATAGTTTCTACTACCAGTTCAGTTTGAACTCTATAATGGCCTGCAACACGCTAAAAGGGGCATTCGGACATTTGCGTAAAGTGTCGTCTCGGATCAGCCTGCGCAGTCCGCGCAGGCTAATCCGAAACGATACTTTCCGTCTTTATGTAATTTTCTGTTTTGCGCAAGTCTACTGTAGCACAAAATCTAATGTAGTCGTAAAGTGCCGTCTCGGATTAGCCTGCGCGGACTGCGCAGGCTGATCCGAGACGACACTTTACGCAAATTTTCGAATGCCCCTTTTCGCGTGTTGTAAGCCATAGCATAGGAAAGAGAAAAATTCAGGCAGAGAAATAAGACAATGTCAACGTTTTTGCCTGACGACGCTGGATACGACAACCACGATAGAGCTTTGACACTACCCCGACGTTTTCTTCAGAAACAGCATATCTAAAAATAGTACAAAACAAAAAAACGACTCTGTAAACCTTAATCTCTGTAATAGATTTCTCTGCTGCGTTACCCCGCCATTTATTCACTTTTCGTTAAAAAGATGATTTAATCCGATTCCAATAGTATCTAGAGCATATAAAGTATCATGGCGATGGCTCACCACTTCAAGCGTTTCCTAGCTTATACCAGTTCTTTGCTAGGACTGTCCGCACAGTGACTTGCCTTGCCATGTTCACTCCCACGCGAACAGCGTCGCCATTTACTCGATGAACATGGCACTAAGGAAGTAAATATCCTAAGCCGACAGATCATTTTTACGAGGGGTTTTAGGGAAGTCTAGGCCTGACTTAAGTATCTCAGCTGTCAGACAAGGAACTATAACTCAGACTCGAGGAGGAAACAAGACCTCTCTCTGAGCCATCAACATTTAGCTTGATGTAAAAAAGCACTGGAGACTATTTGGACATCGTAAATCATGATCATATTGCATAGAATGTGTTGTCTGATCATGGATGTATACTGTACTTTTACTTTTTATGAGATGCTCTGGTCCTAACAACTGTAAATTTGCGTCATCGAGTTCTACATTTGTACTAATTGATTGAGTTCATCTGGTGATGGTTAACACTTTAGCCTTGTGGAGAATCTAAGTTTCTTTTACGGACTGTGTAGATCAAGATCAGACTGCACAGAATGTGCAGTCTGATCTTGGATCTACACTGTCCGATACCTGTGAGACATTCTGACCAAAAAGCCTATAAAACTGTTTACGAAAACTAGGTATATCGTATTGATTGAATATTCATTTAACTCAGAAGTTTCTCAAAGGGTGTTGCTAATGATGGCTGATAATCATTTTCTAAGACGGTAAGACGGTAATGTACAGGAAAATTTATTGCGAGTTTATCTTAGACATTTGCTTTTCTAGGAAAGGTTTTAACCAACAGGAAGATGGGGGAGAACGTACCTCGCCGCCATTGCAACGTACAGGAGAATGCCCTGCACTAGAGTAGACCGATGCCATTGCAATAACAGTTAAAAGTACAGAATGGAGTTTAACCCTTTACCTAAGAAACGTTGCGAGAAAAGGAGAAAACGCTGGTAACCAATATTTTCTCCTTTTCCCACAATGTTTTCTACTCTTCCAAAAGCGAATTTCTATTTTTTATCCACATTTTTGTCGTCTCCAAAAGATTTAAATTTGGTCAAGTCTAAACTTGAGTTGTATGGTTAAACGTAAACCTTTTAACGAAACAATTCCCAATTTATAAATGACCGAGAGGGATCTCAAACTATGGAAATAGGAGGGAATTCTTCCTTTTCCCTTGGTGTTCTAAACCCTATCACAGACAAAATAAATGTCAACATTTATTCCATCGAGTGCAAATTCTTTCAAAATGGAAAAGTCTAAAATCGAGTGTGGTATTAAGTCAACATTTTACCAAATAATCTCGCGTTTTACGATCCAGAGAAATAGCCCTCAAAAAAAAGTGAAACCAAACGAGGAAAACGTTCTTATTCTGCATTTTATCCTTTTTTCCTCACAATGTTTCCTTCACATAAGGTCAAACCCCCATCATTTGAGCCACATCTAATTTGTCGTCTGCATATTATGCTTTCAATATTGGATAGGTCTAAAAGCCTGTGGCCTCTCAAAGATTTAACTCTTTACCAAATTACAAAATTTTGGATTGGTCCAAATTCAAAGCATTTGTAGAAAATAACATAAATGTGACTTAAGAATTAAAATTTGTTTTGGGAAGGGTAGAAAACATTGTGGGAAAAGGAGAGAATGCTGGTTACCAGCATTTTCTCCTTTTCACGTTGTACAACGTTTTCAAAAGCTTTCTTTCTCAGGGTCGTTACAAGTCGGGATTGTGTGATAAAGGGTTAATGGGAAATCTGTGTAAATATTAATTCTGTGTTTTCCGGTGATTTAGGAACTTTTATTTTGTCATTAAATTCTTAATCAATTCTTAATGACAAAGAAATGAAAATAAAATATCGCTCTAAAACTTAATAAACCGGTAATTACGAGTACTAGTAATATACACAAACGTCGTTATTTTGTCAATTAAAAAACAATAGCACAGCCCGGGTATAATGAATATTAGAATTATTATACATGTCTAATTAAGGTCTACGGCCCCTAACTCTCATATTAAAAGACGGAAACTGCCGAGACTGGTCGAATAGCCTTTACAAAAAAGTCGATGTTACACGATATTTACAAATGAGTTAGTGAGTCTACGGCCCCTAACTCTCAAATTAAAAGACGGAAGCTGCCGAGAATGGCCGAATAGCCTTTACGAGACGTCGATGTTTACCGATGAGTTAGGGGCCGTAGAACTTAAGAATAAAGTTTATCGTTTATAACATTTATTTAAATTTCATTTTACATAGATAACCTAAATACCATTTGGTTTAACCCCTATCAAGAGACATAGTTTCGCCGTTATACCAAGTACGGTACTTAATACAATAATAATGTTAATAAAAAAGACAGAACAAGTCAAAACATGATATCCGTTACATAATATTATTTGGCATGCTAAGAGTATGATTAAAGCCCACGCATCGTTCAGTCATAGCACGCTTTGGCACCATATAGTGCCTTTGGGGACAATGTAGATCAAGATCAGACTGCACGCGTGCATTCTGATCTTGATCTGCACTGTCCGATATCTTTCGAAGGATTAGGATGAATACAATCGCTCATCTTCAAAAGGTACATTTAATACAATAATTTCCCATACTTTAACCCTTTACCACACAGCAAAATTTAAGACCTATCCAAACTGAAAGCATTTGCAGACGACAATTTCATAGTGGCTCAAATGAAGCAACTTTTCTTTGTTAGGGTAGAAAACTTTGTGGGAAAAGGAGAAAATGCTGGTTACCAGCATTTTCTCCTTTTCCCACAATGTTTTCAAAAGGCCTCTTTTTTAGGGGTGTCAAAAGGCGTCATTGTGTGGTAAAGGGTTAATAAAAGTGTACAAGTTATTTAAAAGATCTGACATGAGCTTTGGAGATAAAACCTTATCTTAAGAGAATTATGTAATTGAAATAGGCTGTCATGTTGAATTATTTTCGACATTGTTCAAACGTTTCTATACGCCCTGCTTTATCCATTGCCAAACATAATACTATTTTGTCACGCCCCAGCAATACATAACTTTCAAAACACTGTGGAAAAACCATAAAGTTGTGAAAGCAATAGGCCTTTTTTTTCCCAGTGTTCATAAAATCATTCAAGTAGGTTACTTCCCTTTAATTCAAATACTTTTCCTTTGTCTGGCTTGCAGTGGTCATACATTAAGTGATAGGAATACAGGAATAGATCTTACAAGCTGCAAATATTATCAAGAACAATTTTCATGTGAACAACAGAACAATTAGATGAAAACGATTAATTGCGTTTGTAATAAATATGTAACATCCTCATGCAATATCGCAATTTTCATTTAGAAAAAAAAATATGATATTGTTTTCATTGCAATTGATGATGATTTCCAAGAAAACAAATAAACATGCAAGCACGTTTGTCCTTTTCATGACCTTCAGGAACCATTTTTTAAAGTCTTTACCAAACGACAAAATTTAAGACGTCCACACTGAAAGCAATGGCAGACGACAATCAGATTGGGTTCAAATAATGAGATTTGTTCTTGTCAGGGTAGAAAACATGTCGGTAAATATTTTCCAACAATGTTTTCAAAGGCCTTCTCCATCAGGGACTGTCAGTTACCAGCATTTTCTCCACTTCTCACAGTGTTTTCAAGGGCCTTCTATTTGGTTTCTGAAATCGACTCTCCGCAATTACGTCAATTTTTCTGTATTTGAAATTGTAAGATACATTTGATTAACATTACTGTGTCTCTTGACCTGAGGACAAAACGTTAGATTTGTCCAAACTGAAGCTCTTGTAACGACAGTTTTAATCGTCTTCTAACCTCGGAATTTGTTAATAAAAGGGCGGAAAACAATGGGGGGAAAAAAAAAGGAGAAAATGCATGCAACAAGCCTTTACTCCTTTTCCGAAAAATTATTTTCAAAACCTGTCTTTCAAAGGGTCGTTAAAACAGGGGATTATTTAGTAAGGACTTTTAAGTCTAACGCTCCACTCGTACCCCCCCCCCCCCTAACAAAGTTGTAGCAGAAGACTTTTGCAAACATCATTTTAAAAAAGGATAATTAAAATCATTCAAAAAGAAAAACACATACAGATCTAAATTGGTTTTGAAAACATTGTGGCCATTGCTCTTTACACAGAATTACTCAATTTGCAATAATGTACAACACTGTTTTCACATAAGTTTTTGCTGCAAGTTTGGAAATAGTATAGTCTGCAACTGGTACTGTGATCAGTCTTTCGCCGCCAGATAATCAATTCTTTTCCCAGGGCTAGAATATATTCGAGCCATGCTGTTTAAATGTATCTGCAAAAAATATCGACCCAGGCCAGCCTGCGCAGTCCGCGCAGGCTGACCTGAGTCGAAACTGTTTGCTTTTGGTAAATTTTCTGCAAGTCCAAGGACCATTCTACCCAGCGATCCAGCCGGTTGTAAGACAAATTGGGTTTTATGAATCCATAATCATGTGGTGATTTGCTTGGTATAATGTTTCACGGAGATGTGTTAAACTCCCTTTTACCACAACGCCGCCCATTTCAATTGCTAAATAACGTTACAAGGTGGTTTCTTCAAGTTTAATTCTAGAATGAAATCTACCAGAAAATTCTCGTGTTTTAATGACCGTAAACAATGTGACTTGAAATCATGGTGGCGAAAAACAAAGAGAATAAAACACCGATAGTAGTAACAAATATTTTCTCCCTTTCGCATGATGTGCAAGACAACTTCCATCACTTGAGCCACTTTGAATTTGCCGTCTGCAAGTGTTTTTGATATGAAAGCGTCTACAGTTGTGTTATGTGAGTAAAGGGTTAAAGATATAAGATATGAAATATTTCGTCAGGGGTGAGCCAAAAAATTTTGCACGTCTGTAGGATTAGTTAAGGTTATAGGTCAAATAAGATCAGAAACTAAAAAAAAAAAGAGAGGGAGAAAGACTCATAATTAATCATTGTCAATAAATAACGTTAATTGTTGTGCTGAAATCCCCCGTAATTCAATCTGGCTCCCCCGAAAATTGAGCAAATAGATGCGATTGGCGAGATAAGCCGAGTGCCATCAGTTCACCATATTCTCTCCACAGATTTGATAACGTTTTCCCCGAGGAAAATCTTTACCGATAATAACTGAAATGTACACGTCGTAACAAAAGGCTTTTTGTTCATATGGTAGACAAGACTTAGTAGAGGTACATTTCTGCACCATTCATTTGTTCACATAGTACACTTTAACTCTTTCAGCGCTTTCAACGGCTCTAAACACAATCCATTGAAACTTACAAAGATTTTGATTGTGTAGGCTTAACTGCGCAAGCGGACGGTATAGATCTAAGATCAGACTGCACGTTCTGTGCAGTCTGATCTTGATCTATGCCGTCCGCAAAAGTCACTGTTTTCGCCTGTGGCGCCGAAAGGGTAAACTGTTATCTTGCTTAATAAGTTGAATGAACCTTTCAAGCCGATCGTGAAAACACGAATAATGCTACTTCAAACTGCTTTTTTGCAGAAAAAAAAATATCTCCTTACCGGACAGTGTAGATCAAAGATCAGACTGCACGTTCTGTGCAGTCTGATCCTGATCTACACTGTCCGCAACAGGTCAGTGAGTCGCGCTAAGAAGCCATAGGATTAATATTTCTGTTCTTTTCATTTGTTTTGTGTTTTTCGACCGTTGAAGAGGTCACGTGATTGCACTTGTATGTATGCCAGGGCAGATAGAGCACAATGCCATTTTTTCTCAGTCTCTCGTCACCAGTATTTTGTTCGTTTGTTTGTTTGTGTGGTGTATAGCGGCATTTCGACAGTATCTGAGTAATGTAACGGAGGCCAGTACACCTATCCTTATGTTTCCTTCATGTTTTTTTTTTCCTGGTTCGTCGGATGTATAGATCAAATTCGACTGTATGATAAATATAACAGGAACCAACGCACATATCCGTGCGCTCCTAGTGTTTAAAACAACCACTAACTGATTGCATACTCTGTGCTTTACCTCTGAGTAAGCCAGGGTACTTATTCACCAAACATTCTTAGGACCATGCTTCCGTCTGATTCTGGATTTAGAAAGTAACACAACTTCTAATTGGCTGAACCATTTGGTTTAGCCAATCAGAAGTTTTTTTTTTACTTTCAAATTTTGAAAATTCCTGAGAATAAGACTAGGAAAGTTCATAAGAATGGTTTGAGAATACGGACCCAAGGCTTGGCTATAACCAGTTCTTTGCATACTACTCCTCACTAGTCAATGACTGCTTTCTTAAACTAATAGAGTGCTGTATTGACTGTTGGGAGAGAACGGCTCTAGGAAAATTGGCTTTCCAAATCACTGGGGACGCTCAGTCTGGTCTTAAATCTACTGTGTCCGATACGATGGTAACCTGCATTTTCTCATTTTCCTGCAATGTTTTCAAAATCACTTTTTTCTTGAAGGTGCAGTTAAGACTGAGGATTGTGAGGTAAAGTGTTGATAGTTTTGCGATAACTTTCACCAAAAACACCTATTTTCTTCCAGAGATATCACTAAACACAGCTTCTGTTTGTTTTTCTTACGTAAAAACCGTTTAGCAAATTCCACCAGCTGCCATACGTCTGTCTGACATCGATTCGGTAGACTGTCGGAAAACAAATAGCAAACACCTGATTTTGTTTCATCCGCTCTCTTTTTAGCCCCTTTACCTGAAAAATTTATCTCGAAATAACGTCTTCATTATGTCCGATTTCTTTCCCGGGATATTCGATGATTTATGATAGACCGTTTGATAACTTTCATGTGATGTATGAAACGCTGTCAGGAGAAAACATGTTTATTTCATCGCAAGGTGCTCGCGCATGCCTGTTCTACGCGTACTAAGTTCATTGCTTGAAATGCCAATAAAGATATTTTCCTTACTAAAATAATGAGCTTCGAATGAAAGAAACACCTTTTTTAGGATATAGATAAAAAATGTGGAAAATCGTCTCATTCTGTCTGTTAAAGTCTGACCAAAAACTTAGAGGTTATGTCATAAATACTTGATTTTATTAATGAATATTTGACGAGCTGTATAATAACAGTAATTTCGCTTTGATTCCCTTAACTTATATACAAGGCTCTGAAAGGGTTACAGTGTAATTATATACTGGGACTAATTCATTTTCTTCTTTCTGTTCTCCACATCTGGACAATTTGTACGTGTAGAATGTTCATGATATAATAGAAAGAACGAACAAACGAAAGAAAGAAAGAAAGAAAGAAAGAAAGAATCTGACAGGTAATAATTCAAACCAATATTTTTAATCCTTTCTTCCGTCTTGACGAGCTGTTAACTTTTTCAGCTCTATAAGCGAATACAAGGGCTTTTGCGGACGGTATAAATCAAGATTAGACTGCTACCTGATCTGGGATTGTACATCGTCCGATTAGATAGTGAAAGGTATAAGATACCAATCTTCCTAAGTTGAGTTGTCTTTGCAGCCGCCGAAAGAGATGGTCAAATTTAAATATTTAGCTCTAAAACAGTTAAATCAATCGACCAAACTACAACAAACAACACTCTGGCAAAAGGAGTTTTACTGCAGCTCCGAGATGCATTATACCAAACATATCATCAAATAATTATGGATCCTTAAACTCCATTTTATTTAACAACCGACTAAATAATAAGGTAGACTGGTCCTTTGATACGCAGAAAACTGACCGGTAGCAAAAAGTATCTACCCAGGTCAGCCTGCGCAGATTGCGCAGGCTGACCTGGGTAGATACTTATTGCAGACGCACTAAACCCTTTTTTCAAAGAGCAGGACTCATAAATATATTTTAAGAGTACACTGTTAAACAGCACAATGACAGTGTTGTTTTCTTTGGCATGCAATCCAACAGAGTTACATAACGCATAACTTGTTCGGAAATCCGACGGAAAAAAAAAACCGGGAGAAACAATAAAACTGCAACACGTATTGCATGTTAAAATTATATCAGATTTACAAATTGCAGACAAGCATTGAAAACATATATAAGCCACGCTCTGTGAAAAGGGGGCTTACTGCATCTCCGTGATCCATGATACCATGCAAGCCATCACATACTTACAGGTCCATAATTTCCATTTTTTTTAAACAACCAGCTTAATTATAAGATGGAATAGTCCTTGGACATACAGAAAATTGACCAATAGCGAAAAGTTTCGGCACAGGTCATGTCCGCTCAGGCTGACCTGGGTCGATACTTTTCGCAGATGAATTCAGACCCGTTTTCACAGAGGATGGCTCATATACTAGTAAATATTTCAAACCACAAAAACTCTGGAAACAATCCAAAAACTTCGTGCTGGGAAAGAATGTTATTATTATTTCATATTGAGCTAAGAGATTAGTTTCAATTTTCTAGCACAGTTTGCTTCTCGCTGAATGATTTCAATAACTTTGATCACATGACTTGCTGATAAAGTGATAAATAATCAAAGCGCTGAAAGTCTTGAGATGTGCTGGACGACATTTGTTGTGTTACTACCTGTTAGATCACGATTATACCGTTTTTACATGTAATAAGTGATACAAAAGATCATCGTGAAATCCAATTGAAATACCTTTTCACTGTTAGCCCTTAAAGGCCCAGTAATGGTCAAAATATCAAAGCAGGGGTCATACTACATTCAAATTTTAAAAATCATACCATTTAAAAGTATGAAAAATATTGTGAATATGAGTCTGTGGTCGTGTGGTCGGGCCATATGTTAGTCGCTGGCAGAAAAAAAAAAAAGAATTTTAAAATCAGGCAAAAAGTAAATATAGGACACAGCTTCCTGGCAGGTTTTAACCTAGTTTTGAAATTAATTTCTTTGTCAGCAACTAACACTTGGACCGACCGTACAATGACAGATTGTCATCTTCACAATAATTTCCATACTTTTAAATGGTATGATATATATTCAAATGCATTTAAACACCCGCTTTGTTTACTTTTGGGCTTTATTGTTACTTTAACCTGCTGAATAAAGTAAGTTTAAGTTTAAACATATCTATTTTACATCGATCGCAAAACAAGTTCTTACAACTTATACTAGTCTCTCTCGATTTTTCTTCCTGGGAACTACACCAGTACTCGCACCGAATGTGTGGGCCAATGAACAATCTCCCGCTCCTGGGTATCGAACCCGGAACCTTATGGTTACGAGGCCGACGCTCTACGTCACAACCTCGGACACCACAACAAAACAAAAGTAAACGAAACTTTCAAGCCAATAATGAAAATACCCATATATTGCAATTTCTACTTTTTTTTATTTTAATCTTTTAATCTATGGTGGACAGCGTAGATCAAATATCAGACTGCACGTTCTCTAGAGTCTGATTTTAATCTTAATCTATACTGGCCGCAAAAACGCCCTGAGTCGCTCTTAGCGGCCTAACATTTTAATTGATTGATTGATTGTATGGTGTGTCACGCCGTTTTCAACATTATTTCAGTTATATCGCGGCGACCAGTGCACCTATCGATGCTTTTCTGGAGTCTCTTTTACCAGTACTCCGCACAATTTTCTTTCCTAGCCACTGACTGCTTTCCCACATAATCATCGTCGAAACAATGGTCAGCGGTGGGAGAGGAATGAATCCTGTCGCAATGACTATCATCAATCCTCGGAAAGAAATTGGCCGAGCCAGGGGTCGTAGCCAGGGATCAAACCCTGGACCCCGTGTTCTCAAGTCCTGCACGCTACCGACTAAGCTACCGGGGTTCAGCCCTAACATTTTAAACTGTTTATTGTAGACCAGCTGTCGATGAGCAATGATACTGATCCATAGAATGCAAAGAATGGTTTTATTTGCTTTGAAGCGAATACATAGAAAACTTTTCAGTGATCAGCTTAGTTAGGCTCGAAATTTAAGTGTTATAAACGTGATTTGATAGACACTAGAAGGTTGAACTCTTTTATAGCCTATTTTAGTTTTAAATACTTTCTTCTAACTTAATAGAGATTTTGATTCGAACTAATTTTGATATCTGAAGATCTCCTTTTTCTTTTTTAGAATCTTAGAAGGACTTCCTTTTAGCACAAGCTCGCTTATTTTGAGCACGGACTCTATTCATAGTTTAACACCGTTCGGTGTCTTGTCTGATGAAAATGTTGTAGAAAAGTGTTTATGAACAAATTTGAAATATTCAGATACATGTAGCTTCACACATAGATACACCGGCAGAATGGCAATAGAAATAAGATTTGAATAGTGTTAAAAAATCACTGTTTCACAGTTGTTCAGCATGGTAGCAGATTTGCAGATATATTATATATCAATTTCCCGTCTGGAATACGTTTTTTTAAAGTATCATTTAGGAGCCAGTAATTTGATTTTCTCGCACAAATTAGATATAACAAGCGGAAAGAGATTTATCTTGACTCGGTTTGCTGGAAACTTTTGGAATATTCTAAATGCCCTTGTGATATAAGTATGAGCAATGCTTTTGCAAATGGGGCCTTAATGCATCTCCGTGATACATCATACCAAACAAGTCGTTAAATAATATTGTGGATCCTTACAATCCATTTTGTAGAAAATCCGGCCGAATCATAATGTACAATGGTCCTTTGAGATGTAGAAAATTGACTAATAGCAAAAAAGTTTCGATTCATGTCAGCCTGCGCGGATTGCGCAGTCTGACATGGTCGATACCTTTTTGCAGATTCATTAAGCCCCCTTTTTATAGAGCATGGTTCATATATTTATATGATCTGTGCTCTGGGAAAAGAGATGCATCAAACCAAGCATTTCACCACATTATTATGGATCCATTAAATCAAATTTGTCTAACAACCAAATGAATCATGGGGTAGACTGGTCCTTTGACAAGCAGAAATTGACCAATAGCAAAAGGTTTCGACCAGGCCTAGGCTGACTTAGATCGTTACTTTTTGCAGATGCATTTAACACTAAGGCTGCTAAGCGCGACTCACTGACCTTTTGCGCACAGCGTAGATCAAGATCAGACTGCACAGAACGTGCAGTCTGATCTTGGATATACACTGCCCGATAAGGAGATATCTTTCCTCCTAAAATACCTTTCAAACAGCAATATTTAGGTTTTGACTATTGGCTTGAAAGTTTTATTTCTTTTATTCAGCAGGACAAGGATTAACTCCCGTTTCACAAAGCTTGGCTCATTTATATGGCCTGCAACACGCGAAACGGGGCATTCGGACATTTGCGTAAAGTGTCGTGTCGGATCAGCCTACGCAGTCCGCGCAGGCTAATCCGAAACGACACTTTCCGTTCTTGTGTTATATTCTATTTTGCGCAAGTCTACTCTAGGAAAAAATCTAATGTTGTCGTAAAGTGCCGTCTCGGATTAGCCTGCGCGGACTGCGCTGGCTGATCCGAGACGACACTTTACGCAAATATCCGAAAAACCCCTTTTCGCATGTTGCAGACCATATAATGACACAGGATAGAAGGGAAGGGCAGGGAGAAAAGAGTAAATTCTTACATAAGATGTGTACAAGCAGCTACACCTTGATGATTAAAATACCGAGATATACGTTAATATTTGAATTATTAGTGCTTGTAGTTTATCGAAAAACAAATAGCCACTTCGAGAAGCGTTGAAAGAAAGAATTGGCAATATTTCTATTCACTAAACAAAAACTAAGTCTTCAATCAAACATATGTTCTCTGCAAGTTCTCTGCAGCCAGGCCTTGATCTGCAGACGCCGTCTGCAAAGGTTCAAATAACTCGTCATCCGAAAAGAAAGAGTTAAAACGGTAATAGTGCTTACGATTACACCACATTCAGGGTCACGAAACTAAATAAAATTGGAAAAAAAAAACTAATATTCAAGACTTTTCGAAAATGTACATACATGACTGCATAAGAAAGTAACCATGTAGTGAGGTTGTATCAGATGAAATTCGAAGCGGAACTGTCATAATCGACCTGACGTCAAGAAAAGCAAGAAAAGACTTAACAATTTTACCCCCCCCCCAACAAAAAAAAAAATTAAGTTTCCTCTAGAAAACATACGTAGAAAAGAATATATAGACTGAGACATAATGGGCTAAAATATGTGTATGCCAGTGTAAATTCAGTCAGGGCAACCATATTAGAATTAAACCGGATGTAGTAGATTTTAGATTTTAGCCTCGCTTGAAATGCATTCTGCGCAAAAAAGAACATTTACAGTGTAAAAATGATTTCTTTTTTTTTTCAATAGAGAAGGGGAGAAATATAGCCTAACCCCCTCCCTTACGCCCACTCCCAATTATGGAAGAAGGAGGCAGGCTTGGACCCTACTGAGTGCTCCTATGCCTGGACTGAATAAGAAAACGCGTTTAACATTTAACCTGCTAGATAAATGAAATGAAACTTTCACGCTGATAGTAAAATCCCAAATGCTGCTATGTTGAAGGTATATACATGTATTAGGGACAAACATCCCCGTATCGGACAGTGTAGATGAAAGATCAGACTGCACGTACTGTGCAGTCTGATCTTCATCTACACTGTCCACAAAAGGTCCTTGAGTCGCGCTTAGCAGCGTAAAGGTTGGTTTAGTAACAGATTACAGACTACAGTAAACAGCTTTTTAATGTTGTGAGCTTTGTCGCTAATAACAGATGGTTCTTTTCGCAGAAGATAACAGTTATGTTCGATGTCGAGTTGTACATGTGCAAGATAAGCACACTCGTATTCACCACTTCGGAATGATCACTTCGGAATGAATTTGACGAGAGTTTTATCTGATCGGAAATTGCTTGCACACTTTACAGATTCGAGAGGAAGACAGAGAGGCAGAGTGACGTAATCCTTCACCGGACGATCCCGTTTTTTAACGGCCCTGAAAACTTATAGATAGGCTCGTACATCTTTACTCGTTTTCAGGCAATTTTTATCCAGTTTTTAACCCATTTTATCCTTATTTTATGAAACTGTAGTTATTTTTGTATCCTCATGTCAAATGTTGCCACTTGCGGCTGCAAGATTGCACAGTTTACAACGAATAGAAAATGTATTTCACTTTTAAGAGGCCTTCGAAGCAATCGCTGTTATCGTTTCCGGTTTTAAATGAGGACAGATCCCTGGTGTTTTTTCTATCTGATACACCATATATATTGGTAATTTAAGTTTACACAGCTGAGCCATAATACACATTTTCAAGTTTTAACAGCATTTTTTTCCCTCTCCAGCTGTAAGGATGTATCTTTAAGATTTAAACTAGCTGTCAACATTCTAACCTTTTCCACCGAATTTCTAACCTCTCGCGAACAAATGTCATATTGGCCCCATTTCACTTGCCTGCTGCCATTGCTTTCAATGTAGACAAATGTTAACATTTTTCATCTGGTAAAGAGTTAACCCTTAACCTGTTAAGTAAGTGAAATGCAAATTTTAAGCCTATAGTAAAAACCCTAATTTTGCCATTTCAAGGGTATTTTTGAGGAGAAAAAGATTGTTTTTCGATAAACTACAAGCACTAATAATTCAAATATTAACGTATATCTCGGTATTTTAATCATCAAGGTGTAGCTGCTTGTACACATCTTATGTCCGGTAGGATATCGAGAAATATCGGTGAAATATTTTACGATATTTCATGGTTACGACCAGTGAAAATACCGATTTTTATATTCTAACTCTTCAATTGAAGGCGGAAACAGTTGTTCCCGCGAACTAGTTACCTAGGTAAAATGCGCGTGCCTCACAACCAGATGGAAATATGACGTAATTTACCTTACATTTCTCGCGCTTGACGTAATATTGTAATGCGTTGCTATGCGGAGGGGGTACGCTACGGGGAATAACCGAAAAGAACTTCACTTGATTTTGATTAAGTTCTCCTCAGAAAGGATTAAAAGCATGAAATAAATAGAATATTTGTTTTTTTCGGTAAAAGATCGAAATATATTTCATCTCGTGAACATCATCGGTAATATTTTCACGAGTGGCGCAGCCACGAGTGAAAATATTACCGATGATGTTCACTCGATGAAATAAATTTCGATCTTTCACCGTAAAAAACAAATATCCTCTATGTATCTGGTTCGTTTTCTAGCTCAGCAAAAATATTTTCGGGGATTGATAGAAGTTATTGTGTGAAATCTGCCAGTGACTTGCAAAAACGGTTGTGTGGATGACTGATGAAAAACAACAACAACAACAACAACAACAACAACCCCCCCCCCAGGAGTGCATGGAAACGTGCACTGTTCGTCGTAATATATCAGAAATAATGTTTAAAACGACGAAAGACCCCAAACAAACAAATCGTTGTAAGTAATAAGACTACGCTGATAGTACGAACCAAGTTTTCCAAACATCTGTTTGTCTGGGTGTCTCCGTCCTTGCATGTCTGTATTGGTTTTACAAATTAAATATGACTTGGCAATTTCGTGACTTTAATTTTCGTAATTTATCTACTTGTCGTCCTTTTTTTATGATACATTTTCCAAATTTAAGATATTCGGTGCGCCATAAAAGAAACATTTCTGTGTGGTTCAGACAGTTTTATAGTCCATATTATTGCTGCTCGAAGCATCATTCCATATATCCAATATATCCAATTTCCGCTTTGCCGTTACCCTCTACGTATCAAACCAGTGGTTTCATTAAGGCTTTTGAAAACATAGTGTGAAAAGGAGAGAATGCTGATAATAAAAATGTTCCTTCATTTCGCACAAAAGTTTTCTACTAGTATAGGGACAAATCAAGTATTTTAAGTCGGCATATAATTTAAATACGGACGAGTTTAAATTGGTTTCTTCTGGTGAAAAAAATCATTATGGTACAGAAACATCATTGCCCAAATTTCCATACATATATAACATTTTCCATCACTTCGATAGGTACCTTTGAAAAGAAAAAGCGTGATTAACTCTGTACCAAATGACAAAATTTCGGACTGAACCCAATTGAAAGCATTTGCAGACGATAAATTAAGAGTAGCTAAATTGATGTTTCTGTCTATGATGGGGTAGATGCTTGTTACCAGCATTTTCTCCTTTACCCACAATGTTTTCATAATTTCTCTTTCTTTGGATCGTTAAAACTCGAGATTTTGTGGTAATGAGTTAAACGCGCAAATGCTTGTTACAAAAATCCTTCTTTTCCTAATGATGGTTTCAACGCCGTTAAAAATGGCATTTTCCATTCTCTGAAATACGTTCACTTACCCGCTGTTCCACTCGTCCAACTTACTGAAAAATTATGTAAGGTCTGTTTGTTTGATACAAGGTAAGTAAGTGACCCTTAGGCTGCTAAGCGCGACTCACTGACCTTTTGCGGACAGAACGTGCAGTCTGATCTTGGATCTTGATTGTCCGATAAGGAGATATTTTCCACAATAAAATAACTTTGCAATTGCAACATTTGGGTTCTTTTACTATCGGTTTGAAAATTCCAGTAAACTTACTTAGCAGGTTAAGGATTCATGAAAAAATTAATACGGTAAATAACATCAGAAAGTGCATTCAGTTAGATCACAGGCCTTTGAAGCTCTATTGGTCTATCACGGAACACTAACATTTTCCTTGGTCGATCATCGAACACTTATAGCACATTGGTGTATCGCCTCTATATTACGGAATATACTCAAATTTTCATTAACACCGTTTCTAAAAATAGCAGATTGGCGATTCCCTCTATATCGTATATAGTAAGACTTAGTCTTACTATATACGATTAAGAGGGAATCGCTAATGTGCTATTTATAGTAACGGTGTCCGATAATGAAAATTTCATTATCCCTTGATAGACCAATGGAGTTTCAGAGGCCTTTGGTTAGATTAAAGCGTTAGAATTTCTTGGCACATGAATGTACCTTGAGTGAATTTTTTTTTTTTTTTGTTCTCGTAGATCAAAACAAAAATGAAATATTGCGCATTTTAACCTTATCCTGCTATATAAGTTGAACGAAACTTTCAAGCCGATAGTGATTTAAGAAATAATCTTTTTTCTGTCGTGGTTTATCGTTCATTCTAACATGACACGTCAAATCGGCTCTATAAACACAGTGCAACGAAAGCGTGGTAAAATCTACGTTATTCTATGTAGAATGACGTCATTCTATATAGAGTGACGTCATTCTGTATAAAGTAAGTAAGTAAATTATTCATAGAGGATCTTACATGAGTGTTTATGTACTATCATTTTTATCAAACGAGTTGACTAAAATTGTATGACGCGAGCCTTGGCGAGCGTCAAATACATTTTAGTCAACGAGTTTGATAAAAATGATAATACATAAACACGAATGTGAGATTCTATTTATCACATAAAACGAATTACAGACAGAAAAATATCCCGCATCATCACCTTTAGCCTCTATACCGTTCAAGGGTCCATGTTTACGTTGTAGTTTGGTTTCAAATGTGTACATACACATGTAGATAGTTCTTTGACATTTACACCGAAAGAAGAATGAAATAGTTTATAGAGGGGTTAAGTCCACCTTTCTCCGCAATAATATTGATTTTAAGAGACTTTTGCTGCATTTCTTGATTTTTATCAAGCATGAAAATCAAAAACTTTCCACACGTATACATCTTAGCAACAGTGACGTCATTTTTCCCCGAAACGGCGTAACAGTACAAATTCCCGCACAAACTGTGGTTGGTTTCTCTGGCTTCACGCGCTCGTGATTGACAATTGATCGGAACCGGGACCGAAAAAACGATAATACACTAGTGTATTATCAACAATAAGTCATGGGTTTAATACACTGCCGGAGGAGGTTTTATGTGATAAAATGGAATATAATCTGCATCCGCGTTTTTACTCTAAGTATGAACTTGTTTTCCTTTGATAAAGAGTTGGTCATGTTAGAATCGAAACAACTACGTTGTGAGTTCTGAGGCGCAATGAAAAACCCACTCGGGCTATCGCCCTCGTGGATTATTTATTGTGCCTCATAACTCACAACTGTGGTTTATTGAACGATAAACCTCGACAGAAAGAAGATTATTTCTTAAATAAACCACAGTTGTGAGTTATGAGGCACAATAAATAATCCACGAGGGCGATAGCCCGAGTGGGTTATTCATTGCGCCTCATAACTCACAACGTGGTTTATTGAACGATAAACCACGATAGAAAGAAGATTATTTCGATTCTAAAATGACCAACTCTTAATCAACGGAAAACAAGTTCATAAAAACGCGGATGCAGATTATATTCTATTCGAATAACTTACTTACTTTATACAGAATGACGTCACTCTATATAGAATGACGTCACTCTACATAGAATAACGTAGATTTTACCACGCTTTCGTTGCACTGTGTTTATAGAGCGGAATTCACGTGTCGTGTTAGAATATTATTTTTCTTACGTTATACATTACAATTAACCATTAACTGTGTACCTTGAATTTGGAGAAGAACCATATAAGCTCTGCTTTCGTTCTAATCCATTTCGTCAGATATTTTTGTTATTCTGTTAATAGATCTATGTCTTTAAATGCTTGTAATTAATTGATGAATAAAATATGTTTAAACTAAGCCGATAATGAAAACCTGAATAATGTTATTTCATGTCATTTCATTTTTTTTCAACCGGACAGCGTAGATCGAAGATCAGACTGCACGTTCTGTACAGCCTGATCTTGATCTACAATGTCCGAAAGAGGTCGGTGAGGCGCGGCTAGCCGCCTAAGAGTTAAAGCGACTGTTTCTGGTTATTAGTTGGAAAATTTATCCTTACAATGGCTGCAAAACTGTATCAGCAGCTCCTCTGTACCATTAAGAAGACTATTTTCACACGCGAAAAGAACATTTTTAGCTTTTCGGGTTCAGAAAAGTAGGGGAAAAATCCTATTCGGCCTTTACCGCCTCCCTTCCCATAGACCACCCCGACCCCAAACCCTCCCATCCTCACGCAAAAAACAGAAATAGACAAAAAACAAAAACAAACATGTTAAAAGAGCCCAGCCCCTTCTGCTGACTTTGAATTTTCAATAAAAGCAAATGCAAGCAATCAGAAAATTTAGCAGCGGGGTAGTGTAGTTATGCCTATTGGATAGTTGGAAAAGATCGCCTGAAACCTTCCAGAACAGAAAGATATCCTGTGCAAAGACAGCAGATTTTGCCCCTTTTCTCAAAGCTTGTTCAAATTATCTCCGTTTACATAGGTATTTCATAAACCTTAAAGAAAAATCTTCAAAACATTTTAAATGCCTGTTCTCAAGCCAACTTTCAACGCTGATAAGCGCTAGTGAGAGTCGAGCCACAGGCTTTTCGAGGCATATAAAACACCTAAAGCTAATCGATAATGAATCCCACAAAGGCATTTGCCAGACTGATTCTTAACTCATTATCAGAAGACAAAATTGTAGACTTTTCAACGTTGAGAGCCATTGCCAAGATGGGACAAATCTCTGAAAGAGTAGAAACATTGTGGGAAAAGGAGAAAATGCTGGTAACCAGCATTTTCTCCTTTTCCCACAATGTTTTCAAGAGCCTTCTTTTTTATTGTCGTCAAATAATGGGGTTGCTTGATAGAGTGTTTAATGCATTTCATCAGTGGCAGAATCCATAATTTTTAGTAACACTCCGCGCAATAATCGCTTTTCAACACAAATAACTTAAGTGATATACAGCATTTCTGCAGATAACGTCTCATATTCTCTGAAATATCTAAAACAAAAAGTTAAAAAGGTACATATCATCATACACGGAAAATGAATGTTCTTCTTTCCGAAATAACTGTTTCAAAATGTAGTTAAAAGATAAGAGTTTCTGATAAAGTTGAAATTTAATATCTATAGACACTTAGAGTGCACCACAGAAATAGAAAAAATGCGCTCATAGTTAGTACATACACCTATGAATTACGCTGGGGAAAAAAGATTGGCTTTTTTTTTATCTCAAAATGTCTGACAATGTAGGTCTAAGATCAGACTGCAATTTTTGCGCAGTCTGTTCTTGATCTACATCGTTCAGAAAGAGCAACAAAAGTCACGCTTAGCAAGCTCAAGGATTAACCTTTAGGCTGCTAAGCACGACTCACTGACCTTTTGCAGACGGTGTAGATCAATATCAGACTGCACAGAACGTGCAGTCTGATCTTGGATCTACACAGTCCGATAATGAGATATTATTCTACAAAACATAACTTTGAAATAACAATATTTGAGTTTTTACTATCGAATTAAAAATTTCATTTTAGTTATTTAGCGGGAAAAGGGCTAACACTTCACCAGACCGCGAAAATTTAGAAATCGTCCAAATTGAAACCGAAACAGAAAATATGTCAAACCCTTTGGCTGCTAAGCGCGACTCACTGACCTTTTGCGGACAGTGTAGATCAAGATCAGACTGCACAGAACGTGCAGTCTGATCTTGGAACTACACTGTCCGATAAAAAGGTGTCTTTCTCCCCAAAATACGTTTGAAATGGAAATACTTAGGTTTTAACTATCAGCTTCAAAGTTTCATTTTAATTTATTTAACAGGGTAAGGTTTAATATGGTTCAAATAATGAGATCTGTCTCTGACAGGGTAAAAGAAATTGTGAAAAAGGAAAAAAAGAAAACTCTGTACTCGAGTACTCTACAACTTTCCAACAATATTTTCAAAAGCTCTTATCCTCAGGGTCGTAGAAATGTGAGATTGCTTGGTAAAGGGTTATACTTGCCCCAGCATAATCATTGTGTATGTAACCCAGCCAATTCTGATGATAAAATAATAAATGCTTTCCTCTATTCGTGCAACGGATCACACGATGCTGATAAGCCCAATTGGCTTTACCTATGTAAATATTCTATAACATATTTTTTACAAACACTTTACTCCGATTTTTTTTCGCATTAAAAACGTACTTCATCTGTAGTTTCTAAACCCATTAAATGCCAAGCACAGGCTACATGGTTTTTGTTAACAAGAAACTAGTAGATGAAGATCAAAATGCAAAGGTCATGAAATCTGATCTTTGATCTATCGTTTCAATGTTTGTGATATATTCCTGATAAAAGTCTTAAAGTTTCATCATCTGTGTGTTTTTACAACATAAACTTAAATTGCCCATTTCACATTTTCAGTCTTTTAATGATTGAGTGGAAATGTTCTTAATTTTGGAAAACTAACAAGAATGCGACAAGTAAACTTTTATGACTTTATGAGATACCTTTCAACGATTATTTCTGAATCCCCGCTGATCTTGACATGCAGTACAGAAAAATTTTAATTTTTCAAACGTGCAATAATTCTAAAATATACGAATAATTTTTGCTATGATGAGTATAATTACTTCCCTTTCGAGCATGCAAATGAAATAGCTTTGTCAAAGTTTTTTTGATAATAGTTTCTAATCATCAGCTGAAACTGAAATAGTTTTATGACCAGCCCGCATAGCACCGATGGTAGGACGTAGGACTTGTAAACATGAAGTCTTGGGTCGCTTGAAGGTGCGGGTTCGAGCCCAACGGCAGGCCTACTAAAATTACTAACAGTCCTTCTCGTGAGGCGTTAAACCGAGGACTATACACCGAGCACAATAAAGAACCAGGCGTAACTAAAACCCTGTCACACTATACGGCGTTTCCACTGCGTTGGGACGGCGTTGTTTAATATCCCAGAGCGTCATGAGATCGCAGGAAAATTCGCATGTTTTTCGCGAAGACGGAGATGCCACGGCGTTCTCACCACGACCAAGGCGTTGCTATGCAGCTCTTATGGTGCGTTATCGCGTTCCTACGGAGTTCTTCTTGGCGAATCTCTGCGCTCTCATGGCGCTACCACTGCGTGCTCTGCGCTTTCATGGTGCTCATACTGCGTGCACTGGGCGTTCACGACGTTCTCAAGGCGCTCACACTACGCTGACGGCGTGACAATGAACTATCTCTGAAAACGAATTGTATGTATACACATTTATTCATCAATTGTTTCTTTGCTGTGGTCAACGGAGAATAAAACTATGCTCATAAAAAGAAAAGTGGAAAAAGCAGGACATTGACCCCAACCCACTCAAACAAAAGCAAGTCAACCACTGTCAACTCCTCAATCATTACTAGCCCGGCTTGCTAGCGCACATCAGCCATAGTGAATATTTATTTGCATACATCGTCGACTATATGTTCGTTTTTGTCAGACAAAGACTGATGGACGCTGTAGAAGCGCCGTACAAGAGCAATGATCGCCGTTGCAGCTCAGAGGAGTCGTTTTAAGAGCGCAGTGAAATAAATTATACTCCGTGTCAGCGCCGTTGACGCGCTGTATAAGCGGCGCTGACGCGCCGTATAAGCACAGTAGAGACGTGGTGACATTTCAGTGCGCGCGATACAATCTCCATGCAAGCGCCACCGACAATCATAGCGTTCGCACTGCGACCTCTGTGCGCGCCGGCGGAGATCCCATGGCGTTGTGGGAGATCTTACTGCGCCGCTAAGACGACCTTCCGGTGATCCCACTGCGCTCTTCTCAGAACGCCGTGCGACGGCGTTTGTTTTGTGCATGCTCAAAATGCGTGCCGTCCCTCGGCGTCCTAGACGATCCCAATGCGTTTACTCGCGATGTCACTGCGTTGCTGTGACGATGCTTGCGATCGTACTGCGTGCACCTCGGCGTTCTGCATTTTTTCTTTGACGCCGTGGGATCGCCGTCCTGGTGTGACAGGGGTTTTAGGATGGGTTGCACTATCCCCCCGAACAAAACCAACAGTCTTCAGGGGGCGACGATAAATAAACTCAAATAATCAATCAATCAATTTTCTTTTTATATTGGATTCTGGAGGAAGTGGAAGTGTAGTGGTAACCTCAGGGTCGGTTTCCGGTCTAGGCAAGGGTGTTTCAGATACTTTTTTGTATCCAACTAATGTTGAACTGGTTATTCAAAAAAAAAAAAGGTGTCATTGAAAAACAGAGTTAGCCTAGCGTGTATCAGTGCTTTACTCTGGACACGAAAAAGAACCAGAGGGTGTGATATTCGAAGAGAGGTAAGGTCTGCCTGAACTTTCTTGTATCCGATTCTTTTCCTACATGCATTCTAGATAACTAACCGTCCATGCCAAATATGCATGGAGGAACATAGATCCTGTAAGCTGCATCAGTCTGCGCCGGATGTATCAATCTGTCTACATTGAGTGCCCAGCTAGGCGTTTTCGACATGTTCGAGCCATGCTATGGCGAAAAGGAGTTTAAAGCATCTGCAAAAAGTATCAACAAAGATCAGCCTGCGCAGTCTGACCCGTGTCGAAACTTTTTGCTTTTGGGGAATTTTCTGCATGTCATAAGAACATTCTATCTCAGGATTCAGCCGCTTGTTAGATAAAATGGATTTTTTAGACTAATGATTATAATAATGGCTTGCAACACGCGAAAAGGGGCATTCGGACATTTGCGTAAAGTGTTGTCTCCGATCAGCCTGCGCAGTCCGCACAGGCTAATCCGAGACGGCACTTTACGACTACATTAGATTTTGTGCTACAGTAGACTTGCGCAAAAGAGAAAATTCCACAATCAAAGCGCTAAGACAGCGGATTTCTTTTCTGGTTCCGAATACATGCTACTAATTGGTGTGTTCTATACTTTTTTTCCTGGTAAACTAATATAAATCAAAACGGAAAGTTCTCCAGAGAACTCTTACCCTTGAGATTAGGGTACGAGTTCACCAGGGTCCGAGTTCTCCAGAAAGGAGGTATGTTATTGTATAAATGTGCCAGATAGTGGAGAGGTGTTAAACCCGGCACGGTTTTTTCTTTTTTTTAAGCTGAAAATCTTTTCTATCTTAAAAAGACAACTGAAACATGACGTTTCAATTTTTTTCAGAGAACATGCAGTATCAAGTTGAACTGCTTTATTTGAATATCATTGGCAGAACTATTTTGTTAGTGCACGAAAATGGTTTTGTTTACACGCGTATCCAGGCAAAACCTGCCGGAAGCAAAAATCTGACCTAGATAAAGATAGTAGGCTTCAAAAACCAGTATATACATGCACACGTGATGTGGAAACTATGACAGCGGGGTAAACCCGCTGCCAAAAGCGGAAAGTGTCATTTCGGATTAGCCTGCGCGGACTGCGCAGGCTGATCCGAGACGAAACTTTACGCAAATGTCCGAATGCCCCCTTTCGCGTGTTGCAGGCCATATGATAACTTGCTTCACATGAAGCATCACAGATTAAGCCCAACTTTGCCAGAGCATCCCTCATTTGTATGTCTTTGTCTCATTGGATTTTTTTGCGACTTGCTAGTCGTAAGATTGGATTGAATTTACATACTATGGTAGGGAATTGTGGCAACAAATATGAGCCTGTGCCGATATCATGTAATGTGGAACATAGAGGTGGGTAATTGTAAGCCTGTGCTTATATTATGTAGTTTGGAACATAGTGGTGGCAAGTTATAGCATCGAATATACGCCTGTACTTATATAATTTGATGTGGGACAAATTGGTGGACAATTATTGCATCGGATATAAGCCTGTGCTTATATTATGTAATGTGCGACATAGTGGTAGTAAATTATATCATCAGATATGAGCCTTTGCTTATTTTACGTAATGTTGAACAAAATGGTGGGAAGTTGTTGCATCAAATATGAACCTGTGCATATATTTCGTCATGGGGGACAAAGTGGTGGGAAATTATAGAATCAGACATGAGCTTGTGCTTTTATTTTGTAATGGGGAGATAGTGGTGGGAAACTGTAGCTACAGATATGAGACTATGCTTTTATGTCGTAATGGGGACATAGTGGTGGGAAATTGTAGCTACAGATATGAGACTGTTTTATTTTGTTATGGGGATATAATGGTGGAAAATTGTAGCTACAGATATGAGGCTATACTTTTATTTTATAATGTGGACATAGTGGAGGGAAATTGTGGCTACAGATATGAGCCTGAGCTTTTATTTTGTAATGGGGATATAGTGGTGGGAAATTGTAGATACAGATATGAAACTATGCTTTTATTATGTAATGGGGATATAGTGGTGGGAAATTGTAGCTACAGATATGAGGCTATGCTTTTATTTTATAATGTAGGCCGAAATGCCGGGAAATTGTAGCTAAAGATACTCTTTTTTTTGTCTTGGGATGAGCTGATATGCCTCATAAAGGAATTGCTTGACTGTCTTTCATTTTTCATAATTTGATTTCTAAATTTCGGTTCTCTCCCTAAATTTGACATCTATTTTGCCGATAAAAATAAGACCTGGTAAATTTCAGACAAGATCAATAACAACAACAGCAGTGCTATTAAAATTGTTAGAAAAAAACCTTAATGACTTGAATTTTCTGTACGATATCAACTTAAAGAGTGTGATGGTTTTGGTATCAGCCTATAATGCATAGAAAATTTGATTAAATAACTTGTAGAAGAGATTTGAAATCCTAGTTAAACTCGTTTAAATCCCAGAGCAAATTCGCGACGATTAAAAGTTCAAGAGAACTTGGTATAACAACAGGAAGCACTCTAATATGTTTTAATCCTTTACCACACAGTGCCGAGTTTTAAAGACCCTGATAATGTATCTTTTGAAAACATTTTAGGAAAAGGAGAAAATGCTGGTAACCAGCATTTTCTCCTTTACCTAAAATGTTTTCTATACTTTCAAATGCTACTGTATGTTTTTAAGTCCCATTTAATTTGAAGTCTGTTTAATTTTCAGATTGCACCAGTCTAAAATTCTGTCGTTTGGTAGAGTTAAAAGTACAGATTCCCATGACGAGAACATCCAATTAGAATTTGCAAAACAAACTGAAATTATCCATTTGTTTCAAAACTTCCACAAAATGTGAACATCAAATGTGTGACCTTGTTTCTTTACTAACATTAATGCATGTGTATTTTCTGTAAATTGTCAACAGGTTTATGCCAGAAAATGCTACAGTTTATTATGTTCTGTTTCTCTATTACGCAAAAGAAACTCCTGAAAAGCTAGCTGCACTGGCCCCGCGATATAACTGAAATAATGTTAAAACGGCCTTAACCACCAAACAACCAGTCAGTCAATCATATGGATTCAAAAGAAGGGGAATCGGTTAATTGATTGATCGGTTCCCTACACTTTCTTTATCTTGTCCGCCGTGCCCCGGTAGCTCAGTCGGTAGCGTACAGGACTTGAGAATAGGGGGTCGCTGGTTCGATCCCCGACTCGGCCAATTTCTTTCCGAGGATTGATGATAGTCATTGCTACAGGATTCATTCTTCTTTCACCGCTGACAATTGTTTCGACGGTGGTAATGTGCGAAGGCAGCCAATGGCTTGGAAAGAATATTGTTCGGAGCACTCGTTAAAGAAACTCCAGGAAAGCATGGATCGGTGCACTGTCCACAGTGATACTACTGAAATAATGTTGAAAACGGCGTTAAATCCCATACAATCAATCAATCAATTGTCTTGTCCGACCTCTGATTGGTTGATTCAATCTTTCATACTATGCATTACTAGATTTTGTTATTACCTGAATATTATGGAAGTACGAAAAGTATTTCCACTAGCAAAACCGTCGTGTTCTGGTCGCATTTATTTGGGAAAAGATGCTACTTTTTAGGCTAGTTCAACAATAGGAAATTCAGAATAAACTTGTCGTATTGTATTCTTTATCAAAATGTACCTACGAAAAGATTTGACTGAAAAAGCAACGTTATCTGAAACACTTATGCAGCCAGGAAACGTTTTGTGCATCACGTATATACACTCTGTACAGACCAGAGTATCACGCATATACTCTATAGATATAACAGACTAGAATACGTTTTCCGTATCACGCATTAATTCTGTTCGATACAACAGACGAGAATATCACGCATATACTCGTACTCTATAGATATAACAGACCAGAATATGTTTTCCGTATCACGCATTAACTCTGTTCGATACAACAGACCAGAGTATCACGCATATACTCTATAGATATAACAGACTAGAATACGTTTTCCGTATCACGCATTAAATTTGTTCGATACAACAGACCAGAATACGTTTTTTTTTTCGTACGACACATTAACCCCTATCCTGCTAAATAAAAGAAATGAAATTTTCAAGCCGACAGTAAAAACCCAAATATTGCTTTTTGAAAGGAATTTTTGGGGGGGTAGATATCTCCTTAACGGACAGTGTAGATCCAAGATCAGACTGTACGTTCTGTGTAGTCTGATCTTGGATCTACACTGTCCGCAAAAGGTCAGTGAGTTGCGTTTAATAGCCTAAGGGTTAACTATGTATGGATACAACAGACCAGAATACGTTTTCAATATCACGCATATACTCTTTATGATTATGACAGACCAGAACCACATATTACCGGTAACTCTACATCGATACAACAGGCCAGATAACGTTTTCCGTATCATGTATATAGTCTGTATCGATACAACAGACCAGAATACGTTTTCCGTATTAAGCATACACTCTGTCTAGATGTAGCAGACCAGAATACTTTTTCCGTATCACGCATACATTCTTTGTATAGGTTTGTCCGTATCACGAATGTACTCTTTGCACAACATTGTGTTCATGGACTACCTCTTTATATTAACGCTCGGCTCTTTCCATCAAATCCCGAAAATATGAGTCTCTCTGATTTTTATTTTGTTCTTTAATCTATTTTATGATCCTTCCCCCCCCCCCTAAATTAAAAAGGGAATGCATAAAATAAAAGGAACATTAAAACAGTCTGCATTTCTATATGGTCGGATCAGATCTCGTTGCATGAGTAAAGAGGTTCTAAACGGATTTGACCTTAGGTCTTATCCAAAACACCCCTCTTTACAAACACAACTCCACCTGATCCGACCGCACAGAAATGAAGATTGTTGCAATATGGCTTGCAACTCGCGAAAAGGGGCATTCGGACATTTGCGTAAAGTGTCGTCTCGGATTAGCCTGCGCATTCCGCGCAGGCTAATCCGAGACGGCACTTTACGACTACAATAAATTTTGTTCTTCAGTAGAATTACGCAAAACAGAAAATTGCATAAAAACGGAAAGTGGCGTTTCGGATTAGCCTGCGCGGAATGCGCAGGCTGATCCGAGACGACACTTTACTCAAATGTCCGAATGCCCCTTTTCGCGTGTAGCAGGCCATAATCAATTTCTATTGTATTGTAATTAGTGTTTAGTAAGTATATACTTGAGCAGCGCTTTGGCCAAAGGGGATTTAATGCAATTCTATAACGCATTATACCAAGCAAGTCAGCACACAAATTATGGATCTATAAAATTTAATTTGTGTAACAACCGAATAAATCCTGCGGTAGACTGTCCTTTGACATGCAGAAAAATTAACCAAAAGCAAAAGCAAAAAGTGTCGACTCAGGTCAGCCTGCGCTGACTGCGCAGGCTGACCTGAGTCGATACTTTTTGCAGATGCATTAAACCCCCTTTTCACAGAGCATGTTTTTTTTCCCCTTTTTTTCTGTATTGTTATTGGAGTTTTACGGTGCATTCACGGTTTTGACCTATGCAGTCCACAAAAGCGCTTAATCCTCTATATTCTACGAGTAGATCCATCGATCTATACGTTAAACGGCTTAGTCTTGTCATTTTATCAATATTTGTCTATCCTGCTATTATTTATATGACAATGATTAATTGTTTACGCATTAATTATTTCGCCGGACATCGGATAGAATCGTTCCATTCTAGGACTTAAAATACAGTCCCAGTGCAAACGAAAACAACTTTCAGTGACAGTGATAGTTCAAGTGTGTTTGTTTGTATGGTGTTTAACGCCGTAATCAACATTATTACGGTTATATCTTGACGGCCAGTGCACCTATCCATGCTTTCCGCGACTGTTTCTGTTACCAGTTCTTCACACAATATTCTTCCTAAGTCACTGGAATCTTTCCCGCATAACCATTGCGGAAGTAATGATCGGTGGTGAGAAAGGAATGAAACCTGTCGCAATAACTATCATCAATTCTTGGAAAGAAACTGACTAGGATTTCGAGCCAGCAATCTAACGGTCTAAAGTCCTATTCGCTGCCCATTGCGATACCAGGCTCGGCTAATGATTCAAACAGGGCCCGGTGTTAACCCTTAGGCTGCTAAGCGCGACTCACTGACCATTTGCGAACAATGTAGGTTAAGATCAGACTGCACAGAACGTGCAGTCTGTTCTTGATCTAAACTGTCCGATAAGGAGATATTATTCCCCAAAACTTGACTTTGAAATAACAATATAATATTTGGGTTTTTATTATCGAATTGAAAATTTTCTTTTAGTTATTTAGCGGGATAAGGCTTAATCAAACATCAGACTGTCATATGAAACAGCTACATTTAACTTTCCTTTCAGTTTTACCCTATACCAGAGGACAAAATTGTAGACTTCTCCGCTAAATTGACCACAAAAAAGAATGTGGCTCCAGTGACGCAATTGATCTTTGAAGTGGCATTAACATCGTGGGAAAAGGAGAAAATGCTGGTTACCAGCAATTTCTTCCAGCATTTTCTTCCAGCCTTTTCTTCTATTCCAACGATGTTTTCAAAAGCCTCTGTCTCTGCGATCGTTAAAATACGGTATCGCTCAGTAATAGGTCAAAGAGACGACAATGATCGACCATGGCAATTGTCCGGTGCCCTAATTAAAAGATCAAAGGACGTTTTCGTTTATACAACTTTAATCAGCACTTTAGTAGGTAATAAACGAAATATGACATGTTTGCCTTTCATTAAACCAATTAACTCATCAGCACATGTAGACGACCTTCCCTTTTTTTTCAGAAAATCTTGCAGTAGATCTCGTATGAAAACATTATGGCAGAAGAATAGCTCGGTCAAGTTTACAAAACATTTTTTTCGTTTATTTCATTATGAAACAAACAATGACTGATTAATATATTTATCATTTACATTTTTAAAGGGGGTGTCAAATTTTATACTGCAGAGAACCACTTTTTGGGAAAAATATCGTTGACAAAAAGAAGATTTACTCGAAACGCTTCTTTCTTTTTTTTTCAAATTTGTGAATGTAGTGAATAATAATCAATATTCATCACCTATATTTTACAAAGTTATTTTCAAAATCACCCCAGCCAGTTCGTTTCCATGATTAATTACTCCCTTTCATAGCTTCAGACTTGCTATCCGAAACCCTGAGGTTGACTACTTCACCAAAAGAAGACCCGCTAAACCACGATCATTAAAGGAGGATATGTACATTTTCCGGCGGAGGTGTATATGCTTGCTTTTGACCTACTTTTTGGTACTGATAAAAAATGAATAAATGGAAATTTGTGATTGGTCAAAAGTGTAGACATGTTTATTCTAAGGGCCCCTGTCTATTTTGTTGCAAAGTTACGCCGTCTATCTTTTTTAAAGATATTTCTTATTTATCATAAGATCAATTTCCTCTTTTTCAATGTTTTATTCTGACCTATAAAAAAACACATAAGAATTATTAAACAGTGTTTAAAGTCTGTGTGCAGTTAAATATATTCTAATGTGTTGAACTTTATATGAACTCATGAAATGGCGACGTATATCTTTAAGATTTTCTATTATATTTCATACAGCCCTGAAAGCATGCAACATTTATAGTTGATTTTGCTTTGGTTTATTTCTGGATTTTTTTTTCACGAAAAGTTCAGAACGAAATTGGAATATTGAAAATTTAGGCTTTGTCAAAAAATTGAAATATGCCCCTTTAACATGCTCTATTATGCTAGATAATTGGCCTGCAACACGCGAAAAGGGGCATTCGGACATTTGCGTAAAGTGTAGTCTCGGATCAGCCTGCGCAATCCGCACAGGCTTATCCGAAACGAAACTCCGTTTTTATGTAATTTTCTGTTTTGCGCATGTCTACTGAAGGACAAAATCTAATGTAGTCGTAAAGTGCCGTCTCTTTACGCAAATGTCCGAATGCCCCTTTTCGCGTGTTGCAAGCCAATTATGAAGTGTTCACTGTAACTAAACAGTGTGGAGGAAACTGTTTTCGCAAATAAACATGTCAGCGCATTTTTCAACATTGGAGAAATATGTCCTTACACCATTCGCGTAACGATTTTTCCAAATAGACCGTTTAAAACTTTACCACACAATCCTGAGTTTTAACGTCCCTGAAGAAGATGGTTTTCGACAACATTTTGGGAAAAGGAGAAAATGCTTCTAACCAGCATTTTCTCCTTTTCCTACAATGTTTTCTATCCTATTAAAGACAGAAATCTTTATTACCGGTATGGCCACATTCAGTGTTTAGCTTGCAAATGTTTTCAATTTGGTCAAATCCAAAGTTTATCTTTTGGTAAAGAGTTAACTGCCACGTTCTGTGCATTCTGATCTTGATCTACTACGCCCGCAAAAGCCACTTATGTATCTGTTGTCAATGAAAAGATCAATACAGAACAAATTAATCAGTCTGGTCTCTCATCAACTAGAACTGCTGAGATTATATTGTCACAAAAGTCCATGCTATAAAAAATATTGTTCCAGTCTTTTTATGTTATTTTTAATACCGTTTATCACTATTAACTCTCGACAGGTGAAAAAAAACGTCCATCTTTCGTTACGGAATACTGCATTTTTTTTCCTCCCTCTTTCCTTTAAGCCTTAAAACTATGACGGTGACCTCTATTATTCTATTATTCTACATACCGCGGAGTTTTATACTTTTTTCATCTTTTTTTTTTTAACAATTACCTCTTTTGTTCTATGCTGTATTTTTCCTGTGGATTTTTCTCGATTTTGTTTTTGTACTGTTTTTTTTTTCATTTAATTCAGGCTGGAAAACAATATTCTGTATAAGATTCGATTATTCTGTACGTTTTTTTATTTCTTCATTATACTGTTTGCAGCTCTTCACTGTGTGTAATGGTGTCTCTGTTCTGTTGTTTTAATTGGCCAGAGGCCTATATTTACTTACCAATAAAGTATTTGATTTGAAATAAATCCATTTCCTCTCTCTATAGTTATAAGACAAGTATTTCTATTCGTTTTGGGAAAATACTATAGATGCGTTTTGTAGCATCCGACCTAAATACATGTACATGTATTGGCCAGTCTACGGAACAGCCAGCAGATTTTGTCTTTTACCGTACTAACAGTTTGAGAGAAATGTAGTAAAAGGATCACTTGCTCATGACAAGTAGAAACAATTCTTTCACTCTGTAAGAGGATCATGGTAGTCCTATTTTTTTTTTCAGAGTTTGATGTGGCCTTGAAGCTTCTGATGACACATAGACTCACGAACATAGGTGCGGTGAGGGATTACAATGATTCAACTTGGCCACTATTAGTTATTGTGGGTTAACCCTTATCCTGTTAAATAACTGAAATAAGACTTTCAAGCCAAGCGTAAAAAAAACCAAATATTGCTATTCCATAGGTATTCTTTGGGGAAAGATAATTTCTTACGGACAGTGTAGATCCAAGATCAGACTGCACGTTCTGTGCAGTCTGATCTTGATCTACACTGTCCGCAAAAGGTCCTTGAGTTGCGCTTAGCAGCCTTGGGGTTAAAATGTATTTTATTATACTGTAAAGAAATTTCTCGCGATCTGATTGGATAATATACCCCATACATACAGTCATGTACACAGGCAAAATCCACGTAAAAGCACTTTCCCTTTTTGGAGCCTCGTACATGTATATATATCTACACTTTCAACACATCATCCAAAATGGCGGTGTCGACCGATACGAGTCGCCCACAAGACAAACATACTGAGTAGCCTGCACCATATGATTACAAGTTTCCCTTGATAGTTGTCATTAAAACGGACAGAATGGATTGTTTTTTAAAATAAATGAATATATTTACATGTATTATCACTTTTTGTAATTCTAAAACAAACACACGGGGTTCGTCGGGTAAGCAAACTGGAAAGTGCCGAAACTCATACATTATAACGTTAAAAGGATAACCTAATGGTCGTTTAAGGCAACTAATGGTCGTATACTTTTGTCAAAAAATCATTCAAATGCATAGTTACTTACCTTGAAGTTCTTTAAATCCATGTTTGAATGAAAATACGTCGAATGTCTATCGCAGTGACATCACCAAGTTCATGCACCAAACTGCACATTTACCAAGGTTTCAGTGACGTCAGTTCTCAGTAACGTCAATTTTCATTGAATTGGGGCACTCAGAAGGTAATTTCTGTGTCGTCAGCGTACTCAATTTTTGAGAACATAAAACGGGGAAATTTCGCAGAATACACACGTTGGAATTGTAAAACTTTGCAGTATAATAAATTGGTTGTACGGCCAGGTGGCAGGGGACTTGGAAACTTGTTCACGGCTGTGGTGAATCATTCGCCCCAAACCTGACTGTACAACTAATATTGCCTACCTTCAAGTGGTTTCTTTTCCTGTGCGCCACTTGTACTAATATTAGGTACATGATGTCTTATGACTGTCCTTGTTGTTTGAGTATCAGCAAGTTTTTCTGTTCACCCGGCTGCTTGTCTTGGTAGAACTAGGAGGAGTTTACCCTCTTTTTTCGACATCTCTCTTTGTTTTTTTTAAAGATCAGGGCCTGTATTCAGCAACCATTCTTACTGACATTTTAGTTCTACTTCTCAAATTTTCCCGAATGTCAAAGTTAGGTAAACTTTTAGTGGCTAAACAAAATGGTTCAGCCAATCAGAAATTATGTAACTTTCTATATCAAGAGTAAGACAAAATTGCAGTTTCTGAAAATTACTGTTAAACATGGGCCCGGATGGTTTGTGCTGTTACTGCTGTCATATTACCTATCCTTGACCCTGGGTCTAGTACAAGACTTGTTGTCTATACCGTCTATATGTCTGTCTCGAAGCATTGCTGATTGGCTCGATATGTGATCCATGCTTTGACCTTGACCAATATGTCAGGCTGATTACCTTTTAGTCGGTCGCGTCGAATAGTTTCCTAGCGGTTTTCCTTGCTTCGCCTGTCTGGTTATTTCATCTATCTGTCTATTAGTTTGTTTGCTCTGTCCCATTGTGTATGAGAGTCATTTCTTTGTATCTTAAACGTATAACATTTATTTATAACATATACATAAATAATGCTCTGTAAAATAGCTAGTTCAGTAGGTCGAAACTTTTTCCTATTTGTCAATTTTCTGCACGTCAATGGACCAGTCTACCACATGATTCAGTCGGTAGTTAGAAAAAATGGATTTTATGGATCCATAATTGATGAATTGCTTGTACGATGCATCATGCAGATGCATTAAACCCTCTTTTGCCAGGGCCTGGCGAATGTTAATATCATACAAATGAAATAGTTTTCAAAAACAAAGTTATTGTGTAAAGTTAAAACATCTTTTCTATTTCAATGGGATCGAATCCATCTGTTTCCTCAAAATAGAGTCTTTGTCTGTCAATGAAAAAAAAGGCAAAAACTCTTTCCCGTTTTATCAAGCTGACAAAAAGACAGCTTGATTAACTTTTGGCTTATCTTATACGTTTCCTTCTTTTTCTATTTTAGATATTAAAAGTCTGGTTGCCTAGCAACGAGCTAGGATGGATAGTTATGCTATTTCGTTAGGATCATTAATTACGTTTCCAATATTACATTTGATCCGTTCAGTTAATCTTTTCCTTCATCCAGGGACCTTCGAGGCATTTGATGTCCATGGCGTTTGAATATCATTGTGAGAAAATGATTTATTGGTCTGAAATAATATTTTCTCACTTTTCCACTCCATTTGACTTTTTCCCCTTACCCCCTATCTACATGTATCAATCAATGTTTCTGTATATCACTTTTGGTGGTTTTAATTCGACAGCAGCAACGGCCGTAGATTTGTTGTTTAATACGATACAGCCATGCTCTGTGGACAAAAGGACTTAATGCATCGGCACATAGTATCCATGTATGCACTATCCGCGTAGGCTAACATGGTTCGATATACTTTTGTCAATTTTCTGCATGTCCAAGGATCATTCTGCACCAGGATGTAGTCCGTTGTTAGACAAAATGAATTTTATGGATCCCTGATCTGTGATGATTTGCTTCGTAACATGCACCACAAAGATGCATTAAACCCCCTTTTTTCCCGGTTCATGGCTCATATGGCCTTCAACACGCGAAAAGGGGCATTCGGACATTTGCGTAAAGTGTCGTCTCGGATCAGCCTGCGCAGTCCGCGCAGGCTGATCCGAGACGACACTTTCCGATCGTGTGTGATTTTCTGTTTCACGCAAGTCTACTGTAGGACAAACTATAATACTGACGTAGAGTGTCGTCTCGGATTAGCCTGCGCGGACTGCGCAGGCTGATCCGAGACGACACTTTACGCAAATGTCCGAATGTCCCTTTTCGCATATTGCTGGCCAATTATAGGATAATAATGACAAGCTTACCAGGCAGTAGAATTTTGGACTCGTCCAAATGGACAAAACTTAAGCAAAACGAATTGAATGCTGCTCTAAGGATGGAATTATTTTGTAGAAAGAGCAGAACTTATTGCGAGAAGAAGAGAAAATGCTTGTTACCCACATTTTCTGTTTTTCCCTCTATGCTTCCAAAAGTATTCTAATTAGAGTCGTTTTACTCGGGATAGTGTTGTAAAGGGTTACTATGATTTCAACTCTCTCTTTGTCTGTGTCTCTGTGCCTCTTTCCGTCGCTGCTCTCTCTCTCTCTCTCTCTCTCTCTCTCTTAGGTTCTCTGCATGTTCGTGCGGGTGTACCAATATATTGCCTTTCTTGTTCTTCGTTTGAAATTTTTCTAAAGTGTATTGATTTCTCTCTCACCACTGACCATTGTTTCGACAATAGTCATGTGGGTGTGGGAAAGCAGCCGGTGGCTTTGAAAGAATTTTGTGCGAAGTACTGGTAAAAGAAACTCCAGGAAAGCATGGATAGGTGCACTGGCCGCTGCGATATAACTGAGTTTGTTGAAAACGGCGTTAAACACCATACAAGGAATCAATCAATGTAAAGTATCTTGTTTAATGTCTTCATTTTATTCAGACGTAACCCACAAATAGAGTGATTAAGAAAACCCGTCAAAAAATCGAGCGAAAATGCCTCTATTATGAGAATTAGCTCTTGGCACACTGACTGACAATATAAGGTACTATTGCAAACAGTATAAATGAAGATTGGACTGCATAAAACGTGAGAAACAGGCAATCTGATCACTGTTCTAATCTATTCAATTTATTTGCAGATAGTCTGGTCTCGAAACTACTCCATGCAGATTTTTTTTTTCTACCGTCCATAAAAATGAAGTTTGTTTCATTTATTTAAAAGTCTTATGGTTAATTCTTGACCAGCTGACAAAATTTTGACTTGATTGAATCGAAAGCATTTGCCAATGAAATTCAATGTAGTTCAAATGGCGGGATTTGTCTTTGAAAAGTCAGAAAACATTGTGGGAAAAGAAGAAAATGCTGGGAACCAGCATTTTCTTCTTTTCCCACAATGTTTTCAAAAGCTTCCTTCTAAACGGTCGTGGAAAAAAATCGGAATTATCTGGAAGACGGATAAAAGCTTCTGGCCTAAATGAATGTCTTCGTTTCGTGTAGATAGATAAAATTGGATTGCTTCTCAACCATTTACGGCAAAAACCTCACTAATGACCTCTACAAATGGACGTCAGTCTATTTTGCGTGTACGAGGAGTTTTGCTTTAATTGATACCGACAAGTGCTTCTGGGCGATAAAACCCGTCATAAAAAATTTCGAGCTCCGTATAAATCGGATAGTTTTTTAGCGGTTTCTTTCTCTTTTCTATTTGGTTATTTGCAATTTCCACGCAATCTGACGTTTCTTGTTGCGTTTTATACTGACATTTGGATAACTCGAGCACGAAGTTGACCGCAAATCTCTTTCGAATTTTACGATGTCGATCCATGTAGATTGGTGATATTTTCTTTGGGAAACAAATATACATGTATATATGAGTTAAAGTAATAATAGCTGCCAAAAGTAAACAAGCAGGTGTTAAAATGCATTTAAAGTTAAATCATATCATTTAAAAGTATGGAAATTATCGTGTGGATGACAATCTGTTATTGTATGGTCGGTCCAAGTGTTAGTTGCTTGCAGAGAAATTAATTTCAAAATTAGGTTAAGACTTGCCAGGTCACTCTATATTTTGTTTACTTTTCGCCTGATTTTAAAATTAATTTTTCTGTCAGGGACTAACATTTGGACCGACCACGCAATAACAGATTGTCATCTTCAAAATATATTTATTCCATACTTTTGAATGGTATGATTTAAATTTACATGTATTTTACCACCTTCATTGTATTTTTGGCCGCTATTGGGCCTTTAAGATAATCATTCAAATATCATAAATATTCACGCGAAAGCGAATGACAATTATTCCAAAATACAGTGCAGCAGTTTGTCTGAGCGCTCGTATCAGCAATAGAGTCTATGAATGGATTTCAGTTGCCTTCCTGTCAACGTGGGTGTTGATGAGGTTTTCTCTTATGTCTAATTACTACTCGCTGTCTTAAAGTTTTGTACGCCATCCGAATGCCTGGTTTTACTATAATAATTTGCTTGCAACACGCGAAAAGGGGCGTTCGGACATTTGCGTAAAGTGTCGTCTCGGATCAGCCTGCACAATCCACGCAGGCTAATCCGAGACGGCATTTTACGACTACATTAGATTTTATGCTTCAGTAGACTTGCGCAAAACAGGAAATTACATAAAAATGGAAAGTGTCGTTTCGGATTAGCCTGCGCGGACTGCGCAGGCTGATCCGAGACGACACTTTACGCAAATGTCCGAATGCCCCTTTTCACGTGTTGCATGCCATATGATTTTATGCAGGCCTGTCTGTTGTTCTGGCTCTAAACTTTAAGCTGCCTAATAGATTAAATGCAAATGTCAAGCCCAAAGTAAACCCACTAATTATTTCAAATCTAGAGTTCTTTAATTAGAAAATATCACCGTATCGGATTGCGTAGTTCAGAGATCAGGCTGTACACTCTGTGCAGTCAGATCATGATCTACATTGTCTGCAACAACGCAACGAATCGCACTTATTAGCGTAAAGGCTAGTTAACGAATGCCCACCATTATGGCTTGCCTCCCTCTCCCTATCTGCCCTCGATATATGTATCTGGCGATTTGACCCACTGACGTAAGGACATACTTTATTACCGTAGTTGTACGGTCAGGTGGCAGGGGACTTGGAAACTTGTTCACGGCTGTGGTTAATCATGTCGCCCCGAGCCGAAGACATGATTCACCACAGCCGTGAACAAGTTTCCAAGTCCCCTGCCACCTGACCGTACAACGGATTTATTATACTGCAAAGTTTTACCATCCTAACGTGTGTTAAGCGACATTTACCTGTTTTTTGGGTTCAAAAATTGACTACGCTGACGAAGTAGAATTTCCCTTCTGAGTTCCCCAATTCAATGAAAACTGACGTCACTGGGAACTGACGTCACTGAAACCTTGGTAAAACGTGCAGTTTGGTGCATAATCTTGATGTTAATCTTGATCGACGCCGCCATTTTGGATGTTGTGTTGAAAGTGTAGTCATGTATACGGGGCTTTTACGTTGTTTTGCCAGTGTATATGATATGTATGTTCGGGGCATATTATCCAATCAGATCACGAGAAATTTCTTTGTAGTATAATAAAATTTATATTACCAGACCAAAAAAAAACCGTATGAGCCATGCTCTGCAAAAAGGGGATTTAATGCAACTCCCCGATGCAGTATAACAAGTAAGTTGTCGTATAATTATTGATCCATAAAATCCACTTTGTCTAACAAGCAACTGAATCATGAGCTAGACTGATCCGTTGACATGCAGAAATCTGACCAATAGCAAAAAGTGATGACTAAGGTCAGCCTGCGCGGACAGCGCAGGCTGACCTGGTCGATGCTTTTTGAAAACGCAGTAAACCCCCATTTCACAGAGCAAGGCTCAAATACGAAGTAATGAAATTTCGCCGGGGATACTTTTTTTTTTTAAAACGTTGTCAGGGAAAAAAGCAGTCTTTATTTTTGACAGCGTTGATTGTCATACATGACAAACAAGCGTCGTTCAAGAGAAAAGAATGCATCAAAGACCGACTAGCTATCATGTAAAAATCTATTTCAAGAATAGATAGGCCATAACATCACGTTAGAAGCTTCTACCACATAATGTCGACTTTTAACGACCCTGAGGTAGAGGGCTTTTGAAAACATTGTGGGAAAAGGAGAAAATGCTGGTAACCAGCATTTTCTCCTTTTCCCACAATGTTTTCTATCTTATCACAAAAAAAAATTCTTTCTTTTGAGCCACATATAATTTGTCGTCTGCAAGTGCTTTCAGTATGGACAAGTCTATCTTTTAGGTCGTGTGGTAAAGAGGGTACAAAACAAAACACACAAAGAAAAAGCTTGTGCAACGATAAACAAATACACTGTGGGTCTCGTCAGTCATAATCGACCTCTCTGTAAATCGATAGTTAACCGAGAACTGTCCAAATACAACTGTTTACATCCATGTAGTTGGCACTTTTGACATCTAGAAACATAGGAAAAGCAGAATTTGCTTGTAACAAAAATTGAGTTGCTTTTTCATCAATAGTTTCAAGTCTGGTTGAAAAGTAACAGTTTCTTTTTTGTAAGATCTCTATCCTTACTGTGATCTGCGGCACATCTGTTAAGGGTGAGAAACGCATGTGAAGTGAAAAGCGTAGAATAGATTTAACGCACACTGTCAGTAAGCGGAAAAGACATAATTATTGCAACAGCAAGGATCGCTCGGTAAATCGGATAGAATATTGACCAGCATAGACAAAAGATGAAACTTTACTGTCTATACAGTCTGATCTTATTCGTACATAGTCAACAGTCTGTCTGTCTGTCAACATATTGTACCAGATATCTCAACCCTTTACGTAAAAATTCTGTGTTTTAACGACATCGTATAAGGCTATTGAAAACTTTGTGAGAAAAGGAGAAAATGCTAGTAACCAGCATTGTCTCTTTTTTCCACAGTGTGTTATAACCTTTTCAAGGCAAATTCTGTCATTTGAACAACATTCAATCTATTGTCTGCACATGCTCTGAATAAGGACACGGATAAAATGTTTATGTCTGGTAGCGAGTAAAGTGTTCAGGTCGTTGGTTCAGTTACGCTGACATGTCCCTAATAGAGCTTGAAACGTTTCTATGACCTTGTATGAAAATTAACCCTTTACCGTGTGAGGTTTCTTTTACACACCAGTTACTAGGTCAAAGGACAGAAGAACGTGAAATAGTCTGGGAAAAAGTAAAGGAATTATTTAGAGCATAGTGTTACCCATTTACCTAACAAACCCTAGCTTTTGCGACCCAGGGGTTGAAGGCTTTTGAATGTACTGTTTTGGTTAGAAAGAGAAAAAAATTGGTAACCAGGAATCTCTTGTTGAGCCACACTCACAAAGATAAGTTCTATCAATTGTGCCACAGGGTTTTCAACAGTGTTTTCAAAAGTAATCTTCAGCAAAAAAATAAATGATTCATGCCCTGGCAAAAAGGGGTTAATGCATCTTCTTGGTGCAACATACCAAGCAAATGGTCATGAGGTAGACTGGTCATTGTATGTGCACAAAATTGACTACATGTAATAACAAAAAGTTTCGACCAAAGATAGCCTGCACAAACTGCTCTGGCTGACCTGAATCGATACTTTCTGCAGACGCATAAAACGCCCTTTTCACACACGGCATGACATAAATAAATACAGGCTTCTGTATATGACCATGCGTTAAATGGGAAGTTATACTGGAAACAATAACAGCCATCTTGATTTTAATGGCTGGTTCCCTGACGGGCGATATGTCAACCTTACGCATATTAACCCTTAGGCTGCTAAGCACGACTCACTGACGTTTTGCGGACAGTGTAGATCAAGATCAGACTGCACAGAACGTGCATTCTGATCTTGGATCTGCACTGTCCGATTAGGAGATAATTTTTTCTCCAGAAAAATGTTTCAGATAGCAACATTTGGAGTTTTACTATCGGCTTGAAAGTTTCATTTAACTTATCTAGCTGGGTAAGGATTAAGAATAGAGGAATACTAACATCACCGAAAGGCACTTTTGCTAATACTGTTTATTAAGATTAGACAAAACATAACATGCATTCCGATCTTGAATCTACGATTTTGAATCTAGTGCATTGTTAGAACATTCCGTCGCAGCACAGACATGAAATCGCAATTATTATTTGGGTTTTTACATCGACGGAAAACGGTCCATTTCGCTATTAAGCTGAAGGGTTATGACTATTGATCTTAATGGGAGATTTTTGTTTTGTTTTCTCGATAAAAAGACATAAAAAGAAGCCATACCATATTTCATTGCATTATTCTTCCTAACCCTTTCTAGGTCATTGGCGAAAACAGGAGCTTTTGCGGACAGTATAGATCAAGATCAGATTGCACCTAACGTGCAGTCTGATCTTTGATCTATGCTGTCCGCTTGTTTAGTCAAGCCTAAGAGATTTAAAGACAAAAACTTTCTTAGTCTCAAGTCGTCAAAAGAGGTCGAGTTTATAATGTAAAGCCGATTTAATGCGTCTCCGCGATGCATTATACCAAGCAAGCCATCATATACTTGATCAATAAAATCCATTTTGTCGAGCAAGCCACTAGATCATTAGATAAACTGGTCCTTTGAGCTGCAGTAAATTGAGCAATAGCGAAAAGTTTCGACCGCTAAATGTAAGTAATTATTATCCTTTCTATCATAATATAACGTTACAAGTTCACTTTAGAAGCGCAGTAAAATTAGAAAACAGACACACAGATCTAAAGCATCGAATTGTATAGAAAACAGAGAAAATGTATCAGGGAGACCACTGAGAGAGAAACTAAAAGAGAGAGAGAGAGAGAGAGAGAGAGAGAGAGAGAGAGAGAGAGAGGGAAACTAAGAGAGACATAGATAGATAGATAGATAGATAGACAGATAGATACAGAGAGAGAGAGAGATGGACGGACGGACGGACAGAGGGACGGACAGACAGACAGACAAACAGACGGACAGACAGACAGGCAGACATACAGGGAACAATAATTACATAGACACAGAGACAAAAAGATGCCAAGGACAAACAGCAGTGTAAGAGCAAAATACCGCAAAGAAAACACAGCAAAGTAAGAGCACACCGACAAGAGTAATAATTGACCGAATAATAATTCTGTCCCATCCTAATTCAGGAAGAAAATGATAATCAATCAGTATCTAATTATATACTACCGCCAACGGCAAGGCCATTCTATAACTGATGACCCTGATTTTCTGTCACGCCGTTTACACTTACCCTTATCGGACATCATTATCTCATTTTTTTCCTGGAACTTGTCTGGCGTCATACCACTCATACCACTTTTGAAAACATTGTGACAGAAGTACCGACTGTATGGGACTTAAAGCCTTCACCAATTAATCGCGACTTTTAACGACCCTGAGAAAGAAAGCTTTTGAAAATATTGTAGGAAAAGAAGAAAATGCTGGAAACCAGCATTTTCTTCTTTTCCTACATATGTTTTCTACCCTCTGAAAGACAATTCTTATGTTTTGAGTGACACTTGATATATTGTCTGCAAATGCTTTGAATTTGGACAAGTTTAAAATTTTGTAGTGTGGCAAAGAGTTAATACATTCATATAAACCATATTTCACACGGATGCTTTTGAAGTAGTTTGCCTCGATTTCGTTCCAAGAATTTGCCTGTTTCGACAACTAGACCTGTACGACTGGCCTCCAGAACAGGAAAGGCAATTAATTTTCAATTAAATGTCTATTGATAAATAATAACAAAAAAAAAAAAATGATGTGAAATCTATTCCTACTGAATCATTTCTCTCTGTTTGTGACAAGGTTTAATCCAAGTTTTAAGTTGACGATGTATAGAATGACATCTTGGAGACGCAAAGAGTTGGTCGTTCAAGTGATGACGAATGTTTTCTTTCTCCGTACAAGAGTGGGGGTCAGATCTGAATGACAACTGGGCGCTTGGTTGTAATTACGAAAACAGTAATGTATGAGTTGTACACCTATTTCTCCCTCCCTCCCCTTGTGTTTAACGCTTTCTCAAAAGCAGTAACTCCGATATATTATTGGGTTTGTCAGTGCACCTATTTATTTGTCCTAGTGCTTTTCTTATGCCAGTGCCATTTCCAAGCCCCCTGCGCTTCCTCCCATACAGAAATGAAAAGAGCCATGCTTTGGCAAACTGGGATTTAATACATCTCCGTGATGCATTATACCAAGCAAGTCATCAAATAATTGTAGATCTATCCATTTAATCTAACAATAGTGAATCCTGAGGTAGAACGGTCCTTGGGTATCTAGGAAATCGATCAAATGCAAAAAGTTTCGACCTAGGTCAGCCTGCGCGGACTGCGTAGGCTGACATGGATCAGTACTTTTTACAGATGCATTAAACTCCCTTTTCACAGAGTATGGCGTAAAAGGATTGTTCAGTGGTGAGAGAGGAATGAATCTTCAACGACAAACTTCCTTGAAATATCAGAAAGAATTTGACCTAGCCTGGAATCAAAACTTTCAACCCTTGGATAACTAGTATTGCTCGTAACGATTGTGCTACAAGGACTCCGTATAAAAAGGACAAAAATACAACGCATGATGCTACATGTAAGACTCGTGTTCTTCATAGACTGGCACAGGGCTTAACAGCTCTGCTGTTTTCGAAGAAAACGACGAGTTATTGTCCTTGCCTTGGTGTCGTCGTCTGCGTCGTCGTCGTGGTGAAAAAACTTTGACATTTTGTAATATCTCTATTAACACAAAAGATCTTTACCCCAAACTTGGACAAGTTGTTAACTATTAAAAGGGAAACTCATACAAGAGGCGGGTAACAATCAAAGTATTTTTACACAGTTATGCCCCTTTTTCGACTTAAAGTTTTCACTGAAAATCAAGCACTTGCAGCCGAGCGTTTGTGTACCGTTTCCGTGTTGGACACTGTGCACTGCTACCTGAATTGTCGAAACTAGCAACTGCTTCTTTTTTCATGCACGTCGCGCTGACGTGTCACTTTGAAAAGTTTACAAACAATTTTCCTTTGCCATGTCGGCATAATCACCGTAAGTACTATAGCCATGACATGTAGGTTGACGGTACATATTGCTTCGAGGTAATCGGTATTTTTCCATCATAACAAAAATCGGCGCCCTCTGGCTGCTTGTCTGGTCTATTTTGATTGTAAATACCTTGACTTGGACATTTCTTTACATAAGCCAACTTCATTTTTCAAAATAAAAGATTAGAATGGAAGAAAAATATACCGGAAGTGAAGACGATGCCATCGGCATCTACGTGTTAAACACCATTTACCCCACCCTCTAAAATCCTTCATTACACGCAGTTTTACTTAAAAACATGCCTGATGACGTATTTAGATTATCTGCTAGGTCATGTGGCTTTATTTTCAAATCATGTGACTGCAAATTGGCGCCAAATATATCGAGTTGTATTGAAACCATCGAAGTCACATGAATCAATTTCAGAATGGCACTGAGACAGTGGTGAAGGTCAAGGTTGGTTTTCTTTCAACTGTTTGGATGAAACTGCACGAAATTTTCTATGATGCTAAGCAAAAGATGAAATCAGAAAATTATTTAGTGATTTATTCTATACTCTGTAAAAATTTTGACTTTTTCTTGATCAGACCGTAACTACCGTGAACCAACAAACCGCAAGGCTAAATCATTCATTTCATATGATTTTTAGACTAGAGAAGCTAGTCTATAGGCATCCAGACTGACTCGAATGCAATGTAAACAAAAAAACCCACAGTTGCCAAATACTTCCTCAAAGTAAAAGTAATTCTTTCTGTTATTAATCCTAATTCTGTTATATATGACAAATTTGACAAAAACCATAAAATCTCTACCATCACGATTTGAACGTGTCTACTTACAAAGTAATAGACTGAACAATATCCCTTTGATAAGGTACAAGAGTTTGCTTATATGTAAATTAAGTGACCTATGCAAATCAGGCTCATACACGTATTCCTACAACAGAGAAACATTATCAATGAATCTTAAGATAGATACACCTAGGTAACTTGTGGCGAATCCCAGCTACATTAACCCTTACTGTACATGGAAAACCCTTGCCATTTCTTCAGTCATTATTCAGATCATTGTGTACTGTGAAACTGATATGTTAAACTGTTATTTTATATCTTGTAAGTTAACACTTTACCATGCAATCCCAAGTCCCAATGAAACTGAGGAAGGTGTCCTTGGAAAACATTGTGGGAAAATTAGAAAATGAAAAAAATATCCCATTATTGGACAGTGTGGATATTAGATCAGACTGCAGTCTGTGCAATCTGATCTTGATCTACGCTGTCCGTTCGTCCATCCGGACATATGTCTCTTAAAATCCTTTTTGAAAACTGACGAAACTTCAGACATGTGTTCCTTACGATAGTCCATCGTAATGATTGTTTTTTTCATTTAATGCCATGGAAAAAGGGGGCTTGATGTATTTTTCCTTTATGGACCAATATTTCTTTAACTAGATCTACTGTACACAAAATTTCATATTTATATTATTTATCATAAGCAACAGACAAGCATTTATTATTTTTTTTTTTTTTTTTCATTTAATGAAATGCCGTGTCATGGAAAAAGGGAGCTTGATGTATATTTCCTTTATGCACCAATATTTCTTTAACTACAGGACAAAAATTTATGAAACTTCATAATTATATTGTTTATCACCAGCCACAGACAAACATTATTTGTTTTCATTTAATGAAGTGCCGTGTTATGGAAAAAGGAGGCTTCATTTAGAATTTCGTTATAGACAAATAACAAAAAGGCCACGTCTACATGCAAAATACGATACCTCTTGTATGTTTCTATCAAAAAAGTTTTTTTTTTCGGCGGGGGGATATCATTTCAACGAAAAAACATTGTTACTTTTTTTTTCAGTCGAAATTTAACAAACAAGATTTTCATGGTATTTCTTATTTTGCCAAGTAAGTAGTCAAGAGCGCGGGGTAAAATCAGTGGATTGAACTGGATCCGGATTGGAACCGGTGCAACTAGAATGGATTCAAAACCGAATTTTACCATTTTTCTTCAATACTGTATAAACCAGTCAGGTTTTGTCTTTACCATAGCTACTTATTTCTAAATTCGCTAGTCTGTCAGTACTTTCAGTACTTTGATTCTGTATTGCACCTGCATATTGCTATTGATCTTATTCTGTAATTTCCAAGTCTTCCTCATTCTCAGATGAAAATTATGAGTTTCCATAGCTATGAAACCCTTTTTGTGTAAATCCTATTTTGGTCTAATTTCCGCAAGCCTTTGTATGTTTCCTGCTGGAGAGTACATTTATATGCATTCTTCGACAGAAAACATACCTTTTCAATTCAAAATTCAGTAAGAAGGAGTTTACATAGAAATTTATTTTGCTCTTCTTCAGTTTTACCGCACACACTCACACTTCGACTGAAAGTGGGTTGTAATGGTTATACTGGATGTGGTTTTGTGAATAAACTGAGACATTACAGTTTGCACCTGCATACGGTGGTCTTGTTTCATAATTATGTCATGATCTGCGAAACGGTGTGGGTGCTAAACGCATCTGCAAAAGGTGTCGAACCAGGTCAGCCTGCGCAGTCCGCGCAGTCCGCGCAGGCTGACCTTTGTCGATACGTTATGCTTTCAATTAATTTTCTGCACGTCCAGGGACTATTTTACCTCAAGACTAAGCTGGTTGTAAGACAATGGAATCTATAAATCCATAATTATGTGATGACTTGCTTGACATAATGTGCCACAGAGATGCACTAAAGCCTTTTTTCCAGAGCGTGGCTCACACATTTCGCCTAATATTTTTATGTAGATACTGTTGTTGATACAAGGCGATTTCTAAGTCGCCCAAAGTATACAATATTCTGTTATAGTCAAGCCACGAACGTATGAGTTGTCTTTACCAAAAGATTTCTACTTCTAGTTCGAACTTCATGATTGATAATACTGAAATTAAAAAAAAAAAAGATTTGGCTTGGGAAGCTTTTAACAAATAAAATTATCACGTGACTTACGCTTGAAAGAAGGACTTTTCCCGCTCTGATTTTCGTATAAATCCTTGCTTTTAAAGTAACAGAATTCCAAATTTGACGTTTAAGTTAAATTCCTTACTTTCGATGTAAACACCCGTTTGCACAGTCACTTGTGTAGCTCTTGACAGTCAACTCTTCAACGGCTACGGATGGAGAGTGAACAAACATACTGACGTGGAAGCCAACGATGAACATTGACCGACCAAGAACAATCTCTTATCTGATTTATCTGATTTTACCATTATGAACCTGTTAGAAAACTCCTTTCTGCTGATATTTCATATATTCACTAAATATTTCAACCAGTTCTTAAATCACTGTCATAATTGTTATGACCATCTATTGGATTGCCCTATAATATCTAAAAACCTTGCAACCCGGTCACGGGTTTGTATCCCGAGGCGAGCGGGGTAGATCTTTGGAGCTACCCACATCACGTTGTGGATGTACTGCTGCAGTTTGCCAGAAAGCAATCGGCGAAAGTGACAAATATAGGCTTACCTAAGCAAAAAGAATTTAAACTTTGCACCGCTATTTTGTATCTCTGTGTTTGAATTAAACATGCTTTCCCTGACGCAGAAATATTGTTTGGATAATTGGCAATAAAAAACATTTCGACAAAAGAGAGACACACACGCAGACAAGGGGGGGGGGGGAAGAGAAAGAGAGAGAGAGAGTAAAGAGAGAGAGTCTGTCTCGACGAGAGAATGGGAACTTTGCGATCGATCGTCCAATTTCCTTTCACCCTGTAGGTGAAATGCCGTTCCGTTATTTCTTTATCAGATGGCTCTATTAATACATTTGAAATTATCGTTATACAAGGAATGCCCTCAGGGTATGGTTATACACAGTTCAGGTTCGTGAGTCGACCTCGGTGTATCACGCAGGTAAGCGGCTTAACTTGCGGACATTGCCACCAAATTCGAACTTCGACTCGTTCATCTACCAAGTCGGCCACCGCTTATAGTACGAATTTTCAACTAAAATAATCCTGATGTAAACATTATTTGCTTCTTTGGACAGTGTGGATTGAGATCTTACTGCAGCATAACAGCCTTGGATCTAAACCATCCGGTATCTTGCGAACTGCGCTAATGAACCATCCTCTGGTAAAATGGGGCTTAATGTATCTCCGTGATGCATGATAACGTGCAAGTCATCCATGATCCATGAATTCATAAAATAGACTTTGTCTGAAAATCGACTGAATCATGAGGTACACTGGTACTTTGACGTATAGAAAATTGACTAATAGCGAAAAGTTTCGGTCCAGGTCAGCCTGCGCGGACTGCGCAGGCTGACCTGGGTCGATGCTTTTCGCAGATACAATAAGCCCCCTTTTCAAATATAATTTGATCTATTTTTAACTGACCTCCCCTGAAACACCCATATCATTTATGTAAAAGTTATAAATGTAACACTTACTCTTTCACGGGCACGAATGACATAATGTAGATAGCACTTAACATGCAGCATGGTCTTTGGTCTTCACCCTCCGCTAGTGAATTCTGAACGATGGTCGAACTTCCTCTTCATTTACTTTTTTACTACAGCTTTCGTGAAAATTTTACATTTTTTTTTTTATTTTTCCTTGGTCGTGAAAAAGTTAAAAAATATTCATAAAAGGCACATGCTGATAGCAGAAGATCGTGAGTCATATAATTATTATGGACAAGAAAACACTACGGACAATTAAGAGGGTGGTCTGACAAAAATATCGCAGAAACTATGGGACGTCACGGTCCGTGCTGTCTGATCTCTATATACAATGCCTACAAAAGACGTTTTGAGTTGCCCATAACTTTCTGATGGACCTATTAGCGTTTAAATTATTGATATTCTTATAAAAGCTACGTCGATAATTGGGTTTTGAGGCTACAACAGTAGATGGTCAAATATTGACATTGTTAAGCCGATAGTTTATATTTATTTTTATCGACTTTTCAAGAAACGACCTGTACTTTACTTAACTTTAACGGGATAATTACATTACTGGTTTTTCATAGAGTATATTATAAGCAGCTGACTGTTAAGCTTTCTAAAGACAAACAGACAGACAGACAGACAGTTTTATCTCCACTGTTAAACCCTTTAACAGACGACAAAATTTAAGACTTGTCCAAATTGAAAGCAAATTGCGAACGACAAATTACCTGTGAATTAAATGATGGAATCTGTCTTTAAAGAATACGACCCTTAACTCATCGGTAAATATCGAGTAACATCGATGTTTCGTAAAGGCTATTCGGCCAATCTCGGCAGCTTTCATCTTTTAATATGAGAGTAAGGGGCCGTAGACTCACTAACTTATCTGTAAATATTGTGTAACATCGACGTTTTCGTAAAGGCTATTCGGCCAACCTCGGCAGCTTCCGTCTTTTAATATAAGAGTCAGAGGCCGTAGACCTTAAAACAGCTGAAAGAGTACGGGACAAGAGAATATCGATTGTTATAAGAATACTTTTTTGAATTTATTAATACTTCCCGTTTGTCATATAGAAATAGCCTTACTAGGACGGCATGAGGTTCTAGCCATTCTTTGTGTAGCACCAGATCTGATTGCGAACGGGTCGTATTTGTCAAAAGTAGTCCAACTGATATTAAGATTTTCAGCTTCATTATTTTATCAGAAAAGATGAAATGACAAGTATAAATATGTTTGTGATATCGATTTGATCATTTCTTGAGAAAGTAAGCCTAATTTTGCTATTCCTTTGGGAACTATTTAGTGTCTGTCACCTTATTAAAATACACGGTCTACAACTAGTCAGGCCTCTTTTTACTCTGATTTTTCGTGTAAACATTGTGATTGAGCAGAAATACATGTAGCAAAACAGCAAATCGCTTTTGAAGCCACTTTCCACACCATTTTTTACAGGACACATGACGAACTTTTCGAAGAAATAAACAGCAGAAATTTCGGTTTGTCTGGGAAACAGCAGCAGAGGGCCAAAGAGAATTATTTTCACTCTATTTTAACAACGTATATGACAAATGTTCGCGCGCATCCTACTGCGCATGTATTTTTGTCGTTGATATTGAATCAAAAGTGCACCTATGTATTTTTTGCGCATAATGGTAACACTGTTGGTGTACTGAAACAAGTAGCACTTTCTTCGGGTAGTATTGGTGAAGAGAAAAAAATGGATCTTTGAACTGTCACCATGAAATAATTAAAATGCTGCTGACACGGCGTTACACACCAATCAAGGAAACAAAGGCAGGAAATTTAAAGCTGTGGAAGTATAGCTGTTTCCACTTTGAAAACTATTGTTGGAAAATGAGAAATCGCTCCTATTGAGCAATTTCTCCTGCTGAGCTTTTATCCTAAATTTTTCCTTGAAAAAAAAAAAAAAAAAATAGATTCCACAGTGACCTTCAACCTTGTTTTCTGACGAAATAATCACGGATAGGTGCTATATTTATTTTTTCTTATTTTTTAGAATTATGAATACTATAAGTATGGAATTTTAAGAAAAATCTGTCCCCTAGAAAGTATGTATATATTTAAGATTAACCCTTAACTCGGTCAAATTATCTTCCTTTTTAACTCACTGGTCTATATATAATATGCATATTTACACATTTACCATTCTCAAAACCAGGCTTTTTCTACATTTTTTTGTGCAAAAATATATGAATTTTCATTAAAATGATATATATTTGTATATTTTTCCTGTTATTTTCCTGTTTAACTGACTATTAAGAAACACGTTTTAAATCCAGTATAAGCTGAATTTTGGAACTGTATATACCTTTTTCAAAATCAAATTTCTCAGAAACGAGCACGGTGACCCACACCTTTTTTTACTGTAATCTCCAAGAGACATGATGAGCTTTGTATGTCCAAAGTTTTAAAAAAAAATCTGTCCGTTAGAAAAATTTGTGATATATACGTCGTTAAATGTTCCAAAAAGTAATCAGTGTGACACATAGAATTGTCGTTGGGCAAGGCACCTAAGATTCCAGGCCTAGTTCTTCTGAAAGAGTGAGCTTTTAAAAGCGGCCTAACCCCTTATTTAAACAAACAAAACGCAAATCAAAATGATGAAGGGGAAAAAAAAACCTTTCACGCCATACAGCAAAAGTAAATAAAATTAAAAAAAAAAAAAACGAAATTCAAGATCACAAACTTGTCTTTGATATCACGCCATGCTGTCTGTTCAAGGACAAATTCGTTTTATCAAATAACTCGAATTGATTCAGAGATGAGGATCCATTTATCATCACGCTAAAATACAGAAAGGACCATTCGTTACATTATTCGGACATCAAATACACTTTGAAGTTGTGGTGGTGTAATGGTATAGCGTCGGCCCCTTATATATAAGGTTCCAGGAGAGCGGGTCAACCTTTAGAACCAGCATCCTCACGGCAGAAGTACTGGTTAAGGTTTCCATAAAGCAATCCCCGCGAGAGTTTGATGAAGGTTATAAGAACTTCTTTCATAATCGATGTAAAATACATATGTCTGAACTAGACACTTTGGCCCTATACTGGGTTACATGTACTTACTTGATTTGATATCAAGTCTTCTCATTTGAATTTCATATTGTTGTGATTTACTCTTTTGGCCTAGTTTCAGCGCGAAACTATACTGAATTATGCATGTACCCCAAACAGGTTTTTTTTTTATTTATTTTTTTCTTGTTTGTTTGTTTGTTTGATTTGGTCCATTTTTTTGACATATTTGTTACAATTTCTTGTTTTCTTCCAGTACGTTAACTCTTTACCGGAACACAAAATTTTAGACTTGTCAGAGTTCAAAGAATTTGCAGACGGAAAAATAAGATTGTTTTCAGAGGATTTGAAAACACTGTGGAGGGAAAAGGAGAAAAAGCTGGTTAATAGCATTTTTTTTTTTTTTTTTTTCTTTTCTATTAAAAACCCCGGTTAACAACTTTTTTTCTTTTCTTTTCTTTTCCAGTAATGTTTCCAAATACCTGTTTTTCCAGGTTGGTCAATACGGGATCGTTTGTTAAAGGCTTAATGCATGAATGTGAAGGCTGTTTTGGGATCCAAATTAACTTTTAGCCTCATTTTGGAGTAACTTTATATCGAAAGTTATTGTCATCATTGAAACAAAATCAGTCCCCTTTTGTTCATATCTCAGTTCTTTCTTAGCTCCTTTACATGTAACTGTATATGGGCCAGGGGCCTAAATACTTAAATAAAGATATTGTATTGTAATGTATTGTTTTTTCTTCTCATTGTTAGCCAATTGCTATGCCTGTTTTGGGGACACAGTCTTAAGACTGTCCACCAAAATTAAAATACGGTAAGTTCGCTTACTATGAAAGTCCTGCTAACATAATTACATGTAGTTCCAAGATATCCGTGTTGTCGTATACTTATGAAGCAATATTATGTCTTACGTATGTTAGCATTTAATACTATATGTGAGGTTTCGGATGCAAAGCAAATTTGTATATAATCTATATTTTGGATATGACTGGCAAAAAGTGGTATCAATAAGCAAGAGTGGTATGTATATATATTGGGGTATTCTTCGGAGTGTCGAAGGACTGTGATAGAAAAGGGGAGTTAAACCAAACATGCTGTGATACTAGTTGCTTGCCCCCGAGTTTAAGTGGACCATAAATTGCTACAAACTGAAATAATTAGGTCAAATGCCAAGCATTTGAAGGAAAAGAAAATATATTAAGAAGTCAATGAATTCCATCCTCTTTATTCAGTCGCTCCATTGCTCTGACATTATAGCTGCGGTACTAGTTGCTTGTTCCTGAATTTGAGAAGACTAGAACGACTTCTACAAAATGATACAATTAGGTCAAGTGCCAAGCATTTGAAGGCAAAGAAAACCGGAAATGTATTAAGAAGTCCATGAATTCCGCCCTCTTTATTCAGTCTCTCCATTGATCTGGCATTATCGCATGCTGGGTCGCGTCTAACTGACCTTTTGTCTCATTAATATTCATTTGCTGACAAAACAATGATCCAGTGATAAAAGTGATCGAGGTAAAAATACAATATATAACGAAGCCAACTTTAAACAATAACAGAAACGCAAAATGAGATCACCCGTCATGCATCTAATGGGATTATGTTAAACCCTTTCACTGCAATGGCAGTTTTGATAGCTTTGACGGGCGATGTAGATCAAGATCAGACTGCACAGAACGTGCAGTCCTATCTTGGATCTACACCGTCCGCTACCTGATGCTTAACGATGCTATACTATGACCAATGTAATATACAGTTGCAATAGAACTGTACTTTTGTACTTTTAGACTTCGACAAAAACCGAATTATTTAAGTAGCAAACACATCGTTAAATAGCGTAAATAAATTTTGTTCTTTTCAACAAGTTGTTTGGGGTACTTCGGGTTAATTGGTATTTCTGCCTAACATTAATCAAAGCTGATATTAAGAACTATCCTCCTTTTCAACCTATGATTTAAAACAAGAGGGTCATTAGCCCTAAAGCGTTCACCTGAGTAACGTCATCTAGAATGGATGAAGTTGGAGACATCCTAGTTCTGATGATGTAAACACATGAGTGTTACTGGCCTACTTTTTTATTCAACTTAACCCAGTTTCAAACAAGTGCAAGATATTATCAAGACAAACATTCTAATCAAATTTCATGAGTCTCAGACTGAAAAAGAAAATGGCCTTTAGAGTGCACACAGCGTTTTTCCAAGGTTTATCCAAGTGACCTATATTTTGGCCCGACGTGATCATATTTAAAATTGTCCAAGATACATGTATTATTACGAAAAACCCTCTGAAAAATCTCCATCACTATCGGACTGAAAATGTGGCCTCGAGAATGCCTCTAAGCTTTTCCTAAGATATGTCCGAGTGACACACTCATTTTAATCGGCATGACCCAACTTCAAACTTGTGAGAAATACCAACAAAACAAACATTCTGACAAAGTTTCAGGATAACCAGAATGACAATATGGCTTATAGAGTGCACACAAGGTTTTTCTAAGATCTATTCCTTTGACCTACTTTTTGACCCAACGTGGTTTAATTTGAAAATGTACTAGATATCATTACGGAAAGCATTCTAACAAAGTTTTATGAGTATCAAAATGAAAATTTGGCCTTCAGAGAGCACACAGGAGTTTTCTATGAGTTGTCCCAGTGACCTGCTTTTTAACCCGAAATAATTCGATTTCGAAGTAGTCCGAGATATCATCAAGACAAATATTCTGACCAACCTTCATGAGTATCAAGTTGACCAAATTTCTAACTTCTCTGAAATATTATCAATAAAATTTCTGACCAAATTTCATGGGCATTAGACTGAAAATGTGGCCCCGAGTGTGTACACAAGATTTTTCTAAGATTTGTCCCTGTGACCTACTTTTTGATCTGACGTGACCCAATTTCAATTTAGCACAAGATATCATCAAGACATATATTCTGACCAAGTCTTATGAGTATCAGAATGAAAATGTGGCCTCTAGAGTGCACACTTGTAAGCTTTTTCTAAGATTTGACCCATGGACTACATTTCGACTCAACATGGCCCAGTTCCAGCTTGTCCCAGATATCATCAAGAAACGCATTCTGACCAAGCTTCATGAGTATTGGACCGAAAATGTTGCCTCCAGAGGGAACACAACTTTTCTCAAAGATTTGTCCTAGTGACCTGCTCTTCAACCCGACATGACCCAATTTTAATGTTATCCGAGATATGATCAAGACAAACATTTTGCCCAAGTTTCCGACTGAAAATATGGCCGCTAGAGTGTACACAAGGTAATTGTTGAAGACCTCATGACGGACGACGCACGACGGACGACGGACAGAGCACAATCATAAAAGCTAACATTGAGCACTTCGTGTTCAGGTGAGCTTGAAAAGAGCAATTTACAGAAATAGCACCCGCTGGTGAGACCGGCAGAAATCTATTAACAAGGCATTACAGAGCCTCAGTGTACTACTTGTGAAAACCAGGAAATGCTCGTTAAAGTAGGCTGTAGCCGTGGTATTACTGAAATGCTGTTAACAATTATGTAAAACCTAAATTCGTACACGCAAACAAATTGCTGTACTATACCGTGAGACAAGTAACAAAAGGACCAATATTTGATGGAAAAGAAGACGTTTTTATCTTCTGTAATAGTTTGAAAAATCATTTTTGAAAGACAAGCAATTGCTTGTGACAAGCAAGTGCTTGATTGTCGGCACCGGTTGCCCATATGGGCGACGCCCCTGAAGGCTATTAGTATTGTTTAGGGGGATAGTGCAGATACAGGACGAAACCCACCCTTAGTTACGCCTGTTTCTTTAAAGTGCTCGGTGTATAGCACCGTCACACGGGACCTCTGTTTAACGTCCCATTCGATAGACTATTAGTAATTTTAGATGGCCAGCCGTGAGAATCGAACCTACACCCTCCTGTGACCCGAAACATCCCTTTCACGAGTTCTACCCTTTCACAACTGAGCTATGCGGGCTGGTCAAGCCATTGCTTCTTTTTCCAAACTGTATTTTAACGCTTTGTACCACTGTGGCGTGATTATACACATCTGTGTGACACCCAGTAAATAGTGATTCATTCGTTGATAGATATTGTTCTAGTAATTAATTACATCGACAGATGGTGGAGGTGGTTTTTGCGGAGGTAGATCAAACGATAAATAAAGTGCAAATGACATACACTTTGAACAATAGATGAAACACAAATTGATATCATATATCGATACTATATATAGAAGTCTTGCTATGTAAAAAAGGGGCTTGATACATCTGTAAACAGTTTCGACACAGGTCAGCCTGCGCAGTCCGCGGTTGCAATAATTAGCATCATTTTTAATATGGGCGTGCTCTTAAGGTTTTAAAACTACAAAGGTTTTATTGTAAGAATTTGTCAGAAGTTGAACGCAAGTTCCACATCATCACTTGAGCATGGTCTAGCAAAAAGCACTTTAGATAATGCATCCGTGATGCATGCCACCAAGCAAGTCAAAACATAATTGTGGATCCATAAAACCGATATTGTCTAACAACCGGCTGAATCTTGAGGTGGAATATTCATTTGACATGAAGAAAATTGACTCATAGCAAAAAGTATCGACCCAGGTCAGCCTGCGCAGTCCGCGCAGGCTGACCTGGGTCGATACTTTTTGCAGATGCATTGAGTCCCTTTCGCCAGAGCATTGATTATCTATATTTCTTAATTGTTCTCTTACTTCAGTCACTTCCATTTGTCGGGTTTATTTGATATTTTATAGCATGGATACGCCAACACAGTTTTCTGTATCAGTCATTCATTAAAATGTCAGAGAGTCTTGTAGCTCAGGTGGCGACTCTAGGGGCCATGATCAAAGTGTCAGCGGTCACAAGTACGATTCAAAGCTCGCAAAAGCTCTTTATTAAGGAAAAAAGGCCTCCCCAACAGGATCATTTAAAACGCGGGATTGTATTGTAATGGGGGGGGGGGGTCGATATCATAGGCGTAGCCAGGATTAAAATATTTATACGCACAAAGAGGTGCGAAGTGCCGATGGGGGAGGAAGCGGGAGAGGGTGTTCAGTTATCGTAAAACATAGAAGACTTCCCTAGCCATCGGTGCATCAGTTTAATCTACCTATTTAGTTTGAAATGCTGCGCTGTTTCAGAAAATTAATACATGTACATGATATTGTGATTCAAAGCTTTGGCAGCGGATTTTTTATACGCACGTGCATAGTGGGCGCTACGCCCTTTGATATGTTCCCCACCAATATCCAAAGAGCTATTGCATGTATTACTTTGCAGCGCCATAGCCGAAGATAGGCGCTTTTGCGGACGGCATAGATCAAGACCAGACTGCACAGAACGTGCGGTCTGGTCTTTCATCTATACCGTCCACTTGTTTTGTCAAGCCTTCAAGATACGTAAAAATCTTTATGCATTTCAGTGGATTGTATATATTTTAGCCGTCGACAGAGGTCTAGTTAATATATTTGGCGCTAAACGAGTTAAAATTAGAAAGCATTACAAGACACTTAATCCATCTCTACCAAGCACGAATATAAACGGCCCAACATAGACATTCTTTGAAAAGCTTGAAAGCTTGTCAAAAGCAGTTGCTTTTTCCCACAATGTTTTGTAAATTGTAATTTTTTCTCTCTCTCTCTCTAAATTACAGTTGACTTTATTACTATGCGTTTCCTTTTTTCGTTACCTGTGTTTTTGTGCAGTACTAGTAGATCCAAATCCAGCAAATGAAATGACGGGTTAACGAGACAGGGCCGTGAATTTCATTGCTGTCGGAGAAAAGCCTTTTTAATTGGTCTGGACATAAAACATCTACGCGTCAGCGGGCGTCTATAAGGCACGTTCCATTAATACTCTTACCCAGACTATAACGGACAATAGACTATCGGCAGCACAATCCTTACAGTATACGGCAAATGGCAAGGAATGAAAATAAAATTGCAGCAGATGAATGTAAAAAATATACTTGAGCTAGGCTCTAGTATATTAGAGGGTTTAATGCATCTGCAAAAAAGTATCGACGAAGGTCAGCCTGCGCTTTCCGCGCAGGCTGACCTGCGTCGATACTTTTTGCTTTTGGTCAATTTTCTGTTTGTCCAAGGACCATTTTACCTCAAGATTCAGCCGGTTCAGACTAAACGGATTTTATGGATCCATGATTCTGTGACGACTTGGTTAGTATAATGCATCACGGAGATGAATTACACCCCCTTTTGCCAAAGTATGGCTTGTAGACTTTTTTTTTCAACTACATGCCACTAACATACTAACAATGTTGTAAGAAAAACACCTTTTTGTTATGTGCGATTGGGATAGCCATGTCCTTCCACACCGATTGGCGTGACAAAAATGAAAGAGTCTCACAATCTGCAAACTTTCTGAGTGTTTGGTACTATTGCCTATACCATTATTGTCTTATGGTGTTTACTACTTATAAGCTGCTACAAAATCTAATTAAACAGACAGAAACATGGAAAACCTTTTTGTTACTTTTCATAGTGAGTACTTTGAACATTTAACATGGAGAGCTAAGTGAATTTTTACATAGTGTTTTCGGAGACCGCACACCGAGGAAGGTTGGAATTCAAGACATCTCTCTAAGTGACTTTAACCAGCTGGTTCGCAAGCGATACTCAGTGCGCTATTACTAGTATTTGCAGACAGTGTAGATGTGCATCAGACTGCACATTACGTGCAGTCTGATCTTGGCTTTACATTGTCTGATACGGCGAATAGAACTTTGAAAGCTCAATACTCGGTTTTTTACCATTGGCTGGGAAGATTATTTGATGTTTAAAGTGGTTTATGTCTGTCGCTGCCAAATGAATAATTCAGAGTTTTCCGACAACTGTTGATACTATTCCATTTGAGATGATGAATGCTCTTCGATAAGACTGAGGAAGCGGACGGTTTAGATCAAAGGTCAGACTGACGTTCTGTGCAGTCTGATCTTGATCTATGCTGTCCACAAAAGCTATTGATTTATCTATGACATTTAATGAGTTAAGTGCTCAGATTTCACCTCCTTATTTCCACTTTATCAAAATGAACATAGTTGGTGCCATTCTGTAGTAATGTTTTACCTCTGTATACATGTATTATGCAGTGATTTCTTTGCCTCTTGGGGGAGGTATTGGGGCAGGAAGGAGAGACATCTCTTTTTCCTGTCGCGATACCTTCCTTAGCTAAAATGTACAAGTATGTAACAGTACATGTAACCCGTTGAACTGTCTTATTATTCTAATTTTGAAGTGAACATTTGCTTTTGATAAGTTAAATGTTGGATAGGAGGGGTAATAATTTATTGCTCTTAAGGAGCGATTTTTCCTTCTCGTGCCAACATTACAACGGTAGTACATCTAAGCAGCTCATTGGAGGGGTCACCAGACCTCTCCAACATTATTTCAAGTCTAATAAAAGGCAGACTGCCACAGAATTTGCTGTCTAAATCCATTTTTCTTGCGAAATTGTTCTGATATACAGTCTGTTTCGTCATGGTTTTGTAAATAAAGCGAAATCAAAAAACCGAAACAGGAGATAGACGTGCTTTATTTTTATGTGACGAATTTCAGAAAATATTTGTTATATTAATTCGCCATGGCTGCAAATTACCTCTCAAATAATTGTAATTTTTCAGTAAGGAAATAAATCTAAGCAGAAGAAAAAATAAGAAGAATTTTGTTAAAAAAGAGAAAGAAGACCGCTGGACAAGATCATGCGACTTGAAAACGCAACAAGAAGGTCAAATGACCGTCATGTAAAGCATATGAGGTTTCTACGCGGCGGCTTTTTTACTTGTTTGTTTAAATGTACCAAAATATATTGAAATTAAAAGCCAATAAACTATTGGAAAACAATGATGCTGACCTCTCCTGGCTTCTTTTGTAAAGAAGCCAACTTGTATTTATCTGTATTGTAACAAGATCATAAAGTATTTCAACACGTTCTGATTATAGATATCTAATATATTTTGCTCAAGTTGCCTTGTATAACACGATGTATTGTTAATTCTACCTCTTGTTTTCTAGTAAAAGAAAAGAGAAATAAGGTTAAATGAGACTATGTCTGCATGTTTAACTCAATTAACTCATACATAGACGGTTTAACAGATTACAGTCCAAAGCATTCTGAATCAATAAAAAAGACCCAGACATTGCAATCCCAAACCTGTTATAGCCTGAATATTTCAGAAAATATTGGATAGAGAAGATCTGGACAGTTTAATCTTTCTCTAGTCTACACTGTCCGCAGATCCTTCGAACCACATGCTAAGCGTTGACTGTTACGACTCTTTGCTGTGATTCAAAATAGTGATAAGTCCAAAACCAGTAATGCAACCATGGCTGGATCGCCGTTGACTGCTTTTTTGAAAAAAAAAAAAAAGAAAATCACGTAAATATTACAATGCCAATTTCGTTGTTCTTTAACCAAGACAAACACAGCACACTGGAATGTGTACATCCAAGAATAGGCTGCAAGTCCTGTACCGTCTTATCTTGATCTTCATTGTCAAAAAAAAAACTGTAAATTAAAGTCGACTGTGGTATTCCGAGAGTTCAAACGCATGAAAGAACAATACTAATCATTTTGAACGTGTAATAATTTCACTCTCGTTACCTCACCTCCCTCTCATGCCCTCCCTTGGGAATGCTTAGCTTCCAGCATCCAGTGTTAAATATGTATGAGCCGAGTTGAAAGGTATACATTGCAAGTGACAGCTTATCCTTCTTGCTTTTAAACATGCATTGCTTGTTTCAATGAAGTTTGGTGTCGACGGTGTCGTTGATGTGAAATTTCACGTTCGAATTCAATTTATCAAACCATCACGTGTTTTATTGGCCCGGAGGAGAAAGGCTTTTGAAAACATTGTGGGGAAAAGGACAGTTTACCCTTCTTGCTTTTAAATTTGCATTGCTTGTTTCAATGAAGTTTGGTGTCGACGGTGTCGTTGATGTGAAATTTCACATTCGAATTTAATTTATCAAACCATCACGTGTTTTATTGGCCCAGAGGAGAAAAGCTTTTGAAAACATTGTGGGGAAAAAGGAGAAAATGCTGTTAATCAGCATTTTCTCCTTTTCCCACAATGTTTTCTACTAGTTAAAAGATCCAAACTGCTCACTCTTGATCTACACGTTTCCAAAAAAGTTTTTTTTTGTGGTATTTAACGCCGCTGCATCATTATTTTAATAATACCATGGCGACCATTACACCCATTCGTGGTTTCCTGCAGTTTCTTTCACCAGTGCGTTCTTCCCCAGCCATTGGCTGCTTTCTCAGAATGTTTTATATCGCCAAAATATTGTTCAGCAGTAAGAGAGGAATGAATCCTGTTGCAGTTACTATCAATCACCAATTCTCTTGCACGTTCTGTGTAGTCTGATCTTGATCTATACACTGTCAGCAAAAAGGTCTTTTATTCGCACTTAGCAGCCTAATGATTAGTTATGGAACGGAATACTCAAAACTGTCACTAAAATGTTTTATGGTAATGATCTAACCTTTTACCAAACCGTCTCAGGTTTTAACGATTATGAGGGATAAGGCATTCAAAAACATTGTGGAGAAAGGAGAAAATGCTGGTAACCAGCATTTTCTCCTTTCTCCTACAATGTTGTCGACATTTTCAAACGCAATTTCTTTTATTTGAGCTAAACTTAATCAGTTGTCTGCAAATGGTTTGGATTGAGACGATTCCATTTTTTTTTAATTTGGAAAAGAGTTAAAGATACATCCTAACAACCTGAGATAGAAAAGAAAAAAGAAAAAAAAAAAAAATGCTGTTAAAACTTGAAAGTGTGTAGAAATGCTCAGCTGTGCAAATATAGATAAATTACCGATATATATGGTTAAGGGATACAGAAACTAAAGGGATTTGTCCTCGCAAAAGAAAACGGAAACGACAACAGCGATTGCTATAAAGGCCTCCAAAACATGAAATGCATTTTCTATCCGTCGTAATCTGTGCATCCTTGCATCTGTCAGGGGCAACATTTGGCATGAAGATACAAGAATGATTATAGTTTCATAATGTCAAGATGAAAATGGCTCAAAACTGGCTGAAAACGAATATACAGGGTCTCCAAAAAGTCGTGCACCATCCTGAAAACACATTCATTGTTACAGATGCTCAAATTGAGCACCATTTTCACAACATCCCACCGGATACCCTACGGAATGTTCAAAACAGCTTTTTGCGGAGAGCACAGCGTTGTGTTACTGAAAATGGTGCTCAATTTGAGCATCTGTAACAATGAATGTGTTTTCAGGATGGTGCACGACTTTTTGGACACCCTGTATATGTAAGTAGTAAAGGACGTTACCATAGGGACACACTCCGGCCTGAGTGTGTCCCTATGGTAACGTCCCGAGCGCCCTATATCACCGTCCCTGACAAAAAAATGTGTCCCTATATGCTGTCCCCGAAAGATTTTGTCCTTATGGTAACGTCCCTGAGAGGGATTTAGCATTCAAAATGGCGGCCGTGTGGATGGCACTCTGGGGACAAAAATGCCCCAGGCTCCCGTCCCTGAGCGGAATTTTTTGCAAAAAAGGGAAAAGGGGGGGGAGTTTTTCCCAGGCTCTCTACCCTGAGAGGGATTTAGCATTCAAAGTGCAGATCTTATGACTGACAGGCTGGGTAAAAAATGGTCGGATCACTGAGTTGGACTTAGTTTTTTCACCTTATGAATGATTTTTTCTCTTTCTAATTGCCTGACCATTGAGTTGGACTTAGACTTTTTTCTTATCTATGGATGATTTTTTCTCTCTAAAAGGAATTTGTCCCTATATCATTGAGTTGGACTTAGACTTTTTTTCTGCATCTCTATGAATGATTTCTTCTCTCTAAATGTCTGAGCACTGAGTTGAACTTAGACTTTTTTTTTACCCTATGTATGATTTCTAAATGTCTAACCATTGAGTTGGACTTAGTCTTTCTGATTTTTCTGCATCTATGAATGAATTTTCTTTTTAATTGCCTAAGCAATGAGTTGGACTTAGACTTTTTTCCCCTATGAATGATTTTTCTCTTTCTAAAAGGAATTTGTCCCTATATCATTGAGTTGGACTTAGTCTTTTTTCTACACCTATGTATGATTTTTACTCTTTGCAGTATAACTCTCTGGAGTGTATCTCTTCTAAAAGAAAGATAGAACTTTCGTGGTAGATGGTTAGTCCTGAAAAGGACTGTTGGGGTTAGCTCTGAAAAGAGCTGTGACAATTTGAAGAAATGACAATTTGAAGATAGAACTTTCGTCTGACAGCTTGAAGATAGAACTTTCGTCTGACATCTTGAAGATAGATCTTTCGTGGTAGATGGTTAGTCCTGAAAAGGACTGTTGGGGTTAGCTCTGAAAAGAGCTGTGACAATTTGAAGAAATGACAATTTGAAGATAGAACTTTCGTCTGACAGCTTGAAGATAGAACTTTCGTCTGACATCTTGAAGATAGATCTTTCGTGGTAGATGGTTAGTCCTGAAAAGGACTGTTGGGGTTAGCTCTGAAAAGAGCTGTGACAATTTGAAGAAATGACAATTTGAAGATAGAACTTTCGTCTGACAGCTTGAAGATAGAACTTTCGTCTGACATCTTGAAGATAGATCTTTCGTGGTAGATGGTTAGTCCTGAAAAGGACTGTTGGGGTTAGCTCTGAAAAGAGCTGTGACAATTTGAAGAAATGACAATTTGAAGATAGAACTTTCGTCTAACAGCTTGAAGGTAGAACTTTCGTCTGACAATTTGAAGAAATGACAATTTGAAGAAAAGATAGAACTTACGTCTGACAATTTGAAGAAAGGTAGATCTTCCGTGGTAGATGGTTAGCCCTGAAAAGGGCTGTTTGGGGTGTCCCTAAAAGGGAGCTGGTTTTGGAGGTTGTGTTTTTAAGCACAACCTCCAACCTTCCTGCAGGCTGGACAGCTACTTGCTGCCCGCCTCTTTAGCCTCTTCAACTCCCGTTCATCCAGGTCAAAGTCCAAAGAGAACGAAGGCTCAGCGTCTTTGTTCCAATCTTCGCTCTGAGGCACGACGAACTCCTTCTTCTTACCGTCCGTCTTCTTTTCCTTTGACGATAGCTGGGCAAGGTCCCAGAAATCCATGTCTCTTAAAGCACATTCCATTTTTGTTGTAAGCCGGAGAGATGAATGATGTGCGGGAAAATAACGCTGGGTTTTATAGCTTTACAGGAGGATTGAACTAGTTGACCCATGACGTCATTTTCTCCTATGTTTTTCCCGCGTCGGCGTTTCATGCTGTTTTTGGCTCCAAATTAATGTTATCCAATCAGATTCAGCGTTGTTTTTCTAATACTAATTGTTTTATTGTTGACCAATCCGTGGCTTTGTTACATTTTTTTGTTTGGGGATTTTTATTGTTGACCAATCCATGGGTTTGTTACATTTTCTTGTTCGGGTTAGAAAAATAGAGTTTGGCTAATCTATGACTTTTTTTGATTATGAGTCTTTTGATAAAATGAAAAGAAAGATGATTATTTAAGATAGCTAGCCCCTGAGAAGAGTTGATTTTTTTTGTACAGAATGCACTTTTTTATACCCCTCTCTTTCTTTTGATTGATTCCATTTTATCTAGCATTTGCATCAGATGTTCAATTTCATGTCTGATATATCTGAAATGTTCTCTTTCTTCTAACCAGAAGAGCAATAAGAGAAAAAATGTTAATCCATACATTGTACGATACTGGCTCAGGTTTTACAAAAAAGTTAATGGTGAATGAGAAAAATAATCAAGAGTTTAGTTTTTATATGTGTAATAGATCACTTTTTTTAGTTTTTCATCCTATGAATGATTTTTTTCACTCTAAATGTCTGAGCACTGAGTTGAACTTAGACTTTTTTTTTACCCTATGTATGATTTCTAAATGTCTAACCACTGAGTTGGACTTAGTCTTTCTGATTTTTCTGCATCTATGAATGAATTTTCTTTTTAATTGCCTAAGCAATGAGTTGGACTTAGACTTTTTTCCCCTATGAATGATTTTTCTCTTTCTAAAAGGAATTTGTCCCTATATCATTGAGTTGGACTTAGTCTTTTTTCTACACCTATGTATGATTTTTACTCTTTGCAGTGTAACTCTCTGGAGTGTGAGTCTTTGGAGTGTAACTCTTCTAAAAGAAAGAAGTTTGACAATTTGAAGAAATGACAATTTGAAGAAAGATAGAACTTTCGTGGTAGATGGTTAGCCCTGAAAAGGGCTGTTTTGAGAAGAGCTGATTTTATGAAAATGATTATTCAGTATCAGCATCAGTCGATTCGCTGTCTGACTCACTCCTTTCAGTGGCGATTTGCGCACGGAAAAGACGGGTCACCTGCTCAGTTTTTAAAATAACATACTGAAAATACATCTCAAGCATGCCCTCAATAATGAGTTCCTTCATCCGAAGGTTATAACAGAACAGCCTGTTATTAGCAAGCTCAGCCCTCTCGTATCGTCTTCTCACTCCAGCTAGGCGTTGTTTAAGTAAGACGATTTGTCTCCTTGCTCTTATTAACTTTCGCTCAGTATCCATCCAAGTGACGACTGGTGATTGTCTTGAAGCCATTGTGAAAAATGAAATGCATGGAAAAGAAATCGCCGAGATTTATAGCTTTTCAGACGGATTGAACTAGTTGACCCATGACGTCATTTTCTCCTATGTTTTTTCCCGCGTCGGCGTTTCATGCTGTTTTGGCTCCAAATTAATGTTATCCAATCAGATTCAGCGTTTTTTTCTAATACTATTTGTTTTATTGTTGACCAACCCGTGGCTTTGTTACATTTTCTTGTTTGGGGATTTTTATTGTTGACCAACCCGTGGGTTTGTTACATTTTCTTGTTTGAGGATTTTTATTGTTGACCAACCCGTGCCTTTGTTACATTTTCTTGTTCGGGTTAGAAAAACTAGAGTTTGGCTAATTATGACTTTTTTGATTGTGAATCTTTGCAGTGTAACTCTTCTAAAAGAAAGAAGTTTGACAATTTTGAGTTTTTTTGACAATTTGAAGAAAGATAGAACTTTCGTGGTAGATGGGTAGCCCTGAAAAGGGCTGTTTTGTTTTTTTGGAGGTTGTGTTTTTTTCCACTTTTAATGGCAGCACCCGAAATTCGCTTGGCAAATGGGACATGCTGTAATCTTCCTCCCGAACTCGATATCAACCAAAATGATATCCGGTGTTGTCTTTAATAATAGCTGAACTAATCTTTCGCCGAGATCTTTGTATGGCTGTGTTATACGTTGCAGATGGTTTTGTTCCTCCTCTCCTACGAGACGAGTGGTTAGTTGCAATAACTGCTGTCCTGCATTTAGATACTCTTGGAGAGCCTCACGTAGTTGATGATTTACCTCCTCCATATTGATAATGTTTCCGAATATTGACACTGCTTTCGAAGTGATCGTTAGCTGAGAGTCAAAGAAATGGTGAATGTATGAAAAATAACGCAGGCTTTATACGTTTACAGAGGATTGAAATTTTTTAAAGAGCTCGGACCTGGTAGAAAGCACATACATTTTTCCATGCTACGTTTCATGCTGTTTTGGCTCCAAATTAATGTTATCCAATCAGATTCAGCGTTGATTTTTCTAATACTAATTGTTTTATTGTTGACCAACCCGTGGGTTTGTTACATTTTCTTGTTCGGGGGATTTTTATTGTTGACCAATCCATAGGTTTGTTACATTTTCTTGTTCGGGTAAGAAAAAACTAGAGTTTAACTAACAGTTATGAGACGTTGTATGGAAAAAATGTAACCAGAACAAGTCTTTTGGGGAAAAAAACAGAATGAAGAACTCTATTGTTTTTTGAACTTTTATTTATTGAACTTTTATTTACTGAACAGAACTAAACATTGAAACATTTTTTTGCAATGCATCATAAAAAATTTCTTGACAATGAAAAAAATTTCTTAACAACTAAAAAAAAATCACAAGCAAACATTTTTTTACAATGCATCATAAAAAAATTTCTTGACAATGAAAAAACATTTTCTTATCAATGAAAAAAATCGCACTGAAATATTTTTTCACAATGAATTATTCACAACGATTTGATCACGATGAAAAAAACACACTGAATTATTTTTTCGCAATGAATTATTCACAACGATTTGATAACGATGAAAAAAACACACTGAATTATTTTTTGCAATGAATTATTTTACAATGAATTAATCGCAAAAACAGTATATAACAAATTTTTATAATGCAAATTCACAAACACCACGAGTTTCACATTTGTTTTCATATTCCGTAATGTCTTTATGCAATTGCTCATACCCCAAAAACATTGTATACTCACTGTCCATATCGTTGAAATCTCGTAGTCCTATGAATGGAGCAACATGTCTATAAGCGTCTTTTGTTGAAAGAGCTGAATTCACTACTTCTTCTGTAACATCTCTATCAAATAGAATATATCCTGACATGGTTTCCACTGTTTCTCCGTAGGAATCATGAACAGATCCTTTTTTGTAGCGTAAGTAAAAGTTAAATAGAACTGATTTCATTTTCACAACGTTAAGAAAACTTTCTTCTGTTGATCCTATGATAAAAAATGTCCATCGACTTGTGGATCTAAACAGTTTACTAATAACATTGTCTTTCATACAGCTATCTGCTAAATAAGTCTTGAGAACGAGATCCAACCCCGAATCGTCCACCATCATCGCAATAAAGTTGAATATAGCATACACTTTGTAGGACTTTTCTTCTTTTGCAATCCACTTAAACAATTTTCCGATCCAAATTTTCACACAGAAAAATTTAATGTTAAGCTGTGTTCGTTCATCAAGCGTATGCTGTCGAACAAATTCTCCATAAATTTTTTCACGTAGTTCTATTGGTAACGGCAACATAATTGTTATTTTTTTCGATCAGCGGCTAATATTTTTCCCCGACTTACTTTGAGTGATTGGTACACAACAATGTGATATGAAATTATTTTCTCAAGCTTTTATAACCATAGGGTACAGTATCAGTACCATTTACAATAACTCTCTTTGTGTATACAGAACGAAACGTTTTTGTTTGTGGTTCACTGGTAACCGTTCTATCTCTATGTCTTTTAATTCTACAATCATACTGAATTTTGATTTCTATTGTGCGATCCAAAGCACATTTCGAATATGTATCGAAATTTACCACCTGTTTTGTATTGTAATCCAGAGTAATCCCCTTTACTTTACATTTGCTTATCTCTTTTCCATCTTTTGTTTTCATTTTGTAAGCATAATTCTTAGGTCCAAGTCCTCTGAATTGAGTAATTTTACAAGCAGGCTCTTCATCAGTCCATTTTCCTAACCGGCTGTTAATAATAGGGGGATTCCATAATTCAGGGTCGTGAATGTATATACAACTATCTGTATCGAAATACAGAACTCTATCTTTTAACTTTTCAAGAACGCTGTACAATTCCAATCTTGCATAAGCTGTTACGTAAGATCCTACTATCACATTGGCTGTAGCATGGGTGTCAATATGCTCCAATTTTGATTCATAGTTAACCAAGATGAATGAACTGTCCTCGTCAAAGATTTCTACATGCTTTACAATGAAATTGGGGTTGGTGACTAATTCGAAATATTTAGACGGATCACTGATGTATTCCGTCTGGGTCATTTTTTCACGCTGAGCTAATTTTCCCCAAAGGCAGTTCAACATAATCTTAGCAAATGATCTTCTCCCAGGATTTCTTTGAATACAACTTGGATCAAGACGAACACCTTCTGCCTTCTCATATTCACAAACGAACTGATCTTTTTCTGAGTCTAATTGACAGCTATCTGGATAACCACTGGCTTCTTGCTTAATTTTCAAGAAATTGTCCACATAATGTTTAAAGAACTGATCTGACACAGAATTGAAATGCCAAATTTCATACACTTGCAATAATCGATAACCGCAGTCAAGAGCCTTGAATAATTCAAAGGTAACCCAAGTTCCGACCAAAGCCCTCTCTTCTTTACCATGTCTACAAATGTTTGAACTTTCTTCTGCACATTTCATACAGAGTGGAAACATCATTTTGTTGTTACAGTGAACTGGGAGAACGGGGTGAAACAAATCAGTTGGAGGTAAAACTTTACACTTGATTAATCCCTCATATTGGCGAATATTGTTCATATCAATATTCTCAGTAGTCAAAATTTCTGGATGACCTACAGGGTAGGATTTGTGTTTACAAACATAAGGGTATAGAGAACAGATATCGATGTACTTGATTTCCTTTTTGGTTTTTTCATCAACATCATATCCAATTTTTATTGCATTACATCTTCCCCCGGACAAACCATCCCTCGGATCGATAGGGTCCCAATGTGGATATAACTTTTCAATGAGTTTTTTGTACTCTTTATCCTTCATCTTAGCATCAAATTCGTGTTCCCAAATGTAAACTACATTATATCCCATGTCTTCGATATCTGCTATACGTTCAAAAGTACGTTCGCACAATTCAGACATGGGTTTTCCATTAATAGGATTGATCTGATTTCGATCTGTATAGCATACAGGACAACCATGATACAAATCCCCAAGAAATTCATAAACAGTGTTTGATTGACGGTGAAAACCATCTACACTATATTTCCCGATTTGAACTTCACCACCATTTTTTGCATGCTGAATATTAATACCTTTTTCCTGAGCAACGCTTTGAACCCATCGTATCGCTTTCATAGAAAAGCGACGTCTGGATGAGTCTTTACTTGAAATGATAGCTATTTGATTTTCTGGTAAATATTTGCTTCGCCACACCTTGTTACAGGCATCTGCGATGGTAATCGCTTCTAAAAATGGACAAATACCACCCTGTTCGATAAACAGCTTTCTGAATTCAGCACACCCTCGTCTGAGGATATCAACGTCTGACCTACAGTACATTTCCATCTCCTTCTGAAAATTGAATTCCTCACCATTTCGAACTTTGTCATTATACCAATCTATGAATTTTGACCTAGCCTCTTCAGACATTGAGTCGGGCTTGTAATAAGTCATATCCAGGTAGGGTCCGATGTAACTCCAAAATTCATCTGTATTCGCCCAGTGAGGAAAGTAACCTTTTTTCATTTCTTGAAGGCCAAAGGTGGATGGAAATTTTGCCAAACCAAAACTCATGAAATTGAAAGAATCGATCAGACGTACACCGTTCAGTTCTAACTTCATAATATTGTTTCCATTCATGATCACTTTTGGAAGTTTTAACCCAACTTTGACAATATAGTCAAGAATGAACTGACCGTCATAGCCTTTGAAATTATGGGCAATAGCCGTAACCCCTTTATGATGTTTTGAAAAGAGCCAGTTGCAAAATTGACTCAAAGTTTCTTTACCTTGAAAAATAACTTCCCTACCCTCTTCAAATTCACTGCATGTAGAACAATGAAAATCAAGTGATTTATCGATACATTCATCACACGCTCTGTGTGCAATACAATAATTCGGGATGTGCACACCTGTGTCTTGTTTGCATTCAAAATCAAAGAAAATAAACTGTGGTTTTTTGACTACAGAAGAACTCGTCTCGTCATCACTGTCATGGTTCAACTTACTTTGGTAAGGCTGAATATAGCATTGATGAGAAAAGTTAACAATTCTCTTACAAATATGACATCTTTTCTTTCCATTGCAAACATGATTTTTCTTTCTGACATGATATTGTGCACCGCATTTCGAGCAGAGTTTCACTAATTCACAAATGGATTTCTTTTCTTTACCTTGAACATTTCTGTGATTTTCAAAGCATTCAGCACTAAAAAATCGTCTACTGCAAACACTGCAAACATATTCTTTTGATTCTGATGGACATTTTCCTTTGCGGTAACAACCTTTACAGATATTTGAACAAGTATGACTTTCCCGGTGAGTGTAACCCACATCACAGAACTCACAATAATATCCACAACTAAGAAAACCTTTGATAGATTTGATGTAGTCATAATGGTTTTGATGAAAGTACAAATGTATGATCTTACTATTGGCTTTCACTTCTGGATGTTTAAATATTTTTTCCACTTCTGAATGCTGTTGGTGAACTTTAATGACATAGCCTTTTTCATACAAGATTGCTTGAATTTTTTTGTATTCATCAATTCCTATAGGTTGTGTTGGTGAAACTCCAGCTTCATGTAACAATTTCTCAGCTTCAGTCTTTTGAAGAGGGCGGTTTGAACGACGAATACGATCCCATTTTCTATTCCATACTTCGGTGTTTTCACGTTCACTGTAGCAAATTCCCACAACAACGGCTCTTGCAAAACATAGTTGGTCATGATTGTCAATTTGAATAATAGATCGCTTCTTCTGGGTGAAAAACTTTGAATCTAATTCTGACGATCTATTTTTTTTTCCGCTACCACTTGGTGGTATTGTATGTGTGATGTCAAATGTCATGAATCCATCGTTCAAGACGAAATCTGTATTCGATTGTAAAACTCGTTCAATTTCATTCAGCATAGTTTCACCTTGTAACTGGTCTGCAGCTAAAAAAGGAATATGGATTCCCATTTCCAACGAAGGATGATTGATGGTAATTCTAATCATGTCCGTCGGGTTGGCATTTAACTTTCGAATGATTTCACGGGTAATATCGTCAAATAATCCAAAGAGTCTCTGAGGTGTTAATTCTTCAAATTTCTTAAAACTCAGCATCAGCACATGTGATTCTGTTTTAAATTTTCTTGACCTCTTATTACCCTTTTCTGTTAAATCATATAGACTTTTCATGTCTAAGTTAGAGTTGGTACTTTCATCGTCGCTATCATTTTCTTCTTTCAACGGTTTAGTTTTTTTCTTTTTTGTTGGTGGAAACACCTCATCGTCACTTTCTTCTTTCAAAGGTTTAGTTTTTTTCTTTTTTATTGGTGGAAACATCTCATCGTCACTTTCTTCTTTCAAAGGTCTAGTTTTTTTCTTTTTTATTGGTGGAAACACCTCATCGTCACTTTCGCTGTCTGAATAGGTTATTATTCTTTTTCTTTTACCCATCGTTTTAGCTCTGAGTGAAAAGACAATAATGCAGAAGTGAGAAAAAACCAGCAATTTATATACCCTCTCCGTTATAACAGTGTATAAATAAGCCGTTAGTTGTGAAAATCTATTCATTCTCCTACTCGATCTCAGGCAGTACAGCTGATAAAAATATGAGTGAGTTAAAGCTGCAAAATACATCACCACTTAGTAAGAGGGTGTATCTGTATGTTAATCCATACACCCACGATTATGAGATCAGCAATATACCATCAAAGTATAATGTTAAACATATCGGAAACTATGTGGGATCATTTTTTTCCCAGCAACATTTAGAAGAAAAAGATGTTTACCGTACTACCAGCTACAGAGTTTTGGATCAAGCGACGCTCGACAAACGATATGGTGCGAATGGTGTGAGAACAAATATTTGTTTCACATGCAACGAAGCAGGACATTGGGCCAAAGAATGTCCAGAAAAAGAAAATCAGCTAGGAACATTTGTTTTTGTCTACGTGAATCCACACAGTCACGACATTGAGATTTCACCATCATTTTACAACGTTGATGGTCTCAAAGATATAAAATTCGTCGGGACACTAAATTCATTCTGCAGTGAAAATACATGGAAAAAAAGTTCACCACAAGCTACATCCTCATCGGATGAAACTCAGATCGTAGACATGCAGAGCGATACAGCGGCTAACAGTGATTCAGAAATCTGCAAAATAACAGAACAGACAGAGAAAAAAATATCTACAAACGATAATCTAAGAAAACAACAAACTTTGGATCTAAAAAACGAATTTTCTGCAGAACCGGGTTGTTCGTACGGAAAGGAAAAACAGCAAAACATCGAAAAGAAGAAAAAACGAGTAACAAAGAACTATTTCTTTTACAAATCAACAAAACATGAGGACAAAATCTGTCCAGATGTGGAATTAAAAACCAACGATAGGAAAAGAAAACGTAAAACCAAATGTGAATCTGACATCTCAAAGAAAAAGAAAAAAACATACTGAGTGAAAAAAAGATTTCAATACAATATTGATTATAAACAAAAAAGACTGACTTGATTTTTTCATTCATTTTTGTCTTTTACAGTTCATTCATTTTTTGTCTTTACAGTTCATGATTTGATTTTTTCATTGTACATAAGTTCTTTTTGAAATAAAAAATATAAAAATAATTACTTCTTACTTTTGACTTTTTTCTAGTTATGACTGTAAGTCTTTTTTTTACTTTTGACAATTTGAGAAGAAAGATCTTTCGTGCTAAATGGTTAGCCCTGAAAAGGGCTTTTTTGAAGGATCTCACATTGACATTCAGCTCTACGATTCTTCCGCCCGATCCACTGGGATGATTTCACATCCACAGTGTTCGCAGCAAATCGTCGAAGCTTCATCGTCATCATAAAATCCTTCATCTGTATCTGGACAGTTATGCTTCTGCCCAAGATACTCGAGTATGGAAAAACATTTCCCACACTCTATCAGACATCTGTTTGCACAGTGAGGACATACAAGAATTCGAACCATTCTGGAACAAATATGATTTTTATGTAAAATATCACTGGGCTTTATAGCTTTACAGGAGGATTGAACTAACTGACCTATGACGTCATTTTCTCCTATGTTTTTTCCCGCGTCGGCGTTTCATTAACATTGTGCAATCAAATCGATGGTTATATCGGTGTTTTTTTGCCACTCCTAATTCGGTGTCACACAGTACAATACCGGTGCTTTCCGCCAGGTCCGCCCTCTTTAAAAATTTCAATCCTCTGTAAACGTATAAAGCTCAGTGTTATTTTCATACATTCACCATTTCTTTGATTCTCAGCTAACGATCACTTTGGAAGCAGTATCAATATTCAGAGTCAGTTACAATATGAAGCACAACTTAGATGAAATCAGCTTGGACGATTTTCCATCAGTGGAAAACAATGGAGACGTTCTTTCATCAGTTATGAATTCAACAATTATCAATCCACCACCGGAGTTAAATTCGACAACCATCATTCCAGCGACAGTGTTTGACAACATTTATGAAGAGGTAAAGCAGCTAAATTTGAAACAAGATAGCATGATGATCCGAATCATAGATCAGCTGGAGACTTTAAACAGGCATTTGGAGGAAATTAAAACTTTAACCGTAAGTACTGATCACCTCAGTAGAAATATCGAGGTACTACGTCAACAAGATCAGTGCATTTCAACACCTCCTGTGAAGATTCCTGTGGAGTTCGAGTTTGATAAATCCAATCTTCACAACTTAGTGGACTCTATCGTAAGTGTTGTGAAGAAAAATCAACCAAAGAAAAATCAGCCAAAGGAAAAACAACCAAGAAAAACAACAAAGCGGAAATCTGAGGAAGATGGTAACCATATCCACAAGAAGCAGCGAATTGATCAAAAACCAACTATACCAATATTGACAGGACAGGGTAAATACGGGAAAAACATTGACAATCACGTTGATTTCAAGATACCGAAAAAACCAAAGACAGAACGAAAACAACCAAGAAAAAACAACAAAACGGTAGGAATATGAAAAAAATATGAAACTTGTGGTGTTTGCGAATTTGCATTATAAAAATTTGTTATATACTGTTTTTGTGATTAATTCATTGTAAAATAATTCATTGCAAAAAATAATTCAGTGTGTTTTTTTCATCGTTATCAAATCGTTGTGAATAATTCATTGCGAAAAAATAATTCAGTGTGTTTTTTTCATCGTGATCAAATCGTTGTGAATAATTCATTGTGAAAAAAATATTTCAGTGCGATTTTTTCATTGTTAAGAAAATGTTTTTTCATTGTCAAGAAATTTTTTTATGATGCATTGCAAAAAAATGTTTGCTTGTGATTTTTTTTTAGTTGTTAAGAAATTTTTTTCATTGTCAAGAAATTTTTTATGATGCATTGCAAAAAAATGTTTCAATGTTTAGTTCTGTTCAGTAAATAAAAGTTCAATAAATAAAAGTTCAAAAAACAATAGAGTTCTTCATTCTGTTTTTTCCCCAAAAGACTTGTTCTGGTTACATTTTTCCATACAACGTCTCATAACTGTTAGTTAAACTCTAGTTTTTTCTTACCCGAACAAGAAAATGTAACAAACCCATGGATTGGTCAACAATAAAAAATCCCCAAACAAAAAAAATGTAACAAAGCCACGGATTGGTCAACAATAAAACAATTAGTATTAGAAAAAACAACGCTGAATCTGATTGGATAACATTAATTTGGAGCCAAAACAGCATGAAACGTAGCATGGAAAAATGTATGTGTTTTCTACCCTGACCAAGTTCTGTAAAAAATTTCAATCCTCTGTAAACGTATAAACCCCTGCGTTATTTTTCATACATTCACCATTTCTTTGACTCTCAGCTAACGATCACTTCGAAAGCAGTGTCAATATTCGGAAACATTATCAATATGGAGGAGGTAAATCATCAACTACGTAAGGCTCTCCAAGAGTATCTAAATACAGGGCAGCAGTTATTGCAACTAACCACTCGTCTCGTAGGAGAGGAGGAACAAAACCAACTGCAACGTATAACACAGCCATACAAAGATCTCGGCGAAAGATTAGTTCAGCTATTATTAAAGACAACGCCGGATATCATCTTGGTTGATATCGAGTTCGGGAGGAAGATTACAGCATGCTCCATTTGCCAAGCGAATTTCGGGTGTTGCCATTAAAAGTGGAAAAAAACACAGCCTCCAAAAAAAACAAAACAGCCCTTTTCAGGGCTACCCATCTGCCACGAAAGTTCTATCTTTCCTCAAATTGTCAAAAAACTCAAAATTGTCAAACTTCTTTCTTTTAGAAGAGTTACACTGCAAAGATTCACAATAAAAAAAAGTCATAGATTAGCCAAACTCTAGTTTTTTCTAACCCGAACAAGAAAATGTAACAAACCCATGGATTGGTCAACAATAAAAATCCCCAAACAAAAAAATGTAACAAAGCCACGGGTTGGTCAACAATAAAACAATTAGTATTAGAAAAACAACGGTGAATCTGATTGGATAACATTAATTTGGAGCCAAAACAGCATGAAACGCCGACGCGGGAAAAACATAGGAGAAAATGACGTCATGGGTCAACTAGTTCAATCCTCCTGTAAAGCTATAAAACCCAGCGTTATTTTCCCGCACATCATTCATCTCTCCGGCTTACAACAAAAATGGAATGTGCACTTCGAGACATGAGTTTCAGCGGGCTTGCCCAGCTATCGTCAAAGGAAAAGAAGATGGACGGTAAAAAGAAGGAGTTCGTCGTGCCCCAGAGCGAAGATTGGAACAAAGACGCTGAGCCTTCGTTCTCTTTGGACTTTGACCTGGATGAACGGGAGTTGAAGAGGCTAAAGAGGCGGGCAGCAAGTAGCTGTCCAGCCTGCAGGAAGGTTGGAGGTTGTGCTTAAAAACACAACCTCCAAAACCAGCTCCCTTTTAGGGACACCCCAAACAGCCCTTTTCAGGGCTAACCATCTACCACGGAAGATCTACCTTTCTTCAAATTGTCAGACGTAAGTTCTATCTTTTCTTCAAATTGTCATTTCTTCAAATTGTCAGACGAAAGTTCTACCTTCAAGCTGTTAGACGAAAGTTCTATCTTCAAATTGTCATTTCTTCAAATTGTCACAGCTCTTTTCAGAGCTAACCCCAACAGTCCTTTTCAGGACTAACCATCTACCACGAAAGATCTATCTTCAAGATGTCAGACGAAAGTTCTATCTTCAAGCTGTTAGACGAAAGTTCTATCTTCAAATTGTCATTTCTTCAAATTGTCACAGCTCTTTTCAGAGCTAACCCCAACAGTCCTTTTCAGGACTAACCATCTACCACGAATGATCTATCTTCAAGATGTCAGACGAAAGTTCTATCTTCAAGCTGTCAGACGAAAGTTCTATCTTCAAATTGTCATTTCTTCAAATTGTCACAGCTCTTTTCAGAGCTAACCCCAACAGTCCTTTTCAGGACTAACCATCTACCACGAAAGTTCTATCTTTCTTTTAGAAGAGATACACTCCAGAGAGTTATACTGCAAAGAGTAAAAATCATACATAGGTGTAGAAAAAAGACTAAGTCCAACTCAATGATATAGGGACAAATTCCTTTTAGAAAGAGAAAAATCATCCATAGGGTGAAAAAACTAAGTCCAATTCAGTGATCCGACCATTTTTTACCCAGCCTGTCAGTCATAAGATCTGCACTTTGAATGCTAAATCCCTCTCAGGGTAGAGAGCCTGGGAAAAACTCCCCCCCTTTTCCCTTTTTTGCAAAAAATTCCGCTCAGGGACGGGAGCCTGGGGCATTTTTGTCCCCAGAGTGCCATCCACACGGCCGCCATTTTGAATGCTAAATCCCTCTCAGGGACGTTACCATAAGGACAAAATCTTTCGGGGACAGCATATAGGGACACATTTTTTTGTCAGGGACGGTGATATAGGGCGCTCGGGACGTTACCATAGGGACACACTCAGGCCGGAGTGTGTCCCTATGGTAACGTCCTTTACTACTTATGTATCTTTAAATAAGAAAACCTTCCGTGCTAGAAAGGCTGGATTCTGGTATACATGGAGAGAGAGATATCCACCTACATTCCTTGTGATAAAATTTATTACTCATAGAGAAAAAAAAATCCACCTTTATTACCAGGATCAAAATATTTTGGCATGCTGTTCTAGAACTGTATCTGCTACAATATCTTTTCCCGACGTTGATTGGTCGATTAAATTGTGTTTTACGCCGCTTTCAACATTATTTCAAGTCTAATAAAGGCGATAGCTCACTTATTCCAATATATTATGTCCTGGATTTAGGTTAAGTATTATTTTACATCGACTGTGAAACAAGTTCTTACAGCCTCAATCAACACTCAGGTTGCTAAGCACAAACTCAAAGACCTTTTGCGTGAAGTCTGATCTTAGATCTACACTGTCCATAAAGGAGATATCTTTTTTCGTAAAACAGCATAATATTGGCTGTTTTTATCGGCTTGACAGTTTCATTTCACTTATTAGCAAGTTAAAGGTTAATCCCTTTCGATGGCTGCTTCCTGGAAACCTTAAACTAGTACTCCAGCTGTCTTACTAGTAGTTCCAAAATGTTGAACCCGCTTATCACGGGATGCGAAGCCAACGCTCTACCCAAGACCACTGTCTTCCAAAAAATCCTGGATTTCACTAGGCACTAGGTTAGGGCTCTGAAGTGTCTTGCCCAAGAACACTCTCACGACGAGCCAAGCGCATCGATAGAGGATCGAGCTCGGAGCCTCCAGTTTTCGAATTCTACACCAGAACGACAAAGCAAAGGTTCAATAAAAGGTTTGGTGAAAAGCTAGAAGCATTATATAGCTAGAAAAGCTTGGTTCTCATATGGACTGCAACATGCGAAAAGGGGCATTCGGACATTTGCGTAAAGTGTCGTCTCGGATCAGCCTGCGCAGTCCGCGCAGGCTAATCCGAGACGGCACTTTACGACTACATTAGATTTTGTGCTACAGTAGATTTGCGCAAAACAGAAAATTACATAAAAACGGAAAGTGTCGTTTCGGATCAGCCTGCGCGGACTGCGCAGGCTGATCCGAGAAGACATTTTACGAAAATGTTCGAATGCCCCTTTTCACGTGTTGCAGGCCAATTATAGGAGCCGTGCTCTGGCAAAAGGGGGATTCATGCATCTCCGTGATATATCATACTAAGCAATTCATCATATGATTAATTATTAATCCATAAAATCCATTTTGTCTAACAACCAACTCAATCATGAGGTAGAGTGGTTCTTTGACATGCAGAAAGTTAACAAGTAGCAAAAAAGTTTCGACCTAGGTCAGCCTGCGCGGACTGCGCAGGCTGACCTGGATCGATACTTTTTGCAGATGCATTAAACCCCCTTTTCACAGAGCATGGCTCATCGTATCCTCCTACATTCTTTGTAATAAATTTATTACTACAGGAAAAAAACGTCTTCTTTATTACATAGGCTTAAAATATTTTGGCAGACTGATCCAGATGCGAAGAATTGTTTCACTCTTCATGCGAAGACATTTTTTTTAAAGACTATTCCAAATTGAAAGCGTTTTCACTCGACATATGAACTTCGGCCGAAATGATGTGGCTTGTCTTTGATTTGGTAGAAAACATAGTGGGAAAAGTAGAAAATGCCGGTTACCAGCATTTTCTACTATTCCCACAATGTTTTCGAAAAAAAAAAAAAAAACTCCCTCCACAGGGGTCGAAGTAACACGGGAACGTATGGTAAAGGTTTAATTATCTGAATAGAGTACTCTATGTCTGGAATAATTAATTGTATTATTTCTAAATTACGGACAAATTACAGGGGTTGGTTTATGATGGGGGCTCCTCAGCTTTTGAGATTTTGAATTATATACTACTAGTATACTATAACTCAATCATACCTAGTTATTTTGAAAGTTAGCTCAGCTTAAACTCGAAACTTTGTGCTCACAATCTATGTTCTCTTCTGTTCTACTTGACAATTTTTCAGTCGGTCAGTAGATTGATAAGTCGGTCGATTATTGGTGCTTAATTGATCGGTTGGTTGTTTGGTTGGCTGTGTGGTTGGTTGTGTGATTGGGTTGTCGGTCGGTCGGTCGGATATTGGTCGGTTAATTGGTCAGTTGGTTGTTTGGTTGTTGTTTGTTTGGTTTGTTGGTTGGTTGGGTGGTTGATTGGGTGGTTGGGTGGTCGGTCGGTCGGTCCGTTGGTTGGTTAGCATATCAGCCCAACTTAAACTGTACTTCATTTTTTTTTTTTTTTTTCACCGTGGCCAGTCCCCTCAACATCAACGCTTTCCTGCAGTTTTTTTTCGCCAGCTAAACACTAAATGCTCTTTCCAAGCCAATAGCACAAAACAGGAATGGAAACTATGTTCTAAGATGAGAGTGGAAACTAACTAATCATCGGAAACCTTTTTATCTGGCAAATATTCGAATTTTGAACCCTTGGATTACAAGTCTTTTGCCAGGCACCTAGCCTGGGTTCCAGTCTGATCATTTTTTCCTGTTTTTATATCTGGAAGTTACTGTGTCAAAAATGACAAAGTAAAGTCCGAATATAGGCCTATAAAAGGAAAAAAAAATGATCGGGCTGGAACCCAGGCTACAGGCACCTGGCTCCTAGCTGTTACTACGTCGTTTCACATCAAATGAAAAACAAGAAAACAAAGACCTGTCGGTAAATGAATTTGAGTTTTGTATCCATGAATATTCATGTACTCATCATAAAACGAAATGTATCCTAATGCGATTATATGGCAGTAAATTTCACAAACAGTCAATCTAATCATTTTAACCTTTAGGCTGCTAAGCGCGACTCACTGACCTTTTGCGGACACTGTAGATCAAGATTCGCCTGCACAGAACGTGCTGTCTGATCTTAAATCTACACTGTCCGAGAAGGAGATATTATTCCAAAAAACATTATTTTGAAATAGCAAAATTTAGGTTTTTAAGATCGAATTGAAAATTTTATTTTAGTTGTTTAGCAGGATACGGTTTAAAAGTCAGCTAAAGTGATACTTTAACCCTTAAAGTGCCTTTCACAATTATAGTTGCTTTTGCGGCCAGTGAAGATCAAGATCAGACTGCACTAAACGTGCAGTCTGATCTTTGATCTACACTGTCCGCTTAACTTGAACACTATCGACAAAAATAACCATCAAATTACAATGAATCGGGTCTTATTCCTAGTTCGAATATCTTTGTTGCGTTAATTCGGCGCTCTTTGGATAAGAAATGTCAGATGAGATTTAAAACGATTTTTTCTTTAAAAAAACAAAACACGTCAGGTACATAAATAAAATGGATGTCTTTGATATACCGCGTAACTATATATGAAGGCCCACGTGATCTAAGTACTTGTGAGATATCAAGGATCCTATCTCTTTTGATAACAACGAAGCAACTCATGATTAAAAGAAAATTGCAACTACTAATGTACGTCGGTATCATGCAGAGATTCATAAAACCGCGCAAAAGAAGATCGCGTCTATAATACACTCATCTCTTCGTTTTAGCTTTTAAACTGGCAAGTATTTAAAGATACATACTTATAGCTTGAGGAAAAAAAAAAAAAAACTCTGTTATAATTTGAAAGTGTGTAGAATGACTCAGCTGTGAAAACATAGATAAATTGCCAATATATATAGTCCAGTTGTCCTCACTTAAAACCGGAAACGACAACATAGATTGCTTTGAAGGCCTCCAAAACATGAAATGCACTTTCTATCCGTTGTAATCTGTGCAGCCTTGTAGCCGTCAAGGGAAGCAATTTGCATGAAGATACAAGAATGATTTCAACTTCATAAAATAAGGGTGAAATCGTTTAAATATGGCTGAAAACTGCCTGAAAACGAGTAGAGATTCATCTTTATGTCTCCTTTCTTATTCTGCATGCTTCTGCAACCGTTCTCAATTCAATTTTAATCGCAAAATTCCCAGATTTGCTATCTGATTGGCTGAGACGTTCTGCATAAGCCAATCAGGTGGCTTGTCTTGGAATTTAGATTTGGAACATCTAGAACAGTAAAAAAAAAACCAGCCCTTGTACGAGTTTGTGCATGAGTGTGTGCACGACAAGGGAGCGCCTTTGAAAATGACGAAATTCTAACTTTTTCAATGGGCAGTGTAGCACAAAATGTAATTCTTCTTCTACAGGGGAAACAAACATTAAACACATATCAGTCTCGTGGACACTTTTCACATAAACTATGTGTTTGATCATAAACTAGGACATTAGCAGGAGATTAGTATTAACCATAATACTGTAGAGAAGTGGAGTGGACAATTCTGGCAGGTAAGAAAGTTGTTTTAATATAAAGATGATGTTGATGTTATATATAATATGTTAAGACTGTTTCTGGTAGAAAACAACATAATATGCAGCTTGTCCCTCTCCAATATGACGACTTTTAGGCTCTCCCATATACAAAACATCTGGAGACGACAAAATCAAAATTAAAAGAAAAGTTCTCTGATAAGACAGAAAGTATTATGGGAAAAAGGAGAAAATGCTGGTTACCAGCATTTTCTCCTTTTCCCACAGTGTTTTCTAAAGACTTCTTCCTCAGGGTCGTTGAAACAAATATTTGTTAGGTAAAGGGTTAAATTATCTGTAGAAAATCAGATTCAATATTAAGTTTGAATGAACTCTACAGGAAAAGATATAACTAACAAGCCGAGGTACTCAATGAGGCTTGCTTATAAGTGTTCTATTCTTTCTTATGAGTTGATGAGTTTTTAATGTGATAATTAGGATATTTACAAGGTTTTGAAAATATGCAATTGAAATAAGCCATGCTGTGTAAAAATGGGGCGTAATGCATCTGCAAAAAAGTATCCGCAGTCAGCGCAGACTGACCTAAGTCGAAATTTTTTGTTATTTGTAAATTTTTTGCATGCCCAAAGACCATTCTATAATATGATCCAGTCGGTTGTTAGAGAAAATAGATTTTACAGATCCATAATTATGTAGTAACGGTACCTGGTTAGTATAATGCGCCACAGTAAATGGGTAAAACACCCTTTTGCCACAGCATGGTTCAAACTCATTTTTTTTCCCAACTCAATTATGGAGCAAAAAAAAAAAAACACTGCGTGCTGCCTGATCTTAATCTACACTGCCCACAAATTTATGATTTACATATCATATGGGTCAGGAAGGGTGCTATTAACCGAGCATATTCTTACGAAACCTTGTTGTCAATCCTTATAGAAAAAGCACTCTAAAAGCAGAAATTCAGTTGCCTTTTCGGATAGCGTAGAACTGCAAGATTAGACTAAGACAATTACCGAGATAAATTCTGTCCTGCAGTTCGACATTTCGACCAAAACCGAATTAAAATTGAAAAAAGTTTTTGTTTTTAAATAACGGACTGATATCTTTCATTGTATAACCGATAAAAAGGGATAATGTTTTTAAGAGATACATAAAAAAAGCTTAACCCTAGGCTGCTCAGCGCGACTCACTGACCTTTTGCGGACAGCGTAGATCAAGATCAGACTGCACAGAACGTGCAGTCTGATCTTGGATCTACACTGTCCGATAAGGAGATATCTTTCCTCCAAAAATACCTTTCAAACAGAAACATTTGGATTTTTACTGGCGGCTTGAAAGTTTCATTTCTTTTATTTAGCACGATAAGGTTTAATACAAGACGCTTTGTCTCGGTAAAGGATAATAGAACTCGGTTTTTGATTTATTGTCGTCCCCCAGTTTTTTTCCAGGAAAATATCACTTCATACAGAGATGATAAATTAACTTCTAAATTCTTAAATCAGCTTTTAATAACAACCCGTCTTCATCTTTTCTTGTTTTTTCTTTTTCGACCCATTTTTTCCTCAGAAATCTTTGTCAAGCGTTTATTAATTGAAATTAGGTTTCTCAAAATTCCATTAATCGTTCTACTCTTAACCAGAGGGACACTTTTAGCCTTGTCTGAACTGAAAGCATTTTTAGACGAAAAATTAAAAATGGCTCAAGAAAGGGAATTTTTCTTTGAAAGGACAGAAAACGTCATGGGAAAAGGAGAAAATGTTGGTTACCAGCGTTTTCTCCTTTTCCCACAATGTTTTCAAAAGCAGTTTTTGGTCAAGGTCGTCAAAACTGGCGATTATGTGGTAAACCGATAACAAGAAGAATCCCGTGTGTAAACGACCTCAATGTGATGTGTCTGTACGCTTGTACATTGTCATCAGAGGAAACCTACAAAAAGCAGTGAATGATATTTATTTTTGTTGCTTTAGCGTTTATACAGTTTTCAAAAATACTTTGGTTACAGCATCGGACGCTTTTCCATGTTTTTCCTTGCTTTACTAGTGCAGGACTCTGAAGTGCCTTTCGATCTCTGCATCTTGGCGTCAACCAGATACATAATTTCTGTACTTAAAAGAGTTATCAGAGTTGATTGAATCTGAAGTGGGAGGCTAAATTTCTACTTTAAAGATTAATCTATACTCGTTTTCAGGCAGTTTTCAGTCAGTTTTTAACCCATTGTATCTTTATTTTATGAAACTATAATCATTCTTAAACTTCATGCCAAATGTTGCCCCAGATGGCTGTAAGGTTGCACAGATTACGACGGATAGAAAATGCATTTCATGTTTTGGAGGCCTTCACAGCAATCGCTGTTGTCATTTTCGGTTTTGAATGAGGACAAATCCCTTGGGTTTTTCTATTCCTTACACTATTAATATTAGTAATTTATCTATGTTTACATAGCTAAGCGATTCTACACACTTTCAAGTTTTGAAGAGCGTTTTTTTTTCGCAGCTGTAGGGATGTTAAGGATGTATCTTCTTTTAGATTGGTTTTTTTAGGTCGAAAGGTTGGTGGCGGTAATTCTAATACCATACAATGCTCTTCTTCGCCGATTAATCAGGTCTGGAGGCTTCAGTATGGTTAACTCTTTCAGTGCAAACTAGATTGTAAACTTGACCGCTTTCGATGGCTGGATATACAATCAATTGAAAGTCGGAATTTTTTTATGTTTTTGGCATGACTAAACAAGTGGACGGCATAGATCCAAGATCAGACGCACGTTCTGTGCAGTCTGATCTTGATCTATGCCGTCCACAGACGACAATATTCTCGCAAATGTTGTTGTAATGGTTAAAAAGTAATTTGATGAAACCTTAGAAGTGACCCTATTTCGTGACTGTGTCGATTTCACAGACAGCGTCCATAGCTCGTATTTCAAATTGATAAGGCTGCTTCGAGCATCAATTCTCTTTCATTTCCTGATTTCTGGGTTCGTACCCTTCTGGGTTCGTACCCATATTTTGTTAACTCTAACATGACGACAAAACCTCATAAGCATAGATGTTGAAAGCATTTGGATTTGTTTTCGAAAAAGGAAGAAAATAATGTTGGATATGCGGGAAGTGCTGCTGACCAAGCATTTCATCTCTTTTTTACATTCACCCCCCCCCCCCCCCCCCCCCCCGCCTTACACGATTATTGCATCATAAGCTTTCTTCCGTAGGGTCGGGTAGTTAATACTAAATACGGACTTTTAGCTAAGCCCGTACCCCAACTCTAAAGTAATTATCTCCCATCCTCCCCCTCCCCTCACCAAGCATAAATGACAATCAGAAAAAAAGACCGCAATGATGTAATTTAGAGAGTGTTTTACCAGCATTTTCACCCGGAAAAAGGCCTTTAAGTTCCAAGATTAGACTGCACGTTCTGTGCATGTTTAGAGTAGAGCAAGATCATACTAAACAGGACGTGTAGTCTGATTTTTGATTTACATGGTGGAATGCCATGAGATTTATTCTACGGAAATAACTTTAAATCGCGTAACTCCATTTTTTTTTTCTCAAGAGTGGCTGGGATTTAATATATTTAGCAACCTTCGCGTAAAGAATTTTGCTCGACCTACCTGGAAGAAAATATTTAAGCACATTTTTGCAGTGTATCAATCTTATCTTGCTCTTTTTTCTGCACATAATTTTCCAAGCAATGCACATTTTCCCAGTTTCTTTTACTTATCACATATCGAACGTAAATGCAGTCTGGTTCAGATGTGGTATTCTATTGCTCGAGCAAAGGCACACAATACGCCAAGTGCGTTATGTAGAAAAAATGGTAACATTCTTTTATCATTGTGTAGAACAATATAACCATAATTAAAGGCCAAAACTACTAAAAACAATGAAAAGTTCTAACCGATAATAAGAAGTATGCAAATACTGTCATTTCATCCCATTTCTTTCCGATGGAAAATCTCACTCTATCGGACAGTGTAGATAAAGATCAGACTGCACGTTCTGTGCGGTCTGATCTTAATATATACTGTTTGCAAAAGCGCACGGCGATGCGGTTAGAACCATAACGATAAAATAGCACCATCGATTCAGAGTGCGTAATGATCCTGAGCTCCGGGTTACGTCCCTGTCTGGTGTGCCACTGCAGCTGGAGAAACTGAAAGTGACCTTGGGCAGTCTGACCTTGACCTTCTATGTAGACGAAGGTCAGAATGCTTTTTGCAGACATTGTTCATTTGTTTTCCTACATGGTATTTTTCAAAATTGAAAAGGTCGTTCCAAGAGGTTTTATGTTTATTTACCTCTCTACCAAACGACAACATTTAAGACTTATCCAACTTGTTTCAAAGCATTTGCAGACAACAAAATCTTGGACTGGTCCAAATTCATAGCTTTTGCAGACGACAAAATTTTGGACTTGTCTAAATTCAAAGTATTCGCAGACGAGAATAAAATGTGACTCAAAAGATGAAATTCGTTCTTATAAGAGTAGAAATCGTTGCTTGAAAAGGAGAAAAAATGTAGGTCACCAGCACATTCTGCTTTTTTTTTTTTACAATGTTTTCAAAAGCCTTCTTGATCAGGGTCATAAAAAATCGGTATTTTTTGGTAAAGGGTAAAGGTGGGTGCTAATTGCCGAAAAGGTTGCATGATACGTCAATATATGTTAAGTACGTAAGTACGGGTAGATGTGTTAATATGAAGTTTTGTCCATGAATACATGAGTACACATGATAACATTGAGTATAAAAAAACGTTTCTTTTTTTGTATGAATAAATACTCTTCTGGCCACATTGTTTTCCAACATAGTCTTTTGCAAGACTCAATTTTAAGATCGCTTGCAGAAGATAATGAGTCAATCAACTTATAAACAAACAACCATATTTTAGACTTGTCCAAATTGGAAGCACTGGCAGACGACAAATTAAATATGGCTAAAACGGTGGAATTTGTTCTTTAAGAAAATGCTAGTTAACCCTTTCCCAAACGGCAAATTTTGGACCAGACCAAATTTAAAGCATTTTGCAGATGACAAATTAACAGTTGCTAAAAACATGATTTTTCTATATGATAGGGTAGAAAACATTGTGGAAAAAGGAGAAAATGCTGGTTACCAGCATTTTCTCCTTTTCCCACAGTGTTTTCAAAAGGCTTCTATTCCTGACCCGTAAAAACCAGGGATTGTTTGGGAAAGGGTTAACAGCAATTTTTCCTTTCCCAATCGCATGTTTTCAAGAGCACTCCTCTTCAATTTTGTATAAACAAAAGCTTGTCAAGTGAAGTAATAAGAGGGGACTTGCTCGTTTCAAGCAAGTTTTCTTTCTGCCTCAATGTATCAAAAGCTGGTCTTTAGCAAGACTCAAAAGAAACTCACCTGCTGGAGGTAACATGTTAATTAAAAGTGGGCGCGATTCACCGGAAAGGTCACTCGAAACGTCAATATACGTCAAGTACGTGAGCAGATGTGTTTAACAAACGACCAAATTTTAGCCTGTCAAAATTTGAAGCACTGGCAGACGACAAATTAAGTATGGCTTAAATGATGGAATCTGTTCTTGAAGAAAAATGCTGGTTAACGACATTTTCTTCCTTCCCATTAATGTTTTCGACAGCGATCCTCTCCAATTTTGTAAAAAACAAAAGCTTGTCTCATGGAGGAATAAAAAAGGACTTGCTTGTTTCAAGCAAGTCCTCTTTACGACACAATATTTTAAAAAACTGCCTCAAAAAAGTCACCTGCTAGAGGTAACGTGATAATCAAAAGTGGACGCGATTTACCGAAACGGTCACTCGAAACGTCAATATACGTCAAGCCGGTAAGCAGGTGCGTTAATAAGAAGTTTAAATTCCATGGATACAGATAGGAATGGATGATTCTTGCACAACACAGTACAGCAGCAGTTTCTACTACAATCACGAGGAGTTAAAACTGCAGATACACATATTTTTCAAGATAGATACTAGTAAGAAATTGCTTTTTTGAACTGCAAATTGTTTTTTTGTAAACAGCGTCAGACAGGACCAGAATACATTTACAATGAAGTCTTATCTTGGATCTACAACAGCCAATCTGTCTAACCTTTTTTTCTTGACTCTTTTAGCGCCAAATCTAATAACTCAACCTCTTTCAAACAGCTAAACAAACAATCTACTGAAACCTAAAAAGATGTTTATCTCTCAGGGTTGACAAAACAAGCGGACACTACAGATCCAAGATCAGACTGCACGTTCTGTGCAGTCTGATCTTGATCTATACCGTCCGCAAAAGACCCTTTTTTCCCTCATTGCACGGAAGTGTTTAAGGAAGATCCTACATACTGAAAGTTCCGGTTTGATTTATTTAACTGTACGAGGAGTCAATTAACAACATAACAATCTCGCAGGAAATACCGACAAGGAATTTAATGATGCCCACGCTCCTTACTCTATTTTTGAAAAATCAACGGAAAGGAATCGTTCAATGATAGTAAATCAGATAAAATTCTGAGATCGTAGGAATCCAAATGGATAACACCTGCTTGATTTTTACGTCAACAAGAAAACAAGTGCATTGCCCCGTAATCAAAACTTAATATTTAGGCTGCTAAGCGAGACTCAATGGCCTATAGCGGACAGTGTAGATCAAGATCAGACTGCACAGAACGTGCAGTCTGATCTTGATCTACACTGTCCGGTAAGGCTGTAATTTTCCCAAAAAATAACTTTGAAATAATCAAATTCAGTTTTTTACTATCGGCTTGAAAGTTTCTTTTTATTTCTTTAGCAGGCTAAATGTTCAGTACATATAAACACTCAAGAAGTATTTGTTACGTTTGGAATTGATCCATTCAAGTGCTAAGCGTGACTTTTTGTACTTTCTCGGAGAGTGTAGATCAAGATTAGACATAACGTGTGCTGTCTAACCTTGAATCTGAACTTTCGGATGACTGCATTAAATGTTTTCTTCAAAATTCTGCCCTGTTTTTGAAATATTTTTGGGTTCTATTCAAGGTCTACGGCCACTAACTCTCATATTAAAAGACGGAAGCTGCCGAGATTGGCTGAATAGCCTTTACGAATACGTCGATGTTACACGATATTTACAGATGAGTTAGTGAGTCTACGGCCCCTTACTCTCATATTTAAAGACGGAAGCCGCCGAGATTGGCCGAGTAGCCTTTACGAAAACGTCGATGTTACACGATATTTACCGATGAGTTAGGGGTCGTAGACCTTAAAAGCATACTTAATTCATTTTGCAATTCAAGAGTAAAACGAATAAAATTAATTGCGCCAATTGTACGGTGACAGATCACTGTCCTGGTTGCCTGGAAATTATTTCGTAATCGAACTATACCAGTGATAAAATTCTTACGCCGGAGGCTGAATGGAATTACTTTTTATGGTTCTATCTAAATTTCCAATTTAATCTGCGACTATATCGTACTTTTAAGCCCTTAAGCTGCTAAGCGCGACTCACTGACCTTTTTCGGACAGTTTAGATCAAGATCAGACTGCACAGAACGTGCAGTCTGATCTTGATCTACACTGTCCGAGACAGAGAATTTTTTCTCAAAAAGATAAATTTTTTGATAACATTTTTCGGGTTTTTACAATCGGCTTGAAAGGTTATTTAAATTGTTTAGCAGGATAACGTTTAAACTGAAGCTTTACCGGTTATCTGTGGAATTTTACATCAAAATATGCAGATTTTTGTTTTTTTCTTTCTTATGTTTGCTTCGTACTTATGCCCGGCAGTCTTAACTCTTTACAAATTGAAAAAAAAAAATTAGAAGTGTCCAAATCAAAAGCATCAATGAGCCATACTCAGGCAATAAGTAGGCTTTAATGCATCTTCGTGATCCGTGGTACCAAGCAAGCCATCTCATGGATACATTATATCATCTTTTTTAGACAACCATCTTAATTATGACGTAGACTGGTCCTTGGACAAACAGAAAAATTGACCAATAGCGAAAAGTTTCGGCCCAGGTCAGCCTGCGCGGACTGCGCAGGCTGACCTGTGTCGATACTTTTCGCAGATGCATTAAGCCCCCCTTTTCACAGAGCATGGCTCATTGAAGACAACTTATACAATGAGATAACATTGTGGGAAAAAATACTTGGTACTGGCATTTTCTCCTTTGTCCACAATGTTTTAAAAAAGCCTTATTCCTCAGGGTCACTGAAAGTTTAAATAGTGTGGTAGGGGTTTAATAACCTTATGCTATTAAAAGGGCTTTTTTTTCGAAAGGCCTTTTTCCTCAGAGTCGTCAAAAATGGATTCTTTGGTAACAAAATAACAAATGAGAAATGGGGTCATCTTACAGACAATGTAGAACAATATCTGTTTGCACTGAACTCGCAGTCTGATCTTATATGTACCAGTTTGTATTTTGTATTGGAGTTTAACGCCGTTTCAACTGCCTAGGTCGTATCATGGCTGTCAATGCGCCTACGCCTGTGTTTCCTGGCTTTCTCTCACCAGTACTGACTCAACTTTCTTTCCAAGTCACTGACTACTTTTATCATATATGGATCAGAAGTGAGACGCGAAAAATCGCCAGAAAGAAAGTTTACCTCAACCGGGTATCGAACGCGCAACCACCAGGTCACGAGTCAGATACGCTAACCACGGTGCTACCCGGTAGGGCTATCTTGTATGTACACAGTCCAATTGATATCTTGTAAAAATTTCCCCCAAAGGAAGGTATTTTAATTGCAATGATTGCGTTTTCTTTTTTTTTTTTTACGTATGAATGTATCCACTCCATTTTTTGCAATAATCAGAGGTTTAACTCGGATCATGTATGATTATAGATACTTATGATATTCCAGTTGTCCTGCTGACAAACTGATAGAAATATAATTAGGGCCCTTGAAGAAGATTAATATATATAGAAAATTTCTTCATGTGATTTTCATAGTGCTCTCCGCCAAGAAAGAAGATATCAAGGTCTCAACCCTTAGCCCCCAAAGAGCTAGAACCTGCTAAAGTTGCTTTTGCGGACAGTGTAGATCCAAGATCAGACTGCACAGAACGTGCAGTCTGATCTTGGATCTACATTGTTCGCTATCTTGAACACGATCTAAATAACAATGTTTCGACAATTTTTTCCCATATAAAAATATACAACATTATACATGTCCATTTTATTCATTCAGCGTACTACGGGTTACAACAGAAATGTCAAGCTAACACTATAAACTAAGGTATATCTAGTTAAAGTTCTTTTCTCGGGAAAAAAACCCATAGGACATTATAGGTCCAGTATAAAGATGCATGGTCTGTGCAGGATGGCCATGTTCTACACTGTCTGCTAAAATGATCTATAGCCGGGTCAAGTGCTTTAATAGTTTACGCTGTTCCAAGATTATTTCAGTCATATCGCAGCGGCCAGTGCACCTACACATGCGTTTTGGAATGTCTATTACCACTGCTATGCATAAATATTTTCTAATCCATCAGCTGCTTTCTTATATAAGATCGAAACCATATTAAGTGCTTTGAGAGCGATGTACCATGTTTCGATGATTTTCATCGACACCGAAAAGAGCTTGATCTAGATAGGCTTCGAACCTACGAACGCTATGTTATTATTTATGTCCGACCGGATTATTTCAAACGTACTTCAAACATAAATACAAGTATGCGACAAACAGGAGAAATTCTGAAGGTAAGAATGATGACTTTTAATTACAACATTGCAGCAAAATGAACCAATTATGTACTTTTTTCCAACAAGCAATTGCTTCCTTTCTACTATGCCTTCAAAAAGTTTTCAATTACATGTATTGTACTGGCGGCGTAGGAAATCGTCACTGTACATTGATGCATACGGCGATCAATTAAGTTCCATGTCAAAGATAAAACGAACGTACGCCGAACTTCAGATTTAACCCTTTGTTAAACAACCCAGAGTTTTAGCGATCATGAAGAAAAAAACATTTAGAAAACATTGTGAGAAAAGGAGAAAATGCTGGTGACCAGCATTTTCTACTTTTCTCAAAATATTTTCTAATATTTCAAGGGCATATCCCATCATAGCACCTATATATAATATGTCTGCAAATACTGTAAATACTGTTGACTGGGCTAAAATTCGGTCTACTGGTAAAGAATTTACTGAACATTGTTCAATACATGGGAAATAAGAACTGACTAAATAAAACGACCATGCTTATTAAGTCCAAGCAGAACGTAGCATGAAGTCTGATCTTGGATCTACACTGTTCAATATGCTATAACCAAATAAGACCCTTTTTACTTAACTCTTTCAGCGCTAAATGTATCAACTCGACCTCTTTTGCTGGCAGAAAATACAATCTACTGAAATTCATCTTGTATTTTATCTTAAAGGCTTAACGAAACAAGTGGCCGGTACAGGATCAAACCCAGACAGCACGTTCTGTGTAGTCTGGTCTTAATCTATGTCGTCCACAAAATGTCCTGTTTCCGACTATGACTCTGGAATGGTTAAAACAACGAGTTCCAACATTTTTTTTTGAAAATTTAACGAAATAACTGTTTAAAAAACCTACCTTTCCCTCCTCTACTTATATCAGAGATACAGTATTTCTTGTTAACTGTCCTGGTTATCTTTATGCAATTATAAAAATAATCTCTTCTCCTGGGTCAAAAGATGTCAAATGAGCTTCATACAAATATATGCACACCGAATTAGTAATTAAAGTACTTTGCTCCGGTCAATGATTGACTAATTTGCAGATGCAGTTTCACAATACCTTTGAATTCAGTTATTCTGTAATAATCTATGCATTGACACTACTTCGGATTTCTAAGTCAATATGCAAATATATTCTGTTTGCACTCCACTGGGTTATGTAGAAAAATTATCTTGTTTACTATGCCTCTATCTCTGAACGGCGTTCATGAAATTCCAGTTTTTCACGTGGGTGCGCAGTCGTTATGGCAGGTTAATAACACATATGTTGTCACGTAATTTCGAAAAGCGAGTCAATGAGGTATTGACAAGCGGCTTAAAGTCTGACAAACAATGTACACAAGCCACTAACACTAACACAATATCAGTAATGATAAATATTGACAGTCAAAAAAGCACTGATGTCGCAAGAAATGCACTCCAGTAAAGATTATGTTCCTGGTATCATAAATGGAACACCGATGATTTATACCCAATACTAGCTGAAAATTCTACTTGCTTTTAACGACGCGCGCTGTGAAGTCGACTGCCGTTACAGAAGGCAGCTCCTTCGTGTAACAATCGCCTACGAGAGCCAAGTGAATTTACTGGATCAATATTCAGGGAGAAATTATAAGGAAGATCGACAACCACGTTTTTCCTGAAAAGATTTTCTGCTCAGAGGTAAGCTGTAGTTATCCTATCGATTTGAACTGTACGAGTTCGCTTTCTGCACTTTTTTTTTAAAGTATAGATCTTGAATCAAGAAAATTTTATAAGAGTTGGCTAATTCTTAACAAGACGGGTAGATTTTTATATATAAATTTAAACCCTTAAACTGCTAATAAGTTAAAAGAAATTTTCCAGCCTATTGTAAAAACACAAATACTGCAATTTAAAAATTATGTTTTAAGAAAGATAATTCCTTATCGGACGGTGTAGATGCAAGATTAGACTGCACGTTCTGTGCAGTCTGATCTTGATCTACATTGGCCGCAGAAGCGCGCCGAATCGCACTTAGTAGCCTAAAGGTTAATAAGACTAACTGCTGGATAAATATTTTAGCAGAAATGAGATTCAATTCCAAAACGAACAATCTGAAACGCAACATTCTATGGTGCTAGACTGTTAGATTATCAGTAAAGCGGTTAAGGGCACAGGGTCACGCTTGAACGACAGAAATCTGCCTAATTTATATAGTTCCCCCTCATTGAAACAAAAACGCCAGAACAACAAGCTAATTCGCTGAAAAGATATCCCCTGCCGAAAAGGACATTTTTTATACAAACATATGAGAGGTATTGTGTTTTTGCATGTGGCCTTTTTGTTATTGGTCCATAATGAAATTATACATCAAGCCCCCTTTTTCCATGATATGGCGTTTTATTTAAGAAAAAAAAAAAAAAAAAAATGATAGTCTGTGGCTTATGATAAACAATATAAATGTGAAGTTTTATAAAATTTTGTCTAGTAATTAAAGAGATATTGGTCCATAATGGAAAAATACATCAAGCCTCCTATTTCCATGACAAGAAATTTAAAAAAAAAAAGCTATATCGGTGGACTATCATAAGGAACACAAGTAGAAGTTTCATCAATTAAGAAGATATCTATCGGGGCGGACGGACGGACAACGCACAAAACTATACCCCTCGCCTTCGGCGGGGGATAATAAAGGAACGCCTGATCAGTAGGTATACTGCTAGGCCCAGGGATTGATACAACCCCTGATCATACTACCTCAGTATCTGATTGATACAGCACGGCCTGGGTCGGTATTCATCAGCTATTCTTAAGAACATTCGCAGCCTTATTCTGAAGAATTTTCTAGATTTGAAAGTAACGCAACTTTTGATTGGCTAAACCATTTGGTCACCTGATTGATACTAGTATGACTGACTGACACAGTAACGTATCAATGATACATTAACGCCCACATGACATAAACATTCCGAACGGCATACCAACGCCTGCTTGACAGACAATGCCTGATTGACATTGCCACGCTGCATTGATACCGTCACGCCTCAATAAGCTAATAAACTGCATTGCATGTCTGATATAACGACGCCTGATTGATGTTTCGGCATCTGTTTGATACAGGTATGCCTAATTGATACTGAAGGACCTGGCTGATAGTGCCAGGCTGATACAGCAAGGAATGACTAGTAGTGTCAGGCTGATACAGCAAGGCCTAATTGGTAGTGCCAGACTAATATAGCAAGGCATAACTGGTAGTGACAGGCTGATATAGCAAGACCTGACTGGTAGTGCCAGACTGATAAGGAAAGGTCTCACTGATACTGCCGGGCTGATACACCAAGGCCTGACTGGTAATGCCAGGCTGATAAAGTAAAGGTCTGACTGGTAATGCCAGACTGATACCGCAAGCCTGACTGGCAATGCCAGGCTGATAAAACGAGGCTTGACTGGCAGTGCCAGGCTGATAAAGCAAGGTCTGACTGGCAGTGCCAGGCTGATAAAGCAAATCCTGACTGACAGTGCCAGGCTAATACAGCAAGGCATGACTGGTAGTGTCGGGTTGATAAAGCAAAGGCTGACTAGTAGTGCTAGGCTGAAAAAGAAAGATCTCACTGATACTGCCGGACTGATACAGCAAGGCCTGACTGGTAGTTCCAGGCTAATATAGTCAAGGCCTGACTGGTAATGTCAGGCTGATACGGCCAGGCCTGACCGGAAGTGCCAGAATAATACAGCAAGGCATGACTGGCAATGCAAGGCAAAAACGGGAAGGCTGACCGATAGTGCCAGGCTGAAACAGCAAGGCCAGACTGATAGTGCCAGGTGGATACAGTTAGGCCTGACTGTAAATGCCAGGATGGCACAGCAAGTAATGACGGATTGTGCTACTAAAGCCAGGCCTGACTGAAAATGCCTGGCTGAAACAGCAAGGCCTGACTTACAGTGCCAGGCTGATACAGCAAGGCATGACTGACACTGTCGGACTGATAAAGCAAGGCCTGACTGATAGTCCATGGCTGATACAGTCAGGCCTGACTAATACTTCCAGGCTGATACAGCTAGGCCTGACTGAAAGTGCCAGGCTGATACAGCAAGGCCTGACTGATAGTTCCAGGCTGATACAGGTAAGACTGACTGAAAGTGCAAGGCTGAAACAGCAAGACATGACTGAAAGTGCAAGGCTGATACAGCAAGGCCTGACTGAAAGTGTCAGGCTGATACAGCAAGGCCTGACTGAAAGTGTCAGACTGATACAGCAAGGCCTGACTGAAAGTGTCAGGCTGATAGAGCAAGGCCTGACGGATAGTGCCAGGCTGATACAGCTGGGCCTGACTGAATGCGTCAGGCTGATACAGCAAGGCTTGAGGCTAATACAGCAAGGCCTGACTGAAATGTCAGGCTGATACATAAAGGCCTGACTTAATATGTCAGGCTGACACAGCAAGACTTTGCAGATACTGCAAGACTGATACAGCAAGGCATGACTGAAAGTGCAAGGCTGATATAGCAAGGCCCGACTGAAATTGTAAGGTTGATACAGCAAGGCCCGACTGAATGTGTCAGGCTGATACAGCAAGGCTTGACTGATAGAGCCAGGCTGATACATCTGGGCCTGACTGAAAGTGCAAGGCTGATACAGAAAAGCCTGACTGGTAGTGCAAGCTTATACATTAACGCTTTAGGATTATTAGCAAGGCCTGTCTGATAGTACAAGGCTGATACAGCAAGACCTGACTGAAAGTGCCAGGCTGCTACAGCAAGGCCTGACTGAAAGTGTCAGGCTAATACAGCAAGTTTTGACTGAAAGAGCTAACTTGTACAGCAAGGCCTGACTGATAGTACCAGGCTGATACAGTAAGGCCTGACTAGTAGTGCCAGGCCGATACAGAGAGGCATGACTGATAGTGCCATGTTGATACAGCAAGGCCTGACTGATGATACCATTTTAATGCGACAAGGCCTGACTGAACGCGCCAGGCTGATACATTAAGGCTTGAGGCTGATACAGCAAGGCCTGACTGATAGTGTCAGGCTGATACAGCAAGACCTGACTGAAATTCTCAGGCTGATACAGCAAGGCTTGACTGATAGTGCAATGCTGATACAGCAAGGCCTAACAGAAAGTACTATTTTGATGCGGCAACGCCTGATTGAAAGTGTCAGGCTGATACAGCAAGGCCTCTGACTGAAAGTGTCAGGCTGATACAGCAAGGCCTGATTGACAGTGTCAGGCTGATACAGCAAGGCTTCATTGATAGTACCAGGCTGATACAGCAAGACCTGACTGAAAAAGCCAGGCTGACACAGCAAGGCCTGACTGATTGTTTCAGACCGACATAGCAAGGCCTGACAAGAATAAACAATATCTATACTTCATGAGTGATGCAGAACAGTTTAAGATTTACTTTTTCTTGCGTCAAGACATTTTGTTGAAGGCGACACACCATGTACTCTCGGTTTATTACAGTGACAATAGCAAGTTAACATATGATTTGAAGGAAAAGGGAGAGGGTTCTTAGAATCTTTGAGAGAAAAAAATGACCTTGTAGAGTTCTACTGGTTTTCCTTTCTTCTGCGCGTAGAAAAGGAAATGTAATTAACGGCTAATTGTTATGTCGACCTGTGTCAGAATTTTCTTCTAGAATGTAATTTTATTTTATTGTACTGACTGATTAATTCTAGCAGCGGGTCTAGTTTCAAAATGTTATATAGATTTTTTTTCCCTCGATGTATACACTTTTCATGCTAAGGAAGTAAGAGCTTTTGAAAGTACTTAAGCAAATCGAGATAAACTAAGTTCTCCTTTTTTGGGGATTTAAAAAAAAAAGTTTGAACATTTTCTAACCTACCTTTTTGTTTAAGAACGCCTGATTGGTACTGCCGGTTCTGAATGATAACAACACCCATATTTTATTTGGTAAAGTGTTAAAAATTGTCGTTCGCTCAAGTGGTAAAGCGTAGAACTTTTAAACGTCAAGTTTCGGGTCACTTGAGGGTGTGGGTTTGATTCCCACGGCTCGCCATCAAAAATTACAAATAGTCTTTTGGATGAGACGTTAAACCGAGGTCTAGTGTGACGGTACTGTACACCAAGCACGTTAAAGAACCAAGCGTAACTTAGGATGGGTTTCGTCCTGAATCCGCACTATCATTCGTAACAAAACTAATAGCCTTTAAGTGTGCGTCGCCCATATGGGCAACCAGTGGCGACGATAAATAAACTCAATTTCAATTAAAAACTAGAACTTGTTTTTCTACAAAAAAAAAAAAAAAAAAACAGATGTCTCTCCCCTTTTTGGTGTCAGAAGGATTGATATGTCACCAAGGCAATTTCTAACTGAAATAATGGTCATTTTTCTCTAACGGTTTTCGAGTTATAGAGTGGACAAGAAATTGTACGTAAAATGAGTAAGGAAAATAATCAAAGGGAAGTACCTCGAAAACTATACAAGGCAGAGTTATGGTTCTTGTGCATGACACTTCGTGTCATGGTGCTTTACAAATGTGTGAAGTTTTATCAAAATACCTTAAAAGGTTTTCGAGTTATAGAGCGGACACGATTTGTGACGGACAGACAGACAGACAGACGGACGCACGGGGAAAAACAATATGTCTTCTGATTTAAGACGCACTGGAACTCTGTTGCAGCAATGGATGCACAAAGTAACTCAAAGGAGCAGTTAAGCTAACGTATTTATATGAGACTAAAACATGCCACTCACTCGAAATATAATATCTTTTCGTCTAGGATGTAAGAAAAGATCAATATGTAACATTTTCTTCATATATTCGTTTCCTAGGTAACCAAATTATCTTGACGGTTTCAGAAAACAAATAATTATATGTTATTACTATTTCACCTCGATGGCTAAAACGTTGTGCTGAAGGCATTTTGAGAATAACTGAAACTCTGAAAGATAGAGTCATTTATAATTCATGTTATGAAAAAAGTCTTAGCTAAAAAGTCTAGTGTTTTCACGACCCTGACGGCAAAAAAAGTTTTGTGAGAAAAGATGAAAGTGCTGGTAACCTGCATTTTCTCCTTTTCCACAGTCAGTAAATTTACCTGTTACTATTATCTGAATGAACAGTTATTTGTGGCACAATGTTTTCAAAAGGTTAAAACACATAAGCGTGAAATGTGGCATTAATATTATATTTAGTAACAGTCTGAGTTAAATGTATTAATCTATCGATGTGATAATGTCTTCCAACAAATGTTTTCAAAAGAATGAACAATTTTTTCTTTGCACAATGTTTTCAAAAGCTTAAACCACATGAGCGTGAAACGTGGCATTAATATTATATATAGTAACTGTCTGAGTTAATGTATTAATTTATAGATGAGATAAGGTCTTCCTACAAATGTTTTCAAAAACATATGACCTCTAATTATCACAGAACTTAATCTTCACAAAATTGTAAACTTTAGCTTTGATTGTAAATTTTGTTGTATATTTAGCGTCACTCTGTAAATAATTTACATGATATGTGACTGTATATGGGCCAGAGGCCTAAATACTTAAATAAAATATTGTATTGTATTGTATTGTATTGTATCCCAAAAATCATTACATTAGCTCAGTCACATTTTACGTGCTGTACACCAGCACTTAAAATTTCGACAAGTCTAAAATTTGACGTACGGTAAAGATAAAAAATCAGACTACACGATATACCCAGAAACTAATCAGAAAAGGAATGAAAATAAAGGTGCCAGAAAACGAACGGAACAGGCTAACATCACATTTATAACCATAAACAAAATTAAATAAATTGATGCACTATGGTCAATAATGATAGAGTCCAAATGCAATGATCTCAAAAAGAGTGAGATATTTTTAACAAGTCACATAATGATACCACTGGAGAACGATCGAAATTCCAACGGGCCTGCTAGACCTAACAGATTACAACAAAAATCTCTTTTTGTCATGCTTATCCCCCACCCCTGTAAAAAGCTGATCGCCCGGTATGCAGCCAATTAATTCGTTTGTACAAAAACTAATCTCGTTGCTTTGACATACCTAGTATCGTTTTCTATCCATGTATAAAAGAAAATGACTTCATAAAAGTGTTCAAACTATTAGCAGACCTTTGAGATAGTAGGGTTTCAAAGAAATGTTTGATGCCACTGTCTGTCTGTTGTCAGAGCTCAGCTCTCTAGAAGAGCGATTTCGTCATGTTTTGCACGATTGGTTACTAGACTCACGTGTATATGTATTTTGAGAAGGTTCGTCATACAAAAATTAACCCTTATCCTGCGAAATAAATGAAATAAACTTTAAAGCCGATAGTAAAAACCCAAATTTTGCTGATTCAAAGATAACTTTTTGTGGGAAAAGATCTTCTAATCGGACAGTATAGATCAAAGTTTAGACTGCACGTTCTGTGCAGTCTCATCTTGATCTACACTGTCCGCAAAAGGTCAGAGAGTCGCGATTAGCAGCGTAAGGGGTAATGAAATTTTCTAGACTTCCTGGTAGACATCATGACAGAAGGTTCGTATTACACGTAAAAAAGACAAAGGGCCCCTCATCAAAGCTTTTGTTTGCAGATTTGTCTTTTTGCCATCGCAAATGTCATTTTATTAGTGTCGGGAAAAAGGCTTACGCAGAATTATACACAAACGTATTATTTGTCACGATTCTTCGAGACTTTTATGACTGTTGAGTCACGATACTTGAAAGATAGGCGACAATACGAGGATCAACTGAAAGTTCTCTCTCTCTCTCCCTCTCTCTCTATGTTATAAATATATTTCTCTTAGTCGTCTTCCCATACAAAACCAATACTTCACTGACAACAATACACGGAGAAAGACTAAGCCCTTTACAAAATGGTGCCTTGTTTCATGACTTTAGTTATGACGGCCCACGAAAATATTGTGGGAATAGGAAAAATACTCGTAACTGCCATTTTCTACTTTTCCCGAAGTAGTTGTACTCTTTTAAAAATAAATTTCATCACATCAGCCGCATTTGAAGATGCATTTTAGATCCTCGTGGGGTTGTCTTCGGGCAAGACACTTCAGAGCCCTAGCCTAGTACTGATGAAACCCAGGAAATACATGAACATGTGAGCTGTCGCCGTGATATGACTGAAATAATGTTGATAACGGCGTAAAACACCATTCAATCAATCATTTTAGATCCACAAATCCACAGTATTCTCCTGAACATGACAAAAAGAACTACAAGCAATTCTTCATCTCCCATAAATCACACTTCTAACAAATCCAGTATTGTAAACACCAAAGATATTGCCAATACTTTTAGCTAATTCTGTTGTCAAAAGTCTTCCACTTAGACCTTTTGTGAAAAGTAACCTATGAACAAACCGAAGAAGAAAAGAAGGTAAAATTCAAATTGAACAACCAAATGTATTACAACATGTGTTCTCCCTTTAACTCTTTCACTACTGAATAAATACATAGCATTTACTCAGTGGCTACAGATGCAGTTTCGCTACAAGATCAAGACATGGATCGTTCATAATCTAGAATAAAGCAGTGGACAGTGTAGATCACAGATCAGACTGCACGTTCTGTGCAGTCTGATCTTGATCTACGCTGTCCACAAAAGCTTCTGGTGTCGTCTATGGTATGGAAGGAGTTAACAGAACTCGGATCTGCTGTAAAATAACTCGATCATTAATCGAGAGGATCAGACAGAGTTCAATATAGTGTCTGAATTTTGACAAGAAGCTTTAGTCATGCCTATACCAAAGCAAAGCAAAGATTGATATAACCTTTATGACTATAGAACCATAGCCCTCTCAGATTAATCCTGTAAAACGCGAGAGCGAAAGGCCAACATCCGCCTTGTTTGGTTTTTTAAAGGAGAAAAAACTTACTGTTGAATGTAAACATGGTTTTCGACTTCATCGCCCCAGAGTTTAACATATCGTGTTCTTTGAAGTATTCATCAGTAGAGGTGTTTTACATTAAAGCAGTTTTAGATCCGAAAATTAATTATAATACATGTACAAACTGGTAAATAAGAATCTTACAGAATTTGTATGGATATGTTCTCAGTAGAAGGTTGCCACTTATCATACCTTTGATTTTAAGTAACCGCTGTCTAATTTTTTGTCAAGTGATAGGAAACAAGAACTGGGCGTATCATAAAAGTGTATCCTAGATATGGCCTGCAACACGCGAAAAGGGGCATTCAGACATTTGCGTAAAAGTGTCGTCTCGGATCAGCCTTCGCAGTCCGCCCAGGCTAATCCGAAACGACACTTTCCGTTTTTATGTAATTTTCTGTTTTGCGCAACTCTACTGTAGCACAAAATCTAATGTAGTCGTAAAGTGCCTTTTCGCGTGTTGCAGGCCAATTTTAGTGTGAAAATACATGACATGATTAACCCTTAACCTGCGAAATAAGTGAAATGAAACTTTTAAGCCGAGAGTAAAAAGCCTATTTTTGCTCTTTCAAAGGTATTTGCGGGAAAAATATCTCCTAATTGGACAGTGTACATACATTCAAGGTCAGACTGCACGGTTAGTGCAGTCTGATCTTGATATACATTATCCAGAAACGGTCATTGAGACGCGCTTAGCAGCCTATGGTTTAAGGGTACATCCTTGCTAGGTGCAAAGTAACAAGAAATGGGTGTACCACGAGGATATGTTGTCTTCAACACTATTCAGGGTCAAGATAAATAGCAAAATTAAGGTTCCCATCACTAGTGTGGGCTGCTTGCTCTTTTGTGGATGGTCTTGTCACCTAGTTTATGTTAAGTCATATAGCAATTATTGAAAGAAAACTTCAGTAATATTTAACTAAACTTTAAACAGGACCTGGCCCCGTTTTACTAGGGTAGTTACGTACAAAATTTTCGTAAGTTTTACGTAACTATAGTATGGTGGCATTTTCTGCCACGAGATACGAGATAACTATCATGATTATTTCAGCACTCTATTGCGATAAATCAAAGTTTCCTGGAAATTATATCTTTTCATTTTATCTAGATAAAATTTCCAGGAAACTTTGATTTATCGCAATATTTTTTCTAAAATAATCATGATAGTTATCTAGTATCTCGTGACAGAAAGATGCCACCATACTGTAATTACGTAAAACTTACGAAAATTTTGTTCGTAACTACACTAGTAAAACGGTCCTGGTGAGAAGGGTCCTAAGTTTTCAAAGACCAGAGTAAACCGATGTCATCGTTTGTTAGTTACAAGGTCATCACCCAGACCCGGAATTTCATCTGGACCAAATAAGGGTTGAAGTTATTTCCAGATGCATTTGTCAGGTGTCATACTTTGGTGTGAAAACCAACCCTCTTGTCCCACATTAAGACACTTAAGAAAAAAGTTACAAAGTCACCAATCTTCTCAAAAAAATGCATGTCCAGAAAAGGAAGTCTTTCTTTGCCTTTACCGCTTCCTTATTCGGTCAAAAATATATTATGGCTCCACTGTTAGAAGGTAAGCCAGAAAATCATATCTTAAGATTCTTGACACCATCCACAACCATGGTTTATGCTTGACTCTGTGATATTTTAGCGTTCCCCCCCCCCCCCTTTAACAACCTCTACACTCAATCAAGGTGTCATAATTGATTGAAGCTAATGAACGTTCTCTTTCCCACAATAGGCTCAAACTATCTCTTTAGTATCTTTAGAAACTCATCTGACACCACACATAAAAGAAAAATGCAGGTCGAAGAAATAACTTCGCTGGGAAGTCAATTGCAATTTCTCCATTTCGCAATGGCACAGAAACACATCTAGACAGCAAATGTATCTAAAGATGGCAACAAAAGTTCAGCAACAGAAGATCGTAAAAAGTAACCTAAAAACTATTGCCTCCTGACGTACCTTTAGTGTTTTTTTTTTTTTCTTCTTCTTCTTCTTTTTCTTCTTCTTTTAAGCGTGAGCAATTAACTTTGATTTGAACATGCCATAAGAAAAGAGAATTAAATTGGTGTCCTCTACTCTTATATTTGCCCTTACCTCTGCATGCTCTGTCAAAAATTTAAAACTGGACAATCTACGCCGTTCTTCAGGAGTTATGTTCTCTTTGACACACAGAAAAATGTTTGCTTTTACAAGTTTCTTAGTCGCATGGGTATTGTGGTCGCATGGGTATTGATGGTAGTAAAAAGGCTGATCAGTGAACTTGCCAAGACATAATCTTCCTTAGTCTTATTCTAATGTATGACATATCATCCAGTATCTGTATCAATCCGAATGAGATGCAGACATTTTAACATTTTTTGCCGTAAGACCAACCGTTTGCAATTCAGTGCTGCACGCCTCTAGGTCAAGCTGTGGAGAGCAAGCAATAAAACGTGATCTTAAAGCATAGAAATTCAAGGTTTATTTAACCCTGCAATCAGCATTTCACGTTACGTGTTCTTTTTAGTTATATTGATTTCCAATCATTCCGAAAAAGAGCTTTAATGTTCTCAGTATATATAAACTCTTTGACACCGTCAGTATCTTGTTTTTGCCTCCACTGAAGGTCAGTGAGCCTATGCCATAGGCATTTGTTCGTTGTGCATACGTCCGTGCGTAAGTTCGTGCTCGTGTTAACTTATTTTAAACATCATCTCCTTTAAAACTATCGATCCAATTTTGAGCAAACTTCATAGATATGATTCTGCCATGGTCCTCTTTGGAATTTCTTCAAATAATTTGATTCCCTTGAAAATTCTGGTTGCTATGGAAACAAAGATGAAAAAATACTAAAAATCTTTAGAAATCTCCTCTAAAGCAAAATGCTGAAATTCTCTACAAATTGCCAAAATAATTCTTTGATGGACCTCTTTCAGATTTCTTGATATAATTTTGATCTTGCAAAGAATATCGCTGCCAGGAATTGTTCGAATTTCTTCGAAAAAAGATTAATCAGACAATTCTGAATCGTTTCGTTTGTTTCTTGCGGCCATCATTAATTCCTGTAATTTATATTTATTCAGAACTAGACTTTGCAACAGAATAACCTGCACCTTTTTAGGTGTCTCTGGTCGTTGTCATTTATTACTGTTATTCCATAGCCTGTATACCGTCTCTACGGGGAATTGCCATTATCCTTACATATTTATATGTTATGTACGTGTTCCAGCTTAATTAATTTCTGCCTTCCCTGAAACGGCACAATGACGGATCGTATATGTTTGCTGGACTCCTGTGAAATCCTGCACTTCTCTTTGTATCTCTCGCAATTGGTTTGCCTAGGTATACGTCCGTGGCCCAGTGATTAAGGCAATAGTTTTTAATCCAGGTTCGATCCTTTATGGTAGTGCTTGTCGAGCAGGGCACTACAGGTCTTCTGTGCTGGTGAAACTTGTAATAGACGTGTAAAGGTAAGCTTTTGATTTTATAGTATTTGAAATACTGTTTGAAGTGGCCTTGAAGTGTCATTCAGACAATAAAGGAATTTCCTGGGAGACAAAAAATGAAATGGTCGATTACAAGTTTCTTAACTAAGGCCGCTGGTTCGAATCTAGAAAAAGGACGGAATTGGAGTCAGGTCATAGGACTGCTTTACAATTTCTTTCTCAAGAAAAAGACGGTAGCAACCGAAATTAAATTTCTTAGTTGACAAATGAACTTTATGCACTTTTGTTCTGAGTTCGATAATGAGAATGCAGGAATAATTCGAATTAATTACTAGACCCCCCTTTTTTTTTAAATCAAATAATCGAGATGTGACAGTATCCACGTAGGAGCTTTATAAATAATGCAAGATATGTAAATACTATTATCGCTTGTTGTTCATCCTCGAAAAAGAAAATATTCCATAAGCTTGCTGTTTGCTTCAAAACCTAAATAGGCTGTGCGTATGTCTTCTGTAAATAATGGTCTTTTTAATTTTTAAAGATTTATCTGTGCAACCATCCATGCAGGCTTGTGTCTAGTGGTTTCTTATCTTGTATTTCAAACAACATTCTTTCATAGCCGCTTGCTACTTTCTCACGTTGACAAAAAACATTAGCACCTTATTCTGAATACTACACACACGATCACTGGCTGCTTTCTTACACGACCAAAGTTGAATTAGTGCTCAGCGATAATAGGTGGATGTTTGCTCTGGTAACGACTACATTCAACTGGCTAAAAACTCTTGGCTCCTGAAACGAGGCCCATGCATTACCGACTGAGCTAGAGGAACGTGGTTCTTTGTTGGTACTTAGAGTTCCATCAAACAACAAAAAAATCTAACAGAAAAAAAAACAGGTAAAAGGCGGAAGGTACCTCACGGACAGAATTACCGGACGCCTTTTTTTATCTATCAAAATATTTATGGGTTATGCTCTGTGAAAAAGGGACTTGATGCATCTATAAAAGGTAGCGACCGTGCAGGCTGACCTAGACCGAAACTTTTTTCGCTATCGGTCAATTTTCTGCATTTAAAAGGACCAGTCTTCCTCATGATTCAGTCGGTTGTTGGACTAGGTGGATTTTATTGATCCTTATTTATATGATGTCTTCTTTGGTACAAAGAGATGCATTAATCTCCCTTTTGCCACAGCGCGGCTCATATTTTGATAAAAAAAAAAAAAAAAAATGAATCATGTTCGTACTCCAGTTTTGTTAAGATCCAATTTTCAATTGCATTTTTCAGTACCATTCCCATATTTCACGAAATACATAGACGTGTTAAACTCCGATAACAGGGACATTAGTAACACCAAAAAACTTCATGACTTGTTTTCGTACTGCAGCTGACCAAGCTTTAAAATTATTTTTTCCGACAAATGTTAGTTTATAAAATTCACTTGCTTCAACAACAGCCTTACTTATGTTTTTCATCAGATGATTGAATATGTAAACCAGCTTTCTCACATAAAGCATTGTTAAAATAATTTTTGATCTTTTGTATATTATAATACATCTGTTGAAATGTGTTGTGTTGTTACAATTGGTATACTCTCGGTGTGCTCTTTTCTGGAAAACATAGTTATGACATCTGGCTCCACGCACTCTCAGTGCTTTGATTTCTGAATCTTTATTTCCCTTCGACAAGAGGTCAGCTGAATTGCAGGGTAATGTCTTGGAAATCAATGGACCTCGCGCCTGTAATTCGACACTGATTAGCCTACTCGACGGTCACTCAGTCGTGTGATAGGCCGAATTGATAAAGCCTTCGGGTCATCTATAAATAAGCTTTCTTGATTTATACCATGCCCAGGAGCTTCTTAAAACATTTTTTGACGGCTAAGATCAAGACCACACTGCACAGCTAAGATCAAGACCACACTGCACAGAAGTGCAGTCTGATCTTTAATCTGGTCTTACCGATTTATTTTGCGAGATAGTTTGCCCCAAATAACGCTGTAACTGGAAAATTTTAGTATGATCTGCTGACTAATACAAGCAATTAATGTACATTGCAATCAGTCTGCAGGGATTGACACTAAGGACCTTGTCAATGAAGGTTAGAGTTTTTCTTTATGGCAAAATATAGGGGATAAAAAAGATTCTTAAAAATTTTGGTCTTTATACTGAGTTGGTCCTTGAACTCAGGTGGTCATGAAGAGGGTAGTTTATCTGTTTAGCAGTCCGAGTATAAAATGTTGAATAAAAAGTGTTATGCTGCAGTAAAAAGAGTACAATTCTTCTGTCTTTTGATCCGTTACCACTCCATCCCGAGCTTATACAATCCTGAGAAAGAAGTCTTTTGAAAACATTGTGGGGAAAGGACAAAATGCTGGTAACCATTTTATCTCCTTTCCCACAATGTTTGCTACCCTTTCAAAGAACAATTTCATCATTTGGACCATATTTAACTTGCCGTCTACAAATGCTTTCAAATTGGACAAGTCTAAAATTTTTTCGTATCGTAAAGGATAAAGAGGGATCATTTCACTGAAAGCATTGATAGAACAGCGAAAATTATAGATCAAGATCAGAATGCATTTCGTATTTGCGTATTTGCAGACTACCTTAGGCTGCAATCTCAGGAGACATCATTTCATAGTCTATTGTTACAGGTTAACCCTTAGGCTACAAAGCGCAACTAAAGGACCTTTTGCAGACAGTGTAGATCAAGATCAGAATGCACCTATTTGCAGACTACCTTAGGCTGCAATCTCAGGAGACATCATTTCATAGTCTATTGTTACAGGTTAACCCTTAGGCTACAAAGCGCAACTCAAGGACCTTTTGCAGACAGTGTAGATCAAGATCAGAATGCACCTATTTGCAGACTACCTTAGGCTGCAATCTCAGGAGACATCATTTCATAGTCTATTGTTACAGGTTAACCCTTAGGCTACAAAGCGCAACTCAAGGACCTTTTGCAGACAGTGTAGAACAAGATCAGACTGCACATTCTGTGCAGTCTGATCTTGGATCTACACAGTCCGATTAAGAGAAAAGGAATAACTACAAAAGAAGTAACTTTGAAATAACAAAATCTTGGTTTTTATTATCGGTTTGTAAGTTTCTTTTCACTAATTTAGCAGGATAAGGGTTACCGGATCAAACATTAAACCTGGCACAAATAATTTGTCATTGATGGGGTAGAAAACAAAGGCTGGTTACAAGAATTCCTCCTTTTTCCACAATGTGTGATAAAAAGTTTCTTCCTCGGGGTCCTCCATTTGGAGTACGGAACTGTTTGGTTGAATGATTGATTGTTTGGTGTTTAACGCCGTTTTCAACATTATTTCAGTTATATCGCGGCGGCCAGTGCACCTATCCATGCTTTCCTGGAGTTTCTTTTACCATTACTCCGCACAATATTCTTTTTAAGCCACTGGCTGCTTTCTCACATAACTATCGTCGAAACAATGATCAGCGGTGAAAGAGGAATGAATCCTGAAGCAATGATTATTATCAGTCCTCGGAAAGAAATTAGTCGAGTCGGGGATCGAACCAGCGACCCCCTGGTCTTGAGTCCTGCACGCTACTGACTGCGCTACCGGGGCTCGGCTATAAAGGTTATAGACTTACTAGGTGCCTAGGGTGATTTTCGATCTTCGAATTCACTAATTTTTCGAACTAATTACTTGGTTCAAACTTACAGGCTCTTACCGCAGTTCTTACCCACTTCTTTCCACGTCTGTACGATGATTAATGAGAATTTCATCGTTATAACTCGACGTCCAACACAATACACATTGATTGTTCTTGTTAGCAGTGAAAAATGATTGATGTCTTAACAAACACGAAGAAACTGCTCACGCCATTGATAACCAAGATTTCATCAAGCTGTTCATTCAAGGTTGCCATAAAAACTGCTGAACAAACGAAAAAAAAAAAAAGGTTGAGATATGAAAAGAAAGTGCTTGGTCCGTATTCACCAACCATTTTTAAGAACGGTCTTATTATTTGTCAGAATGTTATAAATTTGAAAGTAACACAGCTCCTGATTGGCTAAACCATTTGGTTTAGCCAATCAGAAGTTGTGTTGCTTTCAAACTTAGAAAATCTTGGAGAATAAGACTAAGAATTTTCCTAACAGCGTCTTGAACGGTTGGTGAATATACGGACCCTTAGTGTTACAGTTCTATAGTCGTAGTTTCGTATTTCTCTCTAGATAGAATAATCTATCAAATCACGGACCTTGGACCAAAGGTTCACTGCAAAGTGGTTTTGATCTGCAATATATTAAGTAGAACTTAACTTATAGTTAAAAGATAAAGTTTTTAAAGATACAAAAAAAGAAACCAGGAATTTTAAGGAAGATACAGATGGATTATTCTGAATTTTACCGCAGGTCATGTTTGCCAGAGCATCTATTTAAATACCAAATCGTGTAGATCATATTTTAGGCAGCATATTGATTTTGGTCTAAACTGTCCAAAACATCTCTCCTCTCCAAAAAATAAAAATAAATAAAAACTAAGATACATAGAAAATACAGAACAAATATACCGGAAATCTAATGCCGTAAAAATTTTACAGTTCCAACGCATTCGCGTTAAGTACCATCGTCTGTCTCTCTGTCTGTCTGTCTTTCCGTCCGTCCGTCCGTCCATCCACCTGCCCGTCCGTTCCTCCGACTCCCGCCCTCCATGCCCCCTCGTTAGTCCGCCCGCCTGTCTGCCTGCCTGTCTCTGTCTCTGACTCTCTTAGTCACTTTTCTTCAACTCACAGTCAGTCATTTTGCCTGTTTCCGTCTGTCCTTCTCTCCTCTCTGTCTCATTTCCAATCGAAATACACATAATTTCTTACTATCATTTCCACAAGAAGCGATCTTAGCCAATTCTTTCTCCTTTGACGTGAAGTTAACTATATCAACATCTCTTAATTTGTATGCACCATAGGAGAGTATAAATGAGTACCTCAGATTTATATTGACGATGCGTCAGTAGTAAAGGACGGTAGAATACGGACACACCTGGGCCTGGGTGTGTCCGTATTCTACCGTCCCTGAGTGCCGTACTTCACCCTCCCTGACAAAAATGTGTCCCTAGTTTGCCCTCCCGAAAGATTTTTTTTTTATTTTGTCCCTAGGCTCCCGTCCCTGAGCGGGATTTAGCATTCAAAATGGCGGCCTTGCGGAGGACACTCTGGGGATGTGTCCCTATTTGCTGTCCCCGAAAGATTTTTTTTATTTTGTCCCTAGGCTCTCTTCCCTGAGAGGGATTTAGCATTCAAAGTGCAGGCCTTATGACTGACAGACTGGGTAAAAAATGGCCAGATCACTGAGTTGGACTTAGTTTTTTTCACCCTATGAATGATTTTTTTCTCTCTAAAAGGAATTTGTCCCTATATCACTGAGTTGGACTTAGACTTTTTCTGCATCTATGAATGATTTCTTCTCTCTAAATGTCTGAGCACTGAGTTGAACTTAGACTTTTTTTTACCCTATGTATGATTTTTCTCTCTAAAAGGAATTTGTCCCTATATCAGTGAGTTGGACTTAGTCTTTTTCACCTATGAATGAATTCTCTTTTTAATTGCCTAACCATTGAGTTGGACTTAGACTTTTTTCTGCATCTCTATGAATGATTTCTCTTTTCTAAAAGGAAATTTATCTTATATCACTGAGTTGGTCTTAGCTTTTTTCCCCTATGAATGATTTTCTCTCTTTCTAATTGCCTGACCATTGAGTTGGACTTAGTTTTTTTACCCTATGAATGATTTTCTCTCTTTCTAAATGCCTGGACATTGAGTTGGACTTAGTTTTTTCACCCTATGGATGATTTTTTCTCTTTCTAAATGCCTGATCACTGAGTTGGACTTAGTTTTTTACCCTATGAATGATTTTCTCTCTTTCTAAAAGTCTGACCATTGAGTTGGACTTAGACTTTTTTCTTTCTAAATGTCTGAGCACTGAGTTGTACTTAGTTTTTTCTTCACCTACAAATGATTTTCTTTCTAAAAGCCTGATCACTGAGTTGGACTTAGTCTTTTTCTGCAATTATGAATGATTTCTCTAAAAGACTGAGCACTGAGTTTGACTTAGTTTTTTACCCATATGCTATTAGGATTGCTTTATTGTTTACTTCTATCCACTACTTGGCCTTTAAGTGGTTTCTCTCTAAAAGACTGAGCACTGGGTTGAACTTAGACTTTTTTTACCCTATGAATGATTTTCTCTCTTTCTAAATGCCTGGACATTGAGTTGGACTTAGATTTTTTTTGCACTATAAATGATTTCTAAATGTCTGAGCACTGAGTTGTAGTTAGTTTTTTTCTTCACCTATGTATGATTTTTCTTTCTAAATGTCTGAGCACTGAGTTGAACATAGACTTTTTTTTACCCTATGAATGATTTTCTTTCTAAAAGCCTGACCACTGAGTTGGACTTAGTCTTTTTTCTGCATCTATGAATGATTTTTTCTTTCTAAATGTCTGGACATTGAGTTGGACTTAGACTTTTTCTGCAATTATGAATGAATTCTCTTTTCTAAATGTCTAACCATTGAGTTGAACATAGACTTTTTTTACCCTATGAATGAATTTTCTTTCTAAATGTCTGGACATTGAGTTGGACATAGACTTTTTCTGCAATTATGAATGAATTCTCTTTTTTTCTCTCTAAAAGGAATTTGTCCCTATATCAGTGAGTTGAACATAGACTTTTTTTACCCTATGAATGATTTTCTTTCTAAAAGCCTGACCATTGAGTTGGACTTAGTTTTTTTCTTCACCTATGAATGATTTTTCTCTAAAAGCCTGACCATTGAGTTGGACTTAGTTTTTTCACCCTATGAATGATTTTCTCTCTTTCTAAAAGCCTGACCATTGAGTTGAACTCAGACTTTTTTTACCCTATGAATGAATTTTCTTTCTAAATGTCTGGATATTGAGTTGGACTTAGTCTTTTTCTGCAATTATGGATGATTTTTTCTCTCTAAAAGGAATTTGTCCCTATATCAGTGAGTTGAACATAGACTTTTTTTTACCCTATGAATGATTTTCTTTCTAAAAGCCTGACCACTGAGTTGGACTTAGACTTTTTTCTTATCTATGAATGATTTTTTCTCTCTAAAAGGAATTTGTCCCTATATCAGTGAGTTGGACTTAGTTTTTTCACCTATGAATGAATTCTCTTTTCTAATTGCCTAATCATTGAGTTGAACTTAGACTTTTTTACCCTATGAATAATTTCTCTTTCTAAAAGCCTGACCATTGAGTTGGACTTAGTTTTTTCACCCTATGGATGATTTTTCTCTCTAAAAGACTGACCATTGAGTTGGACTTAGACTTTTTTCTGCATCTATGAATGATTTCTCTAAAAGACTGAGCGCTGAGTTGGACTTAGTCTTTTTTCTGCATCTATGGATGATTTTTCTTTTCTAAAAGGAATTTGTCCCTATATCACTGAGTTGGACTTAGACTTTTTTCTACATCTATGAATGAATTCTCTTTTCTAAATGCCTAACCATTGAGTTGAACATAGACTTTTTTTTACCCTATGAATGATTTTCTTTCTAAAAGACTGACCATTGAGTTGGACTTAGACTTTTTTCTGCATCTATGAATGATTTCTCTAAAAGACTGAGCGCTGAGTTGGACTTAGTCTTTTTTCTGCATCTATGGATGATTTTTCTTTTCTAAAAGGAATTTGTCCCTATATCACTGAGTTGGACTTAGACTTTTTTCTACATCTATGAATGAATTCTCTTTTCTAAATGCCTAACCATTGAGTTGAACATAGACTTTTTTTTACCCTATGAATGATTTTCTTTCTAAAAGCCTGACCACTGAGTTGGACTTAGTCTTTTTTCTGCATCTATGAATGATTTTTCTTTTCTAAAAGGAATTTGTCCCTAAATCACTGAGTTGGACTTAGACTTTTTTCTACATCTATGAATGATTCTTACTCTTTGGAGTGTAACTCTTTGGAGTGTAACTCTTTGGAGTGTAACTCTTCTAAAAGAAAGAAGTTTGACAATTTAAAGAAATGACAATTTTGAAGAAAGATAGAACTTTCGTGGTAATGGTTAGTCCTGAAAAGGACTGTTGGGTTAGCTCTGAAAAAGAGCTGTGACAATTTGAAGAAATGACAACTTGAAGATAGAAGTTTCGTCTGACAGCTTGAAGGTAGAAGTTTCGTCTGATAGCTTGAAGATAGAACTTTCGTCTGGCATCTTGAAGATAGAACTTTCGTGGTAAATGGTTAGCCCTGAAAAGGACTGTTGGGTTAGCTCTGAAAAGAACTGTTGGGTTAGCCCTGAAAAGGGCTGTTTTGTTTTGGAGGCTGTGTTTTTTCCACTTCTAATGACAGCATCCGAAATTCGCTTGACAAATGGGGCATGCTTCAACTCTTTTTCTGATCACCATTGCTCCATTATCGAAAGTAATCTTTCTCCCAAATTCGATATCAACCAAAATGATGTCAGGCGTTGTCTTTAAAAATAGTTGAACTAATCTTTCGCCGAGATCTTTGTATGGCTGTGTTATACGTTGTAGTTGGTTTTGTTCCTCCTCCGGGTTTGTAATAAGACATATCCAAGTAAGGTCCAATGTAACTCCAAAATTCATCTGTATTTGCCCAGTGAGGAAAGTAACCTTTTTTATTTTCTTGAAGACCAAATATGGCTGGAAATTTTGCCAAACCAAAGCTCATGAAATTGAAAGAATCGATCAGACGTACACCGTTCAGTTCTAACTTCATAATATTGTTTCCATTCATGATCAATTTTGGAAGTTTTAACCCAACTTTGACAATATAGTCAAGAATGAACTGCCCGTCATAGCCTTTGAAATTATGGGCAATAGCCGTAACCCCTTTATGATGTTTTGAAAAGAGCCAGTTGCAAAATTGACTCAAAGTTTTTTCACCTTGAAAAATAACTTCCCTACCCTCTTCAAATTCACTGCATGTAGAACAATGAAAATCAAGTGATTTATCGATACATTCATCACACGCTCTGTGTGCGATACAATAATTTGGGATATGTACACCTGTGTCTTGTTTGCATTCAAAATCAAAGAAAATAAACTGTGGTTTTTTGACTACAGAAGAACTCGTCTCGTCATCGCTGTCATGGTTCAACTTACTTTGGTAAGGTTGAATATAGCATTGATGAGAAAAGTTAACAATTCTCTTACAGATATGACATTTTTTCTTTCCATTGCAAACATGATTTTTCTTTCTGATATGATATTGTGCACCGCATTTCGAACAGAGTTTCACTAATTCACAAATGGATTTCTTTTCTTTACCTTGAACATTTCTGTGATTTTCAAAGCATTCAGCACTAAAAAATCGTCTACTGCAAACACTGCAAACATATTCTTTTGATTCTGATGGACATTTTCCTTTGCGGTAACAACCTTTACAGATATTTGAACAAGCATGACTTTCCCGGTGAGAGTAACCCGCATCACAGAACTCACAATAATATCCACAAATAAGAAAACCTTTGATAGATTTAATGTAGTCATAATGGTTTTGATGAAAGTACAAATGTATGATCTTACTATTGGTTTTCACTTCTGGATGCTTAAATATTTTTTCCACTTTTTGAATGCTGTTGGTGAACTTTAATGACATAGCCTTTTTCATACAAGAATGCTTGATTTTTTTTGTATTCGTCAATTCCTATAGGTTGTGTTGGTGAAACTCCAGCTTCATTCAACAATTTCTCAGCTTCAGTCTTTTGAAGAGGGCGGTTTGAACGACAAATACGATCCCATTTTCTATTCCATGCCCCGGTGTTTTCACGTTCACTGTAGCAAATTCCCACAACAACGGCTCTTGCAAAACATAGTTGGTCATGATTGCCAATTTGAATAATGGATTTTTTCTTCTGGGCAAAAAACTTTGATTCGAGCATTTCAATCTATTGTTCAGAAATCAAAACGAAAACCTTTGTTGGTACTCTGTGAACTTAAACAACACCGTGTCAACTCAGTGGAAACGCCGTTTAGAGTGACAGCGGCTTAGATCACAATATGTTAGCGTCTGTTGCTATAAATAGACCATTGGGCAGAGGTACACTACGTCAGCGTCTAGTAAAGCTTTTTTATAAATACCTCTATACGCATAACTAATATAAAAAAGGTGTGAGTTCGAATTTTGAGCGTTGTCAAAAGTAGAAAGCATTTTTTCTTTCGTAGATTTGTACATGTGAAATAGGGTGAATATCCCTGATTTCCTTAACAAAAGAAAGACAGTTCCTTGACACTTTCGTTCATTTATGTCAAGAAAAATAACTTGGAATAATTATTGGTTCACACACTTGTAAAGACCATTTTACGGGAATATTTCCTCACTGCATGTAGATCTAGACCTATATAAGAGAGACTTTTGACTTTTTCTACTTTTAACTTTTTTACTTTGCAATAATCGATAACCGCAGTCAAGAGCCTTGAATAATTCAAAAGTAACCCAAGTTCCGACCAAAGCCCTCTTTTCTTCACCATGGCTACAAATACTTGAACTTTCTTCTGCACATTTCATACAGAGTGGAAACATCATTTTGTTGTTACAGTGAACTGGGAGAACGGGGTGAAACAAAAATCAGTTGGAGACAAAACTTTGCATTTGATTAAGCCCTCATATTGTCGAATATTGTTCATGTCAATATTCTCAGCAGACAAAATTTCTGGCTGACCTACAGGATAGGATTTGTGTTTACAAACATAAGGGTACAGAGAACAGATATCAATGTACTTGATTTCCTTCTTGCTTTTTTTTCATCAACATCAGGAACGCGATAATAGGCCACGGGAGGTTCGCATTTTTCCTGCGATCTCTTGGCAGTCTGGGAACTTAAACAACACCGTGACAACTCAGTGGAAACGCCGTTTAGTGTGACAAGGGGTTAAATCACAATATGTTAGCGTCTGTTGCTATAAATAGACCATTGGGTAGAGGTACACTACGTCAGCGTCTAGTAGTGAAGCGTATTTTTTTATAAATAGCTCTATACGCTGTACTATCAGCTACAGAGTTTTAGATCAAGCGACGCTCGACAAACGATATCGGATGAATGGTGAGAGAACAAATATTTGTTTTACGTGCAACGAAGCAGGACATTGGTCCAGAAATTGTCCAAAAAAGAAAATCAGACAGGAACATTTGTTTTTTTTTTGTCTACGTGAACCCACACAGTCATGACATCGAAATTTCACCATCGTTTTACAACGTTGTCGATCTCCAACATACGAAATTCGTCGGGACACTAAATTCATTCTACAACGAAAATACATGGAAAACAAGTTCACTACAGACTACAATATCACCGGTTGAAAATCAGACCGTAGACATGCAGTCCGACACAACGGATATCACCGATTCAAAAATCTGCAAAATAACAGAACAGGCAGAGAAAAAAATATCTACAAACGATAATCTAAGAAAACAACAAACTTTGGATCTAAAAGAGGAGAAAAAAGCAAAACAACGAAAAGAAGAAAAAACGAGTAACAAAGAACTGTTACTTTTGCAAATCAACAAAACACAAGAGTAAAAAAAGTATGGTAAAACATTTCCCACACTCTATCAGACATCTGCTTGCACAGTGAGGGCACACAAGAATTCGAACCATTCTGAAACAAATATGATTTTATGTAAAAAATATCACTGGGCTTTATAGCTTTACAGGAGGATTGCACTGATTGACCCATGACGTCATTTTTCTCCTATGTTTTTCCCGCGTCGGCGTTTCATTAACATTGTGCATTCAAATCGACGGTTATATCGGTGTTTTTTTCACCACTCCCATTTCAATGTCACACAGTACAATCCCGGTGTTTTCCGCCAGGTCCGCACTCTTTAAAAATTTCAATCCTCTGTAAACGTATAAAGCTCGGCGTTATTTTCATACATTCACCATTTCTTTGGTTCTCAGCTAACGATCACTTTGGAAGCAGTATCAATATTCAGAAGCAGTTTCAATATGAAGCACAACTTAGATGAAATCAACTTGGACGATTTTTTCACCAGTGGAAAACAATGGAGACGTTCTTTCATCAGTTATAAATTCGACAATCATCAATCCGCCACCAGAGTTAAATTCGACAACCATCATTCCAGCGACGGTGCTGGACAACATTTATGAAGAGGTAAAGCAGCTAAATTTGAAGCAAGATAGCATGATGACCCGGATCATAGATCAGTTGGAGACTTTAAACAGACATTTGGAGGAAATTAAAACTTTAAGCGCAAGTACTGATCAGCTCAGTAGAAATATCGAGGTACTACGCCAACAGGTTCAGTGCATTTCAACAACTCCTGTGAAGATTCCTGTGGAGTTCGACTTTGATAAATCTAATCTTCACAAGTTAGTGGACTCTATCGTAATTTGTTGTGAAGAAAAATCAACCAAAGAAAAAACAACCAGAGGAGAAACAACCAAGAAAAACAACAAAGCGGAAATCTGAGGATGATGCTAACCATCTCCACAAGAAACAGCGAGTTGATCAAAAACCAACTACACCAATATTGACAGGCCAGGGTAAATACGGGAAAAACATTGATAATCACGTTGATTTCAAGATCCCAAAAAACCCAAAGACAGAGCGAAAACAACCAAGAAAAAACAACAAAACGGTAGGAATATGAAAACAAATATGAAACTCGTGGTGTTTGCGAATTTGCATTGTAAAAAATTTGTTATATACTGTTTTGAGAATAATTCATTGTAAATAATTCATTGCGAAAAAATAATTCAGTGTGATTTTTTTCATTGTGATTAATTCATTGTGAATAATTCATTGTGAAAAAATATTTCAGTGCGATTTTTTTCATTGTCAAGAAATTGTTTTTTATGCTGTATTGTAAAAATGTTTCCTTGTGATTTTTTTCATTGTCAAGAAATTTTTTATGATGCTTTTGCAAAAAAATGTTTCATTGTGAATTTTTTTCATTGTCAAGAAATTTTTTTCATTGTCAAGAAATTTTTTTATGATGCTTTGCAAAAAAATGTTTCATTGTTTAGTTCTGTTCAGTAAATAAGAGTTCAAAAACAATAGAGCTCTTCATTCTGTCTTCCCCAAAGACTTGTTCTGTCTACATTTTTTCCCATACAACGGGTCATAACTTTTTTGCTATATTAGCATGAAACGTAGCATGGAAAAAAATGTATGTGATTTCTGTCAGATCCGAGCTCTTTAAAAAATTTTCAATCCTCAGTAAACGTATAAAGCTCGGCGTTATTTTCATACATTAACCATTTTTTGACTCTCAGCTAACGATCACTTCGAAAGCGGTATCAATATTCGAAAGCAGTATCAATATTCGGAAGCAGTA